>JARJLE010000025.1:0-1344165 GCA_029289555.1 Mycena latifolia | reverse complement strand
GCGCTCGACCAGAAAACCAGCCTCCCGCCTTTCATCTCATCATTCGTCTGCCAGAAGATGGGGGAGGGCGGGGACGGGGGGGACGGAGGTCTGCTCAGTGTGTGGCACAGTGTGGGAATGGAGAGTTGATGGAGAAAGTCGAAGTTTGTTGGGTGATCAGAATCGAGATCCCGGGGTCCGCTTGTTTTACCCCCTCGTTTTCCCCAGTTGCCAGGAAAGTGGTCCGTCCTTTTGCTCCTCTTCCTCCCCCACATCATGGCTGAAGTCCTCCACCACCAGCACCCATCTTCTCCTCGCGCGGGCACCAGCATCAAGTCGTTCAAGTTTCGTGGCGAAAGAATGAGCAACTCGAGTCCCCCTCGATTGGGGGCGACTCGACGAGAAGGAGCCTTCGGAATGTCAAGTCTGCTGGGCCGTCGCGCAAAAAACGAATCTCCACCCCAACCGGATCTTGATTCGCTCGTCCTGAGGGAAAAGCTTCTCGATGCGGAGCCTCGGTGCGTTGCCATTGCGAGCGGCTGAGCGGAGCGATACCTGATACATCAATTTTCATCAGTGCATCTGAAAATATGGACCCCGCATTCCGTCACGGGCCAGGAATCCGTCGCGACGAGTAACCGAGTGCGTGCAATTTTTTTAAATACATTCCCACCGGAACCTAGTGCTGACCACCATGTCGCTTCCGTCCAGGCCGGCTCCTGCTGCCCTGCGAACAAGCAGCCGCCCGCAAAATCATCGTACTCTCTTCCGGAAAATAACGACCAAGTTTAACCGCAAAAAAACAGCGCTCGCGCTCGACCGGGGTCCCTCCGGCAAATACCGCGGCGGTCTGTAGTTCCCCAGGGGAACACCACGGTCGCAGCGCAGGACGCGCGGAATGCAGCTCTCAGAGCACGAGGGCTGCTGCCGCCGCTGCCTCTGAGCGTGCAGGAGCAGCAGCAAGACATGCGCATCGCCATTGTAGCCTCGCCTGAGCCGGGCGAGCAATCTGCGCTCGACCGCCGCCCGACCGCCGCAAACCGCATCAAGGCGTAGTGGGAAGCGAAGAACCGCGAGCGCTTAACGGAGTTCCGCTTTGGGGGAAACTCCCCCGCGGCGTCCCCTCTGCAGGAAAATTTCCCGGCCTCTGGGCTGGACGCGGTGAAGGAGGTGGAAACGCCCCTCCCATCGCCACTCCCGTCGCCGGAGGCCCAGGACCCGCCGTCGGAATTCGGGGAGCAAGATGAGCCGCAGCGCAAGGTCCCAAAGGCGCCGCCCCCAACGCTGAATCTCAGCCGCGGACACCACCTCTCGCCGCCGCTGATGCAGGCGTGGTCGGACGCCCCGCCTGACCCGCACTTGCTGCCCCTCCCACCGTCGCCCGCCCCCGGGAGTGCGGCCGAATCCAATTTCGCGTCACTCATCTCCGCGTTGCGGTCACCCCCGTGGCGGACGCGCAGTTCACAGCCGCTCTCGCCATCTTTTATGCCCCTCCCGCCCTCGCCGTCCGTCTCCAGCGCGCCCAGTCTGCGTGGCATGGAGACCCCGCGCGGCGCGCCTGCGTCCCCCACCATCCCCCGCCGTGCGCTCACACTCTCTCACCCGACCTGACGCGTCCGAGACCGAGTCGAGCCTTGGTGTGCCCTCCCTTCTCTTCGACGCCGAGTCGCACTCGACGGTCGACACGGCCGACTCGTCGTTCGGCAGTGCGAGCGTGGGGCGCATGCGCGGGGTGCCGCCCGCGACGAAGGTGAGGAGCAGCACGGTACGAGCCCACCGCCCAGGTTGCACCACGAGATCTCGGTGATCGTGGAGAGCCCCGGCGAGGAGCGCGACGGCGTGCTGTCTTCGGTCGCCCGTCGACGAGCAGGGCAAGGCCGAGGGTGCGGCGACGCCCCCGCGGCGGCGCGCCACGGAGCCGACGCCCTCCGCGGACCGCGAGCGGCGCAAGTCGCTCAACGTCTTTAAGCGCAACAAGGGCGAGGGCGGGCTCTCGACGATGATGAGCATCCGGCGCTCGATGGGCCTGGGGCGCGCCAAGTCCGCTGTGGGCCCGCCGAAGGGATTCGATGCAGCGCATTTGCCGCCGTCGCCGACGCTGCCCGGTGACTTCGGTGCCCAACAGGGGGCAAGGGGGCGCCCGGTGGCGGCGGGGGCTAGGCATGCGCATCGGCTGAGCGTGGCGCCGACGATGTACGACGGGGCCGGTATCCTGCTGGAGCTGAATAAGATCGAAGACGAGGAGTCGAGACGAATGACGGAGGTCGCGTTCATGTGATCTCTTCCGCCCGCTCGCCTCCTGCCTCCCCTGCCCCTGCGTCCCTTTCGCGTCCTCTATTGACATCCCGCACTGTACACTCACTCACGCATACGCTTCACCGACCCACTAATCCTTTCCTTCGGATCCTCTGTTTATATCACTCCATTTCATTGTACCCAATGTATCTCTACGGTCACTCCTCGCTATTTCCCTTCGGGTCTCGTATTCTCTCATTCATGGCTTGCTTACCCGGATACCTGCATAATTGTCCTATACCACACACCAATCAAAGCCACTGTCTCTCACAGATAAATTAGGAGTGAGGTGCAATGGAAGCATGGCTGTCTTAAATCGTGAGGAGCTTGAGAGGCGGGACCCACCTCCGAAGCTTGCCTCGGCTGTTGCTCAGCTGCAAAGAAGAAAAAAATCAAGTAAATTCAGTTGGGCTACTCCCTCCATGCGTATGCCTGAAGCACCAGAGAAAAAAGGGTTCTTTACGTAATGAACGCGTCGTATGCCCACTGCGCACGTGATATTCTTCCCTTGATTGCCTTTTATCTCCGCGCCCATGTCGTCTGCCGCCGCCGAGCTCAAGGCGCAGGGAAACGCGCTATTCTCCGACAAAGACTTTGCGGAGGCGGATGAGAAGTACACGGAGGCTATTCAAGCCAGTGACGAGGCTATCGACCCGAAAGGGCTGGCGGTGCTGTATGCGAATCGCGCGGCGTGCCGGCTGTCTTTGAAACGGTCAGTGCGCCGGTAGGCGTGTGCATTAGTTTGTTAATGGGTTTGATAGGTACCTGGATGCGGATGAAGATGCCAGGAAGGTCGGTGACTCGTTGATCGTGGTGTGTGTCGCGGTGACCTTTGAATTTTGGAACTACAGGCAACACAGCTGGACCCGACGTATGCGAAGGCGTTTGCGCGGCTGGCAACAGCTCAAGATGTACGTCCGATCCTAGTCATTTGCATATTAGGGTATTTACTCCTTGTACCAGGCGCTGGGGAATTATTCCGACAGCAAAGAAATTGGCAGCGCGCACTCGACGCGCTTCCTACGTCCGAGCTTACGCCGGCGGAGCAGTTCCAGCGGGAGCAGTACAAGGCGGGGCTGTACGCCGCAGTTGCCGGGGTGCTCAAGCTGCAGAGCGCGCCAGCCTACCATAACGAGCTGGCCCCCGGGGCGCATGCCCTGGGATCTCGCGGCCGTGATGATCCCTCGGCTACGTGTCGCGCGGCCTGTGAACGCTGACCACATTTACAGCAGCGTATGTCCCTCGGCTCTGTACGGTATTATATGCTTGCTTTACACTTGCTCTGCTAGGCGTGGGTCATCCACGGCGCTTATGAAGTCCGTCATGCGCCCCAAAATCTTTCTTCGGACGGCGTTGAAAAAATCTTATAGGAATTTACAAACGGCGTCAACAAGATGAAGCAGCTTCAGAATGACCCCGTGACGGGCCACATACGGGGCATCCCCTTCGTAAGATGCCGAATTAATATTCAAACACCCCGTTCAGCTCGCTGCCCAGGCCATCGTGGACCTCGCCAACGGCATCCTGCGCGATGCGCGCGTAGTGCACTGCACAGGCGACGCGTTCATCGCGCGGTACAACAAGCAACGTCCGTTCAGCTTCGTTCTCGTGCGCCTGCAGCTGCCATTGACGAATAGTCACAAGTGGTCTATGAAGTCAAGTTGTGCCGGGCCTGGACGGACACCCTGCCTGAGGTAGTTGTCCGCGAGGCATTCGCGCGGCAGCGCGCTGAGGGCTGGGAGGCCGCGCGGTGGGGAGTCTCGCTCACCATACGGTAACCTTCTCTTTGGAATTTTCGTGACCGAAATACAAAAAATATAAACTAGTCCGTGGCTCATGCGGGCCATCATGGACGCTGGCCTTCTGCAGCGGCACGAAACCGCCGCCGAGCTCCTCAAGCGCACGCTCGACGTCCTGCGGACCCTCCAGGAGAACTGGGTTCAAGTGCCTAAGGCCGAACGCGGTGTCGTCTTCGAGCCGTCGTTCCTCTTCGGCATCCAGCGCTTGTACATCGACTCACTAATGCAGGTGGGCCTCATCTCCGGCGTGTATGCTTGCAGCTGACTGGGACGTAGTCGTATGCTCTGAACCCTGCGCCGGAGCTCCTGGAAGAGCTGGACAAGGAGTCCGACCTCCTCATTCGTGAGGTGGACGAGACACTGCGGCAGCCGCGCTCCCAGAACTGGACGGATCCTGGTTTTTTTGGCTCCTTCTATCTCTACCCGCGGGGATTAGCATATGCGTCAGCCCGTCCTTAATTCCCGCTATGCTTTATTAATCAACGCGTCCAGGATGAAGGCATTCACATATACCAAAAAGGCGGCGCTCAGCCCCAACGACGCGCGGGACCTTCACCGCCAGGCGGCGCTCGCGTATATCACAGCCGCCGACGCGTTCCCGCAGGACGATGAACAGCATCCTTGTATGCATACATCCAACTCTCCCTTCTTCCTTTTGTCCCACGGGCTTGCACTGACGTCGCTGCGACATACATAGTGTTCCTGAAAAACGCGCTAGAAAACATGTTCCAGGCACACTCGTTCTCGCTGCGAGAGACGTTGGGCATCATGGAGCGCATTCGGCTGAGCGCGCCGCAGGCACGGGCGATCTGGGAGAACTCTGCCCTCGGAGTGCAAGGGCTCTGGGGCGTGCTCGAGGGCGTTGGGAGGCGAGAGGAGGAGCTGCGAGGGATGCTTGCGCGAGGGGAGGTTGCGATAGAGGAGTGTGTTGGAGCTGCAGCTTGAGGTGGCGTACTAGACGGCTTGGTGTGCTAGTTGGTTGGATTAGATTGGCATCTCCTTTTCGCGGCCCATTTGGCATTATTGTGGCGCACATATTGTTTAATTCTTTGTGGAATTTCCTCGATGATCCAAGTCCCTGATTTTATATTTCACTGTCTCCTTCGGCCTCCCCCTGGCTCAACGCTCAGCTTGGGTTCAACACGTTCAAGCTGCTTACAAAATATCGGAGAGCATCTGCCGAATTGATCCCATCGGTGCAAACAAAGCCTCACGCGTCGCTCTGTCTTTCCCCCACTCTCCTCGACTTAGAGTGTTTGCCTCATGTCTTCTTCACCTCCTGCCAAACGCCAACGCCAGGACGTGGAAATTGTGCGCTCAGAAATCTGGCACCCCGATGGGAGCGTAGTGTTGCAAGCTGGAGACACGCAATTTCGCATCCATTGGAGCTTCCTCTCCCGGCATTCCTCGTTTTTCCGTGACATGCAAGGGCTTCCCCAGCCTCCAGATCAACCTAGTGTTGAAGGTTGTCCTGTTGTCGAGCTGTCAGATCGGGTAGAGGATGTGGAATATGTTCTCGAGACGCTCTATAATCCGTCAGTCTTGTGCTATTCGTTGCGAAAACCATTGAATCAACTCCGTTGACGCCTTCCAGGTTGTTTTTTGCTCAGCAGACCCTTCCTCTTCCAGTCATCGCCAGTCACATTCGTTTGGGTCGAAAATATGATTTCAAGGATATACTGCAGTCAGTTGTGGAACGACTCACTCATGAAAACCCCACGAGCCTAGAAGAATATGATGCGTTGAACATGCCGGAAACCGGTTCCTATATGCCGACGCGCGTCACGGGCTTTCGCGGCTTCAATTTCGACCTTGTGACTTTAGCGAGGGAAAACAATCTATTCTCTGTTCTTCCCTGTGCATACTACCGAGCACTATGGCGCCCACAAGTACGTTACTGTAGGTCAAAGTTTCCGTCGTTGATTAATTTGAACCAGACCGAGATTTTCGATGGGATTACTCAACGCGATGGCAGTATTGCAACTCTCTCGCCCATTGATCAGCGGCTCCTTAGTTTAGGCCGAGCAGCCATCTTACGAGCCCAGTGGGATGTCGGCTACACACTCGGATGGGTCCAGGACGCTGAGGAAGATTGCGCCAATGTTTCCGCCTGCCGGCGCAAGAAGTCATCATTCTTCCATCAGCAAGTGGTTAAGGGTGATGTTATAGCCCTCCATCCCGTCTCCAGCATAGATCGTTTCGGTCTTTGTCAAGATTGCATGAAAGGAGCCAAAAAGAAAATGGCTGCAGGACGCCGAAAGATGTGGGAATCCCTTCCCACTTTCTTCGAGCTCCCTGCATGGGACGAGTTGAAAAACGAGTTATAATCCTTAGGCGTGGTTCGTCTTATTCCCGACTACAATTCTTGCAATTGATTTGATTTTCTTCGTTGTCCAGTTCAACGGATCCCTCCCAACTATTTTCACAGAGGCTGAAAGATTTGTCTACTTAGCAGTAGCATGTTACATTGTGCCGAACAGGTCGTTGTTGCCTTCGTATCTTGTCGAGCATCTATTATATTTACTCCTTTTTCGCATAATACCTCTGCGGACAAGCGATACCAATTCCTTTGTGGAAGCAAAGCGGATGCCCTCAATACTTCGGTGGGCACATGGGCGAGCACCTATCTTCTTTTCTTTTTCTACCAGATGCATGCGACCGCTCGAAGCTTTGAGAGACGGTGTGAGCCAAATTCTTACCAGTTTTTCTAACGACCCACCTCGAAGCGAGCGCGGGGTTCTAGTTGGTAATGGTAATTTCTGCGCCATCGTTGACATTGAACGTTTACATAAACTGTCGAAACAGAAGAGCTCGCGGCTGAGAATTTATGCGTGCCGCCAAAGGACAACATTGTGAAAGCAGAGTTGAACGAAAGGAAGAGCGGGCATCGAGGTTCCCTGAGGTTTCGCTAGATGGGACCTGAGCGCTGAGCCGAGGCTGCATGTTCCGAAGTAATTAAATTTCCTGTTGCCCAAGTAAAAAATCAGCGTCACAGCACAAGACACCGACACTCAGGGATGCTTCCTTCCGAGACAAACGCGCATCACAGGAAATTAAGGAACAAAATTGGTAGGAACGGGGAGAAGCATCGAAAATCATGTCATTGCATAGAATGTCACAGCGGCGGTTGGAAATGAACGAGCTTCGAAATACTAAGGGGAAGACCGGCAATTTTCAGCTCGTTCCAAGGTCGTACAGTTTGTGTTCGGTCGAGGTGAGTTTCTTCCGATTGTGCGTACAAGGGTGACACGCCAACGTTACGGAGGTACGCAAAAGCAATGCAACGGACTGGGCAGCGGAGCAGTGAAGCCTGAAATCGATATTCAGGACTTGCCCGGCCGGTGACGAAAGAGTATTTATCTCACGCGAGGTGCCAAGGCACATACTGCGGCAGCCCCCGACGCAGATTCTGTATGGTATCAGATGAATAGAGCAGATACGAGTCCTGAGAAGGTTGGGAGAGGATACATTGAAGGAAGCATCAACGCAATTGAGGAATTACGCACAATTATCACGACTCAGCAAAGTCGAGGTCGGCGTAGACAAAGGCTCGTCATGTCAAAATATATTCTTACAGGTGTGTTTTGGCGCACATTCGTCCGTAGGAGAGTATTGACGGTTCTGGTCCGAATTGTCCCCGCAATGACTAGCAGGGCTCGGTGAGAGTGAGAGCGGGAATTCCGTCTGCGATGTCAGCGCTCCCCGCCAGAATCTCCCGCCTCACGATCGCGCGACCTCTTCGCCCCACTGGCCTGCTCATCGACGGGGTCATCGGGGACAGGCTGGGTCCTCCTCCGATTCCCCCGCTGGCCACCACCGTCAAGGCCAGGCTCCTCTGGTTCGGCCTTCACTGCCCGTTCCTTCTCTTTCCTGCGCGTCCACATGAGCTTCCCGAGGCACTTCTCGCACAATACGGCCTTGACGAACGCGGACTTGGCCTCGCCGTGCTCTGCGTACGTGAACGGCAGCTCGAGCGTCGAGAGAGGCGTGCGCGCCGGGCCTCGTGGGGACGTGGCGCAGCGCGTGTTCCCGCAGGACGTCTCGCCCGCGCGCGCGAGCACCTCCGTCTCTGTCCGTCAGCGCAGCGCGAGCTGCATAACATCCGTCCTCAGCCGCGACATCTAGTAAATGGGTGAGCGACACACGTTCCCAGATTTGTAGTGCTTGAGGTCGCAGACGGCGTACTCGCGGAAGAGGCTGTCATAGTACTTTGCTGCGAGCTGCTCGACCTACGAGGTGGCGTGTTCTTCGTCCTCGCGCAGAAACCCGAGGCGCCGCCGGCGCCAGCCGCTGGGTTCCGACACAAGTTGCCACTCCGATGCAAGATTGACTCGGAAAGCTGACTGGCTTGTGCGGCGCTTTGAAGACCTCAAACACATTGTTACCGGGGGTGGGGCAGCCATGCCTGACGGGTAGATCTAGCGCCATCGTGGCTCGTGGGTTGAATTTGGAAATAGCGAGAAAGTGGAAAGGAGCCGGCAAGGAGCTGGAGTCAAAATAAGGCAACTTACGTAAAGCCGGTCGCGCTTTCTTTCTCCCCTCATGTCTTCTTCACCTCCTGCCAAACGCCAACGCCTGGAACTGGAAATATCACGCTCAAAAATGTGGCACCCCGATGGGAGCGTAATACTGCAAGCTGGGAATACGCAGTTTCGTGTCCACTGGAGCGTCCTCTCCCAGCACTCCTCGTTCTTCCGTGGCATGCAAGGGCTGCCACAACCCTTAGATCAACCTAGTGTTGAAGGCTGCCCTGTCGTTGAGCTGTCAGATCGCGTGGAAGATGTGGAAAACGTTCTTGAGACGCTGTATAATCCGTCAGTATTTCTTATCTTAGGCTATAACTTCTCGAGTCATTTTAGAACTGATTTTAGATTTCTAGGCTCTTTCTCGCTCAGCAAACCATTTATCTCCCACTAGTCGCCAGTCACGTCCGTTTGGGTCGAAAATACGATTTCAGCGATATACTCCAGTCAGTTGTGGAACGGCTCGCCTACGAAAACCCCATCACCCTAGAAGCATATGATGCATTGAGAACGGGAAGTGGCTCGTATTCACCGACACGCGTCGCCGGCGTTGGGCGTGGCCACTTTTTAGACACTGTGACTCTGGCGAGAGAAAACAATCTACTCTCTGTTCTCCCCTGCGCATATTATCGAACGCTCCTAATTACTTCACCAGTACGTTCGTTCCTAATATATTCTAAATATTTTCGTCATTGATTCCTTCCAACCAGATCGAGATTTTCGATGGAATTCCTCAAAGGGCCGGCACTCGTACCACTCTCTCTCCCACAGATCAACGCCTGTGTAGTGTAGGCCGGGCGGCCCTCCTAAAGGCCCAATGGGATGCCGGATATACATTCGGCTGGCTACAAGACGGTGAGGAGAGGGGCTGTGATGATCCTTTCGCCTGCAGTCGCGAGAAGTTATCTTTTCTTCACCAACGGATTGTGGCCGCACAAGTTATACCCCTTCTTCCCGTTTCGTGCCTGGATCATTTGGGTCTTTGTGCAGCGTGCATGGAAGGTGCCAAAACGAAGATGGCCGCAGGACGCCAAAAGATGTGGGAATCACTTCCCATGTTTTTTGAGCTTCCTTCGTGGGCCGAGTTAAAAAAACGATCTATAACGAATCCTCAACCATGCCAATGGTTCGTCCCCTTCCCAATCACACTACTTGCGACTGACTGTGATTTCATTGTTCGTCCAGAGACATGGCCCTCTCGAAGCAGACTAGGCATCTGCTGTTCCGAACATTAGGCTTTTTCATCGCCGGCCGGGTCGTAGTTACCGTTGTATCTTGTCTTGCATTTCTTGAATTCCCTCGTTAGCACGATGATCCCACAGATAGTCTTGACGAAAACCCGGTGGATGCAAAAACAACATCTTGTTGGCAAATTCTCTAAGCGCGCAGGCGAGGGCCTGCCTTCTGCTGTTCTAAATTATCTGGAATTTTTCTGTGCAAGCTCAGCCCATGCCGTATTGATCCCATCACCATGCGGCAATGCACGATCAACCCTGCCGCTTTTCTCTTCTTTTCTCCTTCTCTCATTCTCCTCGGTTTAGAGGACTCGCTTCATGTCTTCTCCACCGCCCGCCAAACGTCAACGCCAAGACGTTGAAATAACACGCTCAGAAGTCTGGCACGCCGATGGGACCGTCGTATTGCAAGCTGGGGACACGCAATTTCGTGTGCACGGGAGCGTCCTCTCCCGACACTCCTTGTTCTTCCGTGACATGCAAGAGCTGCCTCGGCCTCCAGATCAGCCTAGTGTTGAAGGCTGCCCTATTATCCAGCTGTCAGATCGGGCGGAAGATGTGGAACGCGTTCTCGAGGCGCTCTACAATCCGTCAGTTTGTGCTATTTCTAACCTTTTCGCTATGCCATCCGTTGATTCGAACCATTAATACCTCAGGCTGTCTTCTTCTAAGGAAGCCCTTCCTCTCCCAGTTCTCGCTTGTCACGTTCGTTTGGGTCGAAAATGCGGTTTCGCCGATATACTGCCGACAATTGCGGAACGGCTCACTTATGAAAATCCCACGAGCCTAGAAGAGTACGATGCTCTGAACAAAGAAAATGGCTTATACGTGCCCACACGTATCATGCATCTTCCCGGCCTCTATTTCGACACTGTGACTCTAGCGAGGGAAAGCAATCTACGCTCTGTTCTCCCGTGTGCATACTATCGAGTACTCCTAAGTTCTTCGCCGGCACGTCACTGTATATACTCTCAATATTTTTGTCGTTGATTGTTCCATTCAGACCGGGATATTCGATGGGCTTGATCGAGGCGGCGGCACTCTCGCGACTCTATCTCCAATCGACCAACGCCGGTGCAGTGTAGGCCGTGCAGCCATCCAAAAGGCCCAATGGGATACCGGAAACACACTCGGATGGATACAAGACGCCGAGGAGAGAGATTGCAACGATGTTTTTGCTTGCAGGAGCGAGAAGTCATCATTGCTCCGTCGGATGGTGGTGAAGGGAAGCATTCTAGCCCTCCCGCCCGTTTCGTCTCTGGACTCTCTAGATCTTTGTCGAGTTTGCATGGAAAGTGCCAAAACAAAGATGGCTGCAGGACGTCAAAAGATGTGGGACGCGCTTCCTACATTTTTTGAGCTTCCTCCGTGGAGCGAGTTGAAAAACGAGCCTGAGGAGGTATGTGTCTTCTTATTCCCGGCTGCGCTGCCCGATCGATTGTGATGTCCTTCGAAGGAGACTGCGTAGGCAGGGGCGATCTGTCGTTGCGAACATTGGGCTTTTCGCTGCCAGACCGGTCGTCGTTGCGTCCTATCTTGCTTGTCTTGCATTTTTTGTATTCCGTTCGCACGACAATTCTGCGGACACTCTTGACGAAACCTATTCGCTTTTGAAAGCGGCGTGGATGCAAGAACAACATCGCCTTGCCTTATTCTGTGGTCCTGCAGGCGAGGACCTGCCTTCTATCTTTTCTTCTTCATCGTGCACCGTCGTTGATTGCGATATGCTCACTCCTGCGATAATATGTGTATCCACCGATATCTCGGACCAACAACTCAGTTTCACGGAAAGCGGAAGGTCGGCAGCTTGGAAATAATTGAATACACCTAACTACACTACAGGCCCAACGATATTTAGGAAATAACAATTACCCGTCTATACCCCTAAAATTACTTAAACGACCAGCTAACAGTCATGCGCCCGACATCCAGATTCTCGATCGCGGCAAACGCGCCCTGGGAGAGATCAATGCCGTCCGTGCCGCAGCCGGGGCACAGGTCTCCGACGGTGACGTCGATGCTCTGGCCGTTATCTAGCGCATGGTAAGTCGGGATATGACGGAATAACTGTTATGACACAGACATTCGACATCGAGGTGTTGCCAGCAGTGTGCGCCGCCGTCGTAGTGCGCCTCCGACAGCGCGACGATGAAGTCCCAGTTCTGAAGCGGGGCCCCGCAGGCGCCATACCCACCATCGGGCGTGTACCAGGTAGCTGGACGTGTCGGGTTAGTTTACGCTGTGGGAAAAAAAAAGGTGGGTATTACCGTCGCCTGTGAAGGTTCCGGATCCACTGCCGCCGCCTCCACCGCCGTTGGCTTCGCACTTGAAGCTGGCGATCTAACGGGATGGTGTTAATCACTGGGTGTCGGTAGGTACTTGGGAAGAACACACCCTATCGTCCCAAGGGTTGTCGGTCGCCCAGCCTCCAGTTGCATCACCCGGGTTTTGGAAGGACCAAACGGATCCGGCGTCCGAACACCAGCTTTCGCTACAGAAATTGTGTTAGGTGAGAACCCATCTGACCGCTGCCAGATGACTTACGAATAGGCTGTGAACAAAATAAAACAGGTCAGGCCGAGAGAACGTGCGATATTTGACGGGCCATACCGTAGCACGTCGCGCCATCATCGGGCCCGAAGCTCGAGATTTGGTAAATCCAGTCGTCGCCAAGCTGGATGCACGCGTCGAGGGCCTGGACAGCGTAACCGCAGCGTCCACTCCAGTTCAGCTCGTCACAGATAAATACGCCGCCCGGGGTGCGTTTCTACGGAAATTGGGTAACGACTGTGAACCTCGACAGAGCAGCGAATTTTGTACCTCAGTGGCGTTGGAGCTGCTGCCGACAGAAACGACGGTGCCATCCCAGCCATGCGCGTACTTCCAGTCAGAGAGCGACGAAGGGCCAGGTGTGGCGACAGGCGTCGCCAGCACACCAGCGAAGAGTGAGCTAGCGAGGAGCGCGACGAACGACAGGGAGAAGTGCATCTTACTGTTAGCGGAGAGGAGGTCTTCAGCTTGGAATTTGGGTAGTCGAGCAGCAGAGTTTATATGCAGAGCCAGGATGGAGAGCTGGGGACGCCAAGACAAGTACCGCGCTGGGATTGTGCCTGCTCTGTTGGCCCAAGGAGGTTGGATTGGTGATATTTGACGTAGAGCGCGGATTGGGCGCTGGCGAGCTATTCGGCGCTGATGAAGGTCGGCAGGTGGGATGGCTCTCGAACGGGGCAGCGCGAGAGCATTGGTGACGATAACCCAGGGTAGCAGCTAGTTGGTAGCAAGTAAAGATATCTGCGCTAAACTAATCACCGATCACCCTGCCAGGGCCATCAATTTTGAATGCGCGTGTGCGCGGGCGGCCTTCTAAATTTCCGCCGAATGACGTTGAATAATTAACGACACAATCGGTCGAAGGACAGCGCCGACTACCCCTGACATTGTGAATATTTCCTTGTCATAACCGGACTTCTAGGGACGTGGTGATGGGGAGCATGTTGGTTGACGAGTGTATGTAGCGTGTCCTTGCCAAACTCAGGCGGTGCACTTGCTGAAAAATAGGGAAACGCCGTTCATCCGATGCTCAGTGGTCAAGACGCCTCTCACCTTGCCACGGGGACTTGGTTTGTTAGGACTTGAATTTTTACTCGGCTATCCATGACAGGCAATATTAGCGTCATGAGCGCTCGAATATGGTAATGGTATGGGCGCCAGGAACTAACCTGAATTTTCCGCGTTTGGCGAAGGTGATTCATCTCCCTTTGCGCTGTGTACTCTCGACCACGATTTCCCTCCCACCGCGGGGCTCATTTTGCGCAGTGCCGCCAAATCTCTTGACAGATGATATTCATCACGTAGACTCTACGGCAAAGTGCTTGCCACAATTTTTTGCCATTTGTAGGCAGACTGGTAACGAGTCTATTCATCACGCACTGTGACGATCGTTTGGCGATTTCGGCCTAGAGGGGGTTAATATGAATGTCGCCCGACACATGCTCATTCATGTCTGCAACGGCGACACATGCACTGGAAACGCTCACGATTATCAGCAGAGGTATCATAATGGACAGGCTGTCTCAAATCCTACATCCATTGCTTAACTGTTATAGTTTGTTCCGTACATTAATTATCAGTGGCCTAGAATTGTCCTCAAGACCCTTTGTCGTCTTGCGCACCAGTTCTGCATGGCCAGCCACGCATTTATCGGTGAGCATGAAGCCGGGCATCCGTTCTGGGGCATTCTACACATTATTGGTAACCACAGCGCTTTGAGTCTGCATCGCATGCGGCCGCCCACTTTCTTCACCGCATGCGCATGCTCAGGAATGCCCGAGGTGTCAACTGGGGCGCAGCAGAACAAATGTCTGGCAGCCGTGTGGTCGTGAATTTCTATGCATGCCTTCAAGAAATTCTCAGTGGAAAGCTGTGAGAAGTCCGGAAATCGTCCTTCGGAGTGGATCCACCACTGCGGCTGTTGTGTCCTGGATCACTATCTCGACTCCCGTCGGGAATGCATTCTGATCGGGCACACCGAGAATCCGGAGCTCTGCCTCCATGTCTATGAAAAAGGTTTGAGTTTGCAATCTGGGGGACTCGGACTGGCCGATATTACCTGAGCACTGGTAGTGAGCCATCTCGTCGATGTACCCCTTGATCAATGCTTTATCTTCGGGCCAAGCGGCTATTCCGCGTTAAAGTCATAACGTCCAGGCATATTCATCTCCAATTGTACTAGGATGATTGCATTCGCGCGGGTGATGTCTTCCTCAGGATTTTCTAAGAGCTGCCTATGGAGATGATAAGTTCCCGTCGAGAAAAATGTTTGCTGAATAGGACACCAACCGCATCAAGCGACCTGCCATCCCTAGAAGTTCTAAGCTGCGTGGCCCTCCAGGCTTGGGGAACCTTAGTTTTGTTACTTGATACTGGGTGGGGGCCTTCGTTTTTTATGGCAGCAGCTCATTTCGCTGCCTACTTATATCTGAATCCTCATAAACAAGGACTGTATAAAACAATAATCAAGCAAAATGTCCCAATACAATCGTCCATAGCTGTCATCGCAGTGAATTGGGGTTCAGAACAGAACAAAGGATGGGATCCAAGTACAATTGAAGTATTGTTGGATCAATGACAATATGGAACAATCAGTGTTCTTGTGGCCAAGGACAAGACTTGCCGAAGGAGAACATTACAGACAAGTGTGGCAACACTGGATTGTGTCGATGTACTGAATTCTGAGTTGAAATTTGCACGGAACGGGTATTTACATTTGAACCAGTGCCATCGGAATCTGCCGATTATTTCCCACAGTTCGAACAGCACTAGATCTCTATGGTGCACGCCGCTTAGTCACCGCTTCTTCGGAACTACTGCCAAATCGGTCGGAGGCCGATTTTTTTTTTAAGTCGCCTGCTGCTGCAAGCGCTTAATTGAACTTCAGCCCGACTTTATGGTTCAGAAGTCCCTCGTTCAGGAGGCCATCGAAGCTGCTGTTCACCTCTGCATTTTCCCCCCGAAATTTCATTGCGAGCTCAACTTCATCGAATTCTTTGGGGAGTGGTCAAGAAATATCTCCGTGATAACTGCAATTACACGTTTGACACCCCGAAGGAGAATATGCTGAAAGCTTTAGCATCCGTGAAATTGGCAACTATTTGACGATGGGAACATCGGATGGTCCGGTGGATGGATGCTTACCAAGCTGGCCTGGAAACCCAGGATGCTCAATTTCAAGTGTGGCAGTACAGTTCCACCTCATACAAATCACATAGGCGCATCACGGAGCGGGTGACCCGCGCCCCGACTAGTAATAGGCACTATGTATGTCAGCCTGCCAAATCGGGAGGTTGAAAAAATTATAACGCTCTCAAATATTTAATTATCAAGAATCCCTCTTGGCAAACTCCTCCTATCATTGAAAGGAGTCCTTTTGCAAGAGGCAAAGAAAATAGGTCAAATTTTGAGCGACTAGATAGACTTGTCGCAAAGAACCGGTGTCTAAGCGGCGTGCACCATAGTGCTTCGACTTCTTTTTTTTTTCCTCAGAGAGTGCTGTAGTCAGTTGCAGGAGCCTTGCAGAGTGTACGAGTGTACTCACCAAAAATTCAGGCAGAGTCCCACTTCCTGGATAAATGAAGAATGAATTAGATTGATTTTCCGCCGGGGTCTTATTTTCGGTGCGGACTTTGTGCTCACTGGAGGTTCATGACATGCATATAAGTTTTTTTCACAAGGGCGGGACCTTAATGGCGAAACTCCGGGAACTGGCAGTGTCCAAGAAGTGAGACGATGGATCCGTGATTAGGAAGGGAGATTTTATTTATAAATTACACTTGTGCTCTGGACCATGAACTCTCTCAGACAAAGCGCTGTATAAACTATCAAGCGTCTTGAAGGCCGCTTTGCGTCCTTGCCACCAGTCCCGCATTGCCAGCCACCATATCGGTAAACACGAAGCACCGTCAGCCACGGCCTTATCAAGAAGCTTCCATGCAGCCGCTAACTTGCTGCCCCATCGGTGGCGAATGGTCAAGCCTGCCTGACATGTCTTCTATAAGGGCCTGATCAGGTGCACAAGAATTTCTCTAGAATTTCCAGAGAATTCCTATTCTGACACTTGCTCGTCCCTCCATGTGCTCTAGACCTATTTGAACCATTTCTCTATGAAATCTAGCCAATGAGAGGTGAACATATTAGCCAAGTTGAAGTACTGAAAATTCTAGGATTCTTCAAGAATTGTGCGAGAATGTCAACCACTTCAGCTGATTTCATTTGTATATCCCTCACCACGATAAGAATCCGTAGGATATGGATTTAGTTAGTCCTAGAGTACACAGAGAGACGGGATAATGGCAAGATCAAGAGGACACTAAAATTCTCAGGAAAAATTCTAGTGCACCCGATCAGGCCCTTAAACGGGGTGCAGGAGAGCAAGTTCCTAGCAGCTGTGTGCTTATGAAGTCCGATGTACGCCTTCAAGAAGGTGTCGGCAGAAATCTTAGAGATCAGAAAATCTTCAAACGTGCTGGGGAGCGAATCGACCGTGGCAAGTGTTTGATGTCGGCTTTCGATATCGGCCCACAAAAATCCAGTCCGAGTGGTTACGCCAAGAAGATGAAGCTCTGTCTCCAGACTCTCCACATCTGTGAAAAAGGTTTAGTGACACCCTCTAGAGGTCTAATTGATCAATATCACCTGAACACTGGTATTGAGGCACCATACATATAAAAACGAAATTCGAGTCAGAGAGGGCGAAAGAAAAGCTCAATCGAAAATCCAAATCACCCGACCCCGAATCGAACGGGGAACTTCTGCATAGACTGCAAAGCATTTGTTCAAAAGTAGCAGATGCACACCCTGTGCCATCAGGTGCTTGCTCTACATCCCCAATCTCAGACTAGGACACACCTTCCGAGATCCAAGCTGGTTTTACTTGAACTTAAAATCAAATCAGCCCCGCCCACAACTTGAACTCCACAGATCCACAGACCCAGTCTGAGCCTCTTTGCTCATCCCAATTACATTAGAATGCTTTGGTCGATTTTCCACCGAAAACGAGTTCCCATTGAAAGCAAAAGAAAAACCGATGAGGGAAACTGAAAAAATGAATTGACAAGACCATCACCTGACCCCGAATCGAACGGGGACCTTCTATTGCATGGTATGAAAGAGTAGCAGATGCACACCTTGCACCATCAGGTGCATACTCTGCATCCCCAATCTCGGACTAGGGCAGACTTTCCGAGATCTCGAGTTGGCTTTACTTGAACTTAAAATCAAATCAACCCCGCCGACAACTTGAACTCCACAGATCCACAGACCCAGTCTGAGCCTCTTCGTCCTAAATATTAGAATGCTTGGGTCGATTTTCCAGCGGAAACGAGTTCCCAGTGAAAGCAAAAGAAAAACCGATGAGGGAAACTGAAAAACATGATTCGACAAGACCATCACCCGACCCCGAATCGAACGGGGCCCTTCTGCATAAATAGCTTCGATCGCGTCTTTAAATATAGCAGATACACACCTTGTGCCATCGGGTGCATGCCATACACCCCCAATCTCAGACTACCAGAGACCTTCAAGTAGACTCCGAGATCTCGACTTCGCTTGCATCAATGTCTAGTCGACCCCTCACTGAAAAAGAAAAAGCTCGCACATTCCTAACCTCGCTCCTACGTAGCTGTAATAAGTATTAGAATTGAATTACCGCTCGCACGCTCTAGGGCGAAGGGGGGAAAAGGAGAGGAAGAAAAAACGACGAGGAATGGTGCATCACCCGACCCCGAATCGAACGGGGGCCCTTCTACCTAAACCTCTGGTACCTTTGCAAGCTTTGGTAGACGCACACCTTGTGCCATCGGGTGCGTCTCCATCCCCAATCTCGGATTGGGACACACTTTCAGAGATCTCAAGTTGGCTTCTTCAAAAGCTGAAGTCAACTTTGGTTGACCTGAATAATATTAATGCTCGGACTGTTTAAGCATTCTCAACCTTGTTCCTAGGTAATAAATACGACAATTAAGCTCCACCTCGCATGACCTAGGGTCTGAAAGCCTGCCAAGAGACGAAGGGGGGGAAAGGAGAGAAAGAAAAAAGTCATAGAAGAACAGAAAATCACCCGACCCCGAATTGAACAGGGGCCTTCTGCATAAATGCTTTAACCCCAGCCTTCAAGCATAGCAGACGCACACCTTGTGCCATCGGGTGCCTTTCTTACACCTCCAATCTCAGACTAAGACATGCTTTCCGAGATCTCAGTTGATGTCACCAATGTCAAGCTGAACTTGGCCGAACTAAAAAATACTCACACACTGCGCAGGCGTTCCTGACCTCGTTCCTAGCTGTAGTAAATGCCGAAGCAAGTATTTTGCGTCCTGCGAACGAGCCCAAGAGGCGCAGGGAAAAAGTTAAGAACAAAAGAGAGACACACAGACGTAATCACCCGACCCCGAATCGAGCGGGGAGCTTCTGCTAAACTGCCCAGCAGTGGATATGAAAGAGTAGCAGATGCACACCTTGTGCCATCAGGTGCATACTCTCCACCCCCAATCTCGGACTAAGACACACCTTCCGAGATCCAAGCTGGCTTTACTTGAACTTGAAATAAAATCAACCCCGCGCACAACTTGAACTCCACAGATCCACAGACCCAGTATGAGCCTCTTCATCCAAAATATTAGACTCGTTGAGTTTAAATCCCCAGTGAAAGCGAGTTCCCACTGAAAGAAAAAGAAAAAACGAGAGAGGGAAACTGAAACTGAAAAAGAAAGGTTAATGGTTAATCACCCGACCCCGAATCGAACGGGGACCCTCTGCATAAATGCTTTAGCTACAGCTTCCCCAAGCGTAGCAAACGCACACCTTGTGCCATCGGATGCTTCCTCTGTACCTACCAATCTCGAAGTACAACACAGCTTCCGAGATCTCAAGCTGGCTTCATCAATGTCAAGTTGAACTTGGCCGAACTAAAAAAATGCTTACATACTGCTCAAGCATTCTTAACCTCGTTCCGAGCTGTCGTAAATACCAGAATTCATTGATTCATCGATTTCTGCGTCCGAAACCGGGTCCAAGAGACTTGGGGTAAAAGAAGAAAAAGTTAAGAAAAAGAACAACAAAACTATCCAAGAGTCACAGATGCACACCTTGTGCTATCAGGTGCTTGCTCTACATCCCCAATTTTAGAGTAAGACAGACTTTCCGAGATCCCGATCTGGCTTCAAAGTTGTGAGGTTGAAAATCAAAGTAACTGGCTACCGACCCACAAATCGACAGTTCTAGCCTCTTCGCTCGCCTGAAATCTATCAGACATTGAGTTTGAATTCCCAGCGCGAGTGAGCGAGTCTTCAACGAAACCAGAAGAGAGCGAGGGAAACGAAAGAAAAAAGGAACTATTGGACCATCACCCGACCCCGAATCGAACGGGGATCTTCTGCCTAAACTCACGGCTTCACTTCGCAAGAGTAGCAGACACACACCTTGTACCATCGGTTGCATGCTCTATACCCTCAATCTCAGACTAACAAAGACACTTCTGAAATCCCGAGTTGAAGCTTGATGATATTGATCATGAACTTGATAATAAAATCAAGTAAACTTCCAGCAGCCTCTTATGTCGTCCCACACATACTGTAATCCTTGGGGTTGAATTCCGCGGCGAGAGTGAGCTCCCACTGAAAAGCAAAAGAGAAACCGAGGAAGGGAAACTGAAAAAAGGATAGTAAGGCCATCACCCGACCCCAAATCGAACGGGGGACCTTCTGCCTGAAGAGATGCTCTTTATGGATTAAATCTTGCAGACGCACACCTTGTGCCATCAGTTGCACAGTCTGCAAGGCAAATTATGGGCTAGGTGCATAGAACAAGAGCCCGACCGAGTCAACTTGGATTTAAGTTTCGCCATGGCGGCTTGATGGTGGCGGGGCCGAAAGTTCAAGTTGGAATGCACTCGTGAACTCGAGATGAAATGTCTTCCGAGCCACGAATACTTCGAAGCCGCTGAACACCAAGACATGGAGCTCGACATGTCACAGTGAGTTGTGGTTTATATTGAAGCAAGAGTTAAACCGGAACTGGGCGTTGATCCGAACTTGGCATGGCCACATCATTTGTTTGGCGTTGAGCCGTTTTGAACCGTGGGAACATCCCGATCGAATACTAATGTGTATGCCATACTTGTTATTCCGAACTAACGAAGGCCTTCTTTCATTCTGCCGATTGTACTAAGCCACCAAGTAGACAAAAGATTTAAATTATCCTTGCCAGCCTTCTCCCCGATGTATCCGAATGCTGTCGACGTCCTTGTCTTCTAAAACAGTAGCCTGAAATCCGACAATTCCGATTTATAGCTTACATTTATGTAAGAATAACCTGGGATTTGAATGCGATGAACGAGAAGACAAGGAATATAGCAGTGAAATGTGCGCTAATACAAAATTGACATAGGAAGCCTACGGCTATCCCCCGAGACTGTAATTAACTGAAAACGTCCTCGCTGTAACGCCCTTCTTTCCTGAGTCCGGCTAACCACTCCACAGAGTCAGTGACTCCTCCCATCTGCTCTGCGATGTGCATCAAACTCTTTCTCACTCCTTCTCCGACTCGGGCGGCCGACCCGCAGACGTAGATGCGACCATCATTATTAATGTCGCTCCAAATTGTCAGCGCGTCGCGTAGTAGTATCTGTTGAGCGTAGCGCCTTGGAGTATCGTCCGTCGAGTAGGCTGCCTCGAGAGCCACAGTCCCCTCGTTGACGTACTCGTCAACCTTACTAATTTATGTCAGCCGAAAGAGTCTCTTTCATGTTGGAAATGAAACTCACGCTCTCAGACTCGGCATGTCATGATGTCGGGTCCCGTAGAAAAGCCGGCAGGGGGCTTTCCCTCCGTACTCCGGGATTTTGAGTCCCTGCGCACGTCGGTGCTCCTGGGCGGGGCATAAGTAAGATTTATAAGCATTTTTAAAAGCGGTGATTTACCAGGAATCCAAGCAACAGCGCAATCCCAGTGCCGGCGGCGACCATTGTGATGGGAATCGCGGGATCTTCCGGGAGATGGAAAGACTCTTGCGTGGCCCGAGACCTGACCCAGACGACATGTCCAACCTCGGAGCGCTTCAGGAAGCCTGAGCAGAGTCCCTCGTAGTCCGCGACTCGTGTATCTTCAACGCCGACGCAGAGCTTGACAACATGGGGGTCAACCAATGGACTGCTGGCAATGGAGTAGCGGCGCGGCTGGGTCGCACATAGGACAATGAGCAGCTGTTGAAGGTTGAGGACCTGGGCGAGCATCGGGTAATTTGCGAGCAGTGCGGGAAAGTTCCGATTGTTCTGAGCAAACGAATTTCCACTGTCCTTGTCTGAGGCCGTACTGGCATTGCTCAGAGTCTCTCGGAGACTCTTGAACTTTTCGTCAGCAGGGAGGAAGGAACAGAGGACTTGGAGACTGCTATGCTGAATGGGGCCCGCCAGATCAGCATAATAGAGTAGCAGCTCGCGCAAGGTTATCTGACCTCGATTCAGGAGCAAGACCGCGAGCGACTTCGGGTTGGCGTTGGAAGCTACTTCCTTCACTGTGAAAACGGCTTCCCCGACAAGACCGAGAGTAACGAGCAGGCGGTCAACGATAGCGAGGTTGTTCTCTGGGAAAACCTCCATATGATTGCCGTCCCGATACGTGAAGCTCGCAGGCACATCGAAGGTGAGGAGCCGCATTCCGCGAGGAAAAGGAGTGTCCTTATCCACGAGCTCGATGTTAGACCGAAGAGTGGCTTGAACGAAGCCTGGAATGGGAGGCTGAGATAGGGAAGATCCTGTGCCGGGGGGGAAGGGCTGCTGGAGGAATGCAACCTTGACCGAGTCGGCACTATACTCGGGCGAGGTGGTGAGCATGTTGGTGGTGCTTTCCCCGCCTTGTGTCCCCTTGTTTATATCGATTCCGAAATTGGCTGCCGTAGCAGCCCACAGCCTCGTAATCCACTCTGTAAAATCGCCGTCCTGATCGACGTTCAAATCGCCCGTGCCTTTCTCGAAGATGCGATTGCCTCCGAGCGCGGCCATGTTTGCATCGACTTTGTTAGGCTGATAAATGACATGGCAAATGAGCTTCTGAATCGAGTGCCATGATAAAGAAAACAGCTCACGAAGAGTTGGTAAGTCGGGCCCCATTGCGTATTGCCTGCGCCGAAGACACAGAAATTGATCCCTGCGAAACGAGCGCTGTTTCCCGCCTTCACCTCCCTGTCCAACATCTCGGAGAAGGACAACGCGGCATTGGGCGGCTTGCCGTTGTATGTCGCGACACAAATGACGAAGAAATTCGACCCCACCCTGATCCCCGCCGTCTTCTTTGCGTCGGCGAGCGGGGAGTCGGCGAGCGAGACGACCTGAACATCAGCAAACCCGAGCTACTGCGCCTTGGCAGCGGCGTCGCTGGCCATTCCCTGACAAGTCCCGGTGTTGGAGGCGTGGACAGCCCAAAATCTGGGCAGTGCCTTCGTGCCAACAGAAGGCTCAGGCGCCTGGATCTTCGCCTCAACCGGAATATCCTTGAATTCCACTTCTGCGGGGTCGACTTGCTTACGCAGTTTCATATGGAAGTTCAGGGGCCGATAGAGAGTGAATTCGGGATCGTAGATGACCGAGCCTTCTGTCACATTTTGGATCTGGAAATTCAACACGACGCGCGCAAGAATAATCTTGATTTCTTGAAGAGCAAAGTTGGACCCAATACAGCCGCGCGCGCCTGAAAAAAGAAATTCAGTCAGTAAAATTGTTTGGAAGAAAACATATGTACCCACCCGTGGCAAACGGAATGTACGCATACTTGTGCCGCTTTCGAACTTCCTCCGTGCCCCAGCGATCCGGATCAAACGTGAGTGAGTCCTGCAAATAAGATGTCTCTTCAATGTCGAAAGCTACAGTGTAGAAAAGGCTCTTGCCTTCCAGTGCTCGGGGTTCTTCATCACCGAGTGTAATGTGACAACGACCTGTGAGCCCTTGGGAACAAGAATACCCCCGGGCATAATGACATCTAGCCACCATTAGCTTCAGCAATGTGAATACACTGGACATACCTTTCATGGCCTGGCGAGTAGGCTGAAATGCGGGATTGTACAAACGTTGGGTTTCCTTGATAAACTGCGGGGCGGCGAAGTTTCAGTGCCCAATGTGCGAGGGTAATAACGGAAACCCCAGTCCAGATACTCGAGTTTCGCTAGTTGATCCGCCGTAATTTCCTTGTCTGCACTCAGGCCAGCGGCTACGAGAGAAGCATATAGCTTGCGGGCTTGCACGGGGAAGGTCGAAAGACAGAACCACAGCTGTACAGCTAGGGTCAATAACACCGTAAGCAGATCAACAGGATGCCTACCCAAGAAAGCGCGCTAGACGTTGTGACTTCCCCGGCGATGAGGAAGGTTATGACGTTCTCGCGCACTAGATCGACGTCCATTTTCTTTCCCTCCTCATCCGTGGCATGAAGCTAAAACATTATCAACTAGTGTCGGAAGATTGAAAGGGACAGCAGACCATATAATCCAACAGGCTTGATGTTGCCACAGCTGCCTTGTGATACGGCATGTCTGTAGTACTACCCTCCTGCATGATCCTCTGGGCCTGCGTGTCCACAAAAGAATTCTAGACGCAAAAAACCTCATGAGCGAGGAGATAAGTGGCAGACCGAATGAACCCGCACCACTTCTTTCTCAACAACCTTCTGGGCTCTCCTCTCCGGGTTAGGAAGCGCACGATAGATGCGGCCCTTACGGGCGAGTGCTTGTGCGAGCTCCAGGTTGCGCCCGATCGTGAGAAAGACTTGAGCGATCGAGCTTTCGGTACTTCAAGGGTGGTTTAGCCTCGCAGTCCAACGAGGAACGTGTCCCACTTACTTATCAAGCATCTTGAAATCAGTCCCAACAGCGACCTCGCCGATTGTTTGTGCGGACGCGCGCAATGCCCAAGAGAACGTGTCAAAACTCTTCCCCTGCTCGAGAAAGCTATCGGCGGACATTTGATGAGCAGTACAAGGTGAGCTATGCAAGACACGCACGCATCGAAGCATTGCACAAGGCGTTTCGCAGTGAGGTCCATGGTGCGCACATAGTTGCGCATGGCTGTGGCCCCATCGCGGTCATCATGAACTTGTGACCCGTAGACCATGCAGGGTTGCTTGAGTCAGTGGTGAACATCCCGTTTGGCAGAGTCATCTTCGGCGGGAACAGCGGGTGGTTGTCGTTGACCTGGCGCGGACATCATGTTCAGTGAATAGCTTTAAATATTTCTCCACCTTGACGTGCCTGTTTTCTGTAGAATTCCCCTTCGCTCAGGACAACACCGGCACAGTCCGGATCGTCTGTGAGATATATGGACTGTAATGCTGATTAGCGTTGCTATCACTCAGAATAATTAAAACGAGGACGACCTTGCCAAGATAACTGACATGCACGATGTGCCCGTACTTGCGGAGAAGCCGCTCGTAGTTGCCCATAAAGTCGGGATAGATCTCACTGTAACCTCCGATGAAGGGAATGCCTCCCATAGGGCCGGGAACCGGTTGGACCTGACCATTGTTAGTCGACCGAACATTCGAGTGCCAACCCGAACCCACCTTCTTCCCACTAATCAATATCGCGACTCTCGTTTCCGCCACGATTGAGTCAATCGTGTCGAGCTTCTCCAGGTCGCTGGCCGCAGTGTCGGCATCCGTAGACTTGTGGAACGAGATGGTGGTGGGAAGCGCGACGTTGAGTTTCCCTCCGACAGTCTTGCGCAGGTGGTCGATGGTGTCGCCAACCTGGACATCAACAGAGACTCCGTCGCTCTCTGGAGCTTTACTGTGAAAATGGAATACGATCGCAGGCATGGTGTGGAATTTAACAATGGAATGGGCAAACGGGCCCACGGTATATATACTCAGGCTGCAGTGGATCACATATGGCGCATGAGTAAAGCCCGGGTTCTAGAGGACAGCATGGGGTTGAGCGGGAGAACACTGATTGGCCCTTACTAGAGATTCTTCTGTTCTATGACTTTGTGAACCAGTGGCGGGAGCTTTCGGCTGGATGATGCAGTGGAAGAATTATGCAGAATGAATATTGCGCTGGATCCACCCCGGGTGTACCGAAGTGTCTGTAAAATTCGGTCGTGAGCTACCGAGTAACGAGTTGAGATTGAGATGAAAGTATTGAGTGATCCTAAAATGGCGACCAAAAACCGCCTTGTCAGCGGTCCAATCTTGCTCCGGCCGTCAAGCCGCTTGAATGGTGTCTTTTTTGAACAACGAAGGCACCTCCACGCTGCGGCCTTTCACGCTCTCTGTGTGTGTCGCTGCTCACAAGAACACTCTTTCGGCGTACTTCGGGGAATCCATGTTGAGAAGCTGTGTGGACTTGCTGTGGACTTGCCCCCAGGCTTGAATGCCGATCCGTAGCCGATGGACTCGAGTTCCGCACGAGTCAGAATCGATGACAATGTATCCATGGTCTGAGCTTTAAATAGCGATATGCCGGTAAAGAGCTCGAGGGGTCGCCCAACAAATGTGAAATCGGTGAGATCCTTTGTTCCTCCAGCAAAGAATTCCTCCGAATGACTTCACCGGGATTACGGGAAAAGAGATAAAGGAGGAGGGAGAGCATGGTGGTTCCAATTGGTTCTGAGTCGGTGAATTGCCACAAATGGCAACATCCGAACGCATCAGCACCAAAACACCCCGTCTACGGAGAAAATACGTACACCCCCAACAACATCGCACCTAAACGCCCCACACGCGCGCGCGGCCCACATTTTAAATTTGGCGTGTTCTTCTTCATGTTCTTGCCCTCCTTCGTCTTGTTCTGTGCGTACTTGGTCCTCGCCCTACGCACGAAATCAGCCTCCACCCTTCCCTTCCGCGAAAAACAAAGCGGAATACGTACAGGCAGAGCATCCTCTTCGTACATCGGCGCAGACGTAGACCCAGCAGAAAGACTCTCGAGGTACGCTCCCATGCGCGGGGAAGGTTGGGCAGCGGGGCGTGTCCGGATTCGGTTCTGGACCTGGTTCTGCCAAGGGAGTAGGAGAAGTAGTAGATGTAGAGGTAGAGGTAGAGGAGGGGTCTGCAAGGGTGGAGATAGGAGATGCGGAGGCGGAGGCGGAGGCAGAGGCAGAAGTAGAATTGCAAGCGGAAGCGGGGGTAGAAGTAGCAGTAGGAGAAGTAGGCGAGGTCGGAGAGGAGAAGGCAGAAGTGGCCATGTTTGCGGTAGAGGTAGGAGTAGGACATGTGGCGCTAGACGTCGAAGTAGGAATAGACGTGCTCCAGACAGATGCAGCTGCAGGCATACTCGCCCCCTCCGCATCCACATCATCTTCAGCAGTAGAATAAGAATCAACACTCGCACACGCAACCCGCACCGCGCGCGCGAGCGCGACGACGCAGTCCTGGCACAGCTGGCACCAGAAGTTGCGCAGGAAGACTACGAGCGTGCACTGGCGCTTGGGGCTCTCCCTTCTTACACCATTTGCGCCCACACCTACGCGGCGTCACAGGTGCAGAGGACTGCACGGCGGCGGGTGTAGTGTTGCGCGGACGACGTGGGCGGGCGAGTATGCGGTGGGCGTGGGCTCGAGTGGTGGGGTGGCGAGGAGGGCGGCGTCGTCGGGGTCGACGACGGGGGCGGGCTTGCGGCGGATGCGGGCTGTGGACGCCATGAGTGCAGGAGGCAGCCAGCGAGTCGAAGGGGCGTCAAGCGAATAAAAAGTTTGGCTTCAGGCTTGAGCTGCTTGCTGCAACGCGGTTTAAGGAGCAGGCCACACGTGTCCGCCGCCTGCTTCGCTGTACCCATACAATCCCACAGATTCCCTTGAAATACTTTTATCTTGCTGCTTTCTTGGTTTGCTGGTGGGGTATGCATCTGCGCGTCCGAGTCGAACAAGCAATAAGTATGTCGCGGAAGGGTGAGATTTTGTATCGGCAACTAGACTGGTTCCCGCCCTCTCAACGCCCATGTTCTTCCAACTCCGAGTCGTCGGCCACCCCTGGCTCTGTTAGCCTCATCAACCATCTGCCAGCGTCGCCGCTGCTCACCGCCTTGCTCGCTGTTCGCTGTGCTCTCCCGAGGGAAATCCCGCATCCGGTCCTGGCAGTGACGCCGGCGCCACTAATGAACGCATCTAACCGTCTTCGTTAAAAACTTTATCGCGCCAGCTGGCATGATTTGTATCCCTCGGTACCGTGGTCCTTCGTTACCCATATATCATCCCTCCGCTCCCTCCCATGTCTCTGCGCTCGTTAAATCAAGTTCCTCTAGGGTAGATGCCTGCAACTCAGCTTTCTTCGTGATTGTGCCAGCCAGTGAGTCACTCTCAAATTTGCCTCGTCTCCTTGATACATATCTTGGATTTAATCCAATGACTTCACCCACCGACATCTTGCTCTCCCATGTCTCTGCCTTCATCAATCGAAGTCTCTAGCGGTTAGATGCCCTCAACTGAGCTGTCTTCTTAATTTCACAGCTCACACGCCCGACTCTCCGAGTTGATATGAATCCCACTCGTCCCCCCCGATAAAATCCGGACTCGTTTATAATCAGCCCAGCTATTTATGACTGATAAAACTGGATGTCCACTCTACCCACGACCATCTTAATTCCCCTCAGGCCTCCCAGGCGGCCTCGTTAATTCCCCTCGCTCCAAGACACTTAATTGCGGCTCTGTTGCTACGCCTCCGACAAAGTCAGTCTATTTGAAACTGGCAGCCTACGCCTCCCCTTCAAATTCCAAGACAACGAATGGTTCCTCTTTCCCTTTAAACCTCTCTCCATACTGTTCCGCAACCCAACTCTCTCTCTCTCTACTAATAGCTCTCCACAATCGACAATGCACATGTACCGTACCCCAGTTTTCCCTATACACTATATGATACATGCTTGTACCTCATACAAATACGATACGTCTTTCTACATGACAGCAAATAGCTCTCGAACAAAATGAAGAAGCCCGCACAAAAACAGAACTGCTTACAAGACCAATCACCCGACCCCGAATCGAACAGGACCCTTCTGCATAACCTGGATGGAAACATTACTATTTGAGACCAGTTAGTTGGCCACTTAAGCATTTATGCCGCAGCCCTGGTGTTATACCTGTGCCGATGCGAGCCAAACTATATCAGAATGAGGGCATTCATCCTACGAAGAGTTCGAGTCCGCCAGCACCGAAATACTCGAAGATTTGAGTGCGTAAGGAATTTATTTTGACCGGCAGTCCAACATAGCCAAACAACAGGTTAGTTGGCCACCCCGCCAACTAACATATTGAGCTCTCAAATGGCAGTGGCCTGCACCCAGAATCATATATACAGGTTATATTCACTATTTAAAACAGTTATGGTATAGATATGAGGTATAGAAATAGGCAGAATACATGCTTGCGATCGACGGGAAACCTCGAAATTAGGGTCGCGGGATGAATGAGTGTTCTGCTACTCAGAAGCAGGCCACGATGGGCCAAATTACGATTCAGGCTACTTAATGGGAAGTATTTGGACGTACCTGGATGCCCAACTCCATTTCAAGTTGCTGACATCTCCTCCAAAAAATCCGACTATCAGCACGACTGAAATTTGGTGATTTTGGACAATGGCCTCCAGAGCAATCAGAGGTCATTGGATAAAATCTCGAAAAGGGTCTCGGAATGAAGGATTGTATATTAAGAAGTCCTGTGTAAGGTTCCAGACCGATGGCATGGCGATGTCGTGGACCGCGACGGTGCCAGCATAACTGGCCTACAAATGAAGTCGTGCTTTTCCCGGGTGTATTAAGAGCGATAGTTGAGTCAGTTGCCATCCAGTATCTCTTCAGATGGAAGGCCAGCATCGGGGGATCCAAACGAGCCACCAAAGTCGTGGATCGAAGAAGAAATGGTGGAGAAATGGCGATGGCAAATGAGGCGAGAGGTCTGATTGATAAGAAATTGATGTCCCCGCGCTTCGGATCCCGATCCGCGATGCCGTAGCTCCCGATCAACCCATCACTTTTGGCTGAAATTTGGTCTGAACATTCGTTGGAGGTCGTATTCTGTTTATACATTATGCCCTGTCATAATTATGAAGCCCTGGTCTTATAGGAGTCAAGTGGCCAACTAAGGGGTCTCTAATAGTACATGTCCTGCAGATGCACACCTTGTGCCACCGGGTGCTTCTTCTGCACACCCCACTTGTAATTTATCTCGGTTGAAAATGGAGGTTGATAAAACAAAACGAAAAAGGTTATCGAAAGCATTCTAATCACCCGACCCCGAATTGAACGCGGCCCCTCTGCTCAATGTACCAAAGCTCTTTAAAGGATAGTAGATGCACACCTTGTGCCATCGGGGGCGTTCCCCAAAGGCCCAATTCATGTGCTACATAGGTAACGAAAAAAAATCGAGGTCGAATTTCAGAAACAGGAAAATGGTCCCTGAAAGACAATCACCCGACCCCGAATCGAACGGGGACCCTCTGCATAAATGCTTTAGCTACAGCTTCCCCAAGCGTAACAGATGCACACCTTGTGCCGCCAGGTGCTTGCTCTCTATCCCCAATCTCAGACTAAGACACTCTTCCGAGATCCAAGCTGGCTTTACTTGAACTTAAAATCAAAGCAACCCGGCCCACAACTTGAACTCCACAGATCCACAGACCTAGTATGAGCCTCTTCGTCCTAAATATTAGAATCCTGGGGTTTAAATCACCGGTGAAAGCGAGTTCTCACTGAAAGAAAAAGAAAAAACGAGGGAGGGAAATTGAAACTGAAAAGGAAAGGGTAAAGGTCAATCACCCGACCCCGAATCGAACGGGACCCTTGGGCTTGAAACACACTGTGCCTGGAGTAAATCTATGGTCTACAGCCCCCCAATGTCTTACATCGGTTGAGCTCCAAAGAGGAAAAAAAGAAGAGTTGAACCAGAATCACCCGACCCCGGATCAAACGGGGACCTTCTGCTAAACCTCGCAGCAATACTTATGTATGAAGGGTAGCAGATGCACACCTTGTGCCATCGGGTGGATGTTCTACACCCCCAATCTCAAACTAAACACAATTTCCGGGATCTCCAGTGGCCTTGAAGCTTTGAAGTTGAAAATCAAATCACCTCCGGCCTGGACCCCAAATCCACAAATCAGCACTGGGTAGCGTCTTCGCTCATCCGGGAGTCATCCCTATTATATTAGAATCTTTGGTTGAGTTCACCGGCGAAAACAAACTCCCAGTGAAAGCAGAAGAGAACCTGATGAAGGAAACTGAAAAAAAAGAAAAGCTACAGATCCATCACCCGACCCCGAATCGAACGGGGACCTTCTGCTTAAAGCTTCGTGACCTCCTGAAGAACAAAAAACGCACACCTTGTGCCATCGGGTACATGCTCTGCAGGCCAATATTATTGATTAAATCCATACGACAACTTACAAAAGCCTGCCCGAGTCATCAAACTCAACTTCGAAAGTTTGATTGAGGCGCGGCGATGGAGTCGGGGGAAGTTGGAAGTTGGAATGCACTCTTGATAAAAAGAATCTGGATCAGTTGATCTCGCTGAGCACTAAGGATGGTCTTCTCAGACATGGAGCTCGGTGAGTCAGAGTCTGGTGAGAGTTGTGGTTGAAGCAAAAGCATTGACTCGGAACTGGGCGTTGATCCGAACTCGGCATGAGATGTGTCACCATCTTTTGAACGCACGCTCCCAGTCTACCCACAGTCTCGACTCGACTGCCTCCGAATTGATGCTTGGCGCTCAGCGCCCCCGGTCTAAAATGGCTCAAGAGATCAAACACTTGAACTGGAAGCTCCCCGCCGCCCCGGTCATGGTCCCGATCCTGCCTCTGCAGGTACGATACAACCGCACCCGACTACTGGGATAGTTACAGATGTGTACCGCTAATTACGTAGGATGGAACTTCGCTTCGTTGGACAACGGGGCACAACTGCAGCGGAGGCGGCTCACGGAATCAGTCCGCCCTCGCGACTAGCTGGTGACCCCGCGTTCAGGCCGTAAATTGAGTCGTTCGAGAGCCCACCAACGCCTATCTAAAGTCTTATCTTCTTTACCTGATTTTCTGTTCTTTCTGCCCCTTCTCGAGCGCTCCTGGCCGCATGGGACGTGCATACAGAATACGCGATACGATCGGCATCTGCCGAGAGAAATTTCCCACGGTTCTCCGAGTCGGTTCGATTCCCAACAAATGAGCGCTGTAGCGTTTGTCTCCCTTCCTTCCTTACAGCGGGTCCTTGATTTTCTTCGTTGTGCGTGCAGAAATCCAGTGCATTGTGATCCGCTCGACGGAGATGTCCAACGCCTCGGAGTCAACCGGCGGCCCACGGACGAAAAGTGAGAAGAAAGTACGAGTGATCGCAAATTCCAACGGGTACTGGCATACAGCTTGGAGAGAGAGGTACTACGAGCTGGCTGTTGGCCCGTTGCGAGATTGCCGCGAGCGTTCGAGAAGATGTACGAGAGGTTAGTGTGGCTCCTCCAAAACGACCGTCTAGTCCGCGAATTCATCGGAGAAGTTGAATCACTGCCGCCGAAATAATATTTGCTCCGAAATAATGGAATCGGACTAGAGATTGAGCGTTACCAGGCTTGTACCCGGTGTGGGAGAAGTTTGGATCCGCGCAGACGAACAATTCATTCATCAGTCGCCAAGCGGCGCCAAGGACTTTTTTCTGAATTTCTTCCGTAAGTTCTGGAGCATCCGGCAACCATACAGTGCCATCAGATCCACGATGTCGATCTTCGAAGTTTTCGGAGAATGCCGATCACGCCTCTGTGTGTTCGTTCCTGCCACTGCTGCATCAGTTTGCTTGCCGTTACTGCTTCAACCTTCTAAAAAACACAAGCTGGCATTGTGCTACAGAGCGTACAAGTAACCTTGGCCGCCAAAATATTTTTACGGGGTGGATGTAGTCACAGGATGCCCTTATACGCAGCGCTTCAGCGCTGCTCATGCGGCACAATTGCGTCCCCGACTCCACCAAAGGTTTCTCACCTCATAGCGCCCACTGCCATCGGTTGTTTGCTTCGTTAATCTCCGGTACAGCTAACACGTAGTAAGTTACAGCCCTCACAGCGCCATCGGTGGCACTGCTCCTTATCATATGTGAGTGCAAAATCTGTGGTTCGCAGCAAAGGAAAACGTCGGGGAGCAGTGCGTTGGTTTTGATAAGGGTACGAGAGGGTACGTACGAGGTCCAATACCCAGGCTTTCACCAAAGGCCAGAGGAAGAGGAGCAGTTTTCACAGTAGGATGTTTACCATGATTCGTTTTTCTTTCCTTTTTACCGCCGATTTCTCCCTGCGCAGTGCGAATAAGCCGGGATTTGAATTCGGGTCATAATTCAAATGGAGATACTAGGGAGATCTTCGTTTCGACGGACTCTTCGGTCACGTTTGTCATCACCGCCTAAACGGGCGCGTTCATTGGAATTTATAAATGGCCGGCTCCCAAAGCATAGTACGTCCTATTCACCAGATCCATCCCCAATGAAACCCACTAAATGATTTCTAAATCCAAGACTGCTACTTGCACCTTGTGTCGCCGACGGAAACTCGTGTGTGGTATCCCATAACGACAGATTGATGAACTCACCTATCGTAGCGCTGCGATGGTGGCGATCCCTGTGGTCACTGCTCACGAACCAGGACACCGGTGATCTGCACGTATGTCCCAAAAACAATTGGTCAACTTCGCTCGGAATTGCCCAAAGGCGGAGCATGTGTGCGCACATTTTATTGTTCTCCATATCGTCTCCTTCAACTTTCTCTTGCAGATTTCCTGTCGGTACGGGCCTGCAATCCGATCCATTTTCGACCTAACAATTTCTCAATGTATTTAGACAGAGAAAGCGGGTGAGTCCAGTGCAAAGACATTTCGTGTCCTCGCTAATTATCATTTCAGAGGTGCGACGGTAATTTGCCATGCCAGACATGCAAGCAAACATTGCGGGCCCACGAATGTCAGTATCGTGCCAAGGACCCGTTGAAACTTGATTCTTCGACACCCAATCCGTTGAAACCCACGCGAGGCAAAAATCATATTTCATCCGACTCTACGAGCACCTTCTCCTCCTCCACCATCTCCTCTCGCTCGAAAACTCCGTCACAGTGCACAACTCACCATCCAGGGGCCTTAATATTGTACGACGATTACATTGACCCCGACGACATCTTCGATCCCCTTTTCCCGTGGCCCGATTTATCCTGCGCGTCAACAGAGACGTTGTACGCCTTGCCCACGTTCCTCGATTCTATATCCGTGCCGTTTTCGACTCTCGATTCCATGTCCCAGGATGCCAAACTTCTCTCATTGTCAGTCCTCCTCCTCAACGACTCAGAAAACTTTGTTTGACACCTTTCCTAGGCGAAACCTGTTTTTAGAGCACGGGTGGAAATACGGCCTTAACGTGACTACGGCGAAGCGCCAGGCATTATCCGCCGGCGATTCATCGATCGTTGACCCAATTCTAGTCAATGTATGCGAGTTGATGGGATACCTCGTCCACCACCACTTGCATCCTGAGGGGTGGCTTTCCAACAATAGCCAGACGACAGCGGAAGCCGAACTCTATCTGTCGATTTGCGACAAGCTCGAAGGCGCCCCTGATCTGGTACTGGATCCTTTGCTATGTCTGCAGGCATATACGGTGCTGGTCCTCTACTGTGTCCAGAAGGAGGATATACGCGGCGGGGAGGAATTCCTTGTTAAAGCCAGCAAAGTTGTTGGTCGACACGCGGCTACACTTGGCTTGGAAGATGCCCTCGCCCTGGATTGGTGTCCCGTGTTCGACGAGTCATACCTCTCTCCGCGCAGCGTCGCCGAGGAAGTCAGAGCCGCATTTTCCCAGATTATATACCTTGACGCCTGCTGTCGCGTCATTCTCAGATCCGAGTTAGTCATCCCCCCCAGACAGCTGGAAACATTCCGACAACTAGTGGCAAGTTGAATAGTATTTGTTGAAGAATTCTCAGCTCATTTTTTCGCAGGTCGTACATGGGTCAGATACAGAGCTGAATTTAATGCGGGCGAAGAGCACTCTCTTTCTTGCGGACAGCCAGCAATTGGTCGAAGAGTGGAATCGATGTGAGTTGGGAGTATTAATATTTATCGATGAAAACTAATCTGTTTATCCAGGTGTGGGCCCTGCACCGTCGGCCTGGTCTAAACGCTACTGGAAGTTGATCGAGGACATTCACGCTCATATCAACTTCATAAACACGGCGTTGGTGGACTTGTCCTGCATCCCAGAGCTCCAAGGTGCCCAGCCAAGTGTGAAGATTTGTATTTTGCTGGCAATGGCCGCCCTCGCGGAAGCTTACGGTTTGTTTGCGCCGTCTCACCTTGAATTGCGCCAGAAGCATCGAGAAGCAGTGACGGGGATCACCACCATCACAAAGAGTTTTTCGGACGCGGATTATCCGTACCTCGATCCGACAGTAGGTGTACGCAACTCCTTTGTGACTTTAATGAGCTCGGCTGATACGAGGAGTCCTAGGTTTGCTGGTCCATTGCGTCTCGGAAGTTATATGAAGACACGCCCGTTGAGGGCGACCTTCGCTTCGGGACACAGCTCGACGAGTGCTGCCGAAAGCTGCGACAAGCGAGCCCCTACGCGCCCCCGCCATGAACGTTGAACTACATACCCATCAGAGTGATGTTTTCTTCAATGTTCTATCGCTCGATGTTCTCTCCCTGATCCTTTTCATGCTTCATACTGCTTCTCATACATTAAATGATGTAATCCATAGATACCCTCTTTCTCTGGCCTTTTTCGCCTAGTGATACTTGAACCGGTCAGTAGGAGACGTGTGTAATTTGTGCCATCCAGTGAGCATAGAGCATTTCCAAATACTTAGAAGTTGAGCGAATCTTACGGTTTTCGAACCGTGGGAAGTCTCAGCCAATGTCGATGAGATTCAAGTTCCAAGCTTTCCACCAACGAGTTCTTGACGGGCCGAGGCATGTGCCAGCTAGAAACTTGCTGTCGGAGCGTGAAGTGGCCCCCATAATTAAACAGTATGGGCTTGAAGGCCGAACAGCGAACGAGTTGGCGGCTGTCCGCTTTTTATTATATGGGTGCAGTGGCGGCGGCCTATGTGTACCGCCACGTAAGGAATGTTTGGTACTGTAACGAATGCGTATATGCACAAAATTCCGGCCAGCCACACCATAACCTAGCTACTTTGTGGTACTTAGATAAATAAATAAAACGGCCTCTCTACTCGACGCACCAGGTGCGAGTAAGATGTGTATCTCTACGCCTTAACGCGTCTCCGGATGAGCATTTCTGCCGCTCTGGGTACGACGAGCATGTCTATGAAAGATCATCAGCACGGAGACTTCGGCACATCGACGGACGAGACGACGAACCGCCCATAGAAAGGTTGGCAGGCCGAACTGTGTACGGCTGGATGTCGTAGTTAATGAGCAAGTGGGCGAGGATCATCTTGACGTTGTTGGCCGCGAAGAACCGGCCGGGGCTGCCCAGTATTAGCGACACGGTCGCTATAAAATCAGGTACGTACCAAGCATGCAGGCCGTGGGAGAAGGGGAGCCAGTGCGTGGACGTAGTAACTAGGTCCTCGTTTGTACGCGGCTTCGATGCGAGGGTGGGCTCTTCGCGCGCACGGGAGAAGCGGAATGCGTCGTACTGGCGCGGATTGGGGTAGTAGTCCTCGTCGAAGTGGATCCCATCCATCGACACACCGACGCAATTATCACGGGGTATGACCACCCTGTTGGGCAGCGTGACGTCGATCTTGGTCCGCCGTGCCAAGGCGCTGCCACCAATGCCCGAGACACGGGCACTCTCCCGGATCGCACTGTCCAGGCGAACGAGTTTTGCGACCGCGGCCTTGGTCCATTCGCCGTTGTGTTCCGCGAAGACGCGCTCCGCCTCCTCGCGCAAGATCGCGACGACATTCTGCGAGGCAGGGGCGCTCCAGATGTCTAACACTGCGTTGGTGGCGGTGATGGTCGTTGTGCTAATTGCACCAAAGTTAAGCAGGACGATCCGGTAGGCGAGGGAGTAGACGGAGGTCTCGTCCTTGGTATGGCGCTTGAAAGATTCGCGAACCATCCAGGTAATGAAATCGTTCTATGAGATAGTTATGTAATTAAATTAAGGCAAGGAATGGACAGGGCGCACGGGCTCCTCCCAGGGATATGTCGGGTCTGCGGCCTTGTTTTTCATATCCACAATTCGTTGTTGAATCAGGGGCTTCAAATATTTCATCGCCACTCCGGAGGCACGACGATTGGGGATGGTGGCGAACCACGCAATTGCCCTGAGGAATAGAGCCAATTAAAACAAAGAAAGTGGTGCGGTGAAAGAACGTACGGCCTCATGAACTTGGGGAAGAAGTGAAGAATCACGCCGCTGACGCAGACTGCTTGGGCGAACTCATTGCCAGACATCACAAATTCCTCATTGGAGCCTACTTCTATTCAACGGGTGGGACCTTGCAGACAGGGAAATCCACTCACACAATTCTTTCCCAACAAATACGCGATTGGCAACCCGTCCAACGGTCCGACCTATGGTATTATAGACGCTGACCTTCCTCGTTTCTCCGTCTGCGCCGAAGAGGTCGACCATCGAGGCCTCGATCTCCTCCAGCAGTTCAGGGTTGAGCGTTCCGGTGGTTCGGGTAAGTTCATGCTTAATAAGGAGGTTTAGTCAGACGCTTCAACCCATGAAGAAAGCGTACCTTGATCAGCAAGTCTATCATATCATTCGAGGTTATTTCAGGGTGTCCCACAGTGTGCTTGAATTGGACTAAGAAGAGAAACATTTGTATGCTGCCAAAACAAAAAATGGAGATTTTTGGTGACGTGCCATTATAAAACGTGCAATTCTTGGCGTTCAAGACTTCGTCCGGCATGGATGCCAGCCAAGGTGCCATAGAGGGCGGCAAGATGATTTGCGGACCGCGAGCCCAAGTGGGCACAACATGGATGAGATTGGCCTTCGAGAACTAATAAATATAGATGAGTCATAGGGCCGCAACGAGGACTGGGTTTTTTTTTGTACTTTACTATAGCCTTCCATGTAAAGTGGGATGGACTTCACCAATCCGCGCCAGTTGGCCCTGATGGAACCGAAGAGCTCTTTGTGATTTCCTACCCAGGGAAGGTCTGAAGGAACACGGGCATGTTCTTTCTGGGCCTTCGAGCTCGAAACGAAAAAGAGGAAAAAGAAAAAAAGAGTGAGAGGCCCAAAGACGACCGCGAGGAGTGCAGCGTGGTAGAGGGCGGAGGAGGAAAGATAATCAAACATCGGAAAGCTGCATCCTCGGATTTAGGTACGGCTCTTAAGTATCCCGCATGGAACAAATACTGTAGCAACCAAGTAGCAACGCTCACTCCTATCCCGCCGTCTGCGCATCCATGATTGAAAACGTTGATCATCAAACTTTCAGGTTGAAATGATAATTGAATGGGCGACCAGGTTCCGTACTACTACAGTAATGAGGTGAGCTGGGATGCACTTTGGGTTATTCCGACTCAGCGGTCGATGGTCACTGGTTGGAGGCAAGGATGCGGTGGGCGGACCAAGCCAGCGAGTGAAGTTGGCAATTTGACGAATTGCCGTGACATAATGACTCGGGCGCATGCTATTCCGTCGCTACGGCCCTACGTATCGCGGGCGTTATTGGACAAAACCCCAGTTGAAGTGAGTGGCCACGCACTTTCACGCGTGGGGTGCGTTTCCACTCACTTTCCACGAGTGGACCTGCGTGGGGAAGAATGGAGTGCCGCGTGGGCTGTTATGCTGCCACCATTTTTTCAAATATCTTGGATCACAGGCCCACGCGTAGTCCATCAGTGTCGGACGGATGCTGACCTAATTGGGCGGGCCGAAGGAATTTCACCTCAATTTAAGCTGATCTCTCACTGTAACTATGCAGTTTATGGAATGCTGTGTCCGTCTCCATGTCCCTCATTATGTCTCAATACCAGCTAGATTCTCAATTCTCTATTATTTTTCTCTCACCTTTCATTTTCCTGTTTATTATTTATTTTTTTCACTTTTTCTCTTCGTAGTCACTCCAGCATGCGTGCCCGGAGGGACTGTTGAGTCAACAGTGGTTAGATAAATCCTGGCTGCCGGGGATTTAGGGTACACACTGATGGATCAGTGTGTGCCACCCATGAGGTTTAAATTTTAACCGTGCAACCTGCCTGCTCTTGTCCGAGCCAGGCCGGGGATATTATTTGCCCATCTAGACTTTCCACCCCCCTCTTGGTAGTACGTGTGTTCTATGTATAGGCCAGGTAGCTTTTGCCTTCATAGGTTACCATGTTCTACATAGTAAACTGGCAGTTCCAATTGTGGGACCGCGTCAGTATAATATATCCTCCTCCTCCTCCTCCTCCAGCAAGGTGCACACTACCTTCCCCCTCGCAAAGCTTGTCTACACTACTCGGATTGCGGCGGGGCAGCCTTTATCATCAACACCGAAGTGAGTGGCCAGATGGTGCGAGCTGGTTGGGAGTGTTGGCTCATGCAGAGATAAAGGATAAAAGTGATGGACAATCGGCAATACTGCTGTTTTAGGGAAAATCCGGATAAATTTGGTTTCAGCCTTGGTCGCGGACGAGTGGGGCACGAGTGGAAACTAGCAAGATGTCCACACAACTCACTCACGAGGAACTCATCCCAGTGAGTGGCCAGCGGGTGCAAATACCTCAGGCCCATGGTCCTCTACTTATCCAATTTTCCTCGACGCGTCGAGCACGCGTGGAAAGTGCACTGAAAACGCGTGGAAGTGCAGGTCCACGCGTGCCGACGCGTGCCGACGCATCTCAACTCGTGATCACTCACTTACACTGGGGTTTTGTCCAGTAAAGGCTGGTATACCTACGACCAGAATTTTGACATCACTAGTCAGCAATTCTGAAACCTTCTGAAACCCACAGATGTGATGGCATTTTTCTGTTCAGCTCCAACTATGCACGGTTGTGGATAAGGAAGCTGTTAAACACCTCCAGGATCTCACGCCGGGTTCCATAACCAGGGAGAATCCCGCGGATCGTGATCTGCGCGAGAAAGTACATCAAAAAATGACAGATGGAGCATTTTTTTATGTAAATTCAATGTAAATTGTGGCAGACCGCTAGCGGTCGCCTCTCGGCAATGCGGCCTGAGCTCAGCTCATCTCCCTCCCATCACATTTCGAATCAAGTTATGATGTCGGCGTTTCGCAACCCTCGATTGTACTCCTCAGCTCTATCCAACCCCTCAACGACAGCGATGCTCCAAGCCAACGCTACAATCCTTTTCGCCACTTTTGCCCTGCTTATCGGCGTAGTACGCCTCATGCGCCGCAAAGCTACAGTACCCCGGGTGGGGAGAGCTGGGCCTCTGGGATATGTCTGGACAGTCCTGCGCTCCGTTATGGACAGTGACGGTCTTGTCAAGGAGGGATGGTCCAAGTTTGGGGGCAGGCCCTTCATTCTTCCGTCGCTCACTGGAGAGTGGATTGTCTTAGGCCCCGAAAACGTGGAATTATTTCGCAAATCGGACGACACTGTGGTACGTTGCGCAGAACTACACTGACTGGACGTCGTGGCATTAAAACATTTCTCCAGTTCAATGCCCCCTTGCGAAACATACAGCTGTTTCTACCAGAAATCATGTTCGGCGAAGTCATCATGACAAACCAGTATCACATCGGCCCTGTCCTCAAAACTGACCTTACACGGGCGTTAAAGACACTTGTCCCAGAAATACTCGAAGAAATTCGGCTGGCCGTACCCGAACATCTTCCAATCACCGACTCGACAAACTCTATCACGGTCCCCGTATTTGGAACTTTTGTGCACCTTGTATCACGCGTAAGCAACCGCGCCATGATTGGGGTTCCGGGCTGTCGCAACGATGAGTTCCTCAAGAAACAAGTTACGGTTGCCGAACAAACCATAGCCATGGCCCAGGTGCTCAATTGGTTCCCCTCCTTTGCTCGCGGGTACGACATCTCTCCATTCGCGTAGGCACATGGTTTAAATCGTGGCACAGTTCAGTGTGGAAGCTATTTTCGGTGCTTGCGGGTAGCAAGGACGATGCTATCCGACTTCTCAGTCCGTATCTTCAGTCACGGGTAGAATATGCGCAGCAGGTAAGCCCTTAAGTCCCCCTCTACTTTCCAGTGCTTACGGAAATTAAGGACAATCCGAGCACTATAACCGACCTCCTCCTTCGCTACGCGCCTGAAGAGGACTTCAATGACGTCCGGAGGCTCGCAGTTCGTGTGGTATTCTTGAACATGGCCGCAATACACACCACGTTCGTCCTTCCCAAGGCCCCCACGATAAGTAGGAAACTCATTCGCAGCCTGACAGATCAATTTTCACCACGCACGCCTTGTTCGAATTGGCGAGAATGCCGCCCTCGCACATCGAGCAAATCCGCGCGGAGATATTTGCTGCGATCGAGTCGGAGAATGGCGTTTGCAACAAGGCCGCAGTGGGAAAATTCTATATGCTTGATTCGCTACTCAAAGAAGTCGGGCGTTTCCATTCTCTCTTCTCCGGTATGCATCTCCAAACTCTCGGCAATCTCGCTGATGCAGTGTATTCAGTTGGCTCGTCGCGGCTCACGCTTCGCGAAGCTGTGGTAGCGGACGGAATTGTGATTCCAGAAGGCAGCGTCGTAGCTTTAGCACCCCAGCCCCTGCACTTCAACCCCCAAGTCTACCCCGACCCGCACACCTTCGATGCCTTTCGTTTCTCAAAACTGCGCACCGGGGACAACTTCATGCCTGAGGCCCAACAATCTTTTACGAATTTGAGCAACGACTACATCGTCTTCGGTGTCGGGAGACATTCTTGTCCCGGCAGATTCCTGTAATTTTAATTTTTTGGTGCGACCCGACCTGTTCGCTAATTCTCGAATCACCCCCTAGCGCCGCCCTTAAAATTAAGCTCATCCTGGCGGAGGTTCTGCTTAACTACGACCTCTCCTTCCCCCCAGGCGCCACCACGACTCCAAAGCCGTTCGCATTCAACAATTTCACTGTTCCAAATCAGTCGGCGAAGCTAGTTTTCACCAGGCGCGAAATTTAGACAGTTAATTTAGAAGTGGATACCAATGTAAAACAAGCGAATGATCCGCGGTCTATTTTAATTTGAAAGACGTCGAGGGCGATGTCCACCAAATGATTGATGCCATCCACAATATCCTAGTGAACGCCAGATAGCATGCTAAATCGCACACCGGATATTATTTTACCGGTGCAGCCGATGCAACGCGCGAATTGTCTAGACAAAACGGTGATTTACATAAACAGATTGAACTCTTCAGATCATCCATTGCTCAAATGTTCAGAAAGTTGAGCGGCATCGAGACACAGCACGATTGTACGGAATATCCATCTTCTGTAAATGTTTTAAACTCCGTTTTTGTCTGTTTGAACCGTGTGAAAATCTCGGCATATGCCGAAGGTGTAGTTAACATTTTAATACACACCCGTTCGTAGCAGAGGCGTTTAACAGCTGTTCCAACGCTTTAAAAGAGAGCTTTCGTGAGTAGGTGGCAATCCAGTGCGGTCACCCTTGTACGTATGGTTGTCCTTCGACAAGCCTTGTTCTTAGTCGAGGCAACAAGAACATCTATTGTCGAGTAGTATTTAACCACTATGACAATTGTGGATACCCATTGTCTTGGAACTGCCCTCATTGCTCGATTAGGGCATTTATTGTGTTTCTAGAGTATAAGTACAGCCTGCTGCGACAAGCAAAACGAGCACCCATCGCCAATATCGAGTTACCAGGCTAAGGATCTCTGAACCTGGGGCGTGCACAGCGCAGAGCTTCAAATAATGACCGGTCGCTTGATGCGGTTCGTGCCACATTTTAGCCCGTTTTTCTACACTGATGCTCGTCATCTCCGAAGGCTGCTCTTGGAACACCCCAGCTTAGGCATCACTCGCGCGAAAGCATTCGTCCTGATCCAATTGGGAAAATACCCGGTGAGGAAGATGGGCCGGGGTTTTAGGTTCGGCGTGGAACATTCGGTTACATCAGACGAGAAGGCCGATGTAAATCAATTAATTAGGGAATACATCGCTGAGATGCCTCGGACCAGAGCCTGGCGCAATGATATCGATGTATCAGCGACCTCTAATCGCCGGAGGGCAGTAATGTATCAAAACTGCTAACTTAGAGGTCGGTCTGATATATCATCGCAGTGCCTCAAATAAATAATGACCGCGCTAGGATTCGAACACAAAACCTCCTTGCCTGGTCCGGGTACTAGCAGTTTCATGGGGCTGAATACTGGCATAGACTCGGAACCAGCTCTATGTTGAGTCACAAATCCTAGGAGTTGTACGCAAGTTGTTTTAAGTGAATCGGAGTAAAATTGAGGGAGAAAAAAAAATACGCGTGGTGTTACTCGAACATAGAGTAACCCGGGGCGCATTTTTTTTCCTCCTTCAATTTTGGTCTGTTTGACCTCAAATAAATTGTATAGGGCTTCTACATATCACGACTCTTATTGTTACTCAACGTAGGGCTGGTTCCGAGTCTAATACTGGCAGTGATATGTAGTCCAAACAATAATCCCCTGTTATCTAAGTTCTTTAGTGTAATGCTTCTTGTCTCCTTCTCAGTTTTCTCTTTATGCAGTGGAGGTCTGTTGTTTGAATCCCACTCCAGCCAAATTATTGTATTACAGCTGCCTCTCCAAGCTGGGCTGTGATACATACATCAGGGATGCCTCTAAGCTAGCGGTTTCGATATATCACCGCGCTCCGCTCGTTAGAGGACATCTGATATATCAAATCCCCAGATACGCCTGTGGGTGCTTCGGCGACCTCGATACATCAATGGCTCAAAAGACTCTTCGTCCGAGCTCACCAGACCAAGCCCCGGGCCACCGTCGTGCCCGAATACCATCGACGCGGACAGGTTCTTATTACATGCACATACCCCATAATTTGTGTTGCAGAATATGTACCTGATGGCACAAGGTGTGCGTCTGCTACTCTTTTCCAACCTCGACAGGGAGGTTAAACAGAAGGCCCCCGTTCGATTCGGGGTCGGGTGATGTGGTATAGCTCAGATTTTTTCTTCACCTTTTCCCTAAGTCTCTTGGACTCGATTTTCAGGACGAAAAATACTTGCTTCAGTATCTACTACAGGTAGGAACGAGGTGAGGAACGCTTTGCGCGGTGTGTGGGTATTTTTAGTTCAGCTTGACATTGGTGACGCCAACTTAGCCAAAGTCGAGATCTCGGAGAGTCAAGGTGTCTGTTACTCCGAGATTGGTAGATGCAGAGGAAGCGCCCGGTGGCACAAGGTGTACATCTGCTACACTTAGGGAGTAGATAAGACATTTATGCAGAGGGTCCCCGTTCGATTCGGGGTCGGGTGATTAACCATTCCTCCCCCCCCTTCGCCCTAGAGCGTGCAAGCGGTGATTCAATTCTGATACTTTGTGAAGTCGAGATCTCGGAGTCAACTTGAAGGTAGTTTGAGATTGGTGGGTGCAGAGCAAGCACCTGATGGCACAAGGTGTGTATCTGCTACATTTAAAGACGCGATCGAAGCCATTTATGCAGAAGGGCCCTGTTCAATTCGGGGTCGGGTGATATTATATTATTTTGGTAGCGTTCCTTTATTCAGGTTCCCTCGTTGGGTTCTCTTTTGCTTTCATTGGGTCACCGTGACCTCTCTCACCGCGGACTTCAAACCCATGATTGCAGCATAATACGGAAGAGAAGACTGGGTCTGGGTCTGGGGATTTGTGGATTTGGGCCGGAGGTGATTTGATTTGATTTTAAGTTAAAGTAAAGCCAACTTAGATCTCGGAAGAGTGTCCTAATCTGAGATTGGGGATGCAGAATAAGCACCTGATGGCCCAAGGTGTGCATCTGCTACTCTTGTATACCACGCAATATCGTTTAGCAGAAGGTCCCCGTTCGATTCGGGGTCGGGTGATGTGTTTGTGCCGCTTTTTTTTTTCCTCTTCACCTTCCTCTTCGCCTTTCTATTCGTCTCTTGGGCTTTGTTTTCAGGACGCATTGCTTCAGTATTTACGATAACTAGGAACGAGGTCAGGAACGCTTGCGCAGTGTGTGAGTATTTTTAGTTCAGCCAAGTTCAGCTTGACATTGATGAAGCTAGCCAGCTTGGGATCTCGGAGAGTCAAGGTGTCTGTTACTCCGAGATTGGTGGATGCAGAGGAAGTGCCCGGTGGCACAAGGTGTACATCTGCTACGCTTGGGGAATAGCTCAGACATTTATGCAGAGGGTCCCCGTTCGATTCGGGGTCGGGTGATTAACCATTAACCTTTCTTTTTCAGTTTCAGTTTCTCTCCCTCGTTTTTTCTTTTGCTTGCAGCTTTGCAGTGGGAACTCGCTTTCGCTGGGGATTTAAACCCCAGGATTCTAATATTTAGGACGAAGAGGCTCATACTGGGTCTGTGGAACTGTGGAGTTCACTGAGTTGTGGTGGGTTGATTGACTTGATTTTCAAGGCCAGATCGGGATCTCGGAAGGATGTCTTAGTCTGAGATTGGGGATGGAGAACAAGTACCCGATGGCACAAGGTGTGCATCTGCTACTCTTGTATACCATGCAATACCATTTAGCAGAAAGGCCCCGTTCGATTCGGGGTCGGGTGATGGTCTTGTCACATTCATTTTTTCAGTTTCCCTCATAGGTTTTTCGTTTGCTTTCAGTGGGACCGTTTTCGCTGGAAAACCGACCCAACGATTCGAGTATATTTAGGATGAGCAAAGAGGCTACCCAGTGGTGATTTGTGGGTGCACTGGCAGTTTACTTGGATTTTAAATTTTTATTATTATCAAGTTCAAGTTCACTTGAGCTCTCGAGATCTCGAAGGTGTCTTAGTCTGAGATCGGAGGTGTAAGGAAGGCACCCGGTGGCACAAGGTGTGCGTCTGCTACTTTTCAAAAGCTTCCATCAGGTCTAGCAGAAGGTCCCCGTTCGATTCGGGACCGGGTGATATGCACTGAATTTTGTCCTTTTTGTGCGGCTTCAGGCTTCAGGCTTTTGTCGCCTCTGGGCTCAGCATTCTCACTCTGTTTCTTCGAGGTTTGTTTTTCCACTTCGGGGTTTATTAGATTTTTCACTTTGTTCGAGGGTTATTTTCACTGTTCGAGGGTTATTTCCGCTCGTGGGTTACAGTACGGAGAGGGTACGGAGCTGTGTGTATATATGTGTTATAATGAGTTTGAGTACGTGCTACGTGGGAGCTGGGGGGGCGGTGAATGGAAGTTGGCGAAGAAAGGCAGGATAAAATTGAGAGTTGAGAGATAAGAGGGGGATTGATTGTAATTGTATTTGTAGCGACGGACGGATGTGCGTTGAGGTGCTCGTCGGACAGCGGAGTCATGTGTTGGGCGTAGCAACAAAGCGACAGCGACGGCGCCGGTGCGTATGACGTCGAGCGAGTTATTTAACGGAGGAATTAGGACGCCCGTGGGTAGAGTGGTCAGGCTTATCAGCCTAATGATAATAAATAGCTGAGCGCGTTACTTATAGATAGACGAGTCCGAGATTTTACGGGGGGATTTGTATCAGCTCGGAGAGTCGCGCGTGTGAGATGTGGAATTAAGGAGGGGGCTCAGTTGAGGGTTGGCATCTAACCGCTGGAGACATCAATTAATGAGGGCAGAGACAAGATGACGGTGGGTGGAGTCATTGGACTGAATCATGTGTAGATAGGTGTCAAGCAAGCGAAGGGCTGAGTGCAAGATGCACAAGATAGGTTGGATTCAAGTTGAGTCTCAAAAACGTCAATTAAACGAGGGCAGAGATATAGAGGGAGCCCAGAGATGATATACGCAGACTACCGGGACCGAGGGGTATAAATCACATCAGCTAGCGCGATAAAATAAGAGTTTTAGCGAAGAGGGTTAGATGCTTCATTAGTGGCGCCGGGAGCAACCGGATGTGGAATTTCCCTCGGGAGAGCGAACAGCGAACAGCGAGCAGGGCAGCGAGCAGGGGCGAGGCTGGCAGATGGATGATGGGCAAGCGAATCCAGGGGTGCCCGACGAGGCCAGAGCGGTTGGAAGAGCAAGTGAAGAAGAACGAGAGGGCGGGAACCAGTCTAGTCGCCGATGCATATCTCTCCCTTCCGCGACATATTGCATGTTCGACGCGCAGATGAGTACCCCGCCAGCAGCAGCAACAACAGAACCAAGAAAGACACAGGATAAATGCATTGCAAGGGAATCTGCGGGACTTGTATGGGTAAAGCGAGGAGCAGGCGTCCGCCACGTGTGGCCTGCTCCTTAAACCGCGTTGCAACAGCAAGTCAACCGAACTTGGAATCCACTTGACGCCCCTTGCCTCGCTGCTTGCCTCCTGCCCTCATGGCGTCTACAGCCCGCGTCCGCCGCAAGCCCGCCCCCGTCGTCGACCCCGACGACGCCGCCTTCCTCGCCGCCGTCGCGGACGACGACGGCGAGCGCATCGCGGCGCTGCCCCCGCGCCATTCGTTCGCGCTGTACGCCGCCCCGCCGCTGGACCCCACGCCCCCCGCCTACTCGCCCGCCCCGTCCCCGTCCCCGACGTCGAGCGCACACCCGCACTACACCCGCCGCCGCGCGCAGTCCTCCGCCCCGCCGACGCCCGCGACGCCGCCGCCGACGCCGACGCGCACGCGCCTCGCGCGCCTCCTCCTCCCGCACCATGCCCACCCCCCGTCGTCACCCACCCGCGAGCGCGTGAGGAAGCACACCATCTCCGCGCCCGCGCCAGCTGTTTTCCCGTCTGGACTCCTCCCACCCGGCCTCGCTGCCCTCTCGCTCCCGCCGGGGCGGCCCATCGCGCTGCGCCCCCTCGAGCTCGATGTCGAGGTGGAGGTTCCCCCGCCCGTGGAAGGGTGTAGCTCGGCCTCAAGCGCCTCGTCGCGCGCGTCGGGCGAGACGGACGCGACGTCCCCGCCCATGTCCCCTTCCTCGCCCCGCGGGAAGCTCTTCAAGCCCGCGCCTGCGCTTAAGACTGCCGCGGCGAAGACTGGCGCCGCCAAACCCCTGCCCCTCCCCCCGCTCGCGCCCCCCACGCGTGCCGCCCTCGCGCGCGCGGCACGCCTCCCGCTCGTCCAGCCCAGCGGCGTGCGCGTCCCGTTTGGCGTGTTATTAGGCATGAGTGATGCCTCTCTTGCCTCTATGACGGGTGGCGCTATGGACGCCGACGTCGACGCCGAGGCGGGCGGCGCGTGCGTTCGTGTAGGTACAAGCGAGGAAGCTAACAAGCGCCGGCGCACGCTCGTCGTCTTCCTGCGCCACTTCTGGTGCCCGCTCTGCCAGGACTACGTCGTCGCGCTCGCAAGCGCAGTCAGGGCTGCGTGTGCGGGCGCCGATTCTTATTCTACTGCTGAGGATGCTGCGGGTCCGGAGGGCGCTACGATTTCTACCTCTCGTACCTTGCCGTCTGTTCCTACTCCTACATCTACGTCCGGCGCCACCTCCCCCACTTCTCCCCCACCCTCGACTTCTATCTCGAGCGCTGCCTCCCCTACCCCACCCTCGATGCCCATCCCGACCTCCGGGGCCTCCTCGGTTCCCACTTCGACCTCTACCCCCCCCGCCGCCGCCGACCCTCCTGCCAGCGACCCCGCCTCGCTGGTCGAACCACGTGCAGAGACGCAGACGCAGGCAGAGACGCCGCGCTGCCCCGCGTGTGCCGCGCACGGGAGCGGGAGCGTCACGCTCGCGTACCTCGAGAGTCTGTCTGCCGATGTTGGGTCTGCTGGGTCTGCGTCTGCGCTCGGGGACGAAGAAGAACCTGTGCGTCTTTTGTTTCACTTCTTAGCGTGAGTGGGTGTTGATTTCGCGCGTATCTAGGGCGCCGAACGAACACAAGCCGAACGAACACAAGACGAAGAACACGAAGAGCACGAAGAAGAAGAAGAAGAACACGCCAAGTTCAAAGACTGGGCCGCGCGCGCGTGCGGCGCGTTTGGGTGCCCTGTTGCTGTGCGTATTTTTTTTTTTTCGTTCTTTTCTTTTCTTTTCTTTTCTTTTCTTTTCCTTTCTTCTCAGCATGGGGTGTATTGGTGCTGATGCGTTTTTTTCTTTAGGACGCCTCGGCCTCTGCCTCCCCCTTCCCCTCCGACCCGGCGCCCCGCGATCGGGCTCCAGGTGTCGAAGCAGACGACCCCGCGTCTTCTATCTCTGCAGACCAAGACGCTCAACAAGACCCCGCCTCGCCCGCCCACACTGAGGACGAATACGCAGAAGAGGAGACGGAGACGCACCTCCTCCTGATCGCGCCGGGCGCACACACGCTCGCGGGGCGGTACCTCGCGTCGTTTGGGTTTCCTCCCCATCTTTTGGAGGGGGAGGATGGTGGGGCGAGGAGGGGGATGGATTTGGGGGATCCGTGGCCGCCTGCGGGTTCTCCTGCATCTCCTCTAAACGGGCCCACCCGCGACCAAGATGACAGTGCGGGCGAGCACCCGCAGGGGCAGCGCGAAGCGGGCGGGAGTGAAGGAGGACCAGGAGGAGGAGGAGCGAGAAACGGACCAAGGAGAAGAGGGAAGATCGCGAGCGTGCGCATGGTGGTGGACCCGCGCCCTGCGGAGGGGGTGTATGCTGCGCTGGGGATGGGGTGGATGGGGGCGGGGGGTGGCGGGGGGAGTCCGCCGGGGTCGCCGAGAGTGCCATCGGGCTCGCCGACGCCGCTGTTCCCGCACTCGCCCACCATGCCATCGGCGACCTCGACATCGCCGCCATCGACAGCGGCGCTCTCGCTTCCGCGCTCGCCGACGTCCGCCCTGTTCCCGCGCTCGCCGACGGCGCCTATGCTCTCCTCGCCTCTCTCGCCCGCCTCCCTTTCTCCTGCGCAAGATACTATCCCAGCACAACCCGCCCCCACCCCGTTCCTCGCGCCCGCCCCCAGCGACCCGCACGCCGCGCCGCACTCGTACGTCGCGCACCGCACGCTCGCGGGCGTGGGCGCGGTGCTGCTGCGCGCGCTGCGCGCGGGGATGCCGCTGTGGGAGCGCGGGGGCGATATTGGCGTGTTGGGCGGGGAGTGGGTGTTTGAGGTTGGGGTTGGGTGAGTGTTTGCGTTTTTTTTTTGTTGAGGATTTTTCTGTTTTTTGGGGAGGATTCGCGCCCTCTGGGCCAGGGAAAGCGTGGACGAGGATGGGAGAGGCGAGGGGATGGTGGGGGATTCGTGCTTTTCCGGGTCTGGCGCGGGGCGGAGCCTGCCTGGCTATCTTTTCTCACATCTTTCATTCTCCATCCTCGTCTGTTTCTTCCATTTCGCGTCCCCTTTTCTTCCACCCTCGCTTCTTCCGTCCATTCCCTTTCTATTTGGATTCGAGTCCGGTGCGGCAGGAGATTGCTATCCGTTCCCTTCCTCCTTCGTCCTTCCTCCGCCCCCTCGTCACTTCCATTCTCATTCTCTCCCACACTTTGAGTCCCACGATGCCTATCTTTCGTTCTCCATCCTCGTCTTGTTTCTTCCGTTTTCGCGTCCCCTTTTGTGCGGTCCGAGCCGCGAGCGGATGCTGTGCAGTCCGCGACGGAGGCGGGGGCTGCCTGCTCCTCGTATTCACTTTCCATGGCAACACGCCAGCACGCGAGCGGGCTCAGTTGGGGACAGGGGGTGTTACACGTATGAGGATTCGGCAGCGGGATAGGGGCGGGTTCCCGAGTCTCAAGCCTCGCCTCTTCGCTTGGGAGTCGCGGCTCGCTTGTCTTCGCTTCACTTCGCTTTTATTTCGTTTTCCCTTCCCTTCTCATCCCTGCCCTCACTTCTTCACCTTCCTTCTGTCTTTTCTTCCCCTTCTCCTTTTATTCCTCGATGGAACAACGCAAGCTCACCATCCTCCCGTTTCGCAGCCCGAACCCTTCCTCCAACGGTGCCCAGGAGCTGCGCTGCACGTACGCGCACCGGATGCAGACGACGCGCGGGCACGCGGATGTGCGCCGTGTGTTTGAGGCGGCGGGCGTGTGGGTGCCGCCGGCGGCTGCTGCGGCGAAAGAGGGAGTGAAGGCGAAGACGCTCCCGCGCTCGTTCTCGCATTCGGCGTTCACAACCACCACGACCACGGCGCTCCCGCGGTCGATGTCGACCGCCGCGTCCTTGTCCCCCGCCCCGCCCGCCACGCCGGTGCTCGTGCCCCGCTCGATGTCGACGCCGCGCACGTTCCTGCGGTTTGCGGGCCCGCGTGGGGGGCGCGCGCCGCGCGGGAGGGAGGGCGTGTCTGCTGCTCCTGCGACGGTGAAGGAGGAGGATGCGAAGGAAGGTGCTCTCGTCGTGCCCGCGAAGGAACCCGCGCTCGCCAAAGAGCGCGTGCCCGCCGCATCCGCCAAGGAGCGCCCGGGCATCCCGCGCTCGGCGTCGACGCCGCCCGGACGGACGGGCCTCTGGGAGGGGAAAGCGGGCGCTATCTGGGAGGGGCGCGCCGCCGCGATGTGGGAGGGGAGGCACGGGACGTGGGGCGCGCGGAGCCATACGATTTGGGAGGGGCGGGAGCGCGAGAGGGAGAGGGAGCCGGCGATTCCCGCGACGCTGTCGGCGTCGTCGTCGCGGCCGTGGGCGCTTGCGGCGGCGGGGTCGGCGGGGTCGTGTGTGTGGTCGGACGAGGAAGGGGAGGGGGAGGGGGAGTTCACTCTCGACCTGGACGGCGAAGGTGGGAAAGGAGGAGGGGGGCGGCCGGTCCCCGCCGTGCCCGTGCTGTCGCTCTCATCGGCGTCAGCGTCGTCCGACTCGCTGTCGTTCTCGTCCAAGGCGGCCGATGTGCACCTGCGCAAGAGCGGCTCGTCGGGGTCGGAGGCGTACACTGCGTCGGAGGAAGATGGGGAGCACGATGGGGACGACGAGCGGAGCGAGTCGGAGGCCGGGTACGCGTTCCCTGGCGTGCAGTACGCAGGGGATGCGCACGACACCGGACACGCGCGCGCGCGCTCGGAGTGCGGGGGCTCGGTGTCGCCGCACGGACTCGACTACAAATCCGGACCCGGACACGGGCGCGCGCAGTCGGAGTGCTCGGGAGCCATGCACTCGCCCTTGGAGGCCGAGTGTGGGTTGGGGTTCGGGGCGGGGTACAAGGGCGACGGGTACGGCGGGGACGATGTGTGGATGCGTGCGCGAGCGCTGAGCCTCGCGAGGCTGAGGGCGCGTAAGGAGGCGCGTCGGGTTGGGGGTGAGCGGGGTGTGCGTTCTGTTCTCGGTGTGTGAGATGTGCGAGTTGTTTGAGTGATGAGAGCGGAAGGGTGGGGACGATTGCATGATTGCATTATACTGTACCGGAGACTCGACTCGAGCACGCACCTACCTATGGTTACTTTACTGGCTGCATAGTGTTATTTGGTTTGTAATGAATGGATTTGTACATGGATTAATATTGGGATGTGGTTTTCCTGTAGCCCCTCTCGGGATCTTCCGGGGCAATGAGGCTGTGCACTTGAGTTTTTTCAACCACGATGTCGCATTGGTGGGTTTCTTCCGGTTCAGATACTCCAACTGACTTCAATCTATGAACAGCGTGCGTTGACGACCTCTTTGCTTTACCCACCATCTGATTGCGAGGACGAATCGTATCGACCTCAGCACCACCGTACCTCAGATCCGTCTGCAGCTGCAGTGCCGCTGAGGAAGATAATCTGCGCAGAGCATCGCCCATGCCCTCCGCTCCCTCTGGACGCTCCTATACTCATGGAGGTGCCTGCGGTTCCATCTCCCTCTCCCCCTGGTCCTAGTGCTGCTTCAGCTGCTCCTCCTAGTACGATCTCTGGCAAGAAATTCAGGTGTACTGGTATTTTGCGCCGTGGCCCCATTTGTGTCTATGGCTTTATCTATATATACAGCCTCCTGTGTGCCGTTCTCGCCATGATCTGCCGCCTGCACCTTCCAATGTGATGCGGAGGCTATTCGTCGGAGCGGGTCCGAGTCGGACAACCAGAATCACATAATATCGGCGCGATCCCCCAAAGCCGATTGTCTTGGGCGAAATATGGCACTCAGGACCTCACTCGCCGTTCATAGCGCTGGACTAAAAATCTCTTTATAAGCTCAAGGCAACTTTAATTTTTCCCCGAAAGCTGTGTGTGAGCCAGGATTTCCGATCTGCGACTGAGTGCTTTCTAACTCCGACTTCGGCGCTTGAAAATAAGCGGACGGACTCGTACTGCCATGCGAAGCACTGGACTCAAGCAGCACATCATTCACGGCATGACTATGCATGAGATCGGACTTTGTGCGAGGCATGTCAGTTCGGGCCACGCCTTCTCAGCATGGTGGTTGACATCAAGTTGACATGCACAGCCATTCACAGCCCTAGCAACTCTCTAAACTCGACGAAATGGCCTTGACAAGGCAGCCAGGCCGATCCCTCCCAGCAGACACTCTGAAGCTGGCTGGGCCAACTTCAACTATAAATTCCTGGAGTATGAACTGTGACACTAACAGCCTGCATGGCGCACCGTCCCTGGGTCTCCCCAAAGCTGATCTCTCATTACTAGACGATCCGACTTTGATCTCTTTCCCTGAAGAACATGCAAATGAGTTCTCTCCCGTGGTTTGGACCGGCCTACAGTATTCCCATGTTTCGGATTTCTTCCTGGTCGCTCAATGTATACATGTCGGCCCCTGGCTTGAGATACACAAGGTACGGATCTCGACTTGAGGGCTACTCTAATCTAATAACCGCCAGAACTTCGCTTTCTACACATTAAATGTACTCAGACTGTTTAATGTGTAAGTCCCCATTCACCCCGCCCGCATATATATTATAATGAAACCTCGTTTCGTAGCCCAATGACGGAAATTCGGGACTTGTCGAAACAATGGGCGGAACGGGACATGTTGTGCAGTCTTGGAAATTACCAGTCCATGGTGAATACACTGTTCGGGTATCTGAATAACAAGGTGAGTTACTATACATTGAATTACTGTTATTTAATCAGTTCTTTGGTAGATCTCTTCCAGAGTTGGCCATACTGTTGCAAAGAAAATATCGGAGCAATTGTCTCAGGATGTTTCTGCCGTTCAGAGACAGTTGGTCTCCTTGCTCCGCAACGAGCAGAACTATCGAAGATTTTTGGCCTGTCGTGGGAGCCTCGCGCAACAGCTTTTAGATCTTATTCAAGATGTATGCTCTAGCAATTATTTCCCTCGTAGACTCGTCCTAATCTACTATTATCGTCGTTATTAGCTTTTGGATTCGACCTGCGACTCAAGATCTAAACCACTACTTTCCAAAGCCTTGATTCGACTTTCGCGTACGTCCGGACTCCATCCTACGTGTTTTGCGTTATCCGGTCTGGAGAAGATAGGCGAGCAAGTGGCAGCTGGGGGATTTGGTGATATCTGGAAAGGTCTGGTTGAACGCCAGAACGTTGCGGTTAAAGTCATGCGTCTGTTCCGAGATGTGGACATAAAAGCGGGGCTGAAGGTTCGCATCTTGTTCAAGACGAACTTCGTCCTTACGCCCGTGTATCCAGGAATTCGGCCGAGAAGCTCTCATCTGGCGCCAGCTTTCTCACCCAAATTTGCTTCCGTTCTTTGGGCTATATTATCTGGATAACAGGCTTTGTCTCGTTTCGCCATGGATGGAAAACGGGGATGTTTTGGAGTTTTTAAGGAACGCTCCTGCAGACACAGACCATTCATCCCTGGTGAGCATCAACTAACCATGACACCTAAGATTGTAACCTGAACTTTCCGCGTTAGATTTTGGATGTCGCCATGGGCCTCGAGTATTTGCACAGCGAGCATATAGTTCACAGCGATCTCAAGGGGGTGAGACCGGGTTTATTTTGCTGGCATAGTGTTAAACAGACATACAGTCAAACATTCTGGTCACTCCCTCGCGCAGAGCTTGTATCGCTGACTTTGGGTTGTCCTCAATTGCCAACTCCATGACAGTGTGTTTCACCCATTCGACTGCAAGCCCCCAGAAAGGTACCATGCGATGGCAGGCGCCTGAGCTGCTCCGGGGAGAAAGTGTCAGCGATGCTAGATCAGATGTGTATGCGTTCGCATGTGTGTGTTATGAGGTACGTCTCATTTCTGCCTCTTCATGCGCGCCGTAAATTCATATCACCCACTCGACAGATACTGTCTGGGAAAATTCCATTCTACGATATACCAGAGCCAGCAGTAATCTTCAAAGTTGCGATCGAGGGAGTTCGCCCAGCGCGACCAGTCACATGGCCACGTATCGCGGCGTACAATATTTGGGGACTAATACAAGACTGTTGGAGGAATGAATCAGATCTCCGGCCCACAGCTACTGAAATTGTTCAGAGACTTGTTGGGCTTATTGGAGCGAAAATACTCAGTCTGGGACAGATTGGGACGAGACATCCAGTTCAAGGTTTCGGCGTTCTTTGCAAGACTGTCCGCTGCTCCCATCGGTTGCTCAAATACAGCGTATGATTGCTGTGGATGGTTCGTTCTACATATATTTCCCCGAGATTCCTTCTATTAAAACGTCGTTCAACGCAGACATTATCGAAGGTATGCTTGTGCACTTCCATCCTGAAACAAAGCCGACCAGATAACGATCACCAGAACAACTGGACAACATTGCAAATGCTCCCGAATATACGAGAGTGCTCATCCCTTGTTCGCAAGATCCCATTTCCAACTCCGTCGATTATTGCTCGTTCTATCCTTACACCCCGAATGACGTCAGGCACCGCAGGCGCACAACGCCCGCCCAGAAGAAGGTCCTCGAGGGAATTTTCACCCGTGATACCCGTCCGGATGCCGCGCGACGAAAGGCACTCGCCACTGAGCTCAACATGACGCCGAGAAGTATTCAAGTACGTGGATTCATCTTCGATTTGTCTCTTAGTTTCATTTCCGCTGTAGGCATGGTTCCAATACCGCCGAGAAAAGGAGAAATGGAAAGCCTCCAAGTTGGGGCTGGGGGAAAGTGACGATGTGACGTTGCAACTGATGCGGACCGGCGGCTTGGCGCTGCACTTTTTTTCATAAACTGACGCTGATTGACGGATGTAGAGACGCAGGAAGAGCGACACGTAAGGAACCAATATAATATTTGAACACGCCGGTTGAGAAATAGATTAATATTAGGCCCGAGAAACGTTTCGAATACATATGTGCATCACCTGGCCAATGAAACCTCGGTTAAAAACTCGGGAAGGACGGGTTTCGCGGAGACAGCAGCGAATAAATAATTTCTGTCTGCCGTGGATACGGATCTAAATCTGTTGTGGCCACATTATTTATTTGGCAGTGCTGAACCATTTGAACCGTGGGAAAATCGGACTGATCCCGATCACACTCGTATACAAATTTTAGTGTGGCCAAAGTGGCCACAGTGTAGTACGCGCACAGGGTAGTGTGGCCACAGGTGTCTATTTTCATGGTTGACATGTTATTCATGATTAACAAGACCTTGTTTCATTCTGCCAATTGTATTAATCCTTCAAGCCAACAACAAGGTCTAAATTGTCCTTGCTGGCTTACTGCCCGATGTCCCCAAATGCTGTAGACGTCCTTGTTTCTGGAACAATAAGCTTATTATATTTGATGGTACGATGGGTTTTGTTTTCCTCAGTCTTTGTTCCCGGGCGTATAAGTAGTCTGGGAGGTGAGAACTAATTCATGGATAATTCTATTTGGCAACCCCCCGTGCCGGATGTACGGGGGTTGCCAAATAGAATGTTTCTATTTGGCACCCCCCACGTGCTGATATATCCGAGGCTATCTAATCGTGATGCGACTCATTCTCTCAGTGCAAGGTCGTCCTGTGAGCGCTCATTGTCCGTCTCCTTCGGGGCTCTAGTTAGTCCGAACTAGGATTTGGAAGTCTGTGCTCAGATGATGCAACCCGAGTGAGGTGCACCGTGGCACTTTGCTCCGGTTATTGAGCCATTACTTTATTGATACAAGTACCCTTGAAAAAAGAAAATGTGCACACTAGGACATCCAGAGGACGGGGAAAAAAATAGTAACAGGCCAGATTCTGTGCTGGATGAGTCCTGATTAGGATCACCAAGTCTGCAATCGGACGATGCAAACCGAATGAGGTGCACCTTTATTAACAGAGTATTCTGCATGGTACTGGGACATGGACCTGGTACAGCTCTATGAGTGTCATCCAAGAATGGCCAGCAAGAGCAGAATCTCAATTCATGGAGAGAGCAAAAATTTAAATCGGAGTCTGCGCCTGCCCGTTACTAAAATAAGGGGAAAGTCTTCTATTGAGAGCCAAATACAGTTGAAAAACAAGACTGTAAGGTGTCTATGGTATTCAGCTGTGTTTTGGATTCCAGTTGAAAGGAGGAAAGGATGAAGGGAGATGTAGAGAAAAGGAAATGGTGTAACTGGTCGTTGAAAGCTGTCAATACACAGCCACTATTGACATGACTAAGCGACCAGTTATGCACGTGAATGAAGCCTCGCCTCTTCACAACCATTCCCTTTGTCTCAGAATGACCATGGAGTCCTTTAAATGGGTTTAACTAATGATATAGATTACCTGTGATTTCTTTCGCGGCCTCCGAGAGTGAGCTGGGGCTTGAGAAAGTATTTCTGGTGTTGGTGGGTTTTCCGACTCCATCTAAGCAACAGTGCATCCCCATGTTCCAGGGAAATTCAGGGATGCTCTTAAAGCTCCAAAGTAATGCTTATGCTGGTAAAATCTGCGGAATATGGCAATCAACTGGTTGTAGAGTGCCGAAAGCGCACTGCCGAAGTCGGATCATTGAATTCAAAGTCAGCCGGCATCTAGATTCTAGCGGAATCTTATCAGGAACATTGGAATCTTATCATAGTTTATGTAATCATGGGCGTGCCAAATAGCAACACCCCCCGTGCTTTTGGCACGGGGGGTTGCCAAATAGAATTATCCCTAATTCATCACACAAGACATGGAACCGCAAATCCAAGCAGTCGAAACCACCTGGCAAGCTGAGAGCCTCAAACGCAATGTGTTGGATGAAGCAATACACCGCTTGATTATGTGCGTCTGTTCCATCTCAGACGCGATTGCATACTCACCCTTGACAAGTGAACTCGGCTTCCAACCCCAACAGTTAAAACCACCTGGCAAGAGTATCACATAGAATCTAAGTTATTGGATACGTTAACTGAAAGTATGCGTGGCGTTATTGGGTGTGTCTGGTCTGTCTCAGAGCGCGATTACATCCTTACACTTTCACAAGTGGTCTGGGATTCCGACCTCAACCGGCTTGGAAAAACTATCACATCAAATCAGAAGAGTTGGATTTATTAATCGAGTTCAGAGATCGATTGATGGCGTGCGTCTGCTTGGTCAGAGGGTCTGATTGCGTACTCATGCCCAACAAGTCCACTATTGACATCGAACTTGTCACTCAAGGAAGCTGAGGATGTTGCTAGGGAAGAGCTCGAGGCAGAAGACAAGATCTTCCAAGCAGGCTTCAAAATCTTTAAGCTCGGGGACAATCTGGCCAAGAGGGCTAGGGAATACAATGCTATCGAAGAGGAGCAAAATAAAGCTGAAGGTAATTTAATCAATGAATAGCAAGGAAGATATCGTGCCAACCGGTTTGCAGCCCAGAAAGTGATTTCTAACGACGTACTCGGCACCCAAGAGCAAGGCGACGCCCATCTCGCCGAAAGAATGGTCGAGGAAGATCCTGTAAATGGACCCCCCGTCGACGCAAAGGGCCAGGAAGTGGGCCAAGATCTGCGCTCCTCCGACGCTGGCGCTGAGCAACATGGCAGTATCGATTCAATCACAGAAACGGCAAAGAAGGACCTTCTCAATGAATCCCCCGTCAATGAAGAAGGCCAGGAAGCTGAAGGTAATTTCCTAAATGATTATCGAAATAGACGCTGTACTAACCGGTTTAGCCTGGGAAGTAGTGATTTCCAACAAGGTACCCGGGATCAAGAAGCAAGGTGACGCCCATCCGTCCAAACAAACCGTCCAGGAACATCATCTGAAGGACCCCGCGTCGATGCCAAAGGACAGGAGGTTGTCAAAGATCTGAACTCCTCCGACAACAGCACTGAACAACGTGGTAATGCTCATCCAGTCAAGGAAACGGCCAACGACGATATTCCCAGTCAATCACCCGTCGATGAAGATGACCAGGACAAAGCTGAAGGTAATTTCCTAAATGAATATCGAGGAGAAACTGTACCAACCGGTTTAGGCTGCGAAGTGGTGGATGATTCGATTTCCACCGACGTATTCGGGACCCAGGAGGAAGGCGATGCCCATCCGACCGAAGAATTTGCCAAGAAGCATTATCTAAATGGACCCCCCGTCGATGCCAAGGGTCAGGAGTTGATTCAAGATCTGAGCTCCTCCGCCAGCGCTGAGCAACACAACAAAGAGACAGTAAAGGACCACCACCTAAACGGACTCCTCGTCGATGAAGCGCAGGTTGAAGGTAATTTCCTAAATGAGTGTCAAACGATAAGGTGCTCACTGTTTTTGCTTCCGGACCAAGATGTGAGCACCTCCGACGTATCTGAGCTCCGGAAGCTAGGCGATGCATATCCATCTGACAAAGCAGTGGGGGAGGTTCGCCCGAACGGACCGCTTGTCGACGAAGACAGTCAGGACAAGGCATTAATCAAGGGATTTCTAGAAGAATGGGATCCCAAACGTTTTGCTGCTTTTATAGCCTCCGAAGAATCAGACACCTCGGAATTCTTGCCCGAGGGGCTTATCCTTGGTCTGTGTCTCACGCAAACGGCACACATTAGTAGATGGGCTGATGGATATTCGAAGAAACATTAACTGGAACAATGAAGGAGAGTTTCGAGGTCGAAGCCGAGCTCGCGACCAGGACGCCGCCGAACTTGCCGCCATGGATGACTATTGATTTGTGTTGAGCACCAGCAGGACGTGGTCACACCAGAACTGACGGATGCCAACAGAAAGCTCGACTGTAAGGGTCACGGGCCCGACCAACGTCGATCCGACGAAGCTATTAGAAGCCAGAAACATAGCCGTGGATGACTTCATAGAGACCTGCATGAAGCTTTATATGGAGTATAGGACCTTCAGCCCTGAATAGGTAATATATTCTTCGGAATATGAGGGAAGGGACAGTAGTCTAGATGCAGGCATCAGTCATTTTCAATGTTGGATCAGTGCGGGTGGAGTTGAGCAATGAAGTACTTCCAGAATAAATACTCATCGTGCCTTGAGCTGGGATTCGTCGCTTTAAGTTGTAGCGGGCTCTGTAGTTGGAGAGTGAGATCAATTTTTTATGAACACTCTAATCTTGGCAAAAAGTATCGGACTCTGCATTTCTTTTCTTGTAATGTCGGATTGTCCCCCAATAATTTCAATTCACCTAAATACATACTTCCCGAGTCGGGATCGCCAAGACTGGATGTCTCAATAGAGTTATACCCTTACGCAGAACAAGGGAACATTTTGGGGGACTTCTCTCTCCATTTTTTCACCACTTATACTCATTGATGTCGATGGATGATAAGAACAATACAAGGTCACCCCAGAAGACTACTGTAGAACTGGGGATTGTCAAGCCGGTATAAAATGCTCGGAAACATCAATTCCAAACGAGAATTCGACAACAGGAGTGGTGGCTACGGTGAACGGTGAACGTGTCTAATGTCCATGGTGCCACATCATTTGTTTGTGCGCGAGAGCTGTGTTGAACCGTGAGAAAGTTCGGATGATCCCGATCGATCGTAGCGCAAAATGTAGACGAGTCTGACGAGAGAGGAGGACTGGTCGCTTAAACTTGGAATTGTGTCGCCGCACCGATGAATTGACGCCGTGGACAATTAAAGGGCCACATGGTAATTCCCACAGACTGATGAGTTGACGATAATCAAGTGTGGCCAGACTTGTATTGTTCGTCTTACCTTGTTCTGGCAGCCCCATTTTATTATATTTCAAATGCTGCTCTGACCCCCGAGTTAATCTATAGAAACACCGTTGCTCTCAATCAGCTGTATTGTCTTTCCCGGGTCCTTGTTTCTGGAGGTATAAGTAGTGTTACTCTCAGGCACCAAAATGAGAGAAACCCACCTCGACTTCAACCGCTTCGCCTAGATATCGATCCATGAGGGAGGGAAAGGAGAAACCACGGCTTTGAGCAAGATAGCATCTCGGTTGATATTGTGCGTGGGGCTTTGACTAAGTTGCCGGTGCTAATCTTCTCCGAAGAAAGATGCAAGAAGTCATCGGCAAAAGCAGCCGTCCTACTGGAATTGGAGGCCCTGCTGAAGACCCAAGAAAACCCTTGGCCGAGTCAGGTCTTTCTGAATTTGAGGTCGACGGATCATACATCGGTATTATTTACGAAGAGCACTGGGGCATCCAACATCAGCCCGTTGTAATGAAGAAGCAGTACATCGACACGATGATTATTTCACAGCCCTAACAATAGCCTAGTAGCAACCGTCTCTTGAGCTACACAAGCCGTCCAAATGGATTCGACTACTCCAAGGCAGCCAGGCCGATCCCTCTCAGCAGACACTCTGAAGCTGGCTGGGCCAACTTCAAATTTAAATTCCTGGGCTACGAACGACACCAACAGCCTGAAAGTCGCGCCGTCCCTGCGTCTCCCCAAACTTGATCTCTCACTAGACGATCCGACTATGATCTCTTTGCCTGAAGAATGTGCAAATGAGTTCTCTCCCGTGGTTTGGGCCGGCCTACAGTATTCCGATGTTTCGGATTTCTTCCTGGTCGTTCAATGCATACATGTCGGTCCCTGGCTTGAGATACACAAGGTACGGAACTCGACTTGAAAGTTGAGGGCTAATCTAATCCAATATCAATCAGAACTTGGCTTTATACACATTAGATGTACTCAGACTCTCTAATGGGTAAGTCTCCATTTACCCCGCCTGCATATATATTATAATTTAAATGAAACCTTGTTTCGTAGCCCAATGACGGAAATTCGGGACTTGTCGAAACAATGGGCGAATGGGACATGTTGTGCAGTCTTGGAAATTACCAGTCCGTGGTTAATACGCTGTTCGGGTATCTGAATAACAAGGTGAGCTACTCTACTATACATTGAATTACTGTTATTTATTCAGTTCTTCGGCAGAGGTCTTCCAGAGTTGGCCGTACTGTTGCAAAGCAAATATCGGAGCAATTGTCTCAGGATGTTTCTGCCGTCCAGAGACAGTTGGTCTCCTTGCTCCGCAACGAGCAGAACTATCGAAGATTTTTGGCCTGTCGTGGCAGTCTCGCGCAACAACTTTTGGATCTCATTCAAGATGTATGCTCCAGCAATTATCTCCCTCGTAGACTCGTCCTAATCTACTGTCATCATTGTTATTAGCTTTTGGATTCGACCTGCGACTCCGAATCTAGACCACTACTTTCCAAAGCCTTGATTCGACTTTCGCGTGCGTCTGAACTCCATCCTACATGTTTCGCGTTACCCGGTCTGGAGAAGGTAGGCGAGCAAGTGGCAGCTGGGGGATTTGGTGATGTCTGGAAGGGTCTGGTTGAACGCCAGAACGTTGCGGTTAAAATCATGCGTCTGTTCCGAGATGTGGACATAAAAGCGGGGCTGAAGGTTTGCATTCTGTTCAAGACGAACTTCGTCCTTACGCCCGTGTATCCAGGAATTCGGCCGAGAAGCTCTCATCTGGCGCCAGCTTTCTCACCCAAATTTGCTTCCGTTCTTTGGGCTATATTATTTGGATAACAGGATGGAAAACGGGGATGTTTTGGAATTTTTAAGGAAGGCTCCTGCGGATACAGACCATTCATCCCTGGTGAGCATCAACTAACCATGACACCTAAGATTGTATGTAACCTGAGCTTTCCGCGTTAGATTTTGGATGTCGCCATGGGCCTCGAGTATTTGCACAGCGAGCATATAGTTCACAGCGATCTCAAGGGGGTGAGACCGGGTTTATCTTGCTGGCATAGTGTTAAACAGACATACAGTCAAACATTCTGGTCACTCCCTCGCGCAGAGCTTGTATCGCTGACTTTGGGTTGTCCTCAATTGCCAACTCCATGACAGTGTGTTTCACCCATTCGACTGCAAGCCCCCAGAAAGGTACCATGCGATGGCAGGCGCCTGAGCTGCTCCGGGGAGAAAGTGTCAGCGATGCTAGATCAGATGTGTATACGTTCGCATGTGTGTGTTATGAGGTACGTCTCATTTCTGCCTCTTCATGCGCGCCGTAAATTCATATCACCCACTCGACAGATACTGTCTGGGAAAATTCCATTCTACGATATACCAGAGCCAGCAGTAATCTTCAAAGTTGCGATCGAGGGAGTTCGCCCAGCGCGACCAGTCACATGGCCACGTATCGCGGCGTACAATATTTGGGGACTAATACAAGACTGTTGGAGGAATGAATCAGATCTCCGGCCCACAGCTACTGAAATTGTTCAGAGACTTGTTGGGCTTATTGGAGCGAAAAATACTCAGTCTGGGACAGACTGGGACGAGACATCCAGTTCAAGGTTTCGGCGTTCTTTGCAAGACTGTCCGCTGCTCCCATCGGTTGCTCAAATACAGCGTATAATTGCTCTGGATGGTTCGTTCTACATATATTTCCCCGAGATTTCTTCTATTAACGTCGTTCAACGCAGACATTGTCGAAGGTAGGCTTGTATACTTCTATCCCGAAACAAAGGCGAACAGATAACGATCACCAGAACAACTGGACAACATTGCAGATGCTCCCGAATATACGAGAGTGCTCATCCCTCGTTCGCAAGATCCCATTTAAAACTCCGTCGATTATCGCTCGTTCGATTGCACCCCGAATGACGTCAGGCACCGCAGGCGAGCAATGAGCGCCCAGCTGAAGGTCCTCTAGGGTATTTTCACCCGTAATCCCTGTCTGGATGCCGCGCGACGAAAGGCACTCGCCGCTCAGCTCAACATGACGCCGAGAAGTATTCAAGTACGTGGATTCATCTTCGATTTGTCTCTTAGTTTCATTTCCGCTCTAGATATGGTTCCAAAACCGCCGCGCAAGTGAGAAATGGAAAGCCTCCAAGTTTCCTGTGGCACTCGTCACCAAGGATATCAATCATCCTAGCCCCCGGTTGATCTCGTCGCCGCATCGCGCCGCCCACCGCACTGGCAATCCGGCTGGTTCGATCCCCGGTCCCTTCCCTTCGCCTGGGTTCTCATTTGGTGCCAATCCTGGTAGTGTTTCTCGGCTGCAGGAAGATGGCGACCTTAATTCAAGCTGGAAGAGGCTGGGCATTCCAAAATTGTTGTGCGATGTGAAATGACTGTTAATTTGCTCACGTCGAATTTTTACACCTGATAAGATTTTACATTCTACTTGGGGGTGAGGGCCGTGGCAAAGCCCGGCAGGCACTCGTACTTATGTAAAGGGTTTTTTTTAGTCGTTACTTCTCAGCTAGGCTAGAGAAATAATGCTAGTCAACGCCGCTCGCGATTAAGCCTATAGATAATGTGACTGCAAATTCTCATCATCAATCAAGATATATTAGTTGACTTCAATATGTGTTGGCGGTTTAGCAGATAAATTCAGTAAGAGAGTATGGTATATGGGAGCGACATAAATTACAAATTTCAGTACTGAACTGGAACAAGTGGGTATAATGTAGGATGATTATGTTGGAGTGTTGAAAATGGAAATATTGCACTCCTTCTAGAGTTGAAGGTCATCTGGTGAGATGGGCTCACATGAGGTAAAATTTACAATTACCCAGAGATCCTATACCTAATTTGATACTTCTTAATTATATTTGGGCTGCAGGAACCAAGTGTCCCATCAACGTGCTCTCTGACCTTTGTTTGTCCCACATTTGGTAACCTTTCCAGACCTGAAGGTCATCCAGTGAGATGGGCTCACAAGAGAGAAAATGTACTATTATTCCGAGATCCTATACTGTATGTGAAGCTTGTTAATTATATTTGGGTGGCAGGAACCCAGGGTCCCATCATGGGGCTCTCCTACATTTATTTGGTTCTTGCTTGGCACTGATCTGATGTTGAAGTACATGCACCGGAAAGGGTTCACCTGGGGTCAAGTACTTCATTTTGCTGTTATCCTATACTTCCTGTGATGCTCGGGAAATAAATTTAGCCCCAGCGACCAAAGGTCCCAGCACGGGGCTCTCCTACATTTATTTGGTTCTTGTTTGGCACTGATCTGATGTTGAAGTCCATGCACTGGAAAGGGTTCACCTGGGGTCAGGTATTTTATTTTGCTGGTATCCTATACCTCCGGTGATGATTGGAAAATAAATTTGGCCCCAGGGGTCCAAGGTTCCCATCACAGGGCTCTCCTACATTTATTTGGTTGATATTGGGCACTGATGTGATGTTGAAGTTCGTGCACCGGAACTGATTCACCTGGGGTCAATTACTTCATTTTTCTGTTATCCTATACCTCCTGTGATGATTGGGAAATAAATTTAGCCCCAGCAAACCAAGGGTCCCAGCACAGGGCTCTCCTACATTTATTTGACATGGGACGAGATAGCATGGGCAATCCCGAGCAAAAGCATAGTGCTGCAGGGGATTTCCTTGTGCCTGAGGGACAGTGTCACAATGAGCAGCTTCCAACCACTGGTGGGCAGTCAAGACGGCGACATCATGACGGCGACATCATGGAGCAAGCAGCATCTGGGAGGGTGGAGATAAGTGCAGCAGGGCAGCAAAGAGATTGATATGCCACTGGACTGCGATGGAGCAGCAGGTGGAGAGGAGAAGGCATACTGCAACATGCCATTGCAGCGACTGCCTGTGGCAAAGATGAGGCAGACTGTTAGAAAAGCACAAGAAAAAAGATGCGGAGGATCAAGAATCGAACTCTCAACAATGGAGCGAATATTACACAAGCAAGCACAGCCACTAAATAGTCACAAAAAATGAAGTGAAGTTAAGCATAGCCACTAAAATCCATTCAATACAGCCTCTAAAATCATTAGCATAGCCACTATTTTCTTTACAAACTTGAGATGGGGCATTTTGTGACGAGCCTGCAAAAACCTCATCTGTGTTCGATCAAAATAACGATTACATAAGTACTCGTAATGTCGAACCATACAATTATTGATTCTGTGCTTCTCAATATCCCATCTGAATATTCGGAGAGGGCCAACCGTTCCACTGTGATGCAAAACCCAACTTGTACATCATATTTGCTGGTCAAACGAAGGGAAAAGCCTTGCGAAACTAGCAGATGCGCCGGAACAAGTGAGGACCAAGGTGATGGTGAAGAAAAAAGCGTACGTAGACCTCAAAGAGTAACACATAGTGTCAACCACGAGGCCCGTGTTCTTAAATTATAAATACGTTGGCAGACAATGGAGTAATGTTTGTGCACGGTGCGGTTCGGCTGAAGAAAATGAAATGATTTGCTGGATAAAATGTGGACGCGGTCACTGGCACGAGTCCCAACAAGTGAGGCACGAGCTTCATGTTGAAGTGTCTGTCTACGAGAGACTACATGAGTCCTTACATTCATGAGTTTTGGATTCAAGCTCCTCTCACACTGACTGAGTTGTTCGGCACAGAAAAGTACTACACCATGGAACAACAGGAAAAGGTCTTCAAAGCCGCAGCTGCTAGATTGTATAGGCACATACATATCCGATTGATTCGAACCGCGGGGAAGGCTCGGCTGATCCCAACGGTGGTTGGACATATCAATATCATGCCACTCATGAACAAGAGGCGTTATCTATGATGATGAGCTGTTTTAAATCGCAGTGCTACTGTATGTCCACTTTGGTAAATTGAGGATCATCAAATGTCGCCACACTTGTGCTGCTCTTCTTCGGCAAGCTCTTTTTCTTATTCGAGGTTAAAGGACTCGGAGCAGTAATTGTATTCCTTTGTTCCGACTACTGATCTCAAAGAAGATGTGCCCAAATAAGATGTATTGTCACGCATCCATATTGGGGGGGGGGTTTATATTATACTCATCAGGTCCACAGCATGAACAACGAGTCTACGGAAAGCATACATGTAGTACTGTAAGGGTGGCTATACTCACAGAAATCTACAAGATACTAACCGAGCACACACTGATTCCAGGGGTTAGAGCATGCAAGATGCTGGCATTCTGTGAACTGGCCGGCCGCTTGTATGGCAGGACATTCGGTTAAAACCCTGTGGGACCTGACCACCAGCTGAATATGCTGATGTGTGGGAAGAGTTCTCTCCTCCCAGGTGTAAATCCCCGGAGTCCACCAGTTCACAAAAGCTGTTGCATGTCGTCCCTTTGCATAGTGCATGCAAAAGCGACCACTGCAAATTTTACGTGCTGGGCACGGGTGCATGCACACAGAGCATGGGCATAGCATCAAAGATTTTCAACACATCGTAGGCCAATTTTGCCAGGAGAGGAGTGATCTCCCTTTGAGGCAGAATATCACGAAGAAACTTGAGAGGGTTTGTGGGGTCCAGTGTTTCCTCAAGTTCAGGTAATTCGGCAGATAATTTCGTGAGGAAGGTTTCACGGATTGGGAGGAGTTCAGCATGCTGGCATTGGAACATTGCGTGTGCAGGGTCTTCAATATAGATGTAACAGAAACGGCATAGACGCCATTCCCGTGGGACAAATTTCTTGCCTCGTTCCTTCCATCTTCGCCGCTCGATTGCGAGGGAATGGCCTGATAGGATCATTCGCGTGAGTGCGCGCCGATGTTCTGATGTCTTGACTCGGAGATAGTGTCGGAAATCTAGGGTTTTCTTGACTAGCTTATTGCTGTCCTTGTCCATTTCCAGCCAACCGATGAGGAGGTCTCGTACATGTGAAGAGGATTCAATTTCAGTGTCAATCCAGGACTCCATGGACAATTTGATGTTCTTCATGACTGTTTTAACATATTCCACTGTAGGCTCCAATGAGATGACAAACTCCACTGGGATGTGAAGCCGAGAGAGAACAATTCGGAGGTCATTGACCCAAGGGGCTGTCGGGATTAAAATTTTGGATATGGGGAGGGGGGGGGGGGGGGGTCCGGGGAGGTCTGAAAAAAAGAATTTAGTATGGATTTTGTATGAAGTCCTGGGACCTCTAAAACATGATTTGAGGTATGTAGGAGCCATACAATGGCCGTTCGGAGGCTCCCAGAGCCACAGCAGTCTCTGGTTTGGGAAGTTGAGGTGTAAAAATGATTAGATCAGCTCAGAAAGGGACATAGCATGGGTAGTATTAAAATCTATGATGTCCCAGACATAGTAGAGCAGCTCAGAGGCAACTCAGAGGTAATGGTATTCTCGTCGGCTGGATTGGGAGGCTGCCCATCAGGTGGCGGTGAGGTGGCGGTGAGACTGCACATGACTCGGAGGCACGGCCCGCCGCTAGGGGTGGGAACCTCCTTCCCTATATGGGGAGGGGGAGAGGGGGGGGGGGTCTCGGGGGAGGTTGAAAAAAACTTTTCGACCCAATATCCGATTTTCGAAACCCGACAGCCCCTTGCATTGACCCAGGAGATCTTCGGGACACGGGCCAGGGTCAAGGAGGCTTGCAATGCATTCCAAGCCGGCCGTTTGTGGTCTAAATATTGTCATCGAGTGGCGAAATCCCAACTAAAGTGTTTTAAAGGGTTTACCAATCACGCATTGATCATGCTCGATCAGTTTTTGAAGGGCACCGTAGATTTGACCAGTCTGCCTATGGATGGCAAAACAATGTGGCAACACTTTGCAGGCAGACTGGTACAATTCGGGACTATTGATTGGGCTGAGCCCAGAGTTTGAATTTTTCTTGTGAGTCATGCTCTGGCTTCAAATCCCAATATTATCCTTGGGGAAAAGTTGAAGACTTAAATTGGAGGAGTATTCTGTCCATTCAGACTTTTATGCCATGGGCTCTAGGGACCACAACCTAGACCCGAGAAAGTCGTTGTCGAATCGAGCCCCGGTGATCGGCGTGATCGGCACCCAAAATTTCAAACTCCGGGCTCAGCTAGATTGTTTGCTCCGAATTGTACCAGGAAATAATTGTGCAACGAATCCGTACTCATGCATTTGACTTGGTTTGAGATCCATTTCAGCCTCGGCATACACCATTTTGTCGGTTTCATACCGGGGCAGGGACTTCGTAGGTCGGGTTGAGGTCGGGGCATCCAGTTTGCTCTGACAATGTTATATGCTGTGGAATTTAACAAGCGAGGTAGGAGATTCATTTGTTCAAGCATCTGTCTATGAGAGACTACATAGCTGTGATACTCGCAAGCTTTTGTCCTGAGAGCAGATACATTTGCTCAGTATTTTTACGATGTCCGCTCCCTCAGGCTTGCTGCACCCTTCCGCGGCCAGTTGGTTGACACCCTCACATCCCTCGATCCCTGGGTTGTTGGGGCTGAGGCTACAAAATTTGAGTTTAGGTGTGTTTTCCTCTCGTGCAACCCATTACTCACAGGAAAAGGTTCAACTAAGGCCACACTGTAACATGGTTGCGTGCACTGGAAGATGCAGAAAGTCCTTACGATTTCTTTCATGCACGTACATATTTTCAGTCTGAAACCTAGATATTTACATACATGCCCAGCCCTCAAGCTAACTGAGCGGCACCATATACTCCGGCCCAAGTACCACCTCGTCGTTGATCGTACTGTTTTCGTCTTACAACCTCTTTCGATCAATACCAGATTCACGAAAGAGAAGGACATACAAGAATTCCACGTGCGTACGACCGGCACCTTCCTCGCCAGATCGCGCAAATTGAGCTCAAACACACGCGCGTTGCGCACCATGCTGTGCTCCGTGACATACCCGCCGTACCCCGAGTGCCCGTTGAAGCAGATCGGGAGGCCAGACGAGGCGGTCGCGCGCGCGCACCACGACTCGCCGTGGTCGTGCCCCGAGGTGACCGCGAGCACGGTGCCGCGGCCGCCGTCCATTTCGACGAGCGCGTTCCAGACTGGGTTCGATGGAAACGAGAGTCAGTGGTTCAGTGGGTGGGAGGGGAACAGGGTACGCACAGGGCAGGTCAAGGCCGGTGTAGGTGTTGTTGAGGAAGCCCTGTGTCGCGGGGTCGGGTTCGTCGTCGTGGTTGCCTACGCTTGGCCTGCATGGCATCAGCATGGACGCAGGCCACAATCAAAAGGGAACGAAGGCACATACAGCGGTGCGAGAATATCCGCCTTCTGGACCTGGCCAATAAAGTTGACCCTCTCCGCCACAGCTTTCAAGCGCGGCACAGGGGACTTACTGGGATATGCACGAACACGAGCGCAGGCGGGACCTTCTTCCACTGTTCTCCCGTGAGCATGAGGAGCTCGCTGCCATGAGAACTGAACGTACGACGAGCGCCATAAGCTCGCGCTGCTGCTTGATGTACTGCGGCACGGTTTTCTCGTCAACCCAATAGAAGTTCGCCTCTGGTGGTGTAGGACCTGACAGAAGGACGACTATCAGGCGATATCGCAATGCAGAACTGGACAAGTTTTCGCGTTACCGGATCCTCCTGGGTGGCCACTCACGAACGACCGGGAGTCGAAGAACCACATGATGACCGCGGGGACGAAGTCCGTCTTCTTGGCATATACGGGGACCCCTGCCAGATACACAGTTCAGTTTCGGGAAAACGAACCAGTGAGGAAGCTTGCAGTAGTTGCCGCATCCGTAGGGTTTTGGACCCACGTCAGAGCGCGTGTACGAGAGGGCTGAGTAGTGCGCTTGCTCGTACCTGTTCACAAAATAAGCTCAGTGACGATATCCCCAAGCATGACGCATTACTCGATCTCCTCCTGGTGGTTAATCGCAAGCTGCGGGGACCTCCAGGTCAGAGCGCGCGCATTTTGGAAAGTCAGTGAATACAGACAGAGTTATCGTGCTAGATGTTGCTCGGATTTTAGACAGGACGAGGAATCGGAAATGAAACTGACGTTTCCGTGAGTGGACGAAAAGGGGATCGTGCGGGCGACGGTTGGAGCAAAGACTTTATCGAGATACTTGGTGGCGTTGAACGCAAAGACGTTCTCACCTATCAGAATGGCCACATAGGCTGCGCTGACCTCCAATAAAGTCAGCGACACACACCGGTTATCAGGTCGCCGTTGAAAACTCTGTAGCACTTGAGAGGGAGACTCGCTAGCTCATCAGAAGGACGCTCACACATAGTTGGGCTTCTCGTTGTCCAGGATGTTGGCATGGGCGATCGAGGTATTCACATCCTGTTCAGGACCCCATGTCACCTCTTCTCCCTCCCCAAAATGCATGTCCGAGAAGGATACGACCTAAACTCAATGATCTTCATATGCAGCAGGCCCGCGATCATCAGCAACACACCTTGAAGTTCCCGTGTGCATCGAATGTTAGCTTGCTTTTGCCCCCAAGGAGCCCAGTGACGGTGCTGGAGAAGCTGCGAGCCAAGGGAACTGCCGTAACGCTCGATGCGAGGAGGAGGGTGCCCAGGATCATGGTGGCTGGAGCCATCGGACGATGCCGGCAACACTGGCGGGCACATCATGGCGTTCGAAGGCGGTTGCGCATGCGCGCACGTTCCACATGACGAAGAAGAAATATTTGTAGGTGCATTGACGCCTTGACTCTCTTTTTTCAGGGATTCAACAGGACTTTCGTGAAAGATTGTGCTGTTCAAGCACAGAGTAGACCCGCCAGCAGATGGAAGTCAGAGAGAGAAAAGGGCGATGCCAAACGGGTCAGTTTCGGTAATTGCCGGAAATGTTTTCCATGTGCCCAACACAGCCCCCAATAATACAAACCAATGTTGTCCTGCTCCCCAGTGGCATCGGCATGTAGTTCCGTCGTTGGAACATAGTCGCTCGACCCTCGTGCTATCAATATGAATATATGAATATTGAGCCGGGCAAACTCATGGTTAAGACAGAGTAACGCGGCCGTTGTCATAGGGGGGCGGGGCTTTTTTTCTGCTTCCTTTACTACGGCTGGATGAAGTCTAGTGAGTAATACAACCAAGTGTAAGTGGTTTGGGCCTTGAAAGGAGCAGTCGAATTTGGCTGCCGCAGATTTTGATGAGCAAGGAAAGGCAAGGACATCGTCGAGACGGCTCATCACAGCCGTCTCAGCCCAGGATGCTCAGTGTAAGCGATCCAAGAGTCTCACTGATCGTCATGTTCGCACAAAGGACACTGCACATAGTCACATCGAGGAGAACGCATGCTCACCCCCCACCCCGACGCGCCTCCTTGCGCGCCCTCAGCCTCGCGAGGCTCAGCGCCCGCGCGCGCATCCACGCGTCATCCCCGCCATACCCGTCGGCCTTGTGCCCCGCCCCGAATCCGAACCCACACTCGGTCTCCAAGGGTGAGTGCATGGCGCCCGAGCACTCCGACTGCGCGCGCCCGTGTCCGTGCGGCGACACCGAGCCCCCACACTCCGAGCGCGCACGCGCGTCTCCGGGGCCGTGCGCGTACCCGTACCGAACGCTGGGGAAGGCATACCCCGCCTCCGACTCGCTCCGCTCGTCGTCCCCATCGTGCTCCCCGTCTTCCTCCGACGCAGTGTACGCCTCCGACCCGGACGAACCTTCCTTGCGCAAAGCCACCGCGCCCACCTTGGACGAGAACAACAGCGAGTCGGACGACGCCGACGCCGATGAGAGCGACAGCACGGGCATGGCGGGGACCGGCCGGCCTCCTCCTCCTTTGCCTCCTTCGCCCTCCAGGTCGAGAGTGAATCCCCCCTCCCCCTCCTCGTCCGACCACACACTCGACCCCACCGACCCCGCCGCCGCAAGCGCCCACGGCCGCGATGACGCCGACAGCGTCGTTGGAATCGCCGGCTCCCTCTCCCGCCCGCGCTCCCGCTCGTGCCCCTCCCAAATGGTATGACTCCTTGCGCCCCACATCCCGTGCCTTCCCTCCAACATCGCAGCGGTCCGCCCCTCGCAGATGGCGCCCGCCCTGCCCTCCCAGAGGCCCGTCCGTCCGGGCGGCGTCGACGCCGAGCGCGGGATGCCCAAGCGCTCTTTGGCAGGCGCGGCGGGCGCGCGCTCCTTCGCGAGCACGTCCTTCGCGGGCACGGCTGGCGCCCCACCCATCGCATCCTCCTCCTTCACCGTCGCAGAAGCAGCAGGCACGCCCTCCCTCCCTCGCGGCGCCCGCCCCCCACGCGGGCCCGCAAACCGCAAGAACGTGCGCGGCGTCGACATCGAGCGGGGGATCAGTACCGGCGTGGCGGGCGGGGCGGGGGATAGGGACGCGGCGGTCGTGGACATTGAGCGCGGGAGGGCGGTCGCCGTGGCGGCTATGGTCGTAGTCGCGGTGAACGCCGAGTGCGAGCGCGAGCGCGGGAGCGCCTTCGTCTTCGCCCCCTCCTTCGTCGTGCGCGTGGCCGCCGGCGGCACCCACACCCCCGCCGCCTCAAACACGCGCCTCACATCCGCGTGCCCGCGCGTCGTCTGCATCCGGTGCGCGTACGTGCAGCGCAGCTCCTGGGCGCCGGCGCCGGTGCTGTTGGAGGAGGAGGAAGGGGTCGGGCTGCGAAACGGGAGGATGGTGAGCTTGCGGGGTTCCATCAAGGAATAAAAGAAGGACAAGAAAAGAATGAAGAATGAAGGGAAATAAATGAAGCGAAGTAAAAGCGCGAAACGAAGACAAGCGAGCCGCGACTCCGAAGCAAAGAGGAGAAACTTGAGACTCGGGAGCCCGCCGCCCCACCCTGTACGTATAACGCCCGCCGTTTCCGAACGAGCCCACTTCACGCATCCGCGTTAGCGCGTCCGTTCCCATGGAACACACGTACGGTGGAGCAGGCAGGAAAGGGCGATGCGAGCGCGGAAAGAACGAGCCGAAAATGAAGGAGGGGCGATGGAGGATGGAGGATGTGAGGAGCGGACTCGGGATGGAAAAGGAAGGCAAGACAAAGGGGAAGACGGGAGACAAGGCGGGGGTCGGCCTGGTCTCGGCGCGAATGGGGAATCGAGCTCGAGCTCAGACGCGCACGGGCCAAATGATCAGAGCCTCGAACGCCGAAAGGAAGCAGAAAGGAATGAGAGAAACATGGGGGACGTAAGACGAGAAGTGCACGGCGCGCTTCTCCTCGCATCATACGCCCGCGAGCGTGCGGTGCGACGTACGAGCCGGGCGCGGCGTGTGGGTCGTGGGGGCGGGGGCGAGGAAGGGGGCCGCATGGGTGTGGGCCTGTGCTTGGTCTTGCGCAGAGGAAAGCGAGGCGGGCGAGAGAGGCGAAGAGAGCACAGGCGCCGTCGGCGAGCGCGAGAGCGCCGCTGGTGGCGATGTCGAGGTCGCCGACGGCACGGTGGGCGACGTCGGCGCGCGCACCATCCCCTCGCGTCCTTGTCCGTGTGCTTGTGTCAGAGGATCCGAGTCCGGCGAGGCGAGCACCGACGAAGAGAGAATGGGAGAGGCAGGTACACCCGCCCACCCCATCCCCAGCGCAGCGTACACCCCCTCCGCGGGGCGCGGGTCCACCACCATGCGCACGCTCGCTATCTTCCCTCTTTTTCTTCCTTTGTCGGGTCCGCTCCCCGCTGCGCCCCCACCCTTTACGTTCTCGTCACCCTGTTGGCCATCGGTCGGAGAAGTGGGAGGAGGAACACATGGAGCGGGGGAACCCGCTGGAGGCCACGCATTCCCAAATCCACCCCCCTTCCCCCCCCCTCCTTCTTCCCTCCTTCCACCTCGAGCTCGCCCGCGTCGAGGAGGTGCGCCGGAAACCCAAACGACGCGAGGTACCGCCCCGCGAGCGTGTGCGCCCCGGGCGCGACGAGGAGGAGGTGCGTCTCCGTCTCCGGCTCCTCTTCTGCGCCTTCCTCGAAGGAGGAGGGGGGCGGGGTCGCCTTCAGCCTCTTGCTCTGGATGTGCGCCTTCTGCAGAGGCCGAGGCGTCCTACACAGCAAACTAATCAGCATATTGGCTTGGAACAAGGACGAAAAAATACGCACAGCAACGGGACACCCAGGGCTAAACGCCCCACACGCGCGCGCGGCTCAGTCTTTGAATTTGGCGTGTTCTTCTTCATTTCCTCCTCTTCCCCCTTTTCTTCCCCTCCTCCCTCTTCTTCTCCCTGCATACGCACGAAATCAGCCTCTGCCCTCCCAAGTAAACAGAGGAAAAAGGATACGTACAGGCGCAGCATCCTCTTCGTGTTCCTCTTCGTACACAGGCGACTCCGGCGCAGAGAGACTCTCGAGGTACGCTCCCGTGCGACATACAGGCGGGGCAGCGCGGCGTCTCTGCCTGCGTCTGTGGCGGGGTCTATGACAGCGAGGGGAGAGGAAGGAGCAGATGTGGAGGCCGATGTGGCGGAGGAGCCAGCAGTTGGAGTGTAGGAAGCAGCAGTGGGAGAGACAGGCGAGGTGGATGTAGGAGCGCATGTGGAAGCGGGGGTAGAGGAAGGAGCGGTAGCCGAGGGAGAGAGAGCCGTGGGCAGCGGGGTAGAGGTAGGAGGCGAGGCAACGGCAGAAGTAGGCGAAGTGGGGGAGGCCGGGATAGAAGTACATAGATGGCGAAGCAGAGCCAGCAGAAATAAACGTGCTGGGGCTAGAGCTCGCGATAGCCACATTGAACCACTCAGAAATACCTGAATCGTCGGCACCTGCACACTCAGCCCGCACCGCGTGCGCGCGCGAGCGCGACGACGTAATCCTGGCAGAGCGGGCACCAGAAGTGGCGCAGGAAGACGACGAGCGTGCGGCGGCGTTTGGTGCCCTCTCCACTCTCACCACTTGCACCTACACCTAAGCGGTACTCGCCACCCGCCTCGCCATTGACGCTTCGGCGCCGAGCTCGCCACCCACAGCGGGGAAACAGGACTCATCCCCAACAACACCCCAAACGGGACGCGCACGCCGCCGGGCTGGACGAGCGGGAGGCGCGCGTGGGCGGCGCGAGTGGCGGCAGGGGCAGGGGTTTGGCGGTGCTAGTCTTCGCCGTGGTAGTCTTAGGCGCGCGCGCGGGCTTGAAGAGCTTCCCGCAGTGAGAGGAAGGGGAAACAGGCGGGGTCTCGCCCGACGCGCGCGAGGAGGCGCTCGAGCAGCTCTCCATGAGCGGCGGCCCGTCCGCGTCCACAGCCACGGCGAGCTCGAGGGGGGGCAGCGCCACGGGGCGGCAACGACAGCGCCGCGAGCCCCGGCGGGAGGAGCGCGGCGGGGAACGCGGCGGGCGCGGGCGCGGAGATGGTGTGTTTCCTCACGCGCTCGCGCGTGGGCTACGACGGCGGGTGGGCGTGGTGCGGAGGAGGAGGCGCGCGAGGCGCGTGGGCGTCGGCGTCGGCGGGGCAGAGGACTGCGCGCGGCGGCGGGTGTAGTGCGGGTGCGCGCTGAACGTCGGGGACGGGGCGGGCGAGTAGGCGCGGGGTCGAGCGGCGGGGCGGCGTAGAGGCGAACGAGTGGCGCGGCGGCAGCGCCGCGATGCGCTCGCCGTCGTCGTCCGCGACGGCGGCGAGGAGGGCGGCGTCGTCGGGGTCGACGATGGGGGCGGGCTTGCAGCGGACGCGGGCTGTGGACGCCATGAGCGCAGGAGGCAAAGGGGCGTCAAGCGAATAAAAAGTTTAGCTTCAAGCTAGCGCTTGGGCTGCTGCTGAAACGCGGTTTAAGGACCACGCCGCATCGAACGCCTGCTCTTTGCTTTACCCATACAAGTCCCACAGATTCCATTTATCTTTTCTCTTTTTTGGTTTGCTGGCCGGGGTATGCATCTGCGCGTCAAGCGAGGAATATGTAGGCTAGGACATAATGTAGCGGAGGAAGGGAGAGATTTGCATCGGCGACTAGACTGGTTCCCGCCTTTCGTTCTTCTTCAACTCAACGCCCATCGTCCTCGTCCTGAGTCTGGGGGAGTGATCAATCACCGGTCGATGACCATCGACGGACCGTGATGCATAAACGTCGAAGGTTACCGACGTGAATTGATGCATCACCCCAGCTTTTGTCGATGTGCTCCCAACAGGCCCAGCCACTTGCCATGGGCTATTGGCATCACACCGCGTATGTAGCCGCATTTAGTCGACGGCCTCGAGCATGTCCTCGACGTCGTCGCCGACGACGAGCACGAATGTTCCGTATAAATATATATATAATTTGCAAAAAAAATCGAAAAAAAAATCAGAAAGAAAGATACATGGTCCTGCGCAAGCTATATCTGCGCAAAGCCCTCGTTAGCCTCGTATGTCGCCCCCACAGCCATCCGCCCGACCTCGCGTACAGGCTCCTCATCCTCCCCACTACTATCAGCCGTCCCCGCGTCCTCCTCGCGCAATTCCTCGTCCTCCAACGTTGACCCACCCTCCGCGCCTTTGGTAGTCTCGATGAGCTCCGTTAGCCCCGCCTTCTCCCACATTTCTGCGAACTTGGCGCAAAGCTTCGCCTTCAGCCTTCCCTGGCGCAATGCGTACACCGCTTCCCCCTCAGCCTGCGGCCCACCCGCCAGCCCCCGTCTCCCCACCTGCGCCGTCCATCCGTCTGCCTGCCACGTCAGGAACTGTAGAATGCGCCACATCTCCTCTTCCAACAAGTCGACCTCCTCCGACCATCGCATTGCCCTTGCGTACATCTTCGCCCACTCGATGCGAAGCGCTGTCGCGATGTTAGTGGTGGGACAACGATGGGATGGAATAACGCATTACCTTCATCCTCCTGCTCCGGGTCTCCACCTTCCTTGCCTGCTTCTGCGCCAGCCAGATCACGACAACAGCCGCACCACCTTCCGCCTCTTCCTCCTCCCCTGTCCCGTCTCCACTGCCTTCCCACTCCTCGCCCCTTCCTCCCTGTCCGCCTGCCTCCTCGCTGCCTCCGATTTCTTCTTGGAGCCTCCCGCCTGCCGGATAGCGTCCCCCAGTTCTGACCTAGGCATGCCCCTAACGTCGTCGGGCAACAGCTCCTTCAGCGTCACCTCCCACTCCCTCCGCCCAAGCTTCAGACCCAGGACCCGCAGCGCGGCCCATGCGTCGCGATACTGGGCTACCGCTCGCCGCACATGCTCATCCACCACATCGATTCGCGTCTTCGCCCGCGTATTCGCCCTCACCCCTCTAGAGAATTGGTCCTTCTGCTGATACATGTACGTCCGCACGAGGAGGTGCCGCCGAACGTCATGTAGGGCTTCATTGGCCTGCCCCACGCGCAAGCGGTACTCGCAATGCAGCACCTCCGTGGTACATCCATTTTCGGAGTGCGAGGCCCCTGCTCTACGCTTCAGCGACGAAGGCAGCCACAGGGCGATCTCGTACACCTTCACGCCCGGAACCGCCTGCGATGCCGCTAGATGCGTGCGCGCGTCATCCTCGGATTTGCGGATCCTCTCGACGATTGGGAAAAAGAGCTTTTGGATGTCGATCCAAGCGAAAATCTTCCGGCAGAGCTTGCTCGTTCGTTCCACCATCGCCGTGCGCTGCTTATCCGTGGGATGGAGGCCGGTCGCGGACGTATCGAAGCGTAGCACACGTCTGTACGGCGCATGATTAGCAAGATACTTAAATGAGGGTGATGGTCGCACTCACTGCTGCTCCTCCAATTGAATGCCCATTGCGATGAGCTCTGTGACGTGCATATCCTCCCGGACGGCGCCCAAAGCCTCGGTCCCCGCTGCCTCCCTACCCGCCGCCTCCTCCGCCAACTCGCGCCGGACCTGCGCTAAATGCTTGTCCTTCCTGTGGCTCTCAAATGGATTGGGCATTTCGCCGTCCGCCTCCCATGCCATCATCATCTCCCTCCACGCCACCAATGTCTCTCCCTGGCACGACTTCTCAAAGTCCTTCAGTGCCTGCCTTGTTTCCAGTAGCATGGGGACCGCATCGATCATGCGCTCCCGCATAAGTTTTCCTGGGACACTAAGTTAGGACATCTTTCGTTATTTATGCAGGGCGACTCACCCAACTGCAGGATCTTCTTGTAGTTCATGTCGTTGAAGTGGTTGTTCAGTGTGTCGCGTCGGAACCCAGGTCCCATCTCTGATGTGCTATTCGCTAGCGGGTTCGTTATCGCCCATCCTCGCTCAGGCGCCTCCCCATCAGTCAACCCAACGTAGCGTGTCAGGTTAAACGAGAATCGTAAGTTGCAGGCTTCGATGTGCGCCGGGAGATGGAACTTTGGGATGAGGAACGTCATGAACTTGCGTCCACCGTGGATTGTCAGCTCGTCGTTCTTGTACCCGATCATCCGAATCCAGATGTTGATATGCCACTGGCAGGCTATGTCGTACGAAACGAAGAACCGCACGAGATCGGTGCCATGCACACTCTTGAAAAACATGTAGTCCATATTCAAGTATCTAGAAAAATGTTAGCACCGCACGTCGTGGTCTCGCTTTGGTGCCTACCTTTCTCCCAATTGCAAATCACCGACCGTGTTCGGCCGCTTCATATTATGGCGCGCGCAGTCCACCGCACCGATCCCCGAAGACGCCGTGCCGCGCGCCTCGCGGTCGGGCTTATCGACAGCATCGTGTGCTATGCAGTGGCTCCTCTACAGGAAAATGTTAGCCGGAATTCCTGCAGGCTGTTCCAGCGCTTACCTCCTGCTTCTGGTTCCAGTTTTCCTTGAGGTGTTTCATGTAAGCCTTCACCTCGCAGAAAAAAGCCCAACCCCTGCCGAGCCCCGGATCCTTCTCCTCAGATGATACATCCTTGCGCCTCAGCCGGAAATTGGCATCCATTGCCAAGAATAGCGCGAAGAGGAACCTGCGAAAGCATTCTTTAGCCCTTTGTGAAAGGTAAAAGCCTCAGAACCTACTGCTTCTCCTCTGGGTAGTCCATCCAGTCTGGCGGCAGGTTTTTGCCTGGATGCGGGCACGCCGGACACAAGAGGGTCAGCTTGCCGTCTTGCGTATTTGCGATGCCTGCAGGATCGTGCCCCCTTCTTCCGCGCTTCAGCATTTGGAGGTGTCGCCATTGTCGGGTCATGCGCAAAAACTCATGATATCGGTCCTAATCGTGCATCAGCCTTGTACCATAATGAGACAGATTGAAACTAACCTTGACCACCTTCAGGCCAGTATTGTCGGTCTCCCTAGCCAAGCTATGGTAGAACTCGTAGGCGGAGCACTTTGATTCGAAAGACAGGATGTGGAATCGTCGCAGTGCATTGAATGTCGTCGCGCTTCGTGGATATGACGTTGTAGCAGGGTAGAGGTTCGCACAGAGTAGCTGAACGGTCTGCGCACCGCCAGATCCGCATCCACAGAAGTCTAGGCCGACTTCATGTACACCGCTAACGTCGACGATCACGAAATCGTCGCCCACCGCGCGGTCCGGATTGGGGCATATACGCTCGCTGCTGTGCCAATGGCCAAGCTGGATACGCAAGCCGAGCTTCTTGAGCATCTTGCGAGTGAAAAACGACCCAGTCCATTTCTGTGATGGGTTAGTCGTGCAGGTCACTTGGCAGACCTGGCCGCTCACCTGGATCCGATGCAAGGGAAGCTGCTCGTGCCGTCGCAGCAAGCAGTCCTGACAAAGAAGCTCCCCGCCGCCCAGGCAGTCTCTACAGCGGTACTCCGCCAGCCCTGTCGCACAGTGTCTGCAATTCGATTGGCCGCGATGGTCTCTGCAGCCATCCCAACGCAGCAACTCCGCCAGGAAGATGTCTTGATGGTCCTGTGCCCATTGGCGTAGAGGGTGGTCCTGTGCAAAACTCAGCATCGCTCAAAAGGATGCCAGGCGACATCCACTCACCGAATCTTGGGCAGCGCGTGGCCCCTCCACCGTTTCCTCCGATGGCCTGAGCTCCAGGATATCGTAGACCGGGACGTCGTCCGCAGTCGGTGTCGTTGAGGCAGGCACGACAGGTGTGGATACTGAGCTCCTCCAGCCAGAGACGCCGGCCACTGAGGTCAAATGTTGAAGGCGACCATCCCTGCGCACGTCGGTGCTCTCCCAGATGACCTCTGGTCTTCGCTGTGGGAGACCAGTCTCGAGGATTTGGCGCTCTTCGGGAGTTTCTCGAGGTATGATATAGTCTTCTTCACGGTTTCTGCGGCGGTTCATTCTGGAGATATATGACAACGAGGGAAAGCAGCGTGCAGGGAGATGAGGCCAAGAAAGTCCACAACAGAGGAGGTCCGCGACCTGGTCTGTCGTGGACCTCCTCTGTTTGTTAGGTTGCCATCAGGCACATGCGGCACATCAACATTGATCATGTTTGTTTCGCAGTCCTGATTAGGACGACAGGCGCCCGCTAGGCGCCGGGTACCATTTCACATGTAATAATATTCACTACGCCACATCCTCAATCCAGACCTCATTCTTGGTGTACTCCTCCGCATCATCCCGCGAATCTGTGACATAAATTCCCGCATTCTTGTGACCCTGCGCGTAGTAGGCGGTTTCTGCGTCCTCTCTGCGCTGTGAGGGTGCTACGCACCCTACATGTGTCACGACGGACTTACCGGCACCACGCGACTTTGGGACGAAGGAATATCCGGATTGGGCTTCCTGCTTGCCGGAAATGGACATCGTCCGACCAGGCCGTTCGAGCTTTCGACTATCCTTAGGGCACCGCGCGACTGTTCACGAGGGCCAAACGACCGTCCTCTCTGGCCATACACTCTGACTAAAGCACCATGACACCATGGGAAACTTGCTCCGACGGAATCGCCACCTGCACCCAACGTCCCTTGGGGACGTTCTTCATGGACTCCCTTTCCAGCCCACGTACCGACCTGGAGAGCATCGAATCCATGTCCAGGATGGCTCCCCCGGTCGCCCACGCCTCTCACGCCTCCAGGAACCCCCGTGAACTCGCTGAAAGGCAGTTCGTCCCAGGAGGACATTCTCCAATTCTCCTTCCGTTACCCACCTGAAACTGTTGGACCTCGTTTCAGCCCCTCCTCGTCACATAACGCGCGACCCAAAGGAGGTAGGGGAAAAGGTATAAAAGGGAGACGGAAACGGACCCAGTAGTTAGTAGTCCTTGGACATCGGATTTCCCCCCGCACTGTTCCGCAGTGTACCTTAGTCCACATCCAATACCAACCACTCACTTGCTTCACAGCACTTTACTTCTAACCCCCCTTGCAGCTTAAGTCCATAAGCTCGCGCCCCACAATCCTTTTTCTAGCCTCAGCCCATCGACAAACCGACCGTCCCAGCCGGACGCACAGGCCCTCGAGCAGTTTATATACACACACACACTCTCTACGACAATCGTCCCGTTGGGACGACCACCCTCATTTATCACCACCAACCCAAAGGGCGATCCAATAAACCTTGCAATCCCCTAAAAATCATACTCAGAATCCCCTGGAGGACGAACAAGCTGTTGCCAGTGTAAACCAATTCACACACCAGCACCGCAGTCCCAATCACATCGGGCATGAGCTCCGAGCTGTCTGACTTGGAGGTGGAATCTGTGTCCAAGGACAAGCCATCTAGCACACTGTCCCCCCCAAATCACTGGCAGTCCGGGCCGAGAAGATCACTCCAGCTATCAGAATACTCGCTGTCGGAAGGGCTGTTGGAAGAGCTGTTGGAAGATGAGGATAGGTCGAGTTCTATGCCCGCCGAGATCTCTGCCTGATTTTCCTGCCGAATGCGGGCTGCTGCACGTTGATGCAAGAGAGCCTGACGCTGCCATCCCTTGCTGTTGCGTACATAGGCTTTAAGGAGGGAGTCCGTGCGCCCTCCGTGTCGGTCGGCTCGAGGCATACGGCAGCACGTCTGGAGGCGGACACTAAAAAGAGGTCCTTGGCAAGTAATTAAGTTGCCTACTTGCGCTTTTTGATTGTAGGTGTAGTCGATAATCGCAGCATAATTGCAGCATAATCCAGGGCGGTCAGAATTGAGTGCGATTATCACAGGATTGTGGCTGATTAAGCGTCCAAAAAAATACCATAATCCTCCCATAATCCGTCTCATAATCCCTCCATAATCCCTCCATAATCCGCTACTCTGACTGCCCCTATTGTTGAAGGTCAAATTGACATGAGCAACCTGGGATCGGCCACAGGTGTCTCTGTTGGTCCAAGATTAAAGATGCACAGTGAGCACCCGATGGCGGAAGGTGTGCGTCTGCAGCATGTGGCAATTTCATTTTGCTGTTATGCAGAGATTCCTCGTTCGATTCAGGGTCGGGTGATCCGTTTCAACTGCCGTACCTTCTTTTTAGTTTTCCTTCCTCGGTTTCTCTTTTGCTTTCACTGGGAACTCGCTTTCGCTAGGAATTTAAACATAAGATTTCTAAAATATTTGGGAGCCTACTAGGAGCCGTGGATTTGTGGCCAGAGTTGATTTGATTTTATCGTTGAAGGTCAAATTGACGTGAGCAACTCGGGATTAGCCAGAGGTGTCTCTGTTAGCCTGAGATTGGGGATGTAGAGCATGCACCTGATAGCACAAGGTGTGCATCTGCTACTCTTGTGAGATGTTGTGAATTTAGGCAGAAGATCCCCGTTCGATTTGGGGTCGGGTGGTGATTGGTTTCCTCTATTTACGACAGCTCGGAACGAGGTTGAGAAGACTTGAACAGGGTGTGAGCATTTTTTTCAGTGCGGCCAAAGCTTAACTTAACTTTGAGGAAGCCAATTCAAGTGCTCACAAGTGCACCAGGTAGCTCGAGATTGGAGGTGCAGAGCATGCACCCGATGGCAAAAGGTGTGCATCTGCAGGACTTACGAGCCCACAGGACCATAGGCAGAAGGTCCCCGTTCAATTCGGGGTTGGGTGATTCCCTTTCCAGCGTGTTTTTTTTTAGTTTCCCTCACTCTCTTCTGGTTTCGTTGAAGACTCGCTTACTCGCGCTGGGAATTTAAACTCAATGTCTGATAGATTTCAGACGACATAAGCTGCTGGAACTGCCTGGAAGTTTACTTGATTTTATTATCAAGTTCATCAAGTAAGCTTCAACTCGGGATTTTAGAAGTGTAGCTGTTAGTCCGAGATTGGGGCTACAGAGCATGCACCTGATGGCACAAGGTGTGCATCTGCAGGATGTGTGGTTGGTACATCAATATTTATGCAGAAGGTCCCCATTCGATTCGGGGTCGGGTGATTTATCGATTGCTGTATTCTTTTTTTCAGTTTCCCTTCCTCAGTTTCTCTTTTGCTTTCAGTGGGAACCCACTTTTGCCGGGGTTCAAATCCAATGATTCTAATATAATAGGCATGAGCTAAGAGTCTAGAAACGAGTCGTGGATTTGAATTTTTTTCAACTTCAAGATCTCGGAATGGTTGTCTTAGTCTGAGATTGGGGACGCAGAGTAAGCACCTGATGGCACAAGGTGTGCATCTGCAGCATATATAGGTTGGCCATTAAACTTATGCAGAAGGTCCCCGTTCGATTCGGGGTCGGGTGATAAGATAATTGGTCTTCATTTCATTTTTTTTTTTTTCAAGTTGAGCTCGAGAGTCGGGTTAACTCGCTCCTCAGATACTGTACTTACGAAGATAGGGTGTGTGCGTTACTTTGTGGTATTAGTACATGGATATCTACAGATACAGATAAAGACAGAGGTGTATCGTATACACGGAAAATAACCACCGGGAGAGCTGTCGGGCAGCTGACCGGTGATGCCAGTGGCTCGGGCGACATACGCAACGGGGAGCGAGCAAAGGAAGGTATATGCTTTATTAGTGGGGCCGTGCCTCCGAATGCGGGATTTCCTCTTGGGAGAGCAAGCACTGGCAGATAGTTGATGAGACTAGGGATTCCAGGGGTGCCCTGTGAGGCCAGAGCGGTTCAAGGATGCAGGCGTATACGGGGAAATGATTAATCACACCGTTGTGGTTGTGGATGGGTCGTGATTGATCACGGCTGACGGTTGTGTATCGGTCGTGATGCATCACCTCAGCCTTTATAGATGTGCAGCCAGGCGGCCTACGAGCAGCCCTGCCACCGCGTGCGGCGCTCCATCAATGATGGCGCCTCCGTCGCGCGCGCTGGGCGCTTGCGCTCGCTTAATTGGGCATTGTTGATCCTTGTTATGAATGCATCCCTTACTCCTCCCACCAAAAAGCCGCCTTCCTCCACTGCCCCCCTCACCGCCTGTGCTCGCTCCATAGTGTACGCATTCCTTAGGTATCCTCTGGCACCAGAAACCGCTCACCTGCCCCTGATCCACCCTTGCTGCTCCATTAGTAGCGGGATCGTCCGCCACTTGGCTGCCACCCCGCGCCCGCCCCCCGCGCTGCGGGTCGTCCAGTTGCTCACCACTTATGTGCTTCTCTTATACTCTTTCATCGCTTGCCCCGCCGCTGGCCGTGTGCGCCCCGACCACCCTGCACGCTCCCGCCGCCCCCGCTTCCCCCACCGCACTGGGCGCCTTCTAGCTGCAGCTCATATTCTTCGATATTGTGACCTTTCCTCGTTGCTCATTCACGCGCCCTCGCGGCCCGGTGCGCCGCCCCCGCCGCCCCACGGTCCCGCGCACCTTCCAGCTGCTCGCCAACATCCATCTACATCGCACCCGCTCCTTTTTGCTCGTTCACGCGCCCTCCTCCTGCCGCCCGCGCTCCCACCGCCCGCCCGCGCCGCGCACCTTCCAGTTTCTCGCAAACAGCTATCCAAGGCGCACCTGCCTCTCCTTTCTCGTTCACCCCGCCCCTTCCGCCCTCTGGAAAAAAATAGATACATTATTAAATACTTCTACTGCATGCTCCCCCCACTCGTACCGCGCCCTGCCATTTTCCCGCACCTCTGCCCACCCCCGGTGCGCGCAGTGCCTTCCCACCGCTTGAAAACCTTCTTGCGTTGGGCGCCCGCAGCTCTGCATCCCTGCACCCGCTTCTTTCATTGAACCCGCCCAGTTGTATTAGACATTGATCAAATAAATTCATTTGTGAACTGGAAATAGTCAGCAAAATGTAGCCCACCCGCATTGAATGCCACCATATCCTACATTCACTGTCATCTAACAGTAAGACGCCCGACGACATCTCAGAACATATTCAACACCTACTTATATATTTTGCATGTGCTCGACGCAAATGCGTACATCTGGTGCCTAGATTAATTAGGAAAAGGACTCCTGTGTAGTCTAATGGTTAGAGTGTACCTCTCATTATTCTGCCATTCCTGCGAAGGTCATCAGTTCAACCCTCCGTAAAAGTGGTTTTAATGACTTCTTTTTTATTTCCCGGTACAAGTCCTATTCGCCGGAAAACTCCAAGTCCAAAATCACCAAGAAAACGTACAAGTCCAAAATCAGCAAGAAAATTCTTAAGTCTGTCGTTAAAAAAAGAAAACATTTTACAGCTGGTTGAGCAGCCTACTAGTCGTTGATAAGCAGTGAACTGAGCTGGCTGTGAAAATTGCATTTTGTGCATGCTTCATATCTACAAAGTACTAGCATTCTCGATAGAGGACTATTGTGATCTCCGCGCAGATAGTCGAGGATATATGGCACCCAGAGGACTCTTGGGACATGATCTTATAGCAGGTACTCCACATTGAGGCCTATATACGACTTGACCTAGGATATAATACCTTAAGGTCGAACAGTGCAAACCCTCTATCCAAGGGTAAACAAGTCACTTAGTGCCAGTCCATATCAAGGAGATGGGATATATTGCATCCCTAGGCCATATAAGCAATAAATACACGAGATGGAGACAGAACTGTATCAGATGATATGGCATCGACATCCAATAGCTGACTATAAAGTGGCATATACGATGGTCGAATAGTGTATACAACGATCAGTCGGCATATATGATGATCTGAACGAGGTTGTTCTGTTGCTGATAGGACCGGATGGCTGTAAACCCATCCAAGTCTATTCGGATGATTGAACTAGTGACACTTGGAGAGTACACAGTTGAGCTTACACACTAAACCCTCAAGCATATACACTCGAACCAAGAGTATGTATGGTTGCTGGGCAGATAGGAAGCCACATCTAGGACCATATGTGTGTGTGTGTGTTCAGTCGCCATATACATGCACTCAAAGGCTGTATCCATGACCGAAGCAGCATATACACTCAGTAGGACCGACGAAGGCACCCAGCCTGGCCTCTACAGCATTGATTCTGGACCATTCTAGGCCCTGGGTCATGGTTAAAGCCGTCCGGGACATCGGACATCACCTGACAGCCATATGAGTCAGACCGAGTCAGGAAGGAATAGAGACTATTTGCAACCCAGTTATCCAAGGGGAAGGGTTCCGAGCCCTGTGTACATGCTAAGAAAGGCATATATAGTCAAGCGACAGGATGTTTAACAATGTTGACACTGATCCTCGCGCTGCGACACCTCACGTGAAGGGTCCAGGCTCCGGGAACACAAGTAGCCGGTTCGATCGGATCCGAACGGACGCGGATGACTCTGTTGATGGAATCAAATATCGATCGGAAGACTCCGGAACGATGTTCGACTGCCGTAAACTAGCACCTAAAGTCTGTATAAAGCACATATGAGACTTGGGAAGGAAGCCTAAAACAATATAAGACACTTCGAAGGTGTCCTGAACACTGTATACCTTGGAGTATGACCGTTCGCGCCTCAATCCCGATGGATCGGAGCTACGAGTCATACGGCTCCGCTGTATATCAGCAAGGAGGAGTCATCCACGAACGTGGGAAGGCCCTCGACCAATCATAGAGGTTATGGGAACGAGATATTCCGGATTGCGTGCTCATTTCATATATTATTTATCAGCTTGTAGCGTAATCATTGTTTGTAATCGTATATAGAAACAGTATATAAGGGCGCCTGCTCGAGAGGGAACAGTAGCGAATCGCGCCAGTGGCTGGTTGGAGGCTAGGAATAGTCACAACCAGCTGCTTGGTTAGATTGTGTGCTCTGTTCGCCTTAAGGCATTGCTCAGTAGAGTCTGCTTTATAGTGTGTGAATATACCTTTGGATTGATATAAACACCTGAGCCTGGAAGTTAAACATTTGAGCCTGGAAGTCACAATACATTGAGCCTGGAAGTTTTATTGGCCTGGAAGTTTACCTGGCCTGGAAGTTCTTACAAGTTTATACTTGTTCAATCGCGTTTATACAGTTCACCAGTGTGTTCTGGGGGGTTTACAAGCCAATCGCATCGGCGACTAGTTGGCGGCTAGAATATAGTCACGATTAGTTGTTGGTAGGTTGTGTGCTCCTTTACGGAAATCAACCATATACACGATTTAAAACACTGTTCTTGCATCTGCTCCAGGCCATATACACCATTGTACTCGTAGTCGACAATCAAGTCGACCCGTTTATAATTGTTGAAAGCCTGTTGAGCCCAGTCGATACCATTGCTGAAGGGCCTTTGAGCCCGAATAAAACCCAATATCGCGATCAAATTGCACCCCATTGTATCTTGGAAGGCCCTAAAAGCGCCGACCTACTGTGTGTTGTGTATACAATCTAGTCGATTGCAGACAAACATCCTTGGGATCGCTCGGACAAGGGCCATTTACACAAGTGATTCTTGGAAAGACTATCACCGTAAATCTCGTCTGATAGACCTAATACTTGGTCTTATCCCCGAACAAACAACACAATGACTTCTGTCTTGCAGTGGTTTAGTGTTAGGTTGGTGGTTTTGTGGTAGTTAGTTGTTGGTCTCGACCTTCAGCACTCCTGCATTGCACTATTCCTGCTCACTTCCCACACTGCTGGGTCAGTTGCCAGCGTATCATCGTTATAAAAAGAAAACTTGTACACTACACCTGGTTGAGCAGCCTACTAGCTGAGAGAATGTCCTTCAAACGATCGTCCGCACGTAACGCCCACCTGCCCGCATTCACGCGCACCTACGCCTTCATCCGGGCTCTGGAGAAAGTTAGAGAGGGTAAAAACGCACGGACACAGAACTTACTTTTTCACAGGTTTGGATGGTGCCGCCTGATCCGCCGCCGGGCGCTTCGCGACCAGCGGGGCAAATGTCCCATCGTACATCTTCTTCGCCTTCCGGATACGCCCCGTCCCCGCCTCCGAGTCAGCCGCAGCCACGGGTGTGTTTGTGGTGTCGCCCAACGCAGCGCCCACACCCGCATTCGCTGAACCTGCACTGGCGCTCGCTGAGCCCGCACCCGCATCGGTAGTTGCTGCTACTGGAACCTTCGGCTTCGGGGGCCGCCCTCTGGGTTTCTTGACGACCTCGGAGTGCGATGCGATGCCCTCGGTCTGCGGCTCCTCAACCTCCTTGCGCTTGGGTGCAACGGCACCCGCGTGCTTCTTCTCTTTCGGTGCTGCCGGTTTGCGTGCCACTGGGCGCGACTGAGGGAGCACGGGCCCGTCGTTGCCATCGTCATTCTGCGGGCTCTTTGCTCCCTTCCTCGCCTTGGGCGGAGGAGGCGGGCACGCCGCTGGACGCGACTGGGGAAGGATGAGGGCATTGGGGTCTTCTTCGTCGTTCCGTGCACCAGCTGGTGCTGTCTTCGCTGCGGCAGTCTTGTGTGCCTCAGGTTTCTGAGAAGGGGGGGGCACCGGCGCACCGACGATATGCGCCATCGCGCGCGCTGTGTGGCTCGCAAAGCCCTCTGCAGTACCCCGGCTGCCTCCGAAAGTAAGCAGCGGCGTACGCGCAGGGCTACCCCACGCCGACGCCTTCCTCCTGAGACTCGCGGGCGACCCAATTGCAAAGGAAGGCTGGCTCGGGGTGCGGGTGCTGCCGTCAAAAGCTCTGAACAAGGCGCTGGGCTGGTAGATGGAGCCACCAGCACTGCCTGCGTTGGCATTAGGGTCGTAGAAGGCTGCTCCTTTGTACGAGGGCCGGGCTGCTGGCCGCTGCGTGGGTGGCAGCGACAAAGGCAAAGATGACGGCGATGATGGCAACGCGGGGAGCGGCGGCAGGAAGGGAGGCTCAAAATGCGCAGGGACGAGAGCCCCAGCCGGCGAGGCAGCGGGGACATTGAGTGGCAGCGCTTCTGCATGCGTGGACGGTAGTGTTGCGGAATTCCCGAGGAACTTCCCCCATGCGACAGCGTCTGCTGAGTTCCAAAACCCTAAGGATCCGCCTCCCCCACCCGGTGTATTGAAGACATCGTCTGATCCTTCGCTGAATCCTGCTCCCAGGTCGAAGGTCCCTCCACTCTCGTAAAGCGCGTCCCAGTCGGTTACGGCTGCAGTTTCAGCATCACCGCTGAATGCCAAGACGTCGGAAGCGGGGCCAGGAATGGGCCCTGGCGGGAACACCCAATTGCCAGATACATGGGAGACAGGGATGCTGCCAGGGGCTGACACAGGAGGTGGTGGCGACTCTGAATCTCTGGGAAAGAACGAAGGGGAGCATGGTGGCGCAGACACGGGAGATGAGGCGGAGGGCCCCGGAGAAGATGGCGGCGGCGCAGACGAAGGAGCTCCAGGACCACCAGCGGACGAGCCCGATGCCATCGTCTTCTTCTTCGGCTTGCGGACTCGCTTTGGCTTCTTTGGCGTCGAGGGACATTCCTCGTCCACCTCGCTGTCTGGTTCTGAGGCGTCGGAGGGCGTCGATGGCATTGTGGAGGCAGCATGCAAGGCAAGCGCGTCCCGCACGCCAAAAGCTTGGATAACACGTCAGTAACCGCCAATTCCTCCGAGCCTGAAGTAGAAACTCATGGAATGTTTGCTGCAGGAATGTCTGGAATCGTTCGACGATCTCCTCCTTGAAGTTGGGACATGCAGCGCAGAAAGTGTTTCCTTCAGCTGTTTCGCCGGCACAGATCCTGAGAGGGCCCACATTAGTCAATACTTCCAAATACAGATGCTTTTGGGAACTTACACTTTAATCGTCAACGCGCCCCCAAGGCGCGGGGTAGGTCCGCCCATGAGAGTGAAGCTGGCCCACCCTGCCTCCATTTCACACAGATGGGCCGCCCCACCGAACAGAGCGTCCAGACTATCGATGCCCCTGCATAATTTGGATCAATGAGCGCTCTCGTGAAGTAGCGTTCTGGCACCCACTCTTGCAACTGCTTCGGACTCTTCGCCGGCTGGTCGTCCCTCGCTCTCATTTCTGCCTCTCGTTGCGCCACTTCTCCTCGCCTCCCTCTCGCATTCCACCTCTTTCCACACCTTCTCTCGCTCCTCCTCCGACGCGTTGGCCCACAACTCCGATACAACGCCCACTCTCATGCGCATCCTCTCAGACCTTGTCGCCTTCACATGGCCCTCCTGCACCTCCAACGTTTCCTCCGTCGCATTGGCACCCCTCCTTGTCGCCTCGTTCAACGAGTCGAAGCCCCGCTGCGTCAGCACCCCACGAATCTTCCTCTTATTGAGCTTTTGGAAGATTTCGACCGCTTTGTGCACCGAGTCCCCGGCGCGCGCGTTTTTTCATCAAAGCGGCGGCCAGCGGTGTCATAGCCTTCACACCGACAGGGCCCTGCCGGACCTTCTTTACCTCGCGTCGGAACCAGCTGCGCAGTTGCTATGGACGCGTCAGTCAACATCTTCCAGGCAGGGTGCTCGAAAATACCCACCTTCTTCCTCTCCTCGATTGCCTTGCCCAGTACAGTACGCTCCCCGTTTGTCAGGCCCGTCTCGGCCTCCGTGCCCGCGTTCACGTTCGGGTTCGGCAATCCCAGACGCGTATATTCAGGGAATTGCTGGAACCAGCCCTCAATCATTGCGGGCCAGAACAGATACAGCTTTTTCTGCGCTTGGCGCCGAATGTAGTCTGGCATCTGGAGCTCGAGATATGCGTGCTCCGCAGAGGTGGTCCATCGACGGGGGGGCATGCTGGCAGTAGTGCGAGGTCAGGATGTAGGTTAAACAAACACACGCTTTCTCGACCAACAAACAAACAACCCGACAGAAATGCACAAGCACGACGCGTTTCGCCCAATTTTCATCCCTTTCCTCACAAATCCTGTCCAATATCTCCGCCCGCCTCTGCCCGGGTCCCCTGCATCCACCCTTCTCCGCATCGACTTGTTTGAAACCGATTTCACCTCGATCTCTGCCCGAAATGGGCTTCAATCCCGATTCGGACATCTCAACTGAATCGTGGCGATCCTCCTCGGCACTCCAGAGGACCCGGACTGGGATGCTGTCATTGCGGACGCGGTGAAGGAGATGGCGCATGCCCGTCGTCGCTGTATCTGTCATGGCATCTACCGCAATGCGCACCCCAGTCCACCGCCACGGGCGGTATGTACCTTTGACTGCCGGGGGATCTCTGGGAAGCGGGCGGCAGGTACGCTCCATCCTACACTGTCCTTACTGATCTAACCCTTATCCACAGCGCCCAGGCAATCTGTGCAGTGGCCCAATCCAGTACCGCATCACACGCCGCGTCAAGCGCAACCCCAACATCAAGCGCATTATGGGCTTTCAATCTAGTACGTCTCCCCTGCAGACCTCCAGTTCGACTTGCATTGAAGCTGCACAGGTGGTCTCGCTATGTACGTGCCCAAGCTTTATCACTATAAGTCCTCCACGCTCAAAGGCGTGTTCGAGCACCACCCTCATCTGAAGCACAACTTTTCTAACTCAATCTTTCCGGCTGTGACCTTCAATTGCGGCAATGCCATCACATTCGACCACCGCGACTTCCTCAACCTTTCGCATGGGCTGTGCGGGATCACCTCCGGTGGCCATTTCGACTCCACTTTGGGCGGCCATATCTATCTTCGCCAATTAAAGCTGGTGATTGAATTTCCCAGCGGCGCTTCCATCTTGATCCCGTCGGGCTGTGTCGACCATGGCAACACCCCCATCCAGCCTGGCGAAACCCGCTACTCCATGACGCAGTACGCTGCAGGTGGCTTGTTTCGTTGGGCAGCATATGGCTATCAGAGCGCCAAGTCCCTGCTTTCCAAGCCTGGCGGAGCGGCGCTAAAGCAGGCATTCGACGGCGAGCCTGGGTCGCGGTGGGCATGGGCCCTGAGCTTATTTTCCAAATACGACGAGCTGGAGGCCGACCGCGCCGCGATCTTCGGCCACGCGTAGCTACCGCAACCGTACTTTTCTTGATACTACACTGATAGTTTGCAAATAGCTTTCTTGGGCAATCATATGTAGATATATCGTGGAATGTTCCGTAGCGCTAGCCTTGCAAATTCACTCGCTTTCCACAATAATGCCGGCCCGGAGCCAACCCTCAGCGCAGCCCAGCAGTGAGGTAGGCAGCTTCCAACCCACTGCGTCAATGCCGAACGAGGCGAGCGCATAACTGCAGGAGCAGTACCGGCACCCGTTGCGGCTCAAGGTACATCAGCTTGAAACATTTGAAAAGAAGGCACGCGCTCGGGTGAAGATTGGCGCGCGCTCGGGTGCAGATTGTTCCTACATGCCCGACACAGGATTAGTTTCACTTGGTGCGATCGGGGCGCTGATGCAGCGATTGTAGCGTTTCTTCCCAACTATCACCACCATGCTCAGCGCGCCTGAAGTCCTGAGCGACACCAAGTCGAAGGCGTTCAAAAAAGGTCAGGTTATTCTTATTAATTACTCCAGGATTCTAAACGTCAGATTTACAGAAGCCCTGCGTACCAAGGGCCAAGCTACCAGCCGGGGTTTAAAGATCTGGCTCGATCACCAGCGCTTTCCACCCAAGCCCCCCGGTCCGCCCAGGAAATCATACTACGAGGTGCTGCGAGGAGAGCTGGACGCGAGGAAGGCGCGTGTGGGCAGACTCATGGAGCTCCGCGCGCGAGCTCTTGAGCAAGCGAAACGGCGTTGGCCGCGGCCCCCGGCCTTCTACACGACGACGGCACCCTCAGGCAAAGGTGGCAGGGGGAAGGCGAAGGGGGGGAAGGGCGGGTCGGTGGGTCGGGACGTCCTGCGGGCGGAGGCGGAGGCGGAGGCTGCTCGTGAGGTACGCGTCGCGCGTTTGGTCGCGCTTCGGACCGCGCGCCGTAAATAGACTTGACCGTATTTGGAACAACTTCCGTTGGCATGTGGCAGTGCATTCGACTCTTGGTCTTCTATTTAGCACACCTACTCAAGATGGACCGACGCACCTACCTCCTTCAAGAATGGCAACCGCCGCTGTCCCCACTGATATTTGCTTGGAAATCGCCCGCTTCAGCTCGCGGCGTGAAATCGTCTTGCTCTCGCGCCTCACCCGCGCAGCCGCCTACCAACTACGCCCTCTACTGTACACCGAAATCAAGGTCGCCGCCCGCCATGCTAACTCTCTTGTTGCGACGCTTGCCACCTGGGAGGAGCTACCACCTCTGGTGCATCCTTCCCCTCTTTTATTTCCTTCCCGGTCGCTAAGGACATATATTTTAGGTTAAGTGTTTGGTGTTCGAGCCTGGCCATGTGCCCGACATCGACGACACCAATTGGGGCATCGTTTTGGCTGGAATGAGCGCGCTGCACACTCTCGCAGTCGCAACACACATCCCTCTCGACTGGAGGTTTTTACCCTCCATCACGTTCCGTCTGCGCTCCTTCACCTCCGTCAATTCTGTTATTGGCGCCTGGGCCAGCCTCGTCACGGCCCAGCCTGAACTTATCGAGCTCATCGTCATGGGCGACTTCTTCGCGCCTATTCCACCCGCCAACGTCCTCCCTGCGCTGCGCCACGTAACAGCTCGCCCCACTGATTTGCCAAAATTTGCCGAGCTACACCGCTAACGAGCATGCACTTCTGGCAGCTCGACCAGCGTCGAACCCCCGAAATAAAGACCAGGGACATTATGCGCTTCACTCGCAGTCCAGCCCAGCTTGACACCATCCGGCTGATGGCTTCCCAGGTCCTCACACTCCTCCGGTACGCGCCACGGATGCTCACGACAGTGAAGCATCTTGTGCTCGACGAGGACCGGAACTGGCGTGATACGGGCTGCCAGGTGTGTACTGTTTTCTCCCAGTACAACATTTATTGACAGCATTTGTAGGAGGGCACGTCGCTGGTGCTGGCGGCGGAGTCCATGAGCATGGGGAACTTCCCCTTGCTGGAATCCTGCCGCTTGGTCTGCTCGGTGGTAACCAGCATAGGCTGGATGCTGCCTTGCATCAAGAGAAGCGACAGCTCCCAGTACGCTTATGAGATGCGCCGCAGGGCAAGCGCACTGTTGTTATGCAACTTCCACTTTTGCAGTGCGGATGGCTGTCGAGTCTGGCACCAGTGGGGCAAAGACGATGAAGGGGTGGAGAATTTTTATTGCGGGCGGTTGCACGACTTCAAAATGTTGTACTAGTGAACAATTTCTCAATTGATTGGCCCCCGCTTCCTAATTTGTCCAAAAGAATCTTTACTCTCCCTTTATGAACGTGGAGGTGTGTGTGCCTTTTCAGTAGAACTATACGACTAACACGCTCAACAGCCCTTTCAACAGCTTATACTGGAATTGGGGCTCGAGACTCCGACTCTGTGCCAAGGTTGTGGCGGAGCTGCAAATCACCGCTGCCGAGACTGCCTCTGGCAGCCTCTGGCCAACGTTCCTCTGCCCCATCTGCATCGTCTTGAAACACACCGAGCAGCCATGTCACACAATTGAGGTGCGCCCCCGTCTTGTTTCACAACAGCCTTATTCATTGTTCGCTCAGACATGGAACGGGGAGTACATCGTTCGCAGAAGTTTGAAGGCGCTGGGCCTCCGTGTCCAATTTGGGCATGGTGCGCACGGGCAGTGCCCGAACGCGGTGCCTGATGACCATTTCACCATCATAGATGGGAAGGGGCGCCATGAGGTTGCAATCAATTATTGCGGCTGTCCCCAGGCTCGGTCCCGTAACGAACAATTCCGAGAAGCGCTCCTGATGCCAATGGGCACCCAGACCGCAGCTACGCCTCATGCGGTGGAATTGTACCGCATGCTGTAGATTATCGAAATTCAAATGCAAACTATGGAAGCAACCGCTTATTTGAATACCCCTCAACCAGTCCCACCAACTCATACCCACGAAAAAGCCTACTTCAAAGTTTGTATGTCGGGCGCTGCTACTCGCGTCCACAGGAAGCGCAAGCATTCAGGTACGTGGAGTTCTGGCAGGTGTTTATTGTGGAATTGAATTTTTATTATTGAAAACAGTCAGCCATGCCGACTCCCAATGCCCCATCCCGTGTCCGCCAGTCGTGCCCACTCTCCCCACCAACGAAGGCAAGAACTCCGAGCTCATGGAGGTAGACGGCACGAAAACAGAGGAGATGGCCCCAGTCGACTTGTGGCACCCTGCCTGGGACGCCGCATTCAATGCTCTCACTCAATCGGTGACAGAGAACCCGTATGTTTTGTTCGTCTCGTGTCTATATATTAGCACTTACCATTTGCTTCCTTCAGCACCAATGTCTTTGGCAACATAGATGCTGAACCAGCAGAGCGCGCGTGGTGGGAGGGCAACCAGTGGGTGAACGTGCTCAACATCGCCACACACGCCATGCGCCCCGGAGAGCGCCGTGATATGCTTGGTGAAGAGGCTTTCCAGTACAGCCTGCGCTCTAACCCTGTCAGCTGGCGAGCGACCGACGCGATGGACGACACATTCCTCTACGACCACCAGCGAAGTATTTTGCGCCTGCGCATGGCCTCCATGCTCCCAGGGTCGATCGAGCTGTCTCGCACTCAGGCAAGGATCAGGCGCCTCACTTGCCGCATCCGTGAGGCAGTTGACCGATACCGTGCGGCCTCGTACGACGCATCGTTGGAGACACCGGGGCCACCAAGGGACTGGGATGTAATGGAGTATATAGATATTTAATTCAATTATTGCTCCTCTGAATTGTTCGAAACCGAGGGAGGGAATATTCCGAATATATTCGTATTACTGCTTGGTCCTCTGCTGCATCCTCATCACGTACACATTCTCTCAAAAAAGGCAAAAACCTAAATGTGTACATCGAGCGCTACTACGTGCGTGCGCAGGAAGCGCACCTGCTCGGGTATGTCCTGGGAGTACCGATCCGAGTCTTTATTAACACCTCTTCAGCCATTCCCGACCCCCAACGTCTGCGCATTAATCCGTGGGTGACACAATTTACGCCACCCAACAATGAGGGATTACGGCGGGGTCGGGCGCATTCATTACCGCTTGGTGTCGAGGCTACGAAACGCGAGGAGGCTGCGAAACGCGAGAAGGTCGACAGTCTATGGGAGCCCACCTGGAATGCAGCATTCAAGGAGACCTTCGCGTATTTAAAACACGACACGTATGATTTTATTGCTCCTGTTTCTGAGGGTTACTTACTCTCTGCTGTAGTCGTGTCTACAGTGTTCCAGTCATTCGCACGGACGGTGAAACCCAAGCGGGGCAGCTCATAAACCCCATCCGCTGGCGTGCAGCTGAGGCGTTTGCAGACATGGAGCATTACCAGCACGAGCGGAATAATTTGCTGTTGGGCCTCCAACAAACAAACCGTACCGTTCGAGCGCGCGCGCGGGCCAGAGAGAGAGTTGACCGGCTAGGCATATGGATTCGTGAGGCAGCTGAGCTCTATCGCGAGGCGACGTATCTCGCACGTCTTGAGGACTTTGCGCGGGCACCAGTGCTGGATGGGTTTGAGTATATCAACTAGTGCACTCAGTTTGTTCAAAACCTCGAGAGAAATTTCATTTGGTCAATCCTAGATACCCAAGACAGCTAAGGAGTAAAGGGATTGTGTAGTATATGTAGCGCGCGGTGGGAACTACTCAGAGCTTGGCGTACAGGTAGCGAGGGTAGCAAACAGTACAGCGGTAGCAGCAACTCGGCCTAGGTGTTTCCTCGAAGGGAGACTCGAGGGGAGGGGGTTCGTCGTCAGAGTTGTCATCTTCAAGTTCCACTTGCAGGACTCCGGTGTTAGTAGTTTTGATGCGTGCGCCTGGGAGAACAACCCAGGAAAAGTCGATACTGTATGAGGAGGATTAGAGAGGTGAGTGCCTACGCCAGAAAGACATACGCGATAAACAGATTAAAAAAGCTGGAGATGATGTCGCGATAGTATTCGCCATGATCAAGGTTAATACCTGGCCAGATGGTAAGCAAGGATGTCGACGGGGAGGGAGGGCACGCACCTATTTCGCCCTTCTGAGGGTCAGCTTCTAGTACGGTGATTGGCATGGTCGGGGAAGGGAAGACACATCAGATTGGGCGTGATATATGATTGGCGTGGTTCACCGGGGATGTGTCCATAAGAGGGTAGTTCACAAATAGGAATTGGTCGGAACAAGATAACAGCGGTTGCGGTTCTAGATCATCGCGATCCATGCGACGTCGCGCAATCAAGATTGTTGAAATGGAGATGTCGCGAAAGAAGTGAGGAGTGTGTAACGCCGCCGACTCAGAAAGAAAAAGAAAAGGAGAACAAGTTGAGAGAGTATCGAGAGGGCGGAGGGATGTGTCAGAGCTCCAGCGCAACAGAGGTGCGAAGGTAATGGGTGTGGGCGGAAGCCAGCTGCAATCTTCAATAGAGCCAAACAGCTGCGGATCATGATCGGCACATTTACTCCTGATTGCCATGTCCTCCACCAAAGAATATGATGCAGACAATTCGAAAGGCGCAGGAAATTGGTCGGGTCCATGGTTTCTTATTCACTGGGGGTTGATTACACGCAACGAGTAAGCCCCCATTTTTTAAAATCTTTGCTGTGACTGAAACCCGTGGGAGGACCTGCGCTTTTGACGTGCAGGAGACGGATGGACCGTATCTTACAAAGGAAACAGATCCTTGCGATAGACCTACCTACGCCACCCATAGCTTCAAAGCCATTCTAAAATTCTTGCCCCGGTGCTACGGGTTCCAGCACGTTTTCACGAGGACCGAGGCCGGGAATTTCAAACAGATCCGCCCTCTGTTTTATGTGGTGGAAGGATCGCTCAAAGTCTGGGATAATCAGTGTGTTTATTTTTTTTATTGCCTACCTATTTCCCATTGAATCTCCATGCGCAGAGAGGACACAGAAACCGCCTACTACGCGCAGGGTCACAAGAATGCGGGAATTTATGTCACAGATTCGCGGGATGATGCGGAGGAGTACACCAAGAATGAGGTCTGGATTGAGGATGTGGCGTAGTGAATATTATTACATGTGAAATGGTACCCGGCGCCTAGCGGGCGCCTGTCGTCCTAATCGGGACTGCGAAACAAACATGATCAATGTTGATGTGCCGCATGTGCCTGATGGCAACCTAACGAACAGAGGAGGTCCGCGACAGACCGGGTCGCGGACCTCCTCTGTTGCGGACTTCCTTGGCCTCATCTCCCTGCACGCTGCTTTCCCTCGTTGTCATATATCTCCAGAATGAACCGCCGCAGAAACCGTGAAGAAGACTATATCGTACCTCGAGAAACTCCCGAAGAGCGCCAAATCCTCGAGACTGGTGTCCCACAGCGAAGACCAGAGGTCATCTGGGAGAGCACCGACGTGCGCAGGGATGGTCGCCTTCAACATTTGACCTCAGTGGCCGGCGTCTCTGGCTGGAGGAGCTCAGTATCCACACCTGTCGTGCCTGCCTCAACGACACCGACTGCGGACGACGTCCCAGTCTACGATATCCTGGAGCTCAGGCCATCGGAGGAAACGGTGGAGGGGCCATGCACTGCCCGAGATTCGGTGAGTGGATGTCGCCTGGCATCCTTTTGAGCGATGCTGAGTTTTGCACAGGACCACCCTCTACGCCAATGGGCACAGGACCATCAAGACATCTTCCTGGCGGAGTTGCTGCGTTGGGATGGCCGCGGAGACCATCGCGGCCAATCGAATTGCAGACACTGTGCGACGGGGCTGGCGGAGTACCGCTGTAGAGACTGCCTGGGTGGCAGGGAGCTTCTTTGTCAGGACTGCTTGCTGCGATGGCACGAGCAGCTTCCCTTGCATCGGATCCAGGTGAGCGTCTGCCAAGTGACCTGCACGACTAACCCATCACAGAAATGGACTGGGTCGTTTTTCACTCGCAAGACGCTCAAGAAGCTCGGCCATTGGCACGGCAGCGAGCGTATATGCCCCAATCTGGACCGCGCGGTGGGCGACGATTTCGTGATCGTCGACGTTAGCGGTGTACATGAAGTCGGCCTAGACTTCTGTGGATGCGGATCTGGCGGTGCGCAGACCGTTCAGCTACTCCGTGCGAACCTCTACCCTGCTACAACGTCATATCCACGAAGCGCGACGACATTCAATGCGCTGCGACGATTCCACATCCTGTCTTTCGAATCAAAGTGCTCCGCCTACGAGTTCTACCATAGCTTGGCTAGGGAGACTGACAATACTGGCCTGAAGGTGGTCAAGGTTAGTTTCAATCTGTCTCATTATGGTACAAGGCTGATGCACGATTAGGACCGATATCATGAGTTTTTGCGCATGACCCGACAATGGTGACACCTCCAAATGCTGAAGCGCGGAAGAAGGGGGCACGATCCTGTAGGCATCGCAAATATGCAAGACGGCGAGCTGGCCCTCTTGTGTCCGGCGTGCCCGCATCCAGGCAAAAACCTGCCGCCAGACTGGATGGACTACCCAGAGGAGAAGCAGTAGGTTCTGAGGCTTTTACCTTTCACAAAGGGCTAAAGAATGCTTTCGCAGGTTCCTCTTCGCGCTATTCTTGGCAATGGATGCCAATTTCCGGCTGAGGCGCAAGGATGTATCACACCCCTAGTGGTAGTATTTAGGCTGCTGTCATGAAGCTAGCCAACGGAATCATTATCTACCGCCATGACACTAGCCATGCCATGGCTGGTGTCATGGTAATAGTCTCGACCTCGCCGTATCCCACGGCGTGTCCCATCAGCACATCAGCATGTTTGTAATATTATCGAGTCTACGGCTTGTTCCGGGCCATTAAATATTCCTCACATCACTCGGTGTCATTGAATATTATATTTAATGCCCTGGAGTCTCAATCGGGACACTACTACTCGACCCACCCCCCTTCTGGAGTCTCAATCGGGATACTACTACTCGACCCATCCCCCCCTGCTGTCATCACAATCTCGTAAAAATTCACGTACTACGCATTAGCTACAGGGTCCAGCGTGAAAAACTCCTCCAAACCCAGTGCTCTTTCCTCATCCTCGCTCACTGCCATCTCCAACATGATTAATCTCTGCCCCGCCGCCATCACGGGCATCTTCCACTTCCTCTCGAAATATGCCGCCAGCCGCTCGTGCAAATACGCCTGCTTCAGCGCATAGGCCCGTACCCCCGCGATCAGCTCCAGAGACGACATGTCCGAGCGCTTCGCCACATGGTCCTTCCACCATGCCGCCTGCCATTCCAGGTAGCGCAACACCCGCCGCATCTCCTCCCGCAGTGTCATCACCTCTTCCTCCCATCTAATCTTCCGGGCACGTGCACGCGCCCACTCCACGCGCACCGCTTTAAAGTCCCGTCAGTGCGCCGTCGTCAAGTAGTAGAGGAAACCACGTACAGTCATGCAGTCGTTCCTCCGCGTCGTCCAGCCCGCCCGCGGTCCATATCCAGGACATCACTTTCTTAGACGTCCCGGGGGCATCCCTCAGCGCCCGCGCTCCACACCCAGCGCCAATCATCGCCAACGCCTTGCGAGCTGCCGCGTCACTTTCCCCATCATCACCATCCAGCCTCACATCTCCCGGAAGCAGCGCCCGGAACTGCTCTCCGTACGCTTCGCCCCTCAGCCCTATCAGGGCCTTCCGTCCACGGTGATATCTCTCCGCACAGGCCTCCACCCGCTCTCCCAGCTGCCCGATTAGTGTACGAGCCTTTGTAGACTGAATCTGGCCTGTCACATTCGCGTTCCTGAACGTGATCAAGTGCCGCTTGGCATGTAGGCGCGTGCGGAGCTTGACGAGCGCGTTCGTGCACTGCGCGATGCGTAGCTTGGTCTCCATCTCAAGGAGGGTCGCGACGCACCCCCGCAATGGATCGCCGGGAGCGTCATCCATCTTGCTCGGCATAAACAGCTTGATCCTCTCGGGTTTAGGTGGTTCGGCATCTGGGTCGCGTGCTTCCTCTGCGGTGGCGATCGCAAGGGCGGCGCCAGGCATGTATAGGGCCTGGAGCTGCCAAAACTTGCCAATCTTCACGAGGAGGGCGCACCGCCAGTCATGCAGCTGCCCCTCGCGGTCGGCGGTAAGCAGCGTGGTCCCGGAGATCTCCGCCCTGATGCGACACCTGCGTCCCCAAGATCAATGTCTGTGTTTATACGCGAAGCGGTACTCACTGGGCATCTTCGATCTGTATCCCTGCAACCAGAAAGGCAGTCGTGCTGCACCCCTGCACAGCCGACCTCACGCCGACCAGTGCCGCGTCTTCGTCCCTCTTGACCTCCAAGCGAACCTCCACCTCGGTCAGGCAGTCTGACAGAGTTTCAGTATCATTCTGAAACGCCTGGCATTCCACACGTACCTTTGCGTGTCAGAGTGTATGGATTAGGCTTCGTCGCCGGGTCCTTCAGCCATTCCTCAATCATCTTTTCCCACTCCCTCCTCACGTTCTGATCAATTGTCGCGTTTACCTCCTTGAATCCATCCACCTGGTGTTCCCGCTCCGCAATCGCTACGATAAGTTTATGCTGCAGTGCGTCCCCTGTGCAGTTGCTCAATCAGTGACTAGCTCGCACCGTAACACTCGCTCTTACCTTGCCCAATGTTCTTGAGGTAATTGTGGCTATCCATCTTGTCCTCCAGGACATCCACCCGCTGACCAACCCCTGCATCCTTTGTGTGAAACGCTGCTGGGTTTAGGACAGCCCATACGCGTTTGACACCCTCCCCGTCGCTTTTCCCCGTGCCCGTCTTGAAACTAAGGCTGTTGTTGTTCTTGCATTCCTCGTTGTGGGAAGACACGTGCCAGACCGGCAGCGCGCACTGGTATGTGAACTTGGTGAAATCCAGACGAAGACGCCTAGGCATTTTGGTGTTCCGCTCCTCCATGCGCTTTTTCCATTGACAGGCTATATCGTACGAGATCAGCAGCAGCATCAGCGTGAAGCCGAAGAGTGCTGAGAACACTATGTAATCCATATTAGAATATCTAGTTTACTGTCAGTGGGTCCTCAAGCGTCATCGAGTCAGAATAGAACGCACCTTTCGCCCTTCTGCAAATCACCAATCCCGTTGGGCCTCACACACTCATGGCGTGTGCAGACACAGCTGCCCACCCCGGATGCACGCAATCCCGTCGTCATGCGCGTGTCCTTTTGCAATAGCGCGGCAAAAGCGATACAGGTACTCATCTGATAATAAGCGCCTGAAATAACTGGACCAAACAACGACTTACATCTTTCTCGGCGACATATTTTTTGAGGTGTTTTCTGTAGCGGCGCGGCTCCACCCAATAACCCCAGCCCGGACCCAGGGAGGGATCGTCGATCTCGTTTGCACGCTTGCGGTTTTTCAGTTTGAAGTTGGCGTTGACGGCAAGAAGGAGCATATACAAGAAACTAGGAGTCATTAGATTACATTCCCAAGCTCGTGAACATCTAAGACATACCGAAATTCAGGATCCACCTCGCGCCAGTCGGGTGGTAAATTGCGGCCGTCTTGTGGACATGCCCAACAAATCACCGCGCACTCACGGAGTTTCGTGCCCTCCACGCCAGCGCGATCGTGAGCCCTGCCCACCCGTTTCACGCGCTTGAGGAAAGCCCACTGGTGGGCCATGCGCTGAAATGGCTTGTAACGATCCTATGACAGAGTCATATCAGCCGCGCAGGCCCAAATTGAAAACCTTGACCACGTACCGGGAGCCACGTCATCCCTGTGGATGCTGTTGCATCCGTCCCTCGTTCCATCGCATGGATGAAGTCATTGACATTCATATTCCCTACCACCTGATAGAGCCTGAACACTTCCAACGTCTTGAACGTCGCGCATGTCCCGGGGTCAGTAATGGTGGCCGGGTACCACGCATTGCGCAGGAGCTGTTCGACGTGGTCGGCGTGATCAGACTTGCGGCACTGGCAGTAGCGGACTGTGATTTGGTGGATCGTCAGTGCCTCAATCACGGTCATCTTGTACGTCCTGGCCTCGGGTGAAAGGCAGGGAAAGCCCCCATGACCCACTTGGTACACTAGGCCCAGGTTCGCCAACGTGAGGTCCTTCCAGAATTCCCCGCCCCATTCCTGCCGAAGTCGGGCTCAGCGACCTTGTCCCATTCAGAAAAGAAATCGGATGACATACTTTTATGATGTGGAGAGGCGTCAACGCATGCCGTGTCAGACAGCACTCCATGCATTGCAAGAACTGCCCGCAGTCGGCGCATTTAAAAATGCGCGCGGCATGGGGGCCATTCACGCTGGCTTTTTTGCAAAGGGCGCATGTCGGTTCATGCATATCCTCCCCCAGCCCGTCGTGGCATAACAGCTCGTCCGCAAACATGCCCTTCAACGGCCGCCAAAGCGACATAGGGTTATCCTGCTCGTCAGGAATTTGTGCATGAAATGAGATTCTGACAACTCACCGAGCTGGTGTAGTCCTTACGCTTCCTAGAGCCGCCCTCAGAATTCACCAAATCCAAGGGGTTTGTGTCTAGATTGCAGTCTTCCATGTCCTCATACCCCTCGTCCGGCACTGGTATCCATTGCACATACGAATCCATGAGCTCGGAGGGTTGGACGCGCCGTTTCTTGTGGGCAATATTCAGAAGCTCTTCTTGCTGGCGCTGACCATTGTAGGAAAAGTACACCCCCTGATCCATGGTGACGGTGGAGTCAAAGCCGTCCCCTACTGATACATCGACGCCTTCCTTCGGGAGACGCGGCATGGGCACCGAAGATGCAGCTTGGTGGTGTGCGAGTCACGGATCCGAATGCAGCCATAACTTGAAGCGGTTTCCAGCTATACACGGATCTTGCTCCAATCCGGGTCAACTCCAGTGTTTCAGTCGGAGCCATACGACTTACCCAGTAAAGTACACAAGCATCACGGCGGGACCTGCCCGCTCAAGAAAAGTCGGAGGGGGCAACAGATCATATCAATTATACAGCCACTGATGGGACGACTTCCCCTTTTGGTCGGCGTGACAGAAACTACTAGCTAGGAAACTCGGACGCTACGGAACTCGGACGCATATTCGACTACAGACTCACTTCAGGCAGACATATATCTGACCCATAGTGAGGTGGTTGTGCCCTCCTAGATGACTACCCCAAAGGGGTCCCAGCTATAGTGGGACACCCATGCGGGCGGGAGCATCCACCCATTGTGGTATGGGAGCATCCAGAGAGCTGTCTGACTGGGTGCTCCTGCCAGGTTTCTCCCAGCGGGTGCTCCCGGAACCAGCCCCGCAGGGGATTTTTTTGGGATTTTTACCCCCCACGGGCTGCTTTTCGTGCCCCCTGGCTAGCCCATGGTAGGCCCAGCTAGCAAGGCTATTTAGTGGGTATATACCCACCATTCCCCGCGCTACGTGCGGGGGGGAAAAAATCGATTTCAGGGCTGCCGTAGCAGCTATTTTGCCCTCCATGGGCTCCACGGGCTGCTTTTCATGCCCCCTGGCTGGCCCATGGTGGGCCTAGATATCAAAGCTATTTAGTGGGTATACTCCTGTCATTCCCTGTGCTATGCACGGGGGAAAAAATCGATTTCAGGGCTGCGGTAGCAGCTATTTGGGGCTCTAGATACACCCCCCCAGCTGTGATGTGATTGTCTGAACTATTACATATCCTGCAAGTAGCATGTCCATCCCTATATGTCTGTATGCTATACTGCCGAAATCCCTCCAATTGCTATGGGATCGGTGACAGCAGTGAGTGCCTAGTGCATACATGGTAGACATTCAACTGCCATGCTATGTTCACCTTTCTATTACCACACCCTGAAAAAAAGGCATGGATGTATGCATATCGGGGGGGCTCGGCAGCCCTCATTGCTGACATATATTGTCAGGTGGTAGTTGGCCACCGCATACATTTCCTTATTGGCCGACCTCTCATGGCTCTGCCTCAGCCTTAGACATTAGATAGCTTTGTCTTCTGCATAGTGATGACAGTTCAAGTAGAATGCTGTAGCTTCATTCATCAGCCACATTTACATTTCTCTCTGTTGAGTGGTGTAGTCCCTCACATTAAGTCTGCCTCTTCCGCAGGCTCACAGGTTAGGTCCATATAACCATATTCACTTTATTTTATCCAATATTGAATTTCATCCTGGGCTACTGATAGTACTTCAACATGCAACATTCAAAGGCATCAACAACTCCTTTACTGCTCTGGAATTATTCACCACCAGTGACGGGAGCCCCCGCCATGAGTGGTACAGAGAGGTATGGGAGCTCCCATGGAGCTCCTGTAGTGGGTGGCGGAAGCTCCCACCCATGCTCCCAATGCAGGTACGGGAGCTCCCAGACTGGGTGGCGGATGCTCCCGCCCATTGACATGGGTGCTCCCGACTGTCTTCACTGGGCGCTCCCGATGTAGGTGCGGAAGCACCCGTCATATTACCATCTGGGTGCTCCCGCCAAAGGCCTGGGAGCTCCCGCCCTGGTGCCTCAACAGCCCGGGTGCTCCCACCAAGGATGTTAACCTGGGCGGGTGCTCCCGCCAAGCATGTTAACCTGGGCAGGAGCTCCCGCCATTTCGTTCCCCCTCTTGGGTGCTCCCGCTGCAGATGTTTACCCAGCCGGGAGCTCCCGCCATTTTTCTCCCACTCACGGGTGCTCCCGCGGCAGGTGTTTGTCTCAGCCGGGAGCTCCCGTAGCCTGCCGACATTCCTCTTGGGAACTCCCATACAATTGTTTTACTTGTACTTACTTCATCTTACCTTGTGCATTAAAACCTCCAAATTGACTTTAACATTGACTTAACCTCGTTGTCTCTAGGTTTCCTTGCATTTTTATTTTTATTTGTCATGTCACAGTTTCCTAGTATTATAATCTATAGGTGGATAACTTAATTTGAAGCCAGCCGTAGTAATTGTCAATGTTCAGTTCGACTCCCGGTCTAGCCTTATTTTCTGCGAGATCTTTAAATTGGTCTTGTTACTCCTCTTATCACACACTTCTTTTAAAATGTTACTAATCCTTCATTCTATGGCTTACTGGTTATAGCGTGTGCCCATGATAAGTAATCAAATATCGTGAGTGTGTGGGTTCGAATCCCACTATGGCCATGGGTACTTTCCCGGTGACTTTTTACCGCTGAGGACTTGAGTGGTCGGTCATTATTTTTGTCTCACAAACAAATGCGCGCACAAATATATTTCCAACCTACCATGGCCTTGTAGGCCACTTTTCGAACTTATCCCATTTTCTTCGCCGGATGCCGAGATGCCGAGGTAACCAAACAAACAACTGCCCGAGTCCCAAAAAGGAAATTATTTCCACTAACACGAGGATACAAAACTGTCAACAAACTCTCGCTATATTACCATTAACTCGCGTAGCATTGGCATGCTTTGAACTTGTTGTTCTGCTCATAGAATGTCGAGATCCCAAAAACGAAAGAAGCCAAAGAATAATTTCGACATCAAGATTCCACACAATAATAATACCAAAACTGAAGAAAAACACCAAGTAAAAGACTAGCAGATCAACTGACCCTCGGCCTCTGCCCTTGCGGCATCGTCCTCCACTCGACGCCGATGCGCACGGAGTTCAGCCTTGGAGATCTCTGCAGCGAATTCTGATGCCACCTCGGACGCGCGACGATGACCTAGCAAACAATCAGAAAGGATGAGCAGCATAAGAAGTACCCGGCACATACGCGAATTAGATCCGGGAACCCGCCAACTCTTGATCGGGCACACAGCGGCACGGGAGTTCACGGAGCGGCGCCACGCCAGCACCGCAAGGTCAAGAGGGCTGAAAAGGCGCCGTGGGTCATCGGCCTTTGTTCCACAGTATGTGTAGGGCACGAGTTGACGAGGAACGCCAGGAGGGACCTTTGTCCTAGCCAGCACTGTCAAGAAATGAGCAAAGTCTAGGCGTAAAGAAAAAAAGATACTCACCGGTGTGCAAAAGGCAACCAGAGTTAGTTTTAGCACAAGCGACTGCGCCCTCAGGACAAGTACACTAACAACAAAAATAAGTCACGCTCGAATTCGAACATTTAAAGCAGCAAACGCACGGTCGGAGCGTCGGCTAGCCCACAGCTCTCGAAGACGGCGCACGCTTTGCACAGCAAACTAGTCCGGTCGAGGCAGCTGCTCTCAGGGTTGTAGCAGTATCCACCCCAGCCCCACAGCGTGACGTATTGGGCGCAATGAGCGCAGCGGTCGGCGAACTCTTGCCAAATTAGGTCTTGCTCATTCGCAAGGTCGAGTTCTGCGCTGGTGAGGAACGTGTGGAAGCCGTCGGACATTAATCCGACGTCCCACAGGATGTCTTGCGGCTCAGGTCGTGGCTGGGCGATGAAGGCAGGTCGGGAGCGTGGGATTGGGACAAATGGCAAAGGCTTGACCGCGACATCTCCTGCGCGTGGTAAAAGGGCCCAGAGCGGATAAGTACGGGGTGGGGACGCGGACATTGAACCACAGGAAGCGAGGGAGCAAATTTACAGGGGTGAGGGAGGGGGTCGATGGCAAACCTGTGGAATGTCGTCGTAGTTAAATAGAGCCGACCCATGCGCTCAGGACAATGCGACCTCATCTGGTTGCCTTTCCGGGAAATGGCCTTCGAGCCGCCCGCTTCTTCCATCCTACAATGTGTTCACATCTGGCCTAATCAGGGAATACTGTCGCTTGTCCACTCACGAAGGACAATAACAACCCACTGATTGATCCACACTTCTAATGGGGAAATGTTAAGCAGTGGCATTCAAGCGCATTCGGAATGGCTTACTTGGTCGTTGATGCCACCCAAAAAAAAAAAAAAAAAACCCTCAACTGTGTCTGCCGCGTGCACGAAGCCAGTATATCATGAGTATAGATAGTCAAAGTACAAATGGGGCATAGTAGATAGAGACAGGCGGAGATACATAGTAAGTACAGGCAGCACAACGGAACAAAAAATAGCAAAACTAATACAAGTTCTTGCGTCGGACGATTCTGTCGTATCTCGTTAAGTCATCGCCCTCGAACTCCCCACAGTAATTCTTGTAAAGTCGGTGCCAACTGTTTATGTTCGCGTCCCAGAACCAAGTCCTCTTTTGGGCGCGGTTGTGCTCACCGAGGCACTTGATCAACCGTCCGTAGAAGATCGGCGAGTCTTCGCCATCCACCACGATCTTGAACTTGATCTTTGCCGCTCGGTTCTCCTCCTCATCCTCCTTCAAGTAGTCTGCTGCGCGCGCCAAAAGTTCTTGCTTCTCCTTCCTGCTCAGCTTTTCTCCTGCTTTCGGGGCGTCCGCTGCCGCAGGGTCAGGCCGAGTCCGCTTCGCAGGAGGCGGAGGCTCCCGAGATATTGATCGTCGTCGTCGTTCATGTCGATCGACCGAAGGGTCATTGTCACGCCGGACTCGCTTGGGAACAGGGGCGCGCTCCGGGGACTTCGAGCCATGGTGGGTGACCAAAGGGAGGCGGGCAGTCTTGCGCGAAGGTCCTGCTACGGGTGCTCGCCTCGATCGCGAGACGGAGCGCGACTTGCGACGTGGGAGCGGTTTCGAAGGGCGGTCAGAATGGCCACGTGCCCCGGGAGCGAGAACGACGCTCGGCGCTCGACTCTTCACGCCGGCGGGAAGTTTTCTTGGAGGAGGTACGGCCGCGGGACTCTGAACGATTTCGCCCGCGCGAAGATGAGCGCGACGGTGAGCGCGAAGGTGAGCGCGAAGGTGAGCGCGATGGTGACCGGCGACGCTTTGTCCTCGACCTGCTTTCTCCTACTTTGGCCGCTGCTTTCCCGGCTGCCTTCTTGGACTGCGTCCGTGCCTTCTCCGCTGCCTGCATGAATTTTGCCGACGCTTGCACCGAGCTGAGCAACGTTCCGTTGACGGTGGTGATCACCGGCACCCGACCCTGCTTCATCAGCGGCAGCTCTATCTCCACTGCGAAATCCTTCTCAGCGCATCTCCAGCTAGGGATGTAACCATGACGTACCTTCCGTCCAAGGCACGATGCGCAATGCGCAGTCTACCAGTTCCTGACGCTCGTCTTCATCCTCGTCTTTGACTGGAGGAAGTCCGTGCCTTCGTTCCATGCCGGGGAGGATGCGCTCCAAATCCTTCTCGGAGAATTTGGTGAGCGTGAAGCCACTCTTGGGGAAGGCCCCTCGGCTCGCCATGTTGTTGTCCCAGTTTTCTAGTCGTACGTGGTGTTCGAATGCGTAGTCTTCCCAAGTCGTCCATTTGATCTGCAGTGCTGCCGTCGCCGCCTCGGCCACGGTCAACAGGCCACGATCGACTTGGATGGCGACTGTCGTTACTGTCAGCCGGCTCGTCTGCTCGCAAGGATCACAAAGACTTACCAATATCTATCACAAGACCATCCTTCACAAACTTTCGCCCCGCGTCCCGTTTTTTTGTCGCGTTTTCGTACGCGGTCAGGCTTGGCCACTCTGCTTCCCGTTCTTTCTTCGATTTCATCACGGCGGCAGCGCTGGCACCGGTGATCTCGAGCTCTAGTACACTGGCAGTGGCGTTAGAGCGAGCAGCGTCAATGACGGAACACACGTACTGTAGCTTCGACTCGTATTCCTTCAGGGTCTTTTTTGACTCAGCACGGTGGCGCTCCTTCAACAGCTTGAACGCTTGGCTGGCACCGAAGGACCTGCTCCCGCCCGCTGTACAAACCACGAATCCGATGACGTGCAGGTTCGCCTCTTTCCACGCCCGGTCGGACTGTTCCTGAGTCAGCCTGTGTAATGTAAAAGAAGACCGCTCAGGACTCACGATTTTTGTGCACTGCTTCGTCAGCGCAGCAATATCGCGACCAACGCCCTGCTCTGACTGCCCTTCCCGCACCTTCTCGGCCAAGTTGTCGTGCCACTCCAGAAGCCACGGTAGCTTGTCCAGGACGACCTTGGTTTTCTTGCGCTCCTCGGCGCCGAGATTGAATTCGTCGAGGAAGGTGTTGTATCTCACGCGGTCGAGTCGTCCCCGTTCTTCTTTAGGTACTGAATAATAATAAAAAATCAGTGGCAATTCCCATCAGAGTCCAGGATAACTTACGATCTTTGTCATGAACCTGCTTACCCCCCGTTGGCGCATAAAGCCAGCGCTCGAACATGTTCCAGGCACTCATGCTCCGGACGTCTTTTGGAGCGCCCTCGACGAATTCCCAAAGGAGCAAGCTGGGCTTGTTGATTTCGAGGGCCAGCGCTTCAACCTTCCCCTCGTATTCCTCCTTCCACTGCAACAACGTTTCTTGCGACTGCTTGTCAACCGGCCCCGACTTGTACCCGCCCCCAACCTTTTCTTCGCCTTCTTCATCGGTACCTGCGTCGGCCGTCATCTTTGACTGCTTCTTGCGGGTAGTGGCGGACGATGTCGCCCCCTTCGGTGCGCTGGAAACCGCCTTCCCCTTCCCCTTGTTCTTCTTCATCACCGGCTCCTCCCCGTCCGTGTGGCGCTTGCCACTCAATCGATTGAGCTCCTCGTCGTCCTCCGCCTCCCGTTCAAAATCCTCTTCGTCGTCCGCGTCTTCTTCTTCCGGCAGCTGCAGATCCCGACTTCCCGAGAATGTATCGCGCTCACGCAGGAGTGCTTTGACTTTAGCGTTTTCGGTCTCGGAGAAATTGTCCTCTGAAGCATCACTGGCGAAGGCGTCATCCTCTACAATGAATTTTCTGGGTGCAGGTGCTGGGCGGGTACGGAGACAACGAGATGGCGACGCGGGATGGGGAGGGGACGATTTATCCGGTGTGGGAGACGAGACATTGCGATCTGGGGAGGACCAAGTATCGGGCGCGAGAGGCGAGGCTTTACGATGAGGAGGGGACGAAGTCTCAGGCGCGCTATTGGGAGAGCCAGCCCGAGATCCGAGGGACGGACGAGGAGGCGACAAACGGGGATCTCTGCGCTGCGCAAGACATTCTTTCATCTCCTTGCGATACTCCGCGTATGATACGCGGGGAGGTGAGGGAGGCGTTGTTGGACGTGGTGTGGGAGGCGAGGAAGGTGCGGGAGACGCGACACGGGCTGCTGGCACTTCAGACCCTGCTGGTGCTTTGCGCCGCTTTGGCTGAGACGACATCTTCGCAAAGTCGATTCTCTTCGTCTCGGCTGCAGGCGGAGGGGCGACCGGGAGACTCGGGGGTAAGGCGGGCGCCAGTGATGGCGGAAGAGTTTGCGTCTCGGCTGCAGGGGGAGGGGCGACCGGGAGACTCGGGCGTGAGGCGGGCGAGAGTGATGGCGGAAGTGTTTGCCACGGCAACTGCAAGAGGAGGTTTAAGGTCTCGGCGGGGCGCGAAGTCCACGTGAGGGGACTTGAGCGTAGCGGCGGCGCGGGCGGCAGCTGGAGCTCGTTGCGGAGGGACTCCTCGGCAGCGGAGGGCTGCATCGTGGCTTTGAAGCGCTCCTTCCAATCTGTGGGCTCCTGATGCGAAAGAGTCAACAGCGAAAGACAGCAGGAACTGTGAGGATGCACCTTGGGTATGTGCATCCTCGAGTGCGAGGCATCCGCGGGCGAGGCAGCGGTGAGGGCCTCGATGCTCTCTTCTTCCGGCTGAAGAAGATAGATGTTAATAGCGCACATCGGACCCAATATATCACGTACCGTGGCCGGCGGTGGCACTGGGACGTGCAAAAGCTCTGCAGGCACTGTTGCCGCCACACTAGGCATCTAACGTAGGTTTAGTTAGCGAGCATGAGACTCTGGATGAAGACGTACTTGGTTTGGCGTGTCAGGCACGCCAACGGCGGGTGTCGCAGAGGTCTGTGCGCCCGATGGCGGTTGGGGCGAGGTAGCGAGCTGTTGCAGTGTCGCGTCAGCCTTTGGCAGCGTCGCCTGTACCTGCAAGAGAGTCAGGCATATCACCATTCTAGAATACTAGAATACTTACATTGGTGGATGGCGCGAGATTTGGGGGCGCAGGGGGAGATGTAGATCTTGCGGCAGGCAGGACCAACGTCGTCGTATCTTCAGCAGCGTCGGGCGCCGCGTCCTCCTTTTTCTGGGTACTTGGTGAATACACGATGTATCACACGCGACCGAACCTAGAATACTTACCTTGGTGGATGATGCGGGATTTGGGGGCGCAGGGGGAGATGTAGATCTTGTGGCAGGCGGGACCAGCGTCGAAGGGCTGCCAGGTTCAGGAGCAACGTCAGGCGGCGCATCTTCAGCAGCGTCGGGCGCCGTGTCTTCCTTTTTCTGGGCACTTGGTGAATACACGACGTATCACACGCCACCAAACACACACCTTGCGTCGTCCACTCGCTCTAAGGACGGGGGGGATTCCAGGGTTCAACGCTGCGTTATTTGTACGCACCTTGCTACGTGTCGTACGCTGTGCGATAGACGACATGGAGAGAAATCTTGATTTTTCAGATAAGATGTCGAAAAAAAAACTGGGTGAGATGAGGGTAGTTAGAGACAAGGTATAATCAGACAGTGGCACAGGGCACCAGGGTTTGGGGTACTCAGGCGGAGGGCTACATTGTCCGGCGACGCGATCGGTGGCCACCAATTACTGCTTTTGGCCGCATTGGTTTCGGCGCGCATTCTGCTCGGACATGCCTGCATTTTCGCTGTCAGCGTACTGGACGTCATAAACGCGCGCCATACATTTCACTTTTCCGTCCATAATTTGTCCATAATTTCTGTTTTTTTGGCAAGTCGTGTCGGTCGCCCATTCCCTGCGACGTCCTCTCCTCGCTGGATCTGTCCGTCATTCCTTGGGTACTCCTCTCTAATGCCCAATCTGAGCACATTTTTCTCTATCTACTACATAACACGTGTACTACGACTGACCATACCACCTACATGGCCGTCAGAAGCAAGTGGAAAATAGGCGCCGGGGACAAACAGAGCCCGCCTTGATGGGGCCGCTTTCGGAACTCGGACCTCGGCATCTCATGCGATCACGTGGGGTGGACGCGATACACGCTAATACGCACCAAACACGGTCATCGCGCGCGTTGACGCGTCAATTATATACAGTGGTCGTCGCCTATACTAATTATTACATTGCATATATATACATTGTCCGTCATCGGCAACAGGGGCGGTTATACGAATTATTACATTATATATATTCGTCGTCGGTACTATAGGTCAAATATTATTCAAACAAAGGTGGTCGCAGGGAAGTTGGTTGTGCCTAATGTGAGAGACGTGTTCGTCGATCGACAAAGGTGGAGGATGTTGAAGAAAAAAGGGCCTGCCCCGCCCTCGAGGTGCACGGCAACGACATCTTCGCCATGGGGATGCACAATCTCGGGGCGCGTTTCGGCATATGCCCCCACCGCCGACATGTCAAGTTGGATGTCCCCGCCCATGACGACTACGCGCTGGGCAACCTTCGTAATCGGTTGACCATCCGCACCCTCCCTGAGAGGTTTGATGTAGATGGCAGGCACCTTGTGTGCCAACCCATTTTTCCCCACGCCGTATACCTGCACCTTGCTTTTCTTGATGTCGCGTGCTGGGTGAGCGTCTTCGAAAAGCAGGTGGCCCGTCTTCTTCTCTAAATTGATCAACGTCTTGGAAACCGACCAATAATGTGTCTTGACGATGCCAATGATGCCCACGATGATCACATCTAGTCGTTTGCCGACAAAGGCTGGTTGGCACAGCCAGGCGCCGTTAGCTTCGCCCTCGAGTATCGGAGACGCGAGTGCAAATCTGTTGGAGGTCCAGTCTTCGGTGGGCTCAAGTGGTGGCGGCATCGGAGATCGGGCTGGCGGCTGCAACAAGAGAGGTGTGGCTGATTTCTGGGCATAAAGAATATGCCTAGGCAGATACAACGCTTGAGACAATGGTAGACCCGTCCTGTATGGAGTTCAGCGCGTCAAAAAAAAAAAGAATAAGGAATCCCGTACGCCTCGTGAGCCACCTTCTCGATCTCAACTTGGAACTGCCGGTTACTGGTGTCTCTGATCGTCACCATAATTCTGCGTGTATCGCCCCGCATGTTCCACCTTTTCTTCAAGTTCTGGCGTTTCAGTCGTTCACTGTGCTCACGACTGTCATAGTCGCCCACAACCATGCCCCGCCTGCCCTTCTCTGCGCTATTTTCTTGCTTGAGCCCGATCACTCTGACAAATATTCCTTCGTAGCGCTTTCCCACATGCTTCAGTGATGTTTGCTTGTCGTTGATCTCGTCCAGTGCGGCTCTGAGTGCAGCCAATGACGCTGGCGGAGCAATTTCTACGATTTTGTCGAAGACGGCCTGTTGAGCGAGTTCGTCGGCTTCGTACGACTGCCAATCAGCTTCTTTTCTAAGAAAAGCATCGGTCGGTGTGAAAGCAGGACGGGCGATTGGAACATTTGGGTGCGGGACGTGAGATTGGGCTGTATAGGGGGCAGAATGCTTGAAGACATCGTCAGCAAGCAGGAAGTTGACATCTGCTCGCTGAACTAGAAACTGGTTATGGGAGTCAGCTTGGATCAGGGCGAGATGGCTGGGAAACTGACATTTCTCGCTGCCACATCCTCGTCATCTGCGCCGCCGGGGTGTGTGGGCCCCTGGAAGAGAGAAGACAAAAGTTAAATGAAACGCTACGTTTAAAGCAAGAACATACCCCATATATCTCCAGGACGCCGCCTCTGTGTCTTGTCACGATCAAACCTTGTCGAGATTTGTGCTCGCCGCGGATAACGACAACCAAATCGCCTCGCTGGAAGTCTCTGTTGATAAACTTCATCTCGATGACAATCATGTCATTCGCCATAAGACCCTCCGGCTTCGGACCCTCTGGGTTAGTGCATCCGCTAATAGTAACCATGTAATCTTCGATATTTGTTACCCAGCCCACACAGTTGCGAAATTCGTTTCCTTCATTTACACGGATGCGGTCGTGAATGCGGAGTGTGGGCGAGGGACAGAGAATGTGGCGGCGCAGGTTGGAACTGAGGATCCAGAAACCTTGCACCTCGTCGCCGTAAACTCCGGTGGCGAGGGTGGGGACGATTTTAATGGGGAAATACTCTTGGCCCGTCTGCGTTCGGTAGAGGCCGAAGTTCAGCAGATAACCCTCTTCTCCGGCATGCCGTCCTTTCCAACAAACCGCACGATCACCCGGTTCAAGAGCTTGGGAGGGTGACGCAAAGGAAATCTCCAGTAATTCATGGCGGCGGCATGAACGGAATGGGCGGACTTCGTCGATGGTGGGAGTGGCCACCCGATAATTCTTTTGAAAGAACGCGGGCTTCACATTCTTGAGGCGTTCCCAGCGATTGTCGTGGTCATCGAATCTGGTGTCACTATCCCAGTCCGGGGATGCGGCAACACATTCATGGCGTCCCAACATGAAAGCCAAGCAACCTCTGTGTTTTGCGTCGAGGCGGACCCAGCTGCCAGGGGTGACAACGGCATCAGGCTCAGGACGAGGAAGGTTGGTGTGGATGCGGTGTTGCGTCTGTCGTGCGGTTTCCAGTGCATGCGGGCAGAGGGGCGGAGGGATTTTAACTTCCTGCTTCTTCTGCTTCCCGGACGGGTGCGGAGGGGCATCGCGCGGCGGAGGGGGCTCATAGAGACTCGGAATGGGCAAGAGGTCTTTGATGTTTTGGCGAAGGACGGGGTTCTCGGGGAGTCCAACGTCGGGAGTCTTCGCCCAATCCCAGATATTGCGCGGAGACGACGCGTGCTTCTCGCTGGCGGCAGACTCTTCATAGTCCCTCGCAGCAAGCTCATAGTCATCTGCAATTTCTTGTAGGTGCGCGGCATCGTGATCGTTGTCCGCGGGCAGCATCCGAGGTGCTTCTTCGTCGCTTTCAGAGTCGTCGTTGATGAATGCTGGTAACATTGTGAAAAGTTGGATCATTGACCAGTAGTGGACACACTCACCCATATCGTCGTCATCCGGCGCATCTTCTTCCATATTCTCGTCCGTGTCCTGGCCGTCGGAGTCGGATTCGCCCGCCATTAAATCAAAGTACGCATTGATGCGCTGCGCGTGCGCCTCATCATGTACGTGCACTCGCCGCGGCGGCGGGGACGCCGGCCTGGATGTGCTTGGCGATGAAGTACCTGAGCCAAAGGCGGAATCATCCTGTCCACGCATCAGAGTAAGCCAAAATCTCAGTGTAACGCGACATACCGCTGCGGAGCTGCTAGTGGTGGGCGGCGCGGTGTCGCCGTCATCGCTGGGTGTCCAAAACATGCTGGAAGTCGAGGCCACGTCGCCGTCATCGCTGGGTGTCCAAAGCATGCTGGAAGTCGAGGCCACGGTCTGCGCAGAGGGGCCCGCCTGTGGGACGGGCGGAAACTGAGGCGGCGGCCCCCATAACGCGAATGGGGTGATCTCTCGCAGATCGCGCGCTGTAAACGGTGTAGGGTCGCGGGTTCCTGGTAAAAAGAGCGGGGTGCGGTGTCTCGCAGGGACAGGCGCATCATCGAGCGGGAGGCTGAAGGCGGGAAAAGCGGCGCGAATGGAGGGCAACGTGTACGCGTCGGCTGCGCGCGATTCGTCGGGCAAGACGAGCGGGGGGAGCTGATACGGCGCCCTGGCATGCCATCTTGCTTCGTTGTCCCCCTGGACGTCTGCCATGTCATAATCGCGCACATCGGCGCTGCGGATTTGCGCCTCGGTGCTATCTGGGTCATCCATGCCTTCGTTGTCGCCTGCGGAGCGTGTCAAGAGCGTGCGGCGGGCTGGGGTATGCAATACTCACTGGCCGTCATGCTGGGGTCAACCTCCGCGTGGTCGTCAATGAATTGCCTGGTGGATCTGGGCGACGGCGTCAGCGCCTATTTTTTCTCGTTTTTTCACTCTGTGCGCCCCGTAGCTGCGGCGTTTTGGGCTTCCATAGTACGGAAAGCCTGGTCCAGGCTTATTGCACGTCTTTCATTGACTATCTACTGACTACGGGAGATGGGGACGACGCCTTACCTGGTCGACATGACGGTTTTTGCTAAGTACGAAATTGTGGCTGTGCAGTGGTGATGCCCGTGATGATGGGGCAACTTTCGGGATAACTGATAACGGCATAATTGATAACACTGCCTTATCAGTTGGTCTGATAACGCTGTCTTATCAGTCTAACTGATAAGGGCAACTTATCGATGATGGATATCTGATCTTATCAGCTCCCGAAACTGACCCCATCAAGTCGGCTGGATCAGGCCGTGCACAGCTTTTCACCTCTTGCTTCTTGACCACCATGTCGTTTGGTGGTAAGAGCAGGAGTGCCGCTGGGGCGGGCGGGGTGAGGCGCATAGGTGGGGCGGGCAAGGGCATGGTCTGAGGACGCCTGGGGCGCGCAAATCGGCGGAATATAAGGTGGATAGAGGTGGATAGAGGCAGGAATTTACATACGTATTACAGGCTATGTAAAACGAACACAATTCGGAGATTCTGACGCGAGAAAACCAGGAAAAGCAGATATTCACGAAGAAAAACACTGGGAAAACGACCAAAGAGACAAAATGGACGCCATTGTTGTTGCAGTGGGTGGCACGAACGTCGCCAATTTACCAAACTAAGTAATTTTCAGGACCGGGCACGCTATCTACGCGTTTGTCCCCGCATTTACACGTCTACGCTTCCCCTCTACCATCGCTCAGCCGCCATACGCCATGGGCTTCACCAAAATGACGAAGCGCGAAAAGCAACGCACCCTCGACAAGAACCGATGGTCATACGTAATGGTCGAGGGTCCTCGCAACTCCCATTATCTGGAAAAGCCGAAGAAGGGACAAGAACCCCTGGTTTTCTTGGCCAACAACAGGACACTCATCCAGAAGCTCATGCCCGTCGCGTCCCCATCCAAATTATCGCAATTGTCCGAAGTGCCTCAGGTATCCGACGACTTGCTGGCATCCGACAACTTAGGTCGCTACGAGTTTGACCCCAACAACGATGATTTCAACACTACTCCACTCTCCCCGCGCAAGCCCGAGGACTCGCCTACTAAGCGCAACCGTCACCGAGCGAAGGTTGAGGCGCAGGGGCAAGCATGGCAAATTGACGTCCTCCCCGCGCTCGTCCCCATCTTTCTGACATTGTGGCATAAAACCCGGCGGTTGCGGGACGCGGATGCGCTCGTACTTCCCAGCAGGCCGCACTGTAATTGCGGCAAGTCCACATGGTGCAAGATCTCGGTTCTCCGCTTCACCTGTAAGAACCTCATTCGCTTTTGCCTCATTCGCTTTTGGGATTTATGCTCATCGCCTCCAGGCATTAAAGACATCGAGACAGCCATTTGTCCATGCGCGCCTGCCCCGCAACAATTGTTGCAGGCTGGGTTCTTTCCGTCGGCACCCAAGCGTCCGAGTTTTGCGGTGGATGTCCGCGTCTTGGAGTTCGCGATGCAGCTGTTCGTCCGCATCGCTCCAAACAACACGGCCTGGTGTGGCACGATAGAAAGCTTCTTGGGTGGGTTGGGCTTCACTCTGGAACACGAGGTGCGTCGCCAGTCCGTAGTGCCACCGCTACTGAAACGAATGTATCATCTGCCAGGGTTCGCTGCGCAAGCTCTTCGCGAGTTCGCTCGAATGGTACACCCACCTACGCCACACAGTCAACCACCGGTTCGATGACATCCTCGAGCGAACGCGCTACTATCACTTCCTGGAGGACGTTTCAGACGACGAGGATCGCGCTGCCACCCCCACCCCCACTCCCACCCCTGCGGCGACACAACAAACCTCGCCTCCACGCACACCCCCAGCCTCCCCACCCTCGATAACACAGAACGCGCCACCTGTCAACGAACGAGGCAGACACCGGCAGCGTCTGTCGTTCTCATCTTCGCGGGAGAACTCCACATCCCCAACTCCAGGGCCGTCCGGAGCGCGACAGAAACGACGACGAGATGCAACGCCTGAACCGGAACCCGTCAAAAATCCGTTCTGCGAGCCACTCCCACGGACACGGCCAAGCGAGTATCTGCGACGGCGCTGCCCTGCATGTTTTGGTGCTTTGGCGCACGATCCCTCGGCAACGTACGTGTTTGTCGCTCATAATAGACACCCCTTATTAACTGAGATTCTGCAGGGCGGATGTATTCGTCTGCGTCGACGCCTGCTTCACGCAGAAGAGGAACACCGGCGCTCCCGATCCACCCAAAACCCATCCGGCTACACACTTCATCTCGGAGACGCTAAGCACCAAGATGGAGGAATACGTGGATGGCATGCGCGACACAAAGCCCAGCGCCAAGCGCCCTCGCCGTGTGACGGTGGAAGAGGTGGCGGATGACGGGGAGGACGACTACGAACACCCAGAGCTGCTCGTACCGCGTTCGGTGCTGGATGGCTGCGAGGCGTCCTTCAAAGCCGCAGATGAAAGACGCGTCAAGGCGAGCACCCAGTTCTACGATGACACCGCGCTCATGGCACTGCTATGCCGCCACGACCGCGTCTTATGGCTGGTGAACATGCATTCCGTGGGGGAGAAGCAATTCTACGTGCTCCTCCTTCTCGAGACGTTGTTCCAGCACCTGCCGCTCGCGATTACGATCGGCCTTCTCTACGACGTGGCGTGCCAACTAGAACGGTCAGCCCGTAAGTGGGGTTTCCTGGACCGGTATCTGCATCGCCTGATCTTCGCCGTCGCCGTGTTCCACGCGTTTGGACATGAATGGGGATGTCAAATCATCTATCATCCGAGGAAGCGAGTAGGATTTGGGTTTACAAACGGAGAGGGATGTGAGCGGTTCTGGCATTCCATCAGCCACCTCATCGCGCACTTGCGGGTTTCCAGCGTACGTGCAACTCCAGCTTAAATATCCGCCCTGGACTTACATCGTCTTTACAGTATCACCACCGACTTTATACGCTCGATACCCAGGTGGAACACGCTGATGAAGCTAATTTATTCAAGCTCGCCGAGTGGAATCATCGTCGAGCACTCCACAGTACCGCAAAACGCGTGGAAGCGCAGATGACGCTCAAGCAATCCGGGCATGCATTGCCGTTTTTACGAGCGCAATGGGCTCAGCAGGTGAAGGCTCAGACGAAGCCTATTGCGCGTAAGTGTACCTTGCGCTGGTGTGAAACCCTGGCTGATTTTTGGTTTTTCATCTGTGCAGGTCGCTCTAAGACTCGGGGACAGAAAGCGGTCGCCGCCATATTGGCCTCGCACGATGCCACTGCCATTCGAAAATCTCAAGTCTGGGACTGCGAAGCGGCAGCATTGGATGCCGTGGACGTGGAGGATACCGACGCTATTGTTCAGACGAAGGTGGCATTGGCGAAAGCACGAGAAGCTCTGGGGAAAGCGAAGGATCGTCTACGGCGTCAGGAGCTCGGACTCGGGGTGGAGGACAAAGTGGCCTTGAAGAACTTGGCCAAAAGCAAGTACTTCGAACTGCGGATGAATGCTCTAGCGGTAAAAACTCGTCTGCAAGACCGACTACGTGCACGCAAGTTCGAGCGGGATCGGGTGGAGCGCTCCTCGCGTCGCCAGCAAGTGTCGGGTATGTGGTCCAATTGCACTTATGCCCCCTTACTGACACATCTGACAGAGCACAAACTTCTTACTCATACGGAATCAGCTGTGAAAAGGCGCGAACCTCAAATCTCGCACTTGAAAACCGACTACAACAAGCTGTGCGACGCCATTGCGGTCGAAATCCGGAAAGGACGCGCTCTGGCGAGGGCCATTGCTCCAGAGCGTATCGAGACAAAGGCGCTCTGCGCTCTGGATGTTGATGACGCCATCTGGCAAGATGCCGGTCTGCAAGAGGACGAGGAGGTCGAGGTGCCGCTGTGGCTCAGCAGTGACACTGTGCACAGCAGCATACGGGCGATGTTAGAGTTGGATCGCGCCAATGAGGAAGACAAGATCCTCGCCAAGGAACGCCAGGCACTGCGTGCGTGGTTTGCAGAAGAATGGACGATCGTCAACGTAGCTATGGACCGTGCAGGTGCGTTACTTGGCAATCCGTGCGTGCTAATTACTAACAATGGATCTATGCAGAAAACGAGGAGTCCCGTTATCAATTATTCTTCCGTCGCGAGCGTCTGCTGCGCTTGTGCGTGACGTGGCGGCGATTTTTGCCAGCGGAGGCGGCGGGGGATACACCGTGGGGACCGAGTGAAGAGGAATTATTGGGGGTGATCATCGATAGCGGGAAAGCGGGGCGAGGGGAGGACGGATATCAGGCCGCTGATGGGGACAGTGAGGAAGAACTGGAGGACTTCGACACGCTCGACGCGCTCGGGACTGCGGACGTGTACCGCAACGCGTACAGCGGTGGCCGAGCAGACAATGATACCAGTAGCGGTAGCGGATCGGACTCGGAATGATTAATTACTTGTTGGTTATGCCACGTATAGGTGGCCTTCGCAACAAAGCACCGACGCTAATAGTGCCGATTGTTCTTGGGTGGCTTGAGCGAAAATGGTGAGTCTGCCAACACAGAACTCCACCGCATTGCTTATAAAAGCAGCAAGACCGATTGTGGCACGCCACCCCCCCCCCCTCCAATGCCTGCTGCACGCCGTCACCGTCATTCGCCGAAGAAGCAAGCGCCAGCGCCCAAGCGCCCGTTACCTCGCATTACCGACCCGTACGCTCCGCCTGATCCTTTCATCGAGCCGGCGGAGCTCGAAGAAGAAGAACCAGAGCGCATCCTGCACAACCGGAAGGTGCAGAGGCTCCTGAAGCTCCACGGTGAGCACATTTACATTGGTCATCTGGCTGCAGCACTGACACCGGTGTCAGACAAGGCAAAGGAAGCCAATGCGTCCATCGCGTGTGAGCGCGAGTGGGACGAGGCCAACTGGAAGACCTGGGTCCCATACGACGACGCATGTGAGTGATATGTTGGACTCGCGATGCCACGGACGACTGACATGTGTATAAGTGGAACACTACGAGAATAAATATGGCAAGTTCGTGCCTGGCGCTGAGAACGCGGCGTGGTTTGCCAGGAAAGAACCTCGGGTTGCAGAGTTGATGGTCCTAAGGCACCGTGCGGGTGAGTCCCTAGTTTTGGATGGAGCGCAGCGGTTTTTCGTTAATACTGTTTCCCAGGCAAAGTCCGCCGCCATAATCATACAGATATGTTGGCGTATTTCGCCGCTGGTACGTACTTATCGGGCGTACAGCTTTCCTGGTGGCTCATTTAGATATTGCATTCCCATAGCGCATGTGTTTGAAGACGATTTTGGCCACGCATTTTCGTGCGGTGACGGACTGGACGACCACTTCAAGCAAATGGAGTCGCACACCATTACCTCACATGCGCTCAAGACTTATTATACCGCCGAGGAGGTTGAAGAGGTACTGTCCACACCTCTGGAGTTCACCATCCGCAATCCCTATTACGACGACGACTGGAAGCGCAATCGCTTTGATGCCATTTGTATGTCGCCCACGTTCAGTACGTTCCGCGGAGGCTGACCACAGTGCTCAGTTGAAGACATCGCCGCATCCAGCCAGGACTCCTGCCATCATTTCTCACTGCGACCCGGATGCTCCGGATTGGCACGAGTGGCATCTCGAGCAACATTACAAACGTATGTTATCAATTTTTTTCCCCGAGGCCGTATACTGAAAGAAATGTCTCAGGCGTGTGGATTCGCGACTTGCTTGAGGAGATAGAACGCCACCATTTTGAGGCGTGGAGCGACACGGTGGGGGAAAAGCGGTTGAACGTACGCTTGCCTTTTGTGAAGTGCCCGTCCCTCTGGTAGAATACTTGTTGTTTTTGATGAAAATTTAATTATAAATTTTATCGCCCGGCGGACTTAGATACCGGCCATGCGACCATGCCTCGATCAACACCATTGGTGTGTATGGTCCATTTGATCGAGAGGTGCAAAGTCTGACCAGATTAGGACACAATGGCAGGCGAACCAAAAGCGTGCAACAATGGAGCCTCCGCCACGAAAGGAAAGGCCACCCACTGGCGTTGGTCTATAAAGTGCATCCTAGTTTTGCCCCAATCCTCATCAACCTAAAACCCAATCCCCTGAAGCCCTCTACTACATCATGTCTATTGTTTCGAAAGCCCGCCGCTCTCGCAAGTCCTTGCCCGCCTTGCCCCGCTCCCCCTTCGCTCAACCACTCCGCCGACCCAGTGCTAAAAAGCCCCAAGCGCCTTCGATTCCCCCCATCGTTGCCCAGGTGTTAGCCACAGTGCCAGCCTGCAGTGAGTCGGCGCCGTCTATTTATAATTTTGTGTCCGAACTCATGTTATGATACAGCGTTCTATGGCCATTACAGTAAGTTGTGCCATTATCCGTTGTTTTTGAGAGCTCTGATTTATTGAGCCAGCTTACTTTGATCCTGAACAATCCCAGTACAGCTCCGGAGTACGCCCGACGTACAACTTTTCCACCGATGAAGGTTATGAACGCTGGTAAGGCGTTGACTGGCACCGCTCTACTGAGCGCTGAACTAATGCTTCACCAGGGCCTCAATGTCAACGTCAAATCGTTGAATTAATTGTGAAAATATGTAGTTTAGTTTTGTATCGCTGTGTTCGTTGAAATTATTTCCTTTTTCGGCTGCTAGCGGTTGTTTGTTTGGTGTCCTTCGGCATCTCGGCATCCAGGGATAACAACGGTAAGTCATCAACATACAAAAATGAAGGAAATAAAATATTTTTGTTATGTTTTCGCCATGGAAAAATAAGGACTGTGGACATGTGGAAAAGGACGGCCTGAGTCAGATGAGAAAAACCCAAAAACAGATGACGACGAGTCAAGGCCATAGTGGGGTTCGAACCCACGCCAGGGACTACACCTCTTTGAGAGCTTATCAAGAGTCCGCGCTATAACCGCTAAGCTATATGGCCATGGAGAAAAATAAGTTCGGAATTGATTATTAAGGTGAACTGATTAGGTAAGGACAGTGACTCATTTACACCAAGGAAACACATCTAGCTAGTGCTACTAGGAATTGAGGCTACACATAAAATAAAAATGTGAGGAAACCTAAGTGAATGTTAAAGTCAATGTGAAGGTTTGATGAAGTAAGTACAAATAAAACAATTGTATGGGAGCTCCCAAGAGGATGGCGGCAGGCTACGGGAGCTCCCGGCTGAGACAAACACCTGCGGCGGGAGCACCCGTGAATGGGAGCAAAATGGCGGGAGCTCCCGGCTGGGTAAACATCTGTGGCGGGAGCACCCGGGAAGGGCAACGAAGTAGTGGGAGCTCCCGCCCAGGTTAACATCTTCGGGCGGGAGCACCCGGGCTGTTGAGGCACCAGGGCGGGAGCTCCCAGGCCTTTGGCGGGAGCACCCAGATGGTAATATGACAGGTGCTTCCGTACCTGCATCGGGAGCATCCCGTGAAGACAGTCGGGAGCACCCATGTCAACGGGCGGGAGCATCCACCACCCAGTCTGGGAGCTCCTGTACCTGCATTGGGAGCATGGGCGGGAGCTTCCGCCACCCACTACGGGAGCTCCATGGGAGCTCCCGTACCACTCTGTACCACTCACAGCGGGGCTCCCATCACTGGTGGTGAATAATTCCAGAGCAGTAAAGGAGTTGTTGATGCCTTTGAATGTTGCATGCTGAAGTACTATCAGAGTGATAAACAGTAAAAGTGACTGTTGTCAGAACGTGCGCTGGAATACCAATGAAGCTCACCATACACAATGGATCTGCGAGTAGGATGATGGTCAAATTGTAGTCAGTAGCCCAGGATGAAATTCAATATTGGATAGAATAAAGTGAATATGGTTATATGGACCTATACGCCAGCAATGAGAGCTGCTGAGCTTTCCCAATATGCATACATCCATGCCTTTTTTTCAGGGTGCGGTAATGGAAAGGCGAACATAGCATGACAGTTGAATGTCTACCATGTATGCACTAGGCACTCGCTGCTGTCACCAATCCCCCAGCAATTGGAGGGATTTCGGCAGCATAGCATACAGATATATAGGGATGGACATGTTGCTTGCAGGATATGCAATAGCTGCGACCATCATGACAGCTGGGGGGTGTATTTAGAGCCCAAACAGCCCTACCAAGGCCCCAAAAATTGCATTTTTTCCCCCTGCCCGCAGCGCGGGGATGCACTGACTGCTATGTGTATATACGCAGTAAATAGCCTTGATAGCTGGGCCCACCATGGGCTGGCCAGGGGGCCTAAAAGGCAGCCTGTGCAGTGCAAAATAGCTGCTGCGGCAGCCCTGAAATCGATTTTTTCCCCCCGCGCTACGCGCGGGGAATGGTGGGTATATACCCACTAAATAGCCTTGATAGCTAGGCCCACTGTTGGCCAGCCAGGGGCCACGAAAAGCAGCCCGTGGAGGGCAAAATCCCCAAAAAAATCCCCTGCAGGGCTGGGTCTGGGAGCACCCGCTGGGAGAAACCCGCTGGGAGCACCCAGTCAGACAGCTCTCTGGGTGCTCCCACACCACAGTGGATGGGTGCTCCCACCTGCATGGGTGTCACACTATAGCTGGGACCCCTTTGGGGTAGTCATCTGGGAGGGGCACAACTACCCTACTATGGGCCATATATATGTCTGCCTGAAGTGACGGACTTTGGCTTCTGGCTTGCTTATCTACGGACTGTCAGGCACGACGATCATGCGGCGAAACTTGGGGAACATCAATCCGTCCCACTTGTACTCGACGCGACTCACGTCCCACCCCGGATATTGGTCCTCCAAATAATCCTCCTCCGCGTACTGACGAACGGGCTCGCGGTGCATGGTGGTCGCGCAATTAGGGCACTTCCAATCTTTCTCCAGCCAAAGCCTAATGCAGACATAGCAGTGGCTATGCCCGCAAAGATATCTACCACAGACTTAGCTTAGTGGACGCTGCGCAAAAAAAAAACTGGACATACGACACGGGGTGGCTCTTGACGTTGTGGCAAATGCTGCACTGGTGGTGGGTTTTAAGCGCTGTGATTGGGACTGCGGTGCTGGTGTGTGAATTGGTTTACACTGGCAACAGCGTATTCGTCCTCTAGGGGATTTTGGGTGTGATTTTAAGGGGATTACAAGGCTTATTGGGTCGCCCTTGGGTGGTGGTGATAAATGAGGGTGGACCGTCTCGTCGGGATGGTGGCCGTAGGGAGTGTGTGTGCGTGAATAAACTGGTCGAGGGCCTGTGCGTCTGGCTGGGACGGTCGGTTTGTCGATGAGCCGAGGCTAGAAAAAGGATTGTGGGGCGCGAGCTTATGGACTTAAGCTGCAAGGGGGGGTTAGAAGTAAAGTGCTGTGAAGCAAGTGAGTGGTTGGTATTGGGTGTGGACTAAGGTACACTGTGGAACAGTGCGGGGGGAATCCGACGTCCAGGGACTACTGACTACTGGGTCCGTTCCCGTCTCCCTTTTATACCTTTCCCCCTACCTCCTTCGGGTCGTGCGTTATGTGACGAGGAGGGGCTGAAACAGGGTCCAACGGTTTCAGGTAGGTAACGGAAGGCAAATTGGCGAACAGCTTTCTGGGACGAACTGCCTTTCGGCGAGTCCATGGTGATTCCGCGAGGTGTGAGGGCGTAGGCGGCTGAGAGGGCCATCCTGGACATGGATTCGAGAGCCTCCTCTGGTCGGAATGTGCGCAGGCGCGAGTATATGGGAATCGGTCGTCCTGGACGGTGGTCGAGAAGGCGCTCCCATCGGACTTTGGCGTCATGGTGGTTTGTCAAGTCGCGCGTCTGTGCTGGACGGTCGGGGAGCGTACGAGGACGCAGTGCTGTGGCGCAGAGGATAGGTGAGGATGGGGAACAGCTCCACTGGACGGTCGTCGTGAGACCATTTCGGGAAGGCAAGAAGCCCGATCGGGACGTTGGCATGTCCGCTGGTCCGTTGTGACACATGTAGGGTGCCTAGCACCCTCACAGCGCTGTCTTGTCAGGGGGGCCGATACCGCCGAGCCACAAATCCTCATGGACTAGGGGGTCCTCGCGGAGGATGCGCAACCCAGCGAGCCTGTCCTCGCGTGCGCGCCGCACATGGGTAGCGGCGCCAGACGGGCAGATGTAGGGAGAGGCCTGCAGGGCGTGAATGTGCTCCCCGATCGCACGAGTAGCCGCCACCCCCGTCATATGGAAGTTGTGCTCGTGTTCCAAGCTACGGATGCGCTGTTCAACGATCGAGAGCATCGAGCCGGCGCTGAGCGAGCTGGGGCCAGCATCGGACTCAAGACCCCGAAGGCGCGCGCGGACAACCCCCATGTCTTGTGCGACCGAGGTGGGGCGCCTGGCAGCGACTGGGAACGATACAGTTTTCGTCAGAGTCAAGCTGCTTCCGGATGTGCTCAGCTCACCTGAACTGTTCCCAATGGTGGTGGGGTTGTTGTGCGGGGCTCTGGTGCGGTGAGTAGGCATTGTCGGAGGCAAATTACCACGCAGGTTAACGGTGAACGGGGGCGAATTGCGGGGGAAATCCATACAGTCCCTTACAAAAGGAGCCGGCTCTTAACCCATAAGTCGTGAGTCACACGCCGTCGCCCCACTACCGTTCTGCCGTTCCAATCAAATTTTTTCTTCACCAGAACCGATCATATTCATTTCTAAGTGACCATGAATAACTCCCAGAACCCATCAACGTCTGAAACCGCGGAGGTCTTCTAAATCTTGTTTTTGGGCAACCGCCAATCATGACGCAGCCTCGGTAAAATTTGGTACACCGCCCGCAGAAAACCTCCAGGGCCAACACTTTTTCCCCCCTGTACTTGTACTGCCGCCAGTCAAATTTACGAGAGGGCGCCCGAAACTGGGGCCTGCCTCCAATGCATACAAGCCTAGGGCATTCGTGAATCCATTGTAAGTCTGTAGTTATTGTATCTTGGTTCCTCTGATTCTCAAATCCTCATCGAAGTCTTAGTCCGCTCGTTTCCCTCTTCTTTGAATCACCAGCGAGGGCGCGCCCTCTGAACTCAAGGTAATTATCACCTGTGCCACGGAACCTGTTTTACTCAGAACTCTCCATGCGATGGATGGGTGTTTGATTCACCCGATTAGGACACTTGAAAATTACATGAATGCTCCCGGTCGCTCCCGGTCCCCATTAGGATGGCTTAGCCGATGTTCTCTCAGAATCTCTCAGAACCTCGCGCACGAGCTCTCAGGCAATGTATCAGCACCACGCTTCCAAATGTCAGTTTCAGTCAGCTGCAGTTTTTGGGAAGCCTGCTGCCCGTCCCGCCCGCCGGATCTGAATCCTGAAGATTACTTGCCAACTCGTCATCTCGCCAATCGCAGCTGAGCATCCTGCCAAATTATCTGGCCGCATCCGGCTGACGAAACCTTACGGTACCCTGCATTACCACACTCGGTTCCTTGCCTTACCACACTCCACTTTATCGAAACCTTACGATACCTTACGACACTCGGGCTTGTCCGAATCAAGGATGCTGGACGTTTGCGAAGTTTACGGCAACCTTTTTTTTCTCGTCCTTCTTCTCCCGCGAGGTGGTGCGAACTGGCCACACGACGTCGAAGCTGATCTACATGTATGATTATAATATTCCCATTGCGCCAATGATTGCGCCTCATTGTTAGAGCGCGACATCAAAACCGTGATTAAGCGGAATCAAAAGTGGGGTCCGGAATTAATTTGACCCCGCAATGGCCACCTGAGAACTCTCCATTCGCACATCGTCCCGATTTGGTAAATTCAAAATGAAATGTCGCCGCCCCATTAGGTGTGCGGTTCCTCAGACCCTGACCACATTCCAAACATTCTGATTAGCCCCTTCCACTGCCCCGCAGTCCAATCGGTGTATGTACGGCTAACTATCACAACTTGGCATGAAGAACGGCAAGTACGCACACCGACGGGCCCATTTCCGTGGTCGTGTATGGCAGCGTCAACATTGCCCAGTTGCGCTCGATGCTTTCGCCGTCCGTCTGGAATTTCTTGTGGTTTTTCAAAACAAAATTGGTGTCGATAGCCAGGAGGGGCGTGTCGAACTCCGGACATCTATAGTAGTACCGAGGCAGCGTCAGCAGATTCTATAGCGTGACAATCAAATTTTACACTGACATTTTGGGGTTATCGTAAGGACACGCCGAGCAATCGAAGCGGGACTGGCGACGTTCCAACGAGGGGCGTGAGGCGGAGGCCCACAGCGCAGCCTTGTACCGCCGGTACTTTTCGCAGTCAAGCCAGAACTGCTCTTGAATTTGAATCAGCGAAAAAGCAAGGTCTGCGCTGCATCAAAATCTTCAGGGCGAGTCGTGATGTCGAGGGAATGACCTACCTGCGCTCTCCAATCGACGTGGCGCTCGAGTTCCTCGTCTGCTCGTCCAGCTTCACTGCGAAAATTCATTAGTAGAGTCATCAAAGTCGAAGGGGATTCCCCACGATAGTAAGCCGCATCCCGGGGCAAATCTGGAAACTCCGCAATGTCTTCGAGAGGGGGTATGTCGTCGAGAGGAGGGATATCCTCATCTTCATCTAGCTCGCAGTGCTGGTCGGCAACGCAGTCGCTGTGGTTTTCATCCTGGTGAGTCTCGTTCATTGTGGAGTCAGCTGAGGATGGTGGTTCGAATGCGGACGGAAGCGCGGCAATGTCAGACCGTCCAGATGTGCGCGCAATCGGAGATCTGAGCTGGCAGGGTCGGTGGGTGCGCGGAATCTGTGGAAATGGCCTGAGAAAGTCCTAATCAGGACGAGGTGATTAGCGTGAAGAATGGAGAAAGAAATCTTAGATTGTGTCCCAGCCAACCAGTTGAGTGCATCCAGATTGGGTGGTCAAAAGTGAAAAGTGTCGACTGGGAGGTACATCGGTGCTCCCCCCTGCCCGTACCATGGCTTACTTGAATTTTGACCGCCGTCCCATGCTCAATGCCCGTCGAGGCCGCTCTAAAAATCGTTTCGGGTTAGTCCGCCAGCCCCCAAGCTACCCCATCCAAAGCCAGCAGCCCTACGCCTTCGTGGATGCCCTGGAGCACCAGAATCTCGTCGCCATCCATCGAGAGGATCAAGATCCTGTTTGCCGTGGTGAGGTATGGCCCGCCGGACGCGTCTCGGATTGTTTCAAAATCTGATTTTTCACTCTTTAGATGCGCCCCCAGGACGCTTGTATTTTGAGGCTGGTCCACCATTGGGACGACATCGAGGAGGAGACGGACGAGCTCTCCGAAAGCGAGTCGACGCGTCCATCCACCCCTGAGGAGCCGTGGTGGCAGTACAGCGACAGCGAGCAGGAGGTGGATCAGCTCAAGGACGCCGAGCCAACGCGTCTGTCCACCCCAGAGAGATCGTCCTCTTCCGTCCTCGAGCACTTCAGCAGCCCACTCACACCGCTCACCCTCAGTCGGCCCGGGAGCCCAACCGCCACCGCAGTTTTCGCCTCCCCCCGCCGCCTTATCACGTACAGCAAGCGCGACAGGAAAAGCGTCCATGCTGAGCGCGCCGAGCTGGCGAAGAAAAGGGAAGCCGCCGCGAAGCGCGCCTGCGAGGATTTTCTCGCCAGACAGCGTCTCTGTCGGGGCCTGGGCTTTCTTACTGTGCGTCGCTCAGGCCATAACAGCCGTGGACGCCCCGGGGACGACATCAACGGTGTTTGGACCAAGGAGCAGCTGATCAGCATGGGGATGGTTGTGCAGGTCACTGAAGCTGGGTGAGCGCTCTTGCCTGTATGAGAAATGAAGGAATAACTCACCGCCCTGCTCGCAGAGCACTTACACCGCTGATTGACAAGAACAGCTACGTCATGGCTGCGATCGCCGGTCCTCCCAAAGGCCAGGCGAAGTGGTGGGACCTCATGATGAAGTACTGTTTCCAAGCCGGAAATCGGCTGTACCGCAACAGGCAGTTTACAAACCTCGGCCACGAAGAGACTCGCGTTCGTTTCGGCATTGGGTTCGGTGAATATGGCGCAGTAAGTTTTATTTAAGCTCTGGACTTCGTGTTAGTGTAATGATACGTTACATAGCAGCCGCACTGTATCCAGCAGCACTCTGCCAATTATGGTGAAGTCGCCTTCATTCAGCGCAGTGAGGCCTTCTGCGCTGTTTCATCGTATCAAAATCGTGAGTTGGCAAATTCAGGATGCCGAGCGTGCCAAGCTTACCAGAGGGTCAGACTTGTTCGAGCAGATTGCGCCCAAGCTGTATCACGAGACAGCGTACGCTGTGGGCCAACTCAAGGTCCTCACCAACCTCCAGCCGCCCTTCACAGGCTCCGTCTTCACCACCAGCGAGATCTCGTTTTGTGACATACCCAACCTTTCCCGCAAAAGTCTTGAGGGGACCTTCTACGGTTTCGAGGTGATTACGACCGTTGGCACTTATGCGTGGGAGGAGCGGGGCGGCATCATCTTCTGGGATGACGACGCACTGATCCCCTTGCGTCCGGGCGCGACGGTCTTGTTCCCAGCGGGGACGAAGTGCTATTCGTTCGTCCCGGTAGCACCGCACGAGTCGCGCTTCCTGTTCAGGCAGTATTGCCACAGGGGCGCATTGCGCTGGGTCAAAAAGGGCTGCTGCTCGGATGCCGAGTTTAACGCGTCTGCGACAGATGACGAGTTGGCGGCGTGGCAGGCAAAAAGCGCATCACGCGGGAAATGGGTCGCTAAATTGTTCAGCAAGCTCAAGGATGTTTACGTTTTCTAATTTTTCTAATGGTCTAGTCAGTATATACACATCGACTGAGTCTCAAAAATGATCCCTGCTTACTTCTGTTGCGGCAAACATCATGATGCGACAAGTCGGATCACCGATCACTCCATGATGCGCCACCTACCGACGAACTGACAGAATGCACGCAATGAGCGCGGTCTGAGAGGCCATGCGAGGCAGACAATAGCGAACGTTGACAGCAGTAGCAAAACGTTGACGGCATTGGGGAGGGAAACGACATGGTACTGGTAGTGGACAACAATAAGGTGACGGGGATCATGCAGCGGGACGATCATCAACCCCATCCGGCACCTCGTCTTCTGGGAAATACCCAGCCTTCATAGCCTTCGCCCGCCGCTTGTCCCGCCCCCGGCGGTGGCGGTCGCGAAGGGCTTTAGTATACAAGACAGCGGTCTCTTGTCCATATCTGGCCTCATATTTCCTGTGGGAATGTTCGTGTTCGTCGTGGGATGGCTCACAGAACACGCACTTCGAACGCTGCTGGGCTTCCCCGAGCCTAAGATCCCTGCGGTGCCTGAGCGGAAATAAGATGCTTGGTCCGAGCGCAAGAAAATTTGGCAAAAATACGCACTTTTCTCGATATGTCGCCTGGTGAGTGCGAGCACGCTCCGCAGCCTCCACCTGTTCTTCATGAGACTTTGTCTTCAGCTCCGCGCGCTTCCTGCGGACATGATGAGGGAGAAGGCAGAATCCACCGGTTAGATGGACCGCGCCATTCGTAGACGGGCTTTTTCTCGGCGTTCCTGCTCCCGCTGCGCCCTGGAAAATACGATGAGTACGACTCGCTAGCGGAGGATGAGTGGCATGTACTAGAGTTCACATACTTGAGTTCGAAGGTGGTAGGGCCGCTCTGGTATTTGGACTTCAGGGGAGGTGGTGCCATGAGAGAAAGAGTTGGTGCACAAACAAATGCCAACCAGCAGCTGAGGCAATCACTGATCATCGGTAAATAGTACAGACGCGCTCAGAATATAAACACGATTTTTGGGAGAGCTTACCGTCCACAATTACCAGAAATATAGCAAAGGGGATAGAGGGCATCTTTCCAATGAGAGTCGGAGGGGAAAGCTAGCTGAGGCGACCAGTATATGTAGCGGGCGGCAAGAGAGCATGTTTTGTGCCAAGTTCGCAGACCTCCGGATATAAACACGGTCTTGGGCAGAGCTATGGGTCCCTGCTACATGAGAAATCTGGGAAGTACATACCCAGATATGGCTCCTTCAAATACGTCTGCGAAAGGCATTCAGCCCGAGATGCCCCAGAAGTATGCAGTCGAGAGTTTGGTGATAAACATTTGTGCCAAGTGCGCAACACATTCGGGTGTCTGGCGAGGGAACGGGAAGACTTGGAGGGTTCTAAGAAGCCTACACTGACTCAGCGAGTTTTATTGCCCATGAATGGAAGTGATTTGGAGGAAGCGAAGAAATTGAGACACGAAAAGTGACCAGAGAGAACCAAGGTTGTAGGTGTTAACTCGAAAGAGCACTTCAAAACCAATTTATGCCAAGTTCACACGCACCCCAAGTCAGAAAAATAATACAAAATGACCGGAAAGTTGGAGCACTTAGCGTTCGCGGGGAAAGGTGAGGCGATTATCACTTTGCAGAGATCTGCTGGTTTATAATTTTAGTGTACGCACTGGAAGGGTCATAATTCGTCAAAAAGTGTGTCAGTCACTAGTGACAAGTTCGCATTTTGGCCTCGTTTATGCCAAGTTCGCACCCTGTGATACAAACTGAAGACAGCGTTAATCCCATAAAATAGAAAAATTAGACAGAGAATTCGGGGGATACATGGATGCTACTAAAAGTGTTTGTCCGACTTGGCGAAGGGGCCGAAGGAGTAGGAGCGATGGGAGCGCGATATTCTGTCGTGCATCAATCCAACAAGTTCGCATCCAAGCCATTGCCACGGGCGCTTCCCACCTCAGACGCCCGTTTTCTATGAGCGCTTGGTAGCAGACGCCCAAATCCGCGGGCGCTTAGCAGCTTAGACGCCCGTTGGCTTGGCAGTTTCAGCGACTTTTTTTGCCTGCTCAGTGATGAGAGATCGTACAGTGAAAAACAAGAAAGCAAAAAAGGTATGCATATTCAATTCTGGGTTACAAAGACATATAGGTAGGCTGCGTTACACGAAAATATCGTCAGAATAAGCGGGGGGAGGCACACCAGAAACATCTCCATGCTGCGTCGCAGCAGCGTACTTCTCAAGCGCAGCCCTTCTGCCTTCAATAGCCTTGTGCAGCGCACCCGGGACGCCGAGGGTGTTCAGTTGGCTCTCCAAACTGGAGCAAGAGCAAGCAACAAAAGACATTAGTAGAGTAGGAGGACAGTAAGGAAACAGAAACGACTTACTGTGAACGGTACACCCCAGGAGTGATGCCACGATACACGACGTGCCATCTGTCATCCAAATCCTTGCTGCCGTTGAGGGGGTTGAGGTCTTGGGAAGTTGTGGGCTGTGGCAGCGTCAGGAACGCAGCTATCACTCGGGCATTGTACACGCGAACCCACGACTTTTGCAAAGCATACGCAAAGGCTGCTTCGGCCTCAGCGGTGGTGGTGTAGCCGTGTAAGATGGCGTTAGAGACGCCTTTGACGAGGGGCTCAGTCTGTCCCCTGGCGCACAGCATGAATGGGTGAAGAGATGAATGAGGGGTTGCAACATACCATGTACGAAAGACTCCAATCTCGCGGCCACAGAACACAACGTACGCTGCCTTCTTAGTGCGAGGCTTCTTGCAACGCCCTCCGGTCTTGTGGACATGTGCTTGCGGGACACCTTGAGTTGCCGCCCCAGCGACAGACCTGGAGAACTGCGTGTCAAGAAGTGGGCAGGGGAACGACTCAGAAAGACTCGCCATTCTGTTGTTAGTCCTCCTCTGGTCGGGGATTCGAAGTGGTAGACTATGGGCCGCGCCTCGGCGGCAATCGTATAAGTGCGAATGCGTACAGTGGGGAATGTGTGTCGGCTTGGGGGCGGAGGTGCGCAAGGAGACGGCGATGGCGTCCGGGGCGGTGGAGGGCTGTGAGGATGACCTGCCAAGCGGAGGTTGGAGAGGAGCCCAGCCAAATTAGAATCCGAGGGCTGATCAGGGTTGTTATGGGCCGTCATGACGGCTGGAAGAGAGGAGTCGAGAAGGGAGAAAGAGTTAGCGAAGGGAAAGGAGTTGATGGAGAAGGCTCAAGAGATATAGAAAGAATAAATACATTTTACCTTGGGGGAAAAACACGCTCGAAGGGTTTCGACAAAACGTGCATCAGAAAACATCAGAAGGCAGATCAGAAGATGATTACGGTGGCCCAAGTTGTTAGAGGATACATAGTTTGTAGGCGCACTGTAAGTCTAGTTCACTTGCTGCGGCCGGGCGGGCGTGGCGTTGACTAAGACAGATAGCTCGAATGGCACAATTGAAGGGTGCGAAACGCTGGTAGTTGTTGTATGGGACTTGGGGTCTCGTGTCGCAGAGTGTGGGATGGGCGGAGCGTCGCGCAGCCGAGATGTGGCTCGATTCAGGTAGGAAGCAAAACAGAGATCTGGCTCCATTTGGCCATGATAGCCGACCTGGCCAAATCGGGGTTCCGATTCTGTCAAAGAGCACGCACACAAAGACAAATATAAATTTCCAGGCAAGGTTACACGCTACGCGATGAAGACTATGAACTATCTGATGGTAGGGGCTGACACGCGGCAATGGAGCTGCATAACGGAATACACCGGTTCAGGAACCATAACAAGCGAAGGGAAATTACTGACTCACATTTAGGAAATCACCGAAACCATGTGGAGCTTGAGCATCTCGTTGAAGGCGGCGACCGCCAAAGACTGGGTCTTGTAGCTCTTCATGGCGCCACAGGACGCCCCAGTGGTCGCCGCGAGAGCCAAGGGATTGCTGAGGGTGACACCGACGTAGCGGCCTTTGGTGATGCAGTACCACAAGGCACCGTCTGAAGAGGGATCTTCTGCGACAAGCATCAAGGGCGCGCCGGGGACAACAACGAACAAGGCCCCCGCAATCCAAGGACCGCCGGTTTGGAAACCAACAGAACCGGGTGTCGCGGGGTTGGCGGGGGAGGTAGCAGTCGGGGCATTCCCAACGGCGGCGGCGGCGGTCACGGGGGCGGCAGTCGCGGCCGTGGAGGGGGGGGCGGTATTTCCTGGAAGTGTGTTAGGAAAAAAAGGAAAGGTTATTTTAAGAGGAGTGCTTCACCTTGAAAGAAAGAAGCGAACGCAGCAGCAAAAGCTTGGATAGCGGCAACACCGTCTGTGGGTCTTGGTGAGTAATGAGGTATGGAGAATGAAGACGAGGGAACCTACATGTGTCACTGTTCTGCGAAGGGGATGCCGCTGCTGGGACAGGGGACCCTGTTCCAGGAGTGACAGTAGAAAACTGAGTCATACTAGTGGGGGAGTTGTTGGGGGAGTGGAAGAAAGAGGGATGGGTGCGATCAGTCGCGCATGCAGGGTCTTTATAGGACACCGGATTAGAACTCCGCATGATGTCGGGCAGGTGAGGAACCAATGAGGAGCGCTTGAGGGTCTGGGAAACCAAATAAGTCAAAAAACAAATCGCTTGATCCTTGCCAACGCCACGTATACAGCCAGAAAACGCACTTCAAAGAGCAGAGAACTTCAGGTCAGTTTCCTCAGCGGCGACTCCATTAGTGATATAAAGACTGACAGTGTGCAGAATATGCCTGACCGCCGCTACAAGAAAAGAGAGCGAGCCCGGGTCCCTAAGGAATCATGCCAGAATTTGAGGTTGTGGGCAGAGGGTGTACGGGAGACGATCTTGACCCCGCATCTGGATCAATACGCAGCTGCCTTGGACGGTGGCTGGCGCGTAGAACGAAAATACTTGAAGACAGTGTGCAATGAGTTCCACGCACGTGTAGATTGGAAGCTCGCCGACTACGAGGAGCCAGTCCTAGGAGAATTTAGCCCTGACACGTCGTTGCCCCCCGCGCCAGTGCTACCAGACGAGGAGGAAAAGCAGAAACGCACTCGAATTCAAGTACTGAACGCGGTAAGTCACGTTTGGTCACATGCCGTGACACGCTTCTCATTTCCGCTCCAGCGCATTCGCAGATGGTTTTTGTATCGCATTCGCAAGATCAGAAAGCACCGAGCGTCCACCGGGCTGGATCCTACTAAGGATCCCTTTGCGGTCCTACTTGCGCAGCTCTCAGGCTTGTCCTCTCCACCCAAAGCGAGGCAAGCGTATCAGCAATTCATGCGTGAATCTTACACCAATACAATCGCACCTGTGGTAGCCCAGCGCTGGGCTGCAGTACGCGAGGCGAACCCCGGCAATCTGGAGCGCACCAAAGAACCCAAGGCCGGTTTCCGCGCCAAAGTGGCGCGCAAACTCTTCTCCTTGCTGCCGATAGAAGAACATACTGCTCTGGGGGGGCGAGCAAAACAGGAGGCGGAGAGCAAGAAGGCTGCCTACCTAAAAGCCTTGAAAGAGCCGGCGTCCACAGCTCCGGCCGAGCGTCAGAAGTGAGCTAGCGATAGCTCTTGGGCAGGTCGATGAACTGACTTATACTTTCAGATGCATTGATGCTGTCCCCCAGTTCATCGCGCCAATCCTGCGTGGTCTTCAAGAGTACACCGGGCTGCACTCTGTTCTTATCCTCGGAGGCCCGATGCCCAAATACGGAGGAGAGCTGCGTACCCTCCAGTGCGTGATTTCACATCTGAGTTTGAGTGATCTGACAGCCGCCTCCCCAGTGTGTCGTACGGGTGAAACAACACCGTGGCAGTGCAGCACTTCCCACAGTGGAACAAGGAACGCTTTGGGGACGTACTGAAGTTCATGGTGGAATATCTCAAAACGGCTTTCAGTAAGTGTATTATATATTATGGTTTGTTGTCGAAGGCTAATCAGAGCAAAAGCTCCTCAGCAGTGTAAGGCAGCAGCGCTGCAGACACCTGCCGACCTGCTTGATAGCGCATCACTATACACCATCCCGGCTGGTCTGTCCAGCGCTGTGACTGGGGTAGCGACGGCGGCCGCGGACTCCGGCTCCGAGTCTGACTCGGACTCGGACTCGGACTCCGATAGCGACTCCGATAGTTCGGATAGCGGGTCGGAGACAGAGGACGAGGGACCAGCCCGCAAGAAGACCAAGCTCGACCAGCCCAAAAAAAACGTCAAGAAGGCGGCACAAAGCCCGACATGGCGCGACGCAGCCGGCCAGGCTCATGACACCTACGAGCAGATGCGCAACGCCAACATTGCGCACAACAAGCGAGTGATCCAAGATTTGATGGCGGGCGCCCCAGGCGTGCCGCCGCTGCTGCCAAAATCCGCGCGCAAGCCACGAACGTCTGGGGTGGCCCAGCCATCGCGCAAATCATGACGCATTGCGGGGGGCGGCGGAGAGGAGCCCATGGAGGTCGATGAACCGATGGCAACCAACACGGGCCTTGACGACGAGGCCGCGCAAGTGACGCCACCCCTTACGTCTACATCCACCGCATCCTTGACGACCCCAGCCTCGACGGTGCCCTCCGCGACACCTACGTCCACGACACCTACATGTACCGTGCCCTCGGCGGCCCCTGCCTCGACCACGCCCTCTGCAACGCCTATGTCCACCACGACCGCGCCCTCATTGACCCCAGCCTTGACCATGCCTTCTGCAACGCCTACATCTACCGCCACCGCACCCTCCCTCACACCTACGTCCACCGCGACCGCCCCCTCGGCGACGCCCCTCTCACCGGCTCCCGCCCCTTCCACGGCACCGGCGTGTCCGGCTAAGGCCGCCCCGTGGTTTGTCGACGCTCATGCAGCGATGACCCATGAGAACCTTGGTCCACATTTTTACGCCGTGGTGGAGGCATGGACGCGGGTGGAGGCGGCCTCTAAATTCCAGCATGGACCGACGAATTTGTCGAGTAGAGGTCGCCCGAAGCAAGTCGGGGCGTGGATTACCGGTGCACGGGGAAAACGCCCAAGCGACACGAAGGTTCTCAACCCAGCCGTGTACGAGAGAGAATGGCAGTCGTGGTGGGACTCGTTGCAGCCGTCGTGGAGAGAGCGGGACGAGAATGGCACTTGGGTGGTCACGGGTGGATACGGAAAGGATGGGAAGGAATGGGGGCCGCTTACACAGTGGGGGGTGAATGGGACGCTGAGCGTGGTGGCGTCGCTGTATTTCTGGGGATGTGCAGTGAAGGGGGCGGACAATTTTAGCTTGCAGGTCAGTTGGGAGATGGCGGTGCTTGATGTGGGCTTGATGTTGGAGGGGATGGCAACATTCTATGAAAAATTTAACCGTAGATTCTAAGATGTATCTACGCACTCGAATGAGACTTGAAAAGTGGGGAATTGACTGGGGGATAGGAACTTCGTTGTTTGAGGGCGAGCATCAGGTGTTACTTAGAAACACAACGCAATAAAACAAAATAAAGAGATGTGGGGGTGGAGAAAGTCGAAACACGATTTATTGTAATTCTGGTAGTCAATGTCAATGGCCATGAGAAAGGGGGGACTCGCAAGCTCGCGAGGAGGAAGCCTGTATTCTAAAGACAAGTAGATATTCGTGGGTGGTGAATTCGTCGATTGGGAGCAATAAAGATGATGGCGTATATTATAATGGTTTGCGTACTACAGCCCCAGAGCAGGCCCAAGCAGGAGAGGGCAGGGCAGGTACACCCAAAGTGGGACTTGGGATGCTAACAAGGGCAAAAAACCGGCAGAGGACCGTGGAATGCTAATAAAGATAAATAACCCAGAATATGGACGAATCCTAAGCAACAGAAGGATCGCTTGAGGCCAGCACAACTAAAGTGTTGCATTCAATAGCCTTAGAGCGGAAATTGCAGCGAAATGAGCGAGGGGTAGCCAGGGTGGTGGGGCGGGCACACCCGAAGTGGGACGTGGGATGCTAACAAAGGTAAATACCAAGGAATATGGACGAATTCCAATGAAGGGAAGGCCCGTGGGGTTTCACAAGAATGCTGAATAAGTCGGGTGCGACTGAATTGTGCAGTATAATGATAATAAGCCAACAAGCGGGGTGGCGGGGCAGCAGCGGTTGGGGAGGATGAGGTAAGCCAGGGATATGCCGAATATGCCGGGGATGGGTGCAAAAAGATCAAAAAGAGTAGGAGGATTGTGGGAATGGGGGCGGACGAAAGGCCGAATGGGTTTCGAGCTGTTTGCAGCTTCCCATCATTTAGCTACCTATATAATATATATTTGCCGAGCATTTATTGAGAGCCATCATAAGCCAAATATATATAACGAGTCCAACCCCCAAAACGGCCCCCAAATGCCCCCCGGGAGCCTGTAGGGACACAGCCAACCAGTTGGCTAGCTTCATGGATTTAGAAAATAATTCCCTTGGCTACCGCCATGGGTTTTTGTCTATATATTACTGCTATGGCTCTGTATCATCTGAGGAGAAGGATCTGGGGCTCGGCAGGGGTTGGGCTTTTTTCTGCGAGGTGAAGGCTTACATGAAACACGTCAAGGAAAACTGGAACCAGAAGCAGGAGGTAAGCGCTGGAACAGCCTGCAGGAAGTCCGGCTAACATTTTCCTGTAGAGGAGCCACTGCGTAGCACACGATGCTGTCGATAAGCCCGACCGCGAGGCACGCGGCACGGTGTCTTCGGGGATCGGGGCTGAACACGGTCAGCGATTTGCAATTGGGAGAAAGGTAGGCACCAAAGCGAGACCACGATGTGCGGTGCTAACATTTTTCTAGATACTTGAATATGGACTACATGTTTTTCAAGAGTGTGCATGGCACCGATCTCATGCAGTTCTTTGTTTCGTACGACATAGCCTGCCAGTGGCATATCAACATCTGGATTTGGATGATCGGGTACAAGAACGACGAGCTGACAATCCACGGTGGACGCAAGTTCATGATGTTCCTCGTCCCAAAGTTCCATCTCCCGGCGCACATCGAAGCCTGCAACTTACGATTCTCGTTTAACCTGACACGCTACGTTGGGTTGACTGATGGGGAGGCGCCTGAGCGAGGATGGGCGATAACGAACCCGCTAGCAAATAGCACATCAGAGATGGGACCTGGGTTCCGACACGACACACTGAACGACCACTTCAACGACATGAACTACAAGAAGATCCTGCAGTTGGGTGAGTCGCCCTGCATAAATAACAAAAGATGTCCTAACTTAGTGTCCCAGGAAAATTTATGCGGGAGCGCATGATCGATGCGGTCCCCATGCTACTGGAACCAAGGCAGGCGCTGAAGGACTTTGAGAAGTCGTGCCAGGGAGAGACATTGGTGGCGTGGAGGGAGATGATGATGGCATGGGAGGCGGACGGCGAAATGCCCAATCCGTTCGAGAGCCACAGGAAGGACGAGCATTTAGCGCAGGTCTGGCGCGAGTTGGCGGAGGAGGCGGCGGGTAGGGAGGCAGCGGGGACCGAGGCTTTGGGTGCCGTCCGGGAGGATATGCACGTCACAGAGCTCATCGCAATGGGCATTCAATTGGAGGAGCAGCAGTGAGTGCGACCGTCACCCTCATTTAAGTATCTTGCTAATCATGCGCCGTACAGACGTGTGCTACGCTTCGATACGTCCGCGACCGGCCTCCATCCCACGGATAAGCAGCGCACGGCGATGGTGGAACGAACGAGCAAGCTCTGCCGGAAGATTTTCGCTTGGATCGACATCCAAAAGCTCTTTTCCCCAATCGTCGAGAGGATCCGCAAATCCGAGGATGACGCGCGCACGCATCTAGCGGCATCGCAGGCGGTTCCGGGCGTGAAGGTGTACGAGATCGCCCTGTGGCTGCCTTCGTCGCTGAAGCGTAGAGCAGGGGCCTCGCACTCCGAAAATGGATGTACCACGGAGGTGCTGCATTGCGAGTACCGCTTGCGCGTGGGGCAGGCCAATGAAGCCCTGCATGACGTGCGGCGGCACCTCCTCGTGCGGACATACATGTATCAGCAGAAGGACCAATTCTCAAGAGGGGTCAGGGCAAATATGCGGGCGAAGACGCGAATCGACGTGGTGGATGAGCATGTGCGGCGAGCGGCGGCCCAGTATCGCGACGCATGGGCGGCGCTGCGGGTCCTGGGGCCGAAGCTCGGGCGGAAGGAGTGGGAGGTGACGCTAAAGGAGCTGTTGCCTGACGACGTTAGGGGCATGCCAAGGTTAGAACTGGGAGACGCTATCCGGCAGGCGGGGGGCTCAAAGAAGAAATCGGAGGCGGCGAGGAGGCAGGCGGACAGGGAGGAAGGGGCGAGGAGCGGGAAGGCAGTAGAGACGGGACAGGGGAGGAGGAAGAGGCGGAAGGTGGTACGGCCATTGTCGTGAATTTGGCTGGCGCAGAAGCAGGCAAGGAAGCCGGGCGACCCGGAGCAGGAGGACGAAGGTAATTGTTGTACTACCATCGTTGTCCACCACCACTAACATCGCGACAGTGCTTCGCATCGAGTGGGCGAAGATGTACGCAAGGGCAATGCGATGGTCGGAGGAGGTCGACTTGTTGGAAGAGGAGATGCGGCGCATTCTACAGTTCCTGACGTGGCAGGCAGATGGATGGATGGCGCAGGTGGGGAGACGGGGGCTGGCGGATGGGCCGCAGGCCAAGGGGGAAGCGGCGTACGCATTGCGCCAGGGAAGGCTGAAGGCGAAGCTTTGCACCAAGTTCGCAGAAATGTGGGAGAAGGCGGGGCTAACGGAGCTCATCGAGACTACCAAAGGCGCGGAGGGTGGGTCAACGTTGGAGGACGAGGAATTGCGCGAGGAGGATGCGGGGACGGCTGATAGTAGTGGGGAGGATGAGGAGCCTGTACGCGAGGTCAGGCGGATGGCTGTGGGGGCGACATACGAGGCTAACGAGGGCTTTGCGTAGATATAGCTTGCGCAGGACCATGTATCTTTCTTTCTGATTTTTTTTCGATTTTTTTTGCAAATTATATATATATTTATACGGAACATTCGTGCTCGTCGTCAGCGACAACATCGAGGACATGCTCGAGGCCGTCGACTAAATGCGGCTACATACGCGGTGTGATGCCAATAGCCCATGGCAAGTGGCTGGGCCTGTTGGGAGCACATCGACAAAAGCTGGGGTGATGCATCAATTCACGTCGGTAACCTTCGACGTTTATGCATCACGGTCCGTCGATGGTCATCGACCGGTGATTGATCACTCCCCCAGGCTCAGGACGGCGCGGCCCATTTCACGTCTCGCATCATTTCGCCCGGGGGTGTGATGTGGTTTCACGACGGCATAGCCACGGGCAGAGGCAAGGGACGCTGCAAGATTTGACGTCCGGAAAAGAGCTGCATTTTTGCAACGGCCGGAAAGCCGTTGCGGCTATCTATGCCGTTCATTAATCTGCTGCCAGGCGGGGTAAGGGACGGACGGGAGAGGAAGAGTGGGGTGAGAAGAGGGATGTGGGGGTGGGGCGGGGGCTGCGGCGGCAGCGGATATAGCATATATGATATATCACCCCACTGTGGTAAGAGATGGGTGGTGATACATCATTGCCTGTGATCCACAGACGTGCACGATATATCACCCTAGAGCCTCACCTATATCCGGTGGTAGATCCGAATTTCTGTCCGAATTTGGGTGCTCATCATTGACTCATCCGCGCGGCAACGCGTCGATACTGATGGAGCGCGTGCTGGCGTACCTGGCGGGTGGCAGTGCTCGAAGTGTGATGGCAGGATGTTTACATATGTTATGATCTGAGCCCTTCTTCTTCCCCTTCCCACTACACCTTCGTTCCCGCTTCCCCTCGCCCCGTGCATATCCCAGCTACCTGCTCTGACCCACAGACTACTTCCTCTTGAATGCAGCCTCTTCCTCGCTTCTCCGGCCCCTCCTCGCCCTTGGCTCTGGCTTTGTTTCCCGCCGCCGCCACCGCCGCCATTTGCACGCCACTGCACGCCTGAGCGCCGGCGGGATGGGTCCCTTCTGTCTGGATTATTGCATGGTAGCTTTTCATGCTGTATTCTCCTTGTGAAGGCGGCCTGAACCCCGCGCCGCCGTGTCTAGCGCCCGCCCTGCCGCAGCCAATTCCGCCCTTTCAGCACGGTCACAAACGGGTGGGATGGTATAAGCGACTTGGTGGGATTGATACCTCTATGTGGATAGCGCTTTCACTGCTGTACGCTCTCTTCTAGCCCCGTGGCGGTCATTTTAGTGCCCCCGGTGCACCGGCAGTTTACGCCACTCTTGTGCCCTCCAGTGCAGCCGGGGGGTCCCAAATGACTCCGTCTTCCTCCCCTCTCTCGTTTGATCCAGATTTCTGCCGCCTACATCTTGTACTTGCCTCTCGCCGCGAGCATCATCGTTCCCGCCCTCCTGCCCTCCCGCCATTGCGCCGCCCTTGTGTGCTCCTCAACCGGCAGCACGGCTTCGTCGTTCCGATTTTTTTTCTGCCCTCCTCCTGAGCAGCATTCCGTCCAACTCCGTCACGTCCTCGCACTGTGCACGTAATTATGCCACCGCTGTCCTTCCCACCGTTTGGACCGCCTTGGCGCTCCCATCTGCCAGCGCAGCATCATAGGAGGGTCAAGGACCTCCATCCATCTCCAATCTACTTCCATCCGACTCCAGATACCTCCTGCTCACGCATTACGGCGTATTTTCGCATCCTGCCCTCCCTTCCGTTTGTGCTCCTGGCGCGTTCCATTGCCGGGTGCATCATGAATGGTGTACGTACCTTGCGTATCGTCTCGATTATGTTCATCCCTTACTGCACTCCCTTCACCCTACCCCGGTGAAACTCATGCACTGCCCAGTTTCACGTTGGCACACTCTTCGGCTACAGGATCACCTCCACTATCCAATAGAGTCTATCCACCTTTGAGTTTATATTTTCCGCACTCTATACAATCCCCCTCGACTTCTTTCACTCCTCTATCTCCGTGTTCTATTCCATTTCTTGCTTTTTTGTTCCAAGGTTTCTCCACATCCTCCTGGCCGCTTATACCTCAAGAGAATGTTCCTCAGTACCTGAATAGATAAAATTTAATCCTTCTACAGCATTCCCTCATCCAATTGACCACTAGCCACCAATTCGCTACCCTTTTCGCCGTCGCTTGTTAAGCGCCCGTGGGCGCTTAATTGTTCTGTCTGGGCTGCCTGCGCCGCTTGCGGGCGCGCTTGGTCCGGGATTGACGGTGGAGCCTCAATCGGTGTATACCGTCTCCCCGACACCTATATGTACGGTTATTGATAATTTCTGGTGCAGCTGAATACTGTTTCTCGCACTGCAGCACCCTGAATCAGCCGTTCACCATTTTCCTGCCCCCTCGATGCCTGGAGCTATTCATTGCGAGGAATTGGTGATAAGTGGAGGGATGATGATCCGGTGAATCTCAGAAAAATACTCTTCAGGTCTGAACTACCGACTGCGAGTGCCTGCAGTCCAGTGAACTTCTGCACCTAGTATGTACGTGCATCCACATTCCCCGGGATTTCTTTCCACTTTAGACCTCATATATCGATTCCGGGTACATCCAGACATCGTTAGAGACCGTATAGGAACTCCAAAAAGAAATTTCCCCCCAAAAGCCCCGGGGTACGTGGACAACTGGACCGATATACACCCATGCGCTCTAGTTCGTGGTTCTGAACTGACCGAAATTTGGACTTGAAAAAAAAAGTTCTTCAAACTCGGAACTTTCGATATAATCGAGTTTGGTTAGTAAAGTTATGAAGTTTTATGATAAAAGACATCCAGAAACGACCTTCCTAGGCTCCCATCCGGCCGATTTGGCCGCGAGACTAAATTTTGACCCCCCTAGAAAAATTATCTTAAGGCGTAGTAAACTTCGATTATTCCTCCTGATACATGGGCAGTAGTCAGATATCCTCAATATGCCTCAGCGGTGCCATACAAAAGCAAACTCTTGTCGTGCCAGTATCAGTGGAACATCCCAACCATTGTGTGCCTATGGTGGGCGACTTTTGATATATTCGAGGTCGGTTAGTTCAGTTATCGTGTTTCCGGGCGATAGACCTTCCAAAACGGCCTTTCTAGGGTCCCATACACCCGATTTGGCCGCGGGACTAAATTTCGACCCCCCTAGAAAAATACCCTGAATACGTAGTAAAGTTCTATTATTACTTCTGATACATGTTTAGTAATCAGATAGTCTCAATATACCATCATCCTGCTACACGAAAGCAAACATTGGCGCACTAGGATCATTTGAATATTCCCATGACCGCTGTGGCACGTGGGAGCTACCTTTGGATATAAGCAACTTCGGTCAGTCAATTTATAATTTTTAACAACGAAAGCCGTCTGGAAATGACCTTTCTAACGTGCCATACTACCAATTTACCCGCGAGCCTAAATTTTGACCCCCCTAGAAAAATGTTCTGAGTACATCAGAAGATTTAGATAGACATTCTAAAAATTGGGGAGTAATCATAATTCCTCAATTTGCAATACTCGTGCTATGCGAAAGGAAACTTTGACGTGCCAAATGAGTTGAATCGCCCAAAACGGATGTTGTCGTGTGTTGTTATCCGATCAAAACCATGACTTTGCTCCGTTCTCCGACCTTCTTCTCTTGACTTTCACTATATCTCGCATTCCTGACCGTCAAATCTTCTAGAAACACTAGGACACCTTCCCCGCTTTCATCCCTCGGGTTTCCCACCGCAGAATTGGCTCTCTTCCTCTGCGCTCTAGCGGGCCGACATGCCCTTTCGTCCCTCTACATCCGGCTTTCCTGGGTGCGCTTTGATCCTGTTCATATGCTGGAGCCAGTATTCTCAGTCTGGATTGGCCTGGCTGGATTGTGGGAGCTACTGAGGTGCATCACAGTCGCTTGCCTGGCATTCGGTCACCGGTGTATTCATACGTTCCCTGCTAGGTTCTGAAGAGAGGATGCAAGTACTATTCTCCCCCATGTATTCGGTTGGACATAATGTACGATTGATTGATATATGACTCTCGAGAAGCTCTCCAAAGTGTCCCAGAAGAGGTGAGCCCTGCTCTTCGTCCAGCATCTCTCCCGCCTCCGGTGCGGGGCCCGCTACGGCATCGAGCATCCCGAGCCCCAGCCCCAGCCCGATTCGCAGCGTACGACGCTGCGGGGAACCTCATCGGGCTGTCGAACGCTCCATGCGCATGTACACGAGGATGCACATGCCGCCGGTGCCCGCGATCCGCGACGAGGAGTGTGAGGAGCCATTGAACGGTGTAGTGCGGGTCTATGCAAGTGTGCACTGAAGCTTAAATGATGCCACAAATGTGCAGAGGCCCAGCGGGCGCGCGCGCTAAGTCTAATTCTGCACTGGGGAGCCTGTATTTGCTGTGTGCATAGCGCATACAACGATTGGTGACCCAGTGCAGCGCGCAGCTGGGGATGCGGGATGTTCATCGGGCATGCTTACCGGAGACTGAGGGGCGCACCAAATGTATGACGTACCCTAGAGGCCGAACGCCTGTGCGGAATGCGAAGGGGGGGGCGGGGAACAAGGACGGAAGTGGATGTGTGCGGGGAATTTACACCGGACTGCGCGGGAGGCGGCGCCCCACGCGACAACCGCCGTCAGAGAGCTGCCGCGCACGGAGGCCAGCCAAGCGGAACTAATAGGTTGCTACGCACGGGGAACGAGTGCCACTGAAAAGGTGAAAATTGCGATTGATGGAAGCCCCTGGTGTCCCAGTAGAGCATTGAAATGAAGAATGACACAATAGATCTTCTTGGCCCCCAAATCTCGCGGCGGTTGGCGCTGATTTGAAAACTCATCGTGCTCATCGTTGATGGCAACGCCGAGAGCTCGAGCTCATCGTGCCATCAAATCGAGGCGGCTGTGTCAGTCCGCCATCTTGATGATCAACTGCCCTGTTTCTCAAGCGGGGCTCTGGGCACTGTTAAACTCAAAAGGGAAAACCTCTAAGGTGATATATCATGCATATCTCTGCAGGAGAGCGCATGATGTATCACCGCACGACTCTAACTACAGCGCGGTGATGTATCACACTGCCAAGATGTGGTCGCGGCGGGGAAAATATCCCAGTTAGGACTCGTACCGCCATGCGCAGCAATGGCCTTAAAAACCACGTGGATTCAACTGCTCCTGGTCGACCCCTCCCAGAGGACACTCTGGAGCTGGCTGGGCCTACTTCAACCTTAAATTCCTGGAGTATGAACCGTGACACCAACAGCCTGCATGGCGCGCCGTCCCTCGGTTTCTCCAAACTTGATCTCTCACTAGACGATCCGACTATAAGCTCTTTGCCTGAAGAACGTGCAAATGAGTTCTCTCCCGTGGTTTGGGCCGGCCTACAGTATTCCAATGTTTCGGATTTCATTCAATGCATACATGTCGGTCCCTGGCTTGAGATACACAAGGTACGGAACTGGACTTGAGGGCTACTCTAATCTAATAACAATCAGAACTTGGCTTTATACACATTAGATGTACTCAGACTCTCTAATGGGTAAGTCCCCATTTACCCCGCTTGCATATATATTATAATGAAACCTTGTTTCGTAGCCCAATGACGGAAATTCGGGACTTGTCGAAACAATGGGCGGAATGGGACATGTTATGCAGTCTTGGAAATTACCACTCGGTTGTGGATACACTGTTCGGGTATCTGAATAACAAGGTGAGCTACTATACATTGAATTACTGTTATTTATTCAGTTCTTTGGCAGATCTCTTCCAGAGTTGGCCGTACTGTTGCAAAGAAAATATCGGAGCAATTGTCTCAGGATGTTTCTGCCGTTCAGAGACAGTTGGTCTCCTTGCTCCGCAACGAGCAGAACTATCGAAGATTTTTGGCCTGTCGTGGGAGCCTCGCGCAACAGCTTTTAGATCTTATTCAAGATGTATGCTCCAGCAATTATTTCCCTCGTAGACTCGTCCTAATCTACTATCATCGTCGTTACTAGCTTTTGGATTCGACCTGCGACTCAAGATCTAAACCACTACTTTCCAAAGCCTTGATTCGACTTTCGCGTACGTCCGGACTCCATCCTACATGTTTCGCGTTACCCGGTCTGGAGAAGGTGGGCGAGCAAGTGGCAGCTGGGGGATTTGGTGATGTCTGGAAGGGTCTGGTTGAACGCCAGAACGTTGCGGTTAAAGTCATGCGTCTGTTCCGAGATGTGGACATAAAAGCGGGGCTGAAGGTTCGCATCTTGTTCAAGCCGAACTTCGTCCTTACGCCCGTGTATCCAGGAATTCGGCCGAGAAGCTCTCATCTGGCGCCAGCTTTCTCACCCAAATTTACTTCCGTTCTTTGGGCTATATTATCTGGATAACAGGCTTTGTCTCGTTTCGCCATGGATGGAAAACGGGGACGTTTTGGAGTTTTTAAGGAACGCTCCTGCGGATACGGACCATTCATCCCTGGTGAGCATAAAACTAACCATGACACCTAAGATTGTAACCTGAGCTTTCCGCGTTAGATTGTGGATGTCGCCATGGGCCTCGAGTATTTGCACAGCGAGCATATAGTCCATGGCGATCTCAAGGGGGTGAGACCGGGTTTATTTTGCTGGCATAGTGTTAACCAGACATGCAGTCAAACATTCTGGTCACTCCCTCCTGCAGAGCTTGCATTGCTGACTTTGGCTTGTCCTCAATTGCCAACTCCATGACAATGTGTTTTACCCATTCGACTGCAAGCCCCCAAAAAGGTACCATGCGATGGCAGGCGCCTGAGCTGCTCCGGGGAGAAAGTGTCAGCGATGCTAGATCAGATGTGTATGCGTTCGCATGTGTGTGCTATGAGGTACTTCTCAGTTCTGCCTCATGCGCGCCGTAAATTCATATCACCCACTCGACAGATACTGTCTGGGAAAATTCCATTCTACGATATACCAGAGCCGGCAGTAATGTTCAAAGTCGCGATCGAGGGAGTTCGCCCAGCGCGACCAGTCGCATGGCCACGCATCGCGGCGTATAACAACAACATTTGGGAACTAATACAAGACTGTTGGAGGAAAGAATCAGATCTCCGGCCCACAGCTGCTGAAATTGTTCAGAGACTTGTTGGGCTTATTGGAGCGAAAAATACTCAGTCTGGGACAGATTGGGACGAGACATCCAGTTCAAGGTTTCGGCGTTCTTTGCAAGACTGTCCGCTGCTCCCATCGGTTGTTCAAATACAGCGTATGATTGCTGTGGATGGTTCGTTCTACATATATTTCCCCGAGATTCCTTCCATTAACATCGTTCAACGCAGACATTGTCGAAGGTAGGCTTGTGCACTTCCATCCTGAAACAAAGCCGAACAGATAACGATCACCAGAACAACTCGACAGCATTGCAGATGCTCCCGAATATACGAGAGTGCTCATCCCTCGTTCGCAAGATCCCATTTCAGACTCCGTCGATTATCGCTTATTCTATAATTACACCCCGAATGACGTCAGGCACCCCAGGCGCGCAATGAGTGCCCAGAAGAAGGTCCTCGAGGGAATTTTCACCCGTGATACCCGTCCGGATTCCACGCGACGAAAGGCACTCGCCGCGCAGCTCAACATGACGCCGAGAAGTGTTCAAGTACGTGGATTCATCGTCGATTTGTCTCTTAGTTTCATTTCCACTGTAGATATGGTTCCAAAACCGCCGCGCGAAGGAGAAACGGAAAGCCTCCAAGTTGCCTGTGGCATTCGTCACCAAGGATATCAATCAGCCGCCACCTTTCTCGTCCTTGACCCCCTGTTCGATACCCGATCCCCTCCCTTCGCCTAGGTCCCCATTTGGTCACGATGTAGATACTGTTTCTCGGCTGCAGGACGATCGTCACCTCCAGTCAAGCTGGAAGAGGCTGGGCATTCCAAATTTATTGTGCTACACGACATAATTCCCTTAGGTCGAAATTTGCTCAAAATGATCCTGCTAAGATTTTACATCCTATGTATTCATGTCGAACGAGACAGTTCTCCATTTTGTGCTTCTCAACATCCCGTCTGAAGAAGCGAAGAGGGTTAACCATTCCTCTTTAATGTCAAAGCGGACTTGTGCATTGTATTTGTCGCTCAAACGAAGGGAAAAAGTTCATGAAAGTAACAATTACGACACGAGTGAGGACCAAGGTGCTGGTGAAGAACAAACGCATATCTAGGCCTGAAGGATGTCGGGAGCGAGACCAGTGTTCTTGAAGTATAAACAAAGTCGAGAGGGTGGTTAAAAGATACAGTGAGTAATAAACAAAGTACTCCTCAGTCACCGTAGGGTAGAAGACTCTATATTGAATACCTAATAAACAAAGTACTAAGGTACGGTAAGCAAAGTCAGACAGAGCGAATAACTGGATGTACCTCCTCAGTCACCGTAGGGTAGAAGACTGAGGAGGTGTCGTCGATGGCGCGAGGTATATCAGTACCGGAAATATCAAAAGAAGTAAGATGGAAAGATTATTATACCACACGGGGTCTCTGGTGCGGCGTGACTCCATCAGTGAGAAGGAAGCAAAGTAGAGAGTAATGTTTCATCGTGTTTTCGTTGAAGAGTGGAGGAGGGGAAAAGGAAATGCTTGTCTGGATAAAAATGTGGCCGAGGTCATTGGTCCCAGCTCTTAATTGAGCAGCATAGAACATTTTCATCGGCAGATATGCATTAGGATTCATTCGAACCGTGGGAAAGCCTCGGCTGAGCCCGACGGCGGTTCAACATGCTAATACTAGTAGTACGTCAATGGCATTGTCACTCGTAAACAAGAGGTATTATGAGCTGTTTGAAATCGGTGTGTTACTCTGGTGAATTGACAAGAATCAAATGTCGCCACGCTTGTGTTCTTCTTCTTCGGCAAGCTCTTGTTCTTATTCAAGCTATTCAAAGCTAAACGAACGACTCGGAGTAGTAATCATATTCCTTCGTTAACATGACTACCGATCTCAAAGTAACCTTTTCTTATACTAGTAACTAGGCGCGCCTTTGTTCTTTCCTGGGGCTCCAGTCAACTACCGGTACCGCCCTGAGTGTTGGCGAACCCCTTATTATGGCGTTGCTCAATTGTTGTATCTTGTCTGCAGGTTATAATACATAGTGTCAATAGCGAGGCAGGTGTTCTTGAATTATAAAGGGTGTTTCAAAGAGGTGCTCAAAAAGGCTGCGAATGGAGGGCGGGAGGGAGAAGGAGCCGGCGATTCCGGCGACGCTGTCGGCGTCGTCGTCGCGGCCGCAGGCGCTTGGTGGGTCGGCGGGGTCATGTGTGTGGTCGGGCGAGGAGGGGGAGGAAGATGGGGAATTCACTCTCGACCTGGAGGGCAAAGGCAAAGGAGGCAAAGGAGGAGGGGGCCGGCATCCGATGGCACAAGTTGTGCGTCTGCTATTCTTGTGTTGTTGGTAGAAAGCTAAGCAGAAGACCCCGTTCGATTCGGTTGGTTTTCATCTCTTTTTTCTCAACTTTTTCCCTAAGTCTCTTAGACTCGGTTATTCAATGAATTCTGGTATTTACGACCTTGGAACGATTAAGAATACTTGGGCGGAGTTCAGCCAAAGTTCAAGTTAAATTTTTTCCTGCTTCCTTTACTACGGGTGGACGAAGCCCAGCGAGCAACACAACGACATTTAAAGAGTTGAGGCCTTGGAAGTTGCAGTCGAATTGGCTGCCGCAGATTCGATGAGCAAGGAAGGGTAAGGACACCGAGGAGAGTGTAAGCGATCCAGTACTCTTACAGGTCTATCATGTTCGCACAAACGACACCGCACATGGTCACATATCGAGAAGAGAGCGCATGCTCACCCCCCACCCCGACGCGCCTCCTTGCGCGCCCTCAACCGCGCAAGGCTCAGCGCCCGCGCGCGCATCCACGTGTGGTCCCCGCCATACCCGTCCCCCTTGTACCCCGCCCCGAACCCGAACCCACACTCGGCCTCCAAGGGTGAGTGCATGGCGCCCGAGCACTCCGACTGCGCGCGCCCGTGTCCGTGCGGCGACACCGAGCCCCCACACTCCGAGCGCGCACGCGTGTGTCCGGTGTCGTGTGCATGCCCTGCGTACCGAACGCTGAGGAAGGCATACCCAGCCCCGGACTCGTTCCGCTCGTCGTCCCCATCGTGCTCCCCGTCCTCCTCCGACCCCGACGCGGTGTACGCCTCGGACCCGGATGAACCTTCCTTGCGCAAAGCCACCGCGCCCACCTTGGACAAGAACGACAGCGAGTCGGACGACGCTGACGCCGACGAGAGCGACAGCACGGGCACGGCGGGGACCGGCCGGCCCCCTCCCCCTTTGCCTCCTTCACCCTCCAGGTCGAGAGTGAACTCCCCCTCACCCTCCATGTCCGACCACACACATGACCCCGCCGACCCCGCCGCCGCAAGCGCCCACGGCCGCGACGACGACGCCGACAGCGTCGCGGGAATCGCCGGCTCCCTCTCCCTCCCGCGGCCCTCCCAAATCGTATGGCTCCGCGCGCCCCACGTCCCGTGCCTCCCCTCCCACATCGCGGCGGCCCGTCCCTCCCAGATGGCGCCCGCCTTGCTCTCCCAGAGGCCCGTACGCCCGGGCCGAGCGCGGGATGCCCAAGCGCTCTTTGGCAGGCGCGGCGGGCGCGCGCTCCTTCGCGAGCACGTCCTTCGCGGGCACGGCCGACGCCCCCTCCTTCGCATCCTCCTCCTTCACCGTCGGCAGGCACGCCCTCCCTCCCGCGCGGCGCCCGCCCCCCACGCGGGCCCGCAAACCGCAGGAACGTGCGCGGCGTCGACATCGAGCGTGGTACGAGCACCGGGGTAGTGGGCGGGGCGGGGGACAAGGACGCGGCGGTCGACATCGAGCCAGGGAGAGCCGTGGTCGTGGTAGTTGTGAACGCCGAGTGTGAGCGCGAGCGCGGGAGCATCTTCGCCTTCACCCCATCCTTCGTCACCGCAGCAGCCGCCGCCGGCACCCACACCCCCGCCGCCTCAAACACGCGCCTCACATCCGCGTGCCTGCGCGTCGCCTGCATCCGGTGCGCGTACGTGTATCGCAGCTCCTGGGCGCCGGCGCCGGCGCCGGTGCTGGTGGAGGAGGGATTCGGGCTGCGAAACGGGAGGATGGTGAGCTTGCGGGGTTCCATCAAGGAATAAAAGAGAGGAGTGGAAAGAAAAAGAAGAAAAAACATAAAATAACTTGAAATCAAGAAGCCAAGCAAAGCGCGAAACGAAGACAAGCGAGCCGCGACTCCGAAGCAAAGAGGAGAGACTTGAGACTCGGGAGCCCGCCGCCCCACTATACGTGTAACGCCCGTCCCCGAATGGGCCCGCTCGCGTGCTCTGCTCTTGCGTTGCCATGGAACACAAATACGGTGGAGCACGCAACTCCCCTCGCCTCCGTCGCGGAGTACATAGCATCCGCTCGCGTCTCGGAGCGTGTAGGAAAAGGAGATGCAAAATTGCGCGAAAATGGGAGAAACGAGTACGAGGATGAAAGGAAGAGGAAGAGGAGAAAATATAGGCGGGCAGGCCGAGTCGACTCGGCCTCGAACACGGGCTCGTACCGCCCTCCGAAATGAATGGAAAGGAAATAGACGAAAAAAGACGAGGCAGCGAAAGGAAGGAAGGCGGGCAGAGGAGAACGGATAGAAGCCTCCGCCTCAGCCTCGGGCAATACGGCTCACCCCCGTAGGCGTACAGCGGGAACGAAACAAGCACAGAATCGAGCGAAGAGCGCAAACACTCGCCCAACCTCAAACACCCACTCGCCCCCCAACACCCCAACACCCCGACGTCCCCCGCGCGCCCACAGCGGCATCCCCGCGCCCCCGCCCGCGAGCGTGCGGTGCGCGACGTGCGAGCCGGGCGCGGCGTGTGGGTCCGCTGCATGTGGGTCCAAGGAGGCGGGGGCGGGGGGCGAGGAAGGGGGTCGTGTGGATGTGGGGATGTGCTTGTGCTTGCGCAGAAGAAAGCGAAGCGGGCGAGAGAGGCGAAGAGAGGACAGGCGCCGTCGGCGAGCGCGGGAACAGGGCCGACGTCGGCGCGCGCACCATCCCCTCGCGTCCTTGCGCTTGTCCGTGCGCTTGTGTCAGAGGATCCGAGTCCGGCGAGGCGAGCACCGACGAAGAGAGAATGGGAGAGGCAGGTACACCCGCCCACCCCATCCCCAGCGCAGCGTACACCCCCTCCGCGGGGCGCGGGTCCACCACCATGCGCACGCTCGCTATCTTCCCTCTTTTTCTTCCTTTGTCGGGTCCGCTCCCCGCTGCGCCCCCACCCTTTACGTTCTCGTCACCCTGTTGGCCATCGGTCGGAGAAGTGGGAGGAGGAACACATGGAGCGGGGGAACCCGCTGGAGGCCACGCATCCCCAAATCCACCCCCCTTCCCCCCCCTCCTTCTTCCCTCCTTCCACCTCGAGCTCGCCCGCGTCGAGGAGGTGCGCCGGAAACCCAAACGACGCGAGGTACCGCGCCACGAGCGTGTGCGCGCCGGGGCGCGAGGAGGAGGTGCGTCTCCGGCTCCTCTTCTGCGCCTTCGCCCTCCGGCTCCACCTCGCTTTGTAGTAGGTCCGCGGGTTGGGCGGGGTCCTGCTCTGCACATGCCCCCAACTGTGCGCGTTCTGCAGAGGCGGAGGCGTCCTAAAGGAAAAGACGCATCAGCACCAGTACCAGTACACCCCGCGCTGAGGAGAGAAGCCGCACAGCGACGGGACACCCAAACGCCCCACGCCCGCGCGCGGCCCAGTTTTTGAATTTGTCTTCTCCCTGTTCTCCCTCTCCTTCGTCTTGCCCTCGTTCGTCTCCCTACATATGCACGAAATCAGCACCCCGCCCTCCCACAAGCATCCAGGTACAGGCAGAGCATCCTCTTCAGCTTGTCCGTGTTCTCCTTCGTACACAGACACAGGCAAGATAGGCGATCCCGCCCCACACTGTCGACAGGCGACAGGCGACTCCGGCACAGAGGCAGACCCGGCAGACCCGGCAGACAGACTCTCGAGGTACGCGAGCGTGACGCTCCCGTGCGTGTGCGCGGTGGAGGCGGGGCAGCGCGGCGTCTGCGCGTGTTCGTCGGTGGCGGGTCTGTGGCGGGGTCTGCTGGAGCGAGGGTAGAGGTAGGAAATGCAGATGTAGAAGGAGGAATAGATGGAGCGGCTGAGGCCGCGTGTGCAGCAGCAGTAGGAACGGATGCGGAAGCGGGGGTCGAGGTAGGAGAGGTAGATGTAGGAGAGGTGACGCTAGACGTAGAAGCAGAGGCAGCGTGTGTGTTCGTCGGCGAGGCAGGAATAGAAGTCGCGCCCTCTGAACCCGCCGCATCGTCGGCAGTAGACTAAGCATCAGCACCCGCTCACGCAGCCCGCACCGCGCGCGTGAGCGGGACGAGGTAGTCCTGGCAGAGCGGGCACCAGCTGTGGCGCAGGAAGACGACGAGCGTCCGGCGGCGCGGGTTACTCGCTCCCGACTCGCGTATATACTCGACCACGCCGCCCACCTCGGTATCGAGGGCGTTACCTGCATCGGTGTCGGCGTCCCCACCCAGACCCGTAGCGAGGGAAGCAGCGCTCATGCCCAGCAGCGCCCCAAACGGCACGCGCACGCCGCTGGGCTGGACGAGCGGGAGGCGTGGCGCGCGCGCGAGGGCGGCGCGCGTCAGGGGCGCGAGCGGGGGGACGGGCAGGGGCTTGCTTGCTTTCGGCGCGGTGTCGCCGGTCTTCTTACCGGGAGAGTTATTGGAGGACGGCGCAGGCGCACGCGCGGGCTTGAGGAGCCTACCCCCGGCGGCACGGGGCGAGGAAGGGGACAGAGGCGGAGACGTCGCGTCCGTCTCGCCCGACGCGCGCGACGAGGCGCTCGAGCAGCTCTCCACGGGCGACGGCGCCTCCACTTCCACGCTGAGGGGCCGCAGCGCCACGGGCCGCCCTGGTGGGAGCGAGAGGGCAGCAAGGCCCGGCGGGAGGAGCGCCGGCGGGAACGCGGCGGGTGCGAAGATGGTGTACTTCCTCACGTGTTCGTGGGTGGGCGACGGCGGGGGGTGGGCGTGGTGCGGGAGGAGGAAGCGCGCGAGGGGGCGTCGGCGTCGGCGGGGCGGAGGACTGCGCGGCGGCGGGTGTAGTGTGGGTGTGCGCTCGACCTCGGGGACGGGGCGGGCGAGTACGTGGGGGTCGAGCGGCGGGGCGGCGTACAACGTGAACGAGTGGCGCGGCGGCAGCGGACTTGCTGGTGCAACGCGGTTTAACGACCAGGCCACACGGGACCATACAAGTCCCACAGATTCCCTTGCATTGATCTTGCTGCTTTCTTGGTTTGCTGCTGGGTATGCATCTGGCGAGGAATATGTCGCGGAAGAGAGAGATTTTGCATCGGCGACTAGACTGGTTCCCGGGCCCGCCTCGTCCTTCTTTACTACCACAACGCCCATGTTCTTCCGCTTTGGCCCTGGATTCATAAGTTCTATCAACCATCTGCCAGTATCGCCCCTTCTCGCTGCCCTACTCGTTATTCTCTGCTCGCTCTCCCGAGGGAAAAACGCACCTCCCGGTCCTGCTCCCGGCGCCACTAATGAAGCACATAATCACCTTTGCTCCGCTGTGGATATCGCCCGAACCGCTGGCGGCACCGGTCGACTGCCTGATAACCATTCACGCTTTACTCTGTCCTAATCCTCCCATACCCATGTCTCTTCCCTCGCCAATTGAAGTTCTGGCCTGAGGTTAGATGAACTGCGCCTTTAAATTCGTCTCAGTTTCGCGATGTGAATCTCGCTCACTCCCGACCTGTTACAACTAACGACGACTCTACTCACGGCCGCATCCTAATTCCTCTCGTGTCTGTTAATTCGGCTCTCAAGTCAGACGCGTCTGGCTCTCTAATTAACTATCGCTCTGTTGCTACGACGCAGTACATCTATCAGCCTTGTTTTGTTCCCAGTGGCCCTACGAGCAACTGACGCCGCACGCCCTTGTTAGTTGTTTATTATAATGGCCTCCCAACTTATCCTACCACCTCCCTCCCTCCCTCCCTCCCTCCCTACCCGTGTACATCCCCGTTAATATACCGCCCACGTTTGTACGCTTCTCGCATGCAAAACGAAATCTGAGCCAGAGAGGGCGAAAAAAGAAGAATTGTCGAAATCACCCGACCCCGAATCGAGCGGGGGACTCCTGCATAGTTCCGCACTAACATAACAAGAATAGCAGACGCACACCTTGTGCCACCGGATGCTTGCTCTAAACTCCCAATATTAGATTGACAGAGACACCTGTGGCCGATCCCGGGTTGCTCACGTCAATTTGACCTTCAACGATAAAATCAAATCAACTCCGGCCACAAATCCACGACTCTCTGAGCTCCTATTATTTAGAAGATTTATGTTTAGATCGCCAGCGAAGATGAATTCCAAGTGGAAGCAAAAGAGAAACCGAGGAAGGAAAACTAAAAAAGAAGGTACGGCAGTTGAAACGGATCACCCGACCCCGAATCGAACGGGGAATGTCTGCATAGCACACATGGAAATACCACATACTGCAGATGCACACCTTCTGCCATCAAGCGCTTGCTCTGCATCTTTAATCTCGGACTAACAGAGACACCCGTGGCTAATCCCGAGTTGCTCACGCTTCAACAATAAAATCAAATCCACAAATCCACAAATCACTTCTAGGCTCTTAGCTCCTCTATTATTTAGAATCAAAATCATTGGATTTGAACCCCGGAGAAAATAAGTCTCCACTGGAAGCAAAAGAGAAACTGAGGAAGGGAAACTGAAAAGAAGAAGAAAAAAGATATGGCCACCGAAGTGTATCACCCGACCCCGAATCGAACGGGGAGCTTCTGCATAGAGTGCAAATGATTGTTCCCAAGAGTCGCAGACGCACACCTTGTGCCATCAGGTGCTTGTTGGAATATGGGTGCGCCCGAGGGGCCTTGGAGTGTGGGAAAGGGGAGGAGAGGTGAGGACGGTTGGAGTGGGGGAACCGAACTAATTGTTCTACATAATTTACAGGCCCTTATATATGTTTCCTACTCCGTATGTACAGCCACAATGACTCGAATAGACAACTCCGTGCCAGGCACACAACTCCGGTCGGACTTGAATATAATTTACCCATCTACTTATGGACTTGAACCAAATTCCCTCTTTAGGAAACTCCGGTTCACACTTCAACGATACCCTGGGAAACTCCGTACCGGAGTTGAGTCGAGTCACACTGACTCGCCAATCAACTCTGTCGTGTTCCTGGTTCCTGGCAACTCCGGCTTCGCTGCCGCTTGCCAAATTCCAACACTCCCCCTCAAGCGCAACGAAGCCCAAGCTTCTGAACGAAGTATTGGAGCTTTGGCTTTGCCAGTGCCTTGGTAAAAATAGCCGCGGTCATTTCCTCGGTCGGACAATAGGGGACGGTGATGTGTTGATTTTCTATAGTCTCCCGGATGTAGTGGTAGCACAAATCTATGTGCTTTGTGCGCGCATGGAACTGGTTGTCTTTGGACAACGTAATTGCGGACTGGTTGTCGCAATTAAGAGGTGTTGGGGCTGTAATTTGTTTACCCAATTCGCCGATGAGCGCACAAAGCCAGATAGCTTCTTTTGCTGAGTGCGTCATCGCGATGTACTCGGCCTCAGTGCTTGAGAGCGCAATAATTGGCTGGTGCTTCGAGCTGGCTGTAACACAACCCCCAATCATAAATGCAAATCCGGAGATCGAATGTCTGTCCGGTTGAGATGCGTGGTTGGCGTCCGAATATCCGTGGAGTGGTGCATCCGCTCCGCCGAGATGGAGCCGTAGATTTCTCGTTCCAATCAGGTAACGAAACATCCTTTTAACGGTCTCCCAATGTGCCCTTCCCGGGTTGTGCATAAATCTTGAGCACATCGAAATTCCGTGTGCTAAATCAAATCGTGTCCCTTGACAAACGTACATGAGCGATCCTAGTGCTTCAAGGTACGGGATGTTCTTCATATCATCAATTTCTGCCTGATTTCTAGGTGACTGCTCTGGAACTAAAGTTGAACCGGGCTCCATAGGCATTGAAATTGATTTGGTGTTCATGAGATTAAACCTGGCGAGGATAGTGTCGATGAAGGCTTGCTGACCAATTGAGATAGTGCACGTCGCGCGGTCTCGTTTAATATCAAGTCCGAGCAACCATGACACTTCACCCGAGTCCGTCATCTCGAAATTCGACCGAAGGTGATTTTTAATCCGGTCAATTTCTTCCATAGTGTTCGCCACAATCGTCAAGTCGTCAACTGCTGCTGCGACAATATTTGTCTTATCTCCATGTCCCAAAATGAAGACAGCTTGGTCCGAGTTGCAAACGCGAAATCCAATGGACTTCATGACTTGCGATAGCTTCTTGTACCATTCTCGCGCCCCTTGCTTTGTTCCGTACAAAGCTTTCTTCAACAGTAGCGCGAACTTTCGGAGTTCGGCTTGAGGAAGGCCGCGGTACTGTTCCAGCCCCTCGAGATATCCGTGAGGCGGCCGGACATAAATTGTCTCCTTAAGCGGAGTATTGAGGTACGCTGATTTCATGTCCATATGGTGAATTTCGCAGTCGCGCTGCGCGGCTAAAGCCAGAATCACTCGCAGTGTCAATAATTTGACCACAGGTGCAAAAGTCTCGGTGTAATCGATCCCATAGACTTGCGTGTTGCCCTTGGCGACAAATCGTGCTCTGTAGCGGTCAACCTGATTGTTGCTGTCGTGCTTCGTTTTGAACACGTAGCGGGAGCTTAACACATTCGCGTTCGGCGGGAGTTGAACAATCTCCCACGCGTGCGCTTTCTCCAGCTGAGTCAATTCTTCGTCAATCGCCTCGGCCCATTGCTCGCCTTGCGGGCTACTAAGTGCTTCTTGAGCCGTTCAAGGCTCTGCACCAGGCGTTCCGCAACTGGCCATCGCGAATTCTATTTCGGGATACCGATGTATCTCCTCAACCGCTGCGCTCGCCATGGTACGTCCATGGTGGAGGTCAGCGAAATTAGTGGGCTTGTGGTGACGAAAACCTCTGCCAGTATTCAGCTCTGGTTCAATTAATCCATCGCGTCGCGATGATTTCTTGGGCAAGGGAAACTCTTCTTCTTCCGAATCGGGTTCAAGAGCTGGTGGTTCAAGCGCGGGTGGTTCTGGAGTGTCCGGAATTTTTACAGGATCAGCGGCGGTGTCCGGGACGACCACCTCTGTCACTTTCTCCCCCTCGGACTGGATATCGTGTGAGAATGGGGTATCCAAAAGAGTGGGGAGAGTAGGGAAAGCAAGATTTCAATAATTTATTCCAAGATGTACGAGGGCTTTTATACCTCAGAGAACAATGTAGTATACAATCATAAACAGAAACATTGAACAATGGAGCGTACAATGTTTCAGGCCAGCTGAGACATGTTTCGCAACATTGCTGTGCATCTCCATGCCAGCATTCCAAACAGCCACGTAGGTACACGAGTGTACAACGTGTCGGCAACATGTCGGCTTGGTAATATTCCAACATTCCCCCTCAAGCCGAGCTCTTCACCAAGCGGCATCAAATTCTCCACTGGCAGTACCAGCAGTTTCCTTCTTCGCAGTGCAACTAGCCTTGTAGTGACCTTTCTTGCCGCAATTAAAGCAAGTGACTTCGGAAACGGGTCGTGTGCGATAAGAAGCCTGGAAAGAAGCTTCGCGGGTGCTGGTGGGTGTTTTACGTGATTCCTCGTTCAAGAGGCGGCCAATCACGTAGTCGAGGGTAAAATTGTCGGGCTCAGTAGAGTCGAGCGAAACAACAAGGGTGTCGTATGCGTCGGGGAGTCCCATGGTGAGCACAAGGATTATATCTTCATCGTCAACGGTAATGCCAGCCTTTCCTAGCCGGAACGCAACATTTCGCACATCACCAATCCAAGATGCCATCTTCTGCTGGGTGTCCATCCTCATGGACATGAATTCACGACGCAATGCCATCTTCGTTGCAAAGCCTCGGGAACGGTGAACCTTTTCCAGTTCCTTCCACACTTCACATGCAGTTGCAGGAGTCATATGTGCTAGTTGTCCAACTTCAACAGCGAGGACCATTTCCGCACGGGCCTCAGCACTCTGCCTATCCCAGTCGCGGACAGCCTTCGAATTCGGTCCAGTCGTCGGTCGTGGGGTGATCCCAACAGCAACATCATGAATGTTCTTTCGAACAAAAACAGCTTCCATCAAGATGCGCCAAATTTCGTAGTTTTCGTTCGTTAATTTCGTCATGCCTTTTGCCTCCGTCATCGTGGAAGTTGTAGGGCGTCAATCGGTTCGGGTTCGTGCTGCTCGGCGCAGAATTCGGTTTCAGTACACGTGCTTTCGGATACGGCACGATCGGTTCGGGGTTTGGTACACGCGCTTTCGGATACGGCGCGATCGGTGGGTTGGTACACACGCTTTCGGATAGGCGCGATCGGTGCTACTTGACGTAGACTTTCGGTGCCACTCGACGTGGGCTTTCGGGTACACGCGCTTTCGGATAGGCGCGATCGGTGCTACTCGACGTAGACTTTCGGTGCCACTCGACGTGGGCTTTCGGGTACACGCGCTTTCGGATAGGCGCGATCGGTGCTACACGAGGTAGACTTTCGGGGTTCGGTTCGTAAACAGATCGAGGTCAAGGCACAGTGGGAGTTGGGGGCCAATAACCTGTGAGAATGGGGTATCCAAAAGAGTGGGGAGAGTAGGGAAAGCAAGATTTCAATAATTTATTCCAAGATGTACGAGGGCTTTTATACCTCAGAGAACAATGTAGTATACAATCATAAACAGAAACATTGAACAATGGAGCGTACAATGTTTCAGGCCAGCTGAGACATGTTTCGCAACATTGCTGTGCATCTCCATGCCAGCATTCCAAACAGCCACGTAGGTACACGAGTGTACAACGTGTCGGCAACATGTCGGCTTGGTAATATTCCAACATATCGCCGATGAGGACTTCGTCCGGGTTGAATCTAACGTTTCGCTCCACTGTAACCTTGCGCTTGTTCGGCCAATAAATTCTGTAGCCTTTGCTCTGCTTGTCAAAACCAACAAACTTGCCCTCGAGAGCTCTGTCGTCGAGCTTCTTTGTCCCTTCTTGATGGACCCATGCCTTGCATCCAAACTCGTGGATGTCAGATAAATCGGGCTTCTTGCCCGTAGCGGCTTCGATGGGCATTTTCTTTACAAGTGCCCGTGTCGAGGTGCGATTTTTCAACCAATCGGCGTGCTTGACTCCTTCTCCCCACAGAAATTTGGGAAGTCCGGCCGCAATAATCATTGCGCGGGCATGGTCCAGCAGCGTGCGGTTTAAGCGTTCCGCCACGCCTTCCTGCTGAGGCGAATCGTGCACGTTCAAACGTCGCACGGTTCCCTGCCGCTTCAGATGAGCGGAGAATGCTTTCGATAAAAATTCTCCCCCTCGATCTGAATCAAGCGTTCCAATTCTGGCTCCTCCGAGTTCAATTTCGAGGACTCCAATTGTAGCGCCGCCGCGGTGTTGAAATACCCAGGCTTCATATTCCAGGTAAGCCTCGAATGTATCGCTTTTCTTGGTGATAATGTACAGCTCCGATTCACGCGACATGCAGTCCGTGTAGGAGACATAGTATTCCATCCCATTTATCGTTTTAACTTGAGCTGGTCCCCAGATGTCCGTGTATACGCGCTCGCCGTATCTGGTGGCTCGAGTTGAACGTGTTTTTGGGAACGGCCTCTTCGTGGCCTTCGCTCTGGCACAGGCTTCGCAAAATTCGGCCTTTGAGTCCATATCCAAGTTTATTCCTTCCACCATCCCTAGCCGAACGATATCCCGGGCTGCAACCGGCGATATGTGGCCTAAGCATCGATGGAGCTTGGTGAGCGTAAATTTAGTCGTTGTTGCGTTCGCTGCTTCTTCAGCCTTCGCACATCCCTTCAATGCGTTCGCCTCTAAGGCCTTCGCGGGATTCCCTCCGGACGTGTTCGCCATGCTGGCCTTCGCTTTGATTTCACCGGATGTGTTCGCCAACCTGGCCTTCGCTTGATTTCCTCCGGACGCGTTCGCCTCGCAGGCCTTCGCTATATTTTCACCGGATGTGTTCGCCTTCGTGGCCTTCGCTAAATCTCCTCCGGACGCGTTCGCCTTCCTGGCCTTCGCTTTGTTTTCACCGGATGCGTTCGCCGTCTCGGCCTTCGCATTTACTGCTGGCGGGATCTTGTAGAGTCCATTCGCCATCGGAATTCTTCCAATAATTCCGCGCTTCGGGCATTCGATGGTACACCTTCCATTTCCTATGGTAAGGCTGTAACCTGCGCGATCGAGTCGACTCGCCGAGATGAGGGTAAAAGCCATAGTTGGGGCATGAAGAGCATCCCGCAACGTGGCTGTGGTTGAATATTTCCCATTCGGCAGTTGAGTTTGAACATCTCCGCGCCCCACGGCCTCGAATGAACGCCCGTCGGCGGCGTACACGGGGATGGGTTTAATCGGAGTATAGTTCACGAATCGCGATTGGTCGGGGCAGAAGTGGGACGTCACGGCGGAGTCAATCATCTGATCTCCGTTCGAGTTGTTGGCCGCGAGTGCACTGGAGGTAACAAATGCAACATTGTCGTTACTGGTTGCAGCGTGAGCGTGATGCGCTTCCCTCCGTCCCTTATATTTGAATCCTTTCTGCTTGGGTCCCTGACCTTCCTTCCCTCCGCCTCTCTTCCAGCACTCGGACTTCATGTGACCTTCCTTGTCACAGTTGTAGCACCTCACCGTCGATTTCTCTCGTTCTCCGTGGGACCTTCCCTGGTCTCCATACCCGGATCTAACCCATGAATTCTTCGACGCTGGCTCTCTGGCTCTGGTTCCTGAATAATAGGCGGAGTTTTCTTCGCTGTGAGTGCGATTCTTGTCCGCTTGGAGTTTGCGGTGCTCCGCTTCCTCCGAGAGATGGCTGATGAGCACCCCAGGCGTTATGATTACCTTGGCGATGCGAGAGGTCGTAATAATTGTTGAAAGAACTGAGCGGTAAGACTCCGACATCGAGCCCTGAATAATTGCGACAAAATCATTGTCCGCAACTTTGGCACCAAGCGAAGCTAATTCTTCGTGTGCCATGCGCATTTGAGTGAGGTGAGCTATAACATCCTCCTCCTGATTACAGCGCATATCTTGTAGTCGCCTGCGGCGTTCCGCAACGACCAACTCGCTCTTGGCCTCGTACTCGTTTCAAACAAGCTTCCAAACTTGTGCAGCAGTAGGTGGATCCATGAGCGGGTCATCCGGCGATTCCAGCTCTTCGATAAGCAACAAAATCCGATCATTGACAGTGCTTACGATCTGCTGAATCACTTGGGCCTCCTTCTGAGCGTAAGCGTCGACTTTCTTCTCATTCTCCTCAATCTGTGCTTGCGTCGCAACAGTTGTCCTATCCTCCAGCAAAAGAGGACTCCCCGGCGTATTCAAATCCTTCGGTAAATATTCGTACGGCTTTCGGGCCGTCCCAACGAGGTGTCGATGGAGATTATGTGCCTTGATTGCGTGAATAGTCCGGCCTTTATAGGCTAGCCAGTTACCTCCGTTGTCCTGGAGTTTCGTAACCTGGTAAAGATTGAATGGAGAGGAAGAGGTAGACATGGAGAGGGAGTCGGCGTCGGGGCCCATAACCTGTTGGGATATGGGTGCGCCCGAGGGGCCTTGGAGTGTGGGAAAGGGGAGGAGAGGTGAGGACGGTTGGAGCGGGGGAACCATACTAATTGTTCTACATAATTTACAGGCCCTTATATATGTTTCCTACTCCGTATGTACAGCCACAATGACTCGAATAGACAACTCCGTGCCAGGCACACAACTCCGGTCGGACTTGAATATAATTTACCCATCTACTTACGGACTTGAACCAAATTCCCTCTTTAGGAAACTCTGGTTCACACTTCAACGATACCCTGGGAAACTCCGTACCGGAGTTGAGTCGAGTCACACTGACTCGCCAATCAACTCCGTCGTGTTCCTGGTTCCTGGCAACTCCGGCTTTGCTGCCGCTTGCCAAATTCCAACAGTGCTTACTCTACACTCCCAATCTCAGACTAACAGAGACACCTGTGGCTAATCCTGAGTTGCTCACGTCAATTTGACCTTCAGCAATAAAATCAAAATCACCTCCAACCACAAATCTACGACTGACTTCTAGGCTCTGAGCTCCTCTATTATTGAGAGTCATTGGATTTGAACCCCGGCAACAGTGAGTTCCAAGTGGAAGTAAAAGAGAAACCGAGGAAGGGAAATTGAAAAAGAAAGGAAAAGCTGTATCACCCGACCCTGAATCGAACAGGGACCTTCTGCCTAAATTCACAACAGCTCACAAGAGTAGCAGATGCACACCTTGTGCTATCAGGTGCATGCTCTACACTCCCAATATTAGATTGACAGAGACACCTGTGGCTAATCCCGAGTTGCTCGCGTCAATTTGACCTTCAACGATAAAATCAACTCCGGCCACAAATCCAAATCCACGACTTGCTTCAAGCCTCCTAGCTCATACCTATTATATTAAAATCATTGGATTTCAATCCCCGGCGAAAGCGAGTCTCGACTGAAAAGCAAAAGCGAAACCGAGGGAACTGAAAAAAAAAGAAAAAGGTACAATGAACGGGGCATATCACCCGACCCCGAATCGAACAGGGAACTTCTGCATAAACTACACACTATTTGGGAAAGAATAGCAGATGCACACCTTGTGCCATCGGGTGCTCCCTTTTACAGCCCCAATTTCAGATTAATAGACACCTTGACTCTCCGAGATCCCGCTCTGGCTTTCAAGTTGAAAATCAAATCAACTCGGGCACAAATGCATAGGCCCAGTCCTAGCCTCTTGGCTCCTCTATTATTTAGATTCATTGGATTTGAACCCCGGCGAAAAGAAGTCTCCACTGAAAAGCAAAAGAGAAACCGAGGAAGGGAAACTGAAAAGAATGAAGAATCACCCCACCCCGAATCGAACGGGGAACTTCTGCACAGCGATGAGGTTGGATACGCAATATACTGCAGACGCACACCTTGTGCCATCAGGCACTTCCTCCGCACACTCCACTTATAGTTTATCTGTGTAAAGTTGAGGTCAAAGATAATAAAAAGTCTAGGAAAAATCCAAGACAAAATGAATCACATTACCCAGGGTCTTGTGGCGAAACTTTAACCGCACCAACTTTTAATGCACACCATGCGCCATGTGCATCCCTTGCACCTTAAATCTCAGACTAAGACACACTTTCCAAGATCCCAGTTGGCTTTATCAAAGTCAAGTTGAACTTCAATAGTGTCGTTCAAAGCTGCTCCTACTTCTCTCCTACCCACGCTCCCACCCGCCTTCCCACCCACCCCCCCACCCCGAGCAGGAGCACGAGCAGGAAGCCCAAAAAGGAGAGCCCTTGCCAGTAGGAGTCTCGAGGGCTCCTTTTTGCAAAATTTCTCCTACTTGAATTTCCTTCTTAATGACTATTGCTCTTTACCCCGATATTTTTTCACAAAGTTGTAGCATTTCTCTACATACACTGACCTATAGAACCGGCTCCTTGGCCTTTTGAACCTTGGAAAACATTTGCAATGTTTTTGTTCTCCTACTTGCAAATTGGGTGGGGGGGTGGTTTCAAAGTTGCCCATTTTAAGCTCCTACTAATCGTCACATTTAAACCCCCTACTCCTTGCCATGCAATAATGGCTTGAAATATATGGCTCAAAAGTGAACAGCATATGGGGGGTGTAGAATAACATTTCAGATGGACTGGATTTTACCCCAAAGAAAAAGTTGCATTTTTGACGGAGAAATAACAAGTAGGAGCTGAAGTAGGAGCAACTTTGAACAACACTACTGTAGTTTGCATAAGTCCGTGAAAACACAAAAAAAAATCGCGCAGTCACGTGCAAGAAGAGGAACTCCCGAGGAGATTTCCAAAGTAACTATTACAGATAAAAGGCATTGTTTACAGGTCACAAGGTTCTTCGAACATCGGTCGATGTCCCAAATCAACATGCCGGAACACGTGACATTGAACAATATAGCTCGTGGACGGCCGGAAGGGATATATTGATGTCCTGACATGACAAAAAGCAACCACATGGTGAGACTTGAGTAAATTTACACGTGACTGTGCGATTTTTTTTTTCGTGTTTTCACGGACTTATGCAAATGACAGTAATTGAACTGAAAATGCCTACACATTGTTGAAGCATTCTTGACCTCGTTCCGAGCAAGGGAGTCGCCAATTTTGCGTCCTGAAAACCAAGCCCAAGAGACGAATGAAAGGTGAGCACGAAAAAAAGTAACATTACCCGACCCCGAATCGAATGGGACCCTTCTGCCTAACTTTGAATCAAAATCTCGAAAGAGCAGCAGACGCACACCTTGTGCCATCAGGTGAATACTTTACATCCCGGATACTAGACTAACAGAGACACCTGTGGCCGATCCCGGGTTGCTCAAGTCAATTTGACCTTCAACAACAAAATAAAATGAAATCCACGACTCGCTGCGATGCTCTTAGCTCCTCTATTATTTAGCAGCTTTATGTTTAAATTCCCAGCGAAAGCGAGTCTCCACTGAAAGCAGAAGAGAAACCGAGCGTGAAAAGAAAGAAAAAAACGCGATCGCAGGACCATCACTTGACCCCGAATCGAACAGGCCCTTCTGCATAACTATTCGTCGTCCCAATTTAAGACTTGCAGACGCACACCACCTTGTGCCACCGAGTGCTTGCCTGATACCCCGAGTCTCAGACTAACCGTTACTCCCTAAGGAGTAAACTCAAATTCTTCGGTTGAACTTCGACTGAACTAAAAATATTAATGCTCACACACTGTTCGAGCTTGTTCCGACCTGTAGTTATAATCAGGATTTCACCGATGTTACGTCCTGACAACCAAGCCCAAGAGACAAACAGAGAAGAAGAAAAAAAATCCTGAGGCTAAATCACCCGACCCCGAATTGAATGGGGCCCTTCTGCATAACGTTGACCATAACTCGCCTATATGCTACAGATGCACACCTTTTGCCATCAGGTACATGCTCTCCTTCTCCAATGTCAGACTAATAGGTGCACTTCCGAATTCGAATAACTCTCGAAGCACGATCAAAATGTCAAGCTGAACTCAAATCGAGTGAACTGCCCGGGTCTGTTTAACCGTGCTCCAAAATAGTAAATCCAACAATTGAATCGCCGCTCGCACTCTAGGGTCTGAAAGCAAGCCAAGAGATTTAGAGAAAAAGTTAAGAAAAAGAACAAACCATTACCATCTGACCCCGAATCGAACGAAACTCTTTTGCTTAATCTCCTGTCAGTAGCCTTAAGAGTAGCAGACACACACCCTGTGCCATCGGGTGCTTGCACTGCATCCCCAATCTCGGACTAACAGAGACACCTGTGGCTAATCCCGAGTTGCTCATGTCAATTTGACCTTCAACAATAAAATAAAATAAAACCCACCCACAAATCAGTGACAGTTGTAGCCTCCTAGCACCTCCCAATTATATCAGAATCATTGGATTTGAACCCTGGCGAAAATAAGTCTCCACTGAAAAGCAAAAGAGAAACCGAGGAAGGGACACTGAAAAAAAAGAAAGAATCACCCGACCCCGAATCGAACGAGGAACTTCTGCACAGTGATAAGTTTCGACATGCAATATACTGCAGATGCACACCTTGTGCCATAGGTGCTTCCCCTACATACTCCACTTATAGTTTATCTGTGTAAAGTTGAGGTCAAAGATAATAATAAAAAGTCTAGGAAAAATCCAAGACAAAATGAATCACATCACCCGACCCCGAATCGAACGAGGCCCTTCTGCATAACTATTCATCATCATCCCCTGTCAAGACTTGCAGACGCACACCTTGTGCCATCAGATGTTTGCTCTACACCCCCAATCTCAGACTAACAGATGTGTCGACTCTCCGAGATCCCAAGTTGGCTTCATCAAAGTCAAGTTGAACTTCGGTTGAACTAAAAATGCTCATACGCTCCGCGCGCATTCCTAACCTCGTTCTTAGCTGATTAAATGCTTAAGGAAGTCGCTGATTTTGCATCCTGAAAGCTAGCCAAGAGACTCGGGAAAAAAGTTAAGAAAAAATAACCAGACTACAGCATCACCCGACCCCGAATCTAACGAGGATCTTCTGCCTAGCCTAATACTTAAGACTCGCAGATGCACACCTTGCGCCATCAGGTGCATGCTTTAGGGTGTGTACGGCTGCAAGATACAGCCCGTATCTGCGTATCTGATGGGCAATGATTTCCTTATACAGAACCCTAGTCACATCAGGCGAGTATCGGTCACATTCCAGATGAATCAGTGATTTGTTACCAAAGCCTTTCTGCTCGTCGTGCGCGGCGACGGCGGACGAAAGTGGGGTTCTGAAATATTACTCAATTTGTGCGGTATTAGGCTATATATATGTTGAATGCAGAAATGTGATTTGGGTCAAACACATCTCGCAGAAAGTATGCCATTCAAGCTGTAGACACAATTCAATGTTGGCGGCGGGCGGCGGGCAGAGGGCGGGGCGGGCGGGCCAAGGCGGGCACGGTTGCGGCGATCATCCGACGTCGGGTTGATCGCACGGCACATCGTGCCGGGAATGTCACGCGGCATCTTCCAGGGTCTGCATAAGGAAATCATTGCCCATCAGATACGCAGATACGGACCGTATCTTGCAGCCGTACACACTCTTATATTTCCAATATCGGACTACCTGGTGCACTTCTGAGTAAATCTCGAAGCACGATCACATTTGAAGTTTGAACTCGATCTCTGAGTGAAATACCTACGCACACATCAAAGGGACTTCTTAACCTCGTCCCAACTAGTAGGCAGTAAACATGGTATAATTGAAGTGCAAGACACGCCCCTGAGGTTTTAAACCCGAGGACAGGGACAGAGGGGAAAAGGCAAGGGGAAAAAACATCTCAATACCAGCACATCACCTGACCCCGAATCGAACGGCACCCTACACTCGAACTTACAGTCCTCTAGAGTTTGAATGTCTCCAGCCCGAACCTCGAAGATTGGAAGCCTGACTCCGATCTCAACGTGCACCAGACTTCCAAGTTGCACTGGGCGGCACTGAGGAGATTCAAGTTGTCGCGATTTTGCCTCTCCGCCGGCGCCCGCTTTGTTTTAACACAACGGTGCTCTACGACTCGGGTAATGCGACATGGATGCGCCAGAGATACGATTACTCCGTGGGCTGGACTGTGATTTCCTGGACCGGCACAGCTTTAAGAAGGGGCGACTCGAACGCTGATTGACTTGAATTAGGTGTGATCCTCCTTCTTTCCCTGAAGATCTGATATATGCCGCAGCGGACGTTAACGTTTTTAGTTCCCAATATATATACGTATAAGTTAGAAAATATATTTCTAATACGACAAGCCACATTTCGGACACATTTTTTTACAAGTACAACTTCGTCGCCAAGACGAACAAGGTTGCGTGCGTATAACATTCGGGAGGGGCGGGTGTCTCGGAGACGGGATCGAATAATTTATATTTTCCTTTGCTCTGGAAACGACTCTTTGGGCGCGGTTGCGGTGGCCACATTATTTGTTCGGCGTTGAACCACTTTGAACCGTGGGAAATTTTAGATGATGCCGATCGCAATTGTTCATTCCTAAGGTTTAGTGTGGCCACAGGCTTCAAGCTAACTTGTAATGCTTTGTTACTTGTGATTTAGAAGGTCTTGTCTCATTTTGACAATTGTATTAAGCCTCCAACCCAACAACAAGGTCTGAATGGCCCTTGCCGGCTCTCTTGTCACTGTGTGTAGGTGTTTTTTTCCTAAAAAAATAAGCTGATTCTATACAGCCAGCATTGTATTCGTTCCTTTTTTCCCGGCCGCATAAGTAGTCAGGTCTATGAGGGGCAATTCTTCACAAGAAATGGAGCCTGAAACACAAGCAGTCGAAACCACCTGGCAAAAGTATACGCTCAATCCTCGGCTCAAACGCGCGAAGACTTAATTTGTTTATTGTGTTTCAGCCATCGCTTGATTCGGTTAGTCGTCTCATTGTCAGAACCCGATTGCACACTGACCCATGACAAGTATAATATTAGAGCTGAAGTTGCCCCTCAGGGATGCTGCAGTTGCTCTCTGGGAAGACCTCAACCAGAATCCCACCTTGCAAGCAGGCTCGCAACGAACTGAGCTCATGGCCAAGAGTAATTTAATCGATACCAATAACATTTCGTGTTGCATTAACCTATGCCCAGGCACCGACTCGGAGGAGTTCTTGTCCGCGGATATCATACGTCGTTCATGCTTCCCGAGCGGCTCATGCTTGCATATTGACTGACGAATGCTTACAGAAAACTTAATGCGAGTCTTCTGTAGCAAATTCCCGATCTCATGTAAGAAGGAATGGCGGGACTTGGCTCCGAAATTGCGTAACGGAGTAACGGTTGATGGGTGTTGCACGAGCGGCACATTGTGGCAGATACGCTGATGGGCACTTATAGAATCCGGGCCTAAAAGAGTCAACGATAAGGTTGACCTTCCGATATTAGCGGACTACGAAATCCCAATCGAAAACTTTCTAGAGGCCTGCTTGAAGCTATACGAGTATGAGAGGGTGCGGTCGGTCAGACAGGCTCAGAGTGTACTCCTTGGAATGCTTGGACAGGAACAGCAATAATCCGGGCATCAGTTATTTTCAATGTCGGATGACTGCCGACGGAGTTAACGAATGAGTTATTCCACAGAGTAAATACCGCTTGTGCAATGGAACTCAGGATCCAGGAGGCTCATCAACTTGAGCTGTCGTTGACCCTGTACGCGGAGACTGAGATTCAACCTGCGCAGAATCTCTGGCGCTACTAACGTCGGCTGTAGACGATCTCATGAAGACTGCGCGCGCACGAGAGCCGCCGTCTCGTCTTTCAAAATCTCTCACGTGCAGACCAAACAAACCAACATAGCGCGTCCAATTTCTGTTTTATTCATCCGTCCTCTCTGTCTCGCTGATTTTATCCCTCAACACACTTCCTTCACTATCTCCGCAGCCCAATTTGTTCTCAATTACACTGTCAAGCTTTCCATTTCCCATCCGGTTGGATACCCCGCACTTTGGCGCCAAAATATGGTCAGGATCGATATATACTTGCAATTACTTTGACTATCCCTTCACTACTTCCTCTCCACCTCAATTAATCCATATCTACCTTGTAGCAATCCCGACGCGACAGTTACTTCCAACGCCGTGAGTACACTCGGATCATGCCTGCGATTAACCTCGGGATGGCTTGGGCACTCATCTCCGACGCTGAGCAGGGGCAGCGCGTGTCTCCCTATACGTCTTTGCATGATTCCCGGTGTGCCGCGCGCTGAGGAGGTGACTTAGCCCAGGGGTTTAGAACAGTCTTTCTTATGTATGTTACCTTAGTTTCATGTTTTTCTCATGGTCTCGCTTGCGGGCTCCGGTGTCCCAAGAGAACGGGAGCAGCTGTCCCCTTATGTAATCATTCTAGTTCTTTCCATCGCACCACCATGACCTCAAATTGAATCCTCTTACTCTGAGCCGCGCCTACTAGAGCTTTCCATCCGACAACAAGATAAGTTGAGCCATTATTTTGTTCTACTGATTCTTTTCTATTAGAGCTCTTCCCGTGTTCTCACGAGAGAAGCATCAGCTGTACGACTCGGCGACCCCACCAGCATGACCAGCCAAATCCTCAGTCCCCGTCAGGACCTATCTTTTCTTCTTCAACGTATTCAAATATATTCATATCATATCTTATTCATATTCAGGTGATTCATATTCTCAGTTGACCTCAGAGTCCGTATCATATTCATATTTAGTTGAATATATTCAAAGTATATTATACCGTATCATATTTTTGGCCAGCACTAACTTAAAAGGCACGGGACTCGTACTGCCATGCAAAGCAGTGGCCTCAAACTCAAGTGGACATGTGGGATGAAAAGACCGTGCTCTTGGCATCAAGGTAAAATGTAAACCCGTCCCGGACTCTGTGCATGCAATCGCCCCTAAAGCACAAGTGATCGGTGTACTTATGGTGTGCTCTGTATTGATTTGAGCTCCGCGACGAGGCGCTGTGAGGACGTCAGTGGTCAGACAACAAGCAGAACTTGGATACGCACCACAGCCTCCGCCAGGAGCGCCTCCCGACTCGAATCCGTGTTCTGCGCCTGTCCAAGTCCGATGCCGTATTGCAGCAATTGGACCATATAATACGGATTGATTGTAGTTTCCGTCTCAGTGAGAAGACCCCTCGCCGTTGGCATCTCCGCTATTATATGAATCAGCCAAAAGAGAAAGGCCACCACGGAAGAAGACGAACACTCTTTCATGGCAAGCAAGTCCTGCTCCATCAACTCCGGAATCAGCGCCCGCTCTTCTGCATTCTGCCGCAAAAAGCCGTCATTCGGGGTGTAAGGATAGTCCGCGCGATGATCGACGGAGTTTGAAATGGGATCTTGCGAACGAGGGGTGAGCGCTCTCACATATTCGGGAGCATCTGCAATGTTGTCAAGTTGCTCTGGTGATCGTTAACTGTTCGACTTTGTTTCGGGATGGAAGTACACAAGCCTACCTTCAACAATGTCTGTGTTGAACGACGTTAATAGAAGAAATCTCGGGGAAATATATATAACGAACCATCCACACCAATTATACGCTGTATTTGAGCAACCGATGGGAGCAGCGGACAGTCTTGCAAAGAGCGCCGAAACCTTGAACTGCATGTCTCATCCCAATCTGTCTCAGATTGAGAATTTTTCGCGCCAATAAGCCCAATAAGTCTCTGAACGATTTCAGTAGCTGTGGGCCGAAGATCTGATTCATTCCTCCAACAGTCTTGTATTAATCCCCAAATATTGTACGCCACGATGCGTGGCCATGCGACTGGTCGCGCTGGGCGAACTCCCTCAATCGCGACTTTGAACATTACCGCTGGCTCTGGTATATCGTAGAATGGAAATTTCCCAGACAGTATCTGTCGAGCAGGCGATATGAATTCCAGGCGCGCATGAGGCAAAACTGAGAAGTACCTCATAACACACATATGCGAACGCATAGACATCTGATCTAGCATCACTGTCACTTTCTCCCCGGAGCAGCTCAGGTGCCTGCCATCGCATGGTACCTTTTTGAAGGCTTGCAGTCGAATGGGTAAAACACATTGTCATGGAGTTGGCAATTGAGGACAAGCCAAAGTCAGCGATGCAAGCTCTGCGCGAGGGAGTGACCAGAATGTTTGACTGTATGTCTGGTTAACACTATGCCAGCAAAATAAACCCGGTCTCACCCCCTTGAGATCCCCGTGGACTATATGCTCGCTGTGCAAATACTCGAGGCCCATGGCGACATCCAAAATCTAAGGCGGAAAGCTCAGGCTACATACAATCTTAGGTGTCATGGTTAGTTGATGCTCACCAGGGATGAACGGTCCGTATCCGCAGGAGCGTTCCTTAAAAACTCCAAAACATCCCCGTTTTCCATCCATGGTGAAATGAGACAAAGCCTGTTATCCAAATAATATAGCCCAAAGAACGGAAGCAAATTTGGGTGAGAAAGCTGGCGCCAGATGAGGGCTTCTCGGCCGAATTCCTGGATACGCGGGCGTAAGGACGAAGCCCATCTTGAACAAGATGCGAACCTTCAGCCCTGCTTTTATGTCCGCATCTCGGAACAGACGCATGATTTTAACCGCAACGTTCTGGTGTTCAACCAGACCCTTCCAGACATCACCAAATCCCCCAGCTGCCACTTGCTCGCCCACCTTCTCCAGACCGGGTAACGCGAAACATGTAGGATGGAGTCCAGACGCACGCGAAAGTCGAATCAAGGCTTTGGAAAGTAGTGGTCTAGATTCCGAGTCGCAGGTCGAATCCAAAAGCTAATAACGATGATGATAGTAGATTAGGACGAGTCTACGAGGGAGGTAATTGCTGGAGCATACATTTTGAATGAGATCCAAAAGTTGTTGCGCGAGACTGCCACGACAGGCCAAAAATCTTCGATAGCTCTGCTCGTTGCGGAGCAAGGAGAGTAACTGTCTCTGAGCGGCAGCAACATCCTGAGACAATTGCTCCGATATTTGCTTTGCAACAGTACGGCCAACTCTGGAAGACCTCTGTCGAAGAACTGAATAAATAATAGTAATTAAATGTATAGTAGCTCACCTTCTTATTCAGATACCCGAACAGTATATTCACCACGGACTGGTAATTCCCAAGACTGCACAACATGTCCCATTCCGCCCATTGTTTCGACAAATCCCGAATTTCCGTCATTGGGCTACGAAACAAGGTTTCATTATGATAGAGATGTATGCGGGGTGAATGGGGACTGACCCATTAGAGAGTCTGAGTACATTTAATGTGTACAAAGCGAAGTTCTGATTGTTATTAGGTTAGATTAGCCCTCAACTTTCAAGTCGAGTTCCGTACCTTGTGTATCTCAAGCCAGGGACCGACATGTATGCATTGAACAACCAGGAAGAAATCCGAAACGTCGGAATACTGTAGGTCGGCCAAAACCACGGGAGAGAACTCATTTGCACATTCTTCAGGTAAAGAGATCATGGTCGGATCGTCTAGTGAGAGATCAAGTTTGGGGAGACGCAGGACCTGGGACGGCGCGACTTGCAGGCTGTTGGTGTCACGGTTCGTAGTCCAGGAATTTAAAGTTGAAGTTGGCCCAGCTAGCTTCAGAGTGTCTGCTAAGAGGGATGGGCCTGGCTGCCTTGGAGTAGTCGAATCCATTTCGACTCAAGAGAGGGTTGCTACCAGTAGGGCTGTGAATGGCTGTGCATGTCAACTTGATGTCAACCAACCATGCTGAGAAGGCGTGGCCCGAACTGACATGCCTCGCATAAAGTCCGATCGCATGCGGCGTTACCCCAATTCCGCCAAATTTTCAATAAGCCCTTAAAGAGGCCTTAAATAAGGCCTTATGGATCTTCGGCGAAATGTTAAGAACTTGAAGGCTTAAATTATCACGTGTGCTTCGATTCGCAAGCAGGCTTGAACGGCATCGAGTCCACAGCTCCACGGTCTGGCCAATTCCGAACGATCCAGTACGATGTGCTCATCCGCGAGGCGATGGGGAGGATACCTGGACTGCAGATCATCAACTTGTGGACCCCAGCATATTGGGACCGTCGGTAATGAGCTCGCTGATGAAGCAGCCAAAGCCGCTACACGACTTACCCCTTCGCCCCCTGTCCCAGTCTCCCTCACAACGTGCAAGCGCCGGATCAACCTTGAGATTCTCGAACGCTAGAAGGCTCTGCGGAAGGTTACTACAACGGGCCGGGGGCTCCGCGAAATTGATGACTCTCCGCCTTCCCTCATTCTGCGATCACCATACGTCTCATCTGCTTCTCGGGCCCATATCTCGATCCTTTCGCAACTCCGTACCGACTTCTCCTGCCTCAACGCCCACCGGTATCGCTGCAGGCTTGCTCCATCTCCCGCTTGTGCTGCTTGCGGCGCGCCTAAAGAAACCCGTGCCCACTACCTCCTCCACTGCCCCGCTTGGGACCACCTCCGTCCGCCTTTACAGCTTGCATCTTATGATGCTGGGATCCTCGGTTCCGTCGATGTCCGCTCTCTCCTTTCTAACCGCAAACTTCTGAAAAGTACCTTCCATTTCGTTGTCTCAACGGGACGCTTCGCTTGACGTGGTCTTTGGTCTCTTTTCTTTTCTTTTCTTTTCCTTACTTATTTTACATATCATATAATACTCATCATCTCTCCACGAACCAGAAACAACTCGCAATCGTTCAAAATCTTATCGCTTACCTCCCGCTCTCAATATTCCTGCACTCTCTCATCACAAAGTTTCCCCACCGGTTTCCCAATTTTTCAACTTCTCCCTTCGCATACATACATAAAAATCACCCTCCAACTCCCAAATAGGTTACACGTACTTACCCCACCCCTAGCTTAGCTAGAGTACTGCCGCGTAGCCATTATGGCCAGGTACGGCGTAGTATAGAAATTCAGTCAGTCAGTCAGTCAGTCGCTTGTTTTTTGCACGTCTTCAAGTTGAAGGTCTGGTCAGTGTCCAATGTGTACTCTAATAACACTCAAGTATTCTTTACAGGGGAAATTTAAACTGTATTCATTGAAATCGACAACAAACCGTCTGCCAGCAATGAGATTAAGATCTTATTAGGAGAAGTCCGAAAGCTGGCAAGGAGGGCCGATTCGAGACCGATTCAAAAAGCGATTCTGGGGTCGAGAATCTCTGAATCGGCTGAATCGGTCTTCCTGCTCGAAAGGAGGAACTCATCAGAATCTTAAATTTAAGGGTGTCTTTAAGATCTTAAAATAATTTCGCACGCCATCCTGCACGCGCGGGGCAGCCGTGAACACTGTAAATTATCCGCGTAAATTAGCCATACTGTTTTGTCCTGGCCTGGCAGTCATTTTTATTCTCACCGGCGTTACCCCGGTCTAATAGGGGAAGTCAAAGCAGTCAGGCAGGGCCGATTCATGGCTCGATTCTGGAGTTGGTTCTCCTTAGAATTGACACACAGAATCGGATGAGAATCGGTGGTACTCTGACCGACCCATTCCGAGTTCACTTCAGAGAGCGATTCGGGAATTGATTCACTCTTGGATTCAGTGCTCAGAATCGGCTTGTCAAGAATCGGGATCTTTGCCCTTAAGAAGGGTTCTCAGAGGCGCTACAGGAAAACCACATCCCAATATTAATACATGTACAAGCAAATCCATTCATTAGAAACCAAATAACGCGTCGTTCCCATCAGTTTTTGACTTTTCGCCCCACGACTTTGAGACGCACGTGAGCGGCATGTCGGCGGCGCGCCAACATTTTGAAGCTCCGCTGCCCATTGTTGCAACGCCTCTCACTTCCGTACCACCACCTCCCGACCCCGACCCCACCGAAATACGTCCCAGGCCCGCTCTCAATCTATCGCCGCCCTCCCTCTCTCATGCCTGGATACTCGTCGCGCCCCTTGCCTTGCCGCCGCCACGGCGAACGTCGACGTTGGACTCTCCGGCTGTCATTGGACAGGTGGTGGCATGAGGCTACCGTGATATTTATCTCTTGAGTAAGCTCTTCTCCTCATGCCCTGTCAGCGCCATGTCGGGTTGCTAGAATGTCGGGGTCGCACTTCCGTCCCGTTCGCCTTTGCCGCCTGTCGGTCTTCGCCCGCTGCGCGACAGCTCCCGTTCCTGCGCCGCGATCGGTCTTCCCGCCCCGTGATTGTTTCAATCTACCTTCTATGCTGTTCACCCCGTCCGTTTTATCTCCTCGACGCGTCAGGGATCGCGTCGGCGCGTCAAACGACGCGTCGAGGCATTTATCAGTAGGTTCTACAGGTACTACTTGCGAAATTGTTCTGTAGCAATTCTTGTATTGAACCTAAATTTCCTAATTTCAAATCTACTGTGCGCTCAAATAAAGCTCAACTACCGCTGCCCAATTCTTGCTGCTTGGCCAAGTGCCACCTTGAGTCTTCTGGCGTCAAGGGACGGAGTTTCAAATGTGCCGGCGGCTAGATCACGTGAAGTCAAAGTCGTGGGGCGAAAAGTACGCAACTGTTCCCATCGTGCTCTCCGTCTTCCTCCAACACCGACGCGGTCACGGTGTACGTATCGGACCCGGATGAACCTTCCTTGCGCAAAGCCACCGCGCCCACCTTGGATGAGAACGACAACGAGTCCGCGTGCCCCACGTCCCGTGCCTCCCCTCCCACATCGCGGCGGCCCGCCCCTCCCAGAGATCCGTCCGCCCGGGCGGCGTCGACGCCGAGCGCGGGATGCCCAAGCGCTCTTTGGCAGGCGCGGCGGGAGCGCGTTGTTTCGCGGGCACGACGGGAGCGCGTTCCTTCGCGGGCACGGCACTAGCGCCATCCTTCGGATCCTCCTCCTTCACCGTCACAGGAGCAGCCGGTACGCCCTCCCTCCCGCGCGGCACCCTTCCCCCACGCGGGCCCGCAAACCGCAGGAATGTGCGCGGCGTCGACATCGAGCGGGGTAAGAGCATCGGTGTAGCGGACGGGGCGGGAGAAAAGGACGTCGCAGGGGTGGTGGACGACGAACGCGGGAGCGTCGTTGCGTTCGTGGTGCTCGTGCTCGTGGTCGCGGTCGTAGCCACGGTGAACACCGAGTGCGAGCGCGAGCGCGGGAGCGTCTTCGTCTTCGTGTCCTTCATCGCCACAGTACCCGCACCTGGCGGCACCCACATCCCCGCCGCCTCAAACACGCGCCTCACATCCGCGTGCCCGCGCGTCGTCTGCATCCGGTGCGCGTACGTACAGCGCAGCTCCTGGGCGCCGGCGCCGGTGCTGTTGGAGGAGGAGGGGGAGGAGGGGGAAGGGCTGCGAAACGGGAGGATGGTGAGCTTGCGGGGTTCCATCAAGGAATAAAAGAATAAAATAATAGTAAGGGATGAGATGGGAAGGGAAAATAAATCAATAAGCCACCCAAAAGCGCGAAACGAAGACAAGCGAGCCGCGACTCCGAAGCGAAGAGGAGAGACTTGAGACTCGGCAGCCCGCCTCCCACCCCGCACACCCCCATACATGTAACGCCCGCCGTCCCCGAATAAGCCCGCTCGCGTGCTATGCTCTTGCGTTGCCATGGAACACAAATACGATGGGGCACGCAGCACTCCCCTCGCCTCCGTCGCGGCGTACATCGCGTCTCGGACTGCAAGAAAGGAGATGCGAACTTGTGCGAAAATGAGAGAAACGAGCCGATTGGGGGAGGGAAGAAGGAGGGAAAAGAACGAATAGCAAGGATCGGACTCGGACCCGGACCCAAACGGAAAGGAAGAATGGAAAAAAAAACGAGGGCAGTGAAAGGAAGGAAGGCGGAAAGAAGAAGGCAAGACATATCCCGGGGCAGTCCCGTTAAGAGGAGAAAGTCTACGCCGACCGCGCCTCGGACGCGGACTCGCGGAATCGAGCTCTGGAAAGCAATCGAAAAGGGAAATGAATCCTCGCGCAAGGACAAAAAATCCTATCGCCAACCTCAAACACCCACTCGCCCCCCAGCACCCCAGCACGCCCACGTCCCCCCGCGCCCCACAGCAGCATCCCCGCGCGCAGGAGCACCGCGCCCACGCCCGCGAGCGTACGGTGCGCGACGTACGAGCCGGGGGTGGCGTGTGGGTCCGCGGGCGCGGGGGCGAGGAAGGGGGGTAGAGGCGGGTTGTGTAGTATGGGTGCGGATATGTGCTTGCACAGAGGAAAGCGAGGCGGGCGAGAGAGCGCAGGCGCCGTCGGCGAGCGCGGGAATAGAGCGGACGTCGGCGAGCGCGAGAGCGGCGCTGGCACGGTGGGCGAGCGCACCATCCCCTTCCCCTTCCCGCCCTTTCCTGCTCCCTTACTGCCGCGACCCACCCTCCAGCTTCGGCGTCGATGAGCTCGATGGCACCCTCGTCTCCGCCCCCGCCCACCCCATCCCCAGCGCAGCATACACCCCCTCCACGGGCCGCGGGCCGACCACCATCCGCACGCTCGCGATCCTTCCTCTTCTTCCTCTCTTCTGTCGGGTCCTCTCCCCGCTGTGCCCCCACCCGGCTGAAGCTCGTCCCCGCCCCCATCTTCGTCTTCCGCCCGGGTCGCAGGCGGACTCGGGGAAGCAGCAGAACCCGCTGGCGGCCACGCATCCCCCCTCCTCCCATCCTCTCCGTCTTCCCTCCTTCCCCTTCGAGCTCGCCCGCGTCGAGGAGGTACGCAGGAGACCCAAACGACGCGAGGCCCCGCCCCGCGAGCGTGGGCGCGCCGGGTGCAAGGAGGAGGTGCGTCTTTGTCCCGGCTCCTCGTCTTTCTCTTCTGTCTCCACTTCGCTTTGTGCTAGGTCCGCGGATTGGGCGGGGTCTTGCTCTGAACGCGCTCCTAACTGTGCAGGTTCTGCAGAGGCGGAGGCGTCCTACACAGCGAATCAGCATATGGGCTTGGAACAACTGTAAAAAGAAATACGCACAGAAAGAGTAGAAGGACACCCAGGGCTAAACGCCCCACACGCGCGCGGCCCAGTCTTTGAATTTGGCGTGTTCTTCTTCTTCATTTCCTTCTCCCTACATACGCAAAACGCAAAATCAGCACCCACCCCTCCAAAAGATGAGAAACAAAAGACGCACAAGTTACCCTCGGTCGTCTTCTTCAGCTTATTCTGACTGGACGTGAGCGTGCTCCTCGACAGGCGACTCCGGCGCAGAGGCAGACCCGGCAGAGACTCTCGAGGTACGCGAGCGTGACACTCCCGCTCCCGTGCGCGGGACACGCGGGGCAGCGCGGCGTCTCTGCCTGCGTTTGCGTCTCTGGACTCGGTTCTGCCACGGGAGTAGGAGTAGATGTGGAGGCGGCGCCGTTGTTGTTCTCGGTGGCGGGGGTAGAAGTAGGCAAGGGACGCGAGGCAGGCGAGGCAGACGTAGATGCGGAAGCGGAAGCGGGGGTAGAAGTCGCGGGAGAGGGAGATGTAAGAGAGGTAACGCTAGACGTAGAAGCAGAAGTAGCGTGCACGATCGTCGGCGAGGCAGGAACAGAAGTCGCGCCCTCCGAACCCGCAGCAGTCCCAGAAATAGCGGAATCATCAGCACCCGCACACGCCGCCCGCACCGCGCGCGCGAGCGCGACGACGTAGTCCTGGCACACCGGGCACCAGAAGTGGCGCAGGAAGACGACGAGCGTGCGCCGGCGCTTGGTGCTCTCACCGCTTACACCATGTGCACCTATGCGGTACTCGTCTGCGCCACCCGCCTCGGCGTCGACGCCAGCTTCGACCGCGGCGTTCATACGAGCATCAGAGTCGAGCTCGCCACCACACCCGCAGCGAGGGAAACAGCAATCATGCTCAACAACAGCCCAAACGAGACGCGCACGCCGCTGGGCTGGACGAGCGGGAGGCGCGCGTGGGGGGTGCGAGCGGGGGAGGGGCGGGGTGCCAGTCTTCCCTGGGCTCCCGCTACCGGTCTTAGGCGCGCGCAGGCTTGAGGAGCTTCCCGCGGAGCGAGAAAAGGGACAGAGGCGGGGACGTCACGTCCGTCTCGCCCGACGCGCGCGACGAGGCGCTCGAGCAGCTCTTCACGGGCGGCGGGTCGTCCACGTCCACCTCCCCATCGAGCTCGAGGGGGCACAGCGCCACGGGCCGCCCCGAGGGCAGAGACAAAGCAGCGAAGCCCGGCGGGAGGAGCGCAGGCAGGAACGCGGCGGGCGCAGGCGCAGAGATCGTGTGCTTGGTCGCGCGTGGGGGACGGCGGGGGGTGGGAATGGTGCGGGCGCGTGAGGCGCGTGTGTGTCGGCGTGGGCGGCAGCGTCGCGGGCGTCGGCGGGGCGGAGGACTGCGCGCGGCGGCGGGTGTAGTGCGGGTGTGCGCTCGACGTCGGGGACGGGGACGGGGCGGGCGAGTATGCGGGGGGCGTGGGGTCCAGCGGCGGTGCGGCGTAGAGCGCAAACGAGTGGCGCGGCGGCAGCGCCGCGATGCGCTCGCCGTCGTCGTCCGCGACGGCGGCGAGGAGGGCGACGTCGTCGGGGTCGACGACGGGGGCGGGCTTCCGGCGGACTTCCGGCGGACGCGGGCTGTGGACGCCATGAAGGCAGGAGGCAAGCAGCAGCGAGGCAAAGGGCCGTCAAGCGGATTCCAAGTTAACCTAACTTGCTGCTGCAATGCGGTTTAAGGAGCAGGCCACACGTGTCGGACGCCTGCTCTTCGCTTTACCCATACAAGTCCCACAGACTCCCTTGCAATGCATTTATCTTGTGGATTTCTTGGCTGACTGCTGAGGTATGCATCTACGCGTCGAGCGAGCAATATGTCGCGGAAGGGAGAGATTTGCGCCGGGCACTAGACTAGTTGCCGGGCCTCGTCCTCCTACAGTAGGGGACACTCAAACTCAACAATTTTGATGAAGGTTATAGTAAGCCCCCGGAAATGATCGGGATGCAAAGTAGACTTATTGGAGGTCCTTCTGAATTTTTTTTAGCCCGATCCCACGAGCCGTTCCTGAGATAAAGGGGTATTTATAGTGGTGAACCTCCAAAACAATGGCCGTACCCCAAAACCTATAGTAAAATCACGAAAATATTCCTATAGACTCCTTTCAATGAGCTGAGTACAATGGAGATCTTTTCAAAAAGATTCAACGAGTGGTTCCTTCAAAAATAGCCTGTGAAAAAGTTGCTGGATGGGGAGACAGAGCTGATACCTAACTATCATGATGAGTGTTGCTTCCATGTTAATGATAATACTGACCAAATGTGGTGAGTAATTCTTCCTGTTCTGTTGAACATTTGCTCAATGATCTTTAGGCTTCAGAAAGATGAACAACCACTCAGAAAGAAAGGCCGTGGTCGACTCATTCATGTTTCAGAATTTATCAACCCAGAGACAGGACATCTTGTCTTCATTGATAAAGCTACAGGGAAGATTCTCAGAATGGCTCGAAAGATCATCTTCCCTGGTTCAGGTCATGATCCTGTGAACAGTTTTTGAAACAACTCAATGAAGCCATTGATCTCTTTGAAAAGCAATTTCCAGGAAAACAAGCTTTATATGTCTTGGATAATTCTTCAGCTCATGGATCTATGGGCCCAGATGCCCTCAATGCCTTTACAATGAACAAGTCAGATGGTGGGAAGCAGCGAAAGCAGAAAGATACAATTATTCCGGACAGTAACCCCGATGCATCCTGCAGAGGAAAGGTCCAGAAAATGACAACTGATAAGGGAGAACAAAAAGGACTTCAATCTGTTCTGGAGGAACGTGGATTTAATGTGAAGGGGATGAAAGCAAAGTGCAAACCGGTGTGCCCTATTGAGAACAAGGACTGCTGTATGGCACGATTATTGAGCCACCAAGATGATTTTAAGAATCAGGTCTCAATGGTGGAGGAGTTGATTAAAAGGAGGGGACATGAAGTGATCTTTCTTCCCAAGTTCCACTGCGAGTTGAACCCCATTGAAATGGTAAGCATATTTTCTTGCCCATTCACAACAAGTATCTAACAATTGTACAAGTACTGGGGATGGGCCAAATACAGATATCGGGAGGAAGAACAGAAGAATTTTGAACAGGCCAAAGCTGCAGCCATCAAGTGGTTGGATGCTTGTCCATCCGAGGTCATTCGCAAATTTATCAACTGTTCCTGGCGATTTATAAGTGCTTACCGGTTGGGATTGACTGGGTGGGCTGCAGATTGGGCTGTGAAGAAGTATAGGGGACACCGCACCATTTCTGAGCAGGCATTGAGGGCTTTGGAGGCAGCAGGAAGGCTCAAGGGGCCAAGATAGGTACACACAATTTTTGTTCAAAGCCACCAGAAATTTGGCCATACGTAATTCCTCGTGGAAAATTCGCGAAAAAATTGTTTTAGGCTTATTTTGAGGTGCTGAATCTGATTCTGAAGTCAGCTAAGCTCTCTATTAAGTATATAAGCTGCTAGGTGATTTGATGAGTTTGACTGTCCCCTACTGTAGACCTCAACGCCCATGTTCTTCCAACCGCTCTGGCCTCGTCGGCCACCCCTGGATTCGCTAGCCTCATCATCTATCTGCCAGCCTCGCCGTTGCTCGCTGTTCGCTCTCCCGAGGGGAAATCCCGCATCCGGTCCTGCTCCCGGCGCCGCTAATGAAGCATCTACCTTCCTTTGCTCGCTCCCCGTTGTGTATTTCGCCCGAGCCGCTGGCGTCACCGGTCAGCTGCCCGACAGCTCTCCCGGTGGTTATTTTCCATGTATACGATACACCTCTGCCTTTATCTGTATCTGTAGATATCCATGGACAAATACCATAAAGTAACGCACGCATCCCATCTTCATTAAGTACGGTATCTGAGGAGCGAATTAAACCGACTCTCGAGCTCAGCTTGAACTTTTAAAAAAATTGAAAACCAACTTGCATATCACCCGACCCCGAATCGAACGGGGAACTTCTGCGTAGACTACAGGGGACTCGACTCAAGAGTAGCAGACGCACAGGGCCTTGTGCCATCAGGTGCTTGGTCTACACTCCCAATCTCAGACTAACAGCTGCACTTCTGGAGCAAACCTCAAATTGAAATTCCTCATCTTCGATTCGACTCAAAATGCTTACACACTGTTGAAGCATTCTTGACCTCGTTCAGAGCAATGGAGTCGCCGATTTTGCGTCCTGAAAACCAACCCCAAGAGACGAATGGAAAGGTGAACACGAAAAAAAGTAATATTACGAATATATGACCCGACCCCGAATCGAACAGGGCCCTTCTGCTAAATGCTTCGAAGCTGCTTCAAGCGTAGCAGCCGCACACCTTGTGCCACCGGGTGCTTGCTCCACATTCCCAATCTCAGACTACCAGAGACATTTGTGGCTACTCCCGAGTTGCTCACGTCAATTTGACCTTCAACAAGAAAATCAAAATCACCTTCGACTCAAATCCATGACTCGCTTCTAGGCGCTTAGCTCCTCTATTATTTAGAATCATTGGGTTTAAATCGCCAGCGAAGATGAATTCCAGGTGGAGAAACCGAGGAAGGGAAACTGAAAAAAAAAAGGCTACAGACCAATCACCCGACCCCGAATCGAACGGGGAACTTCTGCATAGACTGCATACGATTTGTGTTAGAGTAGGAGACGCACACCTTGTGCCATCAGGTGCTCCCTTTTGCAGCCCCATTCTCAGATTAACAGATACCTTGACTCTCCGAGATCCCGTTCTGGCTTTCAAGTTGAAAATCAAATCCACAGGCCCCGTCCTACAGCCTCTTGCTCGTCCTTTGTATCAGAATAGTCTGGCTTGAATCCCCAGCGAAAGCGAGTCTCCAGTGAAAATGAAAGAGAAACCGAGGAAGGGAAACTGGAAAAAAAAAAGGGCTACAGATCAATCACCCGACCCCGAATTGAACGGGAACTTCTGCATAAACTGCAAACCATCTGGGAAAGAGTAGCAGATGCACACCTTGTGCCATCAGGTGCTTGCTTGTTCTGCATCCCCAATCTCAGATTAACAGACACCTTGACTCTCCGAGATCCCATTCTGGCTTTCAAGTTGAAAATCAAATCAGCTCGGGCACAAATCCACGACTGACTTCTAGCGCTTAGCACCTCCCAATTATATTAGAATCATTGGATTTGAACCCCAGCGAGAGTGATTCTCCACACAAAACAAAAGAGAAACCGAGGAAGGGAAACTGAAAAAAAAAAAAGAATCTACAGCCAACTGTATCACCCGACCCCGAATCGAACGGGGAACTTCTGCATAAATTTCAGCAACAGTACTACAAGAATAGCAGATGCACGCCTTGTGCCATCGGATGCGTGCTCTGCATCCCCAATCTCAGACTAAGAGACACACTTCTGGAATCCCTAGTTGAAGCTTGATGAACTTGATATCAAAATCAAGTAAACTTCCAGGCAGTTCCAGCAGCCTCTTATGTCCGAAATTTATCAGAATCGTTGGGCTTGAATTCCCAGCGCGAGTGAGCGAGCCTTCAACGAAACCAGAAGACAGCGAGGGAAACTAAATTTAAAAAAACACACTGGAAAGGGAATCACCCGACCCCGAATCGAACAGGGCTCTTCTGCTTAAGATGGTTTACGACCTTCTAAGAGTAGCAGACGCACACCTTGTGCCATCAGGTGCTTGCCCTGCACCCCCAATTTCAGACTAAGAGACACCCTTCCCACATCCAACGTCGGCCTCATCGATATCAAGTTGAACTTGGGTTGAACTAAAATTCAAAGACCCCAGTCAGGCCTTCGGGGAATTTCCCTATTATGCAGGTAGCATACCCCAAATGAGAGAACACGAGATGAAGGGAAGAAAAAGAAGGAGAGGAAGAAAAAAGACATAACCGGAAAGTGCACCACCCGACCCCGAATCGAACGGAGCTCTTCTGCTAAACTGAGTTCAGTCATTCTCCACAAGTAGCAGATGCACACCTTGTGCTTGCTCTGCACTCCCAATCTCAGACTACCTGGTGCACTTCTGAATGAAACTCGAAGCACGATTAGATTTCAAGTTGAACTCAATCTGCGAGTGAATTGCCCACACATCGAGGGGACAGTTTAACCCGTTCGAGCTGTATACTGGAATTGAATCTGACTTCTCGCCCCTTGAAAACAAAGCCCAAGAGACGAACGGAAAAGAAGGGGAAAATAATCCCGAAGCTAAATTACCCAACCCCGAATCGAACGAGAATCTTCTGCCTAGCTTTATAGTTCATCTATAACTCGCAGATGAAAACCTTGCGCCATCAGGTACATGCTCTGTGGCCCCAATCTCGGACTACCTGGTGCACTTCTGAGTACTCAAGTTGGCTTCATCAAAGTCAAGTTGAACTTCGATTGAACTGAAAATGCCCACACATTGTTAAGGCATTCTTGACCTCGTTCCGAGTAAGGGAGTCGCCGATTTTGCGTCCTGAAAACCAAGCCCAAGAGACGAATGGAAAGGTGAACACGAAAAAAAAGGAACATTACGAACATATCACCCGACCCCGAATCAAACAGGGCCCTTCTGCTAAATGCTTCGAAGCTGCTTCAAGCGTAGCAGACGCACACCTTGTGCCATCAGGTGCCTGCTCTGCATCCCCAATCTCGGACTAACAGAGACACCTGTGGCTGATTCCCAGTTGCACAGGTCAATTTGAGCTTCAAGAATAAAATAAAATGAAATCAACTCTGGCCACAAATCCACGACTCGCTGCGACGCTCTTAGCTCCTCTATTATTTAGCAGCTGTATTTTTAAATTCCCAGCAAAAGCGAGTCGTCACTGAAAGCAGAAGAGAAACCGAGCGTGAAAAAGAAAGAAAAAAACGCGATCGCAGGACCATCACTCGACCCCGAATCGAACGCGGCCCTTCTGCATAACTATTCGTCCCAATTTAAGACTTGCAGACGCACACCACTTTGTGCCACCGAGTGCTTGCCTGATGCCCCGAGTCTCAGACTAACCATTACTCCCTAAGGAGTAAACCTCAAATTCTTCGGTTGAACTTCGACTGAACTAAAAATATTAATGCTCGCACACTGTGAGCTTGTTCCGACTTGTAGTGATAATTAGGGAGTCGCCGATGTTATAATCAGGGAGTCGCCGATGTTACGTCCTGAAAACCAAGCCCAAGAGAGAAAACAAGAAAAAAATCCTGAGGCTAAATCACCCGACCCCGGGGCCCTTCTGCATAACGTTGACCATAACTCGTATATATGCTGCAGATGCACACCTTGTGCCATCAGGTACATGCTCTCCATCTCCAATCTCAGACTAATAGGTGCACTTCTGAATTCGAATACCTCTCGAAGCACGATCAAAATGTCATGCTGAACTCAAATCGAATGAACTGCCCGGGTCTGTTTAACCGTGCTTCAAAATAGTAAATACAACAATTGAATCACCGCTCGCACGCTCTACGGCCCGAACACAAGCCAAGAGACTTAGGAAAAAAGTTAAGAAAAAGAACAACAAAACCATAACCGAATCGAACAGGACCCTTCTGCCTAACTTTGAATCAAATTTTCGAAAGAGTAGCAGGTGCACACCTTGTGCCACCGGGTGCATGCTCCACAGCCCCAATCTCGGACTACCTGGTACATTTCTGAAGAAATCTCGAAGCACGATCAAATTTGAAGTTGAACTTGGTTGAACTAAATAGAAAATGCTCACACTGTTCGAGCATTCTTAACCTCGTTCCGAGCTGTCGTAAATACTGAAGCAAGTATTTTGCGTCCTGAAAATCGAGCCCAAGAGACGAACGGAAAGGAATGAAAAATAGTCTTAAGGCCAAATCACCCGACCCCGAATCGAACAGGGCCCTTCTGCTAAATGCTTCACAGGAGCTACTTCAAACATAGCAGACGCACACCTTGCGCCATCGGGTGTATATTCTATGTCCCCAATCTTGACCTACCTGGTGCACTTCTGGAGCAAACCTCGAACTACGATCAAATTTCAAGTTGCACTCAATTATGGTGAATTGCGCGGGCCTGTTTAACCGTGCTCCAAAGTAATAAGAATTAAGTTAGTGCTCGCACGCCCTCGATTCTGAGTAAGCCAAGAAAAGGGAGAAAACAGAGGGAGGGGAAGAAAAAAGGTGCGCGAAGAGTACACTACCCGACCTCGAATCGAACGAGGACCCTCTGCATAAACTGTTCACAGGAATGTATATCCTGCAGAAGTGGCGCAGGTAGACGACGAGCGTGCGGCGGCGCTTGGTGCTCGCTATGATACTCGCCCCCGACTCGCGGGTATGCGTGGCCGCGCCGCCCGCCTCGGTATTGAGGCGTTACCAGCATCGACATTGGAGTCGGGCTCGCTACCTGTTATAAAAGCCAGAGACGTAACATTCATGCCTAACAACGCCCCAAACGGGATGTGCACGCCGCTGGGCTGGACGAGCGGGAGGCGCGCGTGTGTTGAGCTCGAGCGGGCCGCCCCGGCGGGAGAGCCAAAGCAGCGAGGCCCGGGGGAGGAGCGCGGGGGGGGACGCGGCGGGCGCGGGCACGGAGATCGTGTGCTTCCTCACGAGGTCGTGGGTGGGCGAGGGCGGCGGGTGGGATGGTGCGGGAGGAGGAGGCGCGCGAGGCGCGTCGGCGTCGGCGTCGGCGGCGCGCTGGGCGGGGAGGGTGACGGCGGGGCGGAGGACTGCGCGCGGCGCCGAGTGTAGTGCGGGTGTGCGCTCGACGTCGCGGCGTAGAGGGCGAACGAGTGGCGCGGCGGCAACGCCGAGATGCGCTCGCCGTCATCGTCCACGGCGGCGAGGAGGGCGGCGTCGTCAGGGTCGATGGCGGGGGCGGGTTTGCGGCGGACGCGGGTTGTGGACGCCATGAGCGCTGGAGCCAAGCAGCAGCTAGGCAAAGGGCGTCAAGCGGATTCCATTTGCTGCTGCAACGCGGTTTATAATAAGGACCAGGCCACACGTGTCGGGCGCCTGCTCTTCGCTTTACCCATGCAAGTCCCGGGGATTCCTTTGCAATGCATTTATCTTGGGACTTTGTTGGTTTGCTGCTGGGTATGCATCTGCGCGTCGAGCAAGCAATATGAAGGGAGAGATTTTGTATCGGCGACTAGACTAGTTCCCGCGCCTCGTCCTTTCTTTACCACAACGCCCATCGTGCTGTAACCGCTCTGGCCTCGTCGGGTGCCCCTGGATTTCTCATCAACCATCCGCCAACGTCGCCCCTTCTCGCTGCCTTGCTCGCTGTTCGCTGCTTGCTCTCCCGAGGGGAAATCCCACATCCGGTCCTGTCCCCGGCGCCGGCGCCACTAATGAACCATCTAACCCTCTTCGCTAAAACTTTATTCATCGCGCCAGCTGGCGTGTTTTGTGTCCTCATTGACTGCTTGTCAACCACATATCATCCCCCAGCTCCCCCATGTCTCTGTGCTCGTTCAATCGAAGTTCTTGACTCAAACCCGACCTATCTCGTACATCTTCTTGCGCTCAGCCGTTCGCTCGCTTGATACGTATCTACATGTGATTCAGTCCAGTGACTCGACGTACTGCCATCTTCCTCTCTCCCATGTCTCTGGCCTCATTAATCGAAGTGTCTAGCGGTTGGATGCCGAGACTCAACTGAGCCTTCTTCTTAATCTCGCAGCTCACACGGCCGATTCTCTGACACAAATCCTATTCATTGCTGCCTTAAAAATCCCGGAGTCGTTTACAATGAGCCCAGCTATCTATTAGCTTATCAGACTGAGAAAACTGAACAGCCACTCTACCCGCGGGCGTCCTAATTCCCCCGTTAATTCTCTCGAGGTCATAACTTCCGCGTCCGAGCCTCCACTTAGCTCTCTCTCTCTGTTACTACGACTATCAACTTGTATCTAGTGGCCATACGAGCAACTAATGCCGCACGCTCTTGTTAGTTATTTATTATAATGGCCTCCCAACTTTTCCTACCACGCACCTCCCTCCCTACCCATGTACACCCCCGCTAAAGTTCCGCCTATGTACGCTTCCCACATACATACAAAAACGAAAATTCGAGTCAGAGAGGGCGAAAGAAAAAAATACGTTGAAAGACAAGCATCACCCCGAATCGAACGGGGAACTTCTGCATAGAGGATATAGATAGCTTGTCATATACTGCAGATACACACCTTGTGCCACCGGGTGCTTCCTCTGCACTCCCCACTTGTAGTTTATCTGTGTAAAATTTGAGGTCAAAGGGAATAACCTTGAAAAGTCTAGGGGAAAAAAAAAATAGAGATAAAACTAATCACCCGACCCCGAATCGAACGGAGCCCTTCTGCATAACATTAACCCACAACCACTACATATCCTGCAGATACCTTGTGCCATCAGGTGCTTGTTCTGCATCCCTCATCTGAAACTAACAGATCTCCGAGATCCTGAGTTGGCTTTATCCTTCAAGTTGAATGTCAAGTTGAACTTTGGTCGACTAGAATGCCCACATATTCAAAGACCCCAGTCAGGCCTTCGAAAAGGTTTCCCAGTATAAGATTGAACACAAAATCCATACCCTAAATGAGAGGACAGGAGATGAAGGGGTGGAAAGAAGAAGGAGAAAAAAAGAAACAGCAACGAGGAAAAGAAATCACCCGACCCCGAATCGAACGGGGAACTTCTACATAAATTTCAGCAACAGTACAAGAATAGCAGACACACACCTTGCGCCATCGGGTGCATGCTCTGCACTCCCCATTCCCAATCTCAGACTAAGAAAGACTTTCCGAGATCTCAAGTTGGCTTTTTCAAAAGCTGAAGTCAACTTGGTTGACCTGAATAATATCAATGCTCGGACTGCTCAAGCATTCTCAACCTTGTTCCTAGGTAATAAATACGAATTAAATTCCGCCTCGCATGCCCTAGGGTCTGAGAGTAAGAGACGAAGGGGGGAAAAGGAGAGGAAGAAAAAAAGTCACCGAAAAGCACAAATCACCCGACCCCGAATCGAACAGGAGATAACAACAATAGCAGACGCACACCTTGTGCTACCGGGTGCTTGCTCTGCACTCCCAATATTAGATTAACAGAGACACTTGTGGCTGATCCCAAATTGCTTAAGTCAATTTAACCTTCAACAATAAAATCAAATCACCTCCGGCCACAAATCCACGACTCACTTCTACGCTCACCTCCCAATTATATTAGAATCATTGGGTTTAAATCGCCAGTGAAGATGAATTCCAAGTGGAAGCAAAGAGAAACCGAGGAAGGGAAACAGAAAAAAGAAAGAATCACCCGACCCCGAATCGAACAGGGAACTTCTGCACAGCGAGAGGATGGATACGCAATATACCGCAGACGCACACCTTGTGCTATCAGGTGCTTCCTCTGCGCACTCCACTTATAGTTTATCTGTGTACAATTTGAGGTCAAAGGGAACAAATAAGTCTAGGAAAATCCAAGACGAAGAAAATCACCCGACCCCGAATCGAACGGGGCCCTTCTGCGGAGATTTTTTTTAAAAATCGCTAAGGAATAGCAGACTTTGTGCCATCGGGTGCATGCTCAAAATGTCGAGCTGGACTCAAATCGAGTGAATTGCCCACACATCGAAGGGCTGTTTAACATTGTTCCAAGGCAGTAAGTATCATGTAGCTGAAGTGCACGACGCACACATTGAACGAAGCCAGAGAGATGAGAGAAGAGGAGAAAAAAGCAGTGAACAATGCTATCACCCGACCCCGAATGGGGCCCTTCTGCTTGAAACACATTGTGCCTGGAGTAAGTCTTGCAGATGCACACCTTGTGCCATCGGGTGCATGGTCTATAGCCCCCTAATTTCTGTCTTACATTGGTAACCAAAATTGAGGTTGAGTTCCAAAGAGGAAAAAAAAAGAAGAGTTGAACCAGAATCACCTGACTCCGAATTGAACGGAGTCCTTCTGCTAAATCTTGTTTGGTCCGACTCAAATGTAGTAGATCCACACCAGGTGCTTGGTTCACATCCTCAATCTCAGACTATAGGTAACCTTTACTATCGCCAACCTTTCCGGGATCTCGATCTGGCTTTACAAGTCAAGGTAATAATAATCAAAGCAACTGGACCCACAAATCAGGACTGTTAAGCTCCTTCGCTCGTCCCTATTGTATCAGAATCCTTGGCTTTGAATTCACCGGCGAAAACGAGTTTCCAGTGAAAGTAGAAGAGAAACCGAGGGAGGGAAACTGAAAAAATGTTCTGACAATTGAATCACTCGACCCCAGATCGAACAGGGCCCCTCTGCTTAGAATCAGCAACTTTGCGAAGACTCGCAGGTGCACATCTTGTGCCATCAGGTGCTTGCTATGCATCCTCAATTTCAAACTATGAGATACTTTCCGAGATCCCAGTTGGCTTCATCAAAAAGCTCAAGTCAACTTGATAGTAAAATCAAATCAACTCCGGCCATAAATCCACTGACCCATCTCTTGGCTCCTCCTAAATATGCGAGAATCATCTCGTTTGAATTCCGCGGTGAGATTGAGGTAAAATCAGAAAAGAGAAACCGAGGGAAGGATGTAGAAACGAATTCAACAAAGAAACCACCCAACCCCGAATCGAACAGCACCCTTCTGCATCAATGTTTCGACACCTTTTACAAGTAGCAGACACACAGCTCACACATCAGATGCATGCTCTGCAAGGCAAATTATGGGTTACGTGCATGGAATAAGAGCCCGACCGAGTCGATGGGGGTTCATCATGATCTTGTGGTACGCCGGCGGGCAGTGGGGAAAGTTGGAATCAAAGTTGGAATGCACTGGCAATAAATAGTCTGTCGATGAATTTTTCGAGGCTGCCGACCATCTATGGCTTCTCCAGGGATGCAAATGGTCAAGCTAGAGGCTTGGTTGGAAGTTGGGCGAGAGTCGTGGTTGAACTAGATCCGGATGTTGATCCGAACTCCGCGTGGCCAACGTTGACCACCCCTTCCTTGAACGCCCACTGCATACTCCAGTCCACCATTTTCCTGAATCTCGACCAGCTCTATATTGACCCGTCGCTCGAAAGCCCAGCCCCCGATCTATTCCGGCTCGAACTTCCCAAGTTGCAATGGGTCGAGCGCTCCTGGCCGCACGGAACACACTTGCATGATACGGCCTATCTGCATCATTGAAGGACAGCGACAATCATATGACATGGCTAATTCGACCGAATCTAGGCCAAAACGGCGCGTCTCGACCGTGTCCTCTTCTGCTCGAGCTTCTGCAGCTCAGGTGATTCAACTCGATCCCCCTAACCGATGGCCATCCTGTGGTTCCGCCCCCCAGATTTGTGGGGTCGTTGTGTATATGTGCCGCAGCGCAGGTCGCTAGTGCCTTAGCTGTGCCTCCCATATAGGTCAGAAAATAGATTACTAGCACAACAAGCAAAATTTCAAGATACATTTAACAACTTCCTCGCCAATTCAACTTCAGGAGAACAACGTTGCGGAAGTATAACATTCGGGAGGGACGGATGTCATGGAGACGGCAGTGAATAAGTTAAATTTCTGTTTGCTGTAGAAACGACTCTATAGGCGCGGTTGCAGTGACCACATTATTTGTTTGGCGTACGTTTTTGAACCGTGGGAAAACCTGGCTGATGCCGATCGCAATTGTTCACCCCGATGTTTAGTGTGGCCACAGCGGTTTTGTAATGCCTTGTTACTTGTGATTTAGAAGGCCTTGTCTCATTTTGAACCTTTAAGACTTTTATTAAGCATCTAAGCTGACAAAAAGGTCTTGCCGGCTCTCTTGTCACTATGTAGAAGGCGTTGATTTCTGAAACAATAAGCTGATTCTATGCAACCAGTATTGTATTCGTCCCGGCCACATAAGTAGTCTGGTCCATGAGGGGCAATTCTTCACAAGAAATGGAGCCTGAAACACAAGCAGTCGAAACCAGCTGGCAAAAGTATACACTCAATCCTCGGCTCAAACGCGAAGACTTGATTTGTCTAATGCATTTCAGCCGTCGCTTGATTGGCTTAGTCTTCTTGTAAGAAACCTATTGCACACTGACCGATGACAAGTATAATATCAGAGCTGAAGTTGCCCCTCGAGGACGCTGCGGTTGCTCTCTGGGAAGACCTCAACCAGAATCCCATCTTGCAACCGAGCTTGCAACGAACTGAGCTCATGGCCATCAGTAATTTAATCGATACCAATAACATTTCGTGTTGTATTAACCTATGCCTAGGCACCGACTTGGAGGAATTCTTGTCCGCGGATATCATACGTCGTTCGTGCTTCGCGAGCGGCCCATGCTTGCATATTGACTGATGAATGCTTGCAGAAAGCTTAATGCAAGTCATCTGTAGCAAATTCCCAGTCTCATGTAAGAGGGAATGGCGGGACTTGGCTCTGAAATTGCCTAACGGAGCAACGATTGAGAGTTGGTGTTGCACGAGCGGCACATTGCGGCAGATACTCTGACGGGAACTTATAGAATCCGGGCCTAAAAGAGTCAACGCTAAGGTTGACCTTCCGATATTAGCGGACTACGAAATCCCAGTCGGAAATTTTCTGGAGGCCTGCTTCAAGCTATACGAGTATGAGAGCGTGTGGTCGGTCAGACAGGCTCAGAGTGTACTCCTTGGAATGCTTGGACAGGAACAGCAATAATCCGAGCATCAGTCATTTTCAATGCTGGATGAGTGCCAACGGAGTTAGCAATGAATTATTCCATGAAGTAAATACCGCTTGTGCAATGGAACTCAGGATCCAGGGGGCTCATCAACTTGAGCAGTCGTTGACCCTGTACGCGGAGACTGAGATTCAACCTGCGCAGAATCCGCAGAATCTGTGGCGCTACTAGCGTCGGCCGTAGGCGATCTCATGAAGACTGCGCGCGCGCACGAGCAGCCGCCGTCTCGTCTTTCAAAACCTGTGCACATTCAAATTAACCAGGAGCTGCTAAACACCGCTGGATCCCGAGGGGTGCACCGCATCTGACAGTTGGTTCGAAACCCTTTTGATTCCGGGAACGGCACTTGATGAAGTCTGAGAATACATGGTGATTAAGCCGGGGACCAGTGAGTGAGGACTCACCTCCGCGGGGGACCGAATCGATATATGTCGGGGGCGGGGAGTAGAGTCGGTGGGCGGGGAAGAAATAGACTTCGAGACGGAGGTAGAGCTTCACAGTAAGTGGCGGGGCTGTTGGCCACATCGGTAGCGGAGACGGAGCGAGAGGCGGTCGAGTTCAAGGTCGAAATAGCAGTGAATCTGAGATGAATAAGTCCGTCTACGAGCTTTGAACAGACGTCGGCGTAGAGCCGCGCTCAGAAATCGTAGCTGGGGACAGGAGCAGTAGAATTGGATGCACACAGCGCCCGCGAGCCGGCGAAGCTGCGGCTGCTGCGCCTTTGTTGTTAGAAGAAGGCGCAGGCTTGAGGAGCTTTCCGCGGGGCGAGGAAGGCGACACAGGCGGGGACGTCGCGTCCATCTCGCCCGACGCGCGCGACGAGGCGCTCGAGCAGCTCTCCATGGGCGGCGGCGCCTCCACTTCCATGCTGAGGGGCCGCAGCGCCACGGGCCGCCCCGGCGGCAACGACAGCGCCACGAGGCCCGGCGGGAGGAGCGCAGGCGGGAACACGGCGGGCGTGGGCGCGGAGATCGTATGTTTTCTTACGCGCTCGCGCGTGGGCGAGGGCGGGGGGTGGGCATGGTACGGGAGGAGGAGGCGCGCGAGGCGCGTGCGCGTCGGCGTGGGCGGCGAAGTCGCGGGCGTCGGCGGGGCGGAGGACTGCGCGCGGCGGCGGATGTAGTGGGGCTGCGTGCTCGATGGCAGGGATTGGGCGGGCGAGTACGCGGTGGGCGCGGGGTCGAGCGGCGGTGCGGCGTAGAGCGTGAACGAGTGGCGCGGCAGCAGCGCCGCGATGCGCTCGCCGTCGCCGACGGCGGCGAGGAGGGCGGCATCGTCGGCGGCGAGGAGGGCGGCGTCGTCGGGGTCGACAGCGGGGGCGGGCTTGCGGCGGACGCGGGCTGTGGACGCCATGAGCGCAGGAGGCAAGCAGTGAGGCAGAAGGGCCTGGGTCTCAATTCGCTTGACTTGCTGCTGCAATGCGGTTTAAGGACCACGCCACACGTGTAACCCGCCTGCTCTTCGAGTTACCCATACAAGTCCTGGGATTCCCTTGTATTTATCTTGTGGTTTTCTTGGTTTACTGCTGCCAGTAGGGTATGCATCTGCGCGCCGAGCAAGCAATATGTAGCGGAGGAAGGGAGAGATTTGCACCGGCCACTAGACTGGTTCCCGCTTTCTTCAACTCGACGCCCATGTTCCTCCAACCGCTCTGGCCTCATCGGGCGCCCTAGATTTCGCTGGTCTCATCAACCATCTGCCGGTGTCGCCGCTGCTCGCTGTTCGCTCTCCCGAGGGGAAATCCCGCATCCGGTCCTAATGAAGCATATATTATTCCATATAACCACCTTTGCTTATTCCGCTGTGGTCCACTAGCCTGTGGATATCGCCCGAGCCGCTGGCGTCACTGGTCGGCTGCCTGATAACCATATCTACCTTTTGCCTCTGTTCTGATTTTGCCCACGTCAATTCAAGTACCTCCAGGTTATATGCTCCCGACTGGGCCGACCTTTTCTCTGACACCAATCCCACTCATTCCCTCCGTATAATCCCGGAGTCGTTTATAACGAGCCCAGCCTATTTATTCACTTAATGAACGACTCTGCCCACGACCATCTTAATTCCTCTCATGTCTGTTAATTCAGCTCTCAAGTCAGATGCGTCTGACCCTCCAACTAATTGTCTCTCTGTTGCTACCCCTCCTGCACCTCCATCGGGCAAAATGCGCCGCGTTGCTCTGCTTCATATGCCCAGGCCCCCGTTGGATCATTAATTATTGGAACTGAATACGACTGCGCAACTCCTACACATGCACGTACCCTCCCAACCTATGTGCATTCCCGTTAATGTACCGCCCATGCTTGTAGCCTTGTATGCTTCCTAACCTACCGATAAAATCAAATTTTACAGTAAATAAGAGACGAACAAAAAACTCAATATGTGTCAACATATCACCCGACCCCAAATCGAACGGGGAACTTCTGCATAAGTACTCCGTCATTCATGCTACATCCTGCAGACGCACACCTTGTGCCACCGGGTGCCTGCTCTGCATCCCCAATCTCAGACTAAGACAACCATTCCGAGATCTTGAAGTTGAAAAAAATTCAAATCCACGACTCGCTTCTAGGCTCTTAGCTCATACCTATTTAGATTCGAACGGCGAAAATAAGTCTCGACTGAAAAGCAAAAGAGAAACCGAGGAAGGGAAACTAAAAAAAAAAGGTGCGGCAATTGACGCGGATCACCCGACCCCGAATCGAACGGGGAGCTTCTGCATAGACTGCAAACGACTGTGCCCAAGAGTAACAGATGCACACCTTGTGCCATCAGATGCTTGCTTTGCACCCCCCATCTCGGATTAACAGCCACACTTCTGGAATCCCGAGTTGAAGCTTACTTGATAATAAAAGTAAACTTCCAGGCAGTTCCAGCAGCCTCTTATGTCGTCCGAAATTTATCGGAATCTTTGGGCTTGAATTCTCAGCGCCAGTGAGCGAGTCTTCAACGAAACCAGAAGAGAGCGAGGGAAACTAAAAAAAAACACACTGGAAAGGCAATCACCCGACCCCGAATCGAACGGGGACCTCCTGCATAAATCTACAACTCCCTTATTCACATCCTGTAGATGCACACCTTGTGCCATCGGGTGCATGCTCTGAATCCCCAATCTCGAGCTACCTGGTGCACTTGTGAGCACTTGAATTGGCTTCCTCAAAGTTAAGTTGAGCTTTGGCCGCACTGAAAAAAATGCTCACACCCTGTTCAAGTCTTCTTAACCTCGTTCCGAGCTGTCATAAATACTGAAGCAAGTATTTTGCATCCTGAAAACTGAGCCCAAGAACACCTTGTGCCATCAGGTACTTACTCTACATCCCCAATCTCAGACTAACTAGCACTCCCTCAGGAGTGAACCGCAATTCTTCATCAGTTGTTGAACTTCGATTGAACTGAAAATGCTCACACACACTGTCCAAGCATTACCCTCGTTCTTAGCTGTACTAAATGCTTAAGGAAGTTGCCGATTTTGCGTCCTGAAAGCTAGCCAAGAGACTCAGGGAAAAGTTAAGAAAAAATGACCAGATTACAGCATCACCCGACCCCGAATCGAACGAAGATCTTCTGCCTAGCCTTACACTTCATCTAAGACTCGCAGATGCACACCTTGTGCCATCCAATCTCAGACTAACTAGTACTCCCTCAGAAGTGTCAGTTCTTCATCAGTTGAACTTCAATTGAACTGAAAATGCTCAAGCATTCTTAACCCCGTTCTTAGCTGTAATAATTATAAATGCCAGAACTGAATCCCGCTCTAGGACCGGAAAGCAAGCTAAGAGAAGCAGGAAGGAAATGGAGGGAGGGAAAAAAAAAGAAAAAAAAAAAGAACTCTTGGACCATCACCTGACCCTGAATCGAACAGGGACCTTCTGCATAACATAGCTGGATCAACTACATACTGCAGACACACACCTTGTGCCACCAGGTGCATGTCCTGCATTCCCCAATCTCAGATTAAGACATCCATGAGATCTTGAAGTTGAAACACTCAAATCAACTCCGGCCACAAATCCAAATCCACGACTCGCTTCTAGGCTCTTGGCTCCTCTATTATTGAGAATCATTGGATTTAAATTGCCAGCGAAAGCGAGTTCCCAGTGAGAGCAAAAGAGAAACCGAGGAAGGGAAACTGAAAAAGAAAAAAAAAAGGCTATGGCCACCGAAGTGTATCACCCGACCCCGAATCGAACGGGGCCCTTCTGCATAAACTGCAAATGATTGTCCCCAATAATAGCAGATGCACACCTTGTGCCATCGGGTGCGTGTTCTGCACTCCCAATATTAGATTAACAGAACCTTCAACAATAAAATAAAATAAAACCCACCCACAAATCCACTGACCCATCTCGTAGCTGGTTCCAAGTACCAAGTATATCAGACATCGAGTTTGAATTCCCAGCGCGAGTGAGCCAATCTCCAACGAAACCAGAAGAGAGTGAGGGAAACTTAAAAAAAGACAAACGAGAGGGCAAACCACCCAACCTCAAATCGAACGGGGAACTTCTGCATAAACTGCAAATGATTGTCCCCAAGAGTAGCAGACGCACACCTTGTACCACCAGGTGCATGTTCTGTGCCCCCAATCTCGACTTATGTGGTGCAGTCCTGAGTAAATCTTGAAGCACGACCAAATTTTAAAGTTGAACTTCGATTCGACTCAAAATGCCCACAACCTGTTCAAGCATTCCTAGCCTCGTTTCGAGCTGTCGTAAATACTGAAGCAAGTATTTTGCGTCCTGAAAACCGAGCCCAAGAGACGAACGGAAAAGAAGGGAAAAAAAGAATCCCAAAACTAAATCACCCCAAATCGAACGGGGGTCTTCTGCGTAGCTGTCCACAAGCAATGCAAGAATAGCAGACGCACACCTTGTGCCATCGGGTACTCCCTTTGCATCCCATTCTCAGACTAACTAGTACTCCCTCAGGAGTGAACTGCAATTCTTCATCAGTTAGTTGTTGAACTCCAATTCGACTCAAAATGCTTACATACTGCTCAAGCATTCCTAACCTTGTTCCGAGCTGTCGTAAATACCAGAATTAATTGATTCACCGATTTTCTGCGTCCTCAAAATCGAGTCTAAGAGACTTAGGGAAAAGTTAAGAAAAAGCTAAGAAACCCAATCACTACCCGACCCCGAATCGAACGGGGGTCTTCTGCGTAACTGTCCACCAACATAAGAATAGCAGACGTACACTTTGTGCCATCAGATACTCCCTTTTGCAGCCCCATTCTCAGACTAACAGGGTCTCCTCAGGAATGGTTGAACTCAAACTATGCTCAAATTTTGACTTGATCTAGTGGACTGCCCACATATCGAAGGGACTCCTTAATGGTGCTCCGAAGTAATAGATACCAGAATTGAATCAACGCTCTAGAATCTCAAAAAGGAGGGAGGAAGCAGAGGGAGGGTAAGAAACAAAAAAACGGCAGAAGAATGCATCACCCGACCCCGAATCGAACAGGGGTCTTCTGCGTAGCTTGCCAGTAACAACACAAGAATAACAGACGCACACCTTGTGCCATCAGGTGCTTGCTCTGCATCCCCAATCTTAGACTAAGACATACTCTGCGAGATCCCAAGTTGGCTTCAAAGCTTTAAGTGTAGTTGAAAATCAAATCAACTAGCTACAGACCCACAGGCCCAATCGGTGAGGGGTTAGTCGGCCGCCCCCAGTTAGTCGGCCACGTGAGTCTACACAGACAGTAACTTCGTCAAGTCATCAGTCATCATTTCGGTGTCGGGGGATGGACTAGGACCTATGAGGACGGTACAGACGAAATTTCGAGAGAAATTTAAGTGATGTGGCGATCAAAAGTTATTGGTGTTTCGATTCCTTCCTTCCTTCCTTCCTTCCTTCCCCGCCCGTGGCGATGGTAACCGTCCCATACCTTTGTGCTATTTCGTGGCTCAAAAAGGCAAGTAATTATCGATTTAGCGAGTGTTTATTGAAACCCTCGGCCTAACCTAAATCAACCTCTACTTAGACCTGTTGTATCACTTCGAATTCTGCAATAGGTCTAACTAGAGGGGTTACGTGGGTAGGTGATTGTATTCCACTGGAGGAGGTAGGAGTCCGCCGTGGGTTCTGAGACCCACACGGCCACCCATGACCGCGTATATATTACTGCGCAACTGCGGGATCATGATGCTACTGACACGTGGTACAAAAGAATCATCTCAGCCTTCCTGGCGGCATTACATTGATTAAGCGGCTGAAGGCTATTTAATCTCGTTGAGCAAGCGTCGAAGCACCAGCAACGAGCTGTACACTTGCCTGATCCCCCACCTCTCAAATCTCGATGTCAAACTCGTTAACTGCACTCATCTTTCTCGCGGCGGTGGCCACAGCGCAGGTACGCTTCCTTCATAAGTATCCCCCAAATCGGCGTACTACTGACTCATTTGCGATCTCAGCCCGTCCCGAAAGTCGGCAACACGAGCATGAGCGTTCCGGCTTTGGTCGCCACCATCGTCGGCTCATTCGTCGGTGCTATCCTGCTCGCGCTCGTCGTCTACTTCTCCTTCCGTTGCTTGCGGGCCGGTCCCGCGGTCGCTAAACGCACTCCGCAAGTGGCCACGGTGGCTTTCCCGGCATCCATTCATGCGCAGAGTGGGAACCACCCGCTGGGGGATACCGACGCCAGCGTCCCCCGCGGTTCCACCGACAAGAAATACCAGCGCTGGAGTATGGCCACCACAGAGACGGCAGTCCCCGCTTACGACTCGTACGAGAAGTCTTGAGTCGCCTGGGCGGATTTGGAAGGATGGAACGAGATATTAGGACGCTTCTCATGCCTGTAATGCCCGCAATGCAAAGTGTGAACTGGATTCGTGATACAAGCAGCGAGCGGAAAGATAGACATAGACCCGCTAGTCGAAGTCACAGTAAATGAAGGACGGGGACGCCGATTTCTAATGGAGAGCGATGTCTTTTTTCCATGGCGTTCGAAAAGCTTCGTCTATCTCGCGTGTGCCAGCATGAAGTCTGGTACACTTTCAAAACTCCAAGTCCTGCTAAACTTACATTTCAGCGTACGATCTGCCGGCGCGGAACGAACGGTAAGATTCGACACAAGCGTGCATGATCTTATTCGCAGAATACATATTCCTCACCACCAGGTCCATTGCCGCTCCAACCTGCTCCAATCCTCACTGAATGAAACGAAAGAGAAACCGAGGAAGGGAAACTGGGGGAAAAAGTCAGCAAACAAGATCATTCACCCGACCCCGAATCGAACGGGGAACTTCTGCATAAAGAACGAACACGTTTAGTAATATACTGCACACGCACACCTTGCGCTATCGGGTGTTTGCTTTACATCCCCGATACTAGATTAACAGAGACGCCTGTGACTGATCCCGGGTTGCTCATGTCAATTTGACCTTCAACATAAAATCGAATCAACCCCACCCACAAATCCACAAATCCATGACTCCTAGTAGGCTCTTAGCTCCTCTATTATTTAGAAGCTTTATGTTTAAATTCCCAGAGAAAGCGAGTTCCCGTTGAAAGCAAAAGAGAAACCGAGGAAGGGAAACTGAAAAAAAGGCTACAGCAATCGAGGCTATCACCCGACCCCTAATCGAACGGGGACCTTCCGCCTGAGGTCGTGCGAAATCATAAATCCCGCAGATGCACACCTTGCGTCATCGGGTGCTTGTCCTGCACTCCCAATCTCAGACTACCTCGGGCACTTCTGGAGTAAACCTCGAAGCACGATCAAAGTTTCAACTTGAACTTTGGCTGAACTCTGCACGCAAGTATTCTTAAATTTCCGAGCTGTTGTAAATACCAGAATTCATTGAATCACCGATTTTATGCGTCCTCAAAATCGAGTCGAAGAGACTTAGGGAAAAAGTTGAGAAAAGGAGATGAAAACTAATCACCACCCGACCCCGAATCGAACGGGGGTCTTCTGCGTAGCCTTCGAAGAACAACACAAAAATAGCAGACGCACACCTTGTGCCATCAGGTGCTTGCTCTGCATCCCCAATTTCAGATTAACAGACAGCTTGACTTTCCGAGATCCCATTCTGGCTTTCAAGTTGAAAATCAACCCCATCCACAAATCCATTGACAGTTGTAGCCTCCTAGCTCATAGCTATTATATTAGAATCGTTGGATTTAAATCGCCAGTGAAAGCGAGTCTCCATTGAACACCAAAAGAGAAACTGAGGAAGGGAAACTGAAAAAAAGAAAGAATCATCCGACCCCGAATCGAACGGGGAACTTCTGCTGAAAGATAAAGTCAGCAAACCACAACAGCAACAGATGCACACCTTGTGCCATCAGGTGCTTGCTCTGCATGCCCAATCTCAGACTACCTGGTGCACTTCTGAGCACTCGAGTTGGCTTCATCAAAGTCAAGTTGAACTTCGATTTGACTCAAAAATGCTCACGCATTCTTAACCTCGTTCCGAGCTGTCATAACTACTGAAGCAAGTATTTTGCGTCCTGAAAATCGAGCCCAAGAGACGAACGGAAATAGAAGGGAAAAAGGAATCCTAAGGCTAAATCACCCGACCCCGAATCGAACAGTAAACTCACGGCTTTGATTCACAAGAGTAGCAGATACACACCTTGTGCCATCGGGTGCTTGCTCTACATTCTAAATCTTAGACTACCTGCTGCACCTCTGAGTAAACCTCGAACTACGATCAAATTTGAACTTGAACTTGAAATGTGAACTGCCTACACATTGAAGGGCTGTTTAACCCCGTTCCAAGTAGTAGGAAGTACATATTGTATAATTGAAGCGTAAGACACGCACCTGACGTTTTAAACCTGAGGACATGGACAGAGGGGAAAAGAAGGGAAACAAAAAGATCTAGATACTTAGTACAGCCGTTTTGGAAACTATAGAGGGGTTTCGTAAATCCTTGATGCTCGATTTTTGCTTACCTCTGTTTGCTGTCGCGTCATCAGCTCCACACCTCCGAACCACTGCCGAATTGTGTTTGTCTTGTGTGCAACCCCGGCTGGGCTTCAGAGGCTACAAGTGTGTGTGTTCTGACAAGACTGAAGCCCACAAGTGGGCTTTTGTGGTTTAATAGCTCGGCTTGCAACCTAATGTGAACCACGACAGTGTACGGCAGTGTGGAGCCGCTCTTAATTGACAAACAGAGGTAAGCAAAAATCGAGCATCAACGATTTACGAAACCCCTCTATAGTTTCCAAAACGGCTGTATCAACCGGCCCCGAATCGAACAGGGCCCTTCTGCCTAAAGACATGCTGTTCCTGGACTAAATATTGCAGACGCACACCTTGTGCCATCGGGTGCATGCTCTGCAAAGCAAATTATGGGCTACCTGTATAGAAAAAGAGCCCCACCCAGTCAACTTGGATTTAAGTTTCGGCATGGCAGCTTGGTGGCGGAGGGGCCGAGGAAAGTTCAAGTTGGAATGCACTCGTGAACTTGAGATGAAATGTCTTCGGACACGAATACGTCGAAGCCGCTGAGCACTGGGAGCTCGACACAGCGAGTTGTGGTTAAATTGAAGCAAGAGTTGAACCGGAACCGGGCGTTGATCCGAACTTGGCATGGCCATTATTTGTTTGGCGTCGAGTCGGTTTGAACCGTGGGAATATCGGAATGATCTCGATCGAATACTAGTGTGGCCAGTGTAATGCATGTAATGGCCGCCACAAATGACCTTGTATGTACTTGTTATTCCGAGCTAACAAGGCCTTCTTTCGTTCTGCCGATTGTATTAAGCCACCAAGCAGACAAAAGATATAAATTATCCTTGCCAGCCTTCTCCCCGATGAATCCGAATGCTGTCGACGTCCTTGTCTTCTGAAACAGTAACCTGAAATCCGACAATTCCGATTTATGGCTTACATTTATGTAAGAATAACCTGGAACTTGAATGCGATGAACGAGAAGATAAGAAATATAGCAGTGAAATGAGCGCTAATACAGAATTCACATAGGAAGCCTGGGGCTGACCCCCGAGACTGGAATTAACTGAAAACGTCCTCGCTGTAACGTCCTTCTTTCCTAAGTCCGGCTAACCACTCCACAGAGTCAGTAACTCCTCCCACCTGCTCCGCGATGCGCATCAAACTGTTTCTCACTCCTTCCCCGACTCGGGCGGCCGACCCGCAGACGTAGATGCGACCGTTATTATTAATGTCGCTCCAAATTGTTAGTGCGTCGCGTAGTAGTATCTGTTGAGCGTAGCGCCTGGGAGTGTCGTCCGCCGAGTAGGCCGCCTCGAGAGCCACAGTCCCCTCGTTGACGTACCCGTCAACCTTACTAATTTATGTCAGCCGAGAGTCCTTTTTCATGTTGGAAATGAAACTCACGCTCTCAGACTCGGCATGTCATGATGTCGGGTCGTCCCGTAGAAAAGCCGACAGGGGGCTTTCCCTCCGTACTCCGGGATTTTGAGTCCCTGCGCACGTCGGTGCTCCTGGGCGGGGCATAAGTAAGATTCTATAAGGATTTTTAAAAGCGGTAATTTACCAGGAATCCAAGGAACGGCGCGATACCAGTGCCCGCGGCGACCATTGTGACGGGAATCGCGGGATCTTCAGGGAGATGGAACGACTCTTGCGCGGCCCGGGACCTGACCCAGATGACATGTCCAACCTCGGAGCGTTTCAGGAAGCCTGAGCAGAGTCCCTCGTAGTCCGCGACTCGCGTATCTTCAACGCCGACGCAGAGCTTGACAACATGGGGGTCAACCAATGGACTGCTGGCAATGGAGTAGCGGCGAGGCTGCGTCGCACGCAGGATAATGAGCAGCTGTTGAAGTTTGAGGACCTGGGCGAGCATCGGGTAATTTGCGAGCAGTGCGGGGAAGTTCCGATTGTTCTGAGCAAACGAATTTCCACTGTCCTTGTCTGAAGCCGTACTGGCATTGCTCAGAGTCTCTCGGAGACTCTTGAACTTTTCGTCAGCAGGGAGGAAGGAACAGAGGACTTGGAGACTGCTACGCTGAATGGGGCCCGCCAGATCAGCATAGTAGAGTAGCAGCTCGCGCAAGGTTATCTGGCCTCGATCCAGGAGTAAGACCGCGAGCGACTTCGGGTTGGCGTTGGAAGCTACTTCCTTCACCGTGAAAACGGCTTCCCCGACAAGATCGAGAGTAACGAGCAGGCGGTCAACGACAGCGAGGTCGTTTTCTGGGAAAACCTCCATATGATCGCCGTCCCGATACGTGAAGCTCGCAGGCACATCGAAGGTGAGAAGCCGCATTCCGCGAGGAAAGGGAGTGTCCTTATCCACGAGCTCGATGTTAGACCGAAGAGTGGCTTGAACGAAGCCCGGAATGGGAGGCTGAGATAGGGACGATCCTGTGCTGGGGGGGAAGGGCTGCTGGAGGAATGCAACCTTGACCGAGTCGGCACTATACTCGGGCGAGGTGGTGAGCATGTTGGTGGTGCTTTCCCCGCTCTGTGTTCCCTCGTTTATATCGATTCCGAAATTGGCTGCCGTAGCAGCCCACAGCCTCGTAATCCACTCTGTAAAATCGCCGTCCTGGTCGACGTTTGAATCGCCCGTGCCTTTCTCGAAGATGCGATTGCCTCCGAGCGCGGCCATGTTTGCATCGACTTTATTCGGCTGATAGATGACACGGCAAATGAGCTTCTGAATCGAGTGCCATGATATGAAAACAGCTCACGAAGAGTTGGTAAGTCGGGCCCCATTGCGTATTGCCCGCGCCGAAGACACAGAAATTGATACCCGCGAAACGTGCGCTGCTCCCCGCCTCCATTTCCTTGTCCAACATCTCGGAGAAGGACAATGCAGCGTCGGGCGGCTCGCCGTTGTACGTCGCGACACAAATGACGAAGAAATTCGACCCCGCCCCGATTTCCGCCGTCTTCTTTGCGTCTGCAAGCGGGGAGTCGGCGAGCGAGACGACTTGAACATCAGCAAACCCGAGCTGCCGCGCCTTGGCAGCGGCATCACCGGCCATTCCCTGACAAGTCCCGTTGTTGGAGGCGTGGACAGCCCAAAATCTGGGTAGTGCCTTCGTGCCAACAGAAGGCTCAGGCGCCTGGATCTTTGCCTCAACTGGAGTATCCTTGAATTCCACTTCTGCGGGGTCGACTTGCTTATGCAGTTTAATATGGAAGTTCAGGGGCCGATAGAGATTGAATTCTGGATCGTAGATGACCGAGCCTTCTGTCACATTCTGGATCTGGAAATTCAACACGACGCGCGCAAGAATAATCTTGATTTCTTGAAGAGCAAAGTTGAACCCAATACAGCCGCGCGCGCCTGAAACAAAGAAGAAATTCAGTCAGTAAAATTGTATGGAAGAAAACATATGTACCCACCCGTGGCAAACGGAATGTACGCATACTTGTGCCGCTTTCGAACTTCCTCCGTGCCCCAGCGATCCGGATCAAACGAGAGTGGGTCCTACAAATAAGATATCTATTCAATGTCGAAAACGACAGTGTAGAAAGGGCTCTTGCCTTCCAGTGCTCGGGGTTCTTCATCACCGAGTGCAATGCGACAGTGACCTGTGAGCCCTTTGGAACAAGGATACCCCCGGGCATAATGACATCTAGCCACCATTAGCTTCAGCAATGCGATTACACCGGACACACCTTTCATGGCCTGGCGCGTAGCCTGGAACGCGGGATTGTACAGACGTTGGGTTTCCTTGATAAACTGTGGATGGCGAAGTTTCAGTGCCCAATGTGCGAAGGGAAACAACAAGAAAGGCCCACCCAGTCCAGATACTCGAGTTTCGCTAGTTGATCCGCCGTAATTTCCTTGTCTGCACTCAGGCCAGCGGCTACGAGAGAAGCGTACAGCTTGCGGGCCTGCACGGGGAACGTCGAAAGACAGAACCATAGCTGTGTAGTTGCCGTCAATCATAAAACCGTAAGCAGATCAACAGGATGCCTACCCAAGAAAGCGCGCTAGACGTTGTGACTTGGCCGGCGATGAGGAAGGTTATGACGTTCTCGCGCACTAGACCGACGTCCATTTTCTTTCCCTCCTCGTCCGTGGCATGAAGCTAAAACATCATCAACTAGTGTCGGAAGATTGAAAGGGACAGCAGACCATATAATCCATCAGGCTTGATGTTTCCACAGCTGCCTTGTGATACGGCATGTCTGCAGTACTCCCCTCCTGCATGATCCTCTGGGTCTGCGCGTCCACAAAAGAATTCTAGACGCAAAAAACCTCATGAGCGAGGAGATAAGTGGCAGGCCGAATGAACCCGCACCACTTCGTTCTCGACAACCTTCTGGGCTCTCCTCTCCGGGTTAGGAAGCGCACGATAGATGCGGCCCTTACGAGCGAGTGCCTGAGCGAGCTCCAGGTTGCGCCCGATCGCGAGGAAGATTTGAGCGATCGAGCTTTCGGTACTTCAAGGGTGGTTCAGCCTCGCAGTCTAACGAGGAACGTGTCGCACTTACTTATCAAGCATCTTGAAATCAATCCCAACAGCGACTTCGCCGATCGTTTGTGCAGACGCGCGCAATGCCCAAGGGAACGCGTTAAAACCCTTTCCCTGCTCGAGAAGGCTATCGGCGGACATGTGATGAGGAGTACAAGGTGAGCCATGCAAGACACGCACGCATCAAAGCATTGCACAAGGTGTTTCGCAGTGAGGTCCATGGTGCGCACATAGTTGCGCATGGCTGTGGCCCCCATCGCGGTCATCATGAACTTGTGGCCTGTAGACCATGCAGGGTTGCTTGTGTCGGTGGTGAACAGCCCGTTTGGCAGGGTCGTCTGCAGCGGGAAAAGCGGGTGGTTGTCGTTGATCTGGCGCGGACATCATGGTCAGTGAATAGCTTTCAAGTATTTCCCCAACTTGACGTGCCTGTTTGCTGTAGAATTCCCCTTCGCTCAGGACAACACCGGCGCAGTCCGGATCGTCGGTGAGATATATGGACTGTAGTGCTGATTAGCATTATCGCTCAGAATGATAATTAAAACGAGGCCGACCTTGCCAAGATAGCTGACATGCACGATGTGCCCGTACTTGCGGAGAAGCCGATCATAATTGCCCATAAAGTCGGGATAGATCTCACTGTAACCTCCGATGAAGGGAATGCCTCCCGTAGGGCCGGGAACCGGTCGGACCTGATCATCGTTAGTCGACCGAACATTCGAGTGCTAACCCGAATCCACCTTCTTCCCACTAATCAATATCGCGACTCTTGTTTCCGCCACGATTGACTCAATCGTGTCGAGCTTCTCCAGGTCGCTGGCCGCAGCGTCGGCATCCGTAGACTTGTGGAACGAGATGGTGGTGGGAAGCGCGACGCTGAGTTTCCCTCCGACAGTCTTGCGCAGGTGGTCGATGGTGTCGCCAATCTGGACATCAACAGAGACTCCATCGCTCTCTGGAGCTTTACCGTGAAGATGGAATACGATCGCAGGCATGGTGTAGCAATTTAACAATGGAATGGGCAAACGGGCCCACGGTATATATACTCAGGCTGCAGTGGATCACGTATGGCGCATGAGCAAAGCCCGGGTTCTAGAGGACAGCGTGGGGTTGAGCGGGAGAATACTGATTGGCCTATGCTAGCGATTCTTCTGTTCTATCACTTCGTGAACCAGGAGTGCGAGCTGTCGGCTGGATGACGCAGCGGAAGAATTATGCAGAATGAATATTGCGCTGCGCAATATCCTGGATCCAGCAGCTGGATCCACCCCGGGTGTACCAAAGTGTCGGTAAAATTCGGTCGTAAGCTACCCAGTAACGAGTTGAGGTTGAAATGAAAGTACCGAGTGATCCTGACTAAAAACCGCTTTGTCAGCGGTCCAATTTTACTCCGGCCGTCAAGCCGATTGAATGGTGTGTCTTTTTGAACAACGAAGGCACCTCCACGCTGCGGCCTTTAACGCTTCCTGTGTGTGTCACTGCTCGCAAGAACGCTCTTTCGGCGTACTTCGGGGCATCCATGTCGAGAAGCAGTGGACTTGCTGTGGACTTGCTGCCAGGCTTGAGAATGCCGATCCGTAGCCGATGGACTCGAGTTCCGCGCGAGTCGGAATCGCTGACGATGTATCCCTGGCCTGAGCTTTAAATAGCGATATTCCGGTTGTATTCCGGTAAGGGTCGCCCAACAAATGTGCAATCGGTGAGATCTTTGTTCCTCCAGCAAAGAATTCTTCCGAATGACTTCACCGGGATTATGAGAAAAGAGATAAAAGAGGAGGGAGAACGTGTAGTCTCTCGTCGACAGACGCTTCAACAAAATAAGCTCTTACCTCGCTTTGTTGAAGTCTGTTGGTCATTGCGGGGAGTTAGGGCCCTGTATGTAATTCCCAGCGAGTGAAAAACATGTTTTTAATATCGCATTTAAAATAATACCGCATTTAAAACAGGTCGTTTATAAGCATGTTTATAAACCACACCGCTAAAGAAAAGACGCATCAGCACCAAACACTTCCAGTGCTGAAAAGAAAAGAACGGAATGCGCACAGCAACGGGACCCCCAAACGCCCCATATGCGCGTGCGGCCCAGTCTTTAAATTTGGCATGTTCTTCTTCTCCCTCTTCTCCGCCCTAAAAGAACAAAATCAGCACCCCTCCAGTAAACATAAAATAAAAGAATATGTACAGATTCTTCCGATAGGCGACACCGAAAGAGTCCGACACCGAAAGACCACCGTAAGACTCTAGGTACGCGAGCGTGATGCTCCCGTGTGTGGTGCATGCGGGGCGGGGCGGCGCCTGCCCGTCCTGGCTGTCTTCGTCGATGGCGGAGTTTGTGACAGGGAGGGTAGAGGGGGGAGTGGACATAGAAATAGAAGTGGCGGTATAGGGATAGCCGGCGGCGTCGAGCACGAAGTAGAAGTAGCGGAAATCGCGGTAGAGGTCGAGAGAGAAGTAAGCATAGGAATAGAAATAGACGTGCTCGGGCTAGACGTGCTGGGGCTAGAGGTTGCAATAGCCACACTCGGGCCCTCCGCAGCCCCAGAACTAGCGGAATCATCGCCACCCGCACCCGCACACGCAGCCCTCACCGCGCGTGCGAGAGCGACGGTGTAGTCCTGGCACAGCGGGCACCAGAAGTGGCGCAGGAACACGACGAGCGTGCGGCGGCGCTTGGTGCTCGCGGCGCTTATACCGCCTACATGCACACCTAGGAAGAGGACACAGGCGGGGACGTCACGGCGTTGTCGCGGGCGTCGGCGGGGCGGAGGACTGCGCGCGGCGGCGGGTGTAGTGTGGGTGGTCGGACGACGTCAGGGACGGGGCGGGTGAGTACGCAGGGGGCGCGGGAGACAGCGACGGGGCGTTGTAGAGCGTAAACGAGTGCCGCGGCGGCAGCGCCGCGATGCGCGCGCCGTCATCGTCTACGGCAGCGGCGGCGAGCAGGGCGGCGTCGTCGGGGTCGACGACGGGGGCGGGCTTGCGGTGGATGCGGGCAGGAGGCAAGCAGCAGCGAGGCAAAGGGTCTCAAGCGGATTCCAAGTTCGGGTGACTTGCTGCTGCAACGCGGTTTAAGGAGCAGGCCACACGTGTCGGATGCCTGCTCTTCGCTTTACCCATACAAGTCCTGGGGATTCCCTTGCATTGCATTTGTCTTGGTTATTTCTTGGTTTTGTTGTCGTTGCTGCTGGCCGGGTACTCAACTGCGCGCCGAACAAGCAATATGTCGCGGAAGAGAGAGATATGCACCGGCCACTAGACTGGTTCCCGCACTCTCTTTACTCCTTGACCTCAACGCCCATGTTCCTCCAATCGCTCTGGCCTCGTCAGGCCCTGGATTCGCTTGCCCCATCATCCATCTGCCAGCGTCGCCGTTGCTCGCTGCCGTGCTGGCTGCTTGCTCTCCCGAGGGAAATCCGCTTCCCGTCCTGTCCCCGGCGCCACCAATGATCTAACTCTATTCGCTAAAACTTTATATAGTTATTTATCGCGCCAGCTGGTGTGATTTTATCCCTCGATACCGTGGTCTTTGTCTCTTGTCGCTCGTTTATTGAGACTCGAATCCCTCCTTTAATTTCGCAGCTCACACGCCCGACTCTCTGAGTTGATATGAATCCTCGTTCCCGCGGTGAAATCCCGGGGTCGTTTACAGTGAGCCCAGCTATCTATTAGGTTATCAGACTGATAAACCTGAATGACCACTCTATCCAATTCCTTCGTTAATTCTCTCCAAGTCATACCACCGGCCCTTCACTCAACTGTCGCTCTGTCGTTCTGTTGTTACGCCCAACACAACATAATCCACTCCGCCATCCCAATGAGCACTTCAGCTCTCAAGGCGTCTTTACAAATTGCGATCCGCTGGATAATTCCTCTTTCCCCTGATCCCTCTCTTCCCAACCCCACGTCATCAGCATCTTCGCACCTCTCACTCTCCCTAATAGTCTGAATCATCCTTGCACCCGCGCCACACCCGAGGCTATATTCTCGGCCTTCCCTATACATATTTATGCGATACACCTCTGAACCTCCCACGTTCTCAGCTTCTTGGACTGCCTGTCAGTGCGTCCCTTTTCCCGCCCGCAGCAGTGGCCCCATGCCACAGCGAGCCTATTTTTGCAAGGCAGAGGAAATAAACAGTCTGAAAGCCTGAGACTACTACTGAACCGACGGAAAGCCCGCACAAAAAAAAAGGATGAGAAAGTGGTAGTGACATCACCCGACCCCGAATCGAATGAGGCCCTTCTGCCTGAAGAAATGCTATTCATGGACTAAATCTTGCAGACGCACACCTTGTGCCATCGGGTGCACGATATGCAAGGCAAATTATGGGCTACGTGCATAGAACAAGAGCCCGACCGAGTCAACTTGGATTTAAGTTTCGCCATGGCGGCTTGATGGTGGCGGGGCCGAGGAAAGTTCAAGTTGGAATGCACTCGTGAACTCGAGATGAAATGTCTTCCGAGCCATGGATACTTCGAAGCCGCTGAGCACTAAGTCTTTCAGACATGGAGCTCGGAATGTCGCAGTGAATTGTGGTTTAAATTGAAGCAAGAGTTGAGCCGGAACCGGACGTTGATCCGAGCTCGGCATGGCGTCCGTCACCACCTCTTTACGGTAGACCAACCCAAGAAGCAGAAGAAAAAAGCCCCGCCCACCTACGACAAAGGCCGCGTTACTCAGTCTTCACCATGCTTATTCATATTGATCGAACCAGGCCGCAGAAGCCAGTTTGCCCGGCTCAAGATTCATATTGATAGCACTAGGGTCGAGCAACTTGGAGTCCTGCGACTAAGTTATACATGCCAATGCCGCTGGGGAGCAGGACAACATTGGCTTGCGTTGTTGGGGGGCGATGAACGTAGTTTTGTACTGTGTTCGGCGCACAGGTTGGTTCCGGCAATCACCGAAGCATTGACTCGCCGTTCCGGCATCACCCTGTTCTCTTTCACTAAAGTCCTGTTGACCCCTGCCAATACTGCGTCGGTCGCGATCTGGGTTCTGGATTCACCTTCTCCTTGCTTCCTCCTGACCCAAATATCTTCAACCTTCAACGCCGAATGAGTAAGATAACGGAAACCTTTCAGCGCTGGTGCATGTGCAATGGCAGTTCTCGACGCCGTCCCTTCTGCGTGTCCGTTTGCATTTGTTTCGTCCAGGATTGCATTAACACTTACTTGTGTTATATATTCCCCGATGCCACCCGCTAGTCGAAGCCACAGTAAATGAAGGACGGGGACGCCGATTTCTAATGGAGAGCGATGTCTTTTTCCACGGCGTTCCAAGAGTTTCGCCTATCTCGCGTGTGTGCCATCATGAAGTCTGGTACAGTGGCACTGTCGAAACTTCAAGTCCTGCTAAATTTACATTCCAGCGGACGATCTGCCTGCGCGGAACGAACGGTGAGATTCGACACAAGCGCGCATGGTCTTATTCACAGAATACATGTTCCTCACCACCAAGTCCATTACCGCTCCAACCTGCTCCAACTATTCATTTTCATCACTGAGTAAAGCACGGCTTTATGGTGCTCTCATATTAACGAAGCGACCTCAGGGCATGCCCTCAACCTGTGCTGCCCCCGGAATGGGTGCAAGGACGGTCCAGCGATCCTTTACGAACACTGTGACGATAATGTGAGGATGCGCGCGATACCAATTAACAGAGGAGCAGGTGCGGATGGATGAACTGGGGTGTGCATTGTGATCTGGTGTGGGTATGCTCACCCACATGTGAAATCAAGGCAGGCACAGAAGAGAGAGTAAGGACTCGAAGAGGACTTACCCTCAGTGGTGATCGGAATCTCCGCAAAATCCGATAAGTTCCCCGTCAGGACCGCCTGCGCGTCGCCGAAGGCGGGACTGCGGTGAGCGATTTGGCTGCCGCAGTTGCTACAGAAAACATGGGTCACTGGGAAGTCGCGTATCATTGTACATCGTTATCATTGCCCTTAAAAATGCAGATACAACCCACGGAAACGCACCGATATTGCCGGACGCGGCCTTGATCCTGAATTCCTTCACAGGTCCGGCGACACTGACGTCCTTATTCAGCGCGACGACGCTCGTACTGAATGCGCTTCCGCTGTTTTGTTTGCAGTCGTTGCAATGGCATACGACCTAGTCAGGGGTGGCGGCATGTATAATAATTAATGTGCTGCGATTGAGGACGTACATATAGATGAAGCAAGAGCGCACCTGATCGACATGTGTAGACGCGAGCTCGACGGTGGTTTGACCGCAGAGGCAGGCTCCTTTGTGCGGCATTTCCTTGTCAATCGTTTGTCTTCAGCCTGAGGTTCGGGTTGATTCGTGCTTCTTCAAGTTGTTGATTTATTTCCTGCCGATGGTCATTTAAGGGAGGGCAAGGTGGGGCTAAATGTATTAAATGCCCCAAGAGATCCTTGCCACTGCCAGTCGCTGATAAATTGCTGAGTGTGTAATCATGTGACTCGTTGAAACATTGGTCAAACCTTGGTCATCGAGTTCGTGACCTTGAGTCAGCGTCGAATTCGCTTCGAGGCGCATATGAACTATGGCGAAACGATTTCTGTAAACGCCCACCTTTCGCGCCTATTTCAGCGCTGAACAGCAGCAAACGTATTAGTTTCGACGACCTACTTGCACAGAAACTGTGATGTCAAGTACTGGTGCTGCCGTAGGCGACCTCATCAACATCACGCGCACGCTCAATGGCAGCCGCGGTCTCCTCTTTCAACATCCTATAGATAATCAATATTCAAATTTAGCCAAGACCCACTCAACCGGGGAACAGGCGCATCTCACGAGATGATCTCGTGCAACGCAGTCGACAGTTGGCTCGAAACATTTTTTATGACCGGCCTCTTCGCCATATTTCAGAGAAATCTGCAAATGTAAATCAAGTCGGGTCAGCACCAGCGAGCGACTTCGTACCCTCTTCCATCTCTACCGGGAGAAAATCAATCTCACCCTTTACCCTTCGCCCGTCCTGGCTTTTGTCGATTCTCCAAAACACCTCCCTGCATCTGTTGGTCTCCCTGCTTGTTACAGCGAAGGGCGGTTCCTCCACCGCCTCCTCCTCGCGTGCATAGAGGGCAACAGAAACCTTTGAAAGCAGGAAGCAGTCGCTCCACAGTGGGCGATTCGCTGTCCCGGGGTCAGGTCCACCGAACTTGCTTCTGTCGTTCCCGGATCGCCGAACCTCAGCGGATAATCGCGCAGTGCCACCGTCCACCTGGTGAGCAGTGACTTCATGAGGTTTTTTTAATCAAAAATGATAGTGCGCACATCGTCCACGAACCTCATGAGCCGCCGCACACCAAGTTGGGGCTGGGAACGTCCGCGGCTGGCCCCGAAGCTAGGGGGTTGCTTCCGCATCTATTTCAAAAGTAATCGGCAAGCCAAGCTCGGGGAGCGGGATGACCATGGCTGCTCGAAACGGCCTGATGCGTCGACTTGGCCTCGTGCCAGCAAAGCGCTTGCAATGTGGCATCGACTCTCGAGAGTCAAGCACCGCATGTCACACCATGAGACAAAGCGCAACGGACAAGCGAGTGTATGTGAGGGGGTAGCGTGAATGAAGGGCCGCGCCATGGCGTCCTCAGCGAGCAGGAGGCATCGGTCGCGGGGAGTCTGGGGGCCAACTTCTGGGAGAATGATGCGAAGGTGTCAGCTTGAAGCGCTTGGATGTGCTGCTGCTTGCAATTATCTCCTTATAATCTCCTTGATTTTATTTCTGTGCTGCGTTACTAGTCGTAGGAGTCAGTAGATTAGTAACTGGATAGGGTGAAAGATTTTGCATTGCTTTGCGCCGGTCACTAGACAGGTTGCCGCACAGCGCACACGCTCTTGACTTCGACAACCACTGGCCTCGCTGGCGACACCTGGTTTCACTCTTGGTTTGGCTAGCTACATCCTCTATGCGCCAGTAGACACTGCTTTTTTCCCTTCTTGCTGTTCGCTGGTCGCTCTCCCGAAGAGTAGTAATATGGCCCACCTCACCAAGTACTGAGCTCTAAATTGACTACCCACTAACTGCCCACTTCACCGGAATGTAAACCGTCCGATCTCGCTGGTTGCTTTTCCTTCGTCTACTCGATCTATCATGCAGTCCAATGACTCGACCCACTGGCAACTTATTTCTCTACCCCTCGTTAGTTGAAGGTTAGACTTCACCCGTCCGCATCCGGTACTCCGTGTCCTTCCCTTGCCAAACTCTACTCACCTGACTCCCTCGTCCAGTGCTCAATATCCATCTACGACCCCAGCGTGCGATTAGACGGATAACCACGCTACCCGCGGGCGTGCCAATCCCCAGCTAATTCCTCCCACCTTGCGTCTCTGCATACCTTCGTCACGGTTAATTCGGCTCTCCAAGGCATACGCACCAGCCCCTGCAATTCATTACCAGTCTGCCCGCTTTATGGCACGCTTTAATGCCGTTGCTGCGACTCCAACAGAATGCAGTGCTACTGTGAGCACTTGACCTCAGTGCTCCTTCGTAAAACAATTTCAACCCTGAATAATTCCTCTTTCCCTTAGTCCCTCTACCTTTCCGCAATTCAGCTCTCTCCACCTCATGCGTCGCGATGCTGCCTTTGCGCTCGCTTGTAGTTGTTTCGACCCAACTCTAAGGGTGCCCTACTACTCGGGCTGGTGCATCACTGAAGATTGATCCATGGCATGGAAGACACCGGTGCAGCTGTATAGGCGGCTCGGATTCTGGACGTACCTGTCTGCTTGCGGTATTCAATCAGAATCAGCTGTGATTCTCCTTCTCTGGTGAGTAATATGGCTCCAATTCTTTACGACGCCATTCGCGCCACGCATCGGCTCGCCAATCCTCTGCTTGAAAATAAATTTCCCCAACTCCTTCAACTGATTATCTGTTATTTCATTCCTGGCCGCACAGAATATGCATGCGGAAAACAAGTTGTCCAAACCATGTACGCGATTGAAGGCTCCAATGATCGATTCTCCGGACATCTCGACAAGGTGATTTCAATGTTAATTTAGCGCGCACGGTTTAAATGTATACGACATTCAGCAGGTTCAAGGCAAAGAGTCTTGAATGGAACCGTTGGTGCGTCTCCATAGACTGCTTTTCTTTCTTGCAGCTATACCTATATTGTCTGTGCCCGCTAGCGTCTGATTCTAACCACTGGCGGCCTACTTCCCATATCTACACTGGTTAATTCTGGACCTTACGTTCTCGAGCATCCTTTTAAGTTCACCACTCGCACGTTAGCATATCCCTCTCTTCCCTTCCCTTCCTTAATCCCCTCCCTTCAGGCTATATGCACTCAACTCCATGATCGCATCCGCTGGCGAACTACGGTCCACGGTTGATCCATCATCCACATCGTACATCTCTCCTCAGCACATCACTCCTTCCATAATCCAACGCACTCCAGTAACTTCTCTTCTCTGTTCGTCTCTACACTTCTACGATTCAACTCCAGCCTTATACACTTTTTCCATCCGTTAATGATCATGACCACACTACCTCCCTACCTAGACTGCCTACCCCGCCCGTAATTGAACATCGGCGCCTTTGCCGTTCATTGTCCCTCCTGTAAGCCTTACACGTAGCACTTCAAAATAAATTCCTCCCTGTGCACCGAAAAGCCAAAGACCAAAGTACTCCCACCTGAAACAAATAGGGCCTTCTGCTGAGCTCAATTTTTATGTGCATGTTCTCCCTGTCCCATTCATCCCGTACATGGTGTATAAAATTTAAAGATGAACAGTCCAGAAAAAGAAAAAAGGATGCCCAGTGGCACATCACCCGACCCCGAATCGAACGGGGACCCCCTGCCCCACACTTTGAAGAGTAGCAGATGTACACCTCGTACTATCGGATGGTTGACATACACTCCCAATCTCATGTGAAAACTGCCGTCCAAGTTAAGAAGATTCCAAAAAGAGACTTCAAAGTCCATCACCCGACCCCGAATCTACCGATTGCATTTATTCCCGGGCTCAGAGTTTACGGGAGCCGCGACGGGACTTCAATTTGGTTGCACTCGTAATCATAAATAGAGCCTTGGTGGATTTGCATCAGGGACGTGGGCGACTCTCACAGACGAGGAACATGAGCAAAGATTGCAGTGAATCGAGCGCGGCGAGTCAAGCTAGTCAAGTTTGGTAAGTGTCGAGTTGCAACCCGGGGCGGGACGTTGATCCGACCTCGGCATGGCTGCGTCACCAACGCCGCACCTCCTTAACGCCGACCATACTTCTATGGTCCTTGGAGCTTAGACTTCAAGTGTCGACCGCCTCAAACTCGATACTTAGTGCTTGCATCTTGGCCCCCGCTCTACTATATATTTTCTTGGTCAAGTTATCGACGAAAGATGATCGGATTTGAATTCACTTTTCTTGACTTGATTTATTTCTACAATGAGATCGGTGATACCTGTGGCCCTCGTGCATTATATCAGTATTCCCCATATGTTATACTTGTTGTGTAAAAAAAAACTACACCTCAAATGCTGGTACATCCCTCAGAAATTGACTTTGTCCCATTTCGGGGTACAGGACTGCACCACGATGTACCTCGGCGTGCTTTGGAGCTCACAGTGCGCCTGATCGAAGGTGAGGGAAGTCGCCCCTACTCATATGACGAATGATATGTCCAAGCCCAAGATCCCGGAGATAAGAGCTAGGAGGGCCGGGCTTTGGTGGACAATGCAACTTCTGCAGAGCACGCACGCTTGGACAAGAGTCGACCTTGGAATCTACCTCACAACGACCTGGTGAGTTTCGCAAATGCTTCAGACCGTACGTCGGGCCGCGTTACGGACTTCTCGGTGAATTCAGAATACAAGTTGTATTGATCCATATTCATTGACCGCACGTAGTCTAATGCCTTGGCACAAGTCGTTGCGCGTGTCACCCGAAATTCCTCCAGGACTACGCCGTTGTTCTCCAAGATATCTTCCAAGATATCTGGTACTATGAAACTGTGCTGTGGTGAAGGCACTCACATCGGGTACTCGGACGGCCGACAAGTTCAGAACGAGCCCCGAGGAGGGCATTTGGGTTGAATTTGAAGGGCATCCTGCGGTCCTCCGATGCTCCTGGGGACGTCGTTGACACCGTCTTGGTGCGTGCATCCTCATCCAATGCAGCGGCGGCATTCACGTGCTTACCGGCTCTCAAGACGATCTTTGCGATCCTATCCAGTGAGATACCAAGCGGCTTATCCAGCCAGACCCTGAAATGGACATTTCCAGTTCTCAAGAGGCGTGAACCGTGGAGCTGCACCATACCGAATGAACTGATTCCTAACCTCGGAGAAGATTTTGAATGCGTATTCCCTTCCTTCTGTGTACGTTTGGAAGATCTGCGATTTCGAAGTAAATGGCAGCATGCTCATTGGTATCCCAAAGCAACGAAATGATGCTGAGAAGTTCTACAACTTGCTGTCTAGGTGTATCTTGCCTGAATGAGAGTGGAGGGTGTAATGCTGAGGAAGTGTCAGTATCTACAAGTAAGACGCTTGAACAGAGAAGCACCTGGCACGGAAGTGTAGAGTCTGAAGACATGTTTGCTTAAGGTCCTATCTCTCCATTGTCGCGCGATTTATATCCATTGATTTCAATAACAAAGGACAAGAAGAACAATAAGAAAATGGTCGCCCCCCCGAATAGACAAAGAGTAAACATAAATGCCTAACTTAGATCTGATATGAAGGGAGTGTAACTCCCTGTGGATATCACTCTGCGCACATGGTCATTGTTGCCACATTATTTGTTTGTGGTCACGAACTGATTTGAACCGTGAGAAAGTTCGGATAATCCCGATTGGGCAAACAAGAGGCGTGTGCGAATGGTGATTAATCATTTTAACTTGGAGGCTGGCGACGATCAAGTGGAGCTACACTTTTATTTTTGTTCTGCGCCCAAGCCTCCCTTGTTTTTTATTCGATGCGAAGCACAATAGGAATTACATCACCGAAAGGCCTTGCAGCCCATACTTTCAACGCTGATTTTGTTTTGCTCTGAGCCCCGGGGAAACTGCTATTTGAACTGCGGAAACACCCTTCCTACTAATTAATCGTATTTTCGTGCTTTTTCCCTGTACGAAGCCAGATGGAAGCGGCACGAGGGGATCGGATCATTCCGGCCATGTATTTGGTGCTTGACTCTAGTTACCCCGTGCATCGCAGCAGACCACTACGTCGCAATAAGCTCATGGGCGCCCACCCCAGATTTCCAAAACACGTATACGTAACTGGACCTCCTCGCTGTCTGAGGTGTCCAACATGTATGGCTTGACCATACATCGGCTGGTAAAACACGCCCTACCCACATATACCCTCCCGCTTGACAGCCATCATCACTCGCGTTGTTAGACCAGGTGTGAGCTCAGGCCAGGCGAGTTTGCGAGCCGGTGGTAAACAAGGTAGATTTGAGGTAGATTAGATTAGATAGTATGGTGGATAGCCACCTGTCAAATGTTTGACTGACGGTCACCAGGACCAGGACCGTCACCTCACCGTCTTCAACGCTCTTCCTGCGTCTTATTCGCATTCAAGCTCTCAAAAAATTCGCCCCACTCTCCCGTCCCTGTTTTCCTTGAGCTTATGCTTGGGCTGTTTCATCCTCGCCCCAGACCCTTGCGTGCCGTGTCCGCGCCCCGTTCCCTTCCGATTCGGTCGCTCCTCCCCGCTGCGTCGCGAACTCCCCGAATCGGCCCTAACGGCCAAACCCCCCGATACACACAAACTCACTTCCATCCCTTGATTTCCTCACGATTGCTTTTATTCATTTACTGTATTCTCGTCGCAACGATCGACTTGGCATCAGAGCGTAGGGCCGATCAAGCAATCAATTGCTCGGAAATAGATGGGTGTCAGGCATCAGGATGCGCGACATTCTTTTCAATCGGGCCCATTCCCCAACCATGCCGCAAGCTTACACCTAATCCTCTGGCAGAACGACCTCCAAAAGTCCTGATACTACGAGTTCCAAGGCTTGAGACTCAAGATGCGTTTAGCACCAGCGGCAGCATGCAGCTGGCGAAGATAGATCCTTGTCAATCCAATTCCAGTTTAATTTTGGCCTGAAGTGAAAACACTAGAGCTGTACTATGATATAAAACGCCACAGCACACCGTAGGCGGTACCCACACCCACCCCATGGCTTTCCTTCTAACAGTCGTCTTCGCTGCAGATTTCCTCCTCCCCCTCAATGCCCAGTACATCGTGAAACACGACCTTTCCGACCCAGATCTCTTCCGACCTCACGCAAATGCATTCGCGGTCGACATTTCAACAAGCGCGGGCGGTTCCCGGCTTTCCAGTATCATCCCGGGCCTCCTGAGGCCTCAGGGACGCGCTGTAGTGTATTCGCGTGAAGAAGAGTGCGCGTACCCTGTAAAATGTGATGGAGGTACTTGGTGCTGTCCATCTGGAAGCAAATGCGTCAGTAGTTGTAATTTCCGATCATTCACACGTTCTTATATACTCCGGATTTACAGTGTTCGACCATTCTCGACTGCTGCCCCACAGACTCCAACTGCCGAGCTGATCATCCTGGGTACTGCTGCCCCAAATCGTCTGAGACCTGCGGTGGTAAGTTCTGTACTGATGCAGGATCTGCGTGTTGCAGCTCCTTTGTGTGTCCGCCTGGTCGGCAATGCAACGAGAAGGGGGGCGGAGAGCAATGCTGCGAGCCTGATGATCTGCATTGTAACGATGCTTGTACGTTCTTCAGATCTCCCGTGAAAAACGCGCTGAGTTAAATACTTGACTTGAAACAAACAGGCTGTCCACCAGGATCAACGTGTGCTTCGATCTCGGGGTATTGCTCTTCCATCAGGACGACTACTCAAATCCGGACTACTACCTCTACCTCTACCTCTACTTCAACTAGTACTTCAACTGGGACGTCGAGTGCTCCTACGACCACGGGATGCACCCCTTCCACGAACGGCAGGCGGTTACTGGAAGCACGACAACGACCATTCCCGAATTACTGCCTGAAATTGTGCAATGTCGCCTCGAAAGAAGAGTTACCTGTCTGGGAACTCTCTTCAGTTCCGGGCGAGACAGACCAGTTAGTCTATAGCATGTGTTATGGTGCGTTCTCACAGCACCCTTAAAGCTACGCTAAGCTGTACTATACTGCGTATCAGGCATCAGCACGCGTCTGAAAAATGGACAGATCCAGAGCGGCTTGGACGATGGTGAGGACATTTTGGAGTATAATGGGAAGGGGGTGAGGAATGAGGCGGATTGTCGAGGTTTCTGCCAAGGTGTGTTTGGCTCCATTCTACGGTTCATCCGTGTTGCAGGTTCATCGGTATTTTATTCTCCAGACGTATCAGCGGCAAGTGGGTTAGGCGTTGGTTCATTTCAATGCGATGAATATCCTCCAGGTTCGTTCCGACTGTACAGCTTACACAAAACCCTTGCTAATATTTTGACTTTAACGCAGCGACACTAAATCCGGTCGGCGGCGCCCAAACGCGCTGGTGCGTCCCGCGATACCAAAACTCCGGAACGCAAGGACCCATGCTGTCGAACTTCCTCAAGCGTTGCGCCGTCCAAGCGAAAGGCAAGGTCCTCGTCAAGATCAACGGAGGTTGCTCGAAGTACAACTTTCCCCGAAACTTCGTCGAACCGGACTCGATTCCATTCAATGATGTGTTACAGCCCATTCCGGTATCCCCGACTCCTCATGTTCCAGTTTTGACCCACGAAATCCCTGCTGTCCATATCCTCGAACGTCGAGCGACCGTCCAGCTTGACGCGTCCAACGGGACCCTGCGCAACCCCAACGGCGACTCGTCCCTGACCTACGTCGCAGTGGAGATCGACGAGTTAGCGGACGGGCATTACGCCTTCCAAGTCTCCTTTGCGGGCGGAAGCACCATTGATAATGTGACGGTGATGAACAAGTATGGCGACGAATATGCAACGTACGTCGTCTGTTTTGTTTCAATTGTTCTTCACTGACCCCACTTCCCCTTCAGTGTCGTAGCACCGAGCGGATCCGCTTCTCTGTCGTTTGACATTACCGATGGGTCTAATCTACCCGCGGCGCTGATTGCTTGGACAACACAGGCGGTTAATATCACGTATTCAGGGAGTGGGACGTTGGCTGCCAACGGGACTACTAACAGCGGTGTTGTGTTTGCAGTACCCGCTCGACCTCTGTTGTTGGGCGTTTGGACTGTAATGATAGGCTGGGTCTACATTGCTCCTTGGTAGTCGGTATATGGTCCAATATTTTTTCTGTTACGGTGGTATGATGACGGCGGATCCAAGCCACTGTTACTTCTTGTTTTTGAATGAAAATTCACATCGCTAAAACGAACAATGGAAAGAAGTTGGGGTCGGGATCCGCTGACACAGATTTCCCACGGTTCTGTACAACTAATCTCTCCTTCCACCCCGAGGGCACAAGATTTTTTGTTCGCCGTAGCGCTCCTAGGCGCCGATGTTGAACGCAACCACCGTTGCATTTTTCATTAATCGAGAAGTTCTGGTGCTATATGTATGTTGTGATTCGCTTGACTTTCGAAGCGATAGGGCGGTGTTCAAGTTCCCAAGGCATTTGAGTCATCGATATTGATCCGTCTCCTATTCAGTACAGTCGGACAACAATAAATATCAATCAGTATAACTCCGTGGAAGTATTTTATCAGAGGGAGACGCTGCTCGGGCGCAGATCTTCAATCTCCAGAACCACACTTTATGATAGAAGATCAAGAGAAGATCCGCATGGATATCTATTCCATTTGGGAATTTCGGACAAGACCTAAGAATGAGGGAATGCCACACGAAGTGGAATTGATCACTTTCGACCCACGGCGGGAGAGTGATACTCCGAGATCCCCGCGTCTCAGTGGTGGTGTTGCAGAGGTGTCGAGCGTTTCCCCGAATGGCAAAGAATTTACAAGTGATCGCAACTTCAACTTTCCGGACAGACTCCACAGCTTCAACCTCGATATAATGAAAGGCGAGTGGTACGGACTTAAGGTGCGGCGCAGTAAATCCAGCGAGATTGAATCCCCGATTCATTCTATTGTTTGATAATCATTCAAAGATGACTTGCGCCAGAATTCCTCCGGCGGCCGCGGTAACCTCGAGTGGACAGACGCTTCAAAGGCCAGCTCGTAAGTACCTCTCTCAGTCTCTTAGTGGGCACGCAAAATTTAGACATATTCCATACTACTAGGTTCCGAAATATAGTGTCACCAGGCTTACACGCGGCCCGGCGGAGACGTGCGGAGGTGTGGGAGCAGGTGGTTTCAGTTGAGATCCACGTAGTTCAACAATTCAAATTCATTAGTCGGCAAACACTACCCACTTGAGCGACCGGCAACTATAAACGGATCATCGGCACGGCCATCATCGATCTTGAGCCGTGGGAGAATCTCCAACATTCGGCCCCTGGCGGGCGCCGCTACTAGCGGCCTCCCGATGTATCTGCTCGCCGTCACTGCTTCAACTTCCGACAATTTTCCTGAAAACAACGAGCTGCTTAGTACCAGTTGAATCTCGGAACATTGCTTGCGTTTTTCTAGGCAAATGCGGATGAACACTCACAGGATCCCCCACGCACACGGACAAGCGGCACAATTACATCACCGCGTTGGCTCCACCAGCGGCTTCCAACGGCTTCCAACGGCTCCTCATTTCAGAACGCCCACTGCCTCCGCTTGGGGATGCGCTGCTTTCAGCGTTGATCTCGGTCTCCTTGCGGACACAGCAAACACATACAGCCCTCAGGAATCGGTGGCAGTGCTTCTTATCGCATGTGAGCGACCACAATTGAATTGTACCTCGCAACAATAATTCTTTTGGAATGCTGCAAAGGAAAACGTCGATGTTCGTATCATACGCGCGGCTGCCGTAAATGCACGTATAGTTGATTTTGATAAGGTCCGATATCCCGGTTTTCACAAAGCCTGGCATACACAGTGAGCCTACCACTGCTTTTCTTACCCATATCTCATTTCTCATTGCGCAACACAAACAAGGCGAATTGGTCATTCAGGTCTCACAAAGCGAGTCGCGATGACGCCGCCGATGAGGAAGCGGTGAGTCACTCGCAACCTCTGAAACCCGAATGGAGATAATGCTTAATTAGGGGGGATCCACGTTTCGACGGACTCATCGGACACCGCCTAAACGAGCGATTTTGACCACGCGTTCATTAGAATTTAAACGGCGCGCTCTTCGAAAGGTAGGTCCTAATCACCCCCAATCCATTTCCATGAAACCCACTAAATTCAAGACTGCTACCTGCACCCTGTGTCGCAGACGGAAACTTGTGCGTGCTATCCCCCGGCCCGCGACGACAGAGTGAAGAACTCACCCATCGTAGCGCTGCGATGGCGGTGATCCCTGTGGGCATTGTTCACGAACCAGGACGCCGGTGACGTGCACGTATGTGCCAAAGACAGTTGGTCAGCTTCGGTCGGAATTACCCAAAGGCGGAGCATGTGTGCGCACGTTCCAATGTTTTCCGTCTTTTCCTCTCTAACTTTCCTGCAGATTTCATGTCGGTACGGGGCATTAATCCGAGCCATGTTCGACCTAATAATTCATCAATGTTCTTAGACAGAGGAAGCGGGTGAGTCGATTGCAAACAGATTTCTTCGCCTCGTTGATCGTCATTTCAGAGGTGCGACGGTAATTTGCCGTGCCGGACATGCAAACAAACGTTACGGCCCCATGAATGCCAGTATCGAGAGACGAAATCCAAACCGCGACAACCCGCTGTTTCGTCCGACTCGACGAGCTCCTCCTCCTCTTCTCGCCCTGGAACCCCGTCACTGCACTCAACCACTCAGAATTCCGTGGCATTAAGATTGCACGAAGATTACACTGATCTCGACGACCTCTTTGATCCGCTTTTCCCGTGGCCCGATTTGTCCTGTTCGACCAGCTCAGAGACTTTATACGCCTTGCCCACGTTTCTTGACTCTATAGCCGTACCGTGTTCGCCTCTCGATTCGATGCCTCCGGACGCTAAACTTCTCTCATTGTCAGTCCTGCTCACTGCCTCCGATGACTTCATTTGACGTGTTTGCCTAATAGGCGAAACCTGTTTCTCGATCACCGGTGGAAGTATGGGCTAAGCGTAACCACAGCAAAGTACCAGGCCTTGGCCGTCGGAGATTCGGGTCTGGTCGTTGACCCAACTCTTGCCAACGTATGCGAGTTGATGGGATACCTCATACATCACCACTCGCATCCCGAGGCGTGGCTTTCCACCAACAGCCAGACGACGGCGGAAGCCGAACTCTACCTGTCTATTTGCGACAAGCTTGAAGGGGCCCCTGGGCTGGCACCGGATCCCTTGCTGTGTCTGCAGGCATATACGTTACTGGTCCTATACTGTGCGCAGAAGGAGGATCTACGCGGCATCCTTGACTTCATCAAGAAGGGCAGCGATCTCGTTCTTCGCCACGCCGCTACACTAGGGCTGGAAGATTCACCCGCACTGGAATGGTGTCCCCAGTTCGACGACTCGTATCTTTCTCCGCGGAGCGTCGCCGAGGAAGTCAGGGCTGCGTTTTCCCATCTGATCTACGTTGACGCCGCCAGTCGCGTGGTTCTCAACGTCGACTCGGCCGTCGACCCCGGACTCGTAGAAAAATTCCGACGGCTAGCAGTCAGTCATTTAGTATTTCGTTTTGTTCAAAAAGTACTCACACCATTCTCCGCAGGCTGTATATTGGTCCGATACGGAGCTCAATTTGATGCGGGCGAAAAGCACTCTCTTTCTCGCGGACAGCAAACTGCTGGTCGAGGAGTGGAACCGATGTGAGTTCCGAGTATTCATATTCCTCAACGAGAACTAATCTATTTATACAGGTGGGGGCCCCGCACCGTCGGCGTGGTCTAAACGCTACTGGAGCTTGATCGAGGACATTCACGCTCATATCAACTTCATAAACACGGCGATGGTAGACGTGTCCTGCATCCCAGAGCTCCACGGCGCCCAGGTGACGCTCAAGCTCTGCATGATACTGGCTATGGCGGCATTGGCGGAAGCCTACGGGTTGTTCGCGCCGTCCCAGCCTGAATTGCGCCAGAAGCATCGGGAAGCAGTAACGGGGATCTCCACCATCACAAAGGGTATTTCGGATGCGGATTATCCGTACCTCGATCCGACAATAGGCGTGCGCGATTCCTTTTTGGATTAAGTTTGCCGGGCTGACGCGACGACTCCTTCTAGGTTTGCTGGTCCATTGCGTCTAGGCAGTTATATGACGATGAGCCCGTCGAGGGCGACCTTCGGATTGGAGCACAGCTCCACGAGTGCTACCGAAAGCTGCGACAAGCGAGCCCCTACGCGCCCCCGCCATGAATGTTGGTGGCAACGTTGTATCGCCCCGGTTCTTTTCATGCCACGTACCTATAACATATTTTAATACATACCCATACATGCCCCTTCTGTGGTCCTCCGCTTTGTAATACGCCTTGTAATATTCGAAATGGCCGGTAGGATACGTATAGAAAATTTATAAATTTGACCCATCCAGCGAGCGTAGAGCATTTGTATTCCAATCCACGTCGAAGCACGCACAACATCTCTCTCTTTGTAAATTATGCTGTCCGAAGTTGGATGGATTCGAGCGAAGTGCCGCGGCTGGTGCGGTCTTGCAAAACTCAATATAAGATTGTGCAGGTGCTTTCAAAATAACCACGGGACACGAGGAATAAGGAGTACACGATTCAAGCCATTTGATTCAACGCAAATAAGAGAACTCGTAACGAGGAAGTGATCCGCGCATTCATCCGGTCCAGACAGCGGGGCCGGGCTGAGTGTAGTTGGCGGGGATGGGGTAGTAGATGTTGATTAAAATGCCTGGTTCCTGGCAAAGAAAAAAATATTGAATAGTCGAATGTGTGAGTGGCCATCGTACGTACATTTCCAGTGTATACCCCAGGGATAGAAACCAATGGGCTGGGCTTTCCGCTCCCCCCACCGGTGACGGATATCTGGCCGCAGGAAATGTACCACTGCGCTGGAAGGTGGTGTTCATTCCAGTTTTCTGCTGGAGCGGATCGGTGATTCTCACCTCCTTGGAACGTTTCCGCAAGGTGGAGGGCAAGGGCCTCCATTCGGACAAGCTGAAAGTATACTCAGAAACCCTTGACGTCACAACAACTGTTGAACTCACATATTGTCCGGTCGGAAGGGACTTGGGAATCGTGAAGCTAACGCTTGGAAGATCTAAGGGAGTTTAAGCTTTCTTCCTGGCTCACACTGGGAAGGGATCATGGCGTACTCTGAGCGGGGAAGGAGATGGAGCTACCGCCGTTGGTGACGGCGGAGATTTGGTAGACCTGATAGGGACATGAGAGTCGGTAGAGGATATAGAACGTGCGGCGGCAGGTACCTTGAACCACACGGCACCGTCGCCGGCGAATGTGCTCACATTACCAGTCGGCGCTTTGGCCATATAGACGTTGATGATCTGCAAGATAATGAAATGCTTCCGTTGAAGATTGGCGACGACGAACCCCGGGGTGATAAATGGTTTCATCACACGCGATTCCGAGCGTAGAGCCGGCAGCAACGCTAATTGTGCTCGCCGTGCCAGCGGTTGCGGAATCGTAGCATCTGAAATCGGCGCTGGTTACATCTGTAACCTGTGCGGACGGTTAGCCTGGACAAGCAATTTCAGACGATTAAATATCGGGACGAACAGGATCTTGACTGTTGTAGTTGTTGGTCTGTCTCACATTGACCCAAGCAGGGGTTGTGACGCCACCGACAATCAGAGATGGGAATGTGTCTGGTGTAGAGTCAATTTTGCCCAGAGAAATATTAGTAAACCTTACAGTGAGCCTGTACGTGCGAGAAAAGCGAGGCAAGTACAAGAGCCGCGAAAGAATGCATTTTCGAGGGCGAAGAGACGGTCAAGAAGCCTGAAGCCCAACTTTCTTTTAACTTTAGACCTTTATAACCAAATTCTCGAAATAACAAGTTGGGCAGATCCAGCTTGCCGCCAGGACCGAAGAATAGACGAGGCTTTCCCCAGGTGACGCACGAGACTCAAAATGGCAGAGGTACTCTTAGGCACGCCGTCAATTCTGGATATTCCGGGTCCAGCTACATGGGTCCCAACTATAGCAAAAATATGGTTTGATTGCATTCCGATTTTTTTGCTCGTGGCCCAGAGCCTAGAGAGCACAAAAGACGGATGTGTCCGGGAATATCATCGGTCAATTGCAATCTATATAACAGCAGCTGAGCCCCGATGCAGCGAATTGAGGCACTTGAGTGCCTCAGCTGAGCATATTGTGGAACCAGTGACCCAAGAACGATTAAATGGGCGAGCTTTGTGAGAGCTAATGGGAGCCAAAGTGTTCTAGCCGATAGATTGAGTGCGCCGAGAACTGGGCTCGGACGATCCGACTTGCTGGAGCCGCTCCCAGTAGCGATAGGACTTCCCTGTGGGCGGAGAACGTTGCAGGCTGTTTAAAATAAGCGATGCCACGTGGCGATGGCCGAGTCCCCAACCGTTACGCGCCCGAAACCGTCAGTGAATTAGTGATTCGGACCGAAGCCCAGACACGACACGGTCCCAAATTACTTCTCCTCCTACTATCTGTGGATTTGCTACATATTCTACTCGTCGTCAATTACAATCAACTGTAGTCCACCGGCAGCCGAGGCACTGTGCAAGTCCATGTCCCCCGGGAATTCAGCGCTCCGCACCGATCGGAGAACAGGTGTCCGGCTACCAAGCATCATCAGCAAGTGCGCGGGGTCGAATTCACCGTGGCCTCTGAGGACCAGGGTGCGAAGGTGCGGGACCACGCGCTGTGACGACAACGCGTCAAGACTATGATTGGAGATGGCAGTGGAGAAAACGTCGAGGTGAACAATGCTGTGAGAATGGGACGTTTCGAGGATGTGTATCAAGTCATCCCCAAGCACACTTCGGGTGTGGATGCGCAGCTGCGTCAGAGGGCACATAGAGTTATCTAGGAAAGACCTGATATGGTCCACAGTTTCGCCCTCGATCTCCAGACATTCAAAGTGGAACTCCTCGAGGGTTGGCGCGACAAGCGAGGTGAGTAAGTCCTCAGCAAAGTCCTCGCCGCAAGCATCGATCTTGAGCGACTTAATAGGGGACGTGGTATGCGATGTTGAACGTTCACCGTCAACATTTGCTCCTCTGATGAGCGAGACGGCAGTTTTCGGCGAGAGCTGTGATAATATCCATAGGGCGTCCAACGAGTGGAAATTGACAAGGGTGCATGTACGAAGCTGCGACCAGGGAAGCAGCAAACGTCGGGGGAGTGCTTCGGTTAAGTCCAACTTCAGGTGCTTCAACGCGGGGAGTGACTCGAGCATGTCAACATCATCTGTGCACATGAGTGGCTCCCAGCTGCGCAGTGTCAACAGCTTCAAGGTGGGAAAGCTTCCACCAATGAAATGGGCGAATTCGTTGTCTCTGAGATCTAGAGTGACAACCTCCCAGCGCGGGGAAGCCGCGAGGAAAAGCTTCAGGACATCGAGCGAAAACTGAGGTCTAAATCGGATGGAAAGGGGTGCATTGGAGGCCCGCTCGAGTTGTAATGTCAATGCTGGCCGGAGATTCGGACCATTCCGCGTGTATGGCAGGTTGAAGTGACGCCAGAGTCGCGGCGAAGTTATAGCCACGGCGCGCCATCGATGGCACACCTGGGCAATGATCCAGGGCTCGTTTCGACGTGGATCAAACTTTGCATTGACATCCACAGATTCCACGAAGATTTTCGACAAAATTTCGGTGGGGAGGCGACGAAACGCAGATACCATGGCCCTGTGACTCTTGGCGAAATCCTCCAGCTCTGCGCGGTGCCGTTTAAGTTGTTCTATCGTGCTTTGGAGATGCATTAGACGGTGATCCGTCGTAGATATGTCCGCCTCCGCTCTGTCGATGGCCTTCCAAATCACAGGGATCTGAGAATCAAAAGGAGTGCTCGCGCTGGAGTGCAACTCCGGATACGGGCTGTCCATGGCCCCAGTTTGTCTCTCGGTCGTACAATGAAACGAGCAGAGAGCATTGCAAGGAGTCCTAAGGAGAAATACTTATGAGATCCGAGCCAGCAATGGACTTCAATACTCACTGCGACATGTTGGGCAAGAGGAAGGCGGCCGCGCTTGTGACGGTGTAACGGTTCGCTCCGACTGCCGCAAATCAGTGATGAGAAAACCGACATTGCCGCATTTGGACAAGACCCCCTATTTCTGAGGCTAGAACATCCAGGACCTTGCATCGTCCCATGTAAGCCCACTTTTGCCGTGAATTTTGAGGTACATTCAAATTATTTCATTCAGTCCCGTATTTGAGTGGTGACAATCCTCTACATGGCCAAACGCTGCATGCTCAGAAAACGCTCAAGCATGAACACCGGCTCGGGCGTGTCCGGAAATCCTAGGGAAGGGTACAACTGGCCCGAATGTTTGGACGTCAAAACGATGTCAAGAGCCTTTGCTACTGAATCACACATCAAGACCTTAGACGTAAGTGGCTTGCAAGATTCAACTTCAAACAACCGAAGAAATTGGGCTTGATCTGCAGCCTCGTTCTATTCGTCAAATCACTTTTGTCGCGCCAAGTCGCGCCGTCTTATCAATACCACTTTAAAGCCCCCGTCCTTCAAGCTCCCGTCCTTCAAACTTCCCTCCGCCCAACTAGTCTCTCGTAGACAGACGCTACAAACGAAATAGCTCGTACCTTGCATGTGGGTACCGCCCAACCCGCATCCTTCTTTGGGACACGCCTCGTCCCGAGTCTGGGACGCACTTCCGTCTCTGCAGTTGGTCAATAATGGTACGCGCGTGTACATACTTAATGTATTTGCCTTGAATATGATTATATTGTCCTATCCGTTCATTCTCTGTTTCACTGGTGTAGTAGCGGTTGTATTATGTTGCAGGGAGGCGGCCTGGGACGAACCCGCCGCTTGTGTGATGACGTCCCATCAATCTTAGCAAAATTGATTTTGTACTTGAAGAAATCGACGACCGTCCACGTTTGTGAATATGGTAAGTTTTGCACTCTGAATTCTCAATAGCCAGAATATCAATGCTGTCTTATGCCATCAGTGCGGCCGTGTAGTCAGGCATTTAGCGTGCCGAGATTGTAGCTCCCTATGGGACGTATCCGGCTCAAGTACGTGGAAAAATATATTGTAAACATAGATTGTAACAGAATGGCGTATCTGCCCACACAAAAATTGCTGAGGGCTCAATATCAGGACTCGAGACCAGACTCATTAACTAAAAACGTCCTCGCTGTAACGCCCTTCTTTCCTGAGTCCGGCGAACCACTCCGCAGAGTCAGTAACTCCTCCCACCTGCTCCGCGATGCGCATCAAACTGTTTCTCACTCCTTCCCCGACTCGGGCGGCCGACCCGCAGACGTAGATGCGACCGTTATTATTAATGTCGCTCCAAATTGTCAGCGCGTCGCGCAGTAGTATCTGTTGAGCGTAGCGCCTGGGAGTATCGTCCGCCGAGTAGGCCGCCTCGAGAGCCACAGTCCCCTCGTTGACGTACCCGTCAACCTTACTAATTTATGTCAGCCCGAGAGAGTCCTTTAAATTTTCATGTTGGAAATGAAACTCACGCTCTCAGACTCGGCATATCATGATGTCGGGTCCCGTAGAAAAGCCGGCAGGGGGCTTTCCCTCCGTACTCCGGGATTTTGAGTCCCTGCCCACGTCGGTGCTCCTGGGCGGACAAAGTAAGACTTGACTTTATAAGGATTTTAAAAGCGGTGATTTACCAGGAATCCAAGGAACGGCGCGATACCAGTGCCCGCGGCGACCATTATGACGGGAATCGTAGGATCTTCGGGGAGATGGAAGGACTCTTGCGCGACCCGGGACCTGACCCAGACGACATGTCCAACCTCGGAGCGTTTCAAGAAGCCCGAACAGAGTCCTTCGTAGTCCGCGACTCGCGTATCTTCAACGCCGACGCAGAGCTTGACAACATGGGGGTCAACCAATGGACTGCTGGCAATGGAGTAGCGGCGAGGCTGGGTCGCACGCAGGATAATGAGCAGCTGTTGAAGTTTGAGGACCTGGGCGAGCATCGGGTAATTTGCGAGTAGTGCGGGGAAATTCCGATTGTTCTGAGCAAACGAATTTCCACTGTCCTTGTCTGAAGTCGTACTGGCATTGCTCAGAGTCTCTCGGAGACTCTTGAACTTTTCGTCAGCAGGGAGGAAGGAACAGAGGACTTGGAGACTGCTACGCTGAATGGGGCCCGCCAGATCAGCATAGTAGAGTAGCAGCTCGCGCAAGGTTATCTGGCCTCGATCCAGGAGTAAGACCGCGAGCGACTTCGGGTTGGCGTTGGAAGCTACTTCCTTCACCGTGAAAACGGCTTCCCCGACAAGATCGAGGGTAACGAGCAGGCGGTCAACGACAGCGAGGTCGTTTTCTGGGAAAACCTCCATATGATCGCCGTCCCGATACCTGAAGCTCGCAGGAATATCGAAGGTGAGGAGCCGCATTCCGCGAGGAAAGGGAGTGTCCTTATCCACGAGCTCGATGTTAGACCGAAGAGTGGCTTGAACGAAGCCCGGAATGGGAGGCTGAGATAGGGACGATCCTGTGCCGGGGGGGAAGGGCTGCTGGAGGAATGCAACCTTGACCGAGTCGGCACTATACTCGGGCGAGGTGGTGAGCATGTTGGTGGTGCTTTCCCCGCTCTGTGTTCCCTCGTTTATATCGATTCCGAAATTGGCTGCCGTAGCAGCCCACAGCCTCGTAATCCACTCTGTAAAATCGCCATCCTGATCGACGTTCGAATCGCCCGTGCCTTTCTCGAAGATGCGATTGCCTCCGAGCGCAGCCATGTTTTCATCGACTTTATTCGGCTGATAAATGACACGGCAAATGAGCTTCTGAATCGAGTGCCATGATAATGAAAACAGCTCACGAAGAGTTGGTAAGTCGGGCCCCATTGCGTATTGCCTGCTCCGAAGACACAGAAATTGATCCCCGCGAAACGAGCGCTGTTCCCCGCCTTCATCTCCACGTCCAACATCTCGGAGAAGGACAACGCAGCGTCGGGCGGCTCGCCGTTGTACGTCGCAACACAGATGACGAAGAAATTCGACCCCGCCCCGATTTCCGCTGTCTTCTTTGCGTCGGCAAGCGGGGAGTCGGCAAGCGAAACGACCTGAACATCAGCAAACCCGAGCTGCCGCGCCCTTGGCAGCGGCATCGCCAGCCATTCCCTGACAAGTCCCGTTGTTGGAGGCGTGGACAGCCCAAAATCTGGGCAGTGCCTTCGTGCCAACAGAAGGCTCAGGCGCCTGGATCTTCGCCTCAACTGGACTATCCTTGAATTCCACTTCTGCGGGGTCGACTTGCTTACGCAGTTTCATATGGAAGTTCAGGGGCCGATAGAGAGTGAATTCGGGATCGTAGATGACCGATCCTTCTGTTACATTCTGGATCTGGAAATTCAACACGACGCGCGCAAGAATAATCTTGATTTCTTGAAGAGCAAAGTTGAACCCAATACAGCCGCGCGCGCCTGAAAAAAAGAAATTCAGTCAGTAAAATTGTATGGAAGAAAACATAGGGACCCACCCGTAGCAAACGGAATGTACGCATACTTGTGCCGCTTTCGAACTTCCTCCGTGCCCCAGCGATCTGGATCAAACGTGAGTGGGTCCTACAAATAAGATATCTATTCAATGTCGAAAACTACAGTGTAGAAAGGGCTCTTGCCTTCCAGTGCTCGGGGTTCTTCATCACCGAGTGTAATGCGACAGTGACCTGTGAGCCCTTTGGAACAAGCAGACCCCCGGGCATAATGACATCTATCCGCTGATTAGCTTCAGCCATGCGATTCCACTGGACATACCTTTCATGGCCTGACGCGTAGGCTGGAACGCGGGATTGTACAAGCGTTGTGTTTCCTTGATAAACTATGGGTGGCGAAGTTTCAGTGCCCCATGTGCGAAGGGAATAACGGAAAAGGGCCCACCCAGTCCAGATACTCGAGTTTCGCTAGTTGATCCGCCGTAATTTCCTTGTCTGCGCTCAGGCCAGCGGCTACGAGAGAAGCGTACAGCTTGCGGGCCTGCACGGGGAAGGTCGAAAGACAGAACCATAGCTGTGCAGTCGTCGTCAATCATAAGCCCGTAAGCAGATCAAGTCGGGAATCCCTACCCAGGAAAGCGCGCTAGACGTTGTGACTTGGCCGGCGATGAGGAAGGTTATGACGTTCTCGCGCACTAGATCGACGTCCATTTTCTTCCCCTCCTCGTCCGTGGCATGAAGCTAAAACATTATCAACCAGTGTCGGAAGATTGAAAAGGCCAGCAGACCATATAATCTAACAGGCTTGATGTTTCCACAGCTGCCTTGTGATATGGCATGTCTGTAGTACTTCCCTCCTGCAGGATCCTCTGGGTCTGCGCGTCGACAAAGGAATTCTAGTCCCAAAAAAACTCATGAGCGAGGAAATAAGTAACAGAACGAATGAACCCGCACCACTTCGTTCTCGACAACCTTCTGGGCTCTCCTCTCTGGGTTAGGAAGCGCACGATAGATGCGGCCCTTACGGGCGAGGGCTTGCGCGAGCTCCAGGTTGTGCCCGATCGCGACGAAGATTTGAGCGACCGAGTTTTCAGTACTTCAAGGGTTGTTCAGCCTCGCAGTCCAACGAGGAACGTGTCCCACTTACTTATCAAGCATCTTGAAATCGGTCCCAACGGCGACCTCGCCGATCGTTTGTGCGGACGCGCGCAATGCCCAAGGGAACGCGTTAAAACCCTTCCCCTGCTCGAGGAGGCTATCGGCGAACAGTTGATGAGCAGCACAAGATGAGCTATGCAAGACACGCACGCATCGAAGCAGTGCACAAGGCGTTTCGCAGTGAGATCCATGGTGCGCACATAGTTGCGCATGGCTGTGGCCCCCATCGCGGCCATCATGAACTTGTGACCCGTAGACCATGCAGGGTTGCTTGAGTCGGTGGTGAACATCCCGTTTGGCAGGGTCATCTTCAGCGGGAACAGCGGGTGGTTGTCGTTGACCTGGCGCGGACATCATGTTCAGTGAATAGCTTCAAATATTTCTCCACCTTGACGTGCCTGTTTTCTGTAGAATTCCCCTTCACTCAGGACAACACCGGCACAGCCCGGATCGTCTGTGAGATATATGGACTGTAGTGCTGATTAGCGTTGCTATCGCTCAGAATAATTAAAACGAGGACGACCTTGCCAAGATAACTGACATGCACGATGTGCCCGTACTTGCGGAGAAGCCGATCGTAGTTGCCCATAAAGTCGGGGTAGATCTCACTGTAACCTCCGATGAAGGGAATGCCTCCCGTAGGGCCGGGAACCGGTCGGACCTGACCATCGTTAGTCGACCGAACATTCAAGTGCCAACCCGAACCCACCTTCTTCCCACTAATCAATATCGCGACTCTAGTTTCCGCCACGATTGACTCAATTGTGTCGAGCTTCTCCAGGTCGCTGGCCGCAGCGTCGGCATCCGTAGACTTGTGGAACGAGATGGTGGTAGGAAGCGCGACGTTGAGTTTCCCTCCGACAGTCTTGCGTAGGTGGTCGATGGTGTCGCCAATCTGGACATCAACAGAGACTCCGTCACTCTCCAGAGCTTTACCGTGAAAATGGAATACGATCGCAGGCATGGTGTAGAGTTTGACAATGGAATGTGCCAACGGGGCCCACGGTATATATACTCAGGCTGCAGTGGGTCACGTATGGCGCATGAGCAACATCCGGGTTCTAGAGGACAGTGCGGGGTTGAGCGGGGGAACACTGATTGGCCCATGCTATAGATACTTCTGTTCTATCACTTCGCGAACCAGTGACGGGAGCTTTCGGCTGGACGACGCCGGGGAAGAATTATGCAGAACGAAAATTGCGCTGGATCCGCCCCGGGTGTACCGAAGTGTCTGTAAAATTCGGTAGTGAGCTGCCGAGTAACGAGTTGAGGTTGAGATGAAAGTATTGAGTGATCCTAAAAAAAACGGCGACTAAAACCGCTTTGTCAGCGGTCCAATTTTACTCTGGCCGTCAAGCCGATTGAATGGTGTCTTTCTTGAATGACGAAGGCTCCCCTTCACGCTCTCTGCTCACAAAGAAGGCCTTTTCGGCGTAATTCGGGGAATCCAGCTGTGGACTTGCTGCCAGTCTTGTATGCCGATCCGTAGCCGATGGACTCGAGTTCCGCGCGACTGGGCCGTAGTCAGAATTGATGACGATGCTATCCCTCAGGCTGGCCTGAGGTTCAAAAGCGATATGGTGGTAAAGACCTCGAGGGGTCGCCCAACAAATGTGCGATCGGTGAGATCATTTGTTCCTCCAGTAAAGAATTCCTCCGAATGACTTCACTGGGATTATGGGTCCGGAAAGCTTAAGGGAAAAGAAAGAGGACCGGATAAATTGGCAACAAGACCAAACTCAAACAGTTTGACTCGGACCACTCATGTTGCAGTAGTCCCAAAGTACATAGTCCCTTCAATTCTGCTCCTTGAAATCTGCCCTTCCCTTCAGAAAACAACCCATTTCTTCCTCTATCTTGCTATTCACCTACATTCTCGCCCCCATTCCCTCGACAACTGAATGTCCCAATCCAATTCGACTGCGGGCGCATGCTCGCATTGTGGGTCATTGGACGTCATCGCGAGACTGGATGTCCCACCACCCCCATATCCCGCACCGCTCATCTCCAATTACGAGCCTCTTGAATCTCAAATCCCGGTGCTTCGCGGCACGCTTGAAGACACGACGCGCAAAATCTGCGCGATTGACGAGGAGATGGAGCGTCTGCGCGCCTAGCGAGAGAGGCTCCTAGATTTTGCTATTATGCACAAAGGCGCCCTTTCCGCTCTCAGGCGCATTCCAAACGAAGTCTTGTCGGAAATATTTCTGTGGGCTATCGGCAAAGACGAGACGCTTATTCCCAGTTGTTGGCGTGTCTATCCTTGGAGCATATCCAAGTGTGCCGCAGGTGGAGAGAAGTAGCGCTGTCGACCCCTCGGCTCTGGAACACGCTGGATTTTGGTAGGGTCGGGGATTTCTACGAGGATTTGGAGGAGCTGGACCCAAATCAGCTCAAATCCCTGTGCGCTTTGATTTCCCTCCAGCTGGAGCGGTCGGGAAACCCACAAGGCGTCCCACCCATTTTCGATTTCCTACTCACCGCACTCACTGCATCCGACCGCTGGGGTAATGTGCAGACCCCTCTCGGTCCGCTTGAAATCCACACAGTTCGGAGCTTCGATGGCGAGTTCCCTGCCTTAAGGGAGCTTCCTCTTTCTTTCGGTGGCAGATGCCTCGACCCGGGTGATACCTTCGAATCCCTTCCTCTCTTAGAAGTACTTACCCTATACTCCCTCGACGGTTTCCCGAATGATTTGAAGCTTCCGTATAGACAGCTAAGAAAATGCACACTCGTTGGCAGACAGTCAGACGTAATGCACCTTCTGCAGCTCGCACCCCATTGCACAGACTTGTCCTTCGACGCCGGCCGTTATAATCAAGTGATAGTGAAACCGTCAATCGACTCCAGTATCCGATCCTTGAAGATAGTCTCGTCCGGCTACAACTTGGCTCGCAGCATCCTCAATAGTACCCACGCCCCCGAGTTGGACCTATTATCCATCAAAAGCGACAGCAGTTTGCTCCTGGATGGAGTTATCGTATCCTTGTTAACCCGCTCATCATGCTCCCTCACCACTCTCACCGTCCGTAAGGCGCCCAGCTCGTGGACATCCTTCGCCTCACGCCTCTCCTCCACACTCTCGATACCGATTCCGCGTTCGAAATCGACGACTTGGGGGCACTCACTCCGGATCCTGAACGGCCCGAATCACCCAGTATCGTCCCCCTCCTTCGAAGTCTGACCTTCACCCGGCGGTGCGACGAACCCGCCCTCTTGCGAATGGTCCAGAGTCGGCCCCTCGATTCATTCAAAAGATCCCATGATTTGTAGACCAGGGGCTTTGTGATGGGTAGGCTAAGAAGCGTTGCTCATTGTGGGACCCGTAAAAGCTGATGTCGGCGATATTCCTGACAGCCCTAAATTGTATGTACTTGAATTTCATTCCAATAACGACGATAGCGATACAATGCATTAAGGATTCACAGTGATAACATACAGCCAGTAGAAATAGTCTATGCCCAGTTGTCGATGAGAGCATCCCGCATCTCGCCGATGATTTTGGTAGAGTCTTGTCCTTGGAGCTCTGAGAAGCCACGGTTAGGACTTGGGAAAAGAGTGTGTTCGTGGAATACGAACTGAATGTAGCTTCAATGACGCTGATCTCCGTGGCAGTGGTCTCGAGACCGGTGAAGGCACACCAGTCGTTGACCACAAGCCCAGCACCGATAACGTCGGATCCTCGATTGACCGTGCCAGCCTGGAGAACAGGAGAGTGAGTAATAGTTCCAGTAGCGCCTCCGCTATGCAGAAACGACGTACCACGAGGGGAATCTGCAGTAGGCTGCTAAGCTCGTCCTGATCTTGGACGCTGGTCTTCGGATGTACCAGTCCACCCTGATTTGTGATCGCGCAGTAGCTGCCCACGAGGACGTTGTCCGCGACCGTTTGCCGGAAGACCTCCACTTTGAGGACATCGGCGATAATCTCCTCAGTCTCACGATCGATATCGGGGTGGACGAGGGCAACGTAGTCGTTGCATGCAATGACGTTCCCGAGAGCGGATAACCGCTCTTCTACCCGCTGGATTGCGACAGCGTCAGGTAGGGAATTCCGGAGGTGTTGTAGCTCCTGATCGGTTGTTGTTGATGGGACGAGCAGACCATGGCGGTTTCCTTGGAAGAGCATGAGAGGATCATCCAGAGCGATGCATTATAGCGGTGCATACCTGCTGTTAACCGTCCTATTATCCGTGTCCCGCCAATGCTCGTGTGCACGATGGGAATCACATCGCCGAGCTCACTCTCGAAAGCGGAGTAAAAATTAGTGCTGCCCTGGATGGCGGCCAGGCAGTACGCGTTTGTGAGTTTTGAGAACACTCCAATATCGCTGTGGTTCTCGAACTGAATGCCTGACATCGTTGTGTAAGCCCAGCAGGAAAAAAAGAGTGATAAAACCAATGCTCACGGGTAGCCATGGGAGATGGGGGGTGGGGGCGGCGGTTTAAAGGTGAAAGGAGGTTTTTCGGAGGATTACAAGCTCAGGGATCCCTTGAATGCAAGGGACGCGTTGGATTGCTGGAGGAAAGGGCAGAGAATTTATGGAAGACGAGTCGCAGTCACAAAACGTCACAACCGTCCACCTCCCGGCTCCGACGCCCATCTCTGTGCAATCGGAACCTCTGGCTACGCTTCGATGTTCTGACTCTGTTCTAAACTATTGCACTCGAGTCATTCAGATGCTCCGGTTTTGCGCCAGGCGACATTTTTTGTTCCGTTCACCCGCAAGGGCAGTGGGGCACAGCTTGAGACGGTCATCATCCAACGCGTCCGTTCCACCGATAACTGCGGTCGAAAAAATTATTATAGATGGAATAAAGGTAATCAGAACTGGTTCAATCTGTTTGACGCGTCCTAACTCACCATGAGCTGTCCCGAAGGCGACCGGGCCAATATCGTTCTCGACATATATGCAGATGTGCCTGTCGCACCCGACTCACGGCTACTACATGAATCCAAAAAATCCAATTTTTGGCTCAAAAGGCGACTTTGTTACAAGCCCTGAAATCAGCTCGGTTTTCGGAGAGGTAATTGGCAGTACCCTTATTTATTTCGGTGACAAACCCCGTAGTTGAGCTGCTGGGGGTCTGGTTAATGTCCCAATGGATGCAAAGCTCCAAGCAGCCCATTCGGATAATCGAGCTCGGGCCTGGACGAGGGACACTGATGCAGGATGTCATGCGCGTCAGTAGACTCTAGTCTTCGAAGAGTATCTCGCTCAGCATCCTTTAGGTTGTCGCTCAATTTGGGGGAAAACAGCTAGCTGGTGTGCATCTCGTAGAAACGAGCCCGGCCCTGCGCGCTCTTCAGGAGAATAGACTCTCGCCGAGCGCCCTCAAATACGGCTGCACACTGGAGTGGCACGACTCTGTCGATCATATTTCTCCAAGCCCCGAAGAGTACACCATGGTCATTGCGCACGAGTTCTTCGACGCACTACCATTCCACACGATAGAGGTACCGTCCGCGCTGCATCTCGTCAGCCAAATCTAAACGCGTTTCAGAAAACGGACAAGGGCTGGCAGGAAATTCTTATCGCCCTTGCAGAGTCCGACAGTGCAAAGGAGATTAATGCCATTCCTCCGGAGGCAGAGTCAAAGGAAGGTCAAGAAACTGGCCCTGTCGTGTCGGAGTCTCAGGGAGCGGAAGCTTATCCGCGGTTCCGATATGCACTCTCCCCGCAACCCTCAGCAGCCTCTACCCTGCTCGGACTGTCTTCCACTCGCTTCAGGGACATGCGGGTCGGCGCCCGCCTGGAAGTGTCCCCGCTGGCATTCAAAACGATGCGAGCGGTTGGAGAACTCATCGGCGGGGAGGAGGATCCTGATAACCAAGATCCTCCTCCTTCTCGAGGCTGTGGCCTCATCGTCGACTACGGAGCCGACCACGTCTCCGGCCAGTCTTTCAGGGTGCATATCCCTCTCATTTATTCCTTTAAGGAGTACTTAACCCGCATCAGGCGTTCCAAAAGCACGAAATAGTGGACGTGTTCCACGCACCGGGCGAGTGCGACCTTACCGCCAACGTCGACTTCGCCTACCTTTCGGAAGCCGTGAAAGACTTGGGTACGTCACTCCCATTTCCCTCGTCGCGTCTTTTCATGCTAACCGACTCACAGTGCCGACACACGGCCCCATAACCCAGGCTGCCTTCCTCGAAGCCATGGGCCTGCAATTGCGCATAGACTCGGCGGTTTCCAGCGCCAAGTCGGACGAGACAAAAACCGCCATCCGGGAGGCGGGGCGCCGGCTGGTGGACCCCGCGGGCATGGGCAAGGAGTACATGGTGCTCGGGTTGGGCGGCCACGTCGACAAAGACGGCGTGTGGCCGTTCATCGCATCATAGGAAGGTCGAAGACGCGTCTTGCATTCATTCCGCGCTGGCCATCAGTGCATCCCGAATGGTCGCAACGGTTGCTGGAGCGAAATGTAGTGACCATTCGCTGGCACAACTCGGAGGTCGATATGGATAGCCTCACAATATGCTACGAGATCTTTAGTTGTGCGATGATTACATGTCTGCATGTTAATTCTCCTGCCCATTAATATTTCATCCCTCTATTAGCCCTTAATCAAGCCGGAGGGACATCACAGTTGCCGAACACAGGCGGACCCCCGTTGTCCGGCTCGAGCATCAGCTGCGAACAACCGTCAGCGGGCGTCGCAGGGAGACAGGAAGGAGAGACGGACCTTGACCGTCTGCATCGTCGTATAGAACGCGGCCACCAGCCCAAATATGATCATCGCGATGTCCGCGGCCTTCTTGGCCCGGGTGTTCGCGCACGCCTTGTAGTGCAGCATCGCGGGGTACACGTAGCATAGCGGGACGCTGCAGCCATTGAGTAAACGCCGTGCCCAGCGAAGCGATAAAGGCTCACCAAGCGAAGCACCCGATGAACGCGACGAACTTGTCGAGATCCGCGGCGCCGATCCAGCTGAGCGTCGCCGCGAAGAACACGGTCGCGAAGCGGAAGATGTTCTTCTCCCACTTGACCTTGTAGTCCCCCTTGCCGCTGCGCGTGAAGATGCCGTTCTCCATGATGCGGATGGCGGGGAACAACTGGAGGGGCACGGAGAGCATGATGGCGAGCGAGTAGATGAATTGCACCTTGAGGCGCGGTCAGCAGGGAGTAGACGCGCCAGAGGAGAAGAAGGAGCATACCGACTGCACCATCTTGCTCTCGGCGTCGAGGTTGACGAGGACCACCGTCTGGATCTCAGAGCCGAAAGTGAGGTAGGCGAGGGCCCCAGCACCTCCGAAGAGTACTGACGGACGGTAAGCCGCAAACGAAAGAGATTAGGTAAAGCCACATGCCTAGCACGCCCAGCATGACGCCCGTGAGGACCTTGGGGAACTTGTGCGGCTCCCGCATCGCGTCAGTGATGGGGATGACCATCCCGACGCCCTCGAAGGAAAAGACCGCGACACTGAAATCGAGGGGTTGGCCGAGGAAGAGGGAAGCGAGGAGGACGACACGCACCCAACAAATAACGAAAAGTCCTTGGGATTGAAAAGCTGGATATCAGCGATGCCTCGCTGGGCAACGAGGGAGACCTCGGAGCTGAAGATGTACACCAGTCCAACGAGGATGAATCCATCGGCGATGAGCGCCGTGGAGCTCAGCTTGGCGAGGTCGCGGATAAGCACGAGCGGCAGGAAGACGATGAGCTGTATTAAAATTAAGTATTTTATCGAAATCAATCTCATGCAGTGAGTGAGGCCCATAATGAGGGCCTTGAGAAGGGTGTCAGAACCTCGTGGAGTCGGGGACGTGGACACACACCTGCAGGATTCTGTGCGACAAAGATGATGTAGGCCGAGACGAAACCGATCTGCGATACGACGATGGACGCCAGGATCAGGTATCGCATCCAGCTCCCATACAGCGCGCCGCCGATATCTGCGACAGGATGAGTTTGTGTGGACATAGAATCGGGGGGCAATATACGAACCTCCAAAACTTCCCGAGACAACAAACTTCGTGTAGACGAGGAGCAGGAAGGAATAGAGCGAAATCAAAGCTATGAAGATGAAGAGGAGGGACGAGAAGAGGATCCCGCCGTTGTAGAAGCTACGCGCGAGGGTGAGAAAGAGTTGAGGGCTAGAAAACGTTGCTTACGCCTTCCCGAGGAACAGAACCCCCGTGCCGACAAACGCCTTGAGCAACTGGAACAAAATCAATACTCTGCTGAATGCAGCATAGTGAGGGTTACACACCATAAGCACGGCTTGCGCAACAGTCGCATTCCCATGAGCCCCCTTCAAAGAAGAGCTGCGTTTGCGCCTGGAACGCGACGTCGACCTGCTGATCGCCGAACGGGCACCCAAGAGCGGGGCGGTTTCCGTAGCCTCTGCTGCATCCGCGGCGCCCGTACCCATCTCTTCGTCATCCTCTATCTCTTCATCTTCCTCTAGGTCTTCTCCAGCCTGTAGATGTCCGTCAGAATCAGGGCAATCCATTGCACCCAAGTGCACTCACGAAGTGCCCAAAGATGTAAAGGAACTCGATAAAGTTGTTGAGAATGCGGGGCTCTTCCTCGCCTCGCTCCGTGGCGCGCATGATAACATAGTTGCGGCGGAATCCACCAGGTTCGTGGATGTGCTCGAACGCCGGATCTGGAGTATTCGGGCGCGGAAGAATGAGCGATGCAGCACGACCGCGCGCGGCCAACTTTCGCTGGTCTGAATGCCATTTATATATGTCGTGCCTGAGAATACATGTCAGAACGAAGACGGTTAAATTGTAAGGACATCCTCACGTCACATCGGCGCCAGGAGCATTATAAGGGATAGGGAAGGGCTCTGTGTCTTCTCTCTGCACATGCGCTCCGGAAGACGACCTGCGGGATCCCGATCCACCCGCCTGGGAGCCGAGTGGGACGTCGAGCTCGGACGCCGGAGTAGACTTCGCCTCCCCACCCTGATTTTGCCGCTCCTCTTTGGAAACCAGGTGTCGGCGCAGAACGCGTGCCTTTTCCTCGTCCGGTAAATCATCGAGGTCTACATTCAGCTGTGTGTCGCTGCCATTGTGGGGCGTCCTGGGACGTAATGCGGCACCTATGCCACCAAAGGACCCGGGCTGACCGCCGGCTTGGGGGCCTAAAGATACATCCGAGACCTGTGGGCGCAAGGATGGCGTTGGGATATTCCGTGGTGGGATATTAGGGGGCGGGGGAGTTCCGGAGTACTGCGCGCGCAAAACACGGATATCGGGGGTGCCATAGGGTGTCGATAGCGAACCAGAGACACCGTCTGTGGAATCTAAAGCTCGGCTCTTGATGTTTACGGGCCTGGAAGGAGAGGACATGGTGGTACAGGTCAAAGCGAGAGGGGGCGAGAAAAGAAAGACGCGTATGAGTCCAAGCCCACGTGCGGAGTCCACTGCGGACTCCCCGCGGCATGTGGAACGAGCTTTACCGATTTAGCGCGTGTAAACAGCGCGATACGACGTAAGTTTTCATTTTATCGAGTGCATAGTGGAGTATTAGACAAAGGAGGGGGCATGTAGATTCACTGAACACTAATTCTATGCGGTGGATAGGTACTTGTAAGAGTAACGGAATTCTGATTCCGCTCGGCGGCCGTCGTTTTAAGCGGGGTTAAGAGCAAGAATCGTGGATGTACTTCTGGGACCGGAAGCCAAAGCAAGATTGAGTGAAGGAGGCAAGATAAGCAGACTTCAAGTTGAAGGCTAGAAAGAGGGATCCGGAGAGGGCGATGCAAAAAGGATCAGTTATCTATCTATGTGCCGCTGCGTTGCGCGAGTTAATTGAAGAAGGCGGCTTCAGCGTGGCCTGGCTGCACTAATCGGATGTTTCTTCGAGCCGGAGGGGAGGGATCAAGGAGGGATCCAGTAGAGAAATCACAGCGCTAAGTAAAACCAGACCCGGGCAAAGTGGGGTAGTTCTACGCCGGTGTCCCGACCATCGGAGTCTTTCCATACTTACACTAACGGTTAGGTCCAGAATATCGAGATCCGTTCATGGCGGTGAGAGGCCGGAGAGGGCAGTGTTGGGGTCTTCACCTAATCGGGACAGGGGTTCCGAGATGAACGGATGTACGATTTCTACAATATCCTTCAGTCTTAAAGGACTTTAAAGGTCTTTACCTTTACGCCTAGGAATACAGAAGAAATGTGATCCTTCACGAAAATAGGTGATCCTTGACAACAGAAAACCGATCCTTCACACGAAGTACTTATCATACTTGAGGATTTTCTAGATCTTGAAGGTGGCGATCACTCCTTTAAGCCACCACCTCCCGAGTAAGTTGCAGTCTGACCTTCATGTACCGCGAGTCGAAGGAGATTTTTGAAGCTCGAACTTGAATTCGAAGAACCGTGACTGCGATGCAACTGCGATGCCGTGAAAGATATATCCAGAAGCGTGAACGTGCAGGTTCGTCGTGTAGTGCTTCGCGAGTCGTGAAGGATGTTGAAGTCCTGAAGGGTTGAGGAGGTCGTGAAGGCGTTTATAAGCTGTGCAGGTCGAACAAGATCAAAGCAAGACCATGAAGCTTATAGTAAGGTTCAAGTTGTCCTTGATGGAGTGATGGCAACCTGCAAAAGGATTGCAATTTTTCGAGAAAAATTGAGGAAGTTTTCGTGAAAGAGCTCAAATATCCTTCACGGTATACACGAATCTACAGGTCGTCAAGGATTTTAGCATCAGCGCCATATACGGCATCAGCGCCACCATAATTCTCCAGATCCATCGTTCTCGCTCCGAGCCTCCGACTGCTTTCCGTTCCGTTCCCGTCGTCTGGTTCGCACGTATTCAAAGCGTCGAGATGAGAGCACAAATAATACACGCTATCATTTCATGGCCTACGATACAATAAACAGCTCTGATGTCGGTAAATAAATAATCGTGGATGGATACAGTGAGGCATGATGGAAGGAATAAATACGGAGATTGGGGCATAAAGATACACAGAGCCAGCAATAAATAGAATTGGAAGACATAGAGCAGAGTAGAGGGAAATGGGCGAGATAACCGAACATCCAGGGATGAAACTGGGTCACACATCAAGCAGGTGGACATGCCGGTCAGAGACCTTCAAACGACCAGCCGGGAGATGGGACCAGGTAAGGATGCTCCCGAAGTTTTACAGCCGTCATGCGCTCGGTCGGATCCCTAGAATAAATGGAAGGAAGGAAGGAAGGAATTACCGGTATAAGCACAGAGAATACAACGATGGAAATAGTACTGACAAGGCAAGACATTTCTCCATAAAGTCTTCTGCACCCGGAGCCACAACGAAATCAGCGGGAGGAAGTGGGCGGAGTGTTTGGTGGAAAAGCTATGTATCAACAAAGATCAGCGGTGAGCGCGACAGCGTCAAGATCAAGATGGTTTACCTTGAACAGAACGGCAACAGCCTCAACGTCGTGCCACGGCCGCTTGCCCGTGCACATTTCGAGCACGACGCATCCAACGCTCCAGATGTCCGCCATCGCGGTGTAAGCCTTGTACTGCGTCCTGATAATCTCCGGCGCCGTCCAAAATATGGCGCGCGGAACTGCCCATGAATTATCCCGGATCTCTGTGTCGGAACAACACAGGCCTTCAATCTTGCATGTGCCCATGGGATTCACCAATATGTTGCTTGATTTTAGTTCCTATGTGACATAAGATTAATACGACGGTGCCAGCGGGGGAAAAAATGATACCCACCCCGTGAAGAATCCCTCGAGCATGCAGGTATTCCAAGCCATGGAGGATTTGGGCCGTGAACGACTTGATGTTTTCCTCGCCAAATTTCCCGTACTTGCGAACATTTGTTCGGATTGAGGCGCCGGGAATGTAGTCCATAAATCTGCCCACAAATTTCAGCGATGTCTTTAGAGTGCCATCGTGGTCTGAAGACCTACATAGACACGCAGTCGCCGGTCTCCTCGAGCCCGAGATATTCCACCAAGTTTGGATGACGAAGAGCTTTCATGTTTTCCATCTCTCGCTTCAGGGTTCGAGCAGAGGGACGGCCTGCTTGCTTCGCCGTGCTGCCAGCTCTCTTCGGGAAAGTGATTTGCTTCACAGCCATCATCTCTCCCGTCGTAGCGTTGAGTCCGAGGTATACTCGCCCGTATGTTCCTCTCCCGATTTCTTCGCCTCGTACCCACTTGAACTGTACCCCTAAAACAGAGCTCCTTAGTATTGGAAGGATGAGAAGAGAGAAACATGCGGATGGCGCACATCTCTCCACACTACGGGGATGGTCCTCTTCCTCCATCCTCGGCCGTTCCGGCTGCCTTGCACTATTCCACAGTTTCACGATCCGTTTTCGAGATATAGCACAATTGCAGTCAGCGGCCGGGTTGCCTCGGGCTGCGAGCTTCTGCTTGTGTTCTAGAGCCACTTGACGAATCGACTTCTTGTGGGGCTTCACCTCATTCGGCCGCAGCGCAGTTATGGGCAAAAGTGGGCTGCGAGACTTCGATCTCGTCGGAGATGGCTCGTTGAACGCAGCTTTAAAGCGAAATTGATGATGAGGGACAGGCGGAGACAGCAGGATTCACGTACTGATAATTCTCAGAGTGTGACTCTGCATCCCAATTTCTTCAGGTGCTGCAGCGACTAAGAGGCCAAGAACGGGGGATATCACGTCCACTTAAGTTGCCGGAACGAGATTGACGGCCGCTTTAATGTGTTGCGTTCCCGGTCAACACACGTCCTGTGCGTTTCTCGGTACAAGCATGACTCTGCGCTGTGAGTACGTGTGCAGTATGATATGCAAGCACAACAGTCCCGAAGCGGTGCCTACCTCGTTTCGACATGGGGTCGTCAACTTGAAACGTTGATGGCATCGTGGACAGCCTCACCTATATCAGTTGCGTTTACCGTGCGGAAGGTGCTCTGAAGGCAATCAGTATTCAGTAGGCAACATCTCACGGGGAGCGGTCGGGAATGAATCAAGATGTCCTAGATGCGGCACAAAGATTTAACAGATTGAACCAATTGGGCACGTGCCGGGTTCGCGATCATTGTGTCAAAGTGGGCCACAGTAAATATCAACAGCTTGGAAGATCTGCGGCTCTGCAATTTGTTGCGGCGTTCACGGGCGCCAACACTGGATGGGCTGCGGGCGGGCGCAAACACCGAAGACGGAAAATTCTCCCCGGCGGATGAAAAAGCAGTAGGATTAGCCCGGGTATGTACCAGGAGGTTAGTCGTACAGTACTTATAAAAATCGGATCCGAGATATCCAGCTAGTCCAATGAGCGCCTGCCTAGGAGCTTTGTTATCTCTCGGTGTTCTTTGAGCCACTCGGTGAACGTGACGTGGGGTTCTTCTTTCTTGTCCTGTAGCCCAACGAGATAGTTGGCGAATACGATGAGAGATCCGTAACGATAGCTGGTCACGGATATCAGCCACGAGGGGATAGACGAGGGCGAAACACAGACAGATAGTTTACAGTGACATTGCGCAGCTTTTGTTCCTTGACCGTTCCCTTTTCACAAGCATCTACCTTCAATTTATAGCTATCGACTTGTTGGATCAATTAATAAGACGAGAAGGAGGAAACGACGCACTCGTAAATGGCCTTGCGAAGGTTCTGGACGTCTTGCATCAGGTCAATTGCGCGGTCTGCGAGTCGCTTGGCAAGTTTTCCATAGGTCAGGACACCGACAAGCTGAAGGATAGTCTTGTATTCTCCTGTGTCATCGTTTGTCGTCAGCCAGAACATTTCATCAAGGGATGATTTCAATGCCTTGTAGATAGGCCTCTTCTTCAGATGGGCCGTCCATAGAGTCATAGCTATCAGGCGCGACCTCTTCGGGATCATATTTGGGTTCCTTCCCGTTCCAGTTCATGGTGGTCGTTGCTATTAAACACGCCGCAACCATGCCGGTAGTGGTTCGGCCTCGACCCATCTGGCAGTTGAAAACAAAATCGCCTGCTTGCGTCAAGCCTGATGTAACACGGTCGAACAACTGAGATAAAGCATCGGGAAGCGGTGCCTGTTCATCCGTCTATCACGGGCCAAATTTGAACATTCTTGGGGCGAAAGATGTTCAAAGGGTCACTCACAATTGCGATTCGACCATAGTCGATCTGCCGCGATGCGATCAGTGTCCCTGGCTGGCAATATATGTCTGACGCCCCACCTTGAAACCCTCTTTCTTCATTAAAGTAAAGACGTCCCTCGGCGTTAGTATGTCAGCTTCAGAAACTGTTTCCCACAATGGCACGATCGCGAAGGAACCAGGGCGCTCTTCGACTTCGTCGTGGAGTAAAACCCGACCCTCATTAATTCTAACTTCGCGAAGGACGTCCTTCTTGAAGCTCTCTTCCATTCGCTCAACCATCGCCGTGGTCACGCCCGTGGCCCTGCAGTAACGCATCAGACCGGCGAACTGAATAATCACGGTATCTCTTACTCGACGTTCTCAAGTGGATTGGCAGCGAGACGGAGGACATGCGGACTTCCCGCGATATAAATCACAGGTTCCTACCGGACATTAGCTGGAAGAACATTAGCAAGAGATAATTTATTCACCTCCCGCAACGAAGTCCAAAACACCTTGTTTCTTCCCGAAGGTCCAGCGTCCACTCGCAGCAACGCTCGACGTAAACTAGAGGCTCGGAGATTAGCTGGAAACACTACTGAGAGGAGTTTAGTTACCCTTCCACCGTCGGCATGCCACTTCAAGAGAAGGTCAAGCTTACGAATGGACATCAAAGTCATGGCACATACCTGCCGCACACCATCTTTTCTTCCGTGTGTTTCAAAGAGTCGGTGCTATTTGCTGGGGTTAAAGTTGGTGAAGGCATGGACCGCAAAGCAAGGGGAACTCGTCGGAAGTTGGGAGCCCCATCTATACGCCTACTGGAGGTTAGAAAGGGTAGAAACTAGTCTCAAGGCCGCGTACTCACTCTGGAAGGGTCATTTTTTGCAAATTTAGGAACATGTCGTTCTTGAGGATGGTAGACGCGGAGAGGATACTCCCAGAGCGATTGACGACAATTTGATTGACTTCGTCCGGGTGCGCAACGCCGTCAGTCACATCCGCACGCTCTAATGGTTTCAGTGCGTTTACGCCGTCCGCAAAGAGTTCATTTTCAAATGTTCTGATGACTAGCAGGCATGGGTTGTCAATCACGGATATAAACAGTTAGTGGTGCTTACCAGGCTGATTCTGGACGAATGTTTCTATAGTCTCAAATGATTGCCTTGTATCTGGCTCTGTTGATTGTAGATACGCTTGAAAAACAATCAGCGCAAAATAGCGGTGCAAATTCTGGAGCCCTGTGTATCACATGAGTTAAGATCGAGACTGAGTTGAAACTTCGAAATGAACCTTTCTGGGCATGTTTGCGTTTTTCCTTATCATCCGTCGCCTGGTCTGCTCTAGTCCGGGCCTCCTCGATCGCGTCTCGAAGATTATATACTACGTCTGCGCGATCGATGGCATCATCGACGGTGCTCTTTACCGTAAGACCCCTTCGAATGACGCGCAAAAGATCTCGGATAGGTTTAGAAAAGGTAGAGACAAATAATTGAACGCTCACTGTTGATGATTTGGTAGGAATGGCGGTTCTTCGACGGCTCTACAGGGTCCATCGGCGGCAATGACATCATCGATAGCGTCCGCTTATTCCTAGGTGCTGTAGGCGTCGTAGGAAGTCGTCGGGACTCCAGCCATTGTCGAATTAACAAAAGAATAATCTGTAGATGCTGTGAATTTCCGAGTTCTAGAAGAATTTGCACAACACCGACAGATGCCAAAGTGCTTCTCCCCCGACCAAGTTGGCAGTTCACCACGATGGGGGTGTTGTTGGACGATGCAAGGACTACATCGATGAGATCTTGTAGGTCAGAAAAATCAGGTGGCCTTTCAGCAGTCATTGGAATGCGGTGATAGTCTAGCTCAAGACCGTCAATTGCTTTGTGAGATGCCATCACGTCTTTGAGGACAACAACGTCTTCGAGCTCGTTTTGAATTTCTTCCCAAACCGGTATGACTGAACCGTCGTCAGCTTCCGAATGAAGCAGGAGTCTAAACGGCGAAAGTGAGCGAATGGACAAAATGCAATGGACGAAATGTAATTTGATCCTGACCTCCCGCCAAAGGCCTTCAGTTCTGAAATAACATCGTCTCTGAGGCGCTCCTCCAAAATTTCCAACCGCGAGGCAGAAATACCGCCATAGTCTTATTACAGCATCGTGAGAGATAGGGGAAGGCCGAAAAGTTTGTATCGTACCTTTCATATTCCTCAAAGAGAAGCCTTCTCGTCGAAGACAGTACGGCGCCCCATTGATGTAAACGATGGGTTCCTCCCTCAGCGTAATCCAGATTATCCGCTGCGCAGAAGGATGAGCATCTTTTATGCGTGTCACCACTTCGTTGATGGCTTCAAGCGTCGGTTGGCCGAGAGCGTAGATGTTACTTGCAGGGACTCGTCGGAAATTGATCGCGCCACGTACGCCGTGGTCGACATGGTGCGACTCCTGGAGCCATTGGTCGGACTTCAGAAGGGTACTGAGGGTGCGTTCAGGATTCCCAACAAGATAAAAAGGGCAAAGAGATTACCCTTCGCGAAGAATGATACCGCTTCGATTCTGTACAGCGCATCAGTGGGCGATATGAATTGTGTTCGAAACAACTACCTTGACCACATGGGTTGAGTATTCATCTCCAAGGATCTGACCGCCCGCGATAGCCACGTCGTTTTTCTTACCAGGAACGGGAGTGCGATCCTCCCAATTGGTTTTTGAGAGTGACGAGAGATCATTGATGGGAGCGAAGACATTCAGACGTGAGCCATACGATTTGCGCAAGAACTTGATTTGACTGGGTTCAACAAATAATCAAGAATCGTGTCGTGAAAAAGTCAGATGCGCTTACTTCCATATCTCCGTCCGCGCCTTGAATTCAAGTTAGCCTGTTCTGATGAAGTGCACGGAGAAACGAACCTTCAGCCAATCCGAAAAACTCTGAGAAAAATCGTCCGTGCCATCGACGAAGGACGCGAAAACGATGACGAAGAAGCTAAACGTAGCCGAATTAGAACGCAACGCAGAGATTCCGAAATCCCCGTACTATTTTTCGAGGGCCTTGGCAGCCTTGTCCAAATAATCTTGGGCTTTCACGTCGTCCATACTGGTCATGGAATACTTCAGACGATGTATGAGAATATCTTCCCGAAGATTTGTTACGTGATCCGCTAAACTCCGTAAATCAAATTTGACTGCGAAAATTGCAGCGAACAAATTCTCACTGGCATCGATGACACGATCTACAAGCCTCTTGGCTTGCAGACCGTGATCCAGGCAGCCCAATAGACTGAGGATTACTCCGTAACTGCCCATGTGAGCCTTCCGAAGATTATCCAACAGCGCAGGTTGTGCCATCAGAAGCTCGATCGCAGACTGGGAGTTCCGATTTTGAAGACCTGGTACCGAATTTCAATACAGCGAAGAGTGAGAAGCACTGCACAAACATTGCTGAAGGAGATAGGTCAGCCGCAAGAGAGATCTGCTTAGATCCTGCTGCGCGCTCGCTTGCTCGAGGGCTTGCAATATTCTGGATCCCGTGTCCTGTGGGCATCGATTGGCATATCGCTAGCATTGAATCTATTTTCATACCTGACTTGGAGGCTGAAAAGCGGTATAATTACCTTACTGAATGGAGAAAGAGAACCACTCACGCTACCGGTTGGCGTTCCGACGGGAATGGGGGTGCTGACCGCATTGGTCTTAATCGCATACGGATCGGCGAGGCCTCGGACGATAAGTTGCTTCCTACGGACGATCGATGCGGCCACCATGGCAAAAGTAGTTCTCACCGCTCCCATGCCACATGAGAACACAAGAGCGGTACGCAACGGGTCAGTAGTCCGAATAACACGGAGATATGCGTCGAGGTAATTGTCCTGAACACAAGTTAGGGGAATACAGCAGGTTAGTGAAGAAGGTACCTCAATTGGCCGGTCCGGTGCGATAGGAATCCTAAAGCAGAAACCTGAGAATGGCTGCCTGCGCTAGGCCTCGGTTTGAAGCGTACCGATGATACTGGAAGGGTACGGATTAAAAAGTGAAGAGATAAGATGCATAAATAACGAACGTCGACATTCCACCCCTGCTCTTTCATTTGGCCCCAAAGCTCCCTTGAAGTTTTCACGTTAGACGAGTCGACGGAAGTCCAGGTAGGCAATATCGCTCCTTCTCCGCTATCCGCAGCTAATGTGGAATAAGCAGTCAATTGGAAGAAGAGGAGATTCGCGTACACATCTCGTTGTGAGTCAAAATTAAACCGCCATATCTGATGTTCCGTGGATATGGTTTCGGAAGAATTACAACCTTAAATGACGCACCGAGCGGCCTCTTGGAGAATGTCGTTCCTCATTCGGTTTTCTATCGCCTCAAGGTTTTCGGCACGATCAGATAACGAAAGTGTCCGTCTTGGCTGAGATGCATCTCGCAACACAAAGGGACGCCCGGAAATGTACACTGATTAAATAAAGAGGTTTTAACAAGCCGTGAAAGCCGACCCCCATGCAGTGTCCCGAGCGAGGCCTTTCGCAAATATGTTCAACTTACCGATGGGTTCCTCGCGAGTTGAAAACCATACAACGTGGGAAGGGTTGACTGTACCCGGACGGCACCTGAGCACAGAGAGAATAGCCCGCAAGCCTTGCGTCCGGGGCTGAGCAACCCCAAAGACATTGAGATCGCCTATTCGTGGGGCTCGAAAGTTGGGAGCTCCATGGACGTTCAAGTCAAGATCGAGTGCACGGCCTATAATAAAGTTCACGTCAAGAGCTTATACCCTTTCGTTATCCATACCTGACGGGTAGTGATCGGTTTTTAGGATAAAACCTCGAGATAGCACACTGCCAGTCCTAGTTTTGACGACAGATGGCCCCGAGCGCTGGAGGTGAGCCATAAGGTCGAGGGATGTTCCATGACTTTTTTGTGTGTGCTGAACATCGCTTGAGATCCGGTGGTGACCCAAAGCCTCGGGGGGGATAGAAGATGGTCGGTTGTTGAGCGGGTCGGATTTCGAGGCCGGAAGCGAAGGTGGAACGGACACAGGACGGTCACCAGCCACCTTCCGAAGGTTGTTTAGCATCATGGTTAGCGCGTGAGTTGGGGGCAAATCTCGCGACGTGCACGATGTCGGTAGTTTGCGGTCGGCAAAATCGTGACGTCACTGTCACGCGTCTGTGCTCCGAACAGCTCCGAACAAGAACTTGACACGAACCACCACCACTGGCGGGTCGCTGGTGAAACGCGGAAGGTCGTCACAATAAGTATCGCCTCGGGTGCTCCCAGCCAAAATGCCCCCATTAACATTCGCGTTTTACTGCTCTGGCCACGGTGAGCTGCACCCCATGACTCGGATTTTGCTCGACTTACCAACTAGGCTATGGACATGCAACGAGGGTGTCGGCTTTGGCAGGCCATCTGCTTCGCCTTCCAGAGGCCGACAGACCGACAGTCCACATAGTTTCCTCGGCTCCAAAACATGTCTTCGCGGATAGTGTGATCCTCGGTGCTGTTTATCGCAATGCGAACATCGATCCCGTTATCGTCCAGCCTCTAGCGTGAGACACCCATTTCTCCTCCATACCAATGGCTTACCGTCGTGGAAACAGTTATCGGGTTGATCGCCAGCAAAGCGTCGCTGTCTTGAAGTCCTTTTTAGACAGGAAGGATACAATATTAGAAACGGAGCAGGAATGGCTCAGCGAGATCCATGCAGATTGTGTTTTGAGTGATTCTGCATTTATTGGATGGTGGGTTCGTTATTTTCTTTTCTTTGTAAGGCACTTACTTCCTTAGTTTGGCGGCCACGGGAGTCGGGATTCCATCCATTCTGATCACCAACTTCACATTCGACTCGGTATATAGTTATCTTTCAACCACACTCATAGACTCCCCTGCTGAGGATCATTCAAATACGGATCAACATCATTTCAACGCCCTCATACCGGATATTCCAGTGCCGCTCACAGAGTTACAACCTTTGGGTGCGTTCATGTATTCGCAATCCTCTATGGAACTTGACCACTATTCAGTCGAACAGATTCACGCTGGTTACCGATGCGCAGACCTTCTGCTTCGTCTCCCTGGTTACATCCCGATACCGGCGTTTGCGATGGCCCCTGCCCTTCCCTCGTCCGAATGGGTGGATCCTCGGACGAATAGATTTCAGAGCCATGTGCTGGCTTCCCTGGACGAACCACCATCGGCAGCCACACTTTATCCTTCCGTACAGTATCTTGGATTATCACGCCGAAAGACTGTTCCTCGCCAAATAATTCCTGTGCCGCTGTTGGTTCGGTCGCCTTCGCCTTCTGTGTACTCGGCTACGGGCCGCTCTCAGCTGCTCAGTTCTATTGGTGTGCCCTCTCACCTCCACGACTCAACTTCGACAAAGATCCTTGTCGTCTCTTTCGGTGGGCAGGTATTTCGACGACCAAGTCGATCCGGGAGCGCCACTCCCAGTCGACGCACCAGCCGGCAACTTAGCCCATCCCCGGGGTCAGCCCAGATTTTCGGTGGAGTTGGGCTCGGAATCAAAGACGTCGCTCTCGACCATAGTCCACCATCTTCAGCGCGAGGCTCTCATTTCCCTCATTTACAAATCCCACCACCCCTCGACTCGCCGAATGACTACTCCGTGGCCACGTCCCCGCGGCTGGCTACGGCCTCTCATTTATGGATCCCCGGCGCCCCGCCGGCATCTAAACCCATAACATCTCCGATCTCGCCCCGTAACGCCAACATGCCCGCTTTCCAAACCATCCCTCCGACGCCAGATCAAGCGGACATCGACCACGCTTACTTCGACTTTGAAGACGGCTTCGAAGCAGAAGACCTTCCGCAGCTTCTGCCGGATGCGTCCTGGATCGCCATCGTCTGCGGTGTATCCAAGGAACAGTGGAATGCGCAAGCGGACGGCGGGGACTCGGATCTGCCGGACGGATTTTTCGTCGCGCCGCGGGACGTATACATGCCGGACTTGACGGCCGTCGGGGACGTGCTTCTCGGAAAGCTGGTGCGTTTTATTAGACATGCCAGCTAGCGGAGACTGTACGAGACTTCAGGGATATGGCACCGTCGCGGAATGCGTTGACTCATGCACCCCGTTTGTATACGGTATGTCCCTCTCCTTGAGTTGGCTGCCATTACGAACCTTTCAGTGTCGCGGCCCCTTTTCATTGAGGAACATGGGCTCAGGCGGTTGCTTGACCACGATGGAGTTGGTGTGGAGCTCTCCCGTCAGTCTTACGAAGCGGGAGATTGGGCCGGTGCGATCGAGGCGGCGTGGCAGAAGGGGAGGCCAGCGAAGGAGGCCAAGCGTAGAGATGGGGTGGCTAGTTCTGGGCTCAAGAAACGAGAGGAAGAGGGCCGCGAGCTTGCCACCATGGTGGTTCGGTGGGTTGGAGAGATGAGCTCGTAGAGTCGTAGACAGCTCAAAGACAGCTTGTTAGATTTCATTTCATAACAACTATATGTAGTACAGGGAAGTATCTAGTGGACATGGAAGACAGGCCGAGGGCGGCGGCTAAGTAGGTAGAGCGAATCGTGTAACAGAATTATATTCGAACCAATCACGTGCATGTTGATGTTTTGTGGCTGTGCAAGTTCAAACATTTTCCCGTTCCACAGGCGTTCGGAGAATATTAATATTAGGGACCAGCTCCGAGTCTCAGGATGCCAACTATCACGACCGGAACCAAGAAATACAACGCATTGACATCTGCCTGAGTCTCAAACGAAGCACCTAATAAGAGCTAACGAAAACCCTAGTGGGATAGGTCCACCCCTCACGACGCCATTGCATTCGCGTTGAACTCGTCGAATGTCATGTTAGCGGTCGGATTCAGGGCAAAGTTCATGCCAGCGCCTATGCATGACAAGAAATAAATGCGTGAATTTGAGCATGGACATATCCTCTCACGGCAGTGGGCCCCAGCAGCTTGCATGCAGGACGCAAAATGAGGATAAGTGTCAACCACCGTGTATACGAACTGGGGAGTGACTGTCCCGAGGGCCGCCTGGCTATTTAAGTTGCTTCAATTGAGCTTTGAAGTTCATAGAATCGGTGTGCTTCACTTACAAACCAGAGTCGAATCCATTCACGCCTACGCCTCCGGCAGGAGGAGGGCAGACCGCACCGGAGAAATGGGTCGTGGTAACGGAGTCTAGATGTAGGTAGTCGAAATATTGCATGCTTGCAAGAGAATGGGTGCTTACGGTTCTTCGAGACGCTGGTAATACCTTCATGAGTGGTTAAAACAGTGAAAAGGTGGTAGCAACGTACAACGTGAAGGTCAGTGTATCTCCAATGTCTGCGGTGACCTGGTCAGGGGTGAAGGTGAGCCCTCCGTTGAGCCCAACAGTTATGGGATGGTCGATGGCGAGGATGGCGGGAATGAGAGCTAGAAATGTAGCCTTGAACAGCATTTTTTGGGTTAAGAAAAGAACTTCAATGTATGAAGGAGGCGTAGGACGTGGCCGGAAGGCGAGGCCAGAATCAATCCTTTTATGCCTTTCCAAGTTTTATTTTGGGGAATGGAAAGTAACTCGATCGTGCCGAGTGCTCAGCCGTGCACTTGAACGCTACCTGTGGAAAAAGAAGAGCTAGGGACCACGAGGTCGACTGAAAACTTGGAGCTCGAAAACGGTTTAAGCGCCGTGACTTTGAAAGGCTTTCTTCAACCTGGAGATCCAGACTTGTGAGTAAATAAATGGTAAATGACATTGATGACACACCTAACCTATATTAGCTGCGCGCTAGATGAACCGGGTGTTAGTATTCTGAATGCCGCAGATATATTGTGAAGAACATACAATCCTGATCCTTCCTGCCGGTCGCCTCGACACCTGGCTTATTTTGGACGATCTGGGAATTCTGAGGGCTGGAAATAGCAAAGGGGCGCGTACCTGACTGTCAACCCAGTTAGTTTGTTTGGCGTAAAAGAAACATGATCCTTGATTTGCGTCTTAGCGTTCCCTTGTACTGGGGCGCAGGGAACTCCCGGGACGTAGAAATTCACCTCAGGCATGGGAATTGAACGAAGTTTGACCGATATCTCGCACTCTAATCACTACAAGGATCGGCACTCGAGGCCGAGATTTTACGAGCGCGTTATACCGCTGATGGGCGTAAAGTCATCTGTTTCTAAACCAAGTCGGCTCCGGAAGTGAACGGCACACCATGAGAACAGTCCACATCAAAAGCGGCATTTTAGCGGGGCGAAAATAGTTGATGTGGGATTATGAACTAGATTTTCTCACCGACAACCAAACGTTCGGCACCCATGAGAGATCTCGGTGCCGGGCCTTGTGTATCCGAGTCCGGCCTTCGCATAGACATTAATCCGGCAATTGCAAGAGCCGTGCGACATGTGCGGTCGTGTCTTATTTTTCAAGATTTTTACTCAGTACCAACTTGCGCATGGTCGATTGTTCTCTTCAAGTTCAGCGTATGACTAATGAATATTAAGGAATGTTCGAAAGTGCTATTTGAAAGCTAGTTGTCCCATAAAATGTCTAACAATCCGCAGAGCTTTACAAGTAGCACGAGAATCGCGCCGAAGTAGGTTCCCAACCAACTAAAGATACGCGGTCAGCGGGTTCCATGCCTTGAGCACCATGTTCTTACCACATTGCCAACAGTCCAGAATGTGTTCCGGGTCACTAAAAAAAAACTATGAATATGGTGACGGAAGAACGGCGTGAATAACATACTATTTACGCTTCAGTTCCAGGAGCCGCGCGTGATTGCTGCCCCAGAAAGCAACTTCGTGGTCCGGCTCGTGGACTGCGCCTTCATTCTAAAAGTAACTCAGATCTGAGCGCAGACGCAGAACGGGGGGGAGCGAACCGAGTAGGATGCGGTCGGGGTGATTTTTCGCAAATGATCAATAGATGTGTTCACGAGGTCATAACCGCGCAGCTTCTCCGACGTGGTGGCGTTCCAGTTCCAAGGCACCTTGACCGTGACATGATAGACCGAGTCGCGCCAAACCGGCGTGACACTCGTTGTGTTGTCGCCCGGGAACGACGAAGGAGCGGTGATGTCGAAAAGGAGGGACGGCGTCAGCTCCGTCGCAGCCAGTAAGGCGTTCAGGAGTTCGACGCGCTTTGAAGCGGTCTGGAAGTTCGCCCGGGTAACCAGACGGGATGCCATTGCGATACTGTACCCCACCGGAGGGCCTTGCGCTGCTAGCTCTGTCTCGGTGAAGACATTGAAGAACGACAACCAGTTCGGGAACTCCAGGATCTCGTATATGCCTGCTCCGGTCGCATTTAGCCTTTTTCCGAAATCGAGCAAGGGCGCCATGGAGGTAGCGTGCTCGGATGCGGTCAATTTGGGCGTGAGGTACACTGCGGTGCCGCCGGAGACATAACCGCCATATCCATCGTTGGCCCATTTCAAGGCATTGTCGATCATGGTGGAATACAGTTCTTGTGTGTGGTTGGCGCTGGGGGAAGTGATCGACACAAGAATTGCCTGGACAGTCACGATCGGAGAAACGAGTATTGTACTTTCAACGACAACGCCAAATGTACCTCCGCCGCCTGAGAAATGGCAAATTGTGAGCAAGTCGTCATGGACGGTTGAAAATATCCTACCTCCTCGGAGAGCCCAAAAGATATCTGTATTCTGGCAGGCGTTTGCAACGCGAACTTTGCCATCGGGAGTCACGATTTTGAACTCGAGCTACGAAAGATTGGCTGGGGTATTTGTTGAGGCACTGAAAACTTACAACTCGGTCGACGCCTAGTCCCATAGTGTTCGAAAGAGCAGAATGACCTCCACCCTACAAAATAGTAATCAGTAGACGAAGACAGCGATGAGTATATATATACCTGCACCCAGCCGCCGGAAACACCGACACTACGATCGGTCCCGCCGACGATGGTGAAGTTATGCGCATCAGCGAACTGGTAGGCTTGTAGCCACTGGACGCCGGCCTGATGAAGAAAAGCGAACCATCAGTCACGGTCTCATTAACTTGCAAAGTAACGAGGAGCGTACTCCGACTGTCAGGGCGGGGTTTGACTTCGCGCAGCCTTCAGGTACGAAATTGGTGTTGTAAGAAATCTGAGGACTTCTCGTCAACACGGCTTATGGCGCAAAGAAATGAAGCTACGTTTTTTAGATTGTGCGTCTGGGAGAAATCAGCAAAGAACAGGGGGTATCCAAACATAAATAACATACCCACAAGGCAAGGGACCCTGGTGCGCTGCTTCGACCCTTATAGTCATGCTGGAGAAAGAAAAATCAATCAATTAAATGATACCAGTGGCCAGTTCGGAACTGCGCTTACCCCGGTATTCTTGATCACCAGAGGAATCGAGGTTTTCTTACTGAAATTGAAGGCAGCGACGACATCAGTCGCACTGAGTACATCGATCTAAGTCCAAGTGTTAGGCCAGGAATTGTCGAAAGGAGGAGTGAGTGCCAGTGAGCTCACAAAATGATCAGGAACGCTGCCAGTGCTGCAAGTTTGCGAGGGAAGCGAGGGTGTAGGATTTTCTGGATCAAGATAGTCGAGAAGACATTGCTGCCCTGATACTTGGCAAGTCTCCCACTGTGTTATCATGTATGCGCCTGGAACATTCTGTCGGAACACTGAGTGTTGTTTTAGAAAGGTGCGTGTCGCAAGACAAAGCAATACAGCTTACGTTCCTCGTCATAACCTGTTCTCACCTCGGTGCAGGCAGTGAGATTCGGATTAATTGCCACTCCGTTGAGATTGGAGAAGCATGGACTGCTAATTGGAACCCCCTTCAAAAGTCTTCCACCAACCTGGACGCTCAAGTCGAGCCAGTCTTGCGAGGTCGCTGCAGTTGCCGTCGGGTGATGCCCGTGAGACGCTAGGAAAATCGCTGATAAGATGCCGGAGAGTTTCATGAGAGAAGGATATGGTTGAAAGTGGAAAAGGCGAGCTGGATGACTCTGGATGATGAGTTTGACCAGCAAACCTCAAATTCCTTTATACAGACATGCCCGAGGTCTGACCGACCTTGTGAGAACCTCCAAGACCTTCGGCAGGACTGCGGGAATCACCAACTCGACATCGAGAGCACTGCCTAGCCCTTTATACAGACCCGCCCGAGGACTGACCGGCCTTGTACCCCCTTTGAGACCCTCCAAGACATTCGGCAGGACTACGGGACTCGCCAACTCGACATCGAGAGCACTGCCTAGCCCGAAGCGCAGTCGAACCTAAACGTTACAGGAGGAAGATGACAAAAATCAATGACCAGTTGGTGACGCCGGGGGTTCGGTCCGTGTTGATCAATGCCGTCACTTCGGGCCAACTCGCGCTGCGTCGCATACCATCGGATGGGCTCCCGTGCGGCGTACGACTTGCTTTCGAGCATAAAAGCCGAGGTCGAGGTGCAGCTGCATGGGGGCGCCCATGGTTACCGGATGCACGCCAATTTAAACCGGCCCTGCGTCGATGAAAGGAATTGTTTGAACCTCCCTATGCTTCAAATCCGAACAAAAAAGGAAGAATGATCCGTCCTGCATTAGTACCATTAGGCAGTGTGCCAGCCGATATCAGACGAGACTATCCCGATTTTTGAACTCCTGTTACATCCATTTATGATTCAACTACATGTTTCGCGCACAATACAGTGCCCGCTTGTTTCCTCAATGGGACCGCTGCGGTAATATACCCTCCTCCTCCTCCTAAACACTTCGATAGAAACCAATTCAAATGCAACCTGATTCTCTACCTTTGTTTGAGTTCATGGATTATAATTGTTTAGGTAAGGAATATGTTGTTACATTTTCGTCGCGCTGGTGCTAATCGGACAACCTGGTATATTTCGGTGCGGTCCCGTCGAGGAACAACCCGGGGCCCAATTAATTAAGGAAGGACTTGTATGATCCAATCCTGTCCTTAAACCATTCGTTGAATCTTGGTCGAGTTGGTATCCGTGTCCAAGTCTTCCTCTTCCCCACGCTCTGAGGGGACGATAGACTTCATCGGATATTCGAGGTGGTCTGTAATCCGAATTTGTGTCTGGGCCTTCGGTTAATGTTCGTTCGATGATACAATTCGAAGGTACTCACTCTTGTGACGGTGATACCAGCGGCGGGTTTCGTGCCATTCTGTAGCAGTGATAAGTATACAGGGATTCAGAATAGGAGGTTTCGTACCGAGTCGGTATTTCCAATCCGGCCAGCGCTGTTGCTATCAAAGTCGCTGCGAATTTTCTATAGTGCAAAGGTAGGTGAACAAGTGGAAAACCCAGGTTAACCACATACCGTTCGTGAGAGAAGAGTGACCATAACCGAGTGATTGTATGTTTTCCCGACGATGAGTTGGACTGCGAAATTGCGGTTAGGTGGCGATTGAAGCGAATAAATGGAAATCTACGAACACGCTAGATGGATCGTGTTGTGCTTTCCCATTGTAATATAGAGGAGGAGGTCGACAATAGCGATTACTGAAGTCAGAGCTGTGCTATCGTCAGGAACCATGTACACGAAGAAATGAATTCAACAGATAATATTCACCTGCGGTTTCGAACGTGACTCGGACAATCCTCGACAATGTCTGCGGGATTGGGGTGAGGCGGTAATACCGTGAAGATGATTGGATGGCATACCTTCTCCTGAAGTTGCAGCGCGTCGTGTGTTAATACGGAGAACGCGCTAATTGCAATGAACACTTGCCGTGCTGCAAATAACGTCAGTCAGTTTTGGCCACAGAAAAAAGGAACCTTGCTTACTTTTTAAAACCGGTCTTCATTTTTCTAAGATGCATGACCTATAGTGGTAGGACGTTTGGCCGGGTGTTGCACATGAGTGCAGAAGGAGACATACCAGAATAATCGAAATTCCGACATCCGTCACTGTTGCATCAATTAGTAGCCGTCTCATATGGTAACCATCGGCCGAAATTTACCAGCTGTGCTATACAAAGATGTTGATACATTTCCAGCGATATATATGGCTGTTGATGCACTCACGCAATTAACCAAGTGGTGGCCTGGACTATAACCTGTGAAGTCGAGCTGTAAGCAAAATCAGAATGGCTCGTGAAGGCAAGTGTGTGGAAAGAATAATATTTACGTGTAGTAGGGGACCTTGACCAATCCTGCAGAGGTGGCTATCCCAGCGCCGAGAGAAATCGCGATGCCGAGACCACCCGCACCGACCACCCACGGAGATTTGGTGACGGTCCAGCAACGCTGCAAGAAAAAAAGTTGGGCTAGAGCAGCGATCAGAGCCTAGAGAAGGGCTGTAAGCGGTCTGCGTATAGTGTCCCGGCAATTGAACATTACCGTCCAGGCTGGTTCGTAACTATAACAGATCGATTTGAATGTACGATATGGATGGAATAATTGCGGGACGTACAAGAAGGTCCAGCCATATTTGTTGAAATAAAGTATCCGCCCGTACCCAGTCACAAACGCGTCGTACAAGAGTTGGCTGAAAGTGATATTAGTAATAATACAAGCGCTGTCTTTTACACACGCACAAGTCTGTTGCGCATTGGAATGCACTAGCCAAGAAAAGAACGACGACGTAGGTCTTGGTGCCCAAGGTGTCGGAGCCGTGATCCTGCTCATTATCGTCAGAAAGATGGCCTAGGACTCCCATGATACCAATGGACCTCAAAGTATTTCCACATTTGAAGACCTGGCAGATGAACGCATCAGCGCCACGCTCAAATGATATACTGTGCACCTACTCAGGCAGCCCATCATGAACATCTGGGCGGCAAGACTGAGGGCGGGTCAATTGATGTTCAGTTATGAGAGAGGCAGTGCCACGATACCCAGTCAGAAATGGCCCAAGATTGACATTGAAGAAGTGCTGGTTGTTGATGAGTTCAAGTATAGCGGTCTCGTTGTACGACATCGTGGTGGGGTCGAGTTCTGGAAACAATCTTGAAAAGAGGCAAATTACTTCCCTTTATAACTTGGCTGTGGTGCGGGTCATTTTTCAAACATTGAGGGGTACGGGGTCTCACCGCCCCACCGTTCCGGCATTATATTACGGACACATACAGATCGACAACATCGAATTAACACTGTTTTGAGGATGGGGCCGCCAAAATAACTAAGAGTATACGGATAACAGTACGATAATGACGGTGGATCTTTACTAGCCTTGGCTTGACCGCGAACCGGCGCCCAAAGGTCCAATTGCGCGGCAAATCCCATGGCAGGTGAGGAGGCGGGATTGCGGTTGCGCCTGTGATCGAGCATGATCGGGGTGACGGATGTTTGAAAATCCGGTCAACAGGATCTCACAACTGGCTTGGATGTGGCCGAGAAAAAGTCACTTCACAGTCATTCGTAAGTCGATTGTGTTGCCATCAATCCTTGTGGCAGCCGTGATACCGATTTGATGCGCAATCATTGATTCCTGAGATTCAGCGCTTTGGCCGTGCCAAGGGCACCAAGTTTGGTTCCGTCTTCTTGATCCGCCTCCTGATCACCCGATCAACGACCTTATCCCCGTTTTTTATTGTGCGGAAGTTGGCATTGAGGCCCCATTCTAGACTGAGGACAATGTTGACTCAAAAATACTTTCGCGCGCTGCCAGGCTCAGGTTGGGCGCAAGCGAAACGCAATTCCCCAAGAAATTTGTTTGGATTGTCAACGGTGCGGCCTCACTCCTGTTTCCCCTAATTGGGTGCGGCGTTTCGAGGGAAAAGGTTGAGCGGTTCCACTGATTAAGTTAAGCAGCTTAAGCTGCATTGGCAGCTTCAATTTGCAACTCGATCATCAGCCTCTTTGCTGTGATGTTTCAGGCTCGTTTCCTAGCTCATTTTAAAGTGATCCTCTGATGTTCTATTTATTTTTTCGGCGGCTCTTTTGAGTTTGGCGCATTGTATAAAAATAGTCCCAAATCTCCGCTCTGTGCACACAGTACGTATTACCATGCGCTTCCGAACTTTCTTCACTTCAACTTAACTTTGAGGCTACCTACTGACTTGCGCGCGTCCAAATTTTCTGGCGGGTATGTATAGCCCACCGCCGATAAGTTGTGTCCAGATTCATTCCAGCCGCAGAGAAGAAATATAGTCACAGCTTCTCCTGCTCCCTTTACTTCCATACCGTGGTTCAACGGCAACGTTCACGGCATGCTAGCGCTGTACTTCCTTCTCGAGTCTCCACCCATTTCATTTAAATTCTTTTGCGTTCTGAAAATACATAGCCGTTGGAGTCGGCGCACTATATACGCTCTAATGATTTTATCTCCTGCCCAGGCTGCTTCCTCCACCTTTCTGGAACTTAGAGGTACGTATCCACGTAGGCGTCGACGTCCGGGCCAAAAACGTTGTATGATATCGATATGGAAGGCGCCATGTGGGCTCCCGCGCTTCTCCCGCACGGTGACCAATTGCCATCTATCGAACCTTCCGTGTTCCTGGGCGCCTGTGTTTTATTTTATTCTATTCAATCTGAGGATTTGAGTTTTGTCCAATGTCGTGCGCGTGCAGTGCGACCATCGAAACAGTCTGTCTGTCTATCTTTTGAGTCCGAGATTAGTTCAACCGCAGGCTGGGTTGAGCTAATCAGGCACAGGCGTAGCTCTGCCCACGCGCGCGATAGCGCAGACGTATCATGCAGAGAGGAGACATACGCACATTGCAGAGACTCGGATGCGCGCTGATCCTTTCCCGCTCCGTGATCTCCTCTGCGAGATGACCATGCATCTGTTGGCGCCGCGCGGCGAACAATGTCTGCGTCTGCTTGGCGGGCACCCACCTTTAGCTTTTAGGATACGCATCTGAGGTATGCATTAACCCCAGGATGGGGCGCGCCTGAGGGAAATCAAATCTAAATCTGTGCATGCTCGTTCCTTGCTTAAGATCGGTTTCCTCCGTTCGAGCGGGGTTGAGATCGCATGGCAGCGGCCGCACGCAAGGCCATCACGTCCGCGCGCGGAGAGGAGCGTACAAAACTCAGTGTTGCATTCGGCCAGAAATCAAGACAGGACAAGAGCGCAAGATAGATAGATAGATAGATGATCAGCGCACGACGACGCTGATCTCGAGGATTGTTCACCACTTGCTCAATGCTCAAATGGTAGGGATCTAAGCGAGCGAGTGTTTAGGTTCGTGGCCAGGCACGGACTGATGCTAGATGGATCCGTCGTGTCGTTGACGCTGAAGGGTGAAGCCAATCGTCTGTTAGACGCGCCGCGTCGCGCTGATCATCAGTTGTCTCAATACCGATATCGATAATTGAGCGGATGTAGACATCTAGTCTCTCTTGACAGACATTTCCTCGTTCCTCGTTCGATAAAGCGGAGATGAGATTTGGCGCGTCTGAGTTAATTTAAGTCTGCAGGGAAATTAGATTCAAGACTCGGAGCACAATGTAAAGGACGGACTTGGAACGGACTGAATAAAAACATCCCAACTACAGAACCAACTACGGAGCCGAAGGGTTCATGTATGTTGGTTGTAGGTGCGCAGCGAGTACAGTAGGTGCGCAGCGACGAGTACAGTAGGTGCGCAGCGAGTACACCGACATGTGGCCGACCGTGCGGTTGGGCATTCTGAGCATCTGAATTTTGAGGGTGCCTGCCACTTGACGCGCGGTTCATGATCATCGCATCACGATGGGTTGTCGAGATGATTAGCCGGGCCTGTAGATGTACTGAAGTACATATCATCGATGATATCCGGTCAATGCTGATTGTGAGCGCAAGGTTTGGAGAATGGATTTCGGGCGGCCAGCGGCCGCGGGGCCGTTCGGTGGTTCATTGATTTATTTGCGGGACTTCGACGCATACAACTGCCGGCCTCAGTGGGGATTGATGTTTAGCGGTGATTAGACGAGGACCGAGGTAGGTATATTCCGGCGCGGTCCCGCTAAGAAACAGCCGGGGCCTAGTGTTCTTGCCAGCGCACAAAGACAAAGAAGAAGGTTCCGAGTCGAGCGAATAGGCAGGGACAGTAGAACAATACCAGATGTCGGGATGACACAGTACCGTTCTTAGACCTGTCAGTGCCTGTAAGTGCCTTGCCTTGTGTACGCAGTTGAATTTGCGCACAGTTGATTGATCATCGTGATCCGCGGAACGTCGCCCCCTCAGTGTGTCCAATCCTGCCACTGCGTCCGTGAGCCAGCCAATTATGCGCGGGGACCAGTTGACAGGAGATCATTAAGCCGAATTGAGCGGTGTTCGGCGAGAGAGCAGGACGAGGACGAATGCACCCGTGCTGCTGCGGGGTGTTTATTATACTTATTCGGCAGCGGGTGGGTATGTGTAGGGATGGAAAGCGTATCTCGGGCAGACTGCGCTTGCGTAGGCAGGGAGAATGGACGTTCCTTGAACGACGAACGGACGTACATACGATTCCCGCGCGGGTTGGTTGTTGGGTGATGGATCAATATTATTCAATTGTATGCGCACAGTTGTCAGTCAGCATGTACTTCAGAGAATTCGCTGGGGAGAAAGTCACAGACATACGAGGCCTAGCACCGGAGTTTGGTTGTCGGTGGTGAAATACTTATATTTATAATAGGCGCTCGAGCTGGAGCGCGCGTTATATGCCGGAGAAGTCGGTGTTTGGGACCTGCGCTTAAATCCGCCGGCATTTGCGCGTCGGGAGTGGGGGTAACGTTAATTACAACAGAATTAACACGGCGAGTCGGATTTCTCACACAGATAACGCGGGGGTCTGGAGTTCGCTGTCCGAGCGCGGTGGGTGATTGGATGTCCGGTCGCGGGAGTTATTTGGGGCCTGATGCGACGTGCTGGTGATGTGATTGGATATCGATGTTGAAGTGGGTGGAATGGCAGCAAATCAGGGGTTGATGCTGACGACTCGCGAGCCTCGCGACGATCCAGGTAGGCGAGACGAGGCGAGGCGGCAGGCGGGCATGCGTGGGGAGGGGGGGCAGAAAATAATATACGAGAAGAAGCAGGCAAGGAGGTGATTTGGCCGAAACGAAACGACAAGACGAGACACGACGCAGAAGAACGAGCGGGAGCACTGCCTTGGGATATCAGGTATGTACAGCCACGGCAGTATCTAAAGCGGGGCAGTGCTGCGGGGTTGGGGGCAGTGCGAGGTGGTAAATGAACCCATAGTCCAAAAAATTGAAAGAAATAATTCCTGGAGGGTCGAAACGAGGTGCAGGGTGGATGGTTGAATCGTGATGGTCGTCGTGGTTGGATTTGGCAAGGTGTTTCAGGGCCCGCCGGGACAAACAAAGTCAAAGACCTTCGCCGTTTCTTGACAACACTGCATCTTGTCTTCCTCCGTGACCTCTGTACTGCCTTTCGCCACAGTGTTGATTCTATGGATCCTCACCATCAGGACCGCGACTATATAGCGGACGTAGACTATCGCAATCCCTCCCCCGAAAACTTCCACATCGCCCTTGACCCCCAGTCGCCGTACGACACCTTCGAGTACTCCAATCTGGGCAGCCCTCCCTTCCCCCACACCCCCTCGTACAACGGTTCCTACCACAACTCGCCCTACTCGAACCACTCCGAGCTCAGCTTCACCGGCGAACAGGAACCTTTCAGCCTTTTTGAGGAAGAGCCTGCTGGTGGTGTCTCCATTCCAGATTACGATCCATCCGAATACGACCCCCCGCAGTCCTCCCTCCTGATGTTTAATGACCGCGACTACATGCCGGGCCCCTACGATCACTCACAGCTCTCCTCTGTCCCGGTAGCGCCTGGCCCCGATCCCCGGGGTGGGCCCTACGATTACAGCTCACCGTCTAGCAACGGTGGCGGCGATAGCGGCGAAGAGAGCAAGCGTCGCAGCAGAGCGTCCTCTATCTCTTCCAACCACATCTCCCCGTCTCCCCGTATGGACGTCGCCCAGTCCTTCGAGAATATGACCTTCCGATCGCCCAACTGGGGCACGGAACCCCTCCCCCGCGACCGCCCTGGCTCGCCACACATGCAGAAGCCCCAGTCACCCCCGCGTCTGCTCATGCCCGACACCGCTAGCAGCACCAGCTCCAATTTCCCCCCGCCGACGATTAACGCCCCCGAGGGCGACGGCGGCGTGCTCGGCCCAAGGCTACACATCGTGCCAGCAACGCCGGTTAGCGGCGGAGGCGCCGCGTCCACTGCTGTCCCGTTCCAGACCAGTCTGGAGACCCTCCACCAGGGTGAGTCAGATTATCCCGTAATTTCCCGATAAGTCAGGATGCTCACCAAGCGCCTCATTAGACACGTCCCAGTCCCAAACTTGGGAACAAGGGCCACAGCAGGACGAACACCAGTACCGCGATCAGGCTAATTATGACTTTTCGTCGCACAGCAACAATGACGGCGCTTCCGCAGGGCTGTCAACCCCCAATGCTCAAATACGCAACGCCTCTCCGAACCACAACAGCAGTGGCTCCGGCCCCTTCCTCTACCCAACAGGCATGGCCAGATCGCGCAGCAAGTCGGACACGTCCCTCGAGCCGCCTGCATGGGACAACGGCAACAACTTTATCGGGCAGATGAACAACATCGGGTCCGCGCTCGACGACACGGTGTCGATGAACGATGTCCTCCCCGGGCAGCAGCAGCAGCAACAGCCGCGGCACTCGTTCGAGCACGGCCCCCCCAGCAGCGGCAGCACACACCGCGGCTCCTTCGGCGCGCACACGCCCCAGCCGCAGCTGAACAACCACTTTTCCTTCGGCGCGGGCCCGGGCTCTGCTGGGCTCGACAACGGCTTCCTCTCCCCCGACATCGGCGTGAACCTGCGGCGCTCAAAGTCAGAGACGCGGCCGACGCACGTGCGGCAGTCGCGCTCGGAGGACATCCGCCCAGCGGGACTCTACCCGCCGGACGCCGACTTTATGCGTTCACCGCGGCAGTTCCTCTCGCCCGTTGAGCCCCCGCCGTCGATCCGCGGCCACCGCCACTACCGCAGCGCGTCGTCCGGCTCTGCGCGCAGCGGCTCGCAGTGGAGTGGTGCATCGTCGCAACGGCCGAGCCCGTACCCCTCGCCGAACGTCTCCCCGCACTCGCGCTACGAGGACCTCCCCGACGTCGACGGCCCCGCCGGCATCTTGGGCGCCGGCCCGCCGGGCGCACCGATCATCGTCTCGAAGCAGAACGTGACGACGGTGCGGACGAGCAAGGCGTCGCACATCCGGCGCAAGCAGGAGGCGACATTCGTGTGCCCCGTGCCCGGCTGTGGGAGCACGTTCACGCGGAGCTTCAACCTCAAGGGGCACATCCGCTCGCACAACGAGGAGAAGCCCTTCCTGTGCAAGTGGCCCGGGTGTGGCAAGGGCTTTGCGCGGCAGCACGACTGCAAGCGGCACGAGCAGCTGCACACGAACTATCGGCCGTTTACGTGCGATGGGTGCAATAAGCAGTTTGCGCGGATGGATGCGTTGAATCGGCATCGTGAGTTCTTCCTTTCGTCATTCCCTCGCAGGTTGCTTATACTTTTCTGCAGTGCGCTCGGAAGGCGGCGCTGAGTGCCAGCGGACGCTCGAGGCAAACGGGCGGATGCCAGACTTTGCAAACGGGCTGATGCCTGGGGACGGTGGTGGTGGCGGGGGCGCTGGCCGTGCGCGCTCGTACAGCACGGGCAGCTACCCCGGCTCGCCCGAGCCGCCGCCACCTGCACTCCGCATGTCCACCAAGCAGGAGGACCCGTGGGCGAACATGAACGGTGTCGCGCTATAGTCCCCGCCTCCCTTCCCCCCTTCCTCCCTCTCCCCCCTGTCGTGGCCCTGCTCTGTTCCAATCTGTATCCATATTTCTCTCATCTCATATCCCCGGACATTCGTACATACAATACCAGCGTTTCAATGCCTCTTTTTTTCTTCGCCGCTATTACCTTGTTCTCGTTCATCTGTTACATTGTTTCTTGTACATATCTGTGTTATCTATTGACTCTGCGCTATGCTTATTGATCCCTCCCTCTCTCTCGATTTTTTTGTGGATACACTTTCTTTTTTGGTCTCACTGCTGCTACTGCTATTACTACTACATGGTGAAGATGAAGAGAAGTGTGCATTGTACTTATCCTGTATAGATATAGTTTTGGAAACGAGCCCAACGAGGAGGTTGTTTAGATGTGTTTTTAAGGGCTTGGACGCCGACACCGACGGGGACGAACTTCTCTATACGCTTGCTCGGGACCCAGACAAGTGACCGTTCCTTGAACTGGGATTTGGGTACCGACGGCGAGGACGACGAGCTCCTGGACGATACGCTTGCTCTGGAACCCCTACAAGTAACATCTGCTCTTAACTGGGATTTGGACGCCGGCGACGAAGACGTTTGCTCTGAAATTGATCTTGAACTAGTCTCCCAGTGGCACAGTAGATCCTCAGGCTATTCCTGACCGACAGGTACATTCTCTTCAGCTTGCGAGTTTGCGCTGTAGCTTACATCTGCCTCAGTGAACGACTGTCTTCAGGAAATCGCACAGAGCATACTGTAGAAGTTACTTTGACAACGAATATCTTCTCGTGCGTGCGTTATAAAGTCTGGTATACGAGACTAGCTGAAACAAGCCTAATAGCACGCAAGTAACCTTTCCTTGAACTAGGATGGCCGCGCCAAACCCGTTTCTGCTCGTCCCCGTCCCTGTCACGAACGGCAACGGCAGTAGTAGCAACGGCACTGGTACTAGCGTCGCGCAGGCGGTTTCGGCCTCGTCTGCAAGCTCCACGAACCCCAATGCCTTCCGTGCGCCCGCGCACAAGCATGCGCACCACTTGCACTCGATTCCCCCGCGCGAGAAGAGCACGCGCACGCTCATCATCGACCACATGCTCTGGGTCCACGGTTGGCGCACTCTCTGTGCTGGTAAAATGTTTATTTATCTATGCATGCAGGCCGCACGCGCTTCGCCCAGGCGCGCGCGGAGCTGGGGATGACGGACCGCACAGGCGGGCCCGGTACGCCGCAGCACGCGCACCGGCACCGGCCGGAGAACTACGAGGAGGAGGACGACGTGGGGAGCGACGGCGAGGACGCCGTGACGCTCAAGGCGCGCGCGGGCGACCCCGGGCGCCCACACAACGACGACGAGGACGAGCGCCTGCGCTCGCAGGACCTTGCACTCGCGCGTGCGTTGCGCCTCCGAGCGGAGGGCCTTGAGAAGGTCGTCACCAGCATGCTCGACCAGCCGCCGCCCGCGCACCGCGCACTCGACGAAGACCTCATGACGCCGCCAACCTCGCCGCGGATCGTCCCCGAGGGCGCGGGCGCCAAGGGTCCACACACGCTGCCGAATGGCGTGCGGCTCAGGCTCGCGCTCGGGACGATGATCAACGACCTGTTTGCGCGCCAAGCGCCCGTTCCGCCGCATCGGCATCGCAGCCAGTCGCAGTCTGTGACCTCGCCGCCGCCCGTGACGAGCCCCAGCGAGGAGAGGCCCCCGCCCGCGCTGCCGCCAGCGCTTACAGCGCTCGCGACCGTGTCCGCGGCGTGCCCCGACAAGCCAAACGTGCAGCCGTGGACGCGCCCCAGCTCGAGCATGCGCCCGGGCCCGGGGCCAATGTATCCTGTGCGTTCCCCTGGGCGTATCCTCTTGCACAGCTGACGCAGCGTAAACAGGTACAGCCGCGCTCACCGCCAGTGCCGAGCGCGCGCGCCCGCGCGCTGTATATGGCCGGCGCGGACCCGAGCACGGCCAACTCGCCGCCGGCGTTCCGCTGCCCGCGCCACCTGCACACTGGGTGCGAAATCTGTGTCGAAGCCAAGTCGCCGGGACGCAGCCCGGGCGGGGCGCGTGGGCGCGCGTCGGGGGAATATGGCGGCGGCGCCGGGCGCACGCAGTACTGGAAGGCACTGCCGGGCGGGGTGAGCCCCGAGGGTGGCGGGATCACGGGCTGGCAGGACGGGAGCGGTATCGGCTCGGGCCTGTCGCGGCCCGCACGCGCGGGGACGGTGCTGCGCCGCCGGACGAAAGTCGCGACGCCCGAGACAGCGTGCGACGGCGCGGGGAACACGAAGCTGTCGGAGCTTATCGCGCGTTTCCTGCGACTCTCCGCGATGGTCGCGGCGGAGATGGGGCGCGAGGCGCGCGGGGAAGAGGAGGAGCCTGCGTCGCCCGCATCGCCCGCCGAGGACAAGGAGGAGGGCTATGGTGAGTACTCCACGTCGCCCTCGACTGAACGCGGGTGGGAGGGCGTGCCGCCGCCGGACATGGAGCCGCTCCCGCCGCCCGCGACGGCCCTCCCCACCGCTGCGCAGGCGAGCCCGTACGAGAACCAGACGCCGATGTACGGCTCCGCACTGCGCCCGTCGCGCGAGTGGTACCTGCTCCTCGCGGGACTGCTCACGCGCGCGGTGCTCGAGGGGTACCTCACCGCAAGCTGGCGCGGGCCCGATGCCGTCGACTGCCTGCTCAAGGTGGGGCTCGGGCTCGGCACACCGCCGCCGGCAGGCACGCCCACGCCCCCGGACGAGTTCGGCGAATTCGACCCGGACGAGCTTCCGAGTCTGCTCGACGCCGCGCGCATGCTGTTCCCCGCGTTGCGCGACGGGAATGCCGGGGGGACCAAAGGCCTCGCGGAGGAGGAGTTTGAGATGGAGATGGAGACGCGGCTGCGGCGGGTGAGCGACCGTTCCCTTCTTATTATATTCGTAGAGCGGGGGACTGATTGCATGCATGCAGTTCTACGACATCCCGCAGTCGACACCGGACCTGTCGACGCACATGGAGGACCTAGCGTGGCAATACCCAGCCGAGCCTGTCGAGCGCGCCGCCGTGCGCTTCTGTGAGGCGATCGAAAAATGGCGGGGCAAGCCCGAGCTCGAGACCGTGCGTGCCCTTCCTTCTTTTCCTTCACATCTAGACGAGTTAATTCACTCCGTTCCCCGCAGTACAAGAAAAAGCCGCCCGCGTCGTCGGTGGCGAATACGCCGAGCAGTGCGTCGATGGCGATCGACACCCTAGTGCACGGGAGCCCCGCGACGAGCACGCCGGGGACAACCGTATCCGTGGCCGTGCCGCGCAGCACGCGCAAGCCGTCGATTGACGTGTACTTCCCGCAGCCGTTCCCGCGGCGGCAGCGCGCGTGGAACCCGAACAAGCGGATGCGCTCGCCTGACGGCGGGCGCGCATCGCCGGCGAAGACGCCCAGGATTAACAACAATGGGGCTCTGCCGGGCTGAGCATTTTCTCTCTTTTTTTGTTTTCTGTTCGCTATCAATGTCGTGGTGTAATTTTTGTATTATTACGTACGAGCTGGATGTGTGTAGTCTGACTGGACAAAATGAGAAGTAATGTCCCCTTCCGTTGCTCGGAGGCATTCAAAAGGACGGGGATGTCGCCAAGTTTCGATGGGACGGGGTTTACTGGCGCATTTAGCGACAATGAAACGCCTCCTGACCGCTCCAGCTGGAGGGACGTTAAAGCGCGCAGCGATTTGAGCAGATTTCGGAGCGTCCCCTCGGCCGCATCCTCGTAGGCATTCCAATCTTGGGGAAAATTCAACGTATTCAGAGCCAAGAGGTCAAGAGCGCTATTTGTCTCCACCTGCGGCACACCTTGGATATGCTCCAAGGATGGACACGCCAACAGCTGGGTATACCTGTCTCGTCTTCTGTAGTCCACAGAAATATTTCCGACAAGACTTCGTTTGGAATGCGCCTGAGAGCGGAAAGAGCGCCCCTATGCCTGGTAGCCAAATCTAGGAGCCTCCATCTCCTAATTAATCGCGCAGAGTTTGCGCTCCGTGTCTTCGAGTGCGCCGCGAAGCATGGGGATCTCGGATTCCAGAGGCTCGGTATTGGAGATGAGCGGCCCGGGATATGAGGGCGGTAGGACACTCAGTCTTGCGATGAGGTTGTAAGCAAACGCCCGCACTGGCATCGGATTTAGACATTCAGTGGTCAGGGAATAATGGGGACGAGAAATAGAGGAAGAAATTGGTTGTTTCTGAAGGGAAGGGCAGATTTCCAGGAGAAGAATCAAAGAGACTACTGCAATCATGGTCAGTGCAGTGGTCCGAGTTGGCCCGATTTGAGCTCAGTTTGACATTGTTGCCGTTTCGCCCTTTGTGGCAACTCCCGAACCATCCCAATGTGTATCGCCGCTGGCGGCCGCAACTCATTTCTTCCTCTTTATATAAGGCCTCCATCATGCGTTATAGAATCTAGTTTACGATAACAGCAAATCCCACCCCAAACCGCCATGCCATTAGGAAGTTCCAGCGAGGCAACTGACGGGTAACCAACGAGTTAAACGCTATAATCTCCACTGAAAATCGGGCTTCCCAGAAATGACGTCGAGTCTATTGCGTGCCCTCGCTGTGGTTTCCCCGAATCTGCACTAAAGGTAATCGTGTCGACGTCTCCCTGCCCAGAATTTCTACGTTCAAATGTCGCGCCCCCGGATTCCGAATATGCGGAAATCCGCGGAGAAATAGCCACAGCGAGAAGCCAGATTGGTCTAATAGACGAGAAGATGGGCCACCTGCAGCAGGTACTAGACGAACTGGCTGCCAAGAGCCAGGAGCTCGAGCAATTCGTTGCGGACCACCAAAGGGTCATCGCACCGATTCGGAAGTTGCCCATCGAAATTCTTTCGGAAATCTTCCTGCAGTGCGTTGAATGGGGAAGCGAGTGGAACCCTTTCACCGATCCACAATGGGCGCTAGTGCGAGTCTGCCGCTATTGGCGAACTGCAGCGCTTTCGACCCCTCGACTCTGGCGTCATATCTTCATCCACAAATCCACCGGCCTCTTCGATCATATTCCATATACATTTCTCAAGCCGATTCTTCCACTTCAGCTGAAGCGCTCTGCTGAAGCTCCTCTCGCCCTCAGTCTCACCGGCAGTTATCTAAATGAGAATACCAGGATTTATATCCTGGAGAAATTCTTTTCTGTCGCACGCCGCTGGCAGGATGTCACCCTTCGTCTCAGTGCTTTGGATGTTCGACGCTTCCAGGCCCAGTGTTACTCCAGCTCTTTCCCAGCATTAACAAGGCTCGACCTCACGCTTCACTTCATAGATGAAGAGTACGCATTGGAGAGTATCTTCCAATCTACTCCCCTTCTAGAGGAATTGAATTATGGTGGAACCATCGCCGGAGACTCTCGTCTATCTTCCACTCTACAGCCAATCTGCGCTTTTCCCCTCCCGCAACTGAAGAAATTGGCGCTCACAAAGCTCTGGTACAAGGCCTCGGACATTGTGGCTGTCTTTCAAGCCTCCAATGTCGTCGAGGTCTCGTTCCGCCAATGTTATCATCGCAGCGATGGGACTCCCCCCATTCCGCGTCACTCCAAAACGCTCCCGAATCTTGAATCCTTCACGATTGATTCGTGTGACGACACCCTTTTGAGTTTGTATAACATCGTCGCTCCTGCTTTGAAGTGCTTATCGGTCTCCTCCCGTCGTTCTCGCACCCTTGCCGACGATCTTATATCCCTCCTTACTCGATCGACGCCATCTCTCACCCACCTCACCGTCCGGAACGTCAGTATGCCCGGTGAAACGGTGCTCAAAATTCTCAGTCTCGTGCCGACCATCAGTAGCCTCGTTCTGTACCGCACGGGTTGCGAAGTCGACTGGATGAAGGTCTTCACCTGCAGGCCTGGCGGACAGAATCTTGTTCCCCAACTCGTTTCTCTCGAGCTGGAAGGAGAATTCGGATGCGAGATAGATGAGGCATTGGACATGCTCAAGAGTCGGTGCGCCCCTGGACCCCTTCGCTTCTTTAGATTCCGAGCGTACCATGCGCCGCACGATCTAAACGAGATTATCCGCACCCAGGGGCTTGATGTCAGAATTGAGTAAGGTAATGGATGATGTACTCATATTTGCCTCGGAGAAATACTACTATTTTTATTTTTATTTCGCCAACTAGTGAGCGCTGACTGTATAGGCAACGTGGGCTTTATTTCCAGCCTTCAAAGCCAGCTTCGTCTTAATCCATAAACGACCTGGTTAATGATGGAACTGTGGTCGTCGAGACGGCCTCCGGAGGATGGTCCGAGGCTCTTCGAAAGCCAGATACTGAGGTACGACGCGCTGTCACTTTGGATCAATCATTATTAGCTCAATAACGGTCGCATTTTCGTATGCAGAGCTGGTTGGCCCTCCTCAAGAAAAGGCGGGGTAATTCTTTGATTGCTCCTGCTTGGCACTCGGTAGAAACGCGGATCAGTCACATGACTGATTCCCGTTATCTCAAATTTGAAATTGTCAAATTCAAATTTGAAAGCTTATTTCAAACGATGATATCAATTCCGGTATTTAAGCCTCGCTCTTCGAAGGAGGTTGATGATTCGTTCGCCCTCTTACCCCATACCGGGATTCTGCTGCAGCTGGATTTAATGCATGTCGGTGGTCGTATTCCGACTGGAATCAACAGAACGACTCGGAGAAGGAGATAGGCCTATTATGTCGGAGCCTAGCGTTACTCCAAGCCCTCAAATGCTCGAACGTTTCAGGAGGAGGGTGACAGAACTCACCTCAAGACATCACGACTCCGACAACAACTGCATAGGAGGCGAGGAAATTCGAGTATGGAACCGGACCCATCGAGAGGTGAGCCTCGACGACACAGATGGAAACGACGCTCACCTCCATGAACAGCCTTGCGGCAGATGCGCCCAGAGCAAAGTGCACCGCTTGTGCATAGTCGACGAAGACAACCCCAACTGCAGAGCCTGTAGGTCAATGAAAGTCGGATGTGACAGAAAACCACGATTCGTATTCGACATGACGACGGATATGTTCTTCCCCACATACACTCAATTCCTGCCCATATACAATCGCTATAGGGGACGATTTAAACGGCACAAGACGGCCGAAAACCGTGCCAAGGTTTTAGCCGCAGCAAACGAGCCAGGTGTGAAAATCGCATGCCATGTCGTACTTACAAGCGTTCCAACTTCTTTCAGTAGAGGCGAGCAGGCACGAACATGCATCATCGACCCAGACTGAAGAAGCTGTCCGACTCCAGTGGTACGAGGACGCCGAAAACCATAGCAAGTTTTTAGCCATAGGGAACGAGCAAGGTGGGAAATTTCGCGTGTCATATCGTCTTTCTAAACCATTAAACGCGTCCGACAGAGACGGACACGCGCGAATATGCATCATCGAGACAGAGTCAATCGGAAGCAGAGATTCTCCGCCAAGCACTGGCAAGGAGAATTGAGGGTTCTAGAGGTGCGTCCCACGTCGATCATTTCTTCGTGAACCCGTGGCAATGGCCATTTTTAGCGGCGGAGCGCTCCATAGAGCAGTTGCTGGACCGATGGAGAAAATACTACGAGCGAGGAAGCATCACTTACGACGAGTTTAAGGAGGATACTGCTGCCATGTCGAAATTTAAACATGAATTAAGTAAGCTGATGCGGGGTGGTAGTATGGCTATGGCTTGATTGTTATTTCGCACTATGACATCCAAGGAGCGAAGAATTGTACGGTGAATTTTCAACAGCATTGGGAGGGCAAATCGCGTTTAAGAAATTAACTATGCTGCAATTGTTGTGCGTGCCTTGAGTCAAACTTTACTTTGGAAGTCAACCAGACAGGAAATGTGCCAGAACGTGGAAAGAAACAGTTGGTGACGTAATTGAGTGGACAGTTTCAAAGTTGCTAAGGCAACGCTGACTCGTCACTTCTACTTCCTACTCATCAAGCTCCAACTAGCATACCAAGCGGTGCGATAATACGAGTAAGCCTTAAACTGAGGTGCAAATGCCAAACTTGTATTTAGATCCTCCATACAGGTTTCCTACCACACCACCGGAAGATCAACTATGCAAACTATTCCCATTGAAAATTTTCCGAGTCCGTATCCGGAACTCCTGTTCTCGAACACAGTTCCGCTCGATTCCCAAATTCCCGTCATTCTCAGCGCCATCCAAACTGCGCAAGAGGACATACGAGCGACCGAAAACAAGATCGGGGAATTGGGCGAGGAGCTGGTCAACCAGCGGCGCTCTACGCTCCAGGAATTCATCCAGATGCAGAAGAGCATGGTCTCGACGCTGCGCCGACTGCCCAGCGAAATCCTTTCTGAAATATTCATGCACTGTAGCAGCAAGCAGGACGGTTGCAAACCGCGAATATTTGCAGCAGTCTGCAGCAGGTGGAGGGATGTCTCGCTAGCAACCCCCCGGCTGTGGTGCCATGTATATTTGCGCGAACAGATGATTGCACCGCAATCGCTCCATTCTCTGTTGTCCCTGCAACTGGAGCGATCAGGACAAGCCCCGCTTTCTGTCATGTTTTCCGATTCATATGACAAAACTTCGACTATCATCTTGAAATTGCTGCTTACAGTTTCGGACCGTTGGCAATCGCTGGACCTGGAGCTCACATATCAGCAACACGAATGCCTTCGAATTCATTCTTCCGCTAGCCATTTCCCTATTCTGAAACGGCTCGCAATCCTTGTCACACCATCTTGGGAGCTAGGAAACCTTTCTCGACCTCTTCCGCTCTTGGAAGGACTGACGTTGAACGGCGATTGTCCCATCCCATCCAAACTCCCGTGGACTAATTTCACAAAATGCACCTTGATCCATTGTTCACCGCCGGAGGTGCTAAATATTCTCCGCTCCTCATCCACCATTGCAGAGCTAACACTTTTCCAATGTGTTGGCCCCGGCGAACAGGAACCGAAACAGACACCGATATCATCGAGTATTCGGTCCCTGAATATCTTGGAATGCAAGGGAGCCTTTACGCGGGATTTCTTGGGTTCCCTTACCGCTCCAAAATTGCAGGCGCTGCGCATCGAGGATTGCGAGGATACGCGTATGAACGTTCACCTCATATCCCTGCTCACTGGATCCTCGGGTCCAATTACCCACCTCAGTCTCTGCGGCGTCAGAGTGCCCGAGCACGATTTGATCGCACTTCTCAAATTTGCGGATACGGTCAACCACCTCGAGATCAGTTGGCCATGGGATGTCCATTCGCATGCCCTGATGGAGGCGCTGACCATCCTACCCTCCAATCGCTACCACCCACGTCTTTTACCCAGGCTGCGCGTCCTAACCATTACAGGAGGCCTGTCGTGCAGCAACGACAGCTTGTTGATGATGCTTCAGAGCCGATGCCCGGGTCTTGAGCGTGTCGAGCTCTTCTATGCGGGGCGAGCCTTCTTTTTCGATCGGTCCTTGGACGTACTAAGGAAAGCTGGGATGGAGATAACTGTCCGTCTCGACGGTCCAATCGATCCTCTCCCCGTCAAAGTAGAGGACTTCGAGTATGCTGTTTGGGCGCAGTATGACAGTTGAATATATGCAAGATTCGTCCGCCGTCGGATTTGATCCTTCTCTATCTGTCTCTTAAACGAGTCATTGTTCTGTTGAAACATTCAATCCTTCATGGAACCAGAATTTAGTCCACCGTGTTGTATGCCAGTCGCTGTGGACGCGGGGTTTGGATCCAAGAAAACGATCATTTTAAGCTTTTATCCAGTAAGGAAACGCATATTTTGCATCGCCTTTGTTCCGAATACCACAATGCGATTATGCAGTGTTGTCGTGACTTTTCCAAATGGAACCAGGAGCAAATACTGCACGAGGCTGTACCCCCAGTGTTCAAGCCAAGAAAATTAAATGAAGTGTAGCTTCACGGATTAGCCCAGAGCGAGGTAGGTTCAAAGAGTATGTTGAACTTGAATTCGTAGGAAGTCCCTGGTAATATTTGAAACCCAAGAGGAATGAGACACGAAGAGATCTGCAAAATTTTCAGAGTTTCTGAAGTCGTTTTGGGAATGGTAGTGGTGTTCTGCGCCGGTGTGTTGTAGACGTAAAGGGAGATTACTTCGATGCACCGCATCTGTCGGACAATTCTGAGGATGTCCTCCGGGGGGGATCCGTGTAGAGTGAGTGTCTTCAGCTGCGCCCAAGGGAATTTCGAAAGATCAGCGCGCGGATGGGGTGGCAAGGTTAGGTGCTGGAGGTGTGGACAAGCCGAGAAGATGCTTCCTAAGGGGGGAAAAATCGTTGTGCCAGATCTCGAGGGTACTCATCAAAGGGAAAGCTCCAGTGAAGTCGGTGAGGGTCTGAGAGTCTTCATCGTGAAGATTAAGAATGGCGTCCTGCCAGCGATATGCGACCGACAGAAGAAGGTTGATAATACAGCGCCTTGTGTCTGCAGAGAACATGTGGGACGTGTAGCGTGCACGATACCGCAGGGTCAGAGGAAGTTCCCCGGATCGCTCGATTTGAAGCGAGAGCAGTGAAACGAAGGAACGCTCAGCGATTGCAGTCACGTCACTTTTTCTCGGAGGCAAGATCTTGATGCTGGTCCACAACCTTGGCGTCGACAGCGCGACCGCTCGCCATCGTCCGCAAACCTGAGCTACGATCCACTTCGGAGCCCTGCGCAGATCTCCCGAGTCTTCTTCATCCTCCTGATGCCGCAGGAACACTTCTGCGAGGACCTCGTGGGGGAGCCTGCGGAACAGCGAGAGCGCCGACCTCTGTTTGTACCCAAAGACCCGGAGCTCCTTGCGCCTCGCAGTACACTCCTTCAATGCCCGCCCTAAACGCTCCATCTCTTCTTCGATGGCAAGGATAGTCTTCTCGGTTGTGGATATGGCTGCATGGACCGCGGCAGCCTCTGAATCAGTGGGAACAGCCTCGGAGACAAGAAGTTCTGGGTGGGGAAACGGCGGGAGGGTCGCAACGTCCAAGATCGAAAAGCCGCATCGGGGGCACACACTGGCGCACGCCATTTTGGCCTTGGGGAAGGTCAATGGATCTTGTTGGAACTGGGGCTGAAGGCTGCTCGAGTCGTGAAGTGAAGACTGGGACTGGAACAAGAATGAGAGCGGAGAGTTTGCACGTGATACTATAGGGGGCACTTGACAATTTCCTATCTCCCTTTCTCGTAGCATTATGCAGACGATCAAGAGTCAGTCTAGCGAGAAATATTTACAACATGAAGACCCCTTGCTTCATTTGCCTAAGATTGTCGCAGACTTCATCGGACGGAAGAGCTTACTGCTGGCAGAAATTGAAAGAAACCCCTCGCACCATTTACGAAACGTACACAGGAATGTATATATATGTCCCGCCGCTCTCATGTTATCGTCTCTGAAGACCGCAATGCAGCTCAGGATCGAATAATTTGCCAGTTCGGGAGATATTACGCGAACGACCTGAAGGACAAGACTGTTAATTTCGAAATGTACCGCAATGGGTCGAGATGCAGGACACCCGTTGCATAGAATGTACCGCGCCACGACTTGTCATCCAGCCAAATTGGTCCAGGGTGCATTCGGCGGTTTCCGTAGCGGAACCAAGAGCCAAGAACATTAATCCAAGCGACGGTCTAGATCTTCACGGATCGGGACATGTAATAGGGACGAGGCTGATGGAGAGAACGTGTTGAGCTTGAAACTGTGTTCGGAATTTGTCCCTAGAAACAGGGTTCACTTTTTGCAGGATTGCTTTTTGTATTAAGTCGAATTTGGAATTTTTTGATGTGTGATGCGTTCTCTAGGGAAGACTGGGCAAGGACGTTGAGCACCGGGACCTTTCAAAAAAAAACCTGAATGACGTAACTTGAGCTCGCCATGCGAAGAATCGACGAGTGATGCGTCGGTGATCGCGCGCTACTGTTGTATTGCAACGCGACGCACGGATCGTCAACGGTACCGCTTCCGTGGGCCCCAAGAAGTAGTCATATTAATCTCATAAGTAGTCGTCAAGCTTTCAAGTTCTAGTGCCACTATGCCGCGGTCCGCAGCAGACCAGTCATTCCATTCCAGCGATCTTGCAGAAACTTTAAATCCGAGTCGAATGTCAAATGCAGTACATATAATCGTGGAAATCAAGGGTTGAGGAGGATTGCTTGTATCAGGTTGCCAGCTGATGCCTGTGGTCTTTTTTTTCGCGACTCCAGTTCGAGCCTTTAATTTTGTCAGAGTGTACAATACGATTCGATTATTTGGAAACTCCTTGGATGTTGGTGAATGAGATTGAAGGCTCACATCGTATGTATGTAACACGGGGATTTATTTGCGTGTGGTAACTGCGGAAAAGGCGATGCCGCACTTCAAACTTTTGGTACAGCCTCCCATAGAAACGTGACGGTCACGGTCACAACCCTCTCGTCCTCTTCCTCCGTCCCTCCTCGCCCGCCTCCCCGTTTGTTCCTCATTTTGGGCAACGGCCAACAAAGGAGCCATGAAGCCCTACCATCTTCTTTCACTGGTCGTTCTTGCTCTCGCGGCTAACGCCCAGTCGAGCGTTTCTGGTGCCTCTGATGTGGGACAAAGTTCGGCCTCAGATGCTGGTGGAGGAGCAGGAGGACAGTCGTCAGCCTCCAACACCGGTTCAGCTACAGACGGAGGCCAGTCGTCTTTGCCCACCTCGGATACTTCAACTACTACTACCAGTGCAAGCGATACAACTACACCGACGCCTACTCCCACTCCCACTCCCACTCCCACTCCCACCCCTTCCCCTTCCGTTAAGGTTTCACAAATCATTTCGACGGATGCCGACGGCGAGACTGTGACTATAGAAACTACGAGCACTCTCCCACAAAGCGACACAGCACCCACCTCTAGTGCATCCACCCCTTCTTCCTCCAGTCCCTCCAACAGTGGGAGCACGCTGAGCACCGGGGGTATCATCGGCCTTGCTGTTGCAGGCGGTGTCGCCGTCATCTGCCTCATCGCTTTCTTCGTCTGGAAGTTCACTCGCAAGCGCATGAGTGACTTTGACGACAACGAGAATATCAAGTGGCCCGAGCTCAACGCCCATGGGGGTGGCGCAGACACCCATGCGATGCCCGTCACCGACACTGGCCGTGCGGGCTTCGGCGACGACCTCTCGCGTGCCCCTTCCACAGTCCAGACATACACCACCTCCTCCGTCGACCTCCACGGCGAAGACCCGTACGCCGTCCCCCCGCTGCCACACATGAACCCGAACCAGCCCTACCGCGACGACCCGAACGCCCCTGGGGCGTACTACGACCCATACCGCGGGCCCGTCCCGCAAACGTTCAATGAGGCCCATGGCCCGCCCCCGCCGGAGTGGGGTCAGACCGAGGCGATCCCGATGACCCAGATGGGCCGCGCGAGCCCCGGCCCGCAGATGGCATATGGCGCGGGCCCGGGCGCGGGGCGGACGCCGTCGCCGGGCCCCCAGGCAGCGTATGGCGGCGGGCGGACACCTTCCCCCGGCCCGCAGATGGCGTACGGCGGCGGGCGGACACCTTCCCCTGGCCCGCAGATGGCGTATGGCGGCGGGCGGACGCCTTCGCCCGGCCCACAAGCAGCGTACGGCGCCGGCCGTGCATCGCCAGGCCCGCAGGCCGCGTACGAGGGCGGACTGTAGAGCGGTCGTGGCGAGCGCATGCATTGCATATCTCTTTCGTACATCCATATCCCGCATCTTTTCCTTCGTGCACGCATACCCGCTTCAAAACCACCCGCGCATTTACCACACCCATCTAATCATGTTTTCGTCGCTGCTGTTATGATCATGGGCTTGCTCATACGGTCTCATTATATTATTGGAGAAGTCTGTATGGTAGCCTATTAGAGCTCAGGACTGTCGCGATACATGCCGGTCTCTTTGGGTCTCAACGCATTCGAGTCAAACGGAGAAGGATAAAGGAACAGTAAGCCTTGTCTGGGTTGAAGGCACGAAAAGCTAGGAAAGCAAAGAAAAGAGCCCTAGATCACGTGCAAACTCTCCGCTCTGATACTAGGTTGACTTTGGTCCTCGCCTTACGCGACTCCAGCAGCCTTCAGCCACAGTTCCAACAAGATCCATTGACCTTCCCCAAGACCAAATGGCGTGCGCCAGTGCGTGCCCCCGATGCGGCTTTTCGATCTTGGACCTTGCAACAATTCCCCCGTTTCCCCACCCAGAACTTCTTGTCTCCGAGGCTGCTCCCACTGATTCAGAGGCTGCCGCGGTCCATGCAGCCATATCCACAACCAAGCAAAGAATCCTCGCCATCGAGGAAGAAATGGAGCGCTTAGGGCGGGCATTGAAGGAGTGTACTGCAAGACGCAAGGAGCTCCGGGTCTTTGGGTGCAAACAGAGGTCGGCGCACTCGCTGTTCCGCAGGCTCCCCCACGAGGTCCTGGCGGAAGTCTTCCTGCGGTATCAGGAGATCGATGAGGCGAACGAAAGAGACTGGCGATCCGGCGATCTTAGCAGCAGCGCTCCGAAGTGGATTGTGGCGCAGGTTTGCGGACGATGGAGGGCGGTCGCGCTGTCGACGCCGAGGTTGTGGACCAATATCAAGCTCTTGGCTGCAGGTGACATGACTGAGGACTCCTTTGTTTCACTGCTTTCGCTTCAAATCGAGCGGTCTGGAGAGCTTCCTCTGTCTTTGCAGTATCGTGCGCCCTACACGTTTTCTGCGGACGCAAGGCGCTCTATCCTGGATCTCCTTTGGTCGTTCGCATATCGCTGGCAGGAAGTCGGTCTTTGTCTTTCCGATGGAGACTTTCAAGCCTTCATCGGCTTCACTGGAGCCTCTTTCCCTTTGTTATCCACACTCAAGCTCTCGCGCGACGAAAGTTTTTCCCCAGGAAGCACTTTCTTGGATTGCCCACGCCTTCAGCACCTGACCTTGCCACGCCATCCGCGCGCTGATCTTTCGAAATTCCCTTGGGTACAACTGAAGACACTCCGTCTACGCCGATGCCCCCCGGAGGACATCCTCAGCATTATCAGGCAGATGCTGCGCATTGAAACTATCTCCCTCTACGGCTGCGACAAACCGGCGCCCAACACCACGACAATTCCAACGAGATCAGAAACTTTGCAAAGTTTGAACCTCCATTACGCTTTTGGTGACTCTCGAGAATCACCGTCCCAGATCACAATTCTCTCCACTCTCGAGGCTCCCGCTCTTCAGCAGCTCAGCATCGTCGGCATTTCTCAGTGTGGCCCACACATCACCGGCTTCCTAGCAAGGTCCCGCTGCCCCCTCACGCACCTCGTCCTCCGCGACAACTACTTACACAACAACGCGATATTCGCGATCCTTGCGCTCACACCAGAGCTCACCCACTTGGACGTGGACGAATTCAGCCTCCAAATCCCTTCCCTGGACCCCCTCATCGAAGCGCTGCCCCGTCTCGCTCCTCGCCTCGCATTCCTCTCGTTTACCGTCCGTTACTTCCCTGAGCCGACACCGCCCTCGTGGTGGAGCTCCTCACGCGCCGCCGCCGCGTCGTGGATCAAATCCCTGCTCTCCAGTGCGAATGTCTATGTTCGGGCGATGCCCAGGCGTTGGATCTTGGTTGTCTGCCTGGCGACCACCATTGCGGCTGCCACCATAGCGCGCTGTGCGTGGGGCGTCTGTTATCTTGATTTATGGATCGCGCTTGGTTCCTTGCGCGACGAGGGCCTGCCTGCGTTTGCGCGCTCTGGATGAGGACTCGGACCCTATTGCACGTGAAGCTCCCGTCTTTCTTAGTTCTACTGTATTTGGACAATAGTGTACTCCAGTTAAATTATTGTCGTCTCAAAGTTGACCACGTAATATTAAATTTTTAAAATAGAGGTCAAATTACAAGCGGTCCCAAAAAACAGCGAGTAAGTCCGAAGTAATGACAATTGTGCGTCCTCCGCATATGCGTATAGCCATACACTGGGTCTATGGAGGAGTATGTGAACAACATAACATATTGCGCGGTTATGGGCCACAGCAGGAATCTGAGGATAACCTCGAGTGCTAGCACTCAACTGGATCGGAAGCGCGCAGACGGGATGAGCTGACGCCCGAGAAACAGCTCCACGGCATGCGCATGAAGCGCTCAAACGGCGAGATGGGGAAGAGGACGAGGGTCTCGGTCTATGATGGAGGGCGGGGTGCATGAGGATGTGTGGCCCGAAGTGGCTGTCTTCCGCGGCGAGTCGCCGAGAGCAAGACCTGCGAGGGCACCGAAGACACCACTGGATCGTATCCGTCCGCAGACGGTATATGATGGTCAGGCTTCCCCGAGTCGCGCGCCATCCTGTGCTTATTGGAATCTGTGACGATCCAAGCACCTCTGCAGCGCCTATCATACAGACGAATGCGCATCCCGAGAACCCCCAAGGTCGTATGCAACATCTAGACCCTCATCGCGTAACTCGTCGACGCAGGGATCCAGCGCCGATCCGAAAGCCGCCATCAGACGTAGGAGGCGCAACGTGCCGCGGGGGCGGACCCTGGCCCTGAGCATCTCTACGAGAGCGGAATTCGCGCACGTAAAGTGCTCGTAAAGCGTGAGGGATCTGAGGCGGGGGACGAGGGACACGTGCGCCAGCGCGTCGACGAGGGCGGCGGACACGGTGAGCCTGTCGTCATCCGCGACTAGGTGCGTGAGGTTCGGTGTGAGCGCGAGGATCGCGAGCAGTATGTCCTCGTTTAGCTGGATGTAGAAGAGGGTGAAGTGCGTGAGGGTTAGGCTAACCTAACCCACAGCCTCGACGTCAACAGCGCGACCGCCCGCTATCGTCCGCAAACCTGCACAACGATCCACCTCGAATCGCGGCCGAGATCTCGTTTTCTCCGGAGACCACAGGCACCTCTGCGAGGATCTCGGCGGGCAGTTTGCGGACTAGCGAGAGCGCGATCTGCTTGTCCCCAAACTCCTGGAGCTGTTTGTGTCGCGTAGAGCACTCGTTCAAAGCGCGCCGCAAACGCTCCATTTCTTCTTCGATGTTAAGGATGCTCTGCTTAGTTGTCTCTATTGCTGTCTGGATTGGAGCGGCCTCGGACGAGCGCGTAGAGTTTGCAGCAGGACACTGGGCTCAAGTCGTCCTAGTCAAGACACTCGGAGTATTGGAGGTCGCTGGTAAAAGTGTGTGGTCAAACGCATGTATACACAGGAATTTGTTCTCCCACATCCATCATGTTGAATCTTGCCAACCCACAGTCCGACCCAAAGTCCCTTGCAGTCCCCAGAAACCTCCACACTACCCGCCGGGAGGCCTCAGGCTGAGTAATGTTGGCGGATTTATTTTGCAATGGACAGAGTCGCAGCCGCTTTCGTGCGGAACCTGCTCAGCAGAGACGAAAAGGCGCGTTTGCGAGGGCATGCACGGAAATACACGGGCATAATATTAATCGACAAGCCGACAAGTGATGACGACATTTGAAATCATTAGGCGCCTAAGCCGGACTCGGGAAACCAACGGAAAACCAAATGGAACCCAATATCTAACCCAATGGCGTGGCACTCGGGCTATTCAGCTGGAGCCATCTTTAACGAACACCGCGCGCCCCCATGATTCCACAGATACTTCTTCCCCTTGGCGTGATACTTGTCTGCTATGGCCTCGTCTATGCAGTGCCGCTCTTATACTGTTATTTGACCTCGCCGCTCCGCCATCTGGTCGGACCCAAAAGTCCTAGTTTACTCTTCGGAAACTTCAAGCAGATGACGGTAATTTTCAACCGCACCATATCATTTTCATTAAAAGTACTTCCAAGGACGACCCCTGGGTGACTTCCAAGTGGCGAAATAAGTTTGGTACCAATTTTATGTTCAAGGGGCTTTTCAGTGTGCGTCACATATCGTCGTGCAATACGTCTCTGCTCACTTACTCTATAGATAAGCGAGTTGTACACGGCCGACCTCAAAGCGATAAATCATATCGTGAACCATAGCTCTGTATACCAGAAGGTGCCAACCAACCTTGCGAATGCTAACCGCTTGCTAGGCAGAGGTATGTCAAATTCAGCCGACAAGATATGCTCTTATCCGTGCGCCAGGAATTCTCGGGGTTGAACTAGAGGAGCACAAACGCCATGTAGGTTTCTCGCCGCTTTCCGACTACGGCCTAACCCACTAGCAACATATAGCGACGAGCACTGGTAAGCGAACAATTTTTATGCCATTAATGAACCCGTTCATCTGTTGCCTCCTCAGAATCCGGCGTTCGGTGTTGCCCAAATCCGCGACATCACGGAAGTGTTTGTCGAGAAATCCGTTCAGGTCTGAACTGATTTCAGACTTCCTCGATTGTGTTCTGACGGAAAACGGATCCGCTATAGCTTCGTAATATCTGGGCTAGTCAGCTTGGGCAGGACCAAAGTGCAACCCGTATCGAGGTTCTTTCGTGGCTGAGGCACGCGACATTGGATATTCTCGGACAGGCTTGTACGCTTCATTGTTTTATGAGGGTAGTCCTCGAACCTGACCGCTGAGTTGATTTCTTGTGAACCAAGGTTTCAACTAACAGTTTACCGCGCTCGAGACCAACGGAAAACAGAACGAGTTAAATCAAGTATTCAGCGACCTCTTCCATTCTCCGCACGCCAAGCGCTATTCCGCCTTCCGGCGCTCGCAGACCATTATGCCGATTCTCAAACTCTTCGTAGGTATCACGTTAAGGTTATTGTCCGCTTTGGCGTCTTATCTACTCCATTCAGCCCGGTCCAGGGACGAAAGTCTTCTTGGCCGCGCGCTCAAAAATGCACTCAATCAGTAGCCAAATCGTGTCGAATAGCAAAGCCAACATCAAAGCTACCCAAGACGAGGATGGCCTGCGAAGCAGGCGCGACCTGCTGTCTGTACTTCTCAAAGCCAATTTATCTCCAAATGTTCCGGAGAATCAGCGGCTGACGGATGATGAGGTTATTGCCCGTGAGGACGATTCGTTTTCTGCAACCTTGAGCTTTCCTCTGAGCCTCACAAAGAGATCCCCGCCTTCTTTGTTGCGGGGCACGAAACCACGAGGTTTATCGCCCCTTTCTTGGCAGCTGATATTATACTGATTATTTGTGCTAGTTCAGCAACCGCATGGGCATTACATGCGCTCTCTATGAACACCGCTGCCCAGGTCAAGCTTCGCGATGAGCTGCTAAGCATTTCGACGGACAACCCAACAATGGACGAGCTCAACTCTCTTCCTTATCTTGAGATGGTTTGTCTAATTATATTTTATAATATTCCAGCGACAGTCTACACTATCGAGCGTGCAGGTAGTGAGGGAGAGTATGCGTGTACATGCCCCCTTTATATTTGTCCAGCGCATGGCGATGGAAGACGATGTACTGCCTCTTGCCAAGCCATACCTCGACAAGTACGGGAAATCGCATGATAGTCTCCCGTAAGTTACCTATTTCCAAAACATGTAGCATCTTACACATTATCTCGCAGGATCCCCAAAGGGCAAAAGATCCACATCCCCATATTAGGGATCAATACCGACAAGGAAGTCTGGGGCGAAGATGCGACCGAGTTCAAGTGCGTATTAATATTCGAGACTTTGTAGTCACCAACGAGCACTTGACAGACCCGAGCGGTGGGCCAAGGTGCCGGAAGGCTCGAGTGCAGTCCCCAGTGCATGGGCGAACCTACTCACTTTCTTCGCGGGGCCTCACAATTGCATCGGGTCTCGCTTCGCGCTTGTCGAGTACGTCGACTCTTTCCCTCTGACCTCTCGAAATTGACCACCACAGAATGAAAGCCCTCCTGTTCACCCTCATCCGGGCGTTCGAGTTCGCACCGGCGGTGTCGGAGGGTGGCATTGTCCCTACTGCCGTAGGCTCAATTCAGCGACCTACGGCATTAGCAGCGACAGGGATGGGATCAGGGCTGCCCCTGATTGTGACTCCAGTTAGTGCACACGGATTCTAGGCTAATGTTCCTCGTGGATAATCGGATTCGAGTCTCTTCTGTGCGCATTCCCTAAAGCGCTGCCGCTGACTCTCACGTAAAAATACCTTTGCATTCATTCCGACCAGTGGATGCAGGAAGCTGTATTGACTTGGCTCAGCTTGAGGTCACTCGAGCCGCATCTCGATGAGTTCCAGAAAGGTCAGCCGCAGTATCAACGAGAGGTCTTGAGTGCGGATCCTAGGCGACGGAAAAGTGCGGGGACATGCCAGCAATTGTCAATGCAGCGACAGCAAGCGCACAATACTGTAGAAAGCGCCATATATTCGAGTCTCGGTCCGATCTGCAATAGATATCGGACTCGGTCGTGCGGCTCTGCCTTGCCGGGCTATCGCAGAGGGACTTAACAGGACTTTTCGAGTACAGCGTAGACCCCGCGGGGTGATGCCGGAATGGTGACGGTAATTGCCGGAACCAACCTGTGGGCCGAACACAGTACAAAACTACGTTCATCGCCCCTTTACATTACAAACCAATGTTGTCCTGCTTCCCAGCGGCATCGGCATGTATAACGTAGTCGCAAGACTACAGTTGCTCGACTTAGTGCAAATCAATATGAATCTTGAGTCGGGCAATGGCTTCTGCGGCCCGCCGGATCAATATGAATTTGCCTAGACTGAGGAACGCGGCCTTTGTCGTTGGGGGTGGGGCTTTTTTGTCTTCGCTTCTTGGGTTGGTGTCAGGCCGCTGTCCTCGGTCTTTGACTGAACGATTACTCAAAATACCGAATTAAAATCGACACTACTCTACATAGGCTGCCAACATACCTCTATACCTCATGCGACCGGAGCTTCGCCATGCCCTCCTCCACGCCTTTTCGCCAAGCGCTCAGTCGTCGACTTGATCTTGTGGGCCGCTGCTAAATCCACTCGGCTCGGAACTGACGAAAAAATCCAAGAAAATACAGAATTAGAAAAGTGTAGGGACGTGACAGGATGGAGTAGGGCGGGAGATTGGCGAGCCCGGGCGTCTTCGATGGTGAGTGGCAGAGAGCAGGATCGCGGGGCGCTCAAGACACGGCTAAGTCGGGTTTCTGCTAACAAGATTCCTGGCCCTCCTTGTTATTCGCGCGCGATCAAATGTGTGAGGTGCTCCAAGCACCTCTGCAGTGGCTACCATCCAACCGAGATCGCAGCCTCCGGGTCCAGAGCGCCCCCACCGAGGTACGACACGTCCAAGCCTTCATCACGCAATTCGTCAACGCACGGACTCAGCGGCGATCCAGAAGCTGCGACAAGGCGCAGGACGCGCAACGCGCCGTGGGGGTGGACCCTGGCCCTGAGCATCTCTATGAGGGGTGCGTTCTCGCACGTGAAGAACCCGGTAAGCGCGAGGGAAGCGAGGTGGGGGACAAGGGACGCGCGGGCCAGCGTGTCGACGAAGGGGGCAGACACGGTGAGTGCCTCCGCCTCTGCGACTAGGTACGTGAGCGCCGAGGTGAGCTCGAGGGCTGCGAGCAGCATAGCCGCGTCCAGTTGGATATGGCGGAGCGTGAGGTGCGTGAGGGGGCAGCGAGACCGTGCCAGGAAGCCGGTGATGTGCGGGCACGGGTCATGGCAGCTGTCGATGGTGAGCCGCTCGAGGGCGGGAGCCGTGAGGGCGGCCAGGAGATTGCCCGAATCGAGAGTGTCATAAGATGACATGGTCAGACTTCGCAGAGTTTCCGACGTCGTGGCCGGACTTGGGGTATGGGACGGGATGTGACTGCCGTGGTAAAGGGTTACGGAGTCGATGTGTGAGGTCTGTTGGAGAATCATGAGGACATCCGGCACCGACCATTGCAGAACGCATGTTTTCAGCTGCTTCCAAGGGAAGTTCAAAAGAGGTCGTGGACAGAGTGGCAACAGCAAGTGCTGCAAGCGCGGGCAAGCCAAGAAAGCCCTTCCAATTTGGAGGTCGAAGAAACCATCCTCGCTCGAAATCTTGAGTTTGGTTATCAAAGGGAAACCTCCAGCGACGTCTCCAAGCCGCTGAAACTCTCTGTTCTGAAGGTTGAGATCAACTTCTTGCCAACGGTGTGCGACCGAAAGAAAGAGATCGAAGATGGAACGCCGTGTGTCGGCAGAAAATGTCGACGACGCCATATAACGCAGGGAAAGAGGCGTCTGTCCGGACCGCTCGATTTGAAGTGAGAGCAGAAAAACGAGAGAACGCTCAGACACGACGTAGCCTTGGCTCCACGGATGGATCTCGATGTCAGCCCACAGACTCGGCGTTGACAGCGCAACCGCCCGCCATCGTCCGCAAACCTGAGCTATGATCCATCTCGGATCGCAACGCAGATCTCTCCCGCTTTCTTTGTTCTCCTGGCACCGCAGGAAGACCTCTGCAACAACTTCGTGGGGAAGTCTGCGAAATAGTGAGAGCGCGGACCTCTGCTTGTCCCCGAACTCCCGGAGCTCCCTGCGTCGCGCAGAACACTCGTTCAAAGCGCGCCCTAATCGCTCCATCTCTTCCTCAATGGAAAGGATTTTCTTCTGCGTGGTGTCAATCGCTGCCCGGATTACAGCGGCCTCGGAATCAGAGGGAACAGTGTCGGAAAACAGGAGCTCCGGATGAGGAGCCAGAGGGACAGTCGCGCTTTCCAATACGCAAAAGGTACAGCGCGGACACGCTGCGGCGCACACCATTTGGTCTCTGGGCGCGGAGAGGTTTGAAGCAGGCCACTGGAGGTCGTTCAAGTCGAATAGAGTTAAAGCAACCAACGTCGAACGATTAATTTAATCAGAGCGAGTGGAGGAAGGTGCAGTGGAGGAAAGCGGAGAGTTTGCACGTGATCGACGAATTTATTCACTGATTTTTTTGTCCATTTCTGATTTCATTTCCTGACACACATTTTTTCTTTCATTACATTTATTCCAGTGGTATGTGATGTAACTATCGACACAAGGTTACCAAGAGCCAACAAAAAACCTAGGGAAACAGAATTCGAAGTTGTATGGGCGTGACAGAGGGAGGGACTAGTAATACAGTAGGATGGGAGCAGGGGGCAGCAGCCGGGGGGTATGATGGGAATGAATGAGTGAGTGGGATGTAAGGTATATGAGGTGATTAGGATTAGTGTTCATAACATAAATGTAATCTGAGGCAGAAGGTTAGCAAAGGGATGCGAAGACTAGGGAGGGAGATACGCACTATACAAACTACAGATTATTGCGGCAGCGTTTCTTGTGGCGGTTAAGGACGCCTTGGGTCGTGAAGGACATACCGCACAGGCAGCGGTGCGGGCGGTGTTTGTTGTGTGAGTTAATGTGGTCTGCAGAGGAAGGTTAGACAGGGGAGAGTGAAGAAGACGAAGGGCACGTACTGATGAGATTGTGCCTCGCGGTGAAGGTCGAGGGACAGCTCGGGAGGGGGCATTGGAACGGCGCGGCGTTGGTGCGCCGCGCGTCGCTGGCCTGCCGGATCTTCTTCGACGCGACGTTGGGCTTGAAGGACGAAGAGGCATCCGGCGGTTGCGAGACGCGGAACTCCTGCTGCAGCCCGCCCGGCGATGAGGACCCGTCGCTGCCCGGCGAGGACAGGAAGGACGACGTCTCGGTTCGCTCGGCCTTGAAGACGCCCAAGCCAGTAGTGGCCGGGGAAGGCATGGCTTTGGAGCGCCGACCCTTCGAGGGCGCGCTGGAGGCACGGGTGAGGCTCGGGGTCGGCGCCGAGAGGAGCTGCTCGTCCGGACCACGGATGGCGGTAAAGGTGCGCCTCCTGCCGATAGTCACACCACGGGCATCGTCATCGCCCAGGTCGGCGTCCTCGAATGCGGGCGAGGACGGCGCCCTGGGGGAGTACGATGCGGGGGTCTGCACGGCACTGAACTGGACGGGGCCATGAGGCGAGGCAGCACGGGAGCCATTGCTAACGCTGCGCGAGTGCTGCTGCATGCTCTGCGCCGAGCGGTGCTGGCCGCGGCCGCGACCTACCTCGTCGGGCATCAAGGAGCTGAGGTCGGACTGGCTGCGGCTACGCCGCGAAGCACAGGCGCCCCTGCGCACCAGGCCGACCGCAGGAACAGTAAGGTGCGAAGGGCTGGGGGGCGGGCGGTCCGAGTGGGAATCAGCTGAAGGTCGCTCGGCGCTGGGATACCTCCACCCCGTTACCAGGTTGCCAGGGGCGGTGGGAGAGCCATTGTCGCTGGCTGGAGCCCCATTGCAGCGACCATCTAAGTTGGTCGGCGTGGAGCCCCACGACATCCCAGTGCCTAATGAGTTGGGAAAAGAGTCGACGTTGGCGACCGAGATTTGGACCTCGCCGTTGTCGGAGTAGCCGTACTGGGGGAAGTTCCCTTGTGGGGCAGAGAGGTCGTTGCGATAAAACTGGTTATCGGTGGTCGGGGCGCTGAAGGATGCAGAGCGGCCACGACCAACGCCGTCGGTCCAGATGTCCGCCGGGGAGGCGCTTTGGACTGAATGGCTGGAGCTGCGGAGGCGCTGGATGGGAGGGCCGCTTGCCAGCACACTCTGGTCCACAGACGGGTAACTCTCGTCGAGCGCGAATCCGTCGAAGGCAGACGTCAACGGCGATAAGGAGGGCGAAAGTGCCGGCGAGGACTGGCCAGAGACAGAAAGACGCTGGGGAGCCCAGTGTGGTGCGAACTCTTCGTGAGAGAAATCGTCGGGGAAGACTAGACAGTAAACATTGTTATTATCACAGGCAGGTACCGTCGTCAAATACAGCTTACTGTCGCCGGAGTAGCTTGATGCAGGGCTCCAGGTAGCCTCGATGGGAGAGCTCCGGCCTGAAGTGGAAGGGCTGTATCTGTACGAGTCGGTTTGCAGATACAGATCCTCCAAAGGTGACAGTTCCGACGAAAGATTGGGCGACTCCGATCCCTGAATGAAGAGTGCTGGCACTTGGGGGTAGCAGCGGTCGGCAGCGGCGAAATTCATGGAAGGATCTGGACCAGATGGTTAGTCCGCGTCCGAGAAAGTAGTTAACAGCTTCCTACCACTCTGGGAGGATGAACAATAGCTGTTGTTATCGAACATTCCGAGCGATGCACTACAAACGATAAGACTCGAGCCTCATCGTTGCATCACAGGATGGGACTAACAAGAGAGTCTGCTCCTCAGAGTCAGGTGGGGGCTCAATATGGATGGACGGAGTATAATCTTCGGTCATTATGATTTGTGGGGAAGGGGGGGAAGGAGGGGTGAAGCGCAGCTGCGGACACACCATCTGCACACCTTTTTAAATGACAGAACTGCCTCACAGCCTTGGCTGTGCGTTTTTTCTGGAAAAGAGCATCCGTGTCTCGATTAGGTCGCGCACAGCCCGATGCATCAAACACATGTGCCCGCCTTCGAGAAATTTCCTTTTCGGTACTGCTGCTGTTGAGCGTACCCTTCGAGGCGGCCCAACTGACCATCCCAATGTCAGCGGAGGGGCACTACACGTCGGACAACCGGTGTCAAGCAACCCCGGGTACACGGTGTATGGCGTCCGCTAATGCATTCACTTCTAAAATAACGATGTACACGATAGCGAGACTGCGGATAGGTACGAAAGCAAATCCAAAGCAAGGGTATACAAGCAAGTAGGGTATTATGTCTGTACTAGCAAGTCCATAGCAATTCCGAACGCGAGAAAAATAGACGCGCAACAACACTGCACTGGCATAGCAATGACATTAGCGCTCAGATATTAGCGCTGGAAGCGGGAGCGTTTGATACGCCACGTCGACGGCCGCGATTAGGCTGTGCGCTGAGGATAGATTAGCCTGGAACTGCTGTTAAACGCCATATAATCGCACCCTTGGGGGGAGACTGGGGAGTATGGCCCAGGTTTCCCGCATTTCCGTTCATGGCGCTTCTGAACGCCGGACGTGCCAAAGACTTGGCCACACGTAGAGCACACGTAGTTCCTGAGCCCAATGTGCGAGTTCCGATGATCTACAAGGCGTTAGTAAGACAACCAAGAAGAATTTGGAGACTGACTTTTCAAATTGTGTTTGGCGGTGAAATCATCTCCGCAATCGGGACACACGTATGCTCCAGGCGTCGTCTTATCCTTACGACGATCGTTGGCGGCTTTGCGTCCCGCACGCGTCGCTACTGTGGCTTTGTGAAGATGTGGCGGAGCCATGCCCTCGCCAACCTGACCAGTTTCATCGCCCCCAAATGGCGATGGCCCAATTCCGCTGCCAATAAAACCCTCACCGACCAGGAGAGCAGAACTGCCGGTGTCCCGAGGCGGGTGTGCTGGGGGACCACGACTACGAATCCTCTGAGTCGGGACTTCCTCGAGGTGGAAGTGGTAGGGAAGAGCAGCGGCTGGATTTTCATCCTCCCGGCTAGTTCCACCATAGGTTCCAAACCCCGGGGCTAGATGGACGACCTGCTCAAACTGCCCTGCTAGTGCACTGACGGGGCGCTCGGTGTCACCGGACGAGTCGGTGTGCGATGGCCCTCCGTAAGAACTCGCGCCCGAATCGTCGAACTCGGACCCGACGGAGGAGCCCTGGTCCCAGTCGAGGTGGGGAGCCGGTGACAGGGAGGACCTATTCGAAGACGAATCCGAGCCGCGGTAAGAATGCGCGGATGAATATGGACCGTTCGTTGGACTGAGCGGGCTGAGAAATGCGGGATCCCATGCGGGAACGGGAGTCGGTATTTGCAGGTTCCCAAAGTAATTGCGCGAGGGCGTCAAGCCAAGCGAAGCATGGCTTGTGTGAAAATGGAGGGGATCGGCGGTAGACGAGCCTTCGGAAGGACCCCCATCGTCAAGGGCGGATCCCTCGAGATGGTAAGGTGCGGTGGGGAAACGGGGTCGCGACGCTGTATTGTCTGAGTTTGCCCGGAGACGATAGTCGTAAGTGGGGCGACACTGGCCCTGATCCTGAAAACTGCCGGTTCGTGGGCCAGGTGCATGGGGGGTGATAGTGAAATTATAAGGTCCGGAATGAGCGACCTGTGTAGATGACCCATCGTGGACGAAGTTGGCAAACTGATTATCAGTTGGGCATTCGATGCGGTCGGTGTACTGGCCGGGAGAGCTGGGGGAGATTGGTGAATATAGGTGACCATGACTGGGTACGAAGCTTGAGATAGACGTTAGGCTCAGTCAGGTTCATCGACAGCGGTAACGGTGGACTAACTCGGCGCGAGCCATATCGTTCGCCGAGCTGGTGGTATCATTGTCTACTGGGTGGCCCCCATATTGGAGATCAGGTGGCTCTTCGACAGTGATTCCTGGGGTCGCGTCCTGATCGTTGTAGCCGTGGTGCGCAAGGGTGTCTGGGTCCCACGCTTGCCAGCAGAGCGCGTTGCCTCGGTTGAGGCCGTGTTCGAGGAAAAGAATCGAGAGAATAGTCTTCCATACACGTTTCGTTTCTTGTGTGCTGCTGGAGTCAAGAAGTGTTAGGGTGCAGAAGAAGATGGAGGAACGAGGCTTACAAAGCGCAAAGGTGTAAAATGGACCTCTACAGCACCGCCGCACTGGGGTAATGCTGTCATGAGCTTCACTGCCTGCGGAGGCACGTTCGGGCGCACCCATTGAAGGCGCGTCATGGCCCGTTTCCTCGTTAACTTGGTATCTCGAAATTAACCCCTAAATCATGTGGCTACAACGCAAGCGCCAGACTCCAGCGAAATACACATGATTAGATATACGGATTTACCTGTCTATTTGTCCCCGTTGAGGCGTTGGTCGAGCCGGTTTTGCCGAAAGCATACACGGGTACTGGAGAATATAAATGCGGGAGAGAAGCTGATTTCAACAGCACAAAGGCGATGGGGATGGCAGGCAGTGTTATTAGATGGCTACCCGGATGCTGGTCAGGGTGGTATTTCGTCTGCGCGCATGGTGACATCTGGCTCGCCGCCGCAAAAGGAGGCCTAGAAACATTCGAAACGTTCGAAGAAAGGTGTACAAAGTCCGAGCACCTTATCCGTCGACGTAGAACGACACCCACAGCCTCCGGGACGCAAAGGCAATGCAGCCTGAGAGCGAACTTTTGGGGGCGCAGAACAGCTCGCAGAACTAAATGGAAGAATAGCCAGACTCCCAACCCGACGGACCAAGGCCACATAGATCGCGGATGGGTTTCATGAGAGTGGTAGGTGGAAGAGTTGGGGATCAAGGTAGCGTCTCTTCCCGCACTCTTGAGCTGTCCAGCTCATGCCAAACGCCTCTTGATTTTGGGGTTTGGGTAACGTTAGCGGCTGCCAGGTCCGATCTGCGAGGTTTCGCGCTGAGGATGGGGGCTATGTATTCGAGACAGAATTTCTGACGCCGAGAGAAATCAAGCCGTTTAAACGCGCAACGAAAGAGATCTTCGAAGTGGCAAGAAACAGACGCGTTAGGTCAGCTGACTGCACCGCCACCCATGCTGAGCCTCAGCCGAGCGCCCAAGACTCAGAGGCGCCTCAGCCAGAGACGTCAATGCGCGTCAGGCGTCTCGTCAGGACCGACGAGGGCTCTCGAGTACAACAAGATTATGATATTCAGGGTTCATCCCTCGACGCTACGGGCGAAGCTAACACAGAAACCAGGATACAATTAACGAGCAACGAAATTCGTCGGCGGTCGAAGAACTGGGGGATATAACTGAATCATTAAGTATCCGTTATTTAACAATAAGAAGAGGAAGGATCCGTTGTGTTAAGCACCAGGAAGAAAGAGGGGAACGAATCATGGGGTGAATGAAGTGAAGCCTTCCAGCGGACTGAAGGAGAATGCAAGCCCGCGAGGGCTTGCAGGTCTTCAAAGGCCTCATCAGACTGACGGGGTGGGTAGCGCAGTTCGGTACGCAGTGCAGTGAAAGGGCCTACGCCCATGTATAAGTTATCTGAAAGGTCATTGTAAGAAAAGCGACAGAGGTAACATATATAAAAGACGTACATCGCGATATCAGATGCCGGCTATACATCTGTAGGCGCCGGATAGATAGACCGTCAAACCGAGCGCGGCATGCATGCCCGCGTTTAAACGGTTCTCGATAGATAAGTAGGTCAACGCGCGGGCTCATCACGACGCCCACAGGCTCCTATGCGGGACACTTCTGCAACGAGCAGCAGCTCTCACATGCCGCTCAAGACATCCGCTGGCAAGAGAGGTCAGTTCAAAACACCTTCACTGGGGGATGAACGAATACACTACCTTCTTTCGAGAGAGCAACGAGCGCCGGCACTTGCTCTCATGTCGTAGCATCACATGCTTGGTACCAAAACACATACGACACTTGGAGCATCCGTACGGTCTGAGGGATTTGTGCGAATTAATATGGTCTATCGAGCAGTTAATATCGACATAAGCAAGTGAGATAGTGACATACTCTTTAAATTGTGCTTTGCGGTGAAAGTGCTCGAGCAGATGTCACAAAAGAATATCTTGCCATTCGGATTCTTGCGTCGAGAAATCGCGGCGGCTCGAGTGGCCTCGGTTCCAATGTGCTGACGAAACGAAGGCCGGCCCTGATCTTCGTGGTTAGATGGCCCGTCCCATGAATCCGATACCTCCGCGGAGACGTCTCCAAAATCGCACCCAAATCCATAAAAGGGGGATGGATCGTCGTCACCGTAATTGGTGAGAGCGCTCCATTCCGTTATACCACATTCCGTCATACCACCATCTGGCCCGGTGGTCGATGTGCCAGCAGACGTATAGCGGGTGTGTAACTGTCCGCTGTCGTCGCCGCCCGCCGACATGGCAGGAAACGGGGACGGAAAGATATGAGGGTAGGATGCATATTGGAAATGACGAGCGCCATCCGCCATCCCCTTTAGAAAAGAAGCGGACGAGGGGGTGGGGGACGGCGATGGCGATGGCGACGATGGCGAAGCCGGAGGAGCATAGGAACTCTGCGAGCGACCAGCCTCAAAAGCGCCACCGGGAAAGGGCGCGGAGGGACGACAATGGCAATGAGGACGACGACGAAGTATGTGAGCCCGGGAAGAGTAATGTCGAGTCGACAACCTCTTGTGCTGGGTATGTCTGAACCCCGACGCTGGACAACAAAGGGACCTGTTTGGAAAGTAGACCTTTGGGCGTGTGCTGGTGGTCGGCAGCGAGACCGTAATGGGATTGAATGTTCGCTCGATACCGCGTGTGGACTGATGGAAGTTTCGCCCAGCTGCATGGAGCTCAGCCTCTCGTCCACTCCACTGATCGAGGACGCGGACGAGTGGGGACGGTGACTTTTGTGGTGCGCATGCTATACGTCGATCGCCCGCGAACGGCCGCACTTTCGCCATCCCAACAGCTCGCCTCATAGGTACGACTATATGAGCTGCTCCGCGAGCGTGCGTATGGGGCGGGGGATCCGCCGCGATAAGGGAAACGGGCGTGTTCCGGGGATAAAAAGTTTTGGGACGGACTGGGCAGCAGACTCGGGGATGGCGACACCGACCTGACAGAGGAGGTATCTGATCCACTTGACCTCCAGCTCGGTGAACTGGGTGAAAGGAAGGGGCTTTGCGGCGACGGGGAGAGGAGGGGCGACGATATCTCGATGGGATACAGAGAGTTCCTGGAAGCCCACTGGGTATTCGTTTGGTCGGGAGGGATCGAAAGCCGGGGGAGAGTCGGCGTTTCTAAATCTTCATCGGCGACCGCAGACGTGTCAGTGGTGTTGTCGTACGCCACGGAGGTTGTCGTTGAGAATGGATCGCTGGCTGAGTAGGCTCGACGACGAAACATACAGGCGGAAGCCCGACGATCATCTCCGAAGCTATGAGCTCGGATGATTGGTTGGGCAGAGGGATTTGGTAGGTTGTACTGCGAAAAATCGCGCGCGAATACATTGTGCCCCAGCGCGCCGTCGAGACTACTTCCACTACAGCTGAACCGGTGTCAGTTTATTGTGGAAGAGCAGCAGACTCAATGACTGACGGGGCTGCATCGGAGCACTCGGGACCCTCGACGTTGATGCTATAGTCTTCGGCGGTGCTCTGAGAGTCGTCAGAGGGTCGAGTCATCCCGTCGGTGGAGATCGCTGCTGCGTAGGCCGGGAGAGAGCTAGATGACTGGGTGTCCGTATTAGTTTTCATGACTATAGTGTGGAGCAAAAGATGTTATATTGGAATGGAGGGGCGGAAAGGCAGGGAAGGGGCGGAGAGAAGGGTTAATAAGGAGACATACGAGGCTATCCTCAACAGCACCTCCGGGCTGTTAACGAGCAGTTGAGCAGTTGTATTCATTTTTTTTGGCCGCATAACGACATTTGAAGGTGCATCTACGAGGTTCGTGAGCTTGGAAATTAAATGGTGTGGCCACAACGCAAAGTACGAACGTTTGCCGGCCAGGGGACAATGATATAGGAGTTATCCGTCTGTCTAGTTGCCGGGCGGCTTTGTGGCAAAGCCGGCTTTACCAAAAAAGGTTGCGGGGACTGGAACAGAAGGCGCGCAAGAAGATGATTTCAACAGCCAGGTGGCGTAGGGCGATGCGGGGCAGTGCCCGGATGGTGTTGAGGTGGTACTCCGTCTGCGCGCATGGTGACGCCTCGCTCGCGGACGCGGCGAGAGGGCCGTATGGAAACGTTCGAAAGACGTACAAGTCCCGAGGATTTCATCCGGCCATGCATAGAGGGGCGGCCACAGCCTCAAGATTGAATGCACTGCATGTCTATGAGCAAACTTCGTGGGCGCACAATTGAATGGAAAGACAGCAAGACTCCTTGCAGCCCGACCTGACCCCCAACCAGCCAGTCAGAGTCAAAGCCGATCCTGGACCCGTTTCAGGTGAGTAGTAAGCGGGAGAGATGGGGATCATGGAGAGCGAATCTGCCTGCACTTTTGAGGTCATAGGCACCTTGATTTCGGGGGGAGTAACGTTATACGACCAGGCACCATCCGAGTTTTGAGAGCTCCGAACTGGATCCGAGGAGTAGATCGGTGTTTCTGGACGTTTTTCCAGATGCCGAGAGAAATGAACCATTGAAGGCCGTTGAAACGCGCGTATTGTTGGACTTCCAAGTTGAAGGTCAAGGTGGCAAAAACAGAACGCGTCTGATTGATGCACCGCCACGGTCGGTCCGAATACCGTTATGATTGCGCATCATTCCGGTGCATCAATGCGTCGGAGTCGAAGAGGACAACAGAGGGCCATTAGAGTACATACAACAAGGAAGACACAGGGCGCATCACAGTAACGCTACGTAGACTACCAGGCGTAAAAAACTAGGAATACAATTAGTTGTGAAGTTTTAGCGTAGCAAATTCGTCCGGAGTCGGTGGATGATAGTAAGCGGGGGGAATAACTGAATCTTAAGTAGCCATTATTGAGGAATAAGGAAGTCGCGGCAGCGTCACCACACCCAAGAAAGAAGACAAGCGCCAATCACGCGGAGAACGGAGCGGAGCCGAGTGAAGCGGAGGTGGCCGAAGTCGAAGTGGAAGGAGAACGCGAGCGGCGAGCGCGGCAGGTCTTCAAGTGGCGCGTCAGGACGGAGGGGGTCGTGTAATGAGTTCCGCACACAGCACAGTGGTAGGGCCTAGCGCCGGTATGTGCGTTGACATGGTCTAAAAGGTCGTTAGCGAAGACATTTTTTCGGGACATGGTCCTGGCTTACGTCGGAGGTTGTGCCTGGCCGTAAACGACGAGGGACAGTGCGGGCAGCGAAACTTCGCAGGCTTCTTCCTACGAGAGGTGGAGGCTTGGACGCTAGCCGGAGACGCCACCTGTCGATAGACGACGGCAAGCTCTGTAACCGTGCCGTCGGGAGTACCAGGACTGGGAGGGAAGGAGGAGGAGAACGTCTCGGGGGTGGACGTGCTGCTCTCGGACGCTAAGAAGAATTTGCCCCTCTGAGGGGGCCCGGCGGCGAAGCTATGCCTGCGTGGCGGCACCATCAGTCGGTCGTTTCCCGATGTCGTCACATGTATGTCGGAGATTGTACGAGAGGTGGCGAACATGCGGGGGGGAAAGTCCGAGTGGGGTGGCGTTGGGCCAAAGAGGAGAGATTCCGTGTTGGCGTCGGAAGCATGGGCGGAGAGAACGGGGGAGGCGTCGGAACTGTCCTCGAACGACCGGTGCTGAAACTTCGGGGAGCCAAGGAGGGTAAGGTGGGGGAGTACGGGTGAGAGGGTGGCGCTGGCTCCCATGTTGACGTTCGTCGGGTCGTACTGGAAGTAGGTCGCTATTTCCAGATTGGGATGTGTGGCGGCAAAAGTGGGCATTGAATCCCACAAGGCCAGTGGTGGAAGACGTGGCGAGAGTCCGGTGGTGGTGGGGGAAAGATGGCCGTTCATGTACGTTGGAGAACTTGAATCGTCTAACAACAAGGAGTTAGGCGAAAGAACAAAGTGAGTAAAAAAGTCACGCACACGACGAAACTGAGAACGTGGGCGAGCACATACTCTCGCCAGGGCTAGCGAACTCAGAGGCAGGGCTGCGCCATTCATGTCCGCGGTCCCTGCGCAACACCAACGAACCTCAGCCGCAGCGAGTCGCAGTAACAGATGGGTGCTCACAGTGGGTGTTCATTCGTAGGCGGGGTCGGCGGGATAACAGAGATGTCGTTGGCAAGAACGAAGGAGTTATCGGTACCGCCCATTCCGTAGTTGAAGAGGGGAGTGGTCATGGCCCGAGTCAAGCCGACTCATCTCGCGGCGACTTATACCGACGCACACGTGTAGGTCGCGTTGCGCAATGGAAAAGGCTGGAAAAGGACAAGGCACTATTTAAGAAACTTGATCATGATGAGTTTGACAGACATCGGGTCATAGTTGCAAGCCCACCGTCGAGAGCATCCAATATGACCCAGTCTCCTGCTTTTTCCAACGCGTTTTCCGCAAGTTTGTCTTGCTCTCGTCTACTTGGCTTCAGAGAGCGGCAAGGATAATCGCCACTCAAAGCAACGAGTATTCGGCCAATGTAGCGCAAGAAAATGGGCATTGGCATGAGAAAAGCGGCAAGAGACCGTACCGTGCTGACGTACGTCCGAAAAGCGGCTGTGCCATCCTTTGCCCCGCTTGGCCGCGCAAAAGGGTTCCACTCGGAGCATAGCCTGGATGTATTGGCCCCGAAACTGATACTCAAAGCAGATTGCGCTCTCTGAAAGAAATCTGGACGATTTGGCACGAATAATGGCCTGAGTCCGAGTCTGTGGCACCTCCGAGGAAAACCTACTACAACGCTATACGCCACCCGCCTATACGTTTTACACCAATGTCCTCCTTCCGCTCTCCATCCTCTCACCCTCCTCGCACTCGCCTCGTGTATCAGCCTCGGCTACTGAACTGCCTCCATTTCCTGGAATGTGTGCTGTGCCGTACATTTGGACGGTCTCGCGCGCGGCGCGGATGCCCGCTGCCAGTTCGAGCGGCCCTCACTCTCGGGGCGTCTCGTAGGTGGAGCCCGTCATGCCGTTTCTTGGTTCGAGCGCGTCTGATCTCATTTCGGAGGCTCTAACCATGTCATACTGCCTTTTTGTGTTTTAGACTCCTCACTCTGTACGTCAACGTTCGAAACTCTCTTCCATTCTCAAATCACTTCCCAAGACTTCTCCATGATTCAAATTCATCATGGCCGTTCTGCAGTGCCTGTCAGTGTCGGTCTGATAGAACTTCTGCCACAGTTATGCCAGGCCACGCCCCTGCTTCATCCATCCTTATTGTTGAAACCCATCGTCCGTCCTAACGGCGGGAGCATGGCTCCCGCGAGCGGGGAAGCTTCGGATCTCTGCGCGTAACTGTCGGACTCCGCGCGCTTTAACAGGCGTCTACATATATCAGCACGAGGTACGCGCGCCCGCGCGCGCTGGGGGTCGGCGCCCGGTGGCGGAGGCTATGTTTCCCGCCATATCTCCCCTGGAATGCTCACGAGGACTGCCGATGGTCGGCGGAGCGGCGAACTCGTCTTTGCACGGTGCTCAACGACTTAAACTGAGCGTGTCAGGGATCATTGACATTTATCGCTCGTTTATCACCACAAGTATGCTCAAGGTCCGTTATCTGTCCTGGGCCCTTGTGCAACGGTGAACGCATCCCGCCTCCGTAGTCCGCCGCCGTGGAGATGGAGATGGAGATGGTGCCGTGCGTATTCATCTGGAGTGGGGCGTCCCTGTGCTACCCTGTGCGTGTCAGTGGCATGCCCCATTCTCCTCAGGCTCTACAGCAGTAGCGGCGTAGAGCCGCGCGGCCGCGAGTCAGGTGTGCGGCCCCAACGCAATTCGGATTATGTTTTGTGGGCGCGGTCTGATGTGCTTCGATTTCAGCCAAGAAAAAATCATTAGAGGGGAGACATTCGATTCTGGGCAACCGATACTTTGTTTTCGTGCATGTTCGTGGCAAGAGTTCCCATTCGCCTTGAAATTTGCTTCCGCGTCTGAATTCTAACGTCTATTTTCTCTAGATGCCTGCTCAGTGCGAAATGAAACTGGGTTACCTATTTATTGAAGCGACATCCCAGATCACTTCGGATCCTTGAATCTATGCATCTGGTGCGAGCCCGTTTGGATCATCCATTGAGTCCGGTTACTTGGATGAATTCAAGAGTTAAAGAAGCATTTAACATTTAAATTCTGATAGTAATATTGAACCTAGCGCGATCATGTGACAATGTTTGAAAATGGAATTTTGGAAACTGTTCTCGGCGTTTCAAGTTCCCCCGGGCAGTACGAGACTCTGTCGCTCCGCGCGGCTCCCCCGGTGACGCAACCGCTGCGCCTTTTGGTTCCCCGAGGGGGTGTTGCCGCAGTGTGGGTGCAGGGTATACAATGGTCCTTTCTATAATTATGAGTTTACGATTACAAGCTGTGATATAGTACAAGCTCGGGATAATTACAAGTGCAGATGTGGTTTTTAGTGCAACAACATGTGGAACAACAGCGGAGGGCACTACATGTCGGCCAGCAGGCGCGATACAACCTCGTACAAGGGAGCGCTAAATAGATATTTAACTTACGAAGAATGGAACCAGCCACGGTTCGAAGAAGTATGAGGATACCAGGCGCAACAACCCCGGGCCTCGCCTAGGTAGGAGAAGGAGGACCCGAACACGTCTGTTCGTGCGCGTGCCGCTCGCCGGGGTGCGAAAACGACGCCTCGAAGCATTTGGTGCACCACAAACGGTACAGCGCATTTGTCTCGCTGTATATCTCAGGGAGTGGAAGGATGATCGGGCCCCGCACGTGGCCGTTCTTTATGTATCGTGCAAATTCCGGGCAGGCGTTCTCGTGCCGCCGCCGCGAATCCGACCGCGACAAGATGTGGAGGCAGCCCAGGCACCACTGGCGATCCTTGCCCGTTACTCTGTAGATTTTCGGTTTGGTCGGCGTTCCGTGTTTAAGGTCGATATGCCGGTCGCAGTCTGCTTTCCGCGTGAATGTCAAGCGACAGATGTGGCACGAAACTCTCTTCTTGCTCTTCTTGCTTCGAGACTGCTTGCCCCCTACGCGATGGACTGGGCCCGAGAAATCGGGTGATGGAGATCCTGATGGTGGAAGCTCATCGAGATGGATGATTTCAACCCGGTGGACGGAAGGGGAGAGGTCCGAGTCGTATGGAGGTGTAGATTCTCGGTTGAGGCACTCCAGCTCTGGCTTCTGGGGCCACTGTGCAATGCTTTCCAAGCGTACAACGGTGTCTCCTCTGGGCGGGATCGGACAAGGAGCATGGAGATATGTCGCGAGTGGAGATGTTGATGCGACGGGGTCGAAAGAGGTGGGGGGACTGGGCTCCCGAGGTTGAAAGAATGGTAAAGTTGAAAGTTCACTTGGAACGACCGTCTGAGAGGCGGTCTCTGAAGGAGTGTCGAAGGAAAGAACATGAACGTCGACATCGGACAAGAACCCGCCATCGTCCTCGGCATTGTTGGCTCCGGAACTGATAGGCGAGCGTGGAGGAGACAGGGTCGACAGAAAAGAGCACGGGCTGCCGGGCGCCGACCAGCATGAATCTGAATCCGACGAGTCATCTGCCTGGGGAAAGAGCAGTGAGTTTTCCAGAAAATATTATGGTTGGTCAACTCACCTCGGGGCTCTCCTGGAACGCATACTGCGAAGCACTGGCAGGAGGAAGGCCAAGACTCGCATCGTGGTATGTGGTCGCATATAGACTACTAGCAACGTCGATCTTGAGCTGGTATGTATCCTGGGGTGTGCCATGTTCGAGTACGAGCCCCTCCAGCATGGAGCCCTCGAAGTCATCGTGTGGCGGAGCTATGCCGACAGTCTGCGCATGTAGAAATTCCCAACCCGTCGTCGAGCTGCTGAAGACAGGCTGGTGTCAACGAGGAAATCCATACAAGGCAGTGCGACGCTTACGCAGAATCGCAGGAGGCAGCATCGAAATCAAAGTAGTCATCGATGTTCATGTCGCCATTTGAAAGGGTTGTACAAGAAGAAAGAGCCATACTGTGGAAGGGTGGTCGGACTGGAGCGAATGAAGAAATGGATGCATCGGGCCTATTTTTAAATGGTGTTTCTTTTGTATTCCCTTATCCGCCGGCTCGGTAGTGGATTTTATAGTTATATACACTTGTGGGCGCGTATGTACCATTCCTTCGCTGTGGAACATAAGTGAAACACGTCAACAGGGCAGCGATGTTTTACTCAAGCATGGACAATGCCCGAGCTCCGCTTCTCCGCGCCCTACCGATGAACTTTGTGTAGTCGTCGATTCCCGTTCCTCCTTGCCAAATGCGAGTTGGTAGCCTCGAGGAGCGCCTCGAGGTCGGCAATATCACATGCGGGATGAGACTCTCGTAAGACTAGAGGAAGCTCGATTACCGACGATCGATCACCTTGATGCGGAACCGAGCTCGAAGGTCGGTCTAATTTTACAAGGGATTAGCGCAAGATTAGCGAGAACAAGAAAAATTAAGCTTGCGATGTCGTGATACCTCAATTCTAGAACAAGGATCGAATAGAAGAAGACAACAGCAGTCGGGGGTTTCCGGATGAGCGGTTGCTACCCAGTTACTTCCCGGTACGCGAACAACAACGTCGGTGTGCGGCGCGATGGAACGTCGGCCTCAGATATTTGTGTGTCCGGTGAAATCATTTTTTAGCCGTGAAACGTGCAATAATCTTGGCCGGCTTGTCGTCCATCCCAAGGCATCACTCCTGGCCTATGGGGAAAGCACCCTTTGAAGTTACCAAGAACGGATAGGATTATCGTCAGGAAGGTAGCTGATCTGGTGGCGCCCATATGTATGTCCAAATTCCACCCTGAAAAAACGTAGCAAGCGACCCGAAAAGTGGGCCGCGCGCGCGTTGGACTCGCGTTGGACCATTTGCGACTAGTTACTTCTGTCGCGTAAGATCGCTTAAGTCGCCTAAGAAGTACAAAGGCTTCCATTTTGAAGCAGAAGAGTGGGGCTGTGTGCAATTAGCTTGATCGAAAGAGGTTTGTTTACTGATGCGAACGTACCACCCACAGTCCCAAATATGGGGCCATTTGTGCCGAGAATTTTTCTTACCGAGCGTTTCGTCCGAAGCGACGAGCCATTTACTCCCCATCTTTCCGAGAAGTTCATGGATCATTCTGCTCGACACGTTTCGGCGCCTCCGGGCGGTCGGCCAGCGATTCGGAGGGAGGACGGCGTTCAAGGCGTCGTTATACACTCCCGCGGCCAGCCTGTAAATATAGGTGTTTAAGTCCTCCGGCGTCCTTCGGCAGAGTAAAATGTCGCCAGGGTCCAGTTATCGGTTTGGTTAGACCAGTGTTGAATAGACAACCGCGATTTCGCAATAACTGCGCCCCCAACCCACGTTCGCAGGGAACCAGTCAGCAGGCTCCGCGCGCGAAGGAATGGATGAAGACATCTGTGGAATACCGGATATCTCCCTCAGCTGAGGAGCACGTTCCATCGAGGCCATGCCGCTCCCGACCTAGCCGCCCGCATGGTATTTCTCAATTGCGCACGCAACCTCCTCGGGAATCAGCGCAAGATGTATTCAATTTTGGGTCTGAGACTAGCGTGAAGTGAGCGGATCTCGCACTGTTGGACGTGTGGCCACAGACAGTCTGTCGCCGAGGTTGCTTTCCGTGCGTCGGACACCGCGCCAGTGGCCCGAACGGCGGCTTCTAGACGACACGGCGGTGCAAGAGATTGAGCGCATACCGTCGGTGGGTGGAACGGGATTGTGCTGGCGGACTGAAGTACTTGCGGGCGCTCGATCTGTGTCATCGTCATCACCCGACAGAGACGACTAATAATTGATTTTAATTATCAGTCTCGAATACACAGTTGCAATTGTCAACACTCACCTCAAGCGACGTTCGTGCGTACGCCCTGAATATAATAGAATTCCAAAAGCCAAATTGGCTGATGCTGATACACACGAATGCAAGGCTAGCCGGGCAGATAATCTAATCGATGTGTTGAGCAGGAACAAGAAGATGGGGAGGTGGTCTAATTTCACGATTTCCAGATTCGCTCATTAATCCAACTGAGATATAATGGAGCGCGATGCACGGACAGGCACATGAAGGCGATCGACATCCAAAAAGGAAAATTGCCTAGAATAGATCGAAAAGCCCGGTAACGGCGTTCATTACTGCAGATGTCCCCGCCTATCTAGACGAGCGGCTCGTCGCAGGATGGGCAGTCTAAGTAACGATGATTAGAACGACAGATAAGTATGAGGACTGAATGTCTGCAGTCCGAAAAGTTCCCAAGAGCGACACATCACTCGATCCTCCCTCTCAGCCAGCTCAGCAGGCCTTTCGTGCCCTCCCTCTCCCATACACGCCGTGCCGGAACCCGGAATCTGTGGGGTCAATTAGTCAGGAGATCATTTATGTGGGAAAAAAGGACACGTACACGTTTCCGTCTACCAGGAAGACATCCAATGGTAGCAGCCCCAGTTCTGCGGGGAGCTTGCCGATCTCGTTGTCCCGCAGATCGAGCTCCTCGAGAACCCAGCCAGGGACCTCTCGATTCCCTTTAAAGAGAACGGCGATGCCCTGGAAGCCGTCAAGATCGGTAATGCGGTTCCCTCGCAGATGCAGCTGTTTGAGACCTTTGCGCTCCACACCAGCGGCGGTGGGCGCAGAGTCGGCGGCTGCAGCGGAGAGAATCAGGCCCGACAAAACGGGCGTGGTCAGGGCGGCGCTGGTCAGGGTGTTGTACGCCATATTTAGATTCCTTAGGCTGGGAAACAGCTCCGTCAAGAGAGGGAGAGTGGGCCTCGTCTGAGTGGGAACGACGAGCATAGTCTCCTCGGTAGAGGCGGTGGAGATGGAGACGCTGTCGCCCAAATTGCACCCTTCCAAACTGAGCTCCTCTAAGTGCGGCAGAAGGGGCTCCGCGACAGGTAGCGGGGGCAGCGTGAATGAGCGGTCCATGCGACGATTAATAAGTAACAGGATCTTGAGGGTCTGCGAGAATGGCTGCGTGGCAATTAGGGCAAGCGGCAGTGTAGCGGTGGGCAGCATGACATCGCTCGCTCTAGGAGGTGGAATCTTCACAAGGGATGTCGAGGCTAAGGAGAACGCGCGGGAATGGCCCGAGGCTTTCGGGGGCGCGGTCGAGGCGGGGAGAGTGAGCGTCTCCGTTCGGGCAGTGTAGTACTGGGGATCGGCCAAGGAGGACGTCTTGGGAGCGGAAGACGGTTGGCGTGGAGGTGCCCCAATGCCTATTCCCGAGCCTCCAGCAGCCGATGCGGCGGCAGCGGCAGCTCGTGCCCGTCGTTTCCCTCCCTCCGTCAGCAGCCCTTGCTCTGCCTCGATCTCCCAAGCCTCTTTCTCGACCGGTGGCTTTACGGCTGGGGTCTGAACTGTGACTTTCTGTTGCGCAGCCCTCGATGGAGGTGGAGCATTCTCCCATTCCATCCCGGCATCCACCGACTTACCCGCCCGAGATTTCGATCGCCGTTCTGCTTCGAGTTCCCATGTCTCCCGAACGATTCTCTTCCCGATAATGACGCGGGCGATGCCACTCGGTGGGTCCTCGTTCGTGATCTCGAAAGTGAGTTCCTGGGCCAGGCCCTTGAGGCCGTAAGCGGCTCCATTCTCCGTAATTTTCGTGGAGCCAAAATCAAAAACGGAGATGCTCGGGAATGCGCCCGAGGAGAGCGAAACACCTTCCAACGCGCGGTCAGAGACATCGGCCTTCTCGCATCGGAGGACCTTGAGTTTCTGGAGCGTCGCGAGGGCTTTAAAAAGCTTGCTGGAAGCTTCGTGGCCCTCGGCTTCCAGGGGATTTTCGGAGAGGTCGAGGTTAACGATAGATTTAGGGATGTCCAGATCAATAGCGCTCGCGACCAGCTTGTTATTAGACGCGTTGAAGATGGCAAGCTTGGGGAGCGGAGCGGAGGCTCGCGTTATCTCCGGCGCAAATAAGCTTCGAGCGGTGGTCCCGGCTGTTGGCGACTTCGCGGAGGAAAATGGTGTGGTGAATGGGAGTGATGTGAGGGCGTTGTCGGCGACATTCAGATTGGAAAGGGCGGGGAGCGAGAAAAGATGGACAGGAAGTGTCTCTAGGGCGTTGTGGGACAGATCGAGCGTTGTGAGCGCAGCTAGATCTGCAAACTGGTCTGGCAGGGACACGATCTTGTTCCTATGAAGCTGCAGAACGGTCAGGTCGGGATTCTAAGCTGAGACGCGATTACGCACGTCTATCGATTTGAGGGATCCAAAGAGCGAAATTTCGGGTTGTATCTCGACAATTTCGTTCCCCCAAGCTTTTAAGACTTCGAGATCCTGAATCTCGAACCAAGCAGGACCGGCGGGCTTCCGTCGCCCCGTTTCGGGTGCAGGAGGTAGTGGAGGCTCTTGGGGGACAGACTTCAGAGGCTCGGGTGTGATGCCAAGATGAATGTCAAAGAGGGCGGAAGGTATACACTGCAAAGAGCGAGTCGAAAGGTTTATTGAGCCTTTCGAGACCTGTTCAGATCAGCAGGACACAGACGTTTTGAGATACGACATACCAGTACTTTTCGCTCGTTCGATAGTCTCTCTCAGAGCCGGACGGCCGAGTGGGTCATCGTCCTCTGGTGGAGGGGCATTGGGAATTGCATCTTGAAGACTGGAGAAATCATCCAGTGGGCTGGGAGCAGAACTCGTTTGTGCTTTCTTGGCTGCGGCTCGCTTTAGAGCGATTGCCTCTTTTATGGAGAGGGGCTTTGACTCCGGTTCTTCCTGGGTAGACTTGGGTTTATCCAGGAAAGAATCCGTGTCGGCATAGAGTTTTCGTGCAGGCTTGGAGGGTGTGGTAGCTCGTGCGACGGTAGATTTCGTCCTGACCCTCGAAGCTGGTGGGTTTGCAGGAGAGGCCGGAGACTCCCGCGGAGTACCCCGAGAGGGTTGGGGGATGCGCGACATCGTCCTGCAGAGGGACGAGCTTGGTACCCAACCAAGAAACGATAGTGGGTCGAACGAGCGAACCTTGGGAAGACTTTGCCTCTATTTGCCAGCGGCTTCGCGATCATTTACACGATCACGTGTCAAGAACACTACGCGCAAGGCGCGTCAATAATATGTTACTGCCTTTCTCGTCTATTGATTCAACCGGAAGTGGTCGTTATGGATCTAACCCATCATTTGGAGTTACTGATCCGACCATACTTTTAGCTGTTGCCAGATTGATCCAACCTTCTGCCAGTTATTGAGCCGACCCCACCAATTTTATTGACACAACCTCACTTTCGAAGCTATTGAGTGGGCTCCGTTTTGCACAATTGATCCAGCGACATTTGGTTGTTGATTTAACCGCGGTCGCGTTATTGAATCAACCTCACTTTGAGGCGCGAGGTTATTGATTCAACCTCACTTTTTTTGGGTGTGTTGTTATTGAAACAACCCTTCTTTTTGAACATGTCAATTCATTGAAACAACCTCAACTTTGGTATTGTTCTGTTGTTTAACATGTATCGGTAGTATTAGAATGGCTCGGATAAAGACATGCTTGCGCGCCGCGTTCTAACTTAAAATGTGCAACAATTCAGGTGCACGCAATACCATAAACTATGGTGGCGCGCTCAGATACCTGAACCCTGAGAATAGTATTTTGTACGGTACATTCGGCCTTGTCGGAACTGCTAATAATGAAGCGAGAACATTGTTCACTGTCGGGAGCTCACTCTTTTCCCTCTACATATCAGGGAAATCCAGAAATAACACTGGAAAAGCTGTGGATCACTGAACGACGTTGAATAGTACATGAACACCTGGTTGAAGATTTGTGGGAGCATCTGAACCTTGCTTTAACTTGATGTAGCTTGATATTGTGGGAACCATGTTCAGAAATGAATACAGGAGAACGAGTGGGGATCCCGTACGAAGACATAGTATTTCCTGAATCACTGCCTTTCAGAATTATGAAAATTTCAAACAAAACAGGCCAGACCGGTCAAGAGTTGTTGCACACGTGACCGTTGAAAGTTGGGTTGATTCAATAACCTCGTGCCTCAAAAAAGTGAGGTTGATTCAATAACTTGATCGTACCAAAAATTTGGGCGCTTCAATAACCTTGGAACGTGGAATCAATTAGCAGAATGGGCCAAATCAATCAGAGGGAAAATGAGGTTGAATCAACCCCCGAACAAGTCGGGTTAATTCAACAAGTGGAAAGTGCCAGGTAAATTCGCACAAAATATAGGTTAAATCAGTAACTAGGCGGCGGCTACATCAACAAGTTCAAGTTTTGGTTGGGTCAATAACTTAAAAAGGCAATAACATGTTTTGCAATTCAGACTACACAAAAGTACCAAAAAACTAATCTAGAGGCTGTATACAAACCACGGGCTCCTGTCCCCTAATGCCTCAAAGTCATCAGCAGAGCTACCGTTCTTCCTCGCACTAGCTTTCTCTTGATTCTGCACAGAAAGATACCAGATATTCAGAGCGGAAAATACGCCCATGAGAACCGAGAATATGAGCAGGGTTTGTGTGGCCTTGGTGAACCTCGGTGCTGGGGACAAATCGCCAAAAAGCCATGTCGCAAGTATACCGCCTGAGTTGATCATTATGAACCCAAGGGCCATTGTGGTAGCACGACGAATGTAGGGAGCGGAGTTGTTGGCATTCCAAGCAGCCAACGCGGGCTGGATGAGGTATGTTCCTGGGATAGACAAAAACAAAGAACCGTATTGGATGTGGTGATTGGATGAACCTAGTCGCAGATGTGATTTTGGGAGAGATGAACGTTGATTGCCAACCTGCCGAGAAATAGTCCGAAGCCTACTACGCATACGACTGACCCTCCGATGATTACAGCGCCGCGGCATTTGTAGAAGTCTGAGAAGAGGGCAGCTGCCAATGTCACTAACGACGAAGGTCAGTTTTTTCTTCTCATGCGAACAAGTCTCAAAGATACACACCGACTGCCGAGACGGCAAAGGGAGGAACAGTCATTAATTGCGCTGCAGCGGCAGTATATCCCAGATTCTGAACAATAGAAGGCGTAAAACTGTGCTGCTGTGTCACATTCGAACAATTTCCCAGACACACTTTCGCTCACTATGCTAGTCCGTACAGGGCCACCCCTGAGAGCTGGTGAGTACATGCCTGCATCAAAAATGATATAGTCACGGACCATTCAGGAAACAAATGATGCCGACCAGAGCCACTTGCGGGGAATTAAAGGCTCTCCCAACCTCCGCCCAATTGAACGTGTCAAATTTCAAATCCTTGCTCATCACCCTATCCTCTCTAAGTCGTTCAGCCACATAATCTTTCTCTTGTTCATTCAGGAACCGAGCGTGAATGGGGGAACGAGGGAGTAGAAAAAATGCACAGAGTCCACAAGCGATGGTGACGGCGCCTTCGATGAGGAAAATCCACGCTGAACTCGAATGGCCTCGCTTGCCGTCGAGATGTATGATCCCATAGGCCAAGATACCCGAGAATGCGCCGGAAAGGGAGGCAGCGGAGAAAAAAGCGGCAATGCTGTAAAAAAAAATCAGTGACCTTGAAATGCGATTCAGAGTATGCGTACCGCGTCTGTAGTCTTTGGCGCGGATAGAAGAACGACAAATAGAGAACGATTCCCGGAGTACCACCTAAGGGTGCTTGAACCTAGGACGAAAAACCCAGGGAGTTCTAGGACCCACCTTCCAATAAACCAATGAAGAAACGACAAGCAAGAAGCCCGCGATAATTGGTGACGATGCCTAAGTATTTTTTAGGAAACTGAACGGACAACCCGTGTTATTAAATCGTACCTTGTAGTGTCGCCACTACTCCCCATAAAATCATAATTGTCGGCAAGAGCAAATTTGGGCCAATGCGCTTAAAACCAAGGTTAAGATGAATGATGTATGACATCTCGGGGGCTAGCCCACCTTCAACACGAGGTTCGAAGGAAGCTCAGAAGAAACATATCCGACGTAGGTCAAGGTAAGCGCAATCGTATATTCCTTGTTGGACATGTTCAATTCCTTCTGCAGGCCCGCTACGCGCGCGTTTCCGATATTTGTGCGGTCCTGAACAGATTATATGAGTTTATGAGACACGGAGGAGATAAAAGCCGTACTAGAAACGAGAAAAGATAAAACATGGTGATGACAGGAAGGATCCAGCGGTCCAGCTTGCGCCACACGGTGCGCTCTAGAACAGAATCAGCGATAGCACCGTTGCGATCCTCTGCATGGGATAGTTTCGAAGTCATTTCTTCTGCTATTGGGGCTTGTTCGCTGAGATGTCGTTGGAATGCCCTTTATACCGTGGACCACAAACATAGTCCTACGCCGGGTAATGCTTCGCTGTCCACTATACGCCTTCCTTTCCGTTATCGGAGGATCCATTGAGCTAGGAAGCACCGATTCCGTCGGCCAATACCTTGCTTACAACGGTTCAAGTCCTGCCTCCCTAAGATTTTGGGTGCGCTTGTGGCTTGGCGCGCTGTGGTTAGGTACGCTTTGCTTCTGAGGAAATAGGATGTAAATATAAGTCAAAGATGGGTCCGACTTTACAAACATTTGAAATTTGGACCAACTCACGGCTTCGCCGGGGGATTTAGCATCACCGGGTGCCACGAAAAGCGAGCCAATCATGAGGGTGGAGAGACCTTGACAAGCAAGGTAATGGAGCCTATATGCTATCTGCATGAAAGGGTGTCCCAACGCTAACTTGCCTGTTAATAATCTTGGAATGAGACAGGAATCAATCGGGTGGCGATGTCAAGGCAAAGCGTCCGGCGCGGTACTTTGGCTCGATAAGCCGCTCTAGGCGGAGGACCAAGACAAAGGGTAAGAATTCAACGGAGAGTAGCGGACTCGGAGCAAGCTCGAGGGCTGAATGCGTATCAGGTATCGGGTCGGAATCTCAATGGATGGAAACCTGGAAGAGCCTCTAAGCTTCAAGAAGATTTTAAGCTTTTCGAAGTTGCATGCGCAGGGACAGTTTTTTGAGTCTGAGACAGCTCTGAGAGGTACCAGAACTTGAAGCCGAGGGGTCAACACTTGCAAGAGCATACTCGGAGTGTCAAGGGAAGATCAATCTTGCGCAGGACCTCTCGGAGGTCAATGGGGACGCAATCCGACGCATGAGCCTTGGCAAGAGGCACTCTGGCCTTGGCACGGTCACTCACGGCAAACTCCGAGTTACCGTTTACTGCGGTTTTTCTCACGCTAGCCCGCATTTAACAAGCAACCCAATAGCCACCCCTCGCTTGTACTAACCATTTGGCATTTGGCAGTTCCAGCAAATTGCTACATGGGCGGAGCATTTGTCTTGGCTTCATTCGTTCCGACCCCAGGTAATACACATCCAGCAAATTTTGGACCAACCAACCTTGCCACCACTGAGCCTGCAGCCTAAATCCAGCACGGATAGGATTCTCCAACATGCCACTCTTGCCTGTGGTGCTCTGCGAAACGTCTCCGACTCGTCTCATGTGCCTTTCCTTCAATCGATAGCCGCAATCAGTGTTGCTATCTTGAATACTGTCCAAGTGCGTAGTCGCTCTAGTCCTGTGGTTACCGCGCATCAGAAGCGGTGACCAGCCTTATTATGTAAGCACCGTTTGGGAGGAGCACGTGCCACATCAAACGCGCCGCGTCCGCCAATTAATAACCGTGTTTAGGCTAATAAAATGAGATTGGACGCGTCGATCGCGTTACTGTATACCGAGGGAGCCTCCTATAGCTTTGATTTCGCGAAATCCCCGGTTCCCGCCCCAATTTCAGCTGGTCGCATGTCTCCTGGCTCCAAATCCGGCATGTGATCATCGCCCTCGACCTCAATGAGAGACACTTGCGTTTTGGAAGGTGCAGGAGTGCCATACGCAGATTGTGGGACTCCGTGGGGGGCTATGTTGTCCCATATCACCTCAAATTTAGGCATGCCGTATGTAGTACTTGGATAATTTGAGTGCATATTCGGCCAAAAACAAGACTGGGACTCACCGTATCTGGAGCGCCCAGGTCGAGAGACATGGGCGGGCAAAGCCAATGTCCCGTGGAGAATACGTAGCTTGGGCTGAGTAGACGGAGCGTCGTTTTGGGGGATCTGTTGCGCAGTGGTTTTTTCGGCGCTCGTCGCACAGGGGTCTTTTTCGGGGGGCTGTCCTTGTCTTTGGCGGGTCTTGGAGTAGCGTAGAAGGCCTCAGGGACGACCAGGTCCATCCCTGAGATGTCCTCGGCCATTTTGCTGCGTCGAGAGGGTGTTATACGCGTCGAATGGTGCGAGACGCGTGAAAATAAATGGATTGTGTGGCTTTATTTGTTCCATCATTACATAATACCTGCGGACGCCGCTTATCAGACCGTGGTAACTAACAGACTTGATTGGAACGAGGAACGAGTTAGAAACCAATCAAGTGTCTGTCTAGAGAGACTATAGTCGCTCACCAAGATTTCTCCGGTTCTCTGACTTCAAAAAGTCGGTTAAGGTCAACAGGGATGAATGCATCAGACTGGTAGAACGAATCGAAGAGCTCATTTGGGCCATTGTGGACATTTGTGCCAATTCAAAGACAGGCGACGTCCTTGCACCATCGATTTTGAATAACATCGGGAGTTTCGCTTGGTCCGTCTACTATCTCTGCCTTCAATCCGCCTTTAAATCCTGTGGGCCACAGAACCCTCCAGAAAATCCTCTCATATAGCGAGAATCAGCTTAAGATGGGCAAGTTCAAGTGCTTCTTGCGGCAAGCAGAAAATACACAGCAGCTCGATGAATGCAAGGCAGAGCTGAAACACGCTCTTGCAATCTTTTCTGTGCGCATTTTGTTATTGAACTTCCAGGTACAATTTTTTTATTCTCGCGCCAGGTGCAATATGATGTCTCCAACACGGCTGCGTTAGCTCAACTGCGGATCGCAGAGAATACTAGGCGCGATGGACTTCTTGAACTGGTCGTTGCTCGGAAGGCTCCGGCTGTTGCGCGATCGGTAAGTTTTGTTTGGAAAACCCTAGTACATCTAACATTCTACCTCTAGATCGAAGGAGACTCAACCTTCGGAGACAGGTATTTTCGTCTGCTCTCAATTTGAGGTTGCTTTCAACGTCTTCCGACTTGCAGTTCGATTTCTCTGTCGTTATTGCCTCCGACCCCAAAAATCTTTCATGGACGAGACTCCGAGTTGAAAGACATCGTCGCCACGTTTGTTCGGGAATCAGCTCGCGTCGCGATCTTGGGAACAGGAGGAATAGGTAAAACTAGTCTCGCCACAGCGGTCATACATCATACAGACATCGTCGCCAAATACGCCCGCCGCTATTTCGTGCCGTGTGACTCTGCAACGACTCACGTTGACCTCATGTCTGCGGTTGCCTCTCATCTTGAGCTAGACCAGTCTCGAAATATCGCCAAGGCCATTGTTCGGCATCTCTCTGTTGGTCCCCCGGCCTTATTTGTATTAGACAACCTAGAAACATCTTGGGAACCCAGCATTTCCCGTCGTGACGTTGAAGAATTTTTGGACTCTTGGCTGATGTTCCGCACTTGGCTCTTCTGGTAAACTTGTCGTACGTTTAATCCTCGATGTGCTTATCTTTCCTTATAGGTTACCATGCGAGGCGCAGAAAGGCCCGCCAAAGTACGCTGGACTCGGCCTTTCCTCCCAGCACTGACTCCACTGACATACGATGCTGCCCGACAAACTTTTTTCGATATCGCTGACGCAGGCCACAACGATGCCGATGTCCAGGAACTGTTACGCCTATCGGCACACCTTCCGCTAGCAGTGAACCTCATAGCAAACATAGTCTCGTACGAGGACACTTCCACGGTACTTCTTCGTTGGAAGAACGAAAACACCACTTTACTTTCCGAAGACGAAGACAAACGGTCAAATCTAGATATCTCCATCATGCGGTCGCTTTTCCAGTCCTCGTATGCGCTCTGTTCCGGGTGCTTGGATTTGCTCGGCGTTATTTCGCTGCTCCCTGATGGGCTTTCCGATTCCGAGCTGCTACAAGTGCGCTCTTTCAACTAACGACATCCAGAAGGCCAGGGCGGCGTTGATACGCACATCCCTCGCCTATCTTGATCGGGACGAGCGTCTCAAAGTGCTGGTTCCTATCCGAGAATATGTTCGAACCGTCCATCCTCCCTCGCCGAATCTGGTGCGGCCAGTGAGAACATATCTCCACGATGTTCTTATGCTCTGGAAATCATACCGTAAAATTTCCGCGCCTGATTGCATTCCACGAATTTCGGCGAACCTAGCAAATTTCAACAGTGTGCTCGACTGGGGCTTGCGGTTCAACGACGACGATCTCTCGGAAACGATACGAAGGTCAGGGCCAGTCTCCCTTCTCGATATGATGCCAGCTGATGTGCTTTGTAGTATATTGACTCTCGACTCATTTTCGCGAGCCATCGGTAGAGGTGTAACAGCCCTCATGCAACATCTCCTGGATTTAATTGGACGCTGTGGTGACCACCAACTCAAAGGCGAATACATAAGCACTTTTTTCAGAGGGGTACGAGTATCAGGAGATCTTCAATCCACACCGCTTGGGGATAAAGGCAATGGAAGAATTCAAACTCGCTAATGATCCCGTTGGGGAGGGTGCGTGAGCTGTAGTACCACGCTCTTACTCACACTTGCAATCTTTTAGTGCAATTATACAAAGTCCTGGGGTCGTACTATCCAGTTCAAGCCGACGATACCGACACAGCTCTAACGTATTTTAATCGCGCGCTGGTGCTTTCAATCAAGATCGGGGACGCCAATGGGAGACGAAGGCGTTGATGCATCTGGCCGAGGTTGAATTCACGAAAGGGAACTATAGCCTAGGCCAAAAATACGCGCAACAGGCACAACAGGCAACGAAGCGGAACGGTCATTATATGGCTGAAGCGCACCCTATCAAGATCGAGGTCCTGTGTCTCACCGCGCTCGGGGATTTCAAACGGGGCGTCGAAGTGTGCGCCAGAGCGAGGGAGCTCTTAACCCTCTGCGGAATGCGAGGCGGGTCTCTGGATGTCTCCCTCATGAATGCCGAAGGGGACATCCATTTTGCGAAGTCCGAGTTTCAGCAGTCGCGGTCCTTCCACGTCCAAATTCTAGAGAAGACATCCAAGGAGCAATCGCCGATAGAATATGCGTATGCGCACCTGAACATCGCGTTCGTCGACTCTGCGATTGGCGCCGAGGAGGAGAAGGTACACGAAAGTCTGGACGCTGCTCGAGTGATGTTCAGTTCCCTACACTCTCCCGGCGGGATTGCCTATTGCGACCTCATTGTTGCCGACCTCCAGCTGCGCCACGGACTGATAGTCGAGCCACGGCGGTTTTATGAATGGTGTTTGTCGAAGTATCGATGGCGCGTTGACATGGCTATCTTGTGTGTGGACAAGCTCAGTGATTCTACCCATGGACTGAACGACATGTCTGCCACCTTTGCGTACGCGGTGGTTCTTTTTGGGTTCGGCAGGAAATCTCGAAATCAGGTGGCGATCCATAATTCCTTGCGCTTTATGGGGGACGTATATTCCGCTCAAGGAGACAAAGGAACAGCGGCGACTCTGTTTACTGTCGCACTAGCGGGTTTCACGACGATGGACATCCATCGTAACAGGGCAGATTGCATGGTTCGGCTGGGTGATTTCGCCAGGCAGTACGGTGATTTTACAGAAGCTGTTGCTTTATGGACTGATGCACAGTCATTGTATGAGAAGGCCTCACAAGCCAAGACATAACCTCGACCAAAGAAAGGTTAACCGCTCTCAAAATTTCTTTAATGTGGCAGGTTTAATCCTGATTCCCGCCAGGCGGCTATTAGCCTCTATAAGTAGTTATTGGCTTGAATATAGTCGCCCTGGACTTCGTTTTCATTGGCTTGTCGTGTTGCGATGTGGCGATTCACTGATCTCGTGATCGCGTGCATCATGTAATCCATCCGAATATGGGCGTGGCGTGAATCCTAGACTACTTCAGGAGAACTTTGGTTTCAGCTGTGCGCTCTTCCTCCTGCCCGCCATGCAGCGCATCAACTGGAAGCACCTCTTCCAGTCGCCTTTGCCCAAATTCTCCGCCATGTTCCTCATCTTCTTCACATTCTACTTTCTCGCCCGCGATGCGCACCATCCCCCTGGTCCTGTCTCAAAATACCACGACCTTCTGGCCACAGTCAACTCTACCCATATTATGCACCACAGCGAGACGAGTCGCCTGGTCCGAACGCTTGAAGGGAACGAGAGGCGGTATCAGTTTACGGTCGTCGAAAGGGAGAAGTTGATTACGAAGTGGGGTGGAAGGCAGCTCTCCGCGTGAGTAAACCAAACAAGCTCATAAGTCATCTGCATCTAACGTCTTTGACGCGTAGTTTCCCTCCGGCGCACACTGTGGTTTGACCCCTGTCAATCCCCCACTGAAAGCGCACCTCATTCATTTCAACAGTTTTATGTTCTGTGGGACTTTTTTATCCCAGCGTTCACCTGCCCTTCCCAATGTATCGCGTCGGCAAGTCCCCCAGCTCTCCATCCATCTATCCAAGTTCATGTCACCTGAATTCAGGCACTTTGGCTGACGGCGGTAAATGGGTTTGCGGACTGGAACGTGTATTGCACAATCGGCCTAATTGCGTCGTCTACTCGCTGGGCTACCAAACGCCCTCTTATTCCAGCTTTGAACAAGAGATGCTAGAAAGATCGCCTGGGTGTCGCGTATACGGTACGCGCAACTTGTTTGAGCATTCTTTCATCTCATGTTCCCAGGGTTCGATGCGAACGCTACTGTCAACGCACCTAAAAATTGGCCCTGGGGAGATACAGACGTAGTCGCCTGACCCTCAATTGACATCCCGCGTCCACTTCAATCAGTTTTCCGTTTCTGACCTCAGGGCAGAGAGATACCGCTCTCTCCAAGGTGTTATGAGTAACTACGGACACGACTTCATCGACATTCTCAAGGTACAGAGATTTCAAAGCCGCGTATCCCGACGAACGTCTGACAATTACTAGATCGATCTCGAAGGCTCGGAGTTTGCCACGCTGGTGTCAATGATCGCGGACGCCCGGGAGAAACCACTGCCTTTTGGTCAGCTCTTGTTGGAAGTTCATATCGGATGGTCTGAGGGTAAGTCCGCCGTATTGTCCGAATCAAAGAAATAATGCGAGTGATGTAGATATGACTACCGTGGATCACTTTGCCAACTGGTTTGCGAGGCTTGAGCGTGCGGGCCTTCGGCCGTATTACTTTGAAGTCAGCATGATGGACGTCAATACGCTGCGCGCGGAGCCTGCTGTCGCTTATGTGAGCCGTAAACTTCTTCGTATTTCAAGAGTTTAGACTCAACGTTATTGGCGGCAGTGGTCTTTTATGAATATTCGAGGAAGGCACGCGTTGGTGGACGACGGCCTGCCGGAATATCCCTGAAAACCTGACCAAGTGCTTGAGATTTGTATTTTCATTGATTTGTCTGGGTTCGATTTTCTCTTGTCTATGTATGTAGTTTAGCAGACAGACCGATGCCAATTGTAGATTATGTTCAATGATATGTCCACGACCTTCGAGTAGGCGGACTGAAGGCTCCTGACCTGTTCCGCGCCCAAAGAATATTACTGGGCTTTTGAAGGATGCCAATCTCGGGGGCTATGAGTCTTCAGACACGAGAGGTAGTTTCCCGATTTCCCGCGAAGAAGTTTATTGTCGCCAGTTACGCCGTGTAAGTTGTCGACGATCTTAACCAGGACGACTTGAATTCTTTGGCAAGTCAGAAAGCGGAAAATCCAAGGATATTTCGCCGAATCTGCCTTGATTGGCTGAAGCAGTAGATATTAAACACTGCTGACGCCAGCGGTGCGCTTCAACTGCACCGAAGACCCAGGAGCTCACTGACATGACGGGTACTCGTACTCGAGCTGCGTTGGCAATATTTCGTACATAGGCCAGAAACTTCACGGACTAGGAAATGCGAGACATTGCAGCTACAGTGAATAAGGCGGGCAGCTCAGTGTAGCTTGAGAAGAACAAATGATGAATGTGGGGTATGTGGATTGCATCAAAGGCGCAGAGGGACGATGACACGGCATGAAGCGTCCGACGAGCGCCTAAGACACCAAAAGAGGTTAGCGCCACGTGCGCACTCGAACTCCCCGAAAAAAATCTGTTTCTGTTATACTCTTGGGTTAAACTCTCTATGGATACACTCGCAGTAAAGCTGCTGGGAAATGGTGTGTACAATATGCAATGAAGACAATCAAGATAAGTCGAAGCCAGCGTTCGCTGTAATCGCCTGCAGAAGCTTTGCTCTAAGAACCTTTTCGCTCTGGTATCGTGGAAGCTGGGGAGGGTTAACTGATGGATCGAGAAGAGAGGGAGGCCGCATGCCTTAAGAGGTTCACACAGGTGCTTGAGGTAGGCAGCCGAAGCTCGTCCGCACCGGCATCGCGGATTGCGAAGTTTGGATTCAGTTCTTTGAATCCTCTGATCAAGGGTATCAGCGATCCTTAGTAACGCGAACAACGGAAGAATCCTTACAATAGCGGAGGCCGACTACAGCTGGTGACGAAGCGAAGCAGCGCCCTCCGCTGCTCTTGGTCAAAGGAGTGTACGACCTGTCGAGGTGTGAGTCGATACAATGCTGCACAAACTGGTACGCACTCTCCAGAACGCGATGATGGTCGCGTGGTTAGAATCGAAGGTTCCGCCATATTGGGTATTGCCCTGCAGATCGTCCAAGTCCACAGGAGAATCGGTGCCACCGATGAGGATCTGGAGCTCCTGTTGATTGAACATCCTGCGAAGACATGAATGAGAAGTATGGGCGGCCAATGACGAAACGCACTTGAGCCACTTATGATCGATAATCTCCGACAAGCCCTCGAAGAACGCTTCGCTCTGCAGCTTGATTTGCTTTGCTGAGACGATAGTGCGATACTAGATAGATGTACTGCAGCCTATTCTCCCTGGTGACGGCGATGTTGCTCCCGTTGGGAATGAGGTTCACCGTCTTGGTGATGCCGAAGTCTGTTGTCAAGCGTGAGCAAGCCCCTTCCACCAAATGACCGACGCACCTTCTACTGCGACAGTGAAGTTCAGAGAGAGATCCTCCGGGTTTCCAGCATAGTGCTTGAGGAAGATCAGGCCGTTGTACAGCTCAGGGTCGAGCGAAGCAAGATCGTCCAAGAAGCTTTGCTTGCCCAGCCACTGCGATCCATAGGTAAGCGAGCACGAGTGTCAAAATCACTGTGGTCACCTTTGCGAGGAAGAAGCCAGCGAATGCGATGTCGACGAGAATGCCCTCGTACATGGCCTTGCCAATGATCCGCCCGATGAAGCGGTACCAGTTGAGGTTGTGTGCTATATAGAGGCGCTCAACGAGGTTCACAGAAGCAGAGCAAAGCGGGACGTACCTTCGATAGCATAGGCATGAGGATTAGGGTACAACTCGTTCTTCTTGTTCGCTAGCCATAGCCCTCGGTCAGTGTCAAAGACCTCCTTACACAGCGACGTAAAGAACTCCTTGAAAACGCCGCCGCCGTCGATTCCCGCCCTACACGAGATCTGTCAGATGTAATGGGTAGCCAAACGGATGAAGAAGGCGCACTCTTCTTCCCCAAACTTGTCGATGAACGTTATCCCAATCCTCCCCTTGAGATCAGCGTCCCGAAGGCGATCGAAGCCGTCTTGAGCGATGCTTTCGCGGCGCACCGTGATCTGCAGCCGGCCGCCCATATTGTACATGTCCTCGGGATTACGCTGGCGGGCCATAACGTCACTAAGATGAAGCTGCGGAACACCTGGACTCGGGTGGAGAATGGTATGGAGAAGGGGATATTGTGCAAAATCCCGAGACGGGGAGCCAGCCGAGCAATCTGGCGGTGGTAACTGCACGGGCATTGGACGTTGATATCTGCTGTTCTTCGAAACTACTATGGTGTGAGTGCGCCAGGCTTCAAGATAAAAGAGGATACTCACAGCGCCGCCTCCACAAAGGACCGCAGATCGATCTGAGTGGATACTAACCAATGATCTGGTGGCGTGAACGGCCTCCTCGAGCTGGACGAACAGAACGATGTCAGGCGCAATACAAACACATTAGGTGGAATACGCACTCTCTGGCATGGATCGCCACGGCACATTTGGTGACCTTCTCCCTCACCTCCTCCCACGTGTACCTAACGCCACTGGGCCCCGTAGTTCCGGACATGTTCGTATCACCACCATCCATATCCTGCGGGCCTTGGTACAGTCCAAAGGCAACGTCCAAAAGTAGGCGGCTGAAGACTGTCAGCTCGTCTAAGCTCAGGGGATTCCGCGGTGCTGATGGAGATCCGCCCACATGAGCGGATGTTCCGAAGAACTCGTCGTCTCCCATCGTGAGAAGGGCGTGGGTGTAAAGGTCGGCAAGAAACAGGAGCGGGGGTATCGACGGGTCGGCACCCTCATTCGACGGACCTTGCGTGCAGATTAGACGCGATCGCGAGATGAAGATATGAGACGCACGGCAGAATTCACGAAGGATAGTCGTGGCGTTGGCTTTCCGTACAGACCCTCGCCACAGCTCCTTTATCACGCTCGTCCCCCCTCCGCCGACCACTATCGCGCCCAGGATTGTGCTCTTCTTCCCGGGCCATATACCCTCGAGAGCGAGAAGCATACGGAACAGGGCGCTCCGCGTGGCATCCGGGTGCTTCTGGGTGACCGCAAGTAGGGAGGTGAGATGGGCCGGCGTCACAAGCGTCGAAATGCGTTTGAGTGTCCGGGCGTCGAGAGTGGGCAGGGGAGGCGGTGGGGCGGGTGTAAAGGAGGAAACGACAGATACGACGGGCCGAGATTCGTCATCCGAGTCGGAGTCCAGGTGCGCCGAAGGGGTGACGGCCGCAGATTCGGACTTGTGGGAATTCCCGTCAAAGGCATTGGCGGGGAGCGAGTCGAAAAGATTGGTGAGGAGATTCAGGTAGACCGTGAGGGCAGGGGCGGGAAGTGCAGCGTAACGTGGCGGTGTGAACGCCATGAGGTTGGCGACCAGATGAATCTTGTCGCCGATCATGAAGTTATCGGCGGAAGGCGCCAGCAAGGCGAAAGAGGCGAGGGGAAGGTGCGAGGATAGCTGGGTCAGGCTTGGTAATGGCAAGCGGTTGGGTAACAGAGGGATTGTGAGGATGGTCCATATTAGCGCAGTCAGCGCCTCTGCATACGCATCTGTCGTCGTCGGAAACGTGGAGAACGCCACAGTTGCTAATGGAACCAAAAGAGGCAGCGATGCCGACGATTTAGATTCGGTCGGTGGCTGATTCACCATTAGTATGCATTTTGTCACAAAAGAACCAGCGAGCGACGTACTATGGACATAATGGCGTGCGATAGCAATGGGTAGAAATCGCGTCTTTGCACATAGCCCAGGATGTCCGCCGCAACATCGCGACCCGGGGGTCCCAGGTTTCGGGTGGCCGCATCCGAAGAGACGAGCAGATTGATAATCTTGAGATATGCTACAGCGTTTGGCGATCTGAGGCGTACGTCGTCAACAACAAGCAGCAGAGCACAGGACGCCCGTACTTACTGAGGCGACGCAGAGACTGAACGAAGTAACAGAAAGCAGGCCTGGCGGATGAGGACCAGCCAATTTGATCGGTACGGCCCAAGTGCGGGAGAGAAAAGCGTTCCTGCAAGCCTCGGTCAATGTCGAGGAATTTCAAGCCAATTCTACCCACCTTCCCCTTTATCCACAATTGTCTGGGACCATTTCCCGAGCACTTCCTGGTCCATCCCGATGAGGACAAGGCAGCGCAGTCCCGTTATGCCCTCGATATCCGCCTCAAACACCCTGCGCATTTCTGCCTTTGCAGCGCGAATGGCGGATACAGCACGCCACCACGCCTGGATACGGGTCGCGCTATCATTCTTGCGTTTCTGTTCTGTTCTTTCTGCCCGGCGGGCTTTTGCTTGATCTGTTATCGACGAGAGGGTAGATACAGATGACTGAGCCTCCGAGATTTATTTGACGTCGTCTCTCGTCTCCGAATAGCGGCAGCATAGGCTTTGAGATGAATCGGAAGGAGATAGACGCTGAGAGACGCGCGTCACGGTGTGGGCCAAATTTATGTTTGTGATTGTTGAGTAGTCAGCGCCCGTTGGAGTGTTCTCGAACATCTTAAAATTGAACACAGAAAATGAAATAAATTTAAGTCTTCCGAAGTTCCGAGGAGGTAAATAGAATTTTCAGTCGGTCAAAGCAAGTATTGTTGAATTGCAATTGGATTGCATCACTACTAGTAAGTTCACAGGAAATATACGCGAGCATAGTCGGAACCCAGAGAAATAAGCGCAGATAGAGTAGGAGAAGCATGCGAAAGAGAGGGATTGTCAAACCAAAAACGTGAAGGGACATTGAACAAACTCAACCCACACGATCAGCAACTATGGGCATCGCCCGCAAACTCCGCCAAAAGCCGCATCTCTTCATCTTCTGGCATCTCCCGGCTCTCGTCCACATGTAAACGCTCCCGAAGCCAGTCAAGACGGTCGGGGTCCAGTAAAAGCCGGTTCGCACGTCCAAGGAATAAATTGACGATTGGCGCCCGTAGAGCAATCCTAGGCCGCTACCAAATTACATAGCATCGCCTGATGCTTTTTCCTGGAATTGGGCCTGGCTAAATGAAAGTGCGCCCAGTTGAGGCCATGGCATGTGCGTCACGCTGCTCGAAGTCGGAAGTGGTACAAGGAAGTCGAGCGCTTCGTCCGTGTACGAAGAATTTAAGCAGGCAAACGACCGAATGGCAGGAAATATGCGAGCGATGTCGTGGTACTCGCTGATGGAAAACGTGGTATCGAGGAGGGCCAATGATTCCAGAACGGGGAATTTCGAAACCTGGGATAATTGGAGGAAGTAGCCCAAGTCGCCTTCCTCAAAGTTGTTCAGACGCAAGGCGCCTAATTTAGGCGCTGTGATCGCCGACAAAATGAGGTCCGAGCTGCCTCCGTTGGAGAGCATCATATAACGAAGCTCTGGGAGTGTAAACGGCGCGGCATCTAGAGGGACCGCAAGCGGACGACGCGAGCGTAGGGTGTGTCCGGTAAACGCGAATTTGACGAGGGAGACGCATGATTTAAGAGTCTCGCATATTGAACGGAAAGGAATGATGAAGCGCTCCTCTCCGAGACACAATTGAGAAATCCTGGAGAACGGCGGTCGGATTAAATCAAGCATAGGGCCATTGAGTCGAATTGACGCCAACATAGGGGCGCCCCGAGTAAAAGGAAGTAACGGGGGTAGACCAGGAGGACTGTGAAGTCTGCATAATCCATAGGAGTGTACAGGAAACATTCAAGCGCAGGCATGTCGAAGTGCTTGAAGTGAGAGCTAACCGTCGATGTCGAGCAGATAAAATCCGTGATCAGGTGGAACCTGTGAAGCGATGCAGATGAAGCTGCATCTTTTCCACCATGTCGGGCCGCCAATATGCCCTGTATGCAAAAAGGCAGACGCTGAGGGCATGGCCTTTGGATCTCTCGAAGTATCTGTCAAGTTTATCGAGTGCTTCGAAGGGGGAAGCCCTGATAAACGACCACAGAACAGCCAGATTGACTGCTACCTCCCGCCATCGTCGGTTGACATGAGAAACCACTATTTCTATGGGTTTCGAGAAAGCAGTTGAAATATGACGCTGGGCATTCCGCGCCCCAGCTTCGAATATTAACTCCAAGATGTCGATTGGGATGCGTGATTCGACAGGGTAGAGAAGATTCCCCGTCGCATCGCTTGTGATACTGTTAATCTGGAGTGCGCCATCCTCGCGGAGCATACTGTTCGACCTGGTAGGTATTTTGAGGATCTCTGAGGATGGATTCAGGATCCTTGACTCACCGGTTCTGGAGGCCCAGCGGTCTGACCTGCAATGGCAGGAAAGATTACACGGAAAGCGACGCTGGGGACATGATAACGCGATCGATGAGAGGTATAGATCTAAGATCTACATCGATGTCGGATGGATCAGACTGCAAACACACGACAACAACCGGCCAACGACCGATTAGGAAATATTCTTTGAACCTTAATGCAAAAAAATCACAAGTCGCGTGCATCCGGTTAACAACGCGGAATGCGAAGTGCAAGCTAAGAACAGGATATCATGGTGAGATGTTAGCCGCAATTCTCTCATCCGCGGGCCCGAACGGCGCACGGGCTCTGTATTGAAAAAAGCAACAATATTCAACTTGCGGTCAACCCAGAATTCAACACATATCGGCGAAGGTCCCCAGGATTCCAGAAGATTTTTTTTATCAGTTAAAACGTCTCCCCTCTCGAAATGAGTAACATAACTCTGCACGTGACAAATTCAACCACATGTTCAAAATTCCCAAGTTATGCAATCCTACATCGTCGTGTCCTCGAAGCACGTCTCTATGAGATTCAGAAAGTCGCCCAACTTTGTTTGAAGCTTGGTACCCCACGAAGGGGTTTCGATATGTCTTGGATACACTGTTAATGCCACCCGAATAAATTGTCTGTAAAGGGATGCGTCGTGAAGGTAAGATTAGAACGAATGCGCGTACTTACAGAGCTTCGTTTTTGGATTTTGTTTTACTGTGCTTGGAAGCGGCTGCCCCTTTGTGAAAAGTTCCAACCCAGAAGTAAATCCCCTATGTTTGTCCCGGTCCATGTTCGCCACCAGTTGATTCTTGCTCTCAACCCTCACCATCTGGGTCTCCCCTTCTGCTATTCGACCAATACTCGGAGGTAAGAAACCATCATAATGTTCTCTACCGGCTCTAATTATCCTCGTAGTGTCCAGGATAGTCTGTGCCCGTAACCTGTCGGCCACATAATTCCTTCCTTCGCCGCCGTTACTGACTCTCATTTCAGATCGACTCTCGAGTTCTCGACAAGGAACAGCTCAGGGGACCCGTCCAAGCATCCTCCCCGTTTCACGGAAAGTGGCCTAAGCTACGCGACTGGGAGAGCCTCGGCAGGGGAGGGCGCCATCGCTTTATGTTGTGGTGACCGCATGGATGACACGGCCGCGGGACGGTGGCCTCTTCCCCCTGGCCCGGGCCTTGAGCGCCTCTCATCGCGAGCGACGGTTCCTGGTTGCCGCGCGGAGTACTTCAATGGGCGGCCACTCTTCTGAGGCTTGAGCCAAAGGCCCAAGGGAGGTATTCAGGGGTACTTCGAGTCTCCCCGTCCGAGCTACGTGGGTCCGCACCGGCGGAGACGCCCGAAACCATTGATCCTTCAGGGGAGATGATATGCTGGGGCGTCGGCTACTTCCATCGGATTGATATCAGCTTGCAGGTCTTCACCTCGACGACTTCGAATTCACTGGGCAGAATTCTGAATCAGAAGGCGGGGAGGTGTTTTGCTGGTGTCGAGGATTTTTTGTGTTCTGGGCTTTGTGGTTGACAAGGTCCCTGCTCCCTTGACGTGGGCACAGGGCTTAAGGCAAGTGTTTGCACGCGAACCGACTAAACGCACTCGAAGAAACGTTTTATACCGAGAACTGGGGTAGTTATATTAGCAGAAACCTACTCTCATGGTCGTGCTACAAAACATATTTGTCTAGATCTACGAAGACAAGTTTAAAGTCACTCCACCAACGGACCATGACCGAAACGTTCCTCATAGTACTCTTGGGCAGCTTTGATTGCAGTCGTATTCGTGCAGATAACTCTGCGTTTCTTTAGCTGTCGAACAGAATGTGAGTGCGGGCAGGCCGGCTTTCAACCGAGCGCACTTACATCTAGCAAACCCTTCATAGTCCCCGAGACCTGGTCAACAGACCCTGTTCTCACGAATTCCCCTCGCTCCTTTCGAAGATCTTGATATGCTTTCAGCCTGGCCGATATATCTTCCCGTCTAGTTCCGGCCGGCAGCAAACACCCAAGGCTCCAGCTTCCTCGATGGCCATGCCCGCGGCCTTGACCGAAGAGCGGGAGTGTGGCGTGTGCGGCATCTCCGAGGAGAGCGGCGCGCCCACGGACCCAGGTGGATAAGAAAGGCAACACCCGCAACTGCCACTTGTGAATGGGACTGTGAAGCGGGAGGTCCAACACCCGCAGGAACTTAGGATGGAAATCCCGATACATTTCCAAGATCTCCTCTCGGGATCCTGTGGGTTCAAAGACTATATTTGATCAGATTCAGTTCAAATAAAATTATTATACTGTCGCCTACCTGCTTCGCCTCCGGGTGCATCTGTGTAGAAGCCCACAAAATTGACGAGACTCCCGCTTCGACACAGGTAAATTAACACCATGCGAAATGGGCCCTCCTTCGGTATGATCATCCGCGTTCCGGAGATCCCCGTGGTGAGCCATTCAAGCTCTGGCAGGTCGGAAAGTTCAAAGACGGCGCGGAAGCAAGAGTATCCAGAAGCGGGTGCTGTCGTAACGGAACCTAGGATCTCAGTACGTATGACCGACTGGTGAAAGGCTTGTTAGTCCGATAACGAGACGAAAATTGAGTGTGCGTACATTGATTCCATCAGCACCGAGGACAAGGTCGGCGTGAATAACTTCGCCATTATTCAAGGTTATCGTTCCCTCTTCGGGATTACACGCCAAAACCTTGGATCCAAGGTGAAGTTTCACGGGTGGGCCCTCGCCTTCGCCTATCGCCAGACGCTTGAGTTCGTCATGCAGATCGCTCCGATGACAGAACACGCCCTGGTACGTCGATAGTTTAAGAGAAGAAATTTTGTCGACGATGGGGTGTAACGTACGGGCTTCTCGCTCGCAGTGGGGCCAAACCAACGGTAAGTTGTGCCTTCTCCGCTTTCAGGGTCGAACATTTCATTCTACGATAGCTCAGAATGATGCAGAAAGTCAAATATTGAAACATACCCCAGCGAAAGTAACACCCTTCAAGTTAACCTTAGACACGCCGAGATGCTCCAGAACGCGCATTGCATTGGTCTGCACAGAGAGAGCAGCGCCGATTTCGGTCTTGATTTCGTGCGTTTCAAAGATCTAGGAGAGTCCATTAGCACGATAGAAGGCCATAGAGACGAATGCATACAGACCTGGACAAGGTGTCCATTTCTTCTGAGTGCGATGGCTGCTGTCAGGCCTGCAATGCCGGCACCGACGATAGAGATGTTGAGAGCTTGGAGAGAATCGTTAGAACTTGCCATTGGAATGAGGATCCGCCTAGACGACGTTACCTTATATACAATCCACCCACCACCGACAGCGTCAAGGACTTTGCGTTACTTCGCACCCGTTTATCCAAGCTTACCCGTTTATCCAAGCTTACCCGTTTATCCATGCCTTACACAAATACCAATTCTCACAGGTATCGATTCTTACCGGTGACGTCGGATCGGTATAGAAGGCCATTGGTGGATATTCTAGGAACAACGACACGGGTAAGGAATGAAGGCCGTCGTGCAGGAATGAACAAGACTTGTCATTTGTGGTAACCAACAACTGAAGAGCTCCAGGGATCGACGTGAGAAAATACGATTGGAACCGAGTCTGCTGAAGGCGCAAAGTGTGAGGCGGGTGCTGTTCTCCACAGAAAGTGGGGCGTAACGCGTTGCAATACTCCTACTTTCTATCGTGTTCCGTCTGCGTTCCGTGGAGAGAAGCGGGGAGAAGACGTCATGAGTAGTAAAAACGTCTTACGCATAGGCTATAAATGCAACACGATGAGTAGTAGTAGGAGAGCTTACAACTCTGAACTTGTGATCTTAGTGCCTATTGAAACGCGCCCAGACCCCCTAGGCTTGCTAGCCTGTTCCGGGATCCTTCCGGTCGAGAAAAGGATGGATATGGATATGGATTTCCTGTGTTGGAAGAACGCTGGAGGACGGTCCGGTGCTTCTAATCGATGTTCGAGACTACTAGCGAGTCGTTCTAGTGGGCTGCTGAGTCTTCAGTGGTCCGTCCGTCCGAGACTCCGTATTATGCGATAGTCTTGGACCCAGCGAAAGACAGGTTAGAGATTTCGTTTTGCCTGGAGCCCAAGACTTGGAGAAGACAATTTCGTTTGTTTCGGACACAGCAACGACTTGGCAGCAAGTTGGGAGGAGAAACCTTTGGGAAGGCTCTCAGTGTGACCATCCATTTGTCAGCCGTGACACAGTCACATTCCTACCTCGATGACCTCCGAAACCGAAACCACTGAGACCGTCGTCGCGGTCGCTGCACCCAAAAAACAAAAGAAACTAAAGCCCGCACGAAAGCAAGTCAAGCCTGGCGATGTCGTGAAGACTGAGGCGCCTCAGACGGGGAAGGAATATAGCAAGTTATTTCATCTCCCATTCTTACAAAAGCTGACTCAAACTCTGCTAGATATCTGGTACAACAAGTGGGCAGGCGGAGACCGCGAAGACAGCTACTCCAAGTTTGTGTTTTCATCTGATTTTTACTCGAGTAACTAACACATATGCAGCAAAGTGAAGTCCCAGACTCGCTGTAATATCAAGCGCGACTCGGGTCTTACACGCGCAAACGTCACTGGTATCAAATACACTTGCCTCTACTTTGCGCGTGGATGCTGTCCGTACGGCTGGGAGTGTGAATACCTGCACATGCTGCCGGATCCAGACGATCAGCTTCCCGACAGCTCCAAGGACTGCTTCGCGCGCGACAAGTTCTCAGACTACCGCGACTGACATGGGCGGTGTGGGCAGCTTCAACCGACAAAATCGGACGTTGTACATCGGGCGGATTAAAGAACAGGGAACGGCCAAGGAGACGGAGGAGATTGTCATGCGCCATTTTAAAGAGTGGGGCCAGATTGAACGAGGTGAGAGGCATCCTTCTGTTCTCCTGGAGTTGCAGTCCTGACGATTCTGCTCGCCAGACGACTTCCGCCTCGACGTGGGCCGTCAAAGTCCTCCAGTACCGCAGTGTAGCGTTCGTGACATACGTCTCTGAGCTTCACGCGCAGTTTGCAAAGGAGGCAATGGCGTGCCAGTCCCTCGACAACGACGAGATCCTCAACGTCCGTTGGGCGACGGAGGACCCGAATCCCGTGCAGAAGGTCGCCGAGAAGCGCCGTCTCGTCGACATGGGCCAGGAGGTGATCAAGGCCAAGATCGACCCGAAAATCGTCGATGCTATGCGCACTATTCGCGCGCTGGAGGATGGAGATGTTTTGGACGAGGACGGATTCATCCTCGACGACGATGACGTCGAGGACGACGGGTCTGGCCAGCCAGGCGCCAAGCGACGGCGCCTGGAGGCTCCACCACCATCGCAGGAGCTGGAAGAGCAACCTCCGCAACCCAAGGGCCTGCTGAGTGCGGATACGCTCGAGGGCTTGAAATACTTCGCCGAGATCCGGAAAAGGAACGGCGTTCCCGCCGCTCCGGTCCCCAGAGCTGCGCCTGCACCACTGAAGGAAGGACTGGGACTTGCAGACTATGGCAGCGACGACGAGGATTAGATACTTATATCTGGTTGTTAAAAGAGATGTATATGTGTACGAGGGACCTTGGGCGCGTTTTGTCAAATATATATTAACGAATGAAAATCGTCATAATACATTTCTGTCCCAAGGCGCATACTCAGTCTATGCCCCCACCGCTGCCTTCCGCTCCGCCGTCCGGAAGACCCTCGTGGAGAGACAGGTCCGCGATACGCTGGCCTTCCGCAGCAGCATCCTCATCCTCCTTCTGTTTCCGGTACTTCGCAAGGTCCCAGTCGTCCGAGGCGTCTCCTTCGTCCTCGTCCTCGAACCATTCTGGATTGTATTCGAACTGCGACGAGCAGGGTAAGAAGAACGATTATAAGGAAGGCAACAGAATGACGCACCAGGTCTTTGCCACTCATACCTGTATTCTTCCCGGCGGAGTGATGCTGCTCTTTAGCCCTGCGCATGGCCTCTTGCTCCGCCTCCTTCTTGTCCATCCGAGTCTTCTTCCATATCGCGAAAGTTTCAGGGGTGACTGGCGTTAGATTCGGGCCCAGTTTGTGTCGCTGGATTGGGTCAGAAACGTGGTAACGCGGATGCGAACCGCCGTACCTCGACTTCGAGGAACTCCTCAATACTTATAACTTTGGATTTGGCAGCCTCTTCTGCGGCCTTGCGTTGGGATTTCAAGACGAAGCCTGGAGGCAGAGCATGCCTGTACTGGCATTGCTCGCCGTTCGGGCATTCCCAGAACCAGCCGAACCTTGACGAGGGGGTAAGCGGTAGATATACGGGTGCAATGAAGCTCGCACTTTTGAGTTTCGATGGCTTGAATGAAATGCTTGCACACGATCTAAGAAAGTGAGTGAGCTTCGCCGATTAAAAGGACGTTGGGCATACATCGGTCGTCGTCCGAGGGTTTCCAGCTTTCGACAGGACAACTTGGGCCAGCTTTTCTTGGTCCCATGTGTCCATAGTGTCTGAAGCCAGCTCGTTGAGGTACCCACGCCGCAAAATCATCGGACGTACCAGCAAGCTTCTCCTCCCGACTGTCAGCGTATAGGTTCTTCTTCTCCACTTTCCTGTCGACATTAAGATCGTGGCTGAACTTGCACTTGTTCCCTTTCTCGCAGTGCCCCGCCTTGAAAAAAACACAGAGCACCGTCTTGGGGTCGGTCCCAAACGGGACTTTCTGCGTCTGCACGGGTCTGAGGAGGAGAGCTTCCTCCTTCTTGCGTTTCTCCTCTTCTAACTTCTCTTTGGCGCGCAGATCCTTCTCCTTCTCCTTCGCAACGGCCTCTCGGGACTTGCCCGTGACCGCGGCCTGCGCCTGGATTAGAGCTACCTGCTGCTTAACCTTGGCGGATTTATTTTTCTGCGATGATATGAAAGCCATTTGAGGTGCTTTCGGACAACTATGGAGGATCTGTACGAACGTTTTTCATGCCAAACGTCTGAGGACCTTGGTCAGTCAGTGCCCTTCAGAATCGGCAAGGATAGTTGGAGTCACCTTGTCCTCCTTAACTTTGGAGGAACTCCCCTGCGGTTGCTTCTTCGGCGGCATTTTGGGCGGGACACTGACGACGTTGGCCGAGAAACGAGAGGTGCTCTTGGAGCCGGGGAGTGACGGTGACACCGTGGACACTCTTGAATCCATACCACAAAGCCGGAATTTTCACTCGCCAGTTTCGTGCCTTTCATTGCCTGTAAGGACGTCGAGGGACGCTGCTAGAACTAGGCATAGCCCCACAAAACTCCCAACTCCGAAATCAGGCAAAGACGGTCGATCCTTGGGCGCTAGTTCTAAACTTCAGCGCTTCCCAGATGCCTGGGTCGTACTTCGCAGCTCATAACTTGATCCTGCAGGCCGTTCAATGCATATGCTGCTCTGACACTCTGTGCTGACCGATGAAACTATTCTGAAGCTCAGCTTTAGCTCGGCCGCGAAAATGACTCCAAAACGCAACATTCGTACGTCACAGTTCCTTGGTCCGTGCGCCGTCGCTTTTCTATTAATATGCCCCAGTTTGTCCTGGTTCCTCTCCTACTCTGGCCATCTGGCTTAGATAGTGTAGTATCGTTCTTCTTAGTCTAACCACTATTGCGGGAGCACGCTCCCAGCGGTTTTACTATTTTAGCTGCCCTCTTACCCTCGTTCTGCGCTCCGCTTCCAGCTTGGGGAGCGATGACCTTGCCGCTGCGCTCCCGGTTTGTGTTGTCCGGGGATATCTTCCCAACATCTCTTTGCGGGTGTCCACATGTGCTCATTCCTTTGATGCGCGCTACGGCTTCGCAAATGGATCTTGGCTACGAATTCTCAAGCACCCGATCTTTCAAACTTTACTTTTGATTGACACTCAAATTGTATTACCTTTCACTGCCCATGCCAACCATACCCGCCGAATCTGCGATCTATAGGCTTCTCCAGGTAAGCAAGGGACATTGTATCCGTGCGGTGGATAGATAAGGACCATCTCTTAGGGCCAGATCCACGAAATGTCGGAGATGTCGTCCTCGTGAATTACCCCCAAACCGTCGCAAAACTTCCACGGCGTCACATGTGAGTAGCACTTCAAGGTCCTGCTGTTTCGAGTCTTCAGAACTCGTAATTGTACCCCCAAGAGCCTACAAGTGTAGGTGGTATTAGCCACGATTCTTCCAGTCACCTACAGCTCGCCAATCTCACTTGATGCATGTGAGCCGCCCCGCTAAATCGATTCCCGGTGACAAGATATGTCCAAGGTACGTCACTGGCCCCGGAACTACACCGGAACGAACTTCGAAGGATCCTTAAAAGGAACCCCAGGCCGTCGAATACCTACCTAACTACGATGTCTGCGCCCCACGAAGATTCCCCCCCGCCTTTGAAGGTGTTGGTGGTCGGAGCGGGCATCGGTGGGCTTGCCGCTGCCATTGCGCTCCGTAGGAACGGCCACTTGGTCGAGGCATGCACCTCGCATCTTAGCCGCCCGCCCTCGTCTTGTCTAATCTTTGAATATTGCCAGATTTTCGAGGCCTCTGAAATTAAGACCGAGGTCGGCGCCGGGATCGGGGTGCAGGTCAATGCGCTCCGCGTCTTGGAGCGCTGGGGACTTCGCAAGGAGAACCTGAAAGGCGTTAATTATGATGGAGTACGTCTCTCGTTGGCCGCAGATTTTTCTCTCAGGCGTTCACGATGGGACTGCAGATTACGACGTTCGACTCCAAGACTGGTGAAGGCATCGCTCGCCGCTGGTTGGTTCCCGGCATGGATAAATATCAGGTACCCTCAAGCAGTCGTTCAAGAAGTTGTCATTCTAACAGGGATTGACAGAGTTTGTTATGCCATAGAAGTGATGTTCACGATGAACTTTTGCGCCTGGCTGTCGGTGAAGGCGAAGGAGTTCCCGCCCAACTTCACCTCGGAAGTAAAGTGCTGGAATGCGACCCTGAGAAAGGAACAATAACCTTGAAAAACGAGGAAACTATTCACGCCGACCTCGTCATTGGAGCGGACGGATTGCATGTACAGTGCAATTATTTTTATCCTCGATTCCGGACGGAACTGACTCTAATTCTAGTCTGTGATACGTACCAATATTTTGGGCGCTCCTCAGACGGCGCCTGCTTCGGGCCTTTCCTGTTTCCGTAGCCTCATCGACGCATCCAAATTGCGGGGCGAAATGGACTGGCTTACCGAAGGATTTTCTGGCGCGCGCAGTGTGATAGTGAAAGAAGGGGAATATCGCGTGATCTTCGTTTATCCGTGCCGAAGTGGACGCTTAATCAACGTCGTGGCCTTGTACCGCGACCCGCATCAAGACGATCCAGGTCAGCGCACAGTTCTTACGCATATCAGGAGCGACAAAACAAATGGTGTATTTATTAGGCTGGTCCGCGACGGGAACCCGAGAAGAACTTCTCGAGACATTCAACGACATCCATCCCAAGTTCCTAGCTTTATTGGCGCTGGTGGAGAACCCCATTCTTAGATGGCAGCTGCGAGTTTTGCCAGTGCTGCCTACCTGGGTGCGCGGACGCGCTGCGCTCCTCGGTGATGCCGCACACGCCACGCTGCCGACGCTCGGCCAAGGCGCAGCGATGGCAATCGAAGAGTCTGGCGCACTCGGATGCTTGCTGCCCCTCGGTACCAGAAGAGAAGACGTGCCGAGCAGACTGGAAGCGTATCAAGTGCTTCGCAAGACGCGGGGCGACTACGTCAACCGGGAATCCCTCGCCCAAGGGACGGAACCGGCTAAGCGAGGTCTATATTTCAGATGTGCGCGAAGTCCACTGGATTGCTCCTGCTAGTACTTACATCATTCGACAGCTCAAGAAGTACAATCTTATTTGCTGCAGCACGATGCCATCAAAGATGCTACAGCCTACTACGAGAAACATTTTAGCTCTGTCGACTAGAATTTGTCTTTGACTTGAACTGTCCGCGTTCTCCTTTTTCTAATACCAAGTATTGATTGCTCCGAGGCACTGTTATTTTTCCAATGGCAACTCGCATCATTAGTGGAGCCGCAAGTTCCTCTCCGCAGTGGTGGCGGCGAAACTTATCGTCGAAGAAATGTCGCAGTTGTCTAATCGAATCGAGATGTCTGAATGCATGTTCAGAATGTATCGGATTTTTGGGGACGGTTTATAAACGAACTGGGTGGTTTTCCGGATTCTGAAGCAATGGTGCGAAGCGCTTCCTGAACGCATGGATGGTGATCCTGTTCGATGTGTCGCAGGTGAAGCAGACGTATGCCAAGGGGAGCGACGGATATGTTTGCGTAGACGCAATGCAGAAACGCGGGTATGGCATCTCCAGCATCGATCTCGACAATCTCCCACGTAGGTGGGATCCGAAGGGTTTTGGCGGAGGAAACGTTATACTCGAGATATTTGGAAAAGTTGATGTGGACGAGTCGGATGTGATGCAAAACGGGGAACGAGTTGGCCACGCGCAGGACGTCTTTGAGGTCGTGGAAGGAAAGGGAGTAGAGCTCGAGTTTCTTGAGGCCAACTAACCGTGCTAAACCTGATTCGATGGCGAATTGTTCAGAAACCGAAAAAGTTGTCCAGTCGATATTAGAGAGCCGCAGCGAATGCGTTAATTCGAGGCGCCCAAAGGCTGGACTCGTCACGAGGGTGTAAAACTGCTCCGAAACCGCGGCAGACGGCGTTTCCGGGTCCTCGTGCAAGTCGATACACAAATGGGACACATACGGGGTGAATTTGCACCTCGGGGATTGTAGGAGCTCGATGAATGGGGTACATTTTGCGCCAAAAAGAATGGCAGATGAGAATAGAAGGTGTCTGCTCCTTGGAAGCCATTCGGAGCAGACTAGTCCGCATAGGCCGAGAGTTGCAGGATCAGTGGACAGGTTGTCCATTATGTGCTCGAAGAGCTCTGATGGTAGTCGGAGTGGCATCAAGTAAAGGCGCGAACCGGAGCGAGGCTTATATTATATGTACACCAACGTGGGATCCGGTGCGCGCGTCAAGACGTAAGTCAACGAGGAGAATTTGGACAATTGGCGGGCCAGATGACTTTGCGTTCATTATGGATAAGAGCCGAAGACGTGTTGCGTTTGCTAAGCATTCCCGAGGTGTAGCAGTTCGGGTGGGTTCCACAAGACCGTGCGACCCTGCCAAGTTCCTTATAGAAGTTCGGGTATGCTCCGGAATAGTATAGAATTTTTTTTATGGCAGGTCGGTCGTTGGAAAGGGACGTCAATGATTAGAACTTTTCGACTGTTTGTCTTTAAGGCATCGGATCCACCGCCGGAAAGGTCACGGTGGTCTGGAGACCTGCTTGTAGACCGTGGACAGTAGACCGGAGACTACGTGGTTGAAGATGGACCCAACAATTGATGTGGACTTGACCTCCACGCAAGCCTTCGGCATGAACTCCGCTCAATGCCACTGGTCTTTATCAGCGTTTTTCTGGTGGGGGTACCTCTAGGTTAAATTTATTAGTCCTGGATGTCCGACACGATTGGATTGAGATGACAGCACAGAAAATGCAATGCAGGGGGCAAATGGCACCTCGCAGTTTTTGGCTGGTTCGTGCACTAAGTTAAAATTTATGGCAAATCTATACGGCCTTTTTATCAAAAAGACACAGGTCTACCTCCTTGACTTGAGCGAAGTTGAGCTGGTCTACCTGAAGATCGGAGTTAAGGTCGACGCGGGGACATGGTCTATGATGCGGTCCATGCTGATCCAGCCACGGTCTATCATCAGGTCCTCCAGTTTTCCAGTAACTCGGAGCTCACTTAGTCTTGCATGGACTTGCAGAGGTGGTGGTGGTTAAATTCCAAAAGAGAAATTGATCGCATCAGATCAATTACATAATGCTATCATGAGCATCATTCAACCTGCCACCAACTTCCACCAGCTAACTCAGAGCGCGTCAACGGCCAACAATAGCGGTCAATGGTTTGCCCAGCTCATCCTGTCCTAGTCCGATTTGCTAGTGGCGCTCGTATGAACAGCTTAGTCTCGGGAGTCAGCTGTCCGGACCTAAGCCTAGGGGAGTCCTGCTTGTCAATCACACTCAGCAGCTTGCAGATGGGATGAGAATACAGCTGGAAATTTAGCTGGAAATACTGCTATATCATATTCGAGATAAGGTTTTTCCATGGGTGTGTGCGCCTTTATTACGTTCCACCAGAGTTAACCCTGCCAGCGCACCTACTCTAAATCACCACACCGCCTCATATCATCTTTATCTCGGCGTCGGACTGATGTAATTCCTCACCGGGGTCTTCGCTTGTTTGACAGGCTCTCGATGCGAAAAGCAGGGCTTCCCGTTCTGATTGGCTTCCTTTCTCCCTTCACTCCCCTTCATCAGTTTCACTAGCAGTGCTGGCTGCGCACCCGCTTCCAATGCCTCCTATCTCCTCTCGTTTCAAGGCAGTACTACGGTTTTTTTGCGGGCGGTCCTCCTGTGAGTCCCCAAGCAAGCTCGAATGTTGCTCTTACTAGTTGGTTGATCGCTGCGACCTCGAACGGGAATCAGTCCGAAACTTACCGGCTCGACACCCGAACCACAGTGCTTGCGATCTCCAGGGCGTGAAATACCCCCGCGAGCTCGAGATGTGATTTCAACAAATCCTTGTCTCTGTTCACAGCCCTCACGTCTGCTTCCGAAGGTCACTCGATAACTCACGACCATCCGTACCGTCGAACAAGGTCCCCGGGGTCGAAAGACCTACTAGATATCGCAGAGCTTCTTCCGTGTCCTTCGTATCTATCCCAACAGTCTCAGGGGTACGCTTAAATTAATGGTTTTTTGTCCGCGACTTACATATCCACTTAGTATTTCAATTAAATCGGCACGACTCCAATAGAGTGTGATATTTAGATGTGAATGGATTACCGAGCGCAACCCACCAATTTGTGAACCACAAGACAAGAACGCGGTATCGTTGAGGTGTTTCAGAATCGAGTTGAAATCATCAGAAGCGGAAGAATGCGACGAACGTAAGTTTCTATTCTCCGAATTCTATAGATCTCTGCTACGGCGCCGAAAAGCTACCCAAGGAAACGGTATTCTCGGTGGATTTCGGGATCAAGCCCATTTCCCTTCCCTCAGGCTGTTCTTTGCAGCTCTACAATTTGTATTTATAACACAGACCAACCTCCTCTTGGACTCTCAACCAATGGTGTCCCGTCCTTGCTCTAACTCAAAAATCGAACCACTGGTAGTGTTTGGCTCGTCCTGGAAAGTTTCTGGCTCCAACTCAGGGTACTCTATGACATCCCATTCAGGCCCTACGCGCTGGCAGCCGACGACAACAAAAGAGGGCTCAATTCGCCCTCGTGCGGTTTTGTAGTAAGCAGATTCGTTTTGTGTCTCCCCTGTACAAGTCAAGCTTCGTCAGGCTCGCAGTCATAGTAGATTCCTCTCGGAGAAAAGGCAAACATCTTGTCAGCATATTTACATTAATGTGAACTGATGTGATACTGTCGATGAGGTAAACCTCGAGAAATACGGTGAATAGATCGCCCAATTCTCCGCCCACAAAGCGGGATGTAGGCGAAATCTTCGGGCAATGTTATGGACCAGAAATCGAGTCTGCTCAACCTAAGTTTCCCGATTGGGAATCCGAGTCTTGATTCTTGATTCGCCTCGGGTCGGCAAGATTGTGACGCGTCCGGCTTTGTAATCGGTTTCCGCTGCAGTTATAAAGCACGACTCTCCTCTTTCTTTCTCCCAACTACCACCATGTCGTCCGCTGGCGTCTCCAAACTCGTGCTCATCACCGGGGCCAACAAAGGCATCGGCTTCGAGATCGCCAAGCAGCTCGCGTCGCAGTATAAAGGCTATCACATCTTGATGGGGAGCAGAGACGTGGAGCGTGGAGCGAAGGCTGCGGAGATTTTGAAGAAAGACGGTTTGTCTGTGGAGGCGATTGCCATTGACGTCGCCGACGACGCGTCCATCGCGGCCGCAGCGAAGACAGTGGAATCCAAGTTTGGCCGCCTCGATGTCCTCATCAATAACGCGGGCGTCGCACTGGACAGCTTCACCGGAGAGCCCTCCAATCGCGCGATCTTCGAGAAGACGTTCGCCGTCAACATCTTTGGCGCCGCTTCCACCACCGAGGCATTTATCCCCTTGCTCGAGAAATCCACCGCCGCTCGCCTCGTATTCGTGTCCTCCGACCTCGGCTCGTTGACGTTCCGTGCTGACCCCAATGGCAAGTACAATTTTGTCGATGGGCCCGCGTACCGCTCCAGCAAAGTGCGACCATCCTCTCGTGGCGCTCACTTCATCGTGTCTCATTTGCTCCGATTTAGGCCGCGATGAACATGCTCGCCTTGGGCTATGCGCACAGATTCAGAGCAAAGGGATGGAAAGTCAACATCCACAATCCCGGATACACGGCGACGGATTTGAACCACAACTCGGGGACTGGGACCGTGGAGGACGGCGCGAAGGGTGCGGTGCGTTTGGCGACTCTTGGTGACGACGGAGAGACCGGGACGTACTCAGAGAAGGAGGGTCCTTTGCCCTGGTAGGCTAGAACAACGTCGCATCCCGCTTCTTGTACAGTATCATATGTACATTCACTCCGTCTAAAAAATTCATTGCCTCCCAAATGTATCCAGCAACGGTCTGCCATGGTTTGGCTGTAATTCTTTTAGGTAGGAATTCGGGAATGAATCGAGTGCGTACCTCCACGACAGGTTTGTTACCCAAGATCTTGTCCACCTGCTCCATAATGTCGTCGGTTAGTTTCGGGAGCACCTCGAGCGCTTTCAAATTCTGCAAGAGTTGTGCGGCGGACGACACGCCGAGGATTACGGTCGAGGTGTTGGGGTCCTTCGCGACCCATGCGAGGGCGACCGCCGTCGCCGTGGACCCAGCCCTGAAAGCGTCGTTGGACCGCGTGTGGTCCGAAAATGCAGAACAACATACCCTCTGCGATCCTCGTCAGCTCCTTGACCTTGCGAATTTTCTCCCGACCTTCCGCTGCCTGGAGCTCGTCCGCGACCTCCTTCAAAGAGGATTCGACGGCGAACCGCGAGTTTGCCGGGATGCCGTCGTTGTACTAGACATGTTGTTCAACAAGAGTTTAGCTCACACGACTCGCCGTACCTTCCCAGTGAGAAGGCCAAAATAGAGCGGCGAAAATGCCATTACTCCGAGTCCATGTTTCTTGTACAGCGGGCTGTGTATCTGAGTTGGAAATGTTCTCGACATGACGGAAAGGCGCACGCGTATTCCTTCTCCGGTCGCTCACGCTCGAACATGCTAAGCAGACAGTCAGCGATGGAACAAAATATATGGCACGAACTTAAACTGACTTGTGTTGACATTGCTCAGCAACTGGGGCAATGAAGTTAAGTTTAGCGGCGATGTCTAACCAAAAATCGTTAGAGATATACGAGGGTTGGGCTCGACCTACGGTGGGCCTCCTGATTTTCTTGTGCCGTCCATTCAGAGGTTCCCCAATAAAACGCCTCCAAGCGGGTCAGATCACAATTCGGAGAACAGAATGAAAGAATAAAACCCACCCAACCTTGCTCGATCACATAATTAAAGGCCCGTACGATTTCCTCCATCGGCACTGAGAGAAAATCAGGAATATACACATGTTCAACGGTCTCGAAACTTGCCGGTAGAGTCGCAGCGATGGGCAAAGATAACATCGACGTATGTGAGCCGCAGGCGCGCAAGGCTTTCCTTTGTTCCTTCAATAATGCTATTCATAGTTATCGAGCCTTGGAGAAGACGCCAGGATAAAACCGACTGACTGTTTGCGGGACAAGCCCGTATCGTTGGGTCCACTCCGGGGGCCCCAGAAGATCTTGGTTGAAATAATCAGATCCGTTCGTCGAAGGCCAAGCTCTTCGATAACGCGTCCCCTACAATCAAGGTCATATGAGTTGAACAGACTGTGGGCATTTTTCGTTACATTTCTTCCTCGGATTTCCCGTCCGCGTACGTCTCGGCCGTGTCGAACATGTTGATGCCGTTTTCGAATGCTGTTTTTATGGTATCCTGTAGAATTATCCCGTCATATATAAAACAGCAGGTCCATCGAGCAGGTACCTTCACCGGATCTCCTACAACAGTGCCACCGATGGTGAGCCCTAATCAAGTGAGTAAGCATCGGACAGATGCTGGAACACCTACATCCTCCGACAGAGAGGAGAGGCACTCGAAGGCCGCTGGAGCCCAGTCGCCGGAAAGGCATGCCGTTCGTGGAATATTCGAGCCTCGTGCTGGGGGACTTCATTGGAGGCAAGACGACGGTAGACTCCGAGTCGGAGATGACGTGTGGTATCGATTGCCGGCTTTCGGTGTGCAGTGGCATCACAGAGGGTAAGTAGAGGATGCACAATATGAAAACTATGCACCCGTGCAAACTGAGGCAGAGGATCCACGAAGAGCGCTGCATATAAGTAGCGATGTGGCTGGGGAGTTTTGGCATCCGACGGCCTTGAGATCAACCCATCGCATCAATTCAACAGTCGAACATGGTGATAGCCGAAGCGTTGCACGGTTTCCTGTTTCCGACCGGTTTCCGGGTTGTCAGAAATTTTCAGCGAGAATACTAATAAGCCCAATGGGTCTGGATTTGCACAATGGGTCTGGATTTTCGATTTTTCTCTCTCATTTCTTGCTCTTTCCCCCGGAGTTTGTTGCAGCAGTTAGATATACTAGTATGCTATAACTGTATGAAATGTCTAAAGGATACGGCAAGAGGAAGGTATTGAGAATGAGTCGCCGAGCCATCAAGTTTTATGATGTTGAGAAAGGCATCGGTCTCCTGGCCTCGCAGCTCACCTCAGACCTCCGGAAAATTTTGAGGGGCAATTTATATCACATAGAAGTCATTACGCCTCTTCAAATTATTTCTCCGGGACGTTGTTCTGGTGCTTTGGAGGCGAGGGTTCAGTTGTGACACAATGTCACAATTGATTTGGCTGATTGATTTGTCACGCACTCGCGGCCCTCTTTTCCAAAGCACCGCAATGGCACCCCGGAAAAATAATCTGAAGAGACAGTAAGTTTAATATATGATATAAAGTGCCCCTCAGAATTTTTCGGAGGTCTGAGGTGAGCTGCGAGGCCAGGAGACCGATGCATTTCTCAACATCACAAAACTTGATGGCTCGGCAACTCATTCTCAATAACTTCCTCTTGCCGTATCCATTAGACATTTCATATAGTTATAGAATACTAGTATATCTAACTGCTGCAAAAAACTCCGGGGGGAAAGAGCAAGAAATGAGAGAGAAAAATCGAAAATCCAGACCCATTGGGCTTAATAGTACAGAGGATACATACCGTTTGCATAAGGCTGTAAAAGTAGATGAAAAGTTCGAAAGGTTTCGCTGTGCCCGTTGTCACGTGTCCATGCCGAACGTTGCCGAACAGCGCCGGACCAACCCAGGCCCTCACCTGCGGCGCGAAGCGGAGATATAATAGGCCTGATAAATAATATCACCTGTACACTCGCCATAAAAGACCACAAATTTGCAAGGTTTCGAACGCTTTAGCGGTTCGGCAACATTCGGCATTGACGCACGTGACGCACGATACGTCAGGTCTTCCTTTACTACTACTATAGACCTACGCAAACGGCCGTAATTATCCAGGACGTGTTCTTCTACTCCCATACATCTGTCCCAGCACGTGTATTGGATGAGAAAGAGAACGACTGGCTGAACTTCAGCCGAGATCACTATCCGGATCCGTGTCCAAAATGGCCGGTCCGACGGAGCTCCTTCACCTGCTGCCTGCTGCCATGAAGGATGATTCTTAAGCTTCGGGGTGCTCCAGCTTCTGCACCATGCTGCCATTTCAACTGGCCTTCTGTCTTTTTCTCGCGACACTCGTAGCCTTCCTCGTCGTCAGACCGAAGAAAGCCAACAATCTACCTCCCGGGCCTGGCAAGTTTTCGTATTCTAGAAAAAAAACACCGAGAACTTCTAAATAATAGGTGATTAGCACCCAGTAGCTGGCTGGTGGGGAACAGAAACCAGGTTCCCCCACAAAAGCCATGGCGATGGTTCCAGGAACTCAACAGCCAGTACGGCTCTGTTGTGTATCTTCAGATGGGCCGGACTCCTACTGTGGTTATCGGAACCGCGCAGGCTGCTTGGGAAATCCTGGAGAAAAAATCCGCGGTCACTAGCTCCCGCCCTCGATTCATCATGGTGCGTAATTCGACCTGAACCGTTCATAGTAGTAGCGAGCATGATGACAGGGTCAAGAGATCATGAGCAACAACATGCGCGGCTTGATGGCTGAGCATGGTCCGTTTTGGAGACGATGGCGGCGGGTGGGTGTCTCTGTGTTTGAAATGAATTTGCCTCATTACATGTATGGCTCAGGTTCTTCACGGTATGAGACACGCACAACATGGGCGGGATCGTGATTCTCATTCCTCAAGTAAGGATCCTTCATGCAAAAAACTTCGGACAGGTACAAGCCCATCCAAAGCCTTGAATCCAAACAGCTTATGGCGGAGCTGGCCAAAGCTCCAGCCAAATATCGCGAGCACGTCGAACGCTATGCAACCTCGGTCGCTGTCGTAGTCACTTACGGTAGAAGAGTCCACGATATCTACAACGACGAAGTCGTGTGTCTCAATCGACAGACACAAAATTTCTTGACGAACATCAAGTAAGCTAAATCAAGTGTAATCACCTCATGCCATTGAACGGCCCTCAGCATTCCAGGCAAATATCTGGTCGAGAGCATCCCTGCCCTGCTCTATCTTCCTAATTTCCTCACTCCATGGCGCACCGCCGCTTTGAAACAGCGCGCAACAGACATCGAATATCTCACCCGGCTGGTAAACGAGGTGAAAGCCAAAATGGACACCGGCCGCGCGCCCCACTCCTTCTGTCGCCAGCTTATCGAGGAGCGCGAGAAACACGGCATGTCCGAGCTCGAGATCGCATATACCTGCGGTGGGTGCCGCCCGCCCCTTGATTTTCGGGCCTCAAAATGATTAATTGAACAGGAACCCCATTCGGAGCCGGAGTCGAAACCACCTCTGGCACCATTGCGTCGTTCTTTCTAGCGTGTGCCGCCTTCGGGTCGTCTTTCATTCCCAAAGCGCAGAAGGAGCTCGACGCTGTCATAGGTCCCGACCGCATGCCGACATTCGATGACTTTGACGACCTCCCATTTATCCGCGCTGTCGTGAATGAAACGCTGCGGTGGCGACCAGTTGCGGTGCTGGGTGGGACACCCCACGCGAGCACGGAGGACCTTGTGTACGAGGGCATGTTCATCCCGAAGGGCAGCACCATTATCGCGAATCTGTGGGGTATCCACCTCAACCCGGCGGATTTCCCTGACCCGCATCGCTTCGACCCGGAACGGTGCGAGGCGACTTGCTCCTGGCTCGAGTTGTGCTGACTTCAATCTTAGGTTCATGTCACAGCGCGATTATCCTGGCCCTTGGCAGCACTCGGTAGGTTTCGTCCGTCTCTCGTTTGTGCGCAGAGTCCCGTGACATTTCCTCCAGAGCTTTGGCTACGGCAGGAGGGTATGCCCTGGCCTGCATCTCGGATCTAACAGCATTTATATCCTGTACGTCGAGTGATATCGTTCATCGGACGTCTACTCATGCTGGTCACAGCATCGCGCGGATCCTCTGGGGGTTTAATCTTAGCAAGGCCCGTGACGAGAATGGTCAGGAGATCAGCGTCGACATATTTGCTTACACGGATGGTGAGAGTGCCCCATATTTCTTTAACCGACTCTGATACTTGCGTATTAGGTTTCAATAGTGTGCCTCTACCGTTCCCTATTTCCATCACCCCAAGATCGGCGGGACATTTGGGTATCATCGAGCGGGAAAATGAATCAGCACAAGAGGAGATGAAAGCATACGACTCATGATGAGAAATATGGACCCATCTGGTCAATCAACCCAAACATGATAGTACACATAAAATTGTAGTTGGATCTTTGTCGGTTTGACCAATGGCCGACCGTGTATATACAGCCACTCTTTGCAGAATGATTTCACAACGAACTTTGTGAATGGATGTGATAGAGCACAAAAGGAGGGGCAATTGACGATCGCGGAAGTTGAGGTTCAACCCACCACAGCGGCCACAATATTACTTATTATCTTTTGAATCGTCAAGTTACTGAACCTGCTGGAATCCTCGTCTTTCAAGCGTACCCTAAGCGTACCCTGAAGTCCATCCAAAAAAAAATGCGAACCTACTTCACATTTGTTGTGCTCGGCGTATAATACCCGAAGCCCCTTCCGAGGTCGTCGAGTCGTGAACCCACCACGGATAGGTGTGCCCCGTAGACTTCTCGTGTTTGGCACGAAGTACTTCAACCTTTCAATTGCGGCGCTACTTCCCCGTATTTATCCCATGCGGCAACAGCACAGCTCGCACCGCCTTCACACGTCCATGGATGAATGCTATTTCGACCAGAAGAAGCTTTCGCGACGAGGTCTTGAATACAGCAAAGTGAGCGCTGTAGAGAGCGGTCAAAGCATTCTCTCCCTAAATTTATACCAAGGCAGATCTAGATGATCGACAACCAGGCGGAGATGCGCTCAGAAGGAGAATACGGTCATTTATCCCGGGTGATAGTCCATCGACGGCGCAGCAGTAGGGCGGGTGATTTGGAAATTATCCATGAGATCTGCTGACCTTTTGCAGCCCCCCAAAAATCATCCGAGAGGTTGCCGAGAGGCCAAATGGAAGTTTACCGGATTGAGAAAGACATGAGACCCTAAAACTAGATTAATGCCGTTCTTTTAAGATAGGCGAGGTGGAGATACTGCGCACGTCCTGGTAAGTCTCTGGGGGTATTTAACACGGTGTAGACTGGAAGAGAAGCGCGGAGGTAACTGCGGGTTACTACTATAGTCGCACAGCCACACATACCGTGACACCGGAGCGCGGAATTATACCTTTTGCTTCTTGCCCTCATCCACGTCCTTCTCCTTCTCGTCGTCCTCGGCGATGGCGAGAGACCCACCGCTTCTGGCCTCGCCGACCCCCAGTTTACGGTCGGCGACGACAGTAACTATAGGCCATGTGTGCGTGCCAAGTATCTTCTTGCCTACCTCGCTTTAACAGGACCATAGCCAGCTGCGGGACGTTATAATATGCCCCAAGGAGAGGGGTATCGTGAACTATGTGCAGTCGCGATCTATCGTTGAACACAACCTGCTGGCACCCGAGAAACCGCCGCGAGCGCTCGTGGATCTCGCATTCTTGCCGAACACTCTCGCGTCGCTGGAAGTGCCAGGGACGGACCACACACTGCTTGCAGCAGGTGGCCAGGACGCCGAAATTCACCTCTCGCTTCTGACAGCGGAGCGCAAGAGTGCCTGGCAGCTCAATACCCATCTGCAGGGGTCGATCAATAATTCTATTTTGCTCACCTCGCTCAGTCTCACGGACTCCAACGAAAGCAGCGCCGAGCCCCGTATGGCTGTTAGCAATAACGACCGCGTTGTAATGTTCTTTGACGTCCCAATTCGCGCTCGCCCGAGTACGATCAATCAGGTCGGGGCGGTAAGATTTAATGACCCCGTCAATCATTGTGAGTACACCTGTATCGCCCAGACTCGTTCTGAACGCGACATTTCGCTGCAGCATCAATTTCTCCAGACGGGCGCACCCTTTTATCCGTCGGGGATTCGTCCAAGGTCTTTCTGCACCGCCTTACTGGCGGCGCGAACGTCACTGCGGCCCCCATTGCAACCCTCACCCTCCCTCCGACCCCGAACCCCTTCTCCTCGCCCGCCCTCGTTGCCTCCTTCTCCACCGCCTTCTCCGCCGACGGCAGCAAGTATGCCGTTGCCGCGCAGGAAGGTTCTGTAGCCGTCTGGGACGTCCGCAGCACCCGGCCGCTCAAGGTCTTTCACACCGACAAGACCCGCGGCTGCACCCGCAGGGACGGCAACACCACTTGGCTCTCCGAGGACCCGCAGGAGTGGAGCCACAACAAGTCGCGCGGGCCCGGCTGGAGCGCGCGCAACGTCAAGTTCGGCGGCCGCCCCGGGCGCGAGCTCATGATGTTCACCGAGCACACGTCCCTCATCCACGTCATCGACGCGCGCACGTTCGAGACGGAGGAGATCCTCCACATGCCCGCCTTCCCGGCGTCCCCGCCGCGCGCGCGCCCCGCGCTCCCGGCTCCGTCCCCGGCCGCGACTGCGCGCATTGTGCGCACGCTCGAGGACACGTTCCGCATCACCGCCGCGGACGACGTGCTCGTCATCCCGCCGCTCGGCGACCGCGCCGTTGAGCGCGAGGTGCGCCGCGTGCTCGGCCACCACGGCGTGTCCTCGCGTTTCCGCATCGAGGAGGCCGACGAGGAGCTCGAGATGGACCTCGACGAGGAGCCTCCCGAGTGTGTGCCTGTGCCCGCGCCACCGCCGTCGCGCGAGGACCCGGACCCGGACGCCGAGCGCAACCTCGCCGGCGCGTGCTTCGACCCCTCCGGCGCGTTCATCTACGTCGCGAGCGACACGGGCGTCGCCGAGTGGGGTGTCCGCGGCGCTGAGAAGCGTTGGTGGGTTGACGGCGCATGGGAGCGGTAGCGGTCACGCGTCTTTTTTCTGCTGTCTGCATTTCATTGGGGCCGGTCTCGCATGGTATTTATTTCCACATCTCGATTTGTTGTTACCCCTTGTATGCCTACTGTACTTGTACCCATATCCCTGCTCCGGCGCGCACACACATTTGTACCTGTGTAACTCTTTAGGCTGTACTACATATTCTTTCTTGGAATGAATGTATCATTGGTTTGCATGAGGCCACGAGTGCGTCGAGGTCCGCGACCGCCCGCGCTTGCTGCGCACGCTCAAAGAGCGGCCGCGCGGCCGTCCAGAGCGCAACAGCCTTGGGCGAGTCCCCCCGCCGCAGATGCACCTCCCCCATGCCGCGCAGGCATTCGGCTCGGCTCTGGTGCACATCCATGCGCGTGAAGCCGTCCAGCGCCACCGCAAACACGCTTAACGCATCGTCGTCTGCGCCCGTGCGTGCAAGCACGTCCCCGAGGCATCGCAGCGCCTGGTGCGCCGCGAGCATGTTGCGTGCCGCCGCGCGCATCGTGAACGCAGCGAATACCACGGCCCACTGCGCGCACTCCGCGTCCTCGTGCAGCGCGAGCGTGGGGTCCGCGAGCTTCGCGAGACAGCAGCACGCGAGCTCGTCATCAATGCTACGCAGCGCCGCGAAGAGGCGCACGTACTCGGCGCGCGCGCGCGCCGTCGCGCCCTCGCGGAGCAGCAGGTCCGCGCCTTAGAGCTCGCACGCCGCGAGCCCACGGGGGTAGTGCGCCGCGTTGAAGGTCGCTGTCGCGGCGTCGAGACTACGCGACACGGCGTCCGCGCTGGCGCCCGTCACACTGTCGAGGAAGGCGATGTTGACGAGGGCGTATGCATGCGTGACGGGCGCGAACACCGCGGAGGTCTCCCGCGCGATGGCCACTTGGATGGTCCGCGCCTCGGCGTACTCTGTTTTGAGCTGGTGCACGTCCGCGGCAGAGTTCATGAGCATGTGGTCGAGATCTCCGCCCGACAGGCCCGCTGCGGCAACCAGCTCTCGCCCTTCTGCAAGGAACTGCACGCTGCGCTTGAAGTCGCCGAGCGCGGTGCAGCACATGGCCTGTGACCTGATTCCGACGGCTTCGCCATTGAGGTTACCATCTGCTGCACCCATTCTTCGCGCTTCAGCGCCGAGCCGAAGGCCTTCATGGTAGTCACCGAGGAACCAGTGCGCCATTGCAAGGCCACCCAGCGCTCTGGTCTGCGATATCGTGTCTCCGTACTTGGTTGCCAGCGACCGTGCGCGGTGGAAAAAGTCCCGTGCCTTCGTCAGTTCACCGCGGTCCATGGCATGCTCTGCTATCACATTGTAAAACCGGGCTGCAGGAAAGACAAATGAATCCAGCGCTCGTCAGGAAACGTGCAGAGACGCACTTTCTTCTTTAGCATCGCTCATGAAGCGGAAATGTTCTATCGCTTCGTCTATCGCCTTGCTCGGGTTCGGGAGGGTGTAAAACTGCCACGCTTGGAACGCTTCACTGATGAAACGACCGTGGAGCTCGTGATCAGTCTATTTGGTCAAGCAGCTCTGGGAGGCGGAGGAAAAGAGGCGTGAGGCCACGGCCCATCACCCGCCTCAGATGATTGAGGGAGATAATGTTCCGGACGGTGGACGTGAGGTCGACGGGGTCAAAATCCAATTCATGGAGCAGTACGTTATGCAAGTTCCCGAGATTTCCGACCAGTCGTGGCACCAGGTCGACTAAGAAGGAAGTACGGTGTAGAAACTTGCCCCAAATTTGAAGGACATCGTTGAAAGTGGCGCCGCAGAGGCCTCACTAGGAGAGCGGAGGGGGGGCGTGCACTTTGAATGTATTCGCGGATCGGGGCCAACACTTTGAGTCGACCAGTATGGTCAAGATACGCCAATGAGGTGCGGACCAACGTGGCTTTGCACTTTCGGGATATCAGGGATGGGAAGCTTGCTTTGGATCAAATCTATGTCGGAAATCCCATCCGACAAGAGTGACACCAGGCTAAGGAGTTCCTGCGCGTGAGGCGAAGCGGCCATGCGGGGGCTCGAAAGGGATAGTATGATGGATATCTCCAAATTAGATCGTTTATCGTACCCATCAGACACAAGTGCGGTACTCTCGTCTTTCCAGCGCGCTAACGCCGTCAGCGCAGCCTTCGGAGCCTGCGACGTTTGCGACGAGATTTAAAGCAAGAGGGAGGTTATCCGTCAAGCTAATCAGCTCGTCGATGTCGGAATCGTCGTGGATGTCATCGGCGATGTCGATGAAAGTTTGTCGGGCGGCAATTGGAGTCAAAGGCGTCAAAGGAGGCAGGAAGGGACGAGTCCACCGAACTTTGCCGGGACGTTCAGCTCCACGCATCGTAATCTGAAGGAGCAAGGTCAGAAGACGCTGCTAGGATAGGAGCGAGCCATACCAAGAGTGCGACGTGTGGGACATCACTCAACAGCGAAAGGAACTCTTCGACCTTAGCCCGACCATCTACCGGTTCCCATGGCGTCTCGAAATTGTCCAGGACAAGAAGGCAAGGGGGTCCCGAGGACAAATGGTGAACCACGACTTTGGCCAATCTACTCGGGGGCTCGAGGCAAAGGTTGGAAGCAGTCATCGAAACGAGATCGTTGATTGTGACAGCTGAGTCGCAGGAGACGAAGTACCGATTGGGATATTTAGTGGTGATGTCTGGGTCATGGAGAGCCGCCATCGCAAGGCTGGTTTTGCCCATTCCGCCCGGTCCGAGGATTGCCAACCGCGGAGACTCGCCGAGGAGGATATTAACCACACCACGCAATTCCGATTCACGGCCATGGAAAATCTTTGGGGATGCCGGAAGTAAGGAAAGACCGCCTGAGCTGCGACTTCCATGAGTTTAAATTCCCAGCAATTTAAACGGTATCGTACCTGTCTCCCAAATTGGAAAGTGTTCTTCGTGCCTGAAAACCTCTGTGAATATCGTGCGTGTCCTTGCCCACAGCGTGAAGTCGTACTGAATATGAGCTATCTGTGTCCGTCTCAGCGAGCCCATCTTCCAGCAACTCGAGAATCTCAGCGTGCTGGGTTTGGGCATCTTGTTGGATTACTGCGAGGCTTCCCGAGACTGTTAACCGAGAGTGAGTCTGAGGGAAGATGAGCAAAGATTGTTGGGAGTGCGCGCCACTATACGTCGAAGACATCCAGGGCATGTTTTAGCCCTGCCTTATAGGCCTCCAACTGCGCTGTTTCTTCGCTGTGCCGGAACAATCGCCGTATTTTGCTCGTCCTTAGTTGGTTCTCTATCCAGATCTGAATTTTATTCAGTGTTCTTTTTTCTCGTTAGTCGTGTATTTGGCGAAACAAGGTTACTCACTCTGTGAAATAGCCAATCTCGTGGACTAAGGCTGATGAGAGGATATTTTCAGGCTCGGAAGCGACATGTAGGGCGATGATATGACAGAGAATGTCGTGAATATCCTTGCTCATCTGCACCAGCTCTTGTCTATTTAATTTGAGACTCTAGTCCAGTAGATGCAAGTCAACGGAATGTTGGAATGATAGGTGGAGGATTTACCTGGACACTCGTTAGGATCGCAAAGCTAATTGAGACAGTAGTGACCAGGAACGGCGTCTGCGCGGATTGTGCAATGTCGCCGAGAGCGGACGCCGCAGTTTTGGCTGAGCCAAGGATCCTCTATGTACGCTCATCTACAGTGGGCGGCATGTCGTACACAGAGTCCAGTCATCTCAGTCCACTATATACCGTTACGGTTCCGCAAGGCATAAGGTTTGCAATTGACATGTTGATAACAATTTAGAACTTCTCGCGAGCCTTCCGGCTATGGATCCAAGTGAATCCAGACGGGAACAAATTGATCGCCCTTGGGGTCTGACAGATGGAAGGATGAGATTAGATGTGCCGAAAGACAAAAGCAAAGACCCCTGCATTTTTGTTACTCCGTCCGAACCTTATTGTGGACGAGAATTGCCACAGCTTGGACTTTGAGACGAGCCTTCGTCGAAATGCAATACGCGTGAGCCAGTGGGTGCCTAGTAGGTGCTAGTGCATACCGTTTTAATCCGAGATTATGGAATAATCGTTCTAGTCCGTCATTCCTGGGAGTTACATGTCATAGGAACAGTCAAAATGACATGACAAAATCAAGCTGTTTAACGAAGAAGGTCCATTGATTAGTTGCAGTTTGCCGAAGGAGCATGTGAACAGATAGAGGTAGACGTGGAAAGGACGACAAGCCACCGCGGCATCCGATGCATTCCATGGGGCAGACCAAGGGCAGACAAGAAGTCAGTGTGCAGCTGTTTGGTCGATGTCGCATCAGCAAGCGAATTCCGGCATGGTTCATCGGACCAGTGTTGTCAGAGTCGGTCAAGAAAAAGGTCAAGAAGGGTCGGTTAACGGGTCGTTAACTCGTCATTGACCAGTCGGGGGCTGACAAGACCCGCTGAGATTGTCGTCAAAAGGAATTTTTAAAATTAATGATTTTAAGGGGCTTCCCGGGACCTTCCGCTTCACGAGTCGGACATCTCGGCCCGCGGTCTTGACCCGTCAAACTTGCGTCAAACGGTTGACCATTCGTCAAACCCCGTCAAATCCAACACTGGTCAGCCTCAACTTAATCCGAACCCCGCTCCGAGTCCGTCTAATCTTGCTCCATCAAGTGCTCCATACACTCTCTTGTTTCTCCGAGTCATTCCGTCCGAAGAACACTGCAGCAATTGGGATTCAAGTTGGTCTCGCAGAGGGAAAATCCCAGTCTTTCGCCTGGTGGGGTCCGACTCAAGTCCAACTCGAAGACTAGAAGACTGTTCTCCGACGGAGACGCACCTGGCGATTAGAAGTATCCCCCGATTCTCTTTGAACACCGAAAATCCACAACCCCGTTCCATTCTTTCTTCAATCGGAAGGTCTCGAAACGGTAAGCCCATGTCGGATTGCTAAACGCTTAGCTCGTTTGTTTTGAAAGTAGGTATGTGCCAATCTCACAAAGCATGGGCGTAAGCTCTCCTACACATGATCCTGACTAGCTCGAGGCATTTATAGACCATGTGCGTAAGACGATTTTACTACTCACGGCGTCTAGACTGGTCTTCCTTCTCAGGTCTGTCTGCGGAACGCATACGGAACATAATGAGAAATAGAGCGAGCTCTGTAACGCCCTACTTACTCTGAAGAACAACACTCGCTTCATTCTTCTGTTCCCTCAGACTTGAGTCCAACTTTTCTCACATCGCCCTCTATAACTTGACATACCTTCAGTGGATCTCTTCAATTGTCGTTTACCACAAACCTGAAGTTTGCTTCGTTTCTCACCCTTGGCCTTGTTTCTGGAATATCCCTGTATCAAGCAAGGACGCTCCGGCATAGATCTGATATCACCGGTAAGAATGAGTAATAACTTTGTCTAAGGCATGGATAAACGGGTAAACTTGGATAAGCGCGAAGCAACGCAACGTATTTGGCGCTTCCGGTGGATGATGGATGGTATATAAGACAACGTCGCGTAGGCGGATTCTCATCCCAATGGCAAGTTCTAACGATTCCCTCCAAGCTCTCAACGTCTCTATCGTCGGTGCAGGCATTTCTGGCCTGACAGCAGCCATCGCACTCAGAAGAAATGGACACAGTGTACAGGTCAGCATCCATTACTTGCTATGCCCTTCATAATACTGACTGGCCTCCTTAAGATATTTGAAACCCACGAAATCAAGACCGAAATCGGAGCTGCTCTCTCTGTGCAGACCAATGCAATGCGCGTTCTCGAGCATCTCGGTGCGTCTCCCGTCAACCTGAAGGGTGTCACATTCGCAGGGGTCCGTTTCAATATTTGACTTTCTGCATCATTCTGAGCTATCACAGAATGAAGTATTCGACCCTGAAAGCGGAGAAGGCACAACGTACCTTTGGCTTGCCCCCACTGCAAACAAGAAGCCTGTACGTTGCACCCCATTTTCGCCAAGTTTTCTGCTCTTAAACCATTGACGTACCAGGGCGTGTGCTGTCATCGGAGTGATCTATATGACGAACTCAAGCGTCTGGCGATAGGCGAAGGCGAGGGCCCACCGGTGAAACTTCACCTTGGATCCAAGGTTTTGGCGTGCAATCCCGAAGAGGGAACGATAACCTTGAATAATGGCGAAGTTATTCACGCCGACCTTGTCCTCGGTGCCGATGGAATCAATGTACGCCCACTCAATTTTCGTCTCGTTATCAGACTAACAAGCCTTTCACCAGTCGGTCATACGTACTGAGATCCTGGGTTCCGTTACGACAGCACCCGCGTCTGGATACTCTTGCTTCCGCGCCGTCTTTCAACTTTCCGACCTGCCAGAGCTTGAATGGCTCACCACGGGGATCTCTGGAACGCGGATGATCATCCCGAGGAAGGGCCCATTTCGGATGATGTTAGTATACTTATGCCGAAGCGGAAGTCTCGTCAATTTTGTGGGCTTCTACCCAGATTCACCCGGAGACGAAGCAGGTAGGCGATGTTATGATACTTTATTTGAAGATCTGATCACATATAGTCTTTGAACCCACAGGATCCCGAGAGGAGATCTTGGAAATATATCGGGATTTCCATCCCAAGTTTCTGCGGGTGTTGGACCTCCCGCTTCACAGTCCCATTCACAAATGGCAGTTGCGGGTGTTGCCTTTCTTACCCACCTGGGTCCGTGGACGCGCCGCTCTCCTCGGAGATGCCGCACACGCCACGCTCCCGCTCTTCGGTCAAGGCGCGGGCATGGCGATCGAGGAGGCTGGAGCCCTTGGGTGTTTGCTGCCGGCCGGAACTAGACGGGAAGATGTACCGGCCAGGCTGGAAGCGTATCAAGATCTTCGAAAGGAGCGAGGAGAATTCGTGAGAACAGGGTCTGTTGACCAGGTCTCGGGGACTATGGAAGGCTTTTTGAGATGTAAGCGGGTTCGACTGAAAGCCGGCCTACCCGCACTCACATTTTGTTCGACAGCTAAAGAAACGCAGACTTCTCTGCATGAATACGACACAATCAAAGCTGCCCAAGAGTGCTATGAGGAGCGTTTCGGCCATGGTTCGTTGGCGGAGTGACTTTGAACTTGTCTTCATAGATCTAGACAAATATGTTTTGTAGCACGTCGATGAAAGTAGGTTTCTGCTAGTATAATTATCCCAGTTCTCGGTACAAAATGTTTTTTGGAGTGCGCTTAGTCGGTTCGCGTGCAAACGCTTGCCTTAAGCCCTGCGCCCAGGTCAACGGAGCGCTCCGCCGCAGGGACCTTTTCAACCACAAAGCCTAGAACACAAAAAAATCCTCGCCACCAGCAAAACACCTCCCCGCCCTCTAAATCCGGCCCTGTGAATTAGAAGTCGTCGAGAGGTGAAGACCTGCAAGCTGATACCAGTCCGATGGAAGTAGCCGACGCCCCAGCATATCATCTCCCGTGAAGGATCAATGGTTTCGGGCATCTCCGCCGGTACGGACCCACGTAGCTTGGATGCGGGAGACTCGAACCACCCCCTCCCCCGAATACCTCCCTTGGGCCTTTGGCGCACGGGGATCAAGGCTCAGAAGGATGACCGCCCGTTGACGTACTCCGCGCGGCAACCAGGAAGCTTCGCTCGCGATGAAATGCGCTCAAGGGCCCGGGCCAGGGGGGAAGAGGCCACCGTCCCGCCGGCGTGTCCTCCATGCGGTACCACGACAAAAGTGATGGCGCCCACTCCCTGCCGAGGCTCTCCCAGTCGCGTAGCTTAGGGCCACTTTACGTGAAACGCGGAGGGTACTGGGCCGGGTCCCCTGAGCTGGTTCCTGTCGAAAATATGAGAGTTGATCGGAAATGAGGGTCAGTAAAGGCGGCGAAGGAAGGAATTGGGCCGACAAGTTGTGTGCGCAGACTATCCTGGACACTGTGGGATAATCAGAGCGTTAGAGGACATATAACTATGCTAGTTTCGTACCTGAGAGTATTGGTCGAGTAGGAGGGAGGAGGGACCCAGATGGTGAAGGTTGACAGCAGGAATCAAATGGTGGCGGGGACAAACATAGGGGATTCAGCACAGCAAACAAAAACAAAAATTAAAACAGACCTATACTCGCATCTGTTTTTGAACATAAGGAAAGTTCTATCTTCACGAAGCATCTCCACAGACAGTTTATTCGTGTGGCAGTGTATCTGAGACATATCGCGTGGGGTACCAATCTTTAAATCGTGTGAAGCTCATCGATCGAGGACGCGACGATGCTGCATAACTTGGGAATCTTGAACCTGTGGTTGAATTTATCACGTGCGGAATTATGATAAGGGGGTTGATTGTTTAACTGAGCAAGAATCTTCAGATGTCCTGGGGCCTTTCACCAGAATATGTCTGTTGAATTTGTGTTGAGCGCAAGTTGAACATGGCTGCTATTGTCCAATACGAGAGCCCGTTCGACATGGCCGGTGGATCTTTATGTGACTTTCGTGAGGGCAATCAAAGGCCAGCTAATTTCGGATTGGACACCTTCGCCAACGAAAGTGGTGAAATTCCACACCACAACCCAGATGTAGGATTTTAGGATGCTTCTGCAGACTGAGTACCCTTACTACAAACATCCCAAAAAAAAAAAGGTAAGATACTATACAATCACATCTGATAAGATAAGATGAGGGATAAGATGGCTTGCGTCACCCGTCACCACAAATTTCACTTGGATTTCACGGTCGCGTCCTGGATCATCGGGCGCGAAGGGCACATGGTCACTGACGCGTCCCCTAGGCGCTTACGCGTCTCTTGCTATTTAGGCAGAGATTGTTTCGCCCATCTTCACCCAATTTTCACCTCTCCACTACATATCGCCCCCTATGTCGCCCCCCAGCACGAAGATCGAATATTCCACCAACGGCATGCCTTTCCGGCGACTGGGCTCCAGCGGCCTTCGAGTGCCTCTGCTCTCTCGGAGGATGTACGTGTTCTGGCAGCTATTGGATGTTTATTTACTCACACGCTTAGGGCTCACCATCGGTGGCACGTAGACTCGTTACCAGTCTGCCTATGAATGGCAAAAAGTGTGGCAAGCACTTTGCCGTAGGCAGAGCTCGCCTCATTTTTTTTTGCTCCTCGTAGGCAGACTGGTCACGAGTCTAGGTGGCACTGTTGTTGGAGATCCGGTCAAGGTAACTGCTCAGTGGACCTGTTACTTTGCGCATGACCAGACAGTTCTACAGGATATCATAAAAACAGCATTCGAAAATGGTATCAACATGTTCGACACGGCCGAGACGTACGCGGACGGGAAATCCGAGGAAGAAATGTAACGAAAAATTCCCAGTCTGTTCAACTCATCTGGCCTTGATTGTAGGGGACGCGTTATCGAAGAGCTTGGCCTTCGACGAACGGACCTCATTATTTCAACCAAGATCTTCTGGGGCCCCGGGGCGGACCCAACGAGACGGGCTTGTCCCGCAAGCAGTCAGTCGGTTCATCTTGGCCTGTTCTCCATGCATCTAATATCCCATGACCAGCATTATCGAAGGAACAAAGGAAAGTCTCGCGCGCCTACGACTCACCTACGTCGATGTTGTACTTGCTCATCGCTGCGACTCGACCGGTAAGGGTTCGAGCGGTAAATATATGCATCCACATTTCTGATTCTTTTATAGTTCCGATGGAAGATATCGTGCGGGCCTTGAATTACGTGATTGAACAAGGCTGGGGGGGTATTTATGGGGAAATGTTTCTATTCTCCGTGATCTGGTTCCCTAGCAGGCGTTTTACTGAGGAACATCGGAATGGACTGCGCAAGAAATTGAAGAAGCCCACCGTATGCCATTATGATTTAGCCTTGGGAGACCTTTGACTGTCGATTTTCGGTTAGACATCGCCACGAAATTAAACCTCATTGCCCCGATTACTGAGCAATGCCAGCACAGGTGGGCTCGTGTCTTATTCTGCTGCTTAAAAGCTGACCGTCCCCCTTCTAGCATGTTCGAGCGTGATCGCCCGGAGAAGGAATATGCGTGCGCCTTTTATCCTCCGCCATCTCCTGAACATTCATCTAACTTAAAGACCCAGCGCGCTGTACAGGAAACATGGACTCGGAGTTATGGCATTTTCGCCGCTCTATTTCGGCTTCTCACCGGGAAGGTATGTCGGTCGAATCAAGGGAGATAGATTCATGTTGAACAGCGTGTCCAGTACAACGACGGAATCCCAGCAAACTCACGGTTCGCTGTCGAGGCCACTTTTAAGGAGGCCGCGGATGAACTGCTGGCTGCGGAAGGTCGCGAGAAAATCAGGAAGGTCAAGGAGCTCACTAAGACCGCCGAGGGTAAGTGGTTCCGCAATTTCGCAGTAAAACGAACGATCAAAATAATGTCTCCCTTTCAGGGCTGGGGTCCACGTCCACTGCGCTCGCCCTCGCATGGGTCGCAAAGGATCCTCACACCTCGACCGTCATCCTTGGCGTTACATCCCCCGAGCAGCTCCAGCAAAATTTGAAGGCGCTCGAGGTGCTCCCGAAACTGACAGACGAGCTTATGGAGCAAGTGGACAAAATCTTGGGGAACAAAGCTGCCACGGAGGTGCGCGTTTAATTCATTTCCGACGACCTACCTAACAAAGTTGCAGGCGAACTATGGCAGACCGTTGCTGGATACATTTGGAAGGCAATGAATGGAAATGTAAAGTCATCGTTTGTAAGAGTCAGGGAAGGTTTCCCTACATGACCGTTTTACGTAGTTCCCAAACATTTACATAGCGCACACAAAGGCGGAAATTTACCAAGTGGGTCGTGAACCGTCTCAAAATATTCGAGAGTGATACGCTTTGAGGGCCGCTTGCACCGCTTAATTGTCCCGTTTGATAATGGCCAGACGTCCTGCATATTTTGGCGTGATGGACATCGGCAGAGGCACGCTTGTGGAACTTAGGAAAATATTAGTGCCTGTTGTATAGCTACATACGCGCAGGGAATAATCGCACCATCCGTGTAAGCGAATATATCGTCGATCCCCTGACCGTTCTCGTTGCCAAGAGGATCCGTGAGATGCTGCTGCCAACATGAGTAGACGGCCGATGATCGATTTCTTAACGGACCTTATGAAAATGCAAGTCTTGGTCTCCAATCAGCGTTCTGGTTGGTGCTAGTCTCTGGCAGTAGATACACGGCCCTCCAAGATGCCATGCCACTATTTCTGGAGATAAATATGGGGCTCATGTATACTACTTGGTCGCGGAGCTCCGCAGGAGTTCTATGAAAGAACGTGTGTCACTGCTGACAATTGTACGCCTGGAAATGCCATAAGCTCACTTCGGGGTCGGAGATACTGTAGTCAGCATCGATTTTCAAGCATGCGAAGGAAGGAGGAGCACAAACTGCGGCTGACTGAGAAGGCCGAGTCGAAGATGCGTTTGAACATTGATGCGATTGATGCTTACGACAATGTCCAAATTTAGACCGCCTATCACTCGAGTTCAACTGTCATCGGGCAAAAAATGCATATATATTTCCAAAGCTAACCTGTGGTGCTAACGTTAGAAGAGTTGTGTACACGCTACAGTCAACAACAGTGAGAATCTCGTATAATGATAACTGAAACTGAAAGAATTGAATCGTGACCGAAGGTTGTATAAGTAAGTTACTACGTAGTCTATTAGGGGAGTCCAAGATTGAAGCCGGCAGTAGAATCTAAGAATTAAATATAGGATCAAGAAAAATATGTGAGGAATCAAAGTCCGAGCGCATCGCATTTCTGCTGGACTTTGGTCAACTGGTATTCTACAAACCGAATTCAATAGCTGCATCGAAATGTGAAAAAGGACTCACGAATAAGTGGACTATCTATCGCATAAATTGTCATCGTCGTCAGACCATTCTGCAGGTCGACCAGAAGGGCGGCCTCTTCGCTGTTCCATGCCACGTCCACATTTAATGTGCTCCCGAGGCTCGAGCGGAAGTACCGCGTCCGCTCGATGTCGCGGATGATCACCTGGCACGCGAGGAGGAGAAGCGTGCCAACGACTGGCGCCGCGCACATGAAATCCGGGACATTCGTATCCCCAAGGACGGTGAGAATCGTGCGCGCGGCGTTCACGCAGACCGTGCTCGTGTCCGCGCCGTTCTTATGCAGCTGAATTAACGCCGTCCCGAGCAGAGCGTGCGTTATGGCGAGCGTGCGCGCGTCGTCTCGGCGGCCGTAATAGTCACCGACAAGCGGGATCCCAGCACTAAACTGCTGGATGCGCGCGTTGAGCCATCCGCTCGTGTTCATGTATGCCGCGGCCGCCTGGGGTGCCATAGCTGGAAATTTCATGAGAAAGGAGAAAAAAGGGGAGCTCTGAATGCCTACCGGGGGACCAGGTCTTTGCGAGCTGTACAGCGCGCTGCAGGAGGACCGAGGCCTGGATTTGCAATGCAAACACTGAGGTGGGCCCCGGAACACCACGGACAACAAAGTTGTTCACAGTATCGTTGCCACGAAAGTCACTTGGCAACATACCCAGCTCGTATTCCGTGATATCAAGCGGCCATGGGGTGTCGATGTGTAGGCCGGGAGAATCGAGGATGCTGAAGCTGTTGGCGGACCGCAGGGTCATGATGAGGTTGTTCTGGTGAAAGACCACCGTCCAAAAACCCCGGATGCGTTCGCCTTCCTCCACATCGTCGCGCGGCGGCTCGGGGAACACCTCTGCAAAGCCAGGTACGCCAAGAAGAGGAGGGGATGACGGACGAGAAGAGCGAATATTGTGAAGGTGATAGCCCAGAGCTAGTGTCACAGCGCCATTGGTATGGAACTCGGCCTCCAAGAACTGTTTATTGCGCAGAAAATATGTTGAGAGGAGAACGTGAGCTTGAATGGTGTGGATTCTATGGACGGGGTGGACGCTGTCCGATAATTCTGTGGAGATGTGTTGTTGCGCGCGCCGAATGAAGACCGCTTCGTATGAGATCATGGGTTCGGAGCGAGAGAGGTGTATGCCCCAGAGGTATACGGCACACAAGAGAGCGGGTGATGGGCGGGCTGGGTGGCCGAGAGGCAATTGAAGGAGAGCAGATGCACGGAAGCGACCAATGTGCATGAAGAAGCCAAATTGCGGCGCGTGTGGTAGGAATTGGTCCAGACTAAATAGAGGAGAGTGAGTACTTTACACCAAATATATTTTTTAAATCGCCGACAGCATTTGCATCATTGCCAGAGGAGGTTCCTGAGAAATCGTTTAAATGGGACTAGAAAGACGGGGGGAAAATCGCAATTACTTGAACGCCAAGGAGCGAATGGTCCGAGTCTCTGTCAGGAGATGAAACTAAACTTGATCCACCTGGCAGTCGCATTCACTAAAACCCTAAGACGCTCTGGAGAGTCTTACCAGATATTACACTTGATACCGGGCTCGAGGTGGACGTTCTTAAGTAGTTGAACGAACTATCTGAAGCCTCTGCCCCGAAAGAGACAGGATCGGGGGGCGTGAGCATCATACGCGGTGGAATGCCGTCCGTGCTTTCCAACTCCTTAACACGGGCTTTGAGACGACTGATTGTTGCTTGCAGTTCTTTCGTCCGAGAGTTAACATCGCTAAATTCACACTCGTCGTCCTTGGGAACTCGAGTGCAGGGTCCGCAGACCGGGCGCTAAATTTCGTTCAGCGGCGCCCGGCAGATGAGAGGATGGTGACTTACAGCACCATCACATCTCTTGAAAGGATGCGGAATTTAGAAAAGCTGATGATATATGAATGCACTATCACTCACTATCTTTAAATGCCTTGATAAAAAAAACGCTCAGTTTGATCGGCGCAAATGGGCCATAAATGCACGTACCTGCAGTTCAAGCACGCCTTTCCGCGCCTGAGCGGTTCAGTCCGAGGTTTAGGGGGACGCTTTCTAGGAGGAGGCTTGGTAACTCCACTGGGGTTTGAAGACATTTAATGCAATTGAAGTGATAAATTCTCCCGCGCCGCCCGCCCATGTTATACCCATAGCAAGGCCCTCGAAGGCAGCCTGAAGACACTCCAGGCGTGATTTGCTGCATAATCGACCAGTAAGCAAGTTCTCCGCAGCAACTGTCCGTATGTGGGAACTGCGACGTGGTCGTTGATGGCAAGGGCACTTGACCGTGCCTGCCGGACAATTGCGGTGCCGAAGTGATCACGTGTCGCATTACAGAGCACTGCCACTTCCGCCGCCTCAAAATATCCTCTGTGGATCCTGATATGCGTAAAATCGCGATGCATCATTTACTGTGTGTACCTGGGGTTTTCCCTTAATTTATCAAATCGTGGTACAGGTTTCCGCAGATCCCGCCAAGCGTAACGTTACTAACTCGCACGTGTATGCAACGTTAATCCATAGGTGCTACTTGCTGAAGCTCGTTGCATGACTCCTATCCCGCGTTGAACTGAGAACTAAACTACGGAGATTTCTTTCGTACCATGGCTATGCTTCGTGACACAATAGACCTCCGTTATCAAACCCCGTATAACTTACTGCCTTTGTCCCAAACAAAAGGTTTAGCACACAACTCAGATGTGAACGTCCATCTCCGAAGTCTCTCTAGATCCTCGTCCAACATGGAAAAATACTTGCACAGGGGTGTCGGGTTTAATCGAATGGCCTCGATATAACCATCCACGCAAGTAAATTTTCGATTTAATCCCTAACCGATGTTGAATATTATCCTCCAATGCCCGCTATCTTATAAAGATAGTGGGTTTTTGTGGGTGGATCGTTTTGTGATCGTGTGTCCGGATATGGTTACTCCCATTAGGCGAAATTTACTTTTATGGAAGGTCCTGATGCCATCTGTCAACGACTCGGAGTTGTCCGTTCATTCCGACCCCTCTCTGCTTGCCTCCCTAATCGCTGAGCCCGCGCTGAGCCGGTCATTTCTTTTTCTGAGCCCTGGCGGACTGGGATGTCCCACGTATGTAGTACGGCCTCTGTTTGAATTTGGGACCTTACTGGCAATCTTTCTCCTCGGCGCCGCGAGGAGCGACCGAAGGTCGGCGACGAGTGGCGCGCCAGTTTATTTTACTAACTTAAAAATCTTAGAGGCCAAAATCAAGGTCATTAGCCAAAAAAAACCTGCGGCCTCAGCCAATCTCGTGAAGATCTGGCCACTAGCAGAACTTCTTTCCTTCCAATGGGGTACTGTCGAGAAGCGAATTGTGTGCCACTGATGCAGCTTACTTTATGCAGCAGGAACAAGGGAGACTTCGTCCGAAAGAATTGCTGCATCACATACACGGCCTCAAGCGCCTCATTCAGTTTCACATGATATTAGAGAGACAAATGCGGAGCCAACACAACCCACACGCAGTGGGTAGCTTGCATCACAGCTTTTACTTCCATGTAATATGAGACCGTGAAGATGTACTAAAGAATTTTGTGAGTTGGATGAAATGTCCATGCTGCGTGATTCGTATGGGACAGCTGGAGATAGATAGCGGGCAGTGCCGCGCAGCGGGCTACCCCAGTTATTTTCCTTGGTCGCCCCAATGATTGTGGAATGCTGTCAGAATTGCCTAGAACGGTGACCAGCGGTGTGTTCCGTTTTGGGCGAACTTGACAGCATGAGCAAATAGATCCACGTGGTCATCAAGTTCTGGGTCCGTGTCGATCAGCAATCTTGTTCCATTCTACTCTCTCAGAGTCTCTGGACTTGCTCTGGGCTGCGCAAATTTGACGCGCAAATCGTAAGGACGGTAGTTTCTAGTTTCACAGACGCGCTGATCTCATCTCGCAGGGCACTCATGGCATCGACGGACTCGGACGATGGGCCTTTTACACCAGAGGAGGAGCTTATGGTAGAGCTAATCCGCGACATGCGTATCCCCCAAGCAATCCTCTTCTCTGATACGGCATTCAACGATCCGTTACGACCCCAATATTGCGCGAAATGCTTGCACGGCATTTGGCTCCTCATGTTCGAAACGGATGATGATGGAGCGCTCCCAGCTGCCTTTCATTTCATCGTTTATGGACGTACCGAGGCCCAGATGACGAGCCTCATCGAATACATGTCCAGTTGTCGCTGTGAAGACACTCCTCACGACGTGATCGATACCGAATTCATACGCTCCTTTCATGAAAACGCGGAAGAGATCCAGGCCATGGCCGCAGGAGTCGTGCATTTGGCTGCCCCTCCGCACTTCCACTCGCTGATGAAGATATTATCCATTCGTATCCTCACCACTCTCCGAAAAACAAATCCCATCAAACTCGCCAAAAACAAAGGGCGACAGGAATGGCCGACTACTCTTGAAGATATCATCATACCCAGTGTGGGACCCGAGACGACTGTCAAATCGTTGGAACAATGGATTCGTCGCATGTCCATCGAAGATCCTTGGCCAATAGAGCTACTCAGCTCGATCGCGTATATCGCTCGCTCTCTTATCTGTCCGGCCATGTTACATTCCCCCACTTTGCTTCCCACCATCGTTCGCACCGCTCTGGAGATCTGCGACGACGCTGCCTCTCATCTTTCGCCGCTAAACCCCGTGCCCAAGATCACCGAAGCGAGCGACCAGTTGGTTTGGCGATTGCCCTTCATCACCGGTTTCTTCAGCAATATCTTTTTACGATCGGGCGGTTCCCCGGGGGTGTTAGATAACCTCCCTCTCGAACAGAAGAAAACCATAATGCGGATGTGCGCACAAGCTATCGACCTTGTGAAGTCGCCACTAATCGTGCAACACGCTCCTGAAGAGGACAGGACTACCTTGATCCATGATTTCACCTCAACTCTAACTCTCGTTTTCGACCTCGATGTGCCGACTGATGGCATAGATCCTGCTCTCATCCACCATGCTCTCACCGAACTCAATCGCACCCTCAATGGGCCACCGCTCACGATTATTCGCATCCTCCTGATGGCGTGGAAACAGTCAATGAGGTGCTACGCGAGGTCCTGCCCAGAATCGCTCCAGACCTCCCATACTTTCAAGCGGTGTTCCGGGTGCAAGGTGGTATCCTATTGCGGCCCAGAGTGTCAAAGACGGGCATGGAGAGATCATAAACCGCTCTGCCGGGCGATCGCAAAGATTATCCGAGACGGAGGAGGCGACATTGAATCCGAAACATTCAAACAGAATTGTGAAGCGGGAAAGGTGGATGCTGACGAAGCCCAGATGGTGGTTGGCGCCTTCAGTGCTTGGCGGAGCACCCATGGGCGCGTTAACGTGTAAAATGGGTGAACATTTATTTCAGTAAGTACAACGATCAATTTATTTTTTCAAATGCACTTCCAGAACATCGCCGGTAGAGCTTGCAGTCCACCTGTTCAGCTGCTTGATTAGATTGGATGTTTTAATGGTGGTTTGGGTAGACTGTAAGTATTCGGAGGTTGATCAAGACCGCACCAAGATCGCATCCTACCAATGAGTTGAGATTTCAATGGTGACTGAAATAATGGAATGCCATGAAACTTGAGGCTTTTCAGACGCGTTTCTTTTTATCGAGGTTTAAGTACCCTAGGTTGACGTAATGCACTTTCCGGTTTTCAACTGGCGGAAGAAATGCAGTATCCGTAGCATACATTAGACGCCATGTATGTAGTACGGGCCCCGGTGTTCCTTCGAGGGACCTTGCCGGTAATTCCTTCCTTCCTTCCGGTTGTCTCCTCCGGCATCCGGTGACCATCAGGTTTATTTTTACACTTCACGGGAGCAATGCCGTCAACAGGAACCACTCGCACGATTAAATTTCAGTCCAAGGACTCATTCCTTTGTTCCACACCGGCCAGCGTCTCTTAACTTCCATCACATTAGGTTGCTCAATGGGATGGGCTTGGTTTCCGAAGTTCTTTTACCAAAACTGGAAGTCATCAATGCATCAACCATTGATCGGGCGTTCATCAGACTCGGACTTTCTTGCGAACGGCAACCGGGCCCCGGGGGAAATATAAAAGTGACCAGACTCGTGGCATTTCGGCAGCTATCCGCACACACTTTCTCTTTCCACCCCCAATTGCGCAAGTCGCTTTTTAGCCTTCAAATACATTCTTTCAATTTCGCTCTTTGAATCTCGACCGATATTCACAACTTAAAGGTTGGTCTGCCCACCTGCGTTCGTGGCGAAGCCTGCTCATTCATTGATACACAGATGTTCTTTGCTCGCTTCATCGTCTTCGTTTCGGCCTTCCTCGTGGCATCTCTGGTCGATGCACTTCCCTTGCAATCGCGCGCTTCGGCTTTGAATGTGGCAAAATGCACTAACCCGGCTACCACGCTCGTGACGCATGATTGCAATGTTGCTCTGCTTGGGGTGCGTTACCTCTTCCGATGTGCTCTAACATCCGACTGACCTCCTGGTTCAGCTCGGGCCTGGTGGGATTGCTGGCGCAATGTCAGTCGTGAACTTTTCCCAATCTTCGCATTGGTCCTTATATTTCCTTCATAGCGAATTCCTTCGCGTGAATGCGGCATCCGCGACGTCTGCTAGCGGAACCTGCAGAGTTACTGTGACTGCAGTCGACGGCGGTATGGAAACCGCGACCTCTTTTTTAAAACCTTTCCTGACTCGGATTTGACTTAGGAACTACGATTGATATCAGCAAAGGCCGGCTGGAGGGGCACGGGTCGGCGAACGGTGGATTCGACGTGAGTTTCCCCAGCTTCTTGGCCTTGAGCCCCGCTCATATTTTTTTCCTAGAACCTCCTCACAGCGTGCGGTGCCTCGCCAGGATCTATGGTCATTGGCGGAGGGGCTTTACCCGCAGGAAACATTGAAGTTGCTATTTCTGCGGCTTAATTGAAGGATGTAGCGGTCTTTTGTGACTTCACTTACATCCCGCTTTTGGACAAATGTCAAACTTGAAGCAGATTGTGCTCGCTCCTTGCTCTTCTAAGTTCTGAGATCCATCACCGCCCAGGTACAAATGGGGTTATGAAAGTTCTTTGCTCCTGACACATAACCAAATATTGCGCGGACTTGGGTGCCGAGTGCCAAGTGAGCGCGCTGAGCGCTGAGCCTTATAACTCGCAGTCTTAGGCAACCGCTCAACGTTCTACAACCCACTTCCATTTTCCTCATGGACGACAATGCTGCAGGCCTCGTAAGACAACATCGTTAAGCAGACATTAGTAACAGTCCACTGACGAGAGTGCGCGCGTTTGCAGGTTATCGATAACGGCTCGGGGACAATCAAGGCTGGGTGCAAGTCTCTCACTTAAGTTTGAGCAATATTTGGATGCTGATTTGACAGTTCAGTCGCTGGTAAATTAAAATAATTCCGGCTGTAAATGAAAAGCGTCTAACCTCCTTTTACAGGCGAGGATGCACCCTACTCCGTTTTCCCGTAGGAAGTTCGCTGTCTTGAATGATCTCAGCCAATTTATACTCTCCATTCTTCTTAGGTGCATTGTGGGTCGCTCTGGATTTCACGACAAATGCTATGTTGGGTAGGTTACTTTTTAATTGTCATTGAGATGGACTGACTGGTTCCAGCGGTGAAGCACAGGCCAAGCGAGGTATTCTCGGTCTCAGATGCCCCATCGATGAGGGTGTTATCACGAACTGGTTCAACATGGAGAAGCTCTGGCACCACACGTTCTACAACGAGCTCCATGTCGCGCCTGAAGAGCATCCCGTCCTCCTGACTGACTCGCCCCTCAGCTCTAAAGCAAATCGCGAAAAAATGGCGCAAATTATGTTTGAGACATTTGATGTCCCCGCGTTTTACGTGCAGATCGCAGCCGTGCTGTCGCTGTACGCTTCCGGCCAGACTACTGGTGTTGTGCTGGACTCGGGCGACGGCGTGTCTCATGCCGTTCCAATCCACGAGGGATTCTCATTGCCGCATGCAATGCTCAGCGCAGAGATCGCGGGTGGAGCCTTGACAGACCAGTTGATCAAGAATCTCATGGATCGAGGATTCCCGTTGACGACCAGTGCTGAGCGCGACATCGTCCGAGATGTCAAGGAAACATTGTGCTATGTCGCTCTTGATTTCGAACAAGAACTCCAGATGGCGCATTCCGAAAAGACGTATGAACTCCCCGATGGAATGATGATTACCATCGGAGACGAGTGGTCGGTGACCGTGGTCAGCGCGTTGATTCAATGCTCATGGACCTATATCAGTTTCCGAAGTCCAGAGGTTTTGTTCAGGCCCTCGCTTATGGAGAGTGGACTACCAGGCGTACATGAAATGACGTAAGGAACCTTTGGACTGAATGTATTCCCATTTCTAACTGTTAAACCTAGGTTCAACTCCATTCAGAAATGCGATATGCACATACGGCCGTTTCTGTACGAGAACGTCGTCCTTTCCGGAGGAAGCACGCTGTTCCCTGGTATGCTCGACCGCATGCAGAAGGAGCTGAGCGCACTCGCTCTACCTAGTGCCAAGGTTGCAATTAATCTAAACAAGCCCAACACACACTGACAATTCCATCAGGTCAAAATCTACGCGCCTCCAGAACGGAAATATTCGGCATGGATCGGCGGATCCATGCTAACTGCTCTCAGTACCTTCCAGAACTCGTGGTGCTTGAGACAGGAGTACGATGAATCTGGGCCCGCCGTCATACATCGGAGTAGGTCTTGCCAGGCTGGCCATTTGTAGTCTTTGACTGAGTCGTTTTCAGAGTGTCTTTAGGATGCAACTGCTATATTTATATTATTTACGCTGTCTAGTGTGAAAACGACTGTGTGCCTGGTTATTGAGCTGGGATAGATCTACCTTGTAGTACGACTTCGAGATGTGCAATGTTGAAACGAATTTAAAAATACAACGTGCGTGGTTGTGATTCAAAATTTTAAATACCCTCGCCAACTGATACGACTTGCAATAAATTCCTGCCATCCCTCACCGATGAAGAATTCAGTTGGATGGACGTAGCGTAGTTGAACCGATGGCAGTGTCGACAATTTGGTTCTGTTATGGCAACTATGCAGGTGTAACGTCACGTCACGTCACGGCAATCCACCGCCAAATTTCTCTTTCTCCTCAAGACCTCAAGACATGGCCTCCCGCCCCACCGTGAACATCCATGGAGCCTCTGGAGGTGCGTCTACGCGTCCTACACGCCGCCCATAACCGCTAATAGGAAAAAAAATGAAAAACAGAGGCATCGACCTCCCTTCCCCTCCCCGCGGTCTTGACGGCACCCATCAGGCTCGATGTTGTTGCCCAGGTGCACAGTGCGTTTTCTGTATATTCGCTATGCAAAGAGATACTGAACGGTCGTCTTTGCAGAGAGCATCGCAAAGAACAAAAGGCAGGCGTACTCCGTCAGCGAAAAGGCCGGACACCAGACCAGCGCTGAGTCGTGGGGAACTGGTCGTGCTGTTGCCCGTATTCCCCGTGTTGGCGGCTCGGGTACCCACCGTGCTGGCCAGGTCCGAATATCTTTTTCTCGACGCAAATATTTCTGACTTGTGCGCACAGGCTGCTTTCGGAAACATGTGCCGTGGTGGACGCATGTTCGCTCCCACCAAGACCTGGCGCAAGTGGCACGTCAAGGTTAACCAGAACCAGCGCCGCTTTGCGGTCGTTTCTGCGCTCGCTGCATCGGCGTTGCCTTCGCTGGTCCTCGCCCGCGGCCACCGCATCGAGCAGATCGAGGAGGTCCCTCTCGTCGTTGCCTCCGCCGCCGAGTCCTTCACCAAAACCAAGGAGGCCGTCGCTCTCCTCAAGTCGCTGAACGCCTACGCCGACGTCATCAAGGTGTCCAACTCCCGCAAGCTGCGCGCCGGCAAAGGAAAGATGCGCAACCGCAGACACCGCCAGCGCCGCGGCCCCCTCGTCGTCTACAACGAGGACAACGGCATCGTCAAGGCGTTCCGCAACTTGCCCGGCGTCGAGCTCGTCAACGTCCGCAGGCTCAACCTCCTGCAGCTCGCCCCCGGTGGCCATCTCGGCCGTTTCGTCATCTGGACCGAGGGTGCCTTCGCGCTCCTCGACGAGGTGTTCGGAACCTTCGACAAGGTCTCCACCCACAAGAAGGACTACCTGTGCGTTTTTTCTGTTTTTCCTGATTCTCGATTGGCTTATGCTGATCCGTGCGCAGGCTGCCCACGGCCAAGATCGCCAACCCCGACGTCACCCGTCTGATCAACAGCGACGAGATTCAGTCCGTCGTCCGCCCCGCCGGCCAGAAGCTCCAGAAGCGCCCCTGGACGCAGAAGAAGAACCCCCTCGTCAACAAGGCCGTTCTCTTCCGCCTCAACCCGTACGCAAAGACCATCCGCAGGCAGGAGCTCCGTATGTCGTCTGCCAGCCGTGTCGCTGCCGTTGGCTCACTCCATTTACAGTCAAGCAGGAGCGCCTCAAGAAGAAGAACGCGAAGAAGCCCAAGCAGCCCACCGCTGCCGGCGAGGCCTTCACGACCACCCTCTTCGCTCCTTAAAAGCTTCGTTGGATCGGACGGGAACGGGACGAGCGGGAGTTTATGCGTTTTGTTATATGATACTTTTGCGTACTTCTGCAATGCCTATGCGCTTACCCATGCCGTATCTATCAGCCGAAATACTCCACGACGTTCTGCAGTGCCGGGGGCTCGTTGGTGGCTCTGGCAATAGCCTCCCGGCGTTCGTCCACTACCTGCCGCGTGAAAGAACTAGGACTGTTGGCGCCTGCCTCGAACTGAGATACTCGTGGATGCTCACCTCGTGCGCGCGCAGCCAGGCGCGCCGCTGACGAACAGTAGCGCCTGCGTGCCGATGATCTTGTCCACGATAGCACGCACGCCCGCGTCCTCGAGCAGCTCCGGCTCCCACTCGCCCTCGAGCGCAGCAAGCCGCGCATCCGTCAGCTCCGCGATCTCCCAGCCCTCCAGCTCGCCGCCCTCCGCAAACGCATCACCCAGGATCCCCACCGCCTCTGCATGCAGCGGCCCTACGTTGCGGAATGTCCCCGACTTGCGCGCGGTCCCCGCGTCCGCTGCGGCACCAAAGTCCACGCCCGGGCGCGCGCTGCGGTGTAGGGTGTGTGGATAGTCGCTCGCGAGCCAGACGGTGCGTACGCCGCCCGGGAGGCGCGCCAGTGTCTCGACGAGCGCGTGCGCGCAGTGCGGGAGCGAGGCGGGCGGGACGGACTCCATGCGCCAGTGCACCATCGCGAACGGTGCGCGGGGGGCGAGGGCGGCGGCGAGGTCGTGCAGGCGCGGGGCGTAGTGCAGGCGCGGGCGGGCGGGCGCGGGGGGGAAGATCGGGTGGCGGAGATCCCAGGTGAGGACGAGAACGGCGGGGTCGGAGTCGGAGTCTGTATGCGAGAGGGAGGACGCGGCGTGGGTGTCGGGCCTGGACAGAGCGTCGAGGATGGAGGCGGCGATGGGCCGGTGCTGGGCGTGGGGCTTGAGGTGGATGTGCAGAGGCGCATGGGCGTCGAGGCGAAGGGCGCCGAATTTGGCGAAGCAGGGGGGAAGATCCATGGTGCTGTCCGTGGCGCCGACGCGAATCAAGACGTCGTCATTGAAGAAGTCCGTTCCCAGCTGAGCATCTTGCTGTTTGGCGGTGACGAAGCTGAGCTGCGCCGTAGGTGCCTCCGCCTCGACCCAGCGTCGGAACAGGTCCAGTTTCACCGTCGCTGCTCGATCGTCGGGCGTTCCCAAGTCATCCGTCAATCTCTCCAGGTCGTAGTACATGTCGAAATCCGACTTGAAGCACGCCCCCATGCGGCTCTTCCCCACATTTGGGAGCACCAGAATCCGGTCCAGTTTCTGGGCGAGCTGTAGGATCTCCATGAAGTGGATCCGGGCCTTCGATTCCTGCTCGCTGATCCGAAGAGGAAGGAGAAAACGGCAAGGCGCGGGACCGCATATATCTGGCGGCGGGGGAGGGGGAACTACTGGCTTTTTGGCTTCGGGGATCCGCGTCACGATGGGTGGCCAGTCATGGCTTGAGGCGAAGTACGGGCGCTCATCGGGGTCGGGATATATTTCGAGGTCGGCCAAGCGCTGGAGGATCGCGCGGTCTACGAACGGGACCTTGCGAGGAGGATCCGATGAAGCAGCGTCTGCCGTACGCGACTGGAACGTCGGTTGACTGGGATTCACGACCGCAGTTTGCTGTTTACTGGGAGATTTACCAGCGGGCGCAGTAGGAAGCTCTATTGAGGCGGTATGCCGGATCCGAAGAACGAACACAATGGTTACGAGGATTACAGAGAACAGGAAGGTCTTGTACATGTCGGAAACCTTGGCAAATGAAGGAAACCGCCGACTCTGACCGGGAGAAATCTTGGGCTTTTCAAGCTCGAGCGCTTCAGGTTGTAACGGCGAGGATCCAAAACTTCTAGATCTTGAGCGCAAGAGATGTGCGGAGGTTCGAGGGAATTTTGAATCCATTGACGGAAAATTGGGGTTGTGGCTTTCTGAGAACTCGGTTCAGCTGGAATCCAGAGGAGTCGTATAGTCGAGTTTGCGTAAGAGCGAGGTTGACAGGAGAACTCGGAGAGCGTACAGCGGCGCGCCGGCGGCAAACACCGGCCCGGGCACACGCCATCAAATCTCTTGCCTCGCCACCATCTTCTCCACCATCTTCTGTTGATCTTCGGTGTTCGGTTGGTTCAATCTCCCCAAGCTTTCCGCATTCTCCTGTTGTTTATAACTACTGCTTGCGTCTTGTTTTGGTCTGGTTGGATGTTAGTTACCCTTGTGGCTCTTGTTGGTCCAGTGCCTTGGCTCCTACGGCATAGGCTCAACTTGAAAAGGCTTTTATCAATATAAAGAAGACACGAAGATTCATTATCTCACTCCAATCTTCGCCCCTCACGATTCGGAACGGCCCGCGGCCACAGAGTTGTCTGACGGCTTGAAAACGTACTATGTCGACGCCATCAGCGTTTTTGAACCATTGACAACTGTGTCTAAACCTGTGGCTAGTGCACCACTTGCCACAACTTCGGCACGCATACATCATGCGGCCGTGGCACTGATTCGTCTGCCCCTTGTACCATCGGAGCTAAACAGAACAACGTGTCGAACGCATTTTCTTCACCTCGAGCTCCAGGTTCTTTCAATCTTTACTTAGCTCTCCTTTCTTCTCCAATGGCCCCAGTACCCTCTGATCCTGACCAAGCGTCGAATATCACGAGTGGCCTTACCAGCATTTTGTCCTGTTTGATTCCCGTGCTTGCTCTTCTATATATTGGCGGAGTATTTTGGACCCTCGACTATGCCCATCGTATCCGAAATCCTCTGGATAAAATGGTTTCGCCTGTAAAACATCGCTACGCCCCAAGTGAGTCTAGAATCGAGATTCTTTTTGGTCTTCATTAACTTCGGACGCCCCCAAGTTGCCTATGCGCTGGTGGTTATTAGTAGTCTGGTGGTGGTACGCGGGTTTTTGTAATAATGAACTGTACGCTAATGTAAACGACAGATTGCAATTCCGAGCTGGATACTTCTCCAGTACACTTTGCACCAGAACTACCCGAATATTGAAGCTCGAACTGCAATGCGACTTGTTCTGTTCGTCTCATTCGATTTTCCACAAAAAAGCGAGCTCATTTCTTAGTTTTACCGCTTGCTGGACGAGCGTGACAGCAGCGACATTTACTATCCTCGTCGTCCATCCAGCGTGGTCCAGGCATCCCGTTTCTTCCATTGGGACTCAATCAATATGGATCCTTCTGACCTGGACGTTCTGGATCGTTAGCGCCGCTGTTCTCAACGGCGCTATCCCCCAGCTGTTCAATAAGGACACATGCCAGCACTTGATATATTGCGGCCACATTCGGGCGGTTTTTGGTGAGCCATTTGTTCCGCCTGCATTATCAATGGTATTAATTACGAACAGCTTTTTCTGTGTTTGAGATGTGAGTACATCCTCCGGCAGGGAACGACAGCCGCGTCTGACTTTTCCCGCTGCAGTGTGGTGTTTACAGCAGGCATGGTAACAATGATGTGGCTTGCCTGGCGGTGTGCACGCGACGTGTGGTATCCCTCTCCGATCCGTAGCCAGACTGTCTGACGCGTGTACTTTCGATCATCCTGTCTGGTTCCGGGTAGGCGCCAAATGCATTTAATTTATTCTATTTACAAGTCCAACCAGCCCACAAAAGCGACTAAGGTTCGTACACAACCAAAAACGATGGCCGAATTGCATCGTTGGTGTACACAACCAGCTCATCATAATTTAAACTTCCGCCCTTCTCCGCCAAAACCTGATGGAGATGATCAGCGTATATATACCCAGCCAACATGGAAAGCGCTCACAGAATCGTAACCAGCCGGTGGTGCAGTCAGGGAGGTGTTGTCGTGGGTCAGCTTGCACCCTTTGCCGACAATCACCTTGTTGAGAAGAATTGCCTTGAGCGTAGAAGTGCAGTCGTTATGCGAGTAGTCGTTCGACCTTGATCTTGGCGTTAGCCAAATCACCACGGAATATTAACAGTAATTGCGCACTTCGAAGACGTGGAAGACGTGTATATTCCCTTGCCAAATCTTCTCAAAAATTCAGTAAACGGAAGTGAAAAGAGAGGAAACGGCCGCACCTGCCCCACCCGGTCTTCGTTCCCCAGAGGCTGATATCGAACGAAGATTTGACAATACAGCACAGCGAACAAGTTGTTGACGCGCAGAATTGCGTCTGGCCTTTGTCCCCCAGATTACATTCACGCCGCGTCCCGTGCCAGCGGCGATTCTCGTTCCCAGCCGATCGTCCCGACGCGACAAAATGCCCAGTATTTTCTACCTTCGCTCTGGATACCGAGTTCAGATAGAACCGTAACGAATAAATATTGTCTTACTGATAAGCGTTGTAGTTCGCCAGCGACGCTTGCGGTGCCACAATCTTGTATATTCGCCGCACAGGTGGACAAGTGGTTCCACTGTGTCTCCAGGATGCCTCGATGATAGTCATCAAAAGGGATCCCTATGGAAATGGCCAAGAAAATTTACCTTGAATTGATCAGCAACTGGGGAAGAACAACGGTACACTTTTTAGACACTGGCGAGAAAGAATTGTGACACGTACCGCTTTTGAACGTTGTATGTCCGACCGGAACTTCCAAAATCATGGGACCGTTCTTCTCCGCGTCGTCGGCACATGTTTGACCGCAAAAATGAGACTGCGGCTGCTTGGGCGCCTGTTTGCACATCAGACATATCGTCTCTCCGAGTCTACTCGAAATATATAAATCTGGAGGAAATTGGAGAGAACGCCCTACGTCTTGTGTGCTAAGGAACAGTAGTTCCCTACGCTCCCGTTTGCGTTAGTGTGAGACGGTTTCGAGCATCCAGGCGCGTGGCATGTCCCTGAGGAAATCGTGGTTGAATTTCCAATTTAGTATGCTTCTATAAAATAAAATACCGCACCTTTCGCATTGGGTTTAAGAACTGGGTTTTGGGCCGTTGCGTTCTTTGAGCAGGCCTTGCTGCAGAAAGGATGCGTTCGCTTCCCATCAAAGAACTTCGGGCGAACACCGCAAAACTAGAAAGAAATGAGATCCCGAAAAACTCAACAAAAGAGCGTAAATCTACGTCGCAATTCGCCGACTTGGGAATACTGCTGGTAAGACTCGGGGGCTGGGATGGTAGCTTGGCCTGATTTGCACAGCTCTTCGAACAGTAAGGATGGACTTTATTTCCGTCCGAGTATTTCGGTCGAAGTTGGCAGTTCTGAAGGGCAATTCAAACCCGAAAATAAAAGGCAGAATTGCTCTCGCTCACCTCGCATAAGTTTGAAGCAGTGGTTGAAACAGGCGGGCTGGCACTTACGGCAGCCGCAGCAGCACTGCTAGCGGTGCTGGTGCGTTGCGGAATATTGACTGGTGCCGAAGGCGCTGCCGGTGGTGGGTTCTGGCTAGCAGCGGGAGCGGGCGGATTCGCCGCGCTTGGCGGTGTCCACAATTGTTTCCCTCCTGGGTATTGTGTTCGCGAAGGTATGAAGAAGCGACAGCGCCATCGGAATGTGGGATGCCATTGGCGCTGACAAGAAAGGGGGCAGAAGGCTGTATGAGAGCGGAACACGGGCCAGTATCATAAATAGGTGAAATCGATGGGCAGATACCAACGAGGCTGGAGCGTGTAGTTCATGACAGCTCAACACACGCAGTTTCGGGGCAACCTCTACCTTGCACCGAACTCTCACCATGCCCTCACTCCTGCACTGGCCAACTCGACAGAAAGCTCAAGCTCCCGTACAAAACGATATGTGCGAGGTCAGAATTATGTCGGTTGTTTGATGGATGAGCTTCGACTTACTATCATTTCAGCAATGCGGCCAAAAACCGAAATTCATTGAGCCTGGAGGCTCTCGGCACCCGTATTGCAGCCGGAGCTGCGCAAAAAAGGCCCAAGGTCCGAGCCCGTCTGCCTGCGCACTTCGTGGATGCCGCGCCACAGGAAAGCCGGCGTTTTCGCACTTCTGCTCTGATGAGCACGGGAAGCGAGTGTTCGCTCGGCAACATGAACGGCAGCTAACTGCGATCGTATTGTATAGGCAAGCTGTCCGCCAGGGGCAGGTCGAAGGATGTGATGCGTGTCATGAATATCCTCGCGCCAGCGGCGATTTGTGTATCGCTTGTGATCGCAAGTCGACAGGTCCTCGCTTGAGAGAAGTGAACATCGGTGGGGCAACTTTCAAGACCGGTAAGTGAAGATCCCTCACCGCCGACATTTGTTCGCTCATCAATTAATCCAGTGCGAGCCCAATTCCTTAGCGAATGGGACTGTCCCAACACCGCTGCTCCCAAAGTCGAGAAAGTGTACCAGGTTTCGATTCCTCGGGACATCCGGGCTAGACACGACGCATACCGGTATGGCGGCTCTCGCTGGTTGCTGCATCCATGTGTCTGACGGATCATTTCGACTCACAGCGCAAACCAACGTGCCACGGAGGAAATTCGGGTTTTTCATAGTTCCCAGTGCATTTGCGACCTGGGTACGAAGACGCCCACTGTTGTGCAGCTTCAAGTCGTGCGGAATATGCTGCATCGTCAAGTCATCGTTCCGTGAATTCGCATTCGGAGAAACATTCAACAATGGACGGTGCGTTCGACGTCCGCACTATAATCTGCAGACCTTATTAACGAACGCACTCAGATTTGGAGAAGGAATTTACTCCTACAGAAATCCGAGCCTGGCGGACGTGCATGCAACTTCGGCCACAAGCACGCCGTATCGAGTAACGATCGCCTGCGATGTGTCTGTCGAGTCCGACTTCGAGGTATGCAGCCGATTTGTTCTCGATAGCGGGTCCTGATGAATCGATCGACCAGGTTCCCGACGAAGAGTCCGTTTTCGTTCCTACTGCCGATGCAATCGTTCCTGCTTATATTGTCATGTACACTGTATGATCTATAGCGTCTGTTTCACAGATAGGATGTATGTAAAATAAAATGAGCGGTTATCCAGCCGATCATGAAGCAATGGGTGTCTTGAAAAGCATTGAAATCATCGACTTGAGATCGCTGGGCTTCAGGTCGTCGTGGACCTCAAGATGCGGCCCCCCTGTGGTGTAGACGATGAGATACGCAGGGCGGATGGCTTCATTTGTGTAAACGACGGTTTCTCCGTAGTTGAGATCTCCTCCTGGAGTCCTACAACCTTTGGAAATAATTAGACGAGCGCAAGGAATCGAATGGTATATTCACAGAATGGTAACCGGTGGGCGGTTCAGTTAGATCTTCAGCGTTGTGTTGTCGATTTAAGGGATTTCCCACGACTACTCGGTTTACAAGTACTGCACGAAACGGAAAGTCGGGTAGACCCCTGAAGTAATCGTCTGCCTCTGTTAAGCGCGTCAAAATATGTACAACTTTAGACAAGAGGAATGAAACGCACTGGATGAACATGCCGTAGTATATATCCCCTTTCCGAATCTATAAAGCGACATTAGGGAGAGAAGAAATAAACTAAATTGAACGAAGGAAAACCTGCGAAATTTATGTCGCTTTCCTGGAAACATACCGCATCAAGACGAAGAGCTAGAAACGATGTAAAGAAATACTCACCGCAATTTTCGACCTCAAATGAGTTGCGCAGGACAGAACAAAGCAGGCATTCCGGTATATTACATAGTCGCGCCGGCTGTTTACCATCACCAAGTAAACACCTTTGATTGGTGCCATGGAAAAGCAACTGCTCATTTGCATATCTCGGTACGCAAGAAATTTCAACCAGCGCACTGCAAATTCTAACGTGAACAAGGGTCGCCAGACACAAAGAAACAGAATCAATTCATACCGGTATCTCAGGTATGAAATCAGGCTCTCCTCCGTCAACACAATCTCGAAAATGGCATGAACGCGGGGTTTAGGCTTCTTGGGATGCTTCCAGCCGTCTTGAAAATGTGTTTCCACTGTTCCAAAGTCAGTAAATATGACAATCGAGGGAGAAAGCGGCTGCGGTACGTTGAATGTATGTTGCATCCTTGGGATTCAAAGCAACCAGACGAGTGGTTTTTTTCTTCGTCCAATTACCTGGCCCCTTGATGCTGAATCGATGAAAAATCATTAGAGGATGGCCTGGGTGGGATATAACTGAAACACGTCGTACTGCACAGTCTGCAGGTGCTTTTAGCTTGCGCGACCGCGGGAAGGCCGAACGAAATGCGGCTGCGGCACCGACGCTTTCCCTCGAGCTATTTTCCTCGACGCATGTAGGTCGCGAGGACATGCATTGCCCGGCAAAAATGATGCCGTGCGGCAGCTCAACTTGAAACAAGGTGGTGGTTGGAAGCAAGGCTGGGTCACGGTCACAATGTGACTTCAGCGCTTTTCCTTATCCACCAACCATACTAGGCAGATGTCGCGCACAACCACGCGTAATCCTTTCATTTTCTGGTTTCCGACATGATAGGAAGACCCCTTCGCGTCGGAGCTGTCACTGCGGAACATTTCCAGCCTACATAAGGTTTACACGTGTACTCCGAGTCAGCACAGTATCGCCCCACCTCACTGTGTTATTAAAAAGAGCCTGCGCCAGCGGGAGTCTTCATATTTCGTCATGCAGTCCCCCACGCCCATTATCGTAACCCGTACTTCATCCAGCACAACCATGGTCTCCCCTTGGGACTCTCCCGACCCTTCTCCGTCATCTCCCACCGCGACCTCACCGATGCATTATCGCATAGAGCAGCGTAGATCTGTCTATGTTACGACGGACATCCTACCATCCCAGTGGGATACAGCCCAGCTCAATCACATCCTCGACATCGGAGAAATTCCAGCAGGCGATGATACTCGGGACATTCGCATCCGTCTCACTCGATCCATGCCGGACAGACCAATTATCCTCTATCCGGAGATCGAAGCTAAACCAGCGACGGATATAGTCGAGGTCCCTCGCCGTTCCAGCGCGTATCATCGTCAGCGGGACTCCAGGGCCGAGGTCGCGACGAAGCTTCAGACGTCCCCTATTTCTCGTCGTGGCTCTCCACGGACACCGACGCGAGCCCGCATTCTTTTCTATCATAAAACGGACCCGCATTACGGCTTTACGAACTTCTCTGCACATCCTGTGTTTTACGACGGCAAACGGTATCCAACGAGCGAGCATCTCTTTCAATCGTTCAAAGTGAGGAGTAGACACTACGTAATGCCAGCAATCGCTTGCTCATTTTTATCCAGTTTCAGCCGCATCGCCCTCGGCTCGCGGAGCACATTAGGACCTGTTCTGAGCGTCCCAGTGTCGCCTTCTCCGAAGCTCGCCGCTTTCAGCCAGAAGTCCGGTCCGACTGGAAAGACGTCAACATCCAAATGGTCTTTTTTTTTTGCTCCTCACCTTATTTTCTTGCTAACCGACACGATCCAGATGGACTTGGCGCTGTGGCACAAATTTACACAGCACGAGAGCCTCAAGAAAGAGTTACTGGCAACAGATGACGCGGAGCTCGTCGAGGTTTGCCTATTTTTACTCTGTACAATCGCTCAGCCCCTGATACACCTGTGGTAGGACTCGGACAAAGATTCCTTTTGGGGCGTCGGCGCGGATCGACGCGGTCGGAACGAACTCGGGAAGGCGCTGGAGAGGCTCCGAACCAAGCTCCGGGACCTGTGAATGAGTGCTATCGGATTTCACACCGCCTCCTTCCATTCCATTCTGTTCCCATGTTCTCGTTTTTTCGGTGCCTCCGACACGTGCAAGTAATATACCGTTGCCCATTGCCACCGCATGCCCTATCATCCGTCCTCAGTCTGCGCGCGTCCCATTTAAACATGTCTCTCTGTTGCGCCATGAGCAAACGTTGCACCCCAAATGGCTTCCCTCGCGTCGACCGTTCCTACCGCCCAACTGTGCGATGTAAGATATCGCTGCTCTACCTGTTGTACGTTGGGCTAACCTGAGCACCGTCAGTACTGCCACCAGAAGCCCAAGCACGGAACGCATCCGTATTGTTCGAAAACATGCGCAGCTCAGACCGCCACGCTGTGTAATGTCCGTTTGTTCTATAGCTGTTCTATCATCTCCTCATATTGTCCATTGGCGCCGCAGTATTGCCTGAAGAAGCCCAAATACCAGAACTTCGACTTCTGCGGCAAGAATTGCGCCGCGTTGGCCGCCGCAGCGGCGCCGCCCTCCGGGAATCGCGCTGCGAATGCTCCCGCGTCGGTGCAGGCCCAGGCGACGACTAAGCCTGCGGGACGTGCGAGCGGGAACGCAGCTGCCCCCCAGGCACAGGCACCCGCTGCGAATCCGCTCCTGGACCCTGTTCATTTGGCCAGTACGTGGCATCCCGCTGGGCCTTTCTAGGAATTTACCAATCCGCCGCAGAACTGGTAGTGCAGCATATCCCGCAGGTGCAGAGCTTCCTGGCTGCGGTGACCCCCGCGCAGCCCGCCGCCCCGGCGCCCGTCAGCGCGTCCGTGCCCGTGCCCGCGCCTGCGCCTGCGCCCGCGAATCCCCAGTCCAAGCCGCGTAACAACCCCTTCCTCAACCAGCCTCCAGCATCGAACGCGCCCGCTACCGCTGCGTCCGGCACCGCAGCCCCGAGCGCCGCCCCGCAGGCCCCGCCGCCAGTGCAGCCCCTGGACTGCCTCATCCCGGGGTGCGGAAAGCCCGTGCACGTCGACGGCACGGGGGTCATGAGTGACTACTGCTCCAAGAAGCACCGCGAGTACGTGTCCAGCTCGCATGTCCTCGTTGCTGCATCTGATTTACCTCGACTACTCGTAGGGAGGCCGTCTCGTCCGGGCTGGTGTCGCCTTGCATCATGTGCTTGACGTTGCCGCAGAGCGACACAGATTATTTCTGTGGGAGAGATTGCAGGGAGGAGGCGATGAACAAATCGTTGGTCCCCTAGATCCACAGATACTGTTTTATGAGCTCGTTCAATAATACATTTTATTTCCTCTATCTGGAAGTACACAGCACTGAGAAATCAGCTGGGCAAGGCGATAATAAAACCACTGGGCAGCATGTCATGCTCCTCGACGACAAAAGTCGCAACGCCGGTGTAGAACGCCTTGCCTTCGACCTTCACGATCAGGCCCTCCGGCACCTTCTCGACGGCCGTCCCGCGGAAGCCAGTCCCTTCATTCAGCACGCTAACAATCGACTCATAGTCGCGCCCCTCGCCCATCTTCAGCCGCCCTTGCTCCACTGCGAGCGCAACCCGCGCCATAACGCATGAGCCCGTCGGGGAGCGGTCGATCTGCTGGTCCGCGAAAAAGCAAAGCCCGAGCTCGCCCTGGGGCGTCTCCTCCACGACCATCACACCATACAGGTACTCCAAGTCGGGCTCGCTTGGGTGCACGAGCAGCTCTTTCCGCTGAGACAGAAGTGTCTTCAGCGCGGCGGCCGCCTGGTCAAATTCGGCAAGCGAGGCGGGCCCGCGCACGCCCCCGGGGAAACCGAGCGCCGCTGCGGAGACAAGCGCGTAGAACGCGCCCCCGTACGCGATGTCGACTTGCACGCGGGAGCGCCCTGTGGCCTTCAGGCGCGGCCACTGCACCGCGAGCGGGATCTCCACGTCCAAATCCCGGGCCGTGACGAAGCTCGGGACTCCCAGGAAGCTCACAGAGCGCGATGCGTCGGAGTGCCCTTCGTCCGTGGGCACGCTGAGGTGGACGACGCCGCACGGCGCGTGCAGGCGCAGCGCCGTTAGGCCCGTCGCCGCGTCATGTGGCAGCGCGTCCCGCCGCGGGAAGACGGACAAGTCGTGCGTATCGATGAGGAACCGGCCGAGCGCGATCGTCGCGTGGCCACACATCGTCGAGTAGCCCTCTGTACATATTCAGAGAACTGCGCAGATGGGTAGGCTTCGAGAGTCGACCCACCGTTGTGGCAGAACAGGACACCGATGTCGGCGTCCCCTGAGCGCGTGAGCTCCGTCTCCGCTATCAAGATGGCGCCGTACATCTCTCCATGCCCGCGCGGCTCGCGCATTAAACTGTAGAGGAAGTAAATCTCCTATACAATTGAGTCGAGTTGTGATGTTCTGGCTTGGCTTTGCCTGAAAGCCGCGACTTTGGCCCGGCTTCGTCTGGCTTTGGCCTCGCAAAATTCGAGGCCGAGCAAGCCGGCCAAATGTCTGGCTTTTGCCTGAAAGCCAGAAAGCCGTGGATGGGGAACTCTCCCATTGGCCCGGGGAATCTCATGCCAGGCCAAAAGCCGATCCAGGCTGAATTTCGCTTGGCTTGGTGCCAAAGCTAAAAGCCGCTTTGGCGCTTGGGGCCAAAGCCAGAACATCACTAGAGTCGAGCCAACGCGACTTGCCGTTTCCGCACGTCGTCGTGTTTCTCCCGCGCACAGCGCCGCTTTTCCAGGAGCGTGCTGCCCTCGAGCTCGGGGTACCCATTCACGACTATCCGTGTGGGCTGATCAAACAGATCGAGCGTCTGCAGGGCAAGCAGAAGGGCGGCCCACCTCCCCCGACGTGTGCATGTCGACGACCTTGATGGTCCGCGTCGCTGGGTTCGGCTCGAGCAGCGTCTCGAAGACGTCCATGGTAGGGAAGGAGAGAAAGGCAGGTTTCCTTTTATGGACGGGAAACGAAGGGAAGCGAGAAACGAGCGATTGATTATTGGGATGCGGGTATGTGTGTAGGTACGAGGTATGTATGCAGGTCGTGAGCGTCGTGAGCGAAAAGAGATGTAGCTAAGTATATACAATGCGATGAGGGGGAATTATTGGGGGATACAGTATTTTTGGGTCCGAGTAAAGTCAAGGCTTCATTCACGCGAGGTGATTCGGGTCAAGACGCGCATGAAGGTGTCTATAGGGAAAGCGATTAGGAGGAGAGTAAAGAGGCAGGAAGACGACGTGCCTCGGATAGGGCTCGAAGGAAGCGAGGTTGCAAGCCGGGGGCATTGGTGCATGACAAGCCCACGACGCGCCTCGAAGCGCTTGTGGCAGAGCTCACATTGGTAACTCCTAGAGTGGATAGCCTGTCAGTACGCTGCTGCGCGATAAAGGAGATAGACGCACCTGTCATGCATGTTGTGGACATGCAGGTGGTACATGAGCGCCTTCATATTGGGCAGGGTGTCGCGGCAGTCGGGACGGTGGCATACGACGGCGTCGTGCTCTGTCAGCCCATCGGCCCTGATAATCGCGAGGGCTTCCTCGCGCTAGATCACGCGTTAGAAAAAAGTAATACTGAGGCCAATAGAGGGACGCACGATATCCAGAAGCGCATTGGCGCGGGACTCCCGAAACGCGGGCTTCACTTCCTGGTGCACCGGGAAGGGTAGGGACAGCGACGAGATGGTCGATCCGATCTCCAAGCTCATTAACGAGTCGCTGCAGTCGGTGCCACAATCGGAGTCCCCGCACACGGAGGCACACGCGGTCTGGGTTTGCGAGCTCCCCAGCGAGGAAGAGCGCTCGCCGAGGTCGACCTTGAGCCCCGCGCGATACCGGTACGCGACGTCCTGCGCAGGGGTCTGGTAGGGCGAGGTGCAGGTGCTCGCATCGGAACCCCACGAAGTTGAGGATGCCACCGGGGCATGGAACTCCCAAGTGCTGATGTCGTCGTCGACGACGGCGGCGGGATTGAATAGCTTCGCGTCGACGAGCTCGAGATCGAGGTTCCCCGGGGGGGTGGGGAAGTAGACGCCGTTGCGCTTGGCATTGACAGGCGTCTCCTCGGGGGCGAAGCCCAGGGAGTACGAGACGAGGTCGTGGAAGGTGAGAGCGTTATTCATCACGCGTGGCAAGGACGATGAGACAGAAGATGGGAGAGGTGGGGTCTGAAGAGAAGCCGCAGAGAGAGTACATTATATATGCTGCACACGCTTTGGGTATTTTCGCGAGCTGGTCCAAGCGAGTCCGGAAATGGTAAGTCTCCGCATCACATCAGTGGCCTTGAGGGTACACCCATTGTACGCGCCTTCTTGCATGGGTAACATCTGCAGAGCATCCCAGCCATTGTGATTCCCAGGGAAACTGGTGGCAATGCCACCTACGAAGGGGATTTCCGTCGAGGAGGCGAAATCTTGTCAATTTTTTTTTGGCCGAGGTAGGTTTGAGGTAAGTCATTTTCAGAGGTGGGTAAACGATAGTAGCCTATAATCTCTACCATCCTCCGATCTTAAGCCGTTCTTGCCTCCCGTCAAGGGTATTTTGGAGATTTCTGCTTGGCTTTCTGTCTAGGGGAGAAAACAAGGACGAAAGGAAAACGCGTCGGTCACGTCACACAAGTCACACTGCGCCTAGAACGTCCATTTGGACCTTGGGTCCCACCGCCAGCTCAGAGAACCTCCGGAAAGAGAAAGCGCATACTGGAACGTCCATGGCAACAGCTTTACTTCGTAATCGGGCCCCAAGACTCCCGGCGGGCTTGAATCTCGCTCGCGTTGTCTCCAACAAAAATGTCAATGTCAATGCGGCGCGCTTTCTTGGGACCAAAGTACCCGCCTACGAGGGCCACATCCCGCTGAACTGGATTGAAACTGGTGTCCTGACAGTCGGCGCCGCGTTCATGTCTCTCGCGAACCCTCGTAGAGGTGGTGAGTATCCCATTACAGAAATCTATGGGTGCTGTATTATTTATCGCCCCTCACCTCGGAGATATGGTCGCTGCGCTCGGAGAAACCACCGCGGGTCCCGCGCTCCCCCGTCTGCGTGATATCATGCTGGAAAGCCCGGAAGGCCGACAGATCCTCAAAGACCGGCCGCGAATCAATTCGACGACGGTGGACATGGCGAAGCTCGCGCAACTGCCCGAGGGCACCCTCGGTCACGCCTATATAACGTGGCTCGAGCGGTGCGGCGTCACCCCGGACACCCGCGAACCCGTCTGCATTTTTTTCCCTCTGTCGTCTATGCACCCTCTAATTATGACTACGACGTTGGCACAGGTGCACTACATCGACGATCCCGAGCTCGCGTACGTGATGCAGCGCTACCGCGAGTGCCACGACCTCTACCACTGCATTGTCAACCTCCCCGTGAGCGTCGACTCGGAGATCGCGGTAAAGTATTTCGAATTCGCGAATCTCGGCCTGCCGCTCGCGGCCCTCTCCGCGCTCTTCGGCCCCCTGCGGCTGAACAGCGCGCAGCTCCAGCGGCTCTTCGCCGAATACGTGCCCTGGGCGCTGCGCTGCGGCGGGAGTGCCCGGAGCTTAATTACCGTGTACTGGGAGCAGCGCTGGGAGCAGAACGTGGACGAGATGAAGAAGGAATTTGGTTTGTGGGACGCGCCAGCGGCTAAGTGGAGGAAGCCGCTCACGGAAGCGAAGCGTGCTGCGGAGAAGCAGCGCCAGTTAGAAGAGCAAAGTCGCGTATGAAGATGTACTCTAAACTCTATCTAAATTCTCTGTGATCTCGTACACCACTCTCGATCTATTCACCCTTCTGTTCATTTCCACTTCATTTCGGTAAAATATCAGGCCCTGATCCTTCCAGCCGCCATAATCTATGCGCACATCTCCGCCTAGCGACCGAGTATTAATGTTAATCATCTCAGTCGCCAAGCAGCGCAGATGCGCGACTACAAAATTAACGGCAGCGTAGTGTAAGATGAATGAAATGCACATGGGTGCTCTTGTCAAGAATTTAAATACTCCTGTAACACAGCGGACAACTACCGCGTTCCCGACTGAGATGTCTGCCGCCGATATCTGCGGTGGGGAACGTCGCACTAGCTTTCCGAATCCTAGTTATCGTCGCCTGCAAGCTGGCGCGGAAATTAAGAATACACCCGGCGCAGCGGACAGCTACCCCATCCCTAACGCCTGGTCGATATCTGCCGTCGGGTACGCATAAACTATGCGACCGCGACCGATCGAATCCTAATCCCCGCCGCCCTAACCTGGCGCGGAAATTGTCGTCGTCGAGCACGGGACAGGTTCTTCATTCATCTAATCGTCGCGGAACGCTCCGTCGGACTGCATCGTTGTCCCGCTGTCGGAGAAGTGAGAGGAATATATCAGGCGCCATGGTACGCAAAACTCGCCTGCTTAATGTGTTCCGAAGGTGTAATTTTATGTGCACATTATTCTGCCCGTCTGTCCGTCACCTAGGCTGGACGTCCCCGCGTTCCATGCAATAGCCGCAGAATCGGGGGCTGACGCCAACGGCTGAGACTAGAGCAGACCTCCGAGTTTCGGATTGAAGAGTTGGACATGGCAAATGTTCTTCATGGGCGGATTCTATGCATGAGCGGCCTGGGCCGTTCACTGTCCTGCACAGAGGCGGGACGCCGCCGTGCTCTTGTCTAGGACATTGGGTGGCTGAAAGCGCTCACCAAAGCCAGAGTAGAAATTGTGTCGTAGAGAGGGAGTCTCTGTCCTTCATCACAGGCGTATTCTGCATACCAGGAGGCTGAGCTGTCGACAGGGCCAGAGTAAAGCTGTGTCTAGAGTCAGATCCACATAACTCGTCGGGGCTACTGCGCCGTACCGTCTCCGTGCCGTCGGGCACGGGTTTTATATTTCTCGGTGGTGTGTTGGCGCATGATTATCCGGATCGTTGTTGCTAGCTGGCAAGGCTGAGCGATTTTTTCTGAGGCCGGGAGTCTGGGTGAATGGACAGCTCTTGTGAGGTACGAAGCCTGCGCAGTGGGGAGTAGGCTATATCCCGTCTTTAAAGGTCCTGAGTATCCTGAGACTCGCAGTAACTAGGCAGACTGTGCAAGAGGGTACTGGCCTTCGCGCTCGGGCGGACTTGTAATCCCACGACGGGCGCAGCGACTGTGTCGTGCGTGTCGGGTTAAATAGACGAGGGGATATTGCGAGCGAGTGAAATAAGCGGATAAATCTGGGGAGTACGTACCGATTTCGCACATCAATCATAGCCATATCGGCCGGTGTGTGTGTTTCTTTACTATCCGGATCTATAGAGTTTCCCCTCCACTGATCGCGGGAGAGTCAGATGGCACAAATGTTGACGAAGCTCGGGCTGTGAATCATTTAGTGTGTAGGTCCCTGAGACGGTCAGCCCCAGCGGAAAATTAATGCTCACGGGAGCACAGGCGCACCTTCGACGGAAGCCAAATTATCTCACCTTCACACCGTCCGACGATTCTTGGAATTGTTCTCGCCTTGGTCTTTACACGTTCCTAGATTCCATCATTAGTTCAGGCCTTTTACCACATGGCGCTCTCCACGTCGGGCTGGGAGCGAGAGATTATCGATTATCGTGGATAGCAAGGGGGCAATGGCCCTGGGCATCTCGTTGGTCGGACAAGATAAATATGACCGCATGCTAACAAAAACGCTCCCATAGCCACAGGTCATTCATTATCTGCTATTCTCATCATCGCTTGTTTCTATACCGCTCTCTGAAGAGTCTCTGGCCAATGCTTCCAGAACCCGTCAGGATGAGAATGCTCGGACATTAAAGGGATTAACACACCAGAATTTACGTCGCCCGATTTACGAGAGGAGGGCGCGAAGGGGGGCCGCGCTCCGTACGCACGTTTCCGCTGCTCTGGATATTGGCTTTTGGCGTCGTCGTCCACATTCTCGAGGACAGGATCGAGTTCACGTCGTGTATCGTGCAGCGTTGGACTAGACGGCGGGTGAGGGGACGGCCGGGCACTATTGTCATATAGGTCGTAGAGCGCTACATCCTCTTGTTCTGCAGAGCTGTGGACCGTTAGCGCCGGTGAGTAAATTACGGCATGTGAATGAGGCTGACGGATCCTCAGGAGGCTCCGAGGCAGAGTCAGAGCACGACGCATCCTCTTCGTCGGAGGACCTGGTCGTCGGCGGAACGAGTGTCAAGTGCTGTGGACGCGCCAAACGTAGGACGTACGGTTGAGGTCGACCCTCGTCGTCCGAGTACGAATATGAATGAATAAAGTCGTCGAGCTGGTCGTCGGAGTCGTTGCCTTCAGCCATGCTCGCCCCACCGAGTTGTGGACAGGACAAGGGTGCGTGTTGCCAATGTGTGCTTCCCACGAAGTCAAATGCAAGACTTACACCATTTAAGACTTGTGATTGTCCAAATCCATCCCGAACCGTCGCCCTCAGGGACTTCGGCTTCTGGCCTTTGGGTGGTGATTAGATTCTATTTTCCGCACGTGAAGTGATGGAGGGCCTCAAAGTAAGCGCCTTCCTTACAAATTTCCGCGGGCTGAGATCGCAAGACTTCGTGAGGGCCTCTTTCGACCTACATTACCGGTCAGAGATGCTTTTAATGAGTTTGAGATGAATTTCCACCGTGACCTCCAACAAGGCTCCAAAGCGTAATAATTCGGTAGTAATCCCACAGAGTTGGAGCTTTGGCTCCAGTCTTTGGGCGGGAAGAAGACGGCGGAAGAGAGAAGGTAGAGCCACTCCTCCGGACCGTATCGCTTTGAGGATAGTCTGAGTCGGAGGATGTAATCGAGACACAAGAACGTGACATCTAAGCGCTCAGGCGTCGAATAATGTGACCGTGACCCCTGCATTTCTTCCGACCTCCATGCTGTCTCGTTCGGTGAGGGTTTCGGGACGCGTTTTTCCTCGGCAATGCACCCGAATCCCACTGTTACGATGCGTCTCATCCGTAGCCAACCTCCACCCAATGATCCAAGGATTTGCGGCCAAACTAGAGCAGCCAAAATTTGCAGTCTCGCCTAATGACATCCGGATTCTCTCCAAGCCTACGCAATTTTATCTAAAATTAATAGTCTGTGCAAATAAACTTGCCTCATCTCTCCCTAACCCCTCTTTCAGGACATGATTCGTCGCGCTCAGACGCGAATATTTATCTCCTCGTTATATCTGGGCTCTGGCGAATTAGAACTTGTGTGAACCAGTCATTTCTACGAGGGGTTCGTCATCTAATATGTGCTTCAGGTTTCTGCCCTCACAGACGCTCTACACAAGAAGCCAGAATTGGAAGTATATATGCTTTTCGACCTGAATCGTTCCACGCGGCCCGGTCCCCATTCCACGGCGAAGCTTCTCGTTCCCCTCATAAACGAATTCCCGGAACGAGTACATGTGTCATTTTTCCGCAGCCCGAGTCTCCGTGGGCTTCTTGCGAAGTTGGTGCCCCCACGCTTCAACGAAGGTTGGGGAACGTGGCATGCGAAAATTTATGGTGTTGACAATGAGGTCATGATCAGCGGGTGAGTCCACCAATACCATTCAAACTCTTATTTATTTGTGCTCTAGCGCGAACTTGAACCAGTCGTATTTTACTGATCGACAGGACCGATACATCTACTTCACTGGACAACCCCATCTATCACAATATTGCTTCGATTTCATCCAGACCGTCTCGGGTTTCTCATTTAAATTGCTGCCCCCGTCATCCGGCGCATCAATCGGCCCATACTCTGTCCGCGAGAGCGACTACGCCATATCGTGGCCTACGCCTGACATGCATCCTCACCACATTCATAACACCGCTGAGCTGGCGCTGTCCACCCTCCAAAACACCTATCGGCGTACGAATTCATAGTTGGCCTTTATTGAACATGCGCTCATTGCAAGCAGGGACAACATCGGAAAAGGATGATCCCAACAAAGTAACCATGTTCCCACTAATACAGGCGGGCCAATTCAACATCCGCGACGAAGAGAACACGCTTAAGATGCTGTTCGCGCACCTCGACACCCTCGTTAAATCCACAGACGCCCGCCCGCTTCTCGACTTGACCAGCGGTTATTTCGGGCTGTACAAAGAATACCAGAATCTAATATTGAGCTCCACCATCGAGTGCCGCATCGTCGCCTCCAGCCCGAGGGTCAGTGCTGCATATACTTGTTGTATATCCCATGCTCATATATCCACAGGCGAATGGCTTCTACGGTTCACGCGGGGTCTCGGGGCGCATTCCCGAGGGATACACGCTTCTCGAGCAGCGCTTCATGAATGCCGTACAGCGTGCCGGTCGAGCATCCGGCGTCCAGCTCAACGAATGGGAAAAAGAGGGCTGGACATATCACGCAAAAGGTGTGTTTCAACAATTTTTTTTGCGTCGTGCTCATATCCCTAGGGATATGGTTGTCCGCCGCCGCAGGCTCCCCGCCGCTGCTGACGCTCTTTGGCTCGACGAACCTGAACTCCCGATCCGCCCATATCGACACCGAGCTGTCGTTTCTCATGCTGGTCCCGGAAACCTCCTCGTCGGACGTGCTTCGGCGACAACTAGCGGACGAAATCGGCAACTTGCGGGCAAATTCCAGCGGATGGAAAGGCGCGCAGCGGAGGGTGCGGCTCGGGACGAAGGCTCTGGTTGACCTTGTGGGAGGGATGTTATAATCTTGATAATCTACAGTAATAATAAAGAACACCTCTTCTCATTGGACTCGTCCGTTTGAAGGGTGATCGCTGCTGCACCGAATGGTACATACAATAGTTGAATACTTGCCATTCCGATTCCAGGTGCACTCGAGTTTGAACATTGATCACGTTACCTGCTCAAAGTTCAACTCATGCTGCCATTGATAGTAGGTAGGTAGATATGTTCCAGGAGATGGCCATGTTGGGCAGTCATTTTTGAAGCTATACCCGTATTATTTAGGGCTGCCGCCCGTTGCCGTCGCCACGGTTCGACGGCACCCGTTCAACGGGTACCCGTGCCGTCCCGTCAGCCATTTTTCATGGTGGTCAACGGCACGGTCACGGCACGGGTATGACCCGTTTTCAACCGTCGAAAAACGGCCGTCGCGGCCGTGGCTACGGCTATCGACGGGTGCAAGAAATGATTCAATTTTTGTTCTGTTCATCGGACAGATGAATAGTTGTGGTGCTCCCCGGTATTGTTGCCAGAATTCGAACCCAGCCTCTTATTTTGTTGAAATTTCCTGTAGTGCAGCCAACTGTGAAGTACCCTACCTGCACCTTCTTTGTTCCCCATAGACACGGACTCGGAAAGAGAAGTCGGGTATTATGTAAATTCGCGGGAGCCCCATGTTGAATATCCTATTGCCGTCGGCGATCAATAGTGCCATCATTTTTCCTTGGTCCTATATGCCGATGTCCGTGAGCCGTGCGCCTCAGTGGACCGGCTCTGACGCGCCATTTGCCTCGGAAGTGCTCCTCTATCGGTATTGTGGCAGTCTCACCATCGTATGTAGCTCCAAATGATGTATTTTGCGCCGTCATTTGCCGTGTTACCGTCAACGGCCGTGCCGTTGACCGTGCCGTTCCGTCAGAGATCTTGAACTGTGCTCGACGGGCCGTTGAAACAACGGGCCGTGCCCGTTGCTCACCCGTCGAATCGACGGCCGTTGCCGTCGCGGCAACGGGTGGCAGCCCTAGTATTATTTACGAGTTCCCCGGGCCACCCGAAAACAACAGGGAAATTTGGCGGGCTCCGCCACCCTCCGTTGATCGGCGAACTTTTCCGAGGCCATATAAACCCAGAGGGAAACGTGTCGGCCGCTCCTCACTCATATGATGTCCACAGTATACCCCACTCGCCAACTCGGTCGCAATGGCCCAACCGTCAGCGCGATGGGCCTCGGAGCAATGGGTAAATTGCAGAAATCCCGAGTGCCTTCTTCATCTCATCTCCACCCCACAGGCCTAGGCGGTCTTTTCTATGGTGGCGCCGACGAGAATTCTGTCCTGGAAATGTTGACCAGGGCCGCAAACTGTGGCGTTACTTTTTGGGATACCGCAGACGCCTATGGAGATAGTATGTATTCGGGCTTTTCGCGACTCCTGCCTTGTTTTAAAACCCCGTCAGGCGAGGAGACGATTGGAAAGTGGTTTAAGAAGACCGGGAGACGATCAGAATTTTTCTATCAACCAAGTTTGGAGGAAAGGACTTCACGGAAAATGTAGAGAATTTATACCGGCCGAACAGCCAGCCGAGCCACGTTAAGAAGCGCATTGCTAGCTCTCTTTCGTTGTTGGATCCCAATCCTCATGGCGCGGAGAAAGCGAGCCGGTCCAAGAGCTACATCGACCTCTATTTCCAGCATAGGGTAGATCCTGACACGCCGATTGAAGGTATGCACCTCCTGGGACTGCACTTAGAGGAATGCTTATAATTACCCTTCCGTTCGATAGTGGTGTTGGAACACCTAAGGAGCCTCCGTTTTGGTCACGTGGGGGACCTCTTAGGTACCTTTTCTTGTACTGGTAAAAGGTATCTAAGAGGTCCCCTCCGCGAGGGAGGTTCCGCCGTTTCTATTTATGTACTTTCCACGTGCCGCGTACCTGCCACCTCCCGCGGTGCCAATCGTGCCTCCGTGGCCGGGCTCCTGGTCTCGGAGGCCTCCGTGGTGAATATCAAACAGTGTTTCAATGCAGGAAGAATATGGTACGGATCTATCCCTAGATAAAATCTAAGTGGTAGTGTGTGGAATTAATGAAGAGAGCTAGTCCCGGTTAAAGTAATTGGCAGCAATACCCAGTGGTCCCAAAAAACATCGGAGCCCTCCGCGCACTCCATCATTCACCTCGCCGCGGGCGTTTGGGCTAGCACCGACTGCGGGAGCCCTTCGAGATACCCAAGGGATGCCCATGTTCCTTGTAGTGGCCTTGATTAATTAGCTGGTGTAATTGGCAAGCGGGTATAGTAGGCCACCGTGCACGCGAGAAAGAACATGGGTTGACGTAGAGACAGGGACCGCAGGAAAGCAGGAAAGACAAGCAGAGGTATTGCAAGACTATCTTGCAGACGAGCGCATCTAGCGGGCCGCGGTTGAAGTACACAAATGTGAGATGCGGAGGCCACCGTACGTATAACCGTGCACATGAAGGAGAGGGCGACGAGACAGGAACCATTGGACGCTAAAAGTAGTAGGTGCGGTTGTTGGTAGGCATCACAACTTTGAGGCGGGCGGGAATATTCGAATGTAGCATGGCGGTGCCATTATAGTAGCCAATGGTCATCGTTAGAGCTCTCCATGACGGTGTTGCGCGCAGGCAGCGCACTCCGATCTTATAGCTTCTACGAGGTCCTGGGAAGAATATGGAGTGGACCGGGTGAATGCGCTACCGTCCGGAGGCACTGGAGGGGCTGGGAGATGCACAGGGGGGAAAGGTGCAAGGCTAGGCAAGGTTGTGACGAAGACACAGGGAGTAGCAAACTCCGTGGAAGTTGTGAAGCAAGAGAAAGCACAAGCACGGAGGTCGGAGGGATCTCGGTGGTGGAAGCCTCCATGTCAGAGGTCAGCTGCTTCCAATTGATATTAACTTGCTTAAAGATGTTTTGAGAGTTAAAAATCGGAGAATGTGTTTCCAGAGCCAAAAGAATAGACCGCGCGTTTTCAGTCCACTTGCAAGGATGCACATTTTGAAGAGGAGGGTTCCGTCATGACGGAGGTTTGATGGAGGTTCCGAGATCACTTTGCAATGTCACATTATCATATGGGAGTAGTTCGCTGAGTGCCGATTGAAGGATACCAAAGGGAGGCTGGGGAAGAAGAGCAATGAATCGGATCATGCTGGTGCCCTCCGATCGCCGTCGTGATGCTTTTGTTTAGAACCGCGACGTCAACCTAACGTCAGGCACATCTTTCGTACAACCGCGGCCACACAACCTATGTCTACCACCAACCGCTCTATCAGGAGGCCTCCACCTCCCCCACTCCGCATCCGGGCCTCCTTCGGCTTTCATTCACGTAACAGCCATCAGCCAATGAGAGGTCGAATAATGGTGGGTCCAATTTGTTTTTTTAATATCTCACTCAATACTCAGGTTGAACTCTGTGATAAAACATGGAAATTGGTCGGTGCCCTTCCCGGATGGCCTCCGATTTTACCCCAGATTTTTCCAAGGTCTGTACAATTTGTGTTTTGCGTGTGCAAGATTTGACCCCAAAGACGCTTATAGTTTCATTACAACTTCGACTTGATCCACTACCAAGTTCATGCACCATTGCACCAAGCCCCTTATTGCTGAATAGTCAGCCTCCGCTGGTAAGGATAGGACTGTTGAGTACGCCCAGACCTCCCTGGGCTGTATTTTACTGTTCCTTCCGGCCTAATTTGGCTCATCGACAGGAGCCCCTATTTAAACGAAATTGCCCGCCCACATACTCCACACATGCGGAACTTGTGAACTACCACCCATAAAGGTGGATTACACCCCCTCCACTGTATCTCTGATGCTCACGCCTACCTGGAGTGAATTGCCGTGCTCTCGGAGCTCCTCTCAACGAGCCGGAACTTTCCTTCTGTACAGCGTTGCCAGCGAACGCAATCTCAACAGAAATAAACCTCAAATGGCGAAAGTAAGAGATATCATTCGTGAAATACATCAAAAAGCACTGTAGAGGGTGGTCGCGAAGCCGATCATCTGTATCTGGAGGCCTACGAGTGTCCAACTCCTCGCTTCAGCATCGTTTCGCACGGCTTCAAAATGCGTGAACAGAAGGAGAATGGTGTATCTCACGTTCCTATTTCACGAACGAGGGCTGCGAATTTGGATGGATAAACTTCGCGATGAGGCGAGCTGATTACCTGTGTGGTGGGAGTCTCTAATAGATTCTTTGGAGGTATATGATATCTACTTTCCTCAACAAGTCATTGGGCAGCACTATCTACAACGGTTGGTCCGCCACGCGATTTTCTTATTTGTATGACTGATAGTTCTTGAATTAGGTGTCGCATCGGTGGCCTCCTTATATCCCGAGTTGAATATAATATCGGTTGATTCTGATTATGAACCCAAGGCTAAAATCAACCAAACGTCAACTAGCATTGTTTCAACGGAGGCCGAGAGTCGATCAACAAAGGTGTTCCATTTTTTGTGACAACCGCATGCTCACAAAGAAACCAGAGGGGAAACATCATGATCATGGAGACAACACAATCGAAATTCTTCTGGACGTAAGTTGGGCTTGGTGAGGATGCTCAAGTAGCAAGCCCCGGGATGGATGAAAATCGGAAGGCACCGATGGACGGAGGCCACCGAAAGTCGAATGGAAAGGTCAAGACCCATCCGTCTACTGCTGGTCCCAAGCCTCCGACACCAGCTTCCATGGCGTCGGGCTCTGTGCGAACGAGCACACGTTTAAGAAAGATGTGCCGGTGGAACCGCATCAGGTTCTTGTGCTTCCACTGCCGCTCGCTAGACCCGTCCGCCTGCAGGATAGTATTGCAATACCTCTGTTTGTCATCGCTGCTTTCCTACTGGTTCCTGTCCCTACGTCGACCTGTACTCTGTCTCGCGTGCATGGTGGCCTCCTCTACCCGCTTGCCAATTGCGCGAGCTAAGTCACCACGGCCACCGCAATAAATACGGGCATCTCTTGGGTAGCTCGAAGGGTTCCCGCAGGCGGTGCAGGCCCAAATGCCCTGGGCGAGCTGAATGATGGATTACGCGGAGCCCGCCGAGTTTTTTTGGGACCACCCGGTAATGCTGCCAATTACTTCTTTACAGCTCTTTGCGGAACTTAGGGCGCGGCCTATTTTTTATTAAAATTTGATGTTTTCACGAGATCAGCTGTTGTGAGCTTAATTCTGGCCCGTTTCCCTTGAAAGTAGGACCGATCGATTCCCACTTCAATTCCGGAGGGCTCTGGACCCCACAATCGTGCGGATGCGTGGGAATTTCCTTTTTCGGCAAATCTCGAGGTGTCCACGCAGAACAGCTGTGGTATTAGCAAGAATCATCCTATTAACCTGAATTTTGGATATGTTACACTCGGATGTATGTATGAGGGCTCCATGAGCTCAGATCAGCTTTCCCGGACACAGTCCACATTTAGTGTAGAGTAGGAAATTAATCGCAATTGGAGCCTTCACCAAATTTTAATCAGGAGGTATATTCGCCATCCAAAGGTTTGGGGCTCTCGGGGACCTATGTGAGTATATCATATCCAAAATCTAGGTCAATTGGATGAGTGTGGCTGATACTATGGCTGTTCTGCGTGGACACCTCGAAATTTTCTGAAAAAGGAAATTCCCACGCATCCGCACGATTGTGAGGTCCAGAGCCCTCCGGAATTGAAGTCTTAATCGATCGGTCCTACTTTCAAGAGGAACACCCGAATTGAGCTCACAACAGCCAATCTCGTGAAAACATCAAATTTTAATAAAAAACGGGCCGCGCCCTAAGTTCCGCAAAGAGCTGTAACTTCTACTTCTGTTCTGTAACCTACCACTTTGATTTCATCGAGGGATACATCTGTATTACAGTATTCTCCCTGTATATGCATTGAAATACTGTTTGATATTCAACATGGAGGCCTCCGAGACCAGGAGCCCGGCCACGGAGGCACGATTGGCACCGCGGGAGGTGGCAGGTACGCGGCACGTGGAAAGTACATAAATAGAAACGGCGGAACCTCCCTCGCGGAGGGGACCTCTTAGGTACCTTTTACTAGTACAAGAAAAGGTACCTAAGAGGTCCCCCACGTGACCAAAACGGAGGCTCCTTAGGTGCGTTGGAAACACTGAAACCTTTCATTGAGGCCGGGGAGATCAGATACGTGGGATTAAGCGATTGTGGAATTGACATGCTGCGACGTGCAAAAGCCGTCCCTGGCGTCGGGGAGAAGGTCATCGCAGTTCAGGTTGAATTTAGCCCATTTGAGCTTGAAGCCGAGACTTCCGGGTTCGTTGCGCAAGCCCGCGAACTCGGGGTTGCTATCGTCCCATATTCTCCTCTCGGACGCGGTGAGTGTCAGTATCACAATCCTGATTTCATGTCTCATTAGTAACTGAACCAGGAATGATCTCTGGCCAGTGAATAGTCCAGCTATCTCTTTCTCAAGCATCAATGCTGACTTTTTTTCTCAGGTACAAATCACGCGCAGACTTTGAAGCCACCGACATTCGCCTGTTCATGCCGCGTTTTGACGAAGCCAATTTCGCCGCGAATATGAAACTCGTCGATGCGTTCAAAGTGGTCGCTATGAAGTACGACGCGACCCCGTCACAAATCGCCCTCGCATGGATTCTCACCGCGTACCCGGACTTTATCCCGATCCCGGGAACACGGACTGCTGCGCGCGTCGAAGAAAACGCGAGGGCCGCTCTGATCAAGTTGTCGGCTGAGGATCTAAGGGGTATCGAGGCAATGGTTCGGAGTGCGGATATAAAAGGTGCTAAGATTCCTTTGGCATTCGTGAGCGCGACTTCGTGCGTTTCAATGGCAGAGTGGAAGGGCGAGACTGAGAGGACGAGAAAGACTGCTTAGGAGTGCCCTGGGCCTTGGCAGTATCGACGTTCTTTAGGTAACATATGTAGTCGAACAATTCCGAATCGTCGGCGACAGCTCAGTCCAGCTCAAAAATTCAAATGTGAACAACCATTTTCGCCCTTGACTGAGCAGACTCGCACATCGGTGAGAAAAGTGATTTGCTAAAGTACAATTGTGCGGTATGTCCATGCGCGATAAATAAAATCCTGGATCTCTTCTTTAGACGTCCTCGGCCAATGCCTGCTCATGCCACATGCTGGAATACAGCCCGCCTTTCCGGAGTAATTCCTCGTGCGTTCCTTGCTCTGCGACTTGACCCTCTTTTAACACGATGATCAAATCTGGGAGAGTTTTGTTTAGTAATTTGGGATGCACAAGAAGACTTCGAATGACACACCTGCTTCGACGATGGTCCGCAGCCGATGGGCAATGAAAATGCTCGTCCGAGCCTGATCAGTCAGAATATTGTTGATATTACGCATCAACTCTGTCTCCGTATGCGCGTCGAGCGCAGAGGTCTGCGATCGTCAACGTTAGACGCAGACGGAATGGAATAAAAAGGCGTGGGATGACGCACCGCTTCATCGAAGAACAGTATCGGCGGATCTTTAAGCAGCACACGGGCCACGGCCAACCTCTGTTTCTCGCCCCCACTGATCATGAGGCCCCGCTCACCGACCTGGGTTGCATAGCCCGCAGGAAGCCGCATAACTGTGTCGTGCACATGCGCCTTCACCGCCACTGCGCGCACCTCCTCGTCGCTCGCGTCCAGCCGGCCATACCGCACGTTGTGCATGATGTCCGAGTGGAACAGCGGCGTGTCCTGCGGCACCACCCCGATGGCGCGCCGGACGCTCTCCAGCTGCACGTCGAGGATGTCCTGCTCGTCGATGAATATCCTGCCGGACTCCGGGTCATAGAATCTGTACAGCAGGCGCAGAACCGTGGACTTCCCGCAGCCCGACGGGCCGACGATGGCGACTTTCTTCCCTCCCGGGACAGTAAACGACAGGTTTCTGAATATCGGGCGGTCTGGGTGGTAGCCGAAGTTAACGTTCTCAAAGCGTATGGACCCGCGGTTCAGTGCGAGGGGAAGCGCGCCAGGTTTATCCTGCGTCTCGTTAAAGGCATTGCAGAGGGATTAAAGAACAGCTCGTACCTGACGCGGCGGGTTCTCTTCGCGGATCTTGAACAAAACTTCCATATCGAGGAGATTCTGCCGCATTTCGCGATAGATCGTGCCCAGGAAATTCAACGGCAGCGAGAGTTGGAATATGAGCTGATTCACCATGACCAGGTCGCCCACGGTCATGGTACCTAGGCGGGCATCCAGGTTTGTCCATCAGGTTTATGGAAAACATACCATTGATTACCCCTTGTGCTGCCAAGAACATGGCCATCGTCAACGCGCTTGAGAAGATTACGGCTTGTCCGGAGTTGAGGAAGGCCAGCGAGGTCGTGATCTTTATGGACGATTTCTCGTAGTCCTTGAGATGCTTATCGTACTGAGCGACTTCGTATTTCTCGTTGTTAAAGTGCTGCGCGAGAAACAGCGATTAAATGTAATGCGCAGCGAAAGGCGAAATCGCACCTTGACAGCTTCAAAATTAATGAGAGAATCGACTGCCGAGGACGCTGCCTTGTTGTCTGCTTGATTCGCCTCTCGGCGGAAGCGTGTTCTGAAGCGCCTTGAGCGCCAGCTCGTTGCGAAATAAAATGCTTTACCGCCAGGAAGTTGTCCGGATTGTGAACCACGTATATGCGGCCAAAGTTATGGCCGTTATAGCCGCAAAATCCCAGCCAAATTTATAAGTCTGAGATGAATGACTTGAGCGACCATAAAAATAGGAACAAAATTACGAACCAAAATACCGCATACAAGGGAAATCTCCAACGCTGTGGGCACGATACGGAAAAGAATGGCTTGCAGAAGGAACGTGATCCCTCTGGCCAATGAGCCCAAGATCGGATAAATGCCAAGAAAACTCACTTAGTCCCGCGGTCTATGGCTCGGGTCAAGCCCCCCGTTTGTCGAGAAAGGTGGAACCGTAGATCCAAGCTGAGAAGATGCTCGAAAGTCTCTTTGGCGACCTTCCTTATGGCGCTTTGACCGATATTGGCGAAAACGGCGTTCAGCAATTCGCCGAATACGGCCGAACCGATCCTTGCAGCGCCGTCTGAATAATAGATCACACAAAATAACGGCACCGAGGACTAGGAACATACATCCAATGACTAAGGTCCCAGCGATAGTCCAGGCAGTGGAAGTCGAGGCGATGTCCATGTTCAGAGAATCAATGACATCTTTAAATATCAAGGGAACTTGGACGTTCAACAACTGCTAGAATTAGAATTCAAGCCAAGCAGCTAGCTCCCCTCACACACCTTGGAGGATATAAGCAAGCCAAACCCGAATACGACCGTCCCGCGGGTTTTCCAATCGTTCTTTGGCCAGACGTGTTTCACGAGCGTTTTGACGATCTTCCAATCTGTTGAACGCTGTTCTTTTGCGGTGACATGCTCGGTCTCGCCTCCCGACTTGGTCTCATCCTTCTTCTGAGCCAGCTGCTGGAATGCACGCGACAGCCTCGGAGTGGAGCCCGTGGGATACCCAGGCCATCTCGATCCGCGGAGGAGAAGCGTGTTCTGCACGAATCGTGGTGAAAAGGCACGCCGAGCGACACAGCAGAACATGAACCGGAGGTCGCAGAAGAGAAAGACGCGCCGCTGAATCACTGCTGATGCAATCCGGCCGCAGATGAGACAAGCGAGTTACAGCCACCGTCGTCACAGCCACCACACCGCCACCTGGGACTTCTTTCTCAACAACTTCCAAGATAAAACTTACCGTTTCTTCCTCTCGTTTAACCCTTCAAAGAATACATCCTCCAGGCTCCGAGAATCTTTTCCCTTGATTTTTCGGGCTCTGGGCCCGGATTACCACCTACCGTTGGGTCCCTGATTATCCCTTTAGAGTCTTGGCGGACAAAAGATCAATATTCGACGGTCAGGTAAAGCGGTGATTTTCTTGAGCAGAAGCCGATTGACCTGATTGATTTCAGAGCGAAGAACACACAGTGCTTTTTTGGTTCTGGTGCTGAAAACTCGGCGCCACACAGATAAGTTCGAGTTTTCGGGAGTGGGAAATCATTCATTCGCTTCTTCTCTGCCATCAACCGCGGCCAGTCAATCGATAGAGCACAATCTCGCCAAACCTGGACTAGATCCGACTCGTGATTCTACGACAGCTGATGCTCTCACACTGCTGGGTCCTTAAAGGCGTACTTCGCAGACTGATGAAGATCTAACATCTAACAGATGGAGCCCCACCCCGACGTCGACTCCCCTCCTGCCTTGGATATATCTATAGTGGGTGCAGGCATTGGCGGTCTTTCCGCCGCCATATCGCTAAGACGGAATGGACACAATATCCGAGTACGTTGAACACATCTTGGTACCGGTGGGAATGACCCAGATTCTCGCCAGATCTTCGAAACGGCCCCCAGAAAGACAGAAATCGGGGCGGGTGTTGGCTTCCAGGTCAATGCGCTCCGCATCCTGCGACGTTTGGGGTATGCAAGGGAAAACCTCAAAGGAACCGACTTCGATGGGGTGCGTTGCCTTTCCTCTGCAACGGCTCACTCCTCGACATGTCTTTTTCAGGCGGTGGTTTTCGATGCGGCAGACGGATCGGGAAGACAATGTCCTTGGCTAATCCCCAGGCCGGAAGATGACCATGTACGTTCTAGAATTCAATGCCAGAACCGGCTGCTAAAGGCGAGCAGGCTTTATTTTGCGCTAGGAGCGATATTCACGACGAACTTATGCGCCTTGCTATTGGCGAAGGTGAAGGCCCGCCGGCGCAACTCCACCTGGACAGCAAGGTTGTGGAGTGCGATCCTGAAGCAGGAACAGTAGCCTTGGGCGACGGGCAAACTATTCATGCGGACGTTGTTATTGGGGCTGACGGAATTCATGTATGCATCTGGTGCTTCCATGTTTTCACGGAGTCTAACTAGATCAAGTCTGTTGTGCGGACCAGCATTCTAGGCTACCCGCAAAAGGCCACTCTTACAGGCTGGACCTGCTATCGCTTCCTGATAAATGCGAGAGGACTGAGCGAAATTCCGGAACTTGCGTGGTTCACAGAGGGCCTGAGCGGCGCTCGGCACGTCATAATGAGAGGAGGCACAATGCAGATGCTTTTCATGTATCCCTGCCGGGATGGCTCGGTCATCAATTTCGCCGGCTTCTACAGCGATCCAGACCAAGAAAAGCCCGGCAAGTAGGATGTCTTCACCTTATTGCAGAGCAGCTTAATCGCCTGTAGATTGGAAGCCGACGGCCACCCGAGAGGAAATCCTTGAAAGATTTCAAGGCTTCCACCCCAAGTTTCTACGTATTTTAGACCTGCCCGCCGAGAGCCCCATTGTCAAGTGGCAGCTGAGAACAGTGCCCCTCCTGCCAACCTGGATCCGCGGCCGCGCAGCTCTTCTAGGAGATTCTGCACATGGCACGCTACCGACTCTAGGTCAAGGCGGAGCTATGGCCATCGAAGAAGCGGCGGCGCTTGGATGTTTGTTTCCCCTCGGGACCACCAGGGACGAGGTTCCGGCCCGGCTTGCTGCATATCAGGCACTCAGGAAGGAGCGAGGGGAGTATGTGAACACGGAGTCCGTCGCGCAGGCAGGAGTGCCCGAAAAGCGCGGAGAATACCTCAGATGTACGTGGCACACCTGTGGTGTGTTCCCTCTGACCATTATTTTTAGCTCGGGAGATGCAAGCCACTATAATTGAACACGACGCGATCAAGAGTGCTCAAGAGTACTACGATGTCAACTTTGGTGGTCATGTCAAAGGTTGAGGATCTATTTGGAGCTGAGTTTGTAAAACACAGATACGTTCAGACAGTATCACGCCTTTCTAATTTTTTTTCTACGTATCTGAATTGTGAGTTCAATTTTCAACTATCCTTAGTTAGGTATTGTCCGACTGCAATACACTCTCGGGAATGCTCAGGACCTTCCTAAGCAGACTTCTTCGTCCTCTCAGTCTCGCCCTTCAACTCGGCCATCGAATTCACGAAGTAGCGCTCGGGAACAAAGGAGGAATCTTGGCGCCCTTTATATCGGCACTACGAACCGGTGTTCCCAGAAATTGATGCCACTGTTTGCAGCGCTAGTCAGCATTTTGAGGACGGAATCCTCGTCGGTGCCACCATAATTTAGCACGCCGCCCAATCCTATCGAGCACGTAAGTGGGATAAAAGAGGCCGCCTGCAGTCCTGTAATTTATCCATTGCTCCAAGGCCGATCGCGCTGACAGTTGGAATATCGCTACCAAGATGGCGAGTTGTATATGTGGTGGACATCCTATGGGAAAGGTTATGTCGGGCCAGAGGTTTATAAGGCCCAGGAACCGTACTTCTATTCGTCAATCATTGGCCCACAGCGTCCCAAGATTATTCGTTTATACGAGGATCCCGATACGAATCTGCAGAAAGACGATGCCGAAACTCTGTTTGAGAATTCACGGCATGGTGAAGCTAGAGAGCCTCAGGTCTGTATGAGTTTCGGTCGTCATAGGTAAAGTTGAACCGAACACGTGATCTATGTTCAAATTTGCGATGGGTGACCATTGTTTCGCGTCGAACGTTGGTGGGAGCAGTGAGGGAAGCATAGTCTCTCGGGCCTGTAATCTCGATAAATTTTCTGTAATAAATAAATGAATGAATCACTCAAAAACCCGGGGCAGAAAGAAAAACGTCGTGGGTCGAAATAATTCCTTGTCGTCAGGGAATGTTTACTCGAGATATTCAACACTCTTCAGATATTGGAGAAGGGAGCCGACGTAGTCATATATGCAGCAGTCCAACGTAGATAGGAGTACGAGGCTTGATGCTTTCTCCACGTTCTTTACAATCTTTACAAGTGTTCGTTTTTCAAGTTCGAATTGTGTGTGTCAGGTTAATCTTCATTTGGTTCAACTTGTTTGAGTGATCTGCGTAGGGATCATGAGCATCCTTAGGTTCATTGAACGAAGTAGAATCTGCTGAGTGCAGAGCTTGGATACTATTTGATCGAGTGCTCGAGGCTTCAATGGAGGCAACAAAGTCACTCCAGATTAAAAAGATAATGAAATGAGGAGAGAAATCGGAGGGTTCGCAGATCGCGGAAGAATAAGCATTGCAATGTGGTGCTCGCTGGAACAATATGCTACGTAATGCTCGATGATCTGGTCTGCGCCGCCGAGCACCAGAGCCGGAACTCCCCCGGACGTTCGTGCGACGGCGTAAGTCTCCATCAAAGCCACACCAAGTCTATGTCTAGAGCAAGTACCAAACCAGCGACGCGCGATGTAATGAATTGCATTCAGCCTGAAAAACAGTCAGCAAACTTCTATGTTCGACTGATTTGAGCATCGCCACACCAAGGTCGAGAGTGTCACGATTCAAAAATGCAGTGAGTAGCAATTGTGTCAGAAACGCATTCGTCAGTCGGAGTCGCTGGTCTCAGAATCACTTCCGTTAGCTGGGGACGGTCGGGCGCTCGACACGGACACGGATCTGCGGCGCTTCTGGCCGGCGCGAGCGGGCTTGTCGGTGGCTTTTCCCGCGGAGGCAAGCCGTGCGGACTGGCGCGCGGGGCGGCGGCGCGGTGGCTTCGGCCGCGGGGTCGCCGGCGCGAGGGCCGCGGACGTCGTGGCGGCGGGGCTGACGGTCGCGGGAATCGGCACCTCGGCAGGGAGGGGTGCGACGCACGGGTTGCCGTCCTTCGTGACGCAGGTGCCCTTCTGCTCATGGTACCTCAAACCGTTCGGGGTGAGGTACGCCTCCAGGGATGTCAGTTGTCTGCGCGGGACGGGCCTCGTGTGCGCACCTTGATGCATCCGGGAACCTGTGCAAAGAAAGGAGCGGATGAGTACGATAGATATACAGCGCGGGCGGGTGTGCGTACTGGGCAGACGAAAGGTTTTTCCCTCCCGTTCAAGTACACGGGCGGTTTGCCGCTGATTGGGGAAACGGGAGCGCTCTCGGAATCGCGAACAACCTCCGGTGCGCCGGGTTCTGAATCGAGCTCCGCGCCCATTTTCTCTAGGGGCTCGTCGTTGATTAGCACGACTTCGGGTGCGTTCGCGCTCTCCAAAGTCTCGTCTCCGCCACCGAGAGCTTCGCCGTCTTCGAGCACATTCATATCGGCATCGGTCGCAGTCTCCATCGCGTTTTCAGAAACAGCAGAACATCCAGCATGGACAGTCTCTGCCTGCGGCGTAAGATTCACGCCGACGGACGCGGCCGGGGCGCTGGCCCTGCGCACGGGAGGTGGTCGGAAGAAGTGTCGTTTGAGCGCGGAGACGAACGGAGACGCGATCGGGGAGCTCGGGCGCGCGTTTGAGCTGCGGCGTCGTTTGGCTGGCGGTGCGTCGTCCTCGGAGTGAGCACGCCGTGAGTCGGCGGCAGCGGGCGCAGCTTCGAGAACAGGCGGCGGCGATGGGGATGGAGACGGAGACGGAGACGGCGCGGGCGGTGCAGACACGGGGGGCGGTACAAGCGTAGGCAGTGGTCGAGCGTCGGTTGGCATGCACGGCGGAGGGGAAGAGATGCTGTCGACGTCGATTATTTCGACATCTTGTGGGCCCGATTGTTCGTACGGGCGAATGGGAACAGGAGCGTGAGGAGGAAAGGGCGTATGAGGTGCCGGTAAGGGATAATAGTAGAAAGAGGCCGGTGACGATATGCTCCAGGACGCCGCGGGCTCCCGCGGATGGTCGAGCCGCAGCGTCGGAGGAATTGCGACCGGGGTGTAGAGAGTATCGCGGGTATGGGCGGAGCGCGTATTGAAGTGGCTGGAAGAGGATGAAGTAGGCGGGGATGTAGACGACGATGCAGACGAGGCTGCAGATGAACATTCGGAAGCGGTAGGAGAAACGAGCGGGAGTGGTTCGCGTGTGAATAGAGTTTTCAAGTGGAGCGGCGAGGGCGGTAGCGGAGTAGAGGGCACCTGCAGAAACTCGGAGAACGCATAATTCTGCGAGTGGGATGTTGGAGATGGCCCTGGACATGGCACAGAATACGGAAGATCGCAGGTATACGGAAGGTCCCAGATATCGCTGTTTGGGTGGCAAGTCCGGCGGTGGTCGAAGAGCGCGTGCAGGTCCGGCAGCTTCAGATCGCAGCACTTGAAGTTGGAGCACTGTAGCCACCACAGAAGCCGTCAGCGACAGCACATGAAAAGATAATGGCACATACAAAATCGCGCTCCATCTGGACGTCCATCGGAATGCGTTCAAGCGGCTGAGGATGGAGGGATTGACGAGAAGAAAGGACTGAAAGCTGATGCATGGTATATATAACATGCTGGAAGCGAGAAAGAAATGTGAAGAGCGCGGAATGTGCCATCCAGAGTGTGAAAGGATCGGCTGCTGGCAATTAATATTTTTGTTTGACACAAAGTGAGCTCCAGTCGACAGCACATCAACATCAAATCGCCAGCCGCCGCATAGACTCCGCGCGTTGCCACCCGAATAGACAAGTGCGGGGAAAGCTTCGGATTGAATCCGGGGTGATTTTTCGTGAAGGTGTGAAGTTGTGTGAAGAGGAAGCAGGAGAGATGAGTGGCCTGTCCGCGGAACCGGTCCGAGAGAAAAAATCAGGGCAAACTTCGAAGCCTTTGCAGCTGTATATGGGAGCAGAGAGCCAAACGTCTGCAGCTGGTTGGGCCTGCGGAATGAAAACATGAAGAGGATTAGCTTGAACTATGAATCGGCGATGTTTCATGAAGTCTGACGAGTAATTGCGGGCTCCGAGGACGAGAATTCACTGGTTTCCAGGGGAGCGACGAGGCGCGAGAAGAACCCAAGAAGAAGCTTGAAGCTTCTCGGACATCCTAAACGTAAAAGAATGCATATATCGGGTTTCATACTTGGGCATCGCGCATGACTACAAATGCTACAAAGGCTTGATAAATTCCTTGGACTTGCAGCGATAGAGTGAATATTAATGAAGAGGAAACTGCCAGTGGCTCAGGCTGAAACCGGAGAATCCGGGGAGACTGGTCACTGAATTATTTGAAAATTGAAAATTTTAATAACCCTTGATTACCCCCGTTATGAGTTTGAAGGACATATGCTTGAAGCCTAGGCATGCGCACCCTTTGAAAGCGAGTGGGAAGGCGACCGAGAAGCGTCTTGATCACAGCCACCGCATCGCCACCTACTTAGTCATCATTTCCTCATGACGATCTTTTCTTCCTGATCTTCTTCTTGTCTTTTTCATTGAAGTTTTTCAGCCTTGGCCTCAGAACACCCAATCCATCCACCACAAACCCATCATGTCCGGCCTCTCAAGTGCGTCGCTTTATAATCCCTATGCACCTTTTAATTCTTAATTTTGGTCCGGGTCAACCCGGGGTCCTCTAGAATCTAGCTCGTTTGATTCGCCCGTCAAGCACCTCCTCCACACAAACCTTGTCCCGACTGCGGAAGAATATGCTTGGATATCAGGCCACGTCCTTGAGCCCCAGAGGGACCTCGCACTGATTGACGAGGAAATCCGTCGAATGCAGCAGAAGCTTGAACAACTAAAAGCCAGGCGCCAGGAACTCGCGGAGGACATCGATGCCCATCTGGCATTGTTGTCGCCGGCGCGCCGCCTTCCGGAGGATATTCTACGCGAGATATTCGTGGCATCCCTGCCATCCACGCACAACGCCATCATGGCGAGTCGAGAATCACCTCTTCTCCTTTGCCAGGTTTGCAGTGGTTGGCGGAACGTCGCCCTTACCACACCCCAGTTATGGTCGTCGCTCCATCTTGTTATCCCCGATGAATCCCGCGCCGAAAATATCTACTCGTTGGTAGAAAGATGGATTTCACGCTCCGGAATACTCCCCTTATCCGTTTCCATCGGCGTTTCCTCGTCCTTGATGAATTCAGACACTACCATTGCCGCACCTTTCATCGCTCTCCTCGTCGCGGTTTCCACCCGATGGCAACACATCGAGTTTACAACACCTCCGCACAACAATATGGACTATTTCTCTCAGCCGCTTTCTGCCTTGTCTCCCGCCGACGTTCCCAATTTAACGCGCGTTAAGTTTGGAATAGAAAATCCAACGGCTTTATGGTCGCCATTCCTTGCTGCACCCAGCATATCTCACCTCGCTATAACGCTCATCCCTGAGGATGTTGGTGGATTCTCAGTCATTTCTTGGCATTCACTCACGCGGCTGGATTTGGGATCAACGGACCAAGATGCTCCGTGGACAGGTCGCAACATCCTCGAGGCCCTTCAACGCTGTGTTAATCTAGAAGGTTGCAGTCTTGTTATAACACAGAGCGACCCATCCATGATCTCCGATAATATCATCACCCTCCCTCGCCTTACCTCGCTTTCGATCACCTGTTATGACTCCACAGTCGGCGGGTTGATGGCTCAGCGCATGGTTCTCCCGGAATTAACTTCCCTCGAATGCATCGAGCCCTTCGGACCAGGCGGCCTACACCTGTCATTTTTTCCTGCCCCGAAGTTGCGGGCCCTCACCATCGATGGTTTGCTAGGGGTTTTCGGCCGCTTTATAATGTTCGTCAACCCGTTCCCTCCTTCTCTGGAGACTCTCCAAATACGCTCCCGCCACCATGAATTCGAAGGGTTCGGCGAAATTGACATCAACGACACGTTTCTCCAGGCTTTCAGCCCTGCCCAGTTCCCTCGATTGCACACTCTCAAAATCTACGGCTGCTACGAGATCACAGACGCCGGATTGCTCTCCTACATCACCGCACGAGCGAACAGCGGGTTCCCCCTACAGTGCTTCGACTTCGCGTTCTCGTTCACGCGCCCAATGGAGGTGGATATCCTTCCTGATCTTGCAGAGCTCGTTTCTGCGGGACTCCGCATATCGCTGACATACGACCTGCGTCGACCGGAGCCCGAGTTGCCACCGTACCGCCCTTGGGAGGGTACAGATCTCGCCGACTGAGGCAAAACTGCCGAGTATCTAAATACAGGGCGTTCTACGAACCCCGGTTGAAGTACCGACTTGATATTTCTATGATTTCTAGTTTTGTCTACGGAGCTGCAATTTTCTTATCTGTTCTTTTCGGCATGCCAATAAGCTCTTTGGCCTATTTTCGATTCTCTAAGCATGACGTACCTATAAAATTAACTCAGACGCACACCCATGGCCCTGGTATTTAGGCTCACGTCCTGAAGCTAGCCAACGGATGCGCTATTTAATGCACTGGCTCTAGCCATGGATGGCTGGGTACACGGCCATAGGTCTAATCCACCTGTAACATGTTCTAACTCCAGCAGGCCCCGCCTTAGGGGCCAGGTTAGTGGTGAGGGTTAGTGGTTAGTGGTTAGAGTTCATAGTTAGGGTTTGTTAGGGCTTAGGACCAAGGTATATTGTAAAAGGTTGTTGAGGGTGATTTGTCAGCTTTTGATGGTTAGTTGGTTAGGGTTGGTTAGTGCTAGGAAAATTAACAAAACCACATAATAAGCTTGGTAATACAATTTCGAAGACCTAGGGCAGCTTGCCTGCCCTAGGTCTGGGTATTAGCTAGTCCCACTTAGGGTAAGGGCACCTTACCCTAAGTGGGATGGGAAAATATAATAGATAGGCTTTGTAGTCCAGGTGGTTATACTACATGTTCTGTTATTTGCTCTGTTTCTTGGTGGTCAATGGTTCAATCCTCGTAGGTACTATTCATTTTGCTATTTAAAACCTGCTGTGCCATTAGTCTTGCTCCATGGACCCAGCCATGCGATGGCTGGAGTCATGGCTTTAGGTAGCACTTACTATGGCTAGAGCCATGCACATTAGACTAAATATTAGTGCTATGGCTCAGACACATTAACCATGGAGTCGTACAACCGAGTCGTCCTCCGAGAAGCTCGCTGTTCGATTGCTCGATCGTCGGGCTCACCATGGACCAACCAAATTCCGACGCTGCTACTCGTCCCGAAAGTTGAAACAGGATATATTGACCACACCATTTGTGGCGAGGCCATCCGGACGTGGTACAAGCTCGTTGGGGAAATCGCGCATGCCCGGTCATCATCTTGCACGGTGGTCCAGGATATTCCCATTCTTACACACTCCCTCACAGTGATCTGTGGGCGAGCCGGGGCCTACCCGTCATTTTCTCCGACCAGGTCGGGTGCGGGCGCTCTTCCCATCCCGATAAACCGCCCGAATTTTGGACGCTCGATGTGTTCATAGACCAGCTGGATGGCGTCCTCGCGCATTTCAACATTGCGGCCAAATTTGCACTGTTGGGCCACGCGTGGGGCGGTATGCTCGCAGCTACCTATGCTTACAGGCGGGGAACGCCAGGGATTGCCCTGCGTCGATGGAGCTATGGGCAGTTGGCACCAAATCGTTGCTTGCGATCTTCCCGCTGGAAACTCGGACGCTCATCGCCAAGCATGAAAGCACGGGAGCCATACATTCACAGGCATATCAGGACGCGATGCAGCAGTTCAACGAGATCCACCTTTGCACGCTCAAACCATGGCCAACAGAGTTTCTTCAATCTTTTTCGGACTTGGTGGACGATCCAAGGCTCTACCTCATAATGTGCGCAGTCGTTTTTGCCAAGTATAATTTTCAACTTACGGCTTGGCATTCGCCGACGCTAAGGAACGGACCGTCGGAATTCAACATCATCGGAACATTGAAGGACTGGTCTATTATCGACAAGCTCTCTCACATCGCGTGTCAATCGCTGGTCATTAACAGCCTCAATGACCTCGCGCAAGACACTGTGGTTGCACCGTTTTTTCATAATATCCCGAAGGCCAAGTGGGTGCAGTTACGCGCAAGCGCCCATATGCCGTTGTTTGAAGAGCCTGAGCGGTACTTTAAAGTGGTCGGTGATTTTCTGTCGATGTTCTAGCACTCCAAGCAAGTCGAACTATATGACTACTAAACTTGACACACTTTAAAAAACGAATCGAACTTGTAAAGATTGTAAAGAACAACGAAAAGATGTATATAGCGCCCAGTCGCTCTTGTTCAACCCTCATGCTCATATTAATATCCACGTTGGGCTGCAGCAGCGATGACCACGTCTGCTCCCTTCTCAGAGATCTGTGGATGGTTGAATATCGTCAGGAAAAAATAAATTCGTTGCGAGAAGGAATTATTTCGAACCATATAAGTGGGCGTCGTAACGAACCATCCGGGAACGATGGGCCACGAGCTTATATCAACGACTCGGAGGTTCTCGACTCCGCGGACCTTGAAGTTACCGTCCAGCACGGCGTTCGGATCTGCATGAGCTAAGTTCAATCACTGTGCAGAAATCAACTCAAGAAACCGACCGTCATCTGCACCCATCGCAGCCGTGCAGCACGCATGATGCCCTAGACGATCCTTTAGTCTTTTGACATCATGGCCAGGGTTATTTTAACATACCGAACACGTGCTCCAATATATGGTCCTCAATTTCCTCATTGGTTCCATTGTCCGGGTCAGGGAACACCTGGGCTTCAAGGTGCATGTTGATGTTGGGATGGTTGACGATACCCCGGGCGACTTTGATTGCTTCGCGAAGAGCCACAATGTCCTGTTCGCCATCCGCAGCCTCGAAGTGATGTTTATCGATACGGAGCGCGTCCTGCGGGTGGCTCCCGGTCAAACGAACCACACCGCGGGAAGAGGGATGCGCCTTCAGGACAATGGCAGTAAGCCCGTTGTGGACGTCTGCGAGCTGGTCCGCGAAGCCGCGGAAAAAGCCTGGGAAGTACCCGGGTGACCAATAAATCATAATGTCCGGCGCATCGAGGGAGGGGACGCTTTTGGACATTTCCATGAATAGAACAGCCCCAAAAGAGTATAAATTCTGGTGGCCAGACTCGGTCCAGAATGCGAGGCAAGGATCTTCCTCGGGGGTATAAAGGACAGTGCAGCCGTTGAAGAGCGTATGGTTCTGTTTCAGAGTCCAGATGTTGGCGACCTCGTCATGATCTACGGTGTGATTTATTATTGCATTCTTCAGAAGAGCGAACACGAAGCTCACTAACCTTGAAGGTTGGCCCCGACGCCGGGCAGATGAACAATTGGGTCGATACCGAACTGAGAAAGCTCGTCTTGGTCACCGATACCGGAAAGCTGAACGGAGGATACATCAGATGACTGGTTTAAATCCGGGCCGAAGTCAAAATACCATCAGCTAAAGAGGTTCAATGAATAATAAAATTGATGCAAAGGTTGAGTAGGGCGCACCAATTGAGGAGTCTGGAACACGCCCGCGCTAATGATGACCTCGTGTCGGACGGTAATGAGTTGCGTGCTCAATTGTCCCTTGCCTTTAAAGTTGCTCGCGACAGCCAATGCTGCTCCCTGGGCAATTTCCACGCCGTACGCAACGGGAGGTCCTCCAGTTCCCGAGTCGCACATAGCGATCCTAGTCGCCAGTGTATCGAGGGCGAATTGAAGCTTTCCGGCGCTCGATGCATTGACGCTGATAAGATGATCACGGACCGAAGATCTGTTGTGGTTCTCGTCAATCGTAAAGCTGGGGTTTGCGATCCCAACAGTCAAGTCATTGGCTGCGCTATTCACGTCGTCGAGTGCTGGTGTGACAGCTGTTGCCAGTGTATTGACAATATCAAGCAGTTGAGGGTCTAGAATAGTAGGCTGGAGTTAAAATCTGTCCAGGTCGGAGATACAGTGCAGTTACCTGCAAACTGTGGGTTCCCAAGGATTGAAATCGGATTGATGTTTGTCTTCAGCCAACCATTGAACCCATGGTCAGGGTTCGATTCGTTGAGATACAGATTGTGCTCGATCAGTTTGAAGTAGTTTCTCATATTGTCGTACGACCAAGTCGAGTCGTTGAACATGCTGGCCAGATTGTTGAAATCGTTCTCCAAGTTGGCGATGTTATTTATCATCACGTTATGGACCTACACGATGATCAGAGAGATTGCCCACAACTTTTGTTTTGAACTCGAAGGCATTTACCGTAGATCCACCGACTGCGCGCGCTCGAGGGTACCTGCAGACCTCAGTTACTATCGTGATATGGTGCCTGCGCCTCGGATACTCACCAAGAATCATGGCGCGGGAACTTAGCTCCCTCGGAGTATTCGTCGAGGGTATAGTTGAGCTCCAACTGGGGATCTACAGAAACCAACCGTGAGCAGGCTTCATCATTGAGATAAATAAATAATATAACCATCGACGGCGCGCCCGAAGTAAAATGGGATCGTGGTATTGATGCTGACCACGTCATGGCCGGCGTCCACGACAAGGACTGTAAAATTAGGTGACCAATGCATTTGCCGTAGAAAATTGCATATGTACCAGAAAATCCACTCTCCGCCAAGCGGGCGGCAATAGGGCCTCCGCCGACGCCTGCACCCACGACAACGAAGTCGAACTCGGACTGAGATGTGTCTGGACAGGCCGGCAATGAAGCTGCTCTCATGACTGGAATGGAAAGGGAGATAAATGCTAAGAAGCTGCGAAGGTTGTAGGACGTCATCTAGGTGGTTTTGGTGTATGCTTCTGAGACTGAGCGTGCGCCCTTTTATATGTTCAAAAGCTCTTAATCAGCTATATATTGAATATATTGAAGCAGCGTTAATAAGCCCTGGCTTTCCCGGTCCACTACGCATGAATGAACGTACATGGAGATAGACGCCTTCCAGACGATGGGGTAAACGGCGGATAAACACGGGGATTAACCCAAAAAAGTAGGCAGTAAGCTATGTCGTGGTCCGCCAGAAGTTGCCGTGGAATATCTGTCCATTGTATGCCGCACCGCATCTCCCACACCCCCAAGACCGCGGAAAGTATAGCTGCAAGTGGCCAGGGGGTCTGTCCTGCGATTTGGGTCGCCCAGTTGTAGATGAGATTCGGCCACCTAAGAGTGGGAGTAGTTAGTTGTGGAGTAAGCCATACCGAGTCAGATTGGTCGGGGCCCAGAGACATCTACTCTTCCGCCCGCCTCTGCTCTGCGTAGTGATGTTACGGCCTCGGCTTCAGGCCCGAGGCCCGCCAAGCCAAGCCAAGCCCGACGTCGGGCCTGAGCGAGCCTAGGGCTCGGGCTTGAGATTCTCAAGCCCGAGCCGGCCCATCAAGCCCGGGTGTCGGAAAAATTCTGTTTGGGTTGTAACAGCTTGAGCAGGTTTACCGGCATGTAATGGATTACGATGGATTATGATGGATCACAACCTAGTGGCAGGGAGGGTTATAAGCCATCTCAAGCCCTTGTACGGGGTGTAATGTACATACGGACTTGTGAGGGATTTTACTTGCTTACAAGTCACAACAGCTACTATCTCGGCTATCACATCTGTAAATAAAATCTGACACTAACTGAGGTACCCACAATGTGTGTTCACTCGTCTGGAACTTGGAAGAATGTCTGCAGGTTGTAAAGCCACGAAACCAGACGCGACTTCGGTAGTTGTGAGGCAGAAACAATGGTAGAGTTTCAAGCTCCGCCATCTTTGATCGCAACAAACGGCGTGCTTGTTGATTGTGTTTGTCGCTTCTCTTTCTCTCGCCACCATTCCCCTTCCCCACTTCCCTTCCCTCCGTCGTATGCACCATGCATCCTCCTTGATTCTTGCATTTATGTTCTCCGCGGTGCTCTATCGTGGCTTTCCCAGCACCCTCACCTCGCCGGCGGCAAAGAATCCTAATGCCACCCATCGGTGTCCTCGACACCAACACCAAACCTTCAAAGCGATGGCGGAACTTTTCGTAGGATAGACCCTTGGACATCGGGCTCCCTGTGGTGGGTTTTATGGATTCTTAAGACCTTGCTCCGAGGTGCTATTTGAAAGCCAAAGTATTGAGTTAGAATAAAATCGGTCTGAGACTGAGACTGATTCAAGTGGTTTCAATCCAATTGATAGTGTCTTTTAAACTAGCGGAATAAGTTTGAACTTCAACTTCCCTGAAATTAATTTGAAACCTCTACATGTAGGATTATCAGAGACCAACTGAAACCAGAACATAAAGTACTTGTGTCATTATACATTTCAGTCCCTCCCCAAACGCGCAGGTTGGACCTGAATTTCAGCCCAACTGACATGCCAACCGAAAGAATGAATTTCAGGGACCCTGTATGTCGGCAGGTGATCCAAATTTCAGCCGGATTGAAATCAATTCTTTAGGTTCATATTTCAGCTTGGGCTGCAATTCAAGCCAAACCTTGGCATTTCCAGAGGGCTGAAATGAATGATGATACAAATAATTTAGGTTCAAGTTTCAGCTGGTTTGTTTTGTAATCTGACTAGTAGTGTTTCGAATTCATTTCAGTCCAGCTGAATCTCAATCTTATTCAATTAGTCTGAGTTGCGAAATCAGTGAGCCTTAAACTACCCGAATGAGCTCCCATTTCAGGCCAGTTTTGTTGTAATCTGATACCCTGGTGTTCGAGTAGCACCTCGGCTTTGCCTAAATTTGACAGTCTTAGGTGTAATTTCTTTATGGGCTCATTTTTCATTCGCATGGGCGTGCTCGACTGTTCCAATCCTCAGCCGTCTCTCGGCATCTCTCGGCATTTCTCCGGGTACAAGAAACGTGACAAACTGTGACCGTACGCGTCAAGCTTCACGCTCTTCCTTCCACATCATGGCAGCCCCCCGCGGCTCATGCGACAATCCTGACCCAACCCTCATAGTAACCAGTTCCAGAAGACGCAAAGCTCCCTCGGATCTCCTGAACGCGGAACCTGCTGGTGAGTCAATGGTGAGTCCCTCATTGACGCGTTCAAGTCGCGTCGTTTTGACATCTTTACGTATTCAGTTGCAGCCGTGGAAGCTCTTGTTGACCGGATCGACACCCTTTCGCGATCACTTCCCACCACCATCGCCGCTGCTACGAAGCAAGACAAGATCTACCACGTCATGATGTAGATATGCTCGTAGATTTGGATATGGAGTAATAATGTATTGACTTTGCACTTGTACGCCTTCTTAGTGCTGTTGCGGAGTTGCCTTCATATCCCGCGCAAAAACTGTGCGAAGCCCGGGCCCAAGCCCGGGCCGCGGGCTTCAGGCCCGGCTTCCAGGGCTCGGGCTCAGGCTTGGGATATCTGAAGCCCAAGCCCGCTCAAGCCAGGCCCAAGCCCGGGCTTCCAGACCAAGCCGGGCCCGTAACATCACTAGCTCTGCGCGAGAAAATAAGCGAGAAAGAAAAGACGAGAGCACGGACGTCTCCGGCTTAGCTCGAAGGTTCGGTAAGCCAGATCCGAGTGGCCCAAATCGGAGGGAACACCACGCTGGTTGGTCAGAGGAGAATGGGGATGCAAGAACACAGAACAATAGTTTGACCTTTCCTTGGCCATGATTCTAGATTTCTTGCGTGATCCGGTCTCCATCGGACGGAAATCAGCGGAGAAAACCCTGTCCGTGCTTACGCTTGGCGGAGGAATAGAAACATATGAACAGAATTATGCATTATCCCCACCAAGCCGATGATAAATCCCCGTCCTCCATGTGATCAGAATTTATCCTCAATTAAATAATAAGTAGAAGACGCACGAGCTACTGATTAAGTCGAACCGCCGCCCTCCAAACAGCCTACTCATACACGCATCTCGCCCATAATACGAACCCCGAGCCAGACCGGACCGCTACTACCCACCGTTTATAGGCCGCGCGCAGAGTAGCCGCGCACGAGGTATTCGTTCCCATGGCCCAGCAGAAAAAGCCGAGTTGCGCCGTAGACATGGCTGTAGTGCCTTGGGAGAACAAAACAGCATCTTTGTCACGCGGTGATGTAGTATTCGCATCGCAGTCAAGCTCCAGCACTAGCGGCTACGTCGCACATTGCACAATTTCCATAGCATAACCGCAATGTCGTTGTAAAGCTCCACCTCCGGAATGCGTGATAAAAGAAACTGTAGTCCAGACAAAGTCTAGACATCTATCTTCGGGTTGGGCCTCCCAAGCACATTAATCTGGCAACACTGGCACTGGCAGCTCAAGTTCGGGTTTCAGGGTATTACTCGTTTGTTGTATTCCCCAGACAGTTTGCCGTTCGCAGCATAGCCAGAGATTTCTGAAAAGAGCGCTAATTGATAGAACTCGGTTCGCGCTGTCTATGGAGGATCGCCATGATGGGAGAAGGAGAGAGACAAATGTCACGCGTCACATTTGAACCATAGTTCGAATCAGAACGCGCGTCCACTTTCGGGTGCGGAGTTGGTGCGGAGGTAACATATATCCGTATTCTAGGAGGGACAGAGGTCCCCTCGACCATATGATTTGAATATCTGAGTATTCAAACTGACATGCAGGCGCAATCATGATCGCCGGCGTACGAACTTGACCGAGAATACATATATCAAGTAGTATTACACAGCTTGTACTACCAGGGTGTTCAGCCGGTGGCCCGCAGCAGCGATAACGACATCTGCGGCCTTCTCTGATATCTGATCAGAGTGATATCGTGAGCAAACTCTTTGGCACGACAAGGAATTCTTACCATATAAGTGGGTGTCGTTACGAACCATCCGGGAACATTCGGCCACGAGCTAATGTCGACAACTCGGAGGTTTTTAACTCCCCGGACCTTGAAATCACCGTCCAGGACAGCGTTTGGATCTAGAAGAGCTTGGTCATATTGCCTGGGTTAACTTGATAAAACGCACCGTCATCTGCACCTATGGGATTTGTACAACAAGCGTGATGACCTAGCCACCATAAAATGTCACCCTCTTAACACGGCCAGATTAAACCAACGCACCAAATACGTGTTCTAGGATATGATCTTCAATTTCCTCATCGATTCCGTTATCTGGGTCCGGGAACACCTGAGCTTCAACATGCATGGTGATGTTGGGATGTTCAACAATGCTACGGGCAACTTTAATTGCCTCGCGGATAGTCACGATGTCCTGGTGGCCACCGGAAGCCTCGAAGTGGTGCTTCTCAATTTGCAGCATGTCTTGCGGGTGACTCCCGGTCAAACGAACCACGCCACGGGATGAGGGATGCGCTTTCAAGATAACCGCAGTGAGCGCGTTGTGAACACCCGCGAGCTCGTCCGCAAAACCGCGTACAAAGCCTGAGAAATACCCAGGCACCCAATAAATCATGATGTCTGGCTCGGCGAGGGCGGGGACACTCCGGGACATCATCATGAATAGGGCTGCCCCAAAAGAGTAGATATTTTCGTGGCCGGACTCGATCCAAAATTTCAGGCAAGGATCTTCCTCGGGGGTGTCAAGGACCGTGCAACCGTTTAAAAGCGTATGGTTCTGTTTCAGAGTCCAGATGTTGGCGACCTCGTCATGATCTGCGTTGTGCATTGGTTCAATCAGACATAAATATGATGTGTCGTTCGAACCTTGAAGGTTGGTTCCGACGCCCGGGAGATGAACAATCGGCTCGATACCATGCCGAGTAAGTTCATCTCGGTCACCGATACCTGAAAGCTGAAAGGATAGGTGTGAGTTCGAGGATTGCACAACGAGAAAAATCAGGCCACCATAAGCTAAAAATGCGGTCAATAGATCATTAAAACAGCTAGAGCTCGACGCACCAACTGAGGAGATTGGAACGCCCCGGCGCTAATGATGACTTCGTGTCGCACAGTAATGAGCTCTGTTTTCAACTCCCGCTTCCCTTTAAAATTGCTAGCCACAGCTAATGCAGCTCCAGGCGCAATTTCCACGCCATATGCAATGGGAGACCCTCCATATCCAGAACGGCACATTACGACCTAGGTGACGAGCGTATCGAGAGCGAAATGGAGTTTTCCGGGGGCAGTTTCTTTAACACGAATAAGATGATCGCGCACTGACGATCTGTTGTGGTGTTCGTTAATCGTATAGCTGGGAGTTCCGAGACCAATGGCCGCGTCATTGGCAGCGCTATTAATGTCATCGATGGGCGGTCCGCCAGACGTTGCCAGTGTGTTGACTATGTCAAGTAATTGCGCATCTAGAATACAACAGGGCCCGGGGGTCAGTGATAAAGGTTCAAACAGCACGCCACCTACCTGCAAATTCCGGGTTCGCAAGAATGGAGGTCGGATTAAGGCTTGTCTTCAACCAGCCGTGGAAGCCGTGATCGAGGTTTGGTTCACTAAAATCCAGATTGTGTTCGATCCGGTTGAAGTAGTTTCGCATGTTTTTGTAAGACCAAGTCGGGTCATTGAACATGATGGCCAGATTGTTGAAATCGCCTTCCAGACCGGCGATGTTGTTCACCATAGCATTATGGACCTGCAAGAAGTGATCAGAAAGATAACACCTACAACAGCTGATGCCTAGGCATTACCGTCGATCCACCAAGTCCGCGCGCTCGAGGGTACCTGTCCTAATTTAGTTCTCAGGGCTTTATGCTCCGTGTGCTTTGGATGCTCACCACGAATCATTGCGCGGGAACTTGGCTCCTTCGGAGAACTCGTTAAGGGTGTAGTTGAGCTCCAATTGAGGATCTTCGCATACAGCTGTGAGCATTCGTCGGCATGAAGAAAGGAAATTCACCATCCGCAGCGCGCCCAAGGTAGAAGGGAATCGTGGTGTTTACGCTGACCACGTCGTGCCCGGCGTCGACGACGAGGACTGAGAACAGTTAGGAGACCCACTTCTCCCATGAAGTTGCCGTAGAAACATTCGTACCAGAGAACCCACCCTCTGCCAGGCGGGCGGCAATAGGTCCACCGCCGACGCCTGAACCCACAACAACGAAGTCGAATTCCGCCTGAGATGAGTCTGGACAGGACGGCAATGAAGCTGCTTGCAGAACCGCAATGGACAGGGAGATGAGTGTAAAGAAACTCCGCATATTGTAGGGGGCCATCTGGGTGCTATTGGTGTGCTCGGATGAGATGCACGTATATATACTATATTGAAATGCCGTTAATCAGTTCTAAGTTTTCGTGCTGACGCATAAAATATGCACATACACGGAGATAGATGCTACAATAGGGCAAGCGCTGGACCCGGCGGAGATTTTGGACCCTCGTAACACCGAAAATGATCACTTGGAAAGAAAAATATATAATATGGCGTTTTGCTCCCCGCAGAGTCGACGCAGACAAATATCCAAATTCCCGGTTAAAATCCGAGGAGGGTTGGAGCCAAAGCTCGAGGTTCAAAGCAAAAGTAGAAGGAGCCACAGTCAAATACAGATCTCCTTCCGGGGCATAATGCTATGCTGCGGCTAGTCTGGTTTAGTGAAAGCGGCCATCGTAGTAGCGATCAACTCCGCCGCACGTTTCCAAGCACATGAACCTCGGAGAACGAATGAGCCACAATTCCGTTGATAGTCCTTACCTCGTTCGATGGCCGCCGCCTGCACTGGACACTGCCTTGAGTCATTCCACCGCGTACTACGCTAAAGAATGGATAGAACTATTATGGATATTGCCTTGGAGACCGAGAGATAAGGATGAATCCACCTTATCTCCGGGATCCCGCAATGAAGCTGAAAAACAAAGCTTCCAAGGGCCCGGGCCAGATACGAGGAACTTCAAGTTGTCGGAGGCTCGGAGCTGCCGGTGGGTCCAAGTTCTCGTCCACTGGCATTCTCCTTCGATCGAGTAGGCGTATTGAGGCCTCAGAACTTTGGATCCTTATCCATGCCGTCCAAGTGACACTTCAAGATCGGGAGTTTTCGGCGGATGAGAAGGAAGGGCAAGATGTCACATGTCACATGTGCACCTGACATGTGATGACTCGCGTTTGAGTCCGACGCGTCGCCATCACTGGGACCTGCGAACCTCTTCGTCCTCTTCTTTGAAATTACTATAAGTGAGCTAAATTAACCAAATCCCACACAGCTTTCGGCGTCCAAGCCTTTGCTTCAAGCGTAAGTTGAACATTGATGGAACTTTCAGTCCTGCTAAATTTGGCCGTTGAAGGGCCCATCTCCGGTTGTTTTTGCGCAGGTCAAGAGGAGGAAGCGGAAATATAAGAACGCCTTGCGACACCTTGAAATTGAACCAGCCTATAAGTATATTCTCCTTTACATATCTACCTACACCTTCCACCTTCTTCAAAGCTCCGATGCCGCGAAAATCGCGTGGTAGCTCTCCGCTGAAAAGATCCAGTGAGCAGCTGTCCAATGCTCACAACGTCGGGCTGGTATGCTTACCTTGCTGCCGCATCTGGTGCACCCTCGCCGGCTTCCCGGGCGTGCCGTCCTCCTCGAAGGTATTGATCCCCGGGTACTAACCCAGCGCATTCAAGTTAGTGGGGGCGACAACGAGGAAGTTGAACGGAGGGGCTCACATCGAACTTGCGCAGAGGCGGTGGGAGACAATAATTGCTCTCCACGCCATTCTCGTCGCCCTTCCACGCCTCGCCCGGCTCAGGCACGTCCATCAAGATCGCGTTCAGGCTGTCGATCGAGGGGTCCCAGTCGTTGAAATTGAACGGCGTCAGCAATACCCTACGCTAACTGCATTAGTGATTCGATAAGAGGAAAAGTGGAAAGTGACACGCACGATGAGGTTGCGATGTTTGTGAGGGTCATCGCTGGACACAAGAGATAAAAATCAACATGGTGTTCAAGCGGTAAAGAGGGTGATCGAGTGTACGCACGGGAATCCTCAGCTCTGGGGATATGGTGCATGCCCAAGTTGACCCAAGCGGTAAGGTCCTCCTGTTCGAGGGATTCACTAAACGTCCGAGGATTAATACCAGCAGAGGTGAGTGATGAAAGAAGTTACCCGTCGAAGAATTTGTAAAAGTCGACCGCTGGTTGATTTATGAGCCAACATCTAGTTGTTGGCCAAACCACTCACGGGGCGCGCCAGGCAGGTTGATATTCCACATCGATGATGAGCTAGGCTCTGAGTCCTTTCGACGCGAAACGGCGAGGTGGTGCTTCGCAAAGTTAATATTATTCTGTGTGCGCTTGCTGTCCAGGTTCGTCTGCAAAAGAAATTCTTCAGAAATCGACGAGGCACAGTACAAGACAAGAAGAAACCAACCAAATGAATCGGCGACATGCCCGGATGGATCGCATATCCCCTTGCTTTATGCATTCATAACTCGTCAGCGAGACAGATCAAACAGGCAGCACAACACCGGACTTACGATACCCCCAGCGATTCAACTTCTCCTCATTCACGATCACGTACAGCCCCTGCAGGTTGCGCGGGTAGTCCAGCAGCGCTTCGCTCTCGTTCCGCAGCATCGTGCGCACGAGCTTCTGCTGGTGCACGTCCGTGCCCCAGTCGTCGTCCGCGAACCACGGCTGCTGCACGACCTCGTTCTCGAGCGAGATGGCCAGAAGTGAGTTGCTCGTACCCGCGACGTCGAAGTCGAATTTGTAGTTACTAGGGGCGGATCAGTTAAAATCCGCCGAGGGAGTGAGTGTTTTGAGGACGCACATAACGTGGTCGTGGAGACTCCCCACTGCAACACAAATCATGCATCAGCGGCGCACGGATATTTCGCGACTCGACACTGACTATATGTATCGCGGATCCGCGTCCCGTATTCATGTTCCGAGCTGTCCCACCACGCCCCCTGCAGGTACCCGCTCGCAGAAATCCGCACCTCGAGCGTTCCGTCGAGCTGGAACGTATAATCGAAGAGATAATCGTAGTTCCCCACCGTGCTGATCGTGCGGATGATCAGCTCGTAGCCTTTCACCGCCTGTAAAAAAGAAGTCGGTGAAAAATTAATTACCCGCCAGAGCAAAAGAAGAAGCAAAGACGTACCCCCATCTCGCCCTTCATGTAGCCGGTGTGCCGGCTGATGGGCTTGCCCGAATCGCGTTCGAACACGCAAATGGCGTCCTCCCGCAACATCGTGCCCCCAGCGGTATGCGTGATGCCGGAGAGGTACAGCGCGTCAGAAGGGCAGTCGTACCCTGCGATCAACGAGCGCGTGGACACGCCCATCCCGAACCCACCATCCAGGAAGACGGTGCTCCCTTGGTGTGGGTCACTCCCGGCTAAGAAAAACGTGAGGCACAGGCCGAACTTAAGGCGCGGAGGCACATACAATAAACAGCCAATGCCTCCTGCGGCGCAACCTCATACAAAATGCGCTCCCCGCGGAAGCGCACATCCCACAGGCTCATCCCCATGTCGCGCGCGAAGCTGAGGTACACGGACCAACCCATCCAGGTCACCCACTGATTCTCCTTGTCGACGCGATAACGCGGCCCATTGAACGACACTTGCCGCGGACCTGCGCGCTCATCGAGGTCGCGCGGAGCACCCCGCCGTGCACGGCTCGCCCACGTCTCCTCGTCGTCGGCGGGCACGTCCGGGGGCGATGAGCGCTTCAGTGCGCCGCTCCTGCATCCGACCAATCGCGAATCAGCGTTCTGAAATAATCCAAAAATAATCAATCCAAAGAGACGCACGTATATGCGTCCATAAACTCGTCGATGCTGGCGAACATCTGTCGGTTGTACACCATGCGTAAGAGGGACCATTCTGTGGGATCCATCGACGTGACGTCCACGTAGAAATACATGTCAAGCGCCTTTAGGTACGAGCCGGGTGTGTTTTGCTTGAGCTGCACCCACATGCGGCGGAACGCGCCGTCGTATGAGAACGGCGTGCTCCCACCGAACACAAGCTGCGCTTCCTCGGGGGGAAGGCGCGGGGTGCCGCCGCCCCCCCAGCCACCGACGACGCCGCCGAGGAGGTCCTGCGTCGCGTTGTGCAAAGGCGCCATGAGCGTGAGCATGAAGCGCTCGAAGTGTGTCCCGTTCTGCGGCCAGAGGCGCGCGGTGTAGGGTACGTCCGGGTTCGTGTAGATGTGCCTATTAAATGCACGCGGGTCAGGGCATTGCTAGAGGGAAATGTCTATATACGAACTTGAGAGGCTGGAGCTCTAGGGACGCTGCGCTGAGTGAGAGCGTGGAGATGGTGTCCGGGAGCGGGCCCAGGAGGTACTGGCTGATGGAGGGAGGCGAAGCAGCACCGAGCATCAAGAAGATCTGAACGCGGTGAGACACTTGGACGCGGAGAAGCTTAGGAATGCACCTTAGCGAACCTCTTCGGCGCAGGAGCATCGCCATCCAGATATGCAAGCACATCCGCCTTGGGCGGTGGGAAGTTCTCGATGAGCGAAATGGAGTTATCGCTGGGCGGATCCGCTTAGCGAACGCGCGGCGCAAATATAATAAAGACAGACGTACAAGTCAGTCGCGACGATCCCGGGCGTGAGGTTGAACCCATTCCCGTCTGCGTCGCGGTACGCCGCGAGCCACGCGCGGATGGCTGCGGCCTCCTGCACGTCGAGGTTCTTCCACACGTTCGCGCGCGGGGCGCTCGCGGGGATCGGCGCGGTGTCTGCGCATATTCCCGGCAGCGGGGATGCATGGCTGTTGAAGCTGCTGTCCAACGGCGGGCGCGATATCGAGATCGAGGTGGGGGAGAGCAACAGGAACACCGCGGCCGACGCGAGCGCGCCGAATATCACGAAGCGGCGCGTCCTCACCCGCGAACGACTTGGAGGTGCAGTGATGAACGCGGAGGCGGTGGGATCCTCCTTAGTAGGTAGCACCGACATAGCTGTGGAGGGAGAGGAAGCACGTATCGCACGCTGCGGGTTCGCTGTCGTCTTATCATGACCCGGGAGACCACTTGTTATCTCCTTTTGTTATCTTCAGAGATTTGCAGATTCGCAGCTAAGTGAGATAATTGCTGACTCAGTCCAAAGTTCGCCGCGGCTATCAATTGCTCTTGTCCAGAACGCCCATGTGTCGACGCAGATTCTCGGTCTACAGACTACAGCTGTCTACAGGTTGAACTTGGAAAAATGGTGAAGCCCGTAACGAAGTAAGTCCGTCTGGATCTTAGAGCAAGGTCGGGTTGAAGTTTTCTAAGTTTAATATTTCGTTGAATTTGGCCATGGCAAGCTCTATCGGTCCAGACTCCAGGCTGCGCGGAGCCCCGCGTCCGGATGGGTGACGAATTTGCATCAAATATCCCGCAGGCCAACAGACCGCAGCGAGCCGCAGCGTCGACAAAACTGGTTGTTCCAATTGTGGGACCGTGCCAGTATAATATATCCTCCTCCTCCTAGCGAGTCGCGACCCGATCACTCGACACTCGCCCATGATGTCGACGTCGATTCGTTACTTACTTCGGGGAGAAAACGCTGAATAAATCGGAGAGGGCAAGGGCCAGTGAGCACGGGAAGGAGGCTTGGAGCACGGAGAACAAAGCGGAGAAAGCGCGAACGAGCGGTAGGCGGATCGGCGGCGAAGACGACGACGAGATGGACGAAAGACGCGTTGTTTGGTTCAGAAGGTATCGCCATACCGGATCACGAAGCGATTCCGGCATCGCCGCGCCGTACCACCGTACGGCGGAAAATCGCAAAAATTCTGCTGATTCTGGTCCGTCTTGGACGAACTCAGGACTTTCTCAACAGAGTATAAGGAAAAGATTGGCTAATTTACTAAGAGTCCTCGGTCAACTTGAAGTCTGAAATTCAGCTGGTAATTCTGAGCGCCCGTACGCCTCGCCGACGGTAGAGACCCATCCCAGATTACAAGGTCGTCCAAGTCTGGTGTCTGACTGGAACCCAATTTCTATAGCTACCCGCATCTAAGCGCAGTGCGCAGCCTACAATTATTGTACATTTACATATAGCCAGGTGGTTTACGACTCGAGGATCGCAGCCGCCGTCCGGTCCCTGACCGCCTTCAAAAACTTGGCGAGGTCCGTGCCCCCGGTGCCCTTCAGCGGCGCCTCCGGCTCGCTCGCTCCCGCCGCCGCCCTCTCCCCCGCCGCTGCGCGCCTTGCTGGCTGTATAATATACGACGTCACGATCGTGATGTGGTAGTCCCGGAACCGCTTCAGCGCGCCCACCGCGGCGTTGTACGCGGCCTTCAGCGCCGCCGAGTCGTCCCCCGCGCCCTCGACGAGCGCGCGCAGGGGCCGCGGGTTCGCGGAGAGGTGGTTGAGGAAGTTGCGGTGGTGCCGCGGCATGTAGAGCTGCATGCGCGCGAGGAACGCGCTGGGCTTCCCTGCGGTGTCGTCGTTGCTATTGCTGGAGCTGACGCCCCCGGTGAGCCCCGGCGCATGCGAGAAGGCGGCGACGCCGAGGAACACGTCAAGCGCGTGTACGAGCGCGCTCTGCCCAGCGCTGGGGCCGGAGAGCTCCGCGGGGTACGCGAGTGCGGGGTCCGCGTCGTCGAGGCCCGCGAACGCCCAGGGGCGCCCCACCGAGTCCGCGCCGCGGAACCATGGGCGGATGGCGTTGTAGAACGTGCTGGGATCGCACCCCTCGCGCACGGTCGCGAGGAGCACCCTGAGGTCGTCGATGATGACCGCGAGCTTGGTGAGGAAGCTGGTGATGCGGCGCAGTGCGAGGTCGTCGCCGACGAACGCTTCGTCCATCGTCGCGCGCATGAGTTCGAGTGCCTCGACGCCACGCAGCTCCATGCGCGCGGAGGTAAGGTAGAAGGCTTCCTCGTCGGGGGTCCCTGTGAACAGCGCCGCACTCTGCAGGTTGTCGAGCGCGGGTGTCGGCGCCTCGGATGGCGTCTTGAGCGTCCAGTTGTACAGGACCGTGTCGGAGTAGGTGAGCACCGGCGGGAGCTGCAGCTGGCTGCAGATTTGGAAGAGGGGGAGCGTGAGCGGCTCGGGGACGAGCACCGGGGCGTCCGGCGGCAGCGAGTGGATGTAGAAGTGCATCGTCCATGCGAGCACGAGGTGCGCGCGGCGCAAGGCCGTCTCTGACTTCAGTAGTCCTTCGACCGGGAGCACGGGAAGCTAATCGCAGATCAGGACCGATTTGTGCGGCTGAACAGAAGGAAACACACCTCGCGGACGCGTGCGCGCCAGGATTCGGATTGGCTCATCTCGGCGGAGGTAATGCCCGGTTTGTCGCCGAGCTGTAAGCGGCCGGTGATCGCACTATCGAGCACCAGCTCCCAGGGCTCCCAGTCCGCGGGGAGACGGGAGGGGGGCGCCTGCGGGGGCATGAAACCCGTCCGATTGTCGACATCGAAATCATGCGCCGCAAGCGTCGACGTGTCGTATACGCTCTGCGAGGATCCGAGCAGCCCATCGAGGCGGGAAAGGGCGAGGAAGTGGTCGGGGGGAATGGCGTCCATGGGAGGTGATGTTGCGGTAGTAAGGAAAGAGCAGTGGATCGATCCCTATGGCGCGATTATGAATCGCAAAAAACAGGAGGTTTGTCATATGGGTCTCGGCCTTCGGATCACAGGGCCGTTCATCCGTTCATTTCGCAGGTGGCGGTACTGTGGCTGTACGCTTTGCTGAGCTTGAGCTTCAAGTTGAACAGAGGTGAGCACTGCTGCTAGGAATCTGGGGGATTGTGTGCGAATAACATTTAACAGATCATCACTGTAAAAATGTTCGCTGATTTCCTTGTCGCTGCCGGGCAGCATGTGGGTCCGTGTGAGCGGTTACTGTCCAACGTTCGGCCAGGTGCGGCTCCGAGTCCGTGGTCGGCCGTGCAAAGAAAAAGGTTGGTAAAAGTTCGGGGATGTATAGGCCATTCATAATGGCGGAATCTCCTTCCCGCGAGTCGAGCGGAGTCGTAAATAGCATACGATGTTGATGAAACAATCATGTAAGATCTTCGACGCAAGTCGAACGAAGTTTTGGAGCTTGCAGAGCTCTAGAGATGCTGATATCCATATTCCGGGTTGTGATAGTTGAATGAACAAAGAAAGATCTTGAGTATGTCTGCCAAATTCGGCCGAGACAAAGCAGCCGCCAATCTGATGTAAAGAAATTGCCTTCATGAGGAGACAAAGCAGCCGACTGCAGCCGACCGACAGGACCAAAACGTGGTGATTTGGATCTGATTCAGACTTTCGGAATCGCGATCTCGGATCCAGATTACCTCGTGAGATGACGCCTATCAAGGCAAGTCGGTGAAAAGCCAGTGGGTCAGAGTGGGTCCAGTCGCTGTCCAACAACATCCCTTGACGAACAAAGTGTCTCGAGATAGCTTCTATCAGACAAGTTGGTTCAGTTCAACAACACCCCCTGACGAACAAGAAATGCTGGATGCGCCACAGAGACTGCGCGCGATCCAGATTGTTTCGAGATTGCTTCTATCATGCAGGTCGGTGAAAAGTCAATGGGTCGCCGTGGGTCCAGTCGCTGTCCAACAGCATCCCTTGACGAGCAAAGAAAGGCTGTATAATACCACAGAGGCTCGGAATCAGCGCACAATCCAGATTGCCTCTATCAGGCAGGTCGGTGCAAAGTCATTGGGTCAGAGTGGGTTCAGTCACTGTCCAACAGCATCCCTGGACGAACAAAGAAAGGCTGTATGCGCCACAGAGACTCAGAGCCCCAGCTTGCCTCATGAAATGGTGCCTATCAAGGCAAGTGAGTGCAAAGACAGTGGGTCGGACTGGGTCCAGTCCAACAGCACTCCTTGACAATCCCTTGACGAACAAAGCCTAAGGCTGTATGCGCCACAGATAAAGACTGCACTGTAAAGCCGTGCAGGGATAGATGCCTGAGGATCAGCTGACACAAGAGGACGGGTACAGTCACGAAGGGTGTATATGGTCAAGTTTGGGACGAGCCATACTAGTAGAGCATGAAGGGTATGGGTGCGAGGGACGGATGGGGGAGGATGCTACCGCTCGGGCCTTGGGAGGCGGAGGGATGGAGTTTGAAGGGTGTTACAAAGGGGAAAGGTGGATATATGCGCTCTAAAGTCAGGGAAAATTGCAGATGAAAGGGTATATGATGCAGAAGCGACATCCTATGCATGGGTCGCGTCGCGGAGGCAAATTAAAAGCCGGAAGTTGGAGTGCCAGTGGGACTTCTGTGAGAGGAAAGGCTCACAGAAGGATGCGAAGAATGAGGCTTGGCGCGACCGAGTTCCTGTCAGAGGATGCTACCGTGTCGGGGCTGTAAGGTGGCGTGATCGATTGGTGTGTCGAGCAACTTCAAGGTGTCGAACGGTCGACTCGGAAGGAGGTGCCACTCGGCCTGACCTTGCAGTGAGAAGCAAGAGACGCTGGGGCAGTGGGAGAGAAAAAATAGCATGAGCTTCAAGAGCGCTCCGAGCAGACTAGAGCGAAAAAGGACGGAGAGTCCACAGGGAAACAGAGGAGCGCGTCGCAAAGCGCGTTGTCACAAGTGTCACATTGTGACAACTCTCGGATCACAGGGCCGTTCCGCGGTGGCTGTACAGTGGATGACGCTTCGTTAAACTTGGAGAAGTTGAATTGAGGATAGCGCGAGGAATATTCAGCACGGATTTGCCTTGTACGAACTTGTCGCATATTTTTTCCCCCCTCTAATTCCGCGTCTTTTCAAGGAGATTCGGGGAGTCTGGGTATGTATGAGAGGCTGTAAGCTCCGGCTGAGACCGTTCGGAAAAAATACGGAGAATGCCAAGAGAACGCAGAATTATCTACGATGATGTAGCCTCCCTCCCGCGAACAGAGCGGAGGCGTGAACAGCACAGGATGTCGATGGATTCGAAACAGTCTCTACATAGGATGTTGGAGGCAAATTTAACAGAGTTTGGGAATAGAGCTGTAGAGATGCTGATATTCCAGGCTGTGGTATAATAAGTAATTCTTAGCCGGTTCTTCCGATTTTAGGTCATCAATTATTTATTAGGCAAGGATTTCAATCTCCGCTCCGGCGCTCTGCACACTTCCACTCTTTTGCCTCCCAATGTTCGCTCTTTCGATTTATCACCTCTAATATATGTACGTCTGCCGATTGGAACATCCTATCGGGGAAATGACACGCTTTTGACAGCTTAATCCCGTTTCGACGCGACGCGACGCGACCGACCCGAGGTTTCGAATATTTCGATGTATACTGAGTTGATTTCAGGCACATCACTTCCGTAGACAAAGAAAGAAAGAAAGGTTATCTTGACGACGTATGTGCGCCAAATTCGGCCCAGACAAAGCAGTTCTAATCTGACAAATTGCCCCGATCCCGAAGCCAGATTTCGCGAGCCGTAAATTGCCTTTGCGAGATTGCGAAAATGCGATCGAGGAACGTTTTGATCTGGATCTGAAAGGCGCCTGATCCAGATTGCCTCGTGCGAATTCGCGATGGCGGCTATCCGGTGCAATGAGTGGGTCCACTCTACACTGCCAGACTACAGCAGCCCTGACGAACAAAGAACTTAAGGCTGTATACGCCACAGAGAGACTATCTATCACTGTAAAGCCGTGCATGCAGCCTCAGGGATAGCCGCCCGCACAAAATGGAAGCCCAGTGAGTGACGCAGGAATTAATTTGCGATAACAATTAAGGTGAAGCGAGGTTGTCCTTGAAGATTCTGGATTGGGTGCGCGTGGAAAAGCGATCTAAAAGGAAGCATCGAGGCCAATTGTTGTGGGATCCCGATTTGGGTATGCTTACCTCATCTGCTTTTTGTCTTGCGTTCTCCCTGTGACCTGCTTGTATTGTCTCCCCCCCAGCGGGGATATGGGCGAGGGAAGGTGTATGTCTCACAACACAAAAGATACACCTTCGTGCACCGCTCGGCCTGCAGAACAAAAGGCCTGGCAGGCGCCCAGGACGGCTTTTTTGTTCTCCACCTCGATCACAAAACCGGTAATGGATCGCCCAAGAGAGACTGCCGCGGCTGCGTATTTGCTATATAATCTATCCAACAAAAGCCCTGCAGTATTGTCCCTCGTCGATCCTCTCACATCAATATACGAGTCACTTCCCCTTCCTGGACAACAATGGCCGCCTACTACGCACAGCCTGCTGCCGCCCACTCTGTCCGCCCAAGGGGCTACCGAATCTGTGATCAGTGCGGCGCTGCCGAGTCCCCGTCTGTATCGAGATTCAGATTATGTGGTGGCTGCGTACGTCGCTTGCGTTCTCTACACCAGATTCTCCGCCCTAACATGACTCCTCGCCGCGTAGATGACCACCCAATATTGCGTGAGTATATTCTCTAACTCGTTCGTCGCGAGCAGCACCCACTCATCGCGCTCTGCAGTCGCCCGAATGCCAAAAGGTGCACTGGCCATCACACAAAGCCATCTGCCAGCACACCGCGAACCAAGTGTCTGCCGTGCGGCAGCCGGCAGCCGGGTACGGAGGCGAGAACGTCGCCAAGAGCCTGCGCAAGTTCACCTCGGCGCACGCTGTGCTGCTCGGCTGGGCGGGCTTCCAAGCGCTCCAGCTCAAGCGCATCCCCGCCAACGTCCGCCAAAACGCACTCCTCGTTGAGCTCACCCCCACCGCGCACCGCGAGTCCCACCGCCGGTGCGTCTTTCTTCCTCTTTTTTTTTTCTCCGACCCGTGCTGACGGATCATTTGTCTTTTATAGATTCTCGATCGCAGCAACGCACGTCGTGCCGCGGACGTACATCTGCGACCCGCTCGTCATCGCGGACATCCAACGGCGTGAGGAGCGCTGCCGGCACAACGGCGGGATCGGCACCGCGGTGATCATCATCCAGTGCGGCGGCGTGAGCCAGGTCATGCCCGTCGAGGTCGACCCGCCCGCCAAGATTTCATGGGACTCGCGCGATGACTGGGCGCACGTCCTCCACCACTTTGTCGAGACCGGCCGGACGGACTTCCAGCCCATATCGACGACGCCACGAGGGTGAGTCACCTCCCTCTCCCCACTTTGGAGCGAGTCCAATTGACGCGCGCCTGTTTTTCCAGCGTCTACTACGGATGATCGCAGATCGCATCTTTATATCTATCCGATTTGGCGCCCGCCTCACCCGCTCGGCTAGATGCAGATACGCCTTGTCGCCGCCGCCGCGCCTATCCTCCCCCTTCGCGCCTGTTCACCCTTCTCCGCCTTCGCTTCGATTCCAAAATCCGCAATCCAATCCGCTCGCATCCTGGGGATCCTGTCTGTATTTACCACTGTATCAAAACCGCACTCGCATTCGGCATTCGTATTCTACTTATTCGTCGGGAAATCCGTATTATTTATCCCTCCTCACTCAATACCACAACTTCGCCTTCACGGATACCCGTTCACGTTCCTGCTCGCACTGCCCACTGCTTTGATATCGCATGTACATACATACACACCTTTCGGTAATTGCATTCCTGTCTGAAACGTCTTCTGTGGATCTTAAGCGTCTTTCGGGGATCTTGTGAGGGGGGTTCCGTGCTCCGTGCTCCACGCTCCCTGAAAGCTGTGAGATAGATAGACAGGATCTATTGGCAGTGGGGGCAGACCCGATCTTCTGTCGGGGCTTTCGTGATTGGATTTAGAAGCTCCGCATTCTCCTGAAAGCTGTGAGAGCATCCAGGGCGATTGGCTTCCTTCCTTGACTGACGGTGCCGACGTCAAAGCGGGCTATTTGCGGATATACAAAGTGATTGCTATCTACGGTATTTTAGTTACTGTGTCCGCTTGAATCATCCGATAGCTGTAAAAAAAAACGTGGCTACCCGACAGGAAACATATCTCAGATTCTCTGTTGAAATGTCTTTTTTTCTGATCCCAAACCTGCAAATAATGCGCCAACGCGATAGTATTGATGCCTATTTATTGCGTCTCGGATACGCGTTTCCTGCACGTGCCGTACAGCCTCCCTTCTCTTTCCACATCCACCATCTCACTCGCTCTGCGCTTAGACCAGGCTCAGACCATACACGCCCTTCAAAGAACGAAAGATAATGACCTACCTCGCTACTCAGCGGAGACCCAACACCTCAGCGCCCGGCGATGGCTCCCGTACTATCACGATAACTGACGCTGCACCGCTCGAGGAGGGCGGCAGCGGCAGCGGCGAGCCCGCACCCATCGGCGCTTTGCACCTGACCGGTGGTCCGCGGCGCACCCGCCAGCGGGTCGTCTGGGACGATGATGTCGTGGACAACGAGGGGTGTGGACGGAAGTCGTCGAAAAGTGCGCTTACCCAGCAGACTTGGCTCGATATATGCTGATTCATTTTCGCAGTATGCTGCATCTACCACAAGCCGAAGAACTTTGACGAGTCGTCGGACGAGGACTCGTCGGATTCCGACTCGTCCGACTCGGACTACGATGCGCGGGCCCGTGCCATTGCGCGGCGGAATCACCAGCACCAGCACAACCACCCGCACCCGCATCCGCATCCTGACCCCGGAGCTGGCGCAGCACAACGCGACCCGCAGGCAGCAGGGATCACACAATTGGAGGAGAAGGCAGAGCCCAATGCGTATGAGATTGTGCCCGTCTCGAAAAAGGGCAAGGGCAAGCGGAAGTCGGGTGAGTGTGCTCCGAATAATGTTGTCGGTTGTGCTGACTGAAATGGCGTGCAGGATGATACAGATATATACTATAGGCGATGGATCCGTCTTCATACGACGACATACGACTTGTTATTTATTCGCATCTGTACCCTTAATATCGATATACGATTCATGGCCCTCTTGTTTTGCTCGCCTGCTATTCCCGCCAAATGCCTGCTGAAGGATTTGGTGCCAGTGGGAGGTAGGCTATTTGCTGCAGCATTCCTTCGTCCTTCTTTCCTACTTTTTCATTTGGGTCAGCCTGGCTTCCAACTTGATGACTAAATGTCTTCAATGCCTGCTGGATCTGCAAGTTTTCTGGCGTTATGGAAAGCTGATCGCTCAAAAGCCCGAGGAAAAATGAGCTAAAAATCTGAGCGATAGCACATATCTCTCAGCTTGACGGAATTTGTTGGGCATCATGGCGCCTTCAGGTCTCCGGACACTGTCCTTCTCTAATCAACATGGTATCCTCGATTTAACCACGAGGATATCAGCTTTCTTTTCAGTGCAGCAGCGGAACGCTTGGATTTCTTTGATATCAGGACGACTGTAGTGCGTTCTTTCGTCTTATTAATAACACGCTCCTGGGTGTAATGTCTCTGGGCAGATACATTGTGGTTGTCCAGTTGCCGAAAGATATTTTGCCCTATAGGACCTACCGGTATCCAATATTTTCTCCGTGAACATTTTCGTCCGGCATTGCTGATACTTTCCCTTTGGTAGATTCGGCAAGCATGGTCTCGGTGTTGGCTGACCGGAAGTTCCGCCTTCTGCTAATAACAGACTTAGTTGTCGTAGCGGTGGAATCCGCTGTGTCGAGAAAGACGTGAGCTTCTCCACTGATATCCTGAATATTTTATGCGCTCTGACTCTGAGGACAATTAAGCTTGTTCGGCCATCAGAGCCAGCAACGAGAATAGCGCACTCATTATACACTCACAGGTCTCCGCGGTCCGTTGATTGAATGTCTGCCCGACTACTGCATCTCCTGAATCGCTTAAGAAATATGGAAAAGAATCCTAGACCACAGCTGGACCCTGGTCTCGTCCAGATTCTCCTCTGGCTTAAGTACTTGTGGCCAATCACGGAAGACTTCAGGAGGTGCTTAGTACAGCATGCGACTCGTACGAGCATCAATCGTTTTAGGCTTGTAGCGTCGACGAGACTGGGTTTGATTTGTAACCTCTTGGTCAGACCACCCACTGGGAGATGAGACTCGGCGACATCGACACAAGGGTCCGAGAATTCGCTAGCTTGTGGGATCGACCATGATGGGGCGTATGTACGCCCAAATCGCAGGAAAACGTATGCCGACTAATCCTCGCATTGCTGGTTGTACTTTCCAACCTGGAATGTGGCATCCAAGAAACGGACATCAAGTTGTTTAGTTTTTTAAATTCAAAACATACCTCACATCTCGGTGCGTTGTTTTAATTTGGAACGTCCTCTTTTCTCTCTCCAGCGATGTGCAGCTCATACCACCCAGTACAGAGCAACGAAAACGGACCAAACAGACTTCCGGAAGAAATGATACAGAGGAAGGAAGGTCTTCGTGTCCGCATCGATTATCCGCTGGTATCATCCCAACGCTGTCGTGTCTTAGCCTTTCCCTTTACAGTGGGGCCTCCCAGATACGTATCGTTCGGTCATCCGCGCACGACGCGAACATGCGCTCGCTGCGCGGGTTCCACGCAACACAGTTCACGCTGCCCGCGCCGTGACCCGCCAGCACCTCCAGCAGGACACCCGTATGGCGGTTCCACACATACACCTTGCCGTCTGCGATGCGGGTTGAGAGGATCGAATTAGAATGCATGGAAAAAAGTGTACCCTCGCTTCCGCTGGCGACAAAACTGCTCTCGAATCCACCGAAACAGCTACGAATAATGTCGGTGGTCTGGCGCTGTCCGGTGTACTTGCGCTCCATTCTCCCGCGATTCAGATCCCACAGTAGGATATCCTTGACAACGTTAGCAAAAGCAAACGAAAATGAACCAAAACTGACATCTGGAGCGCAACTAATGAGGGCATATTGCGAATTGTGCGAAATGCAGAGGTTCGTCAGTTCCCCTTCAAAGAGGATCGAGCTGGATGAAATCAGGATTGCAGGTCGCAGGTTGATCAAGGAAAACAAGACACACGATTCGTTCTGCCTCGACACGAAATCGTAAACGAGTAACCGGTGCTCCTCACCCTCCGGCGGCAATGTTGCGCGCATCCCAATCGCCACGAGCCGCGTGAAATCCGGGGAGACAACCATGCTTGTTATGCGCACGGGCAACACGCCCCAAATTTCTCGTTGACCATCCATGTTCTGGTGCCGCAGCATCAGTGCAATCGTGTGTGTCGATGAACACAAAAAACTGGCCCATTTGAAGATGTTGAAATCCATCCCTGCGGAGAGGAAACCCGAATCGTCGGAAAGCCAAGAGAGGGCCGTGACCGGTTCTAAATGCCCCTCCATTGTCCGCATACATTCGCCTGTCTGAATGTTCTCTTAGCACGCGCTCGGAACGTCTGAGCAGTACGCGCCGTGGTATCCCACATCTTTATATAACCGTCCGCCCCGGCGCCGGTGAGTAATATCGTGTCGTCCAGCGACCAAGCCAGAGCCAGTACAGGATCCTGATGGTTCAATACATGCCGTTTCTCCCACTCCCGTATCGGCGCCTCCGTTGCGGGCTGCCGATTTGCGCCGATTAAGGAATCCGTCCACTGGCAGAGGAACACGGGGATACGCACCACCATGCTCCATATAATAACGGACTTGTCCTTGCTCGCGCTCGCGAGGGAATTACCGTCGTGGCTCCAATCCAGTATCCACACTTGGTCGGAGTGGGTCTCGAGGATTGTCGTTGTTGCACGCGGTACCACTGGAAGTGCAGGCATGTTGCGATGGAGTTTAGGCTGTTATAGAATCAGGAAAGAGTTAGAATCGTCGAAGCGTCTACGAAGAAAACCTAGCATTTGTCAGCATCATTCTCGTGTTCCCACCAGATTCTCGGATTCCCTGGCGTTATTAGGTGCAAATTAGGCACCAACTAGGCGCAAACTAGGCGCTCTAACTCTAACATCGCCGTGAGGAGATAACCGGTCCATTAGTGGTCCATGGGCGGTCCATTGCGGTGAAGAGAGCTCCTTCGCGTTCGCTCTTGCTCGCTCCTCGCGCCTTGGGTGGTATCAAGGTGGTATAGGTACTAAGTAGCAGGCAGGAAGGCGCATGTTCGTGTTTGCGTCGGAACTAATCGGGCGATCGGACCGCTTCGGCTCAGCTCTCGTGTCTCGTACTGTACGGCTGACTCGCCAAACTCACCGCAGGACAACGACTCGGACAAGGAAGCGACGAGCGCATGCCGCGGGAAACGACTCCTATGTATCGAACTATACGGCGAAATCGCTGGTAACCGACACGGCCGCTGCCAGCTAATGCCGGGGAGCTATCGCTTGGGAAATGAACGCTATTGGACGAAGGCTCTGGAATCTACTATGGATGCGGACTGGTACTGGGCTGCCACCAAATATTGCTCTGGTGACACTTCGTTCGTAAGTGAAATCTACGGGGCTCTGATACTCCGCGCAGCATCAAAGCGCGATGAAATACACAACGATGGGAGCAGCACTTATAGGCGCCGCGGGACTTAGAACTCGATTAAAGAAAAACTGTGGTCTGTGGCTAGATCTGCGAGGAAACTGAGCTACTTATGTTGCGGTGTTTCGGAAGGGAATACGTGCGCCGGCTGTGGATGTGGTACTCAACTGAATCGACGGGGTGACACGGAGGTCGTGCGAAGGGTAGGTGCGTATATGTGCAGGCTGTCTAGCGGGCGACCCGGCTTTTTGATCCAGGACAATTTTCAACCATGTGGACGGAGATGGACGGTGGAGCGTTCCCTCGTTGGGATAATCGACAATTCTGTCGATGTGCTGAATGACGCAATGAAAGGGATACTTGGATAGTGTTCTCTCCGATTTGGGCCGCTCAGATCAGGCTTGGCGAACATGAGCGGCGACTCGAGCTCCATTGGGAGATTGAGAGCAATATTGAAGCCCCGTATGGTTTGTAAGGTCCCTGTTCAACTTGCGGTCTAGGGCTAACAAACGGCGGGTGTGGCAACATCGGCATGTCTCATCGGCATGTCTTCAGGCTAGGGCACCCGCGCTCGTTTATTTCTAGAAGGACTATTTTCTCGCTCGATTATTTTCTCAACGCAGAACAAGATGGAAGCGCCTATGTTACCAGAGGCTGACTCTACACCTCGCCAAGTCTCCGAGACGCCCGCTTTTGTAGCTAAATGCTAGTAGCGGCCCCAATCACAAGTCACAAGAAAGACATTCGTGGCCCCGAGGGCTTGGGCCTATTAACGCGGGATACAAAAGGGCCCTTGTTCAGTCTCAGCATACACCAATACCCAGATGGCTCTCTATAAGCTTGGTAGCTTCTTGGCAATTATCTCTCTTTCCATTCCAGTCCTGCATGCGGCTTCGCTGCCGGCCTGTCCAGACACGTCTCAGGCCGAGTTCGACTTTGTTGTCGTGGGTGCAGGCGTCGGCGGTGGCCCTATTGCCGCCCGCTTAGTGGAGAACGGGTTTTCTGGTGCGTAATTTTCTCCGGGAACGGTTTCGGCCACCTAACTATTTTTCAGTCCTCGTTGTGGACGCCGGCCATGACGTTTACAACGTCAATACCACGATTCCATTCTACTTCGGGCGCGCCGTCGATGGTTATATTATTTATTTCTCTCAATGACGATGCCTGCTCACTGTTGTTTTCTGTAGATCCCCAATTGGAACTCAACTACACCGTCGACGAGTACTCCGAGGGTGCCAAGTTCCCGCGAAATGAGTCTTGGTGAGATGTCGAAGCACATGCACCATATCAGGATACCAACTGACGTCTGTAGGTACCCCCGAGCGCGCGGAGTCGGTGGATCTACGGTAAATGCCTTCGAGTTCAAAATAAAACTTGTGGGAATCTCTCTGATCACCGTACAGGTTCATAACGTGATGATCAATAACATCGCTAACATGGAGAACGATTTCAACAATCTGGCCAGCATGTTCAATGACTCGACTTGGTCGTACGACAATATGCGAAACTACTTCAAACTGACCGAGCACAATCTGTATCTCAACGAATCCAACCCTGACCACGGGTTTAATGGTTGGCTGCCGACAAACATCAATCCGACCTCCATCCTTGAGAACCCGCAGTTTGCAGGTAAGCGACCTTCACGCAGACTTAAACTCCAACCTACTGTTCTGTATTCTAGACCCTCAGCTGGTTGATATAGTCAACACGCTGGCGACAGCTGTCACACCAACACTCGACGACATGAATAGCGCAGCCAATGACTTAGCTGTTGGGATCGCAAACCCCAGCTATACGGTTGACGAGAACCACAATAGAACGTCGGTCCGCGATCATCTTGTTAGCGTGAACGCATCGAGCGCCGGAAAGCTTCAATTCGCCCTCGATACACTTGCAACCAAGATCGTTATGTGCGACTCGGGAACTGGAGGACCTTCTATTGCATACGGCGTGGAAATTGCCCCGGGAGCCGCATTGGCTGTGGCGAGCAACTTTAAAGGCAAGGGACACTTGAGGACGAAACTCATCGCCGTCCGACACGAGGTCATCATTAGCGCGGGCGTGTTCCAGACTCCTCAATTGGTACGCCCTACTCAACCTTTGCATTAAATTTATTATTCATTGAACCTCCTTCAGCTGATGGTATTTCGACTTCGGTCCGGGTTTAAACTAATCATCTGATGTATCCTCCGTTCAGCTTTCCGGCATCGGTGACCAAGACGAGCTTTCTCAGTTCGGTATCGACCCGATTGTTCATCTGCCCGGCGTCGGGGCCAACCTTCAAGGTTAGTGAGCTTCGTGTTCGCGAATAAAGCAATAATAAATTACATCGTAGATCATGACGAGGTCGCCAACATCTGGACTCTGAAACAGAACCATACGCTCTTCAACGGCTGCACTGTCCTTTATACCCCTGAGGAAGATCCTTGCCTCGCATTCTGGACCGAGTCCGGTCACCAAAATTTATACTCTTTTGGGGCTAGTCTATTCATGATGATGTCCAAAAGCCTGCCCTCCCTTGATGCGCCGGACACTTTGATTTATTGGGCACCGGGATACTTCCCAGGCTTCTCAGTCCGCGGCTTCCCGGACCTGCTCGCCGACACCCACAACGCGCTGACTGCTGTGGTGCTACTGGCGCATCCCTCATCCCGCGGTGTGGTTCGTTTGACCGGGAGCCACCCGCAGGACGCGCTCCGCATCGAAAAACATCACTTCGAGGCTGCTGATGGCGAACAGGACATCGTGGCTCTTCGCGAGGCAATCAAAGTCGCCCGGGGCATCGTCAACCATCCCAACATCAGCATGCACCTTGAAGCCCAGGTGTTTCCCGACCCGGACAATGGAACCGATGAGGAAATTGACGACCATACGTTGGAGCATGTGTTTGGTATGTTGAGATAACCCTAGCCATGTCAAAAGACTAAAGGATCATATAGGGCATCATGCGTGCTGCACGGCTGCGATAGGTGCAGATGGTGGTCGGTTTCTTGTGTTGATTTCCGCACAGTTATTGAACTTCGCTCACGTAGATTCGAACGCCGTCCTGGACGGTAACTTCAAGGTTCGAGGAGTCGAGAACCTCCGAGTTGTTGATATCAGCTCGTGGCCCATTGTTCCCGGATGGTTTGTTACGACGCCCACTTACATGGTTCGAAATAATTCCCTCTCGCAAAGAATTTATTTTCCTGCCGATATTCAACCATCCTCAGATCTCCGAGAAGGCCGCGGACGTGGTCATCGCTGCTGCAGTCCAACGTCGATATTAATATGAGCATACGATTTAACCAAGAGTGAAAGGCATGCAGACTTGATAATCTTCTTAATCTTTACAAGTTTGGTTCGTTTTTTAAAGCGTGTCAAGTTTCATAGTCATATACATAGGCGATCTTCGGATCAGCCACACAAATTAACACACGTGACTTCCAGATCGGGAACTCTGTTTCGCTAGGTGTATACGTGACGCGTGACACCAGACTTCTTCCGCACTTTCACTGCCAGCCACTGCCACTGCCTGAATCCTCATGGTGCAAAGCTCTTCTCGTGGAAGTGTCCAAGGATTTTCTCCTTCTGCATTGTACCGACTTAAATGGTTGCCAGAAAACTGTAAGTGGCTAGAGCGATGCCTCTTGAAGCGCGACTCGAACGGCGCAAGTTGGAGCGTGACTCAGACTTGGAGGGCATAGTCAAGATCAAATGTGGCGAGGTCTGTCGTCGGTTTTATTTTCAAGAGACTCGCCAAATTACTAGCTCCCGCAAACAGCGGACGGACGGAACTTGGACGGTTTGAATGTAACCGGGTGTCTGTGGTCGGCCAGTGCCAGTGGCATCGACATGGCCAACGCCTAGCCACCTCTCTGTCACCGCTTTTCTCGGCTGGGCCTAACTACTCTCGAGACACGAGATTAGTCGAAGAGAAATTGTGGACCAATGCTTTGGCCTTCCAGTCGAAACGGTTCTTCTGCATGGGCACTAAACCATTTCTTTCCTCGAAGCTAAGGCGGCTCCAGATATATCCGGCGACAGACTCTAACGGACGGAATTCAAGTTGTGTGTCATTCTTGACAGGACCGCGCCCAAGCATACGTGGTGCCTTGCCTAGTACATGACGGAATATGAATCAGAGCAGTGTCTTCGGGCAGCTGGCATTTAAACAGGAATCAACATAATTTATTTGTTCTCTGGAGTTCATGTCCTGCATTTCCTACGCGCTTGGGGTGGCTTGATCGCTCGATGACCGCTTTCATTCACCGAGTCGCAGCAAAACATTATGCTTAAAATGGAGAGATCCCATTTGATGATGGGTCATTATAGTGACTACTGGTGCACTCCAACCTTGGACTACGAATCAAACCTCCGCTTCTTTCAGGCTGGAACATTTCTAACTACCTCACTAGGTCAATTCTAGCGAAGAACCACCCTTATTCGGTGTTACGATGGTTCAAAGTTGGTTCAAAGTGCTCGCCGGCGGCAATTATCCGCCGATTCCCCCATTCTAGTGCCAATAGATTCCCCCATTCTAGTGTCAATCTCTGTGTGTATGTGCATTTCATATGCCACCATGAAGACCAAGAGGACTTATTCGGGCGCTTCAACGTAGTATATAAAGGCACGTCCTCTCCAGGCAAGCCAATACCACGGAAATGGCTCCCTACAATCTTCGCGGTTTCTTTGCGTTTATCTCCCTTTCCATTCCAGTTCTGCAAGCAGCCTCGCTGCCAGCTTGTCCAGACACATCACAGTCCGAATTCGACTTCGTTGTCGTGGGTGCAGGCGCCGGCGGTGGGCCTATTGCTGCCCGCTTGGCGGAGAGCGGGTTTTCTGGTACAAAATTTTCTACGTCAAGTGCCTATAGGTCACCTAACTACTTACAGTCCTCGTCGTGGACGCCGGGCACGACGTGGTCAGTGTCAACACCACGATTCCATTCTACTTCGGGCGCGCCGTCGATGGTTATATTATTTATTTCTCTATTTGCGAATGACTACTCACGACTGGGCTCTGCAGATCCTCAATTGGAACTCAACTACACCCTCAACGAGTACTCCGAGGGAGCTCAGTTTCCTCGAAATGATTCCTGGTGAGCTGAGTCGGAAGCACAGGCACGATATCACCTTGACAGCTGGATGTTATAGGTATCCGCGTGCGCGTGGAGTCGGTGGATCGACGGTAAATCCCTCGCAAATATTGTAGGTGATTTTCTAATTGACTTTACAGGTCCATAACGCGATGATTAATAACATCGCCAACCTGGAGGATGATTTCAACAATCTCGCCAACATGTTCAATGACTCGACCTGGTCGTACGAGAATATGCGAAACTACTTCAAACTGATCGAACACAATCTATATCTGAACGAATCCAACCCAGATCACGGCTTCACCGGCTGGTTGAAGACCAGCCTTAATCCGACTAACATCCTCGCGAACCCGCAATTTGCAGGTAGGGTGCAGCTCGGAACAGATTCAAAGCAGCTTACGGTTTTATTCTAGATGCCCAATTACTCGATATCGCCAACACACTGGCGACATCTGGCGGGCCGCCCATCGATGACATCAATAGCGCAGCTAATGACTTGGCTATTGGTGGCGGACTCTCTACCTATACGATTGACGAGAACCACAACAGATCGTCTGTGCATGATCATCTTGTTATCGTGAAAGAAACTAGCAACGGAAAACTCAACTTCGCCCTCGATACACTTGCAACCAAGATCGTAATGTGCGATCCCGGATCTGGAGGGTCTCCCACTGCGTATGGTGTAGAAATCGCCCGGGGGGCTGCATTAGCTGTTGCTAGCAACTTCAAAGGGAGGCAAGACTTGAACACAGAACTTATCACTGTCCGGCACGAAGTTATCATTAGCGCGGGTGTATTCCAATCTCCTCAGTTGGTGCGTCGATTTTCATGCTCTGCTATTTTTATGGTTTATTAACTGCGTTTTAGCTCATGGTATCTCAAGTTCCTTCGTTTTATAATTCTCAATCTCATGCAGGAACCCATGCGTTCAGCTTTCAGGTATCGGCGACCAAGATGAACTTACTCAGTCTGGTATCGACCCGATTGTTCATCTGCCAGGTGTCGGAACCAATCTTCAAGGTTCGAGAGGCCCCTCTTGTTCACTCCTGATTAAATCAATGTGCTATTCAGATCACGACGAGATCGCCAACGTTTGGAGCCTTAAACAGAACCATACGCTCTTCAACGGCTGCACTGTTCTTTCTACCCCCGAGGAAGATCCCTGCCTGGCATTCTGGACCGAATCAGCCCACGAAAATTTGTATTCTTTTGGGGCAGCTCTAGTCATGATGATGTCCAGAAGCTCACCCGCCCAACCAGAGCCTGACATTATGATTTATTGGGCACCTGCCTACTTTGAGGGATTCGTACGCGGCTTCCCGGACCAACTCGCAGACGTCCACAACGCGCTCACTGCTGTGGTCTTGAAGGCCCATCCTTCCTCCCGCGGGGTGGTTCGCTTGACTGGGAATCACCCGCAGGACCCGCTGCAAATTGAGAAACATCACTTCGAGGCTGCCGACGGCGACCGGGATATCGCGGCTCTTCGCGAGGGAATTAAAGTCGCCAGAAACATTGTTAATCATTCCAACATCACCATGCATCTTGAAGCCCAGGCATTTCCCAGCCCAGACAACGGAACCGATGCGGAAATCGACGATCATATTTTGGAACATGTTTTTGGTGCGTTGGGCGAAGGCCGGTAACTGCTAGGAGACTGATATTATGGCGGCCAGGCCATCATGCATGCTGCACAAATCCGATAGGTGCAGACGACGGTGCGTTTTATCAAGTTAGTCCCAGCAATATGACCAAGCTCGTATAGATTCAAGCGCTGTACTGGACGGCGATTTCAAGGTCCGGGGAGTGAACAACCTCCGAGTTGTTGACATGAGCTCGTGGCCGAATGTTCCCGGATGGTTCGTGACGACGCCCACTTACATGGTTCGTGATAATTCCTTATCTAAGGAAATATGTCCTGATGACGTTCTCCTTTCTTCAGATCTCAGAGAAGGCGGCCGATGTGGTCATCGCTGCCGCGGGGCAGCGGGTGAATACCAGAGCAGTCCAACAATGAGTTACAGTGTTACGCCTAATATATTCTCGGCGATTCCCCGTCCGAGTTAGAATCGTATGTGTCAGTTTAATCACAAATTCAACAACAATGGAGGGGGCTACGTCTGATAGACTCTGAATAAACAATCACGAAAGACTCAAGAGTCAACCTTACAATAATAATTCAACCACATTCGAAAGCGGAAAGAAACCGCAGTGAGTTGCACTTGCGTTGCGCATTCACAGTCGGCGGAGATCCGAGTATTCAAACTGCCGGTAACCCCGATACTACCACCCGGTAAGTTGTAACTCTTTACGAGACTTTCGGAGAACTGGGAAATGATTCAATCATCGGTGTCGTAATTTCCTCATTGAGCTGTCCTTTCACCACGACCACCACGGTCATCCTTCACCAGGATGAATTTGGTCAGTAGTTCGTTGCAACGTGATGAATATGGAGCGCTCTCATCCTCGTGCAGCCATATTCGTTTCTGAGAACCTCATTCCGCGTAGCACGACGCCCAATCACTACTCGGCGGTTGCATCCTCCCTTCCACTGCCAGCGCGCTCATTTGAGCACCCATCCACAACACGAATCCCCTAAACACTCGCCTGATGATGTTGTTTCAGAAATTCCGCTGTCAGACGGGACGACATGTCCCTTAAAATTCACTCGATTTCCCAGGACGACATCGCCCACCGACGAACCTTCCACCGCTTGTCTTCTGTGGGGAGATACCATGGCTGCTTTGAATGCCAGCGGCTTCCAACCGAACCCCATTCCTGCTCCATCTGGACCCGAAATGTATACCATTGCACCCAGCACCGTTGCCGGGACTGGTTTCTTCGCCAAAAGGGACATTGAATGTGGCGAGATCGTCATCGTGGAGCGGCCTTTCCTCATAGCAGCCGCTCAAACCCCCCTCGACTCAGACGTCCCAGATCCGACCATCCGCTCTGCGGTTTTCGATGTTTTGGACCTTGTTGTCGCTAAACGCCTATCCAAGCGCGAACAGATAGATCTGACCCGCCTTTTCAGTTCAGATTATTCGATATACCAGATTGTGTCTCAAAACGCAATCCCGATACTGGAATCGCTTCCTGGGCCGTATGAGGGGGTTCATTTCGTGGTTTGTAGAGACATCTCCCGTATAAACCATAGGTGGGTAATTTTTTGGGTTATTCATGGCGGCCACTGATCCTCTGGCAGCTGCACACCAAATGCTGAGCTGGTGTGGGACATCAGCTCCTTCACCGTATCCATCGCCTCCACGACACGTATCCCTAAAGGCGAGGAAGTATTTCGCTCGTACACAAATCAATTTGCCCCGCCGGCGCGCGCAGAACGCATGCAGTTCTTGGAGGCGCAATTCGACTTCAAATGTGCCTGCCCCTCGTGCTCTCTTCCGGACGATCAATCAAGCCAGAGTGACGAAATCCGTCGCTTGATCGCGCAGGATATGAAAGACATTACTTTTGCGCTCGTCAGAGCTCAAGAGGCCTCCCAGGAAACCCAGTCCGATCCCGAGCTCTCCGCGTGGCTCGGCGACGCTTCGCTCCCCGACGACCATATTATCGCCCACAGTGAAAGACTCGTTGATATGATGGAAAGGGAACGTGTCGGAAGTATGCTCCATCGACTTATCCACTACGTGCGGCTGACAGGAGCGTTCCTCGCGTTGGGTGACGCAAACAAGGCGAGGTATTGGGCGTCGAGGATGAAGGCCCTCATGGCCCCAGGGTCCCAGTTCTCCGAATACATGGATTACGCGTCTGGAGTCATGACAGATCCAGAGAAGGAGGAGGAGTGGAACGCGAGGAGGAAATCTCATAGCGGGACGGAGACCTAGCAGGAAGTCCTTTCTATTTCGGAGCGATTGGATGCATTGCGTTTCGTCTGTCGCCTTCGATATTCCTTCAACTCCATGGTGTTGATTTTCGCGATTTTCGTTTCATAACTAAGTATATCAGCCGGCCGGATCGGCGATGTTGCCGTAAAGTCGGCAGGGTGACTGATTCTGGCTTTCCGCCCGTCCCACTCCGCTGATAGCCTTCGCCACAGGCTTTGAGGCCTCCTGCGATGTTGAAACTGGTAGGTACCGTTTCCCGTCTGTCGGCAGACTAACGGAATCATAACGTAGCGATATTCATTCAGAGTTTTTCGCATCCCACTGCGGGGCGCAATCAGGTCTGTCCAACCCTTTCGCCGTGCTTCAAGCTCTAGCTCGGATGCGCGCACATACCAACTTTCGAACGACTCCACTGATGACCTGCTGGCAAGCGTGTCGCTGCCGGATGGTCAGATTATCACTACTCTCAGGTTCGCCTCCTTCCCAACATCGGCGACGAACGAGAGCACTGTGTGCAAGTGCATTTTATATGGAGAGACTAAAGAAGCTCTAGACGCCGTCGGCTTTCAGCCCGAAACCCCTCCCGCTCCGTCAGAGCCGGACATGTACGCGATTGGTACTATTAGAGACCCCTTAGTTGGCCACCCTACTTAGTTGGCCACTTGACTCCTATAAGACCAGGGCTTCATAATTATGACTGGGCATAATGTATAAACAGAATACGACCTCCAACGAATGTTCCGACCAAATTTCAGCCGAAAGTGATGGGTTGATCGGGAGCTACGGCATCGCGGATCGGGATCCGAAGCGCGGGGACATCAATTTCTTACATCGCCAAAAATGTGCGACCCCTGAAAGGCGCTTCAAAGGTGCTTACAAGGGATCAAGGGCCGTAAAGGGAGACGCGAGCCTTGTACCACTCTGAAAGGCCTGTTTTGTGAAGGTTAGTATTCACGAGGCCTTTAAAGGGCATCCAAGGCTTGGCGGCCTTTTAAGGCCTTTCGGCCCTTGTAAGGCCCCTGCAATGGTCTGCAAGGCTTGCGATGGCTCCCAGGATCCTCCTTGCATTTCACTTATAATCCAAAAACAATGAGAACAAAAAAATACATTTGCATTTATAAGTACAGTACGCCGAGCAACATGTGGGTATCGAATACAGCGGAGAAAAGGATCAGGGTGATGCTGTGAATACATGATCAGCAAAATTATGGAAGTGGGGTGCTAAGACTTACAGGATGACGAACATGAGGCGGAGAACCGATCTGGGGACAGAACAAGTCAGGGGAGAGTGTAAAAAACCGCGGAAAATGACCACTTACCAGTGCGAGAGAATGCGGAGTGGATCTGTGAAGCCGAGGGGATTAGTAAGTCGAAACCCGATGTAAATGAGCGCTCAGGAGAGGGACAATAAACAGGAAAGGAGAGTAGATGGTGCATGCGGGGTGGAATCAATTTAATGTCGACTGAGCAAGATTGAGGCACTTACAGACAGTAGAGCAGACAAAGCATTGACAGGAGGAACAGCTGGAAGGAACATAAGTACGCACAGATTAAAAGAAGGGTAATGGTAAAGCACACCTTGGTTCTTGCGACTAACCAGTGGGAACGAGCTGAAGAGGGAGGGTTAGTAAGGTCAAAGTAATACGGGCATACTTACTGGAAGCAGGCACATCGTTGCAGAACACGAAGAAGAAGCGCATGATACAGAGAAATTAGCGAAGCTGGAGAGTTCAATATGAGCATTATCCATGTGTCTGGAGCGTGGTTAGTATGGGGGCAGAAAAAAAAAGAACTAGCGCACAGAGGATGATAGATGGAGATTGATCTGTTGAGCTGCTGCATCAGCGCGCTCCGAAAGTTTCCCAAATACTCACCTAGCTGGAGTCAGTAGATTCTGGCGAGCGGCCGGCGCCACGATGGGTGAGGATTTCGGTCATCTTCAAGTCGGAATCAGAGTCGTCGCTGTCGGACGTGCATGAGCTTCGCATTAGTTGGCCTTGCATCGGCACCTAGGCCTTGAGATGGAAGGCAAGTTAGATGGGCGAATGTATGCACGTTAAAACGTACGCGACTGCATCCGGTGTTAAAGGAGGTCCGCTGGCGGCGTGCTGGGACAGGAAGGTGAATTCGAGTGCATATATGCGCCATGAGACGTACGCGACAGCATTCGGTGTCACAGGAGGCACTGCTGGCGGCGTGCTGAGACAGGAAGAGGAGTAAGTGGATATATGCGTGCAAACTGACGTACGGAGTCGCCTCCGCCAGCTCCACCATGTCCGACTGGTGCTTTTCCGACGCTCGCGCACGACTCGAGCATTGATTTTGAGGCGGAGCAACAGGGAACAAGAACGTCTCGCAGCATCGGGTCTTTGATACCCCGGTCGGACTTGACCGTCGAGTCGCTGATGGGCGGGTCCAATCTCTTGCGACCAGTTCGTCTTGTGCTTCAGCTGACTCGTGTCGTTCTCGGCGGCTTCACGAAACTGGATGATTAGCAGTGATCACGACAGATAAGCAACGGAGCGCACGCACTTGACGATCTGCCCCACTGCTCGTCGTCCTTGTAGAACTGCCTCAACACCTCCACGGAATCCGGCGAGATCGTCATCATCAGATCACAAGCGTCGATGTACTTGGCTTACTCTACCAGGGCACTGAAGGCATGTAATCGCTGAGTATGTATGGAACGAATACATGAATACATCCACCTCAGGGATAGGCTGGGCGTTTCCGGGGACCGTTGGGGTGGGCGGGTCCAGTGTGAAAGGGCACCCGCTTATTGGAGACCACAAGGATCGCGCCGAGGGCTTCTTTGGGCTTCCTCATACTTGCGCTTCGCCTTGGTGGGAGGGAGAGTTGGTGCAGCTGGGCCAGAGGAAGGGACGGGAGCGCCAGAAGAAACAGGAAGGATGCCGGTTGCCGAGGTCGACATGGTGGTTGCAGACAAAGAGGCACGTCTTGAGCGCCCTCGTTTTTAAAGTCCGATTCACGGTCACGTGAAGAGCAGCGCAAATCGCGATAATTAGGGAAGTACGGCTTCAAAAAAATTGGGGAAAATCATATTAAATACAGGTTATAGCTCATAATATCCGGTGTAGTCAAGAATATCCTCATCTGTCCCCCCGATAGCTGCCAATTCCGTTTCGGCATCATTTTCATCCTCCTCATCCTCCTCATCGGAATCAGAACTTGAAGAGTCAGAGTCCGAGTCGGAAGCATCTTTGGGGGGGGCCATATGGTCTTGGGTCCTCGTCGAAAGTCTCTGCATGAGGTTCCTCAGCCGCAGCTGGTTGTGGTTCGACAGGTGTCGGACCCACATCCATCTCATCATCGGATGTGTTCGCATCGACTGGCCCTGCAGACGCGGCTGATCTCCCAGCTGTGTGTCCTACAGCATCGGAATGTCTCATGAAGCATATCCCAATTGACAAACCTCCAGAGAATTAATTAGATTACATATGTTTGAATGAAGAGACGGAAATCTTACAAATTGACATAATAATACACCCAGTCCTCGTCGTTCTCCGCGTCGTAATGGCGTGTCGATGAGGGTCCCAAGAGCTCCTTTGTTCGCCCATAGTGGAACGCTAGGCTGAAATCAGATGAGCACCACGGATGATTTCCACTGGGTCGAGACATCTAAACGCGTCTGGTTCCGACCATCAATGAAGGCGACGCGATGGGTCCGCTTGTATTTGTTCAATTTCGGTCAGTAGATATTTTATTTGAATGTGAATGAATTTACCATTTGATTTTCTGACACCGTTTCGAGAGGGCTCGAAGCCTAAGCAAGCGCTGCCGCAGCAGAGTGCCAAGTGCATTCGGCCGACCTTGGAAGCTTTTGGGAGGAGCAGCCAAGACTTTGAAGTGTCAGGGAAGAAGCTTTGAGGTGCATCGCCAGGCGGGCAGACACTTGTCAAGATGAGGTGAGCCTTGGAGTGCCTTTAAAGGGCCTTGCAAAGTCGCGTCAAGGCACGTCGGCACTTGCCGAGGTCACGGGGGCCTTTCAGGCGTCGGACAATTTTGGTGATGTATTAATCAGACCTCTCGCCTCATTTGCCATCGCCATTTCTCCACCATTTCTTCTTCGATCCACGACTTTGGGGGCTCGTTCGGATCCCCCGATGCTGGCCTTCCATCTGAAAAGATAATGGACGGTAACTGACTGAACTATCACTCTTAATACACCCGGGAAAAGCACGACTTCATTTGTAGGCTAGTCATGCTGGCACCGTCGCGGTCCACGACATCGCCATGCCATCGGTCTGGAACCTTACACAGGACTTCTTAATATACAATCCTTCATTCCGAGACCCTTTTCGAGATTTTATCCAATGACCTCTGATTGCTCTGGAGGCCATTGTCCAAAATCACCAAATTTCAGCTGTGCTGATAGTCGGATTTTTTGGAGGAGATTTCAGCAACTTGGAATGGAGTTGGGCATCCAGGTACGTCCAAATACTTCCCATTAAGTAGCCTGGATCACAATTTGGCCCATCGCGGCCTGTTTCTGAGTAGCAGAACACTCATTCATCCCGCGACCCTAATTTCGAGGTTTCCCGTCGATCGCAGGCATGTATTCTGCCCATTTCTATACCTCATATCTACACCATAACTGTTTTAAATAGTGAATATAACCTGTATATATGATTCTGGGTGCAGGCCACTGCCATTTGAGAGCTCAATACGTCAGTTGGCGGGGTGGCCAACTAACCTGTTGTTTGGCTATGTTGGACTGCCGGTCAAAATAAATTCCTTACGCACTCAAATCTTCGAGTATTTCGGTGCTGGCGGACTCGAACTCTTCGTAGGATGAATGCCCTCATTTTGATATAGTTTGGCTCGCATCGGCACCGGTATAACACCAGGGCTGCAGCATAAATGCTTAAGTGGCCAACTAACTGGTCTCAAATAGTACCAGCTCAATTGCTGGGGAGGGAGCTTTCGCCAAAAGAGACATTGAGATTGGGGAGGACATCATTGTGGAACGCCCATTTCTCATGATGCCTGCTCGGATGCCTGACGGCTACTCCTCCGATGAGAAGTTGACGGCGCTCCTCCACTTCGCTTTCGAAAAAGTCATACGAGAACGTCTGCCCATTCTGGAGCAAGAGTTATTCAACCGTTCGAATACAACTTCGCATCCGGGCGTAGTGTTCCGCGAAAATGCGAACTGGGTCACAGACGCGCCGCTTCCCGGTAGTTACACTGGGGGATACGGTGTAATCTGTCGCCACATTTCTCGCATAAATCATAGGTGGGCAAATTCGCACTTGTAAACATAATTTATATTCATTTTTGTCCGACAGCTGCCAGCCAAATGTCCTTGAGCACTGGAACTCTAAATCTTGGACCCTCTCGATTCGAGCCCTATCCCGCATTACGAAGGGTGAAGAGCTGCTCAACTCATACGTCCCCTCCCTTGTTTCACGTGCGGAGCGCACTAAGCAGTTGGCGCGATTTCACGATTTCAAGTGTTCTTGCCCTTCATGCTCGCTTCCCTCCGACAAGTCACTGGAGAGCGACCTCAATCGCCATCTACTAGCAGAGGACCTACAGAAACGTTTCAGGGAGAAATGGGACTTCGAGGCCGAGTTCGGCCCGTGGCTGGACGATCCGTCGCTCCCGGATGATTATATCACCAACCATAGCGAAAACATCATTCGCATGATGGACCAGGAGCGCACTGGAGGGATCATGCTAAGGACTTTCCACTACATACGGCTGACGCGGGCCTATGCAGTCTTGGGCGACGAGAAAAACACCAGGCGCTGCGCTGGTAAAATAATCTCGATTCTCGACCCCTCCGTTGAGTCGTCTGGCCTCCAGCAGCTTGCGGTTCGCCTCGCGATTTCGCCCCGATCTTCAGGGGAAAGACGGAGGACTCTTGAATCGGATTGAGACCAACTAGTACAATTTATTATGTGGCCCACGTGAACCGTACAGCGGAATATAGAGGTATTTCGCTAGCTTGGGTAGGAAACTGGGAACGGTTCAGAGGTCGGCTATGCTGTTCGGATTGTAAAATAAATCATTATCATATATGTACCGTGCACCTCACATGAAGTCTTGCCTGGAACAGCACATCATATTTGTGAGAGCGACATCATATATTTGAATCCCCAACCACAGATCTGAAGTACGGTCGAGCATATTTGAAGTTTAGCACATCATATATTTCAACCGAACCGCATCATATATTTGAAGTTAGTCTATCAGATATCTTACGCACATCATATATTTGTGAAGTGCAACATCATATTTGTGAAGTGCAACATCATATATCTGTGAAGTACAACATCATATATGTCTACTGTGGTGCCTAACACTGGCCCCTCCGATGAGCGGGTATATCCGCCCATCATCGGAGGCCGTGTTCGGGCTATGCCGCCCTGCGGCGGCGTCGCGTCGGTCGTTGATCAGAGGTTTCGGCTTCGGATGCCGATGCCGATATTTGGCCTGGCTTGGCTAAAGGCCCCTGCGTCGATCAAGGCCGACATCGCTCCTCCCTCTTCCCTCTTCCTCCGCATGTTGTTCTTCACCCTGAGCTTCTTTAGCCCTGCCTAGTGACTGTTGCGGACCTGTAAAGGTCATAACTCGCTTCACTATTGCGCGAAAAAAACTGACTTTCGCCGCTTTTTTCGTGTTCTGCTGCACCTAGTTGTGCTATCCCTCGCTATCCAGATATCGGACATCGCTCAGCTACACCTGACCCTATCGGGCTTCTCACCACCTTTCCCGGCCATGTTGTACAAGGACTCATACCTGTGCGATAAGCGGGACCTCAAGTCCAGCTGCTCAGCATATACAAGCAGACACAGACCATTTACCGGATGCAGATGGCCGCCGACGCACTGTACAAGGCCAAGCTCATCTGTGGGACGTCATCACCATGCAACAGGCCGTGAAGTTCATGCATAAGTGGACCGACAAGAACGGCCTACTCCTCCTCGAGTTAGTCACCCGCGGCCACTCGTACGTCCGCCTATGTTTCGCAAGGTCCCCAGCTGACCTCGGCGCAAGCTCTCTGGCTCTAGAACAACGATATGCTGCATACAATGTGGAGCACGCAGGCTGCGATCCACGGCCTGCAGCGCTAGATAGAATGAGACCTCACATCTTAGCAGGGGCTCAAGGGTGCGCTGCTCTTCTATGGGCCGTGTTGCGTTTCTAAAATTGTTATATCTGTTTAGTAACTTGACATGGAAGCCACCAATGAGTCCATCACCGGCGAGGCCAAGGCCTTGCCCGAGCTCCTGGTCAAGGACCTCTGGACGGACATCTACTATGGACACTGGTATGCTGCTTCTTTGTATATACATCTCTTAATCGTTCGCTCACTTGTTTCCAGTCACAACGGAGCAGTTACGTGTCCCTCGGACCAACGATGACGTGCGTTCATTTGATCTTAGCATTGGTCACGGTACGGTCAGATTGGACGAACGTCATGGATTCTAACAGTTTCTCAAAGGCTTTCGGGTGCTGTTTCCCATCGAATTTCTGCTGCCGAACTGCCGTGCATCTGGAAGCACGGGCCCGCATCCCATGCAAACCCTAGCATCCGAAGATGTTCCGAGTCACCTTTCCTTACTGTGTGTGTCGGTTTGGTGCCCTAATTACGATCTGTTCGTTAACTTCCTATAGTCGCCCACTTGATAAATTGGCATAGCTTCCAATCCGAAACACTCCGCGTGCACTCTGATAGGTATGTATTGATTGTACATACTTCGTGAACCGGTTCGTACTGACTGCAGAAGTGATACAGGGCCCCTTGACTGCTCAATTGCGGGGAATTGAAGCTTCCCGCTCGGGCCAATGCTGGGTCGCCAGTAGGAGAGAAGGATGTGATATCCGCGGCATTGTTATGGGAGGATGTGACGGGTTCTGTGCGTCGATCTCATGTTATTCGGGTGTGGCTGTCTCTGAATAATGAATATCTGTGCCCTTGTTACGTGCGCTGGGATACAGTCTTAGAAGTAGACTAATTTTGTCCCATAAATTTTTTATCTTTATACATGCAGCCTGAAGATTCACAAGGAAAGATTCTAGCAAACGGGAAACATCAAGAAATTCTAAGCAAGCTATCGCAAGTCCCGCACAGGCAATGTCTACAACTCCTTATACACCTTGATAACACTCGCAACGCATGCGGGGATGATCTGCTCATCCGGGAAGACAATATTGTCGCGGATCTGGGCAACCATATCCATCCTGCATCGCTCTGTGAGCCCGGCGTGCTTCAGTGTCTCCTCCTTCTCGACTTCAGCGCGGATTTGGCTCAGTTTCATCGGCATGGTCGGGTGGAGCAATTTCTTCCCAATTTTGTCAAACCACACCTTCGGCCAGACAGACTGGCAAGAATTGTGGTTCTGACACTCCCATGAAGGGTCCTTTGCGATGGCGGGCGCGACCATCGCGGTTCGACGAGTTTCCTCTTCCAGCTTCTCCTTCGCTTTGACCAGCTTCGAATAAACCATCCATCCCATTGCACATATGTCGGCATTGGTGATATCAGCAACTTTGTGGTCGAAGATCTCTCGCACCGCCGGGTCCACCCAGTCGTTAATGTTGTATTTCCCAGCAAGCTCCAGACGTTGCGATGGGGGAAGGACCATGTCTTGGAGGGTCTTAATGGCAAACTTCTTTCCGGCCTCAATCTGCCACATATCAGACAGCTTCAAGAGATGTATACAGATACGCTCTTTCTCTTCGCTGTTGCCGAGGAAGTCCCATTCTCTGTACGCATGAAACTTTAGCAGTGCTCGCAAATTGTCTACATGATTCACGCACGAGCGATAGAGCCAAAGGAGGAAGTCATTGAATTCCTGCGTGTTGGTGTAGGGCAGATAGAGGGGATAAAGCTCGGTCCCTTCACGGGTAGGATCGCCGGGGGCTTTTCCGTCGGGAATTGACAAAATCTGCCGGATCGGATCCGACAGCTTGTTCAAAAGACTCAGGTGAATTTTGTAGATGGTCGTGCCGTCGACCTGGAGAGTTGTCAGCTTTGGAAACATGCACACATCAACACCTACTCGGATGACGACCGATCCATCGTCGAACCAGTAAGCAATGTGCTTATGGAACTGACCAACATTTTTGACGGGATCCTCGCGCTGGACGGTGGTTTGGGGGCTCTCACTGCTCATCGTGTGGGTGGTTTGAAGGGGGAAAAAAAATTGCACTGCTTCCGACACAGTTACCATGTACCGGCGCCAAATGATCTGATTTGGGCCTTGCGACCAACCACCATGTCGCGCGCGCTTCCTCCACTTCCTCCGCATCCTCCAGGCAGACCATGGTCTCCGAATGTATACCATGCATACCAAGTGATGTCCGACACATTTCGCCACGCGTCGGGGGTTCTCTTACAAGATTCCGATGCTAAACGGCTCCAATTTCATGTCGAAAATGCTACGCAAGAGCTTGTCCCAATATTGAAGACTTTCGAAGAACATGCAGCTGAGGAAGATATTCCTCTCCCCTGGGTGCATCTGTGCACAGAAGTTGTTGGGGAACTAGTGGTAAATTTGTGCCACGCTCAGGAGACGGCGATAGCCAGGTATTTTTCAGCACTGATGGCCGAACCAGTCTAACACATTTGAGCAGGGAGGAAAGCAATGTTGGATTTGTTGAGCCAGTAACTGTACTCAGGACAGGGAAACGAGGCCGCCCTCGTAAACAGCTCAACCCGGAACTCGTGGAAGAGGCCATGGACGCCCATCGTCGGATTTCAATCACCACACTCGCAAGCATCCTGGGTGTTAGTCGTCCCACCCTCATTAAGCACCTGAAAGAGAAAGGTGTATATTCAAAGTTCACCACATTATCCAAAACCGAACTCGATGCACTCGTGAAAGCCTATCGCAATGCTAAGCCAGATTCCGGTCTCCGGTATCTCATCGGCTTCCTGCGACGACATGGCCTCCGAGTTCAAAAACGACGCGTGTATTCGTCGGTTCACCGCGTGGATGGCATTGGCCGGATCCTTCGCCAGCGGAGAGTGATCAAGCGTAAGCCTTATGAAGTCTCACGGCCCCATGCATTATGGCATGTGGATGGCCACCACAAGCTCATCCTCTGGGGCATCGTACTTCACGGCTTTGCTGATGGTTTTACTCGAACGGTAGGTATTTCCGCATCCTTGAAAAAACCAGATATATAATACGGATGATAGTTGACCGGATTACGGGCCAGCACGAACAACAAGGCCACCACCGTTCTTGATGTTTTCCTCAAGGCTGTTGGCGAGTATGGATTGCCTTCCCGTGTTCGTGGCGACCGCGGAGCCGAGAACAAAAAAGTCTCTGTTTATATGATTATACACCGCGGACTCGGTCGTGGATCGTTTATATGGGGCTCGTCAGTTCAATCTCCCTTTCATTGATATAGAAAGCTTAAAAATGCGCAGATCCACGAATAACACCCGTATAGAAAGGCTCTGGGTCGAGGTCGGTTCGCAATTTGCGCGCCGATGGAGAGCTTTCTTTTATCGGCTCGAAGCACTGCATGGCCTAGATAGAAAAAACCCGCACCACTTATGGCTTCTACATTTACTCTTTTTAGATGACATAAACAAAGATTGCGACGATTTCCGCGCGGAGTGGAACTGCCATCCGATCTCTGGAGAGGGACATGATCTGAGCCCAGAGGTACGAAGATGATTGACTGCACCTTCAGAGGCTAACAACATCCAGGATATGTGTCTCATAGGACAAGTAGAGAATGGCATCTATTTAGATGATTGCGAAGGTGTTCATCCGAACGTGATCCAGCGATACTATGGTGTCGACGGCCCGGGGGTCCATCGAGCACCTGGACAGACAGGTGCTGGCCAGCTTGATGACGAAGAAATCTCCCTCCCCTCCAGTGACCTAGGCCAAAATTCAGATTCCGACGAGGAGGATGACGATCTTGAGGCACAAATCGAGGAAGCGCACGCCCAAAATTTCCATCACGAGGCCGTCCCCGTCCCCAAACACGCGAACCCATTCGATGACGAGGAGTCAATGCAGCTCTTTTATGATTCGCTTGAAGCCGCGATACACGCCGAGATCGTTCCTCCGGGATATGGGCTGTTGCCGGAGGAGTGGGATGAGGAGGGTTATCCCACTTTCGAGATATTGAAGTCGGGTCGTCGTGGTGGGCGGCAGCTTCGGATTGCACTCCCAGATTTCATCTGGCGGCCTCGCGCGGAGATGTGGGGACGCGCATTGGCTATATTAGACCACATCACTTATGGCAATGAAACGTGAATTTCGAACAAACTTTTGAGGACCTTACTACGAAATCAGACTTGTCGACAGCTAGACAACCGCTATAACATCCGTGAAACCTGCCTTTCTTCCAATTACCACCTCCTTCCCCATCCCATGGCTTCATCCTCCCGCTCGAAGTCTGACACCGCGGAGTGCACGGCGCATGATGAAGATACCCAAGAGGAATGCACCTGCACCCAATTCCGAAAACTGAAGACCACCGAGCTGTGCGCCGAATGCTACCATACCCGGAAGCATCACATCAAGCCCACTGGCCCCGCCACGGCAAGGGTTCAGCAGATTCTTGCAAACATTCTCCATGGCTCCAGTGGCTCCAGCAGCAGCTCCAGCAGCGGCTCCAGCAGTTCCTCGTCGTCCTCAGCACTGCAGAGCATTAACAAGGCGCGAAAGCAAACCACTTTGTCGGGTTTCACTTCACGTAGCAAGGCCGCCAACCAGGAGTCCAACAGAGGCATGAGGCTGATTCTTGACAAGGGCAAAGTATGCTCCAGATTCATATTTTGGGACCGCCGCTCACCCGCTGCGCTTCAGGGCAAAAATAACAGTAATTCTGCCAATTTGTTCAAGGTTGTGTCGGCCGTAGTTCTGCCGTATGGCACCAAGTTCCTTGTAAGTGAAATCATCTTTCGTTGTCGCCATCTAGTCCCCTGAGTTTGTACAGCACGGAGAACTCCAGCTCCCGGAGGAGCACCAGCGAGTCCCAGACAAGATCAAGGTCCAGACGTTTGTACTGAATGGGCTGGCGGTCTTGAGAGGCGAGAAGGGCATTGAATTTGATCGTACATGTGACCATGAATCGCTGACCGATGCCCTCCGCGACCTCCTCCCACTCCCATTTGGCTATTTTGACCGCCTCACACTCGAATCAGATGACCCAAATGCACCACCGCCCTGGGTCCTTGCGGCTGTTGTTGGAAAGCGGCTGAAGATTGTCCCAGCCATCTTCCCAACTGGATCTGACGTCGATTATAACAAGGGCGCCAGTACCACTGGTTTCCGAAACAATCGTCTGTGGATCGGTATGTTATATCCCACTGCAAATTTGAGAATGACGACACAGATTCATTTGAACTTTCAGTTTCCCGTCAACCGATTCCCCAAGAAGTTATGGAGGATTGGGTTCAGCCAGAGGCACTGGCGTTCCGCAATGCCACTGGTCTTGCCACTGGTACATGCTGAACCTCTGGTGAATTGAACTGCGACTTAACTGCTATTCAGGATCTGGTGACGAAGCAAACGACTCGGACTCCGATGCCTCGAACTCCAACTCGGAGCCCTCGGGCCTTCGTCGATCCAAGCGCCGATCCACCACCACTAACTACGCCAGTGACGAGGAACCTGCCAAGAAGAAAACAAAGAGATGTTTGTGCACTTATTGCCCTAGTACCGCCAGGTAATTTACCATTATTTCAAAAGTGTCCACAAGTAGCAAGGAATTTGACCTCCCCGATATTTTCAACGACACGGCGGCCAAAGAGATCATGGATGGTGCGTAGTGAATGGGTTTTATCCACATAATAATAATAGCATACTGATCTTGTGGCAACTCATAGACGACTATATCGATCTTACGGTGGATGACTCGCTACAGGCTCCATGGAGCACCAGTGGAGGCGGCTCTCGCTCCAAGACACCCCCGCCGAAGCCGAATGCAGTGGACCCCGCCTTCTCCAACGGATTCAAGAACGACCCAACGTTAGGGGACCCATACGCAAAGCAAACATTCGACTTCTAGATTACACATATCTCACACTCGCACTTACCTCTCAACTGCAACCCTTTCTTGAACACTCCATCCCCCCTCCGAGTCACATATAGATAACCTTTCTTGCCGGCGCCATCACCGTTTGCATCTTTTTCTTGAACGCTGTCTTGATTTCTTGGACGTGCTCGTCGTACTCAATTTCTTGGACCCCAACTATCTCTTGCTTACCTTAATTGTATCGTTCTTACTTTACTGTGAATTATTCTTATTTTTCCTTGTACATGCTTTGGACACAGACATAGAGGGACCAACGAGTACATTCAAGTCTCTCCCGCACACCAGAAACAAAAGGAACAAAAGGAATAACATCACGCTCCCTGCCAGCCAAGCGTCTCGACCTCCGCCTCGGCCTGGTCACATGCTGGCACCTACACCTGCCGCGCACGCCTGCTCGGAGTCACTTGCTCCACCTCGTCTCGGCGCCCACGTGCAGCAACAGCAGACGGGCTACGTGAGGTGTATCTGTGTCTGCAGCTGCATGGGCATCTCTAGGGCACGTTGATGAATGTCCGTGAGGAAGCGTGAGCTCCCCCATTCGTCGGGGATCTATTCGGATTTGGAATTGTGAGTCGGAGTCGGGTGATGCAGTTGCCCACTTACACTGGCATGGGGTGCTCCGAAACTATGCCACATCGCTGATGCCGCTGCGCGACGCAGCGATGCTGTTTGCCTGGCGACTGGCGTGACGTCCCTGAATGCCTCCTCGAGCATCTTGTTCTTCGCGATGACAATTCCTCAGCAGCGAGGACTGGTGTGCATTAATCTCAGCATTGGATGATTCCTGCATGCAGAAGGCAGTTTGGGTGCTCACCAGCTCGTGATGTGGTTGATGAGCATGTTAGTGGCGAGCCCATGCGCATCAACGCGGCACTTTGGTGCATTAGCAATCTGGCGGCCACGTCAGGGTGCCACCGCATAGGAGGATGAAGAGGCTGGCAGTAGTAAGCAGTCATTGAGCGCGATGTCCGAAACTCCTTGCAGGAGAAAAAAGAGTGCATCTGTGGTCATCTTCATCCGGTGCATGGTCTCCATCCGCTTGCATGCTGAGGCAGCTGAGCAGCTGGTCCTTGGAGACCTGAACCTGGAGGTTTGGCATATCACAGAGTTACAAGCGGAACGAGGCCTCGTACAGTCTCGCCATGAAGTGATACATGGGGTTTCGCGCGGCTGGGCAATGTTCTCCTATGTCTGGATTGCGTGAACCAAGCGCGGCGGAAAACACACAAAAGGCCAGTTTTTTGGCACGATAACTCTGCGGGTTTCTTACGAGTCGGCGAGAGTTGCGAAGTCGGGCCGAACGAGGCCATAGTGAGACATAGGGGAAGAGGGAAGAGGGAGGAGCGATGTCGGCCTTGATCGACGCAGGGGCCTTTAGCCAAGCCAGGCCAAATATCGGCATCGGCATCCGAAGCCGAAACCTCTGATCAACGACCGACGCGACGCCGCCGCAGGGCGGCATAGCCCGAACACGGCCTCCGATGATGGGCGGATATACCCGCTCATCGGAGGGGCCAGTGTTAGGCACCACAGTAGACATATATGATGTTGTACTTCACAGATATATGATGTTGCACTTCACAAATATGATGTTGCACTTCACAAATATATGATGTGCGTAAGATATCTGATAGACTAACTTCAAATATATGATGCGGTTCGGTTGAAATATATGATGTGCTAAACTTCAAATATGCTCGACCGTACTTCAGATCTGTGGTTGGGGATTCAAATATATGATGTCGCTCTCACAAATATGATGTGCTGTTCCAGGCAAGACTTCATGTGAGGTGCACGGTACATATATGATAATGATTTATTTTACAATCCGAACAGCATAGTCGGCTAATCAGTTTATTCAACTTTCATGTCGTCAGGATAATTTAGTACCGGATTTTGTTGTTATTCTTCTCATACGTACACCTAATACAACGTCCGGTACGGTTAATGCTACAACTTGAACGTATCTCGGATTTTATTGGTCCTTACGTCTAGAGCCTCATGAGAGGGGACAACCCAAACTCATACCAAAAATCTCTAGAATCAAGGATCCTCCCCAGAAGTTCGTGATTCCGAGGGAGAACCCGGACATTTTCTTCTTGCATCAGCTCACGCACCCACACAGTGGGGCCGTCGGTGCCCCATGCAGAGGCAAGATCCCACCAGTCGTAGACGCGCCCATCGGTGATGATCCACCGCTGCCCAGCGGCTTTGGAGAAGTCGGAGTGGACTGCGAGGATCGCACGGGCCAGGTCGGCCCCGTGGATCAGGTGGAGACTGCCCTGCAACGGGAGTATTGAGTGCACAATGCGTGTGATAAACGGACCGGCCCGTACCTTGCTCTTGAGCGCCTCTTTTGTTGGGGCCACTCTGCTAAGCCAGTTGCGCGGGACACGCGGGCCACCCCACAACCCGGCTAGATTCAAGACTGTTGTACGTGCCAGAGACGAAGCCAAGAGCTCGACTTCTGCGTTTGCGCGACCGGTGTGGTTAAACGACGAATTACGGTCATAGAAAGTGCCTCCAAAGGATGCCGTCTTATCCGGAGATTTCTGGCCCGCGCCTCAGCGATATATCAAGCGAGCAGGATTAGGACGCACATCCCAAATGCTCGTTGCTCCCAATTGGATGAACGCGGGCGGATCGCCGGCGTTTTCACGGGTGGAAGTGTAGAGTTTCACGAGGCGCTCTGCGGCCCCGGCGAGGGTAATGGGGAAGGTAATGAGCACTGTTTTCGCGTCCGGGAGACGTCCGTACGGTGCTGGATCGTCTGAAACCGGCTGGAATTCAAACTGGATGGTCGAGCCAGAGCCGGAACGGGTTGTCGCTGCGTATGATATTTTGGATTCCTCGCAGAGCGGAATTAGGAAAACAGACGTCCATCCAGCGCCGAGTATGAGTATGTCGACTGGCATAGTGTGAATAGAAAAACAGGATTAAAAATTGGTCGACAAGATGGTCAAAGCGAAAGCTTGGTAATGTCTAACGTGAGCACCTCATGGTTTGGTGAATAACCGGAGATTCAGTCACAAAATTTACTAACAGTGGATGGCTGCTGGGGGTCAAGTGCTGAAGGCAGGAACTTCCAGGAAGTGCTTGAGAACTGTGACACAGCCACCGGTTCGCTCCACAACGCGACCGTCACATGGCAGGTGACAAATGTGATGCGTGACATCCACCTTTTCTTTCTCCGTTCTTTGTTAGCAATGTCTCTGCGTCTTCGGCGGACGATAGTTCGTCGAACGAAAAGTCGATGAGCGGTTGATGAGCGGCCCTATGAAGCCCGAACCAAGCCCGAACTCGATATGTTACCGGAGAGGGTGGCTGATTGGGAGGACCAACCCGAGGACAAGCGTCTGGAGTACTGGGCTGTCTTTTATATATTGAAGGATGCTGGAAAGACGATGGTCCGCACCCACTGGCTGTTAGGCTGTCCTCCCCAAAGTCTGGGGGCCATTCGTGTCAAGCGCGAACACTTGGAGGTATGTCGCTCATTCTTCCTCTCTGGTTTGAAGCCCAGTCATGCAGAACGAAATCAACTAGCTCGCCTCCAGTGACGTTTCAAGTTCTCTCGGTCTTCGAGGCACTGTCTCGGATGGGATGCCGCGCTCCGTCGCTGCAAAGCCCGTCGTATCACCGAAGAAACGCTGGGCGTACGCCGAAAACCCAAGAAACTTGGTACATTCGACTATTGTATGGGCATGGATGTAGGGAGATACAGAAGCCGGACGCTCCTGAGCAGCCCAAGCGGGATGCGTCCAATGGCGCCCTACGGGTGGCCATCGATTCCAAGGATCGAGACGGCACAGGTTACGCTAGCCAGGGAGATAGTGACGACGAAGACGAAGTCGATCATCTGTCCTGCCCACACCGGATGAAAACGACAATTCTGCACCATCAAACGGACGCAGATGCCTACAGTAGCCTCGACGACCCCCAAGACCCCATCCAAGTCGAAGAAACGCCGGCGCAATCTACACTTCAAAGAGGCCCTCGCTCGGCTAGCTAGAGGCGCGGTCGGCATCGCCCCGAAGCGTGCCAAACTCGCTGTCTGGTCCAACAACGCGACTCTGGGCTACGTACGACTCGATGGTACATCTTTCCCAAGACCCGTTGCCTCGCGCGATGCACGTCTTGCACATAGACAATCGGCTGGACGTTTCCCTGCCGCGAGGATGAATTCGACCTCGTTTTGGGCTCCGTGAGCGACATTCTGGAGAAGGGAAGGGGCGGCTGCGCTCGGAAGTCTTTCTGAACGCGCAGCCTTGCGGGATCTTTGGTCTCTGGCGTCCCGGGGACGGCAAGACACCGACGGTCCATGCCGTCGTCCGAGAGCTCAAGCGGATGGCTGAGTGCAATGTGCGTTTCAAGGATTCCTTTTACTTTCCCAGGCTGATGTGAACGGACTTCAAGAAACAAACCAGTTCACCTATGTCGAAATCAATGGCCATTATGGCCTGCGGATATCAGACCTCTATAGTCTTATGTGGGAGGCTGTTCGATGTGGCCAAGGAGGGGCATCTGTGTATTGCGGCCAAAGAGAGTTTGAAGGCGCGCACGGCACATTTGAGTAGCGGTGGGGGGACGTAGGTCCGGCGCGCATGCATGGTACGCAGCTCACACCGTACTTTTACGCTTCCAGCTCTGACTTCGTCCTCAGCGTGGGCCTGATAGACGAGTTCGACCAGACAGCCAAGCGGGACGTCGTGGATGACTGGTCGCGTGCGCAGTCACCTCAGTGTGTTGTCTGTCTCCCCTACCTATCCTACCATTCTCACCGGGCACGCAGGAATGACTCAGATTGACTTCCAGCCATAGACCGCGCAGCAGCTGCAAGCCATCGTCGAGGCGCGACTCGCAAGCGCGACGCACGGGTAGCCCGCTGACGCGCATCCCGCTCTGGCCCCCAATGCCTTGAGGCTTACCTCCATGAAAGTCGACAGCCTAAGCGGCGATGCACGGCACACCCTCGACATCTGCAAGTTCGGCATCCCGTCTTCGCTGACCAGTGGGTGTTCTTCAGACGCCCGGTGAAGCTTGCGCACCAGGACCGCCGGACGGCGGTGGTGAGGGACGCCAATGAAGTGACGACCCAGATGCAGAACAGCCCGCGGCGTACCTGCGCGGGTGCAGCTCCACGAGTGGGTGATGCTCGTTTCGTTCATCAAGGGCATCAAGCGCGAGGGCGTGGATGAGATCAAATGGGCGAGGTTTGCCTGTCGTTCGCCATCTCCATGTTTCATGCTCACGGAGTCGGGCACAGGTGCGTTAGGCAGCACGATGCATATACCGAGGTTTTAGAGAACCCACCCGTCCGGAAGCTGCGCAAGCCGACGCCGAACGAGCTGGCGCTTGTGCCGGATTCATGGGTAAACCCCTGCCTACACGCTTGCTGCAGGCTTCCACTCGCTACGAGATACCCAAATGTACAAGGACTGGCGCAAATGGACGAATACAAGAAGACATTTCAAGCTGGATGGGTAATACATGCATACTTCAAATCAGATCCGCTACACAGTCCCATGAAGCACCTAAACGAGCTTCGCCGCAAGCTTGCGCTTCGACAGGTCGGCAAAGCCCTCGCCGTGCTTGCCCGCGCGCTGCTTCCGACCTCCTGGTCGTGCTGCTTCTTGAGGCGGCGGATGAGGACGAACATGTAGAACGCGGTCAGCAGGCCGCAGATGCCCGCGAGCGACGACGTGACGATGATCGTCGACGTGCTCGAGATGGAGAGCGTCGCGTCCTGCGAGCCGAGCACGCTCGCGAGCGTCGAGAGCACACCCGCGAGCGAGTTGAGGAGGCCCGGCCTGCGGCGGGGACGCGTCAGTGCGGGTGCATGTACAACGGAAGGCGGAAGGGGGGACGCACATGAAGATGCGGTTGACGAGCCAGATATAGTTGGCCTGCCAGCGGTACCACAGGTACGTCATGCCCGCCGCGCCGATGCCCGTGCACACCCACGCGACGACGTACAGGGAGACGTGCTTGACGACGTTGACCGCCGTGATGCCGAGGCTGCCCAGCTCGTTGTTCTCCTGCAGGTTCGTGAACGTGCCCGGGAAGAGGACGAAGCCCGCGAGCAGGATCCACGTGAAGAAGCTCGCGAGGATATTGTATAGTGGCTGCAGGCGCGTTTAGTTGGGGTGTTTTTTTTTTCGAGCTGAATGGCAGGGACTCACGGGAATGCCGTCGAGCGCGAGGAGCATGTTGACGTACTTGGTGTCCATCTGGCTGGCGGTCGGCGGGGGGAGCGGCGGGCGCTGCGGAGCATCGCGGTGCGAGTCGGGCGGGGGCCGGTTCGAGTTGGTGGAGGGACGAGAGGGGCGCGCCATCTCCTGGGGCTTCTCTTCGTGGCGCGGTTCGGGGGCAGGTCTGGGCGGACTTGGGGGAGGCGCGGTCGCTGGCGGCGCTGGGCGGTTAGACGCGGTGGAGGCACGCGGGGGTCGAGATTCCTGCTGGGGATTGTCGGCACCGCGGTTAGTCGGGGTAGCAGTGGGAGGTGCTGGTGCTGCTCGGTTAGAGGCGAGTGGTCGAGGTTGCTGGTCGTCGCCCCGTGGGCTCGGGACTGCAGGTGTGGTCGGCGCTGTTCGGGTGGACGTGGTAGATGGACGCTGTGGGTCGAGGCTCCGGTTGGGAGCTGTCGTTACCTGGGGCAATCGGTGCGGCGCGATTCGAGGCGTTAGAGGGACGTGGTGGGCGAGAGTTGTCGTCGCTCCGGTTATACGGGACAACAGTGGGAGTGGCCGAGACTTTGACGCTTCGGCGGGGGTCGGATTCTGGCGGTGGAGGTGCCTCCCGCCCTGAAGCGGGATTTAAAGGCCGTGATGCAGAGCTTGTGGCCACATCTGTGGCCGCGTCTCGGGTGCCCCGGCGCTGGCTGGGTGTGGCCACCTCTCGGGTACCCCGGCGCTGAGGCACTCCTGCGGGGTCTGGTAGTGGAGGTGCGTCCCGCCCTGAAGAGGGATGTAAAGGGCGGGACGAAGAGCTTGTGGCCACGTCTCGGGGGTCGCGGGTGGCAACATCTCGGGTGCCCCGGCGCTGAGGCGCTCCTGCGGAGCGGTGGGCTGTTTCGTCCGCCAGCGCGACGGCAGGCACAGGATCAATCTCGGATGTGTCGGTAAAAGAGTGTGTGGTGGGTTGGCGCTGGGGGGCCGTGGCAGCTTGCCGGGGGTCTGTACGCTGTGGGGCCGCCGGCGGCACACGCAGTATGTCGTTCCGAGTCGGCCTTCGAGCGGGATTTCGAGTCGGGGATTCGTGACGGAGGGGAGCGGAAGCCATCTCAGCTTTAGGTTCTGCATCGCTGACGGTATCATACGCCACCCCGGAGTGCGCGAGCGTATCCGTCGGTCCACTGTGCGCGCGCAGTGTGTCGTAACGAGTCGGCCTCCGAGTCGGGGATTCGTGACGGATGGGCGCAGATACATCCTCAGCTTCGTCGTCGCTGGCGTTATCCAGCGCTACCACGGAGTGTGTCGGCGTATCCGTTGGTCCGCTATCCGCCGATACAAAAGATTGTGTAGCCGATGAGGTTTCGGCATAAGACAATCTATTGCCATCGCTCCTGGAATTCATTGACTGTTGGGTGACTGGGCGCAAAGTATCACGGAGAGCAAAGACAGAATGCCCTCCTGGATCGCTTTGCCGCCGACTGGCTATTTTGTCGGAAGATAGCTGCAGCAGGTATTCCGACGGAAAACCGGGATCGGAAAGCCTTCGATTCCGAGTACTATTTTGAGAGAAGCCATTAGAGAAGTCTTCCGGGTCGTTCATGGAGGACAAGGAGTGTGTAGCGGGGAGGAATCGCGAAGGAAAACTAAGAGAAGTTAAAGGAAGAGATGAAGGAGGGAGCCAAGAAGTAGCGGAAAGATTTGGCCGTGCACCGGCCGTATGATGTGGCTGTGCAGACAGGCACAATGCTTTTTCGCCCTTCCCTCCAGGCGCCTTGTTCGAATTCTGGAAGGCAAACATAAAGGGCTTTAAAAAATCCTGGATTATTGAGCTTGGTTACAAAATCAACGCTCAAAAGGTGTCTCCAACTTTGAAGGACATTTCAGGCATTTGCCCCTGCAATAGCACTCTACTGCTCAATTTCGGACAAGGAACTTATTTTACAGACAATTTTCCTCACGGAGCCTACTTCGTTGGATCGAAACCCGTCAGGCTGGATGTGGCTGACAACTCCGATGTCGCGCACTACATACAAGTCTTTTGCACCCTGCAGCTTCAAGTGAAAGTGGCTGACCTGTTCCTTATCCTTCCTTTTCTCTCCCATGCGTACTATTCTACTCGTCCTCGCCCTGACGATCCCCACTCTCGTTTTTGCCTCGGCTGCAGACGCTACCACCGGCCGATGCTCGTCAAACAACAACCACCTTGATCCAGCGTCGAAGAAATTCATCTCGGACTGCTCTGATCAGACCTTCTGCTCTGGCACCAACATCGCCAACTCCACCTGCATTCCGCGCCAGTGCCGACGTGACGAATTTCCGTTTGGGTTCTCCGCCAGCGAGGTCCTTCCGCCACTCTGCCCCCGCGGAACATTCTGTCCAGACGAAGGCAGCGGGTGTCGGCCGCTTGTTCCAGCCGGGCACCCGTGCGAACTGAACCGCGACGAGCAGTGCGCCCCACCGCCGGACTGGGAGGACCTAGCTAGCACGCAGAATTTCAACGGGTCAATATGTCTTCACTCCATATGCATGTTGGTATTTTATTACTCTGCGAAGCTCCCAGGGATTTAATACTTTGTTTAGGCACGCCAATGTGACCTTAGGCCAGCGTTGTATCACTGACATCACTACGTACATCGACATTGGTCCTAGCGGGCAACAGGTCACCAACACCGTTACCCGAGATAATTGCCAGTCGCCAAAGTTCTACTGCGATCCAGGTCAGCTCGTCTGCCAGCGTACCCTCCGGATCAAGGCCCCCTGTCAGGCCGACCAGCAATGTGCCTCGGTATGTTTCTCTTTTACGTTAATTCTACCTGCGGTTGATTTTCGCGTAGTTGAACTGTGCTGCGGGCATTTGCGCGAATCCACCCGAGACGCCAAATCGTATCGCACCAGTGGCAATGTGCCTTGACGGCCTACTGCCATGGTTGGAGGCTAGTTCAAGTCATTTCAACTCGAAATTTTCATAACCTGATTGATTCTTTTTTAAAAATTAACAGCGATGGCCACCACCTGTGTGCTACTCACTTTTCTGCACAAGCGCCATCGCATGGCCAGTTCCAAGGAGCTGCGGGACTACTACTACCAGCAGATTAGGTATGTCTTTCAACCTTGTCCCGAAAACGCAGACTAGATTATAATGTGATATGAACAGCCTGCGCCGCTCGATTATCGCTTTACACGAGGCGGCGGTGGATCGTTACGTGAACGAGAAGGATCTCTAGATTAGTCTTGTACTTTCCACAGCTGAATTGTATTTTTTCTTCGCCCAGGATACGATCGCTCGCCTTAGAGATGCATTTAAACCAAAAAGGATGTTCGATTCTAATCAATTGTATGCAATTGCTAGACTCGTGTCCCAAGATTCTGGGATCTTTCTGGCATGTGAGCTTAATGGGTGCTGTGTCCGTGGTTGATCTAGATCTTGACGAGAGAGTGGAGATCATTTTGGAGCATATAGTCCAGGTCTACGAGTTGGTCGCATACTGTACCATCAACTTTAGGTATGTAGCCACTATCCGATATTCTGGATCCGCAACCAAAGGGTTCGAAGCAGATGAAGCCACCGGGTCCCCCTTCGCAATATCCCATCAGGACAGGCCCCGGACATTTGAAACTCCTGATCGAGGACAGTGGATACGGACAACTTAGTAAACTAGAATTACCCAGGAATCAGCTCTGAAATGTAAGTCAAGGCATCCAGATCCTCCAACGTGTCGACCAGATCCAACTGTGAGAGAAACCGAGGACGGAGTTGGATCTGCAAGAGACCCCGAGCGTCGATGCGAGGGAATGCTCGCCTAACGAGGGTGCAAAAATCAGCGAATTCGACCGCGCTATTTACTCCCTCCGGGTCCCTTAAGAACCGGACGGACTTGAGCTGGGGGAAGTCGAAAGTCGGAGAAGAAATCGTCCAAGTCGCGCCAGTATATATGATGAAAGAATTTGTGGTCGTCAAGGACGAAGAACACGCTCTCCAAGACAGAGGACGTGATGCTCCGCGCCATGGATACTTGTGCAATGGCGAGGTCTCTCTCCCGGGAGAAGGTGATCGAAGCATACTGTGCGGAGATTTTCGAATTTGCTCAAGTCAAGGACCTCCACGGTGTTTTCCAAGTTTACGGCCACAGAGCTGAAGGTGAGGTACTCAAGCGAGGCGCACGCATTGTGAAAGAACTGCACCAGTGGTGGGGTATTCAGCGCTCTCGTCTCGGAAGGCAACTCGAGCTGCAGACGGGTCAGCCGGCATGAGCCCGTCCAGTTGAGCCAGTGCAATATGGAATTGTTGCAGGGGCAGTGATCGACAGAGATGAAAGTGTCGGAGGGCGAAGAAGATGCTCATTAGGCCTAATCCATGCGGGCGGCGTATATGGGGGTATGGTTCGAATATCGAGTCGTTTCCTTCCCAAAAGCGTACAGGCATTGGAATATGTGATAGGGATAGCCGGCGAAGGGCGGGAAAAGCACAGATGACCAGTAAGGTGTGGTCAAAGTCGCCTAAATTTCCACAGGCGATATCTAGTTCTACCACGGTAGCCAGGCTTGCCATGAACCCCCGCCTTGGAGCCGTGCCGTGCACCGCCCAAGACGACCCAGAGAGCTTGAGGCTCTCGATCCGAACGAGCAGTTTCAGCTCCTCCTTGATACTATCGAAGATGCATGCTCCGTCGTTTTCCATCGTCAACAGCCGCACATGAGGCAGGATTGTGCAGTAGGGCGACCGCAGCAATTTGCCGAAGGCGGCAGTGTTACGATAATGAAGGAGGAGCCTACAATCGCTGAAGAAATGCAATCTACTGCGCGCTGTCCAGGCTCGACAAACAAGAGAACAGGTAGCAAGATTGCCTCGGAGTTTTTTGACTCGCTGGGACGCGACGAGGTCGATTATGTGGTCCGTAATTTCCAACGGAAGAGAAGGGATAACGGTAGCCGGACGAAAAGGTCGCCCATCGCTGGTAGTGGGCATGTCCTGTGCGTTTATGATGGTTCCGCGCAAGAGTGGTTTGTGGCAGTGACCTTTCGGCAGAGACTGCCTTTCTCGGACTTACCTTCTGCGCTCAAGCCATTAACTGCGGTTTGGAGTTTCTTGAATCGTTCCACATTCTTCGCCTCGTCTCTGAAGCGCTGCGTGCAAAATTATTTTCGTTGTACATCTCGATTATATTCCTGCAGTTGCCCAAATAAGCGTTCTGCAGAGTATTCGGAGACCGCAAAATGTCTACACCAGCAGAAGCGCGGAATGCAGAAATCTTGGAATCCCTGGCCGAAGTGCGCGCGCGCGTCAAGCTCGTGGCATCCAATCCTGCGACACTAGTCGCCGTTTCAAAGTACAAGCCCGCCTCTGACATCCAAGTGTGCTTCGGCGATGGCCAGCTCGATTTCGGGGAGAACTACGTCCAAGAACTGGAGGACAAGGCGAAAGTGGTGAGTCGAGCCCGTAGACCCTCGCGGTATGTACCCTCATTATTCTGAATCTCAGCTTCCCGCAGAGATCAGATGGCACTTTATAGGCACGCTGCAATCGAATAAAGCCAAGGTCCTTGCAGGTGAGTCGCGAGCACCAGATAGGCACGGCGCTGACGGCCTTCGCAAAGCCATACCGAATCTCTACGCCATCCAAACGCTCACTTCGGCAAAGGCGGCCACAGCGCTGAACAAATCGCTGCCGCCGAAGCGGACGAGCCGTCTCAATATTCTCATTCAGATTAACACCTCGGGCGAGGACTCAAAGTCGGGCCTGAGCCCGCTCGACGCGTCCACCTCTGACGCGAACGCGGAGGTCACGCAGCTCGCGCGGCACATCATCACGACGTGTCCGCGGCTGAGGCTGCAGGGCCTCATGACGATCGGGGCGCTCGAGCAGTCGCTCAATGCGGGCGACGAGAACGCCTGACTTTGAGCGGCTGAAGGGCACCCGGGACGCACTCGCGAAGCTGCTGGCTGCGGAATTCGGGACGCAGGAAGACCGATGGGGCGCCGAGGGCACGGGGCGACTGCTGCTGAGCATGGGCATGTCGAGCGACTTTTGAGGCGGCTTTAAAGGCAGGGAGCGACATCGTTAGAGTCGGCACGGGCATATTTGGGGCGCGCGCGAAGAAATAGCTCTAGGCCCGAGGTACAGTGAGTTATCCTAGATCGCTTCTACGCTACTGCAATGACCTGTGCACTGCTTCCTCTCGAAGAAATGCTTCTCGTCCGGAATGACCGTCTGTCGCGCTATGGTTAGTACATCCGCCGCTTGGTCAACCGCAGAAAAACAAAAACAAAAAAATACCTCGATGAGCTCTTTGCTCGTGAAAAGCTCGAGGATATCCTCCACCCTCTCGGCGGACCACTGGGCCACCCCGTCGTGCGGCAGTACACTCAGCCCCATCCCTGCAAGCCTCGCGTTCGTCTCCGGCGAAACGTGGAACTGCCACAGGTCAGCCCGCTGCGATGGGATGAATAAACAAGTGCCGACCGACCTGCCTGTACTTGACGAGCCCCGACTTGACGGCGGGCAGCGCCTCGATGAGCGGACAGTGGATCTCTCCCCTGTACAGCGATGAGCGTCCGCCCCGAGGAGGCGCTGAGGCCGGCTTACCAGTGCCTGTCGAATTCCTCGAACGATACGTGCGGGAGGCGATTCAAGAACGCGATGAAGTGGATCGTCATTTCGAGACTGGATGCAGTGGAATGAATGATCATTCCCTTTATAAGTGCTTGGTACTAAGGAGCATAATTGACGGTAACCGGAGGAAAGTGGATGTCCGAGCGTTTGAGAGGGCCATCCGAGCTCATCCGAGTAAACCGTAAACGTGCGCTCGTAGAAAATAAATTGTTTGCGACGAGCTCATGGAGCTTTTTGTAAGCACAAGCGGATGTCCGAGCGTTTGAGAGGACAATCCGAGACCGTAAACGCGCGCTCGTACGAAAATTAATTGTTTGCGACGAGCTTATGGAGCTTTCTGTGGGCACACTGAGCACAGGCGGATGTCCGAGCGTTTGAGGACAATCCGAGACCAGCTCGCCGAGAATAAATTGTTTATGACGAGCTTATAGAGCTTTCTGTAAGGACAAGCGGATATCTGAGCGTTTGAGAGGGTGCTTCATTCAATTGACCCTGACCCGGTTTGACTCTAGTTTGACCTTCGTTTGACCCTTCCCCAATTTGGAAATTTCTGGCCCAGGTATATTCCGGCGCGATCCGAACCTTGTAGAAAGTCGCTTTTCGACAAAGTCGAGTATCATTCACACTCGCTGGACCGATATTTGCGGTCACAAGACAAAGGGTTTGACGAATCGTCAAACAAACGGTCAAGGTTTTTGACCTTTGACCAATCCCGGTTGACCCCGTCAACGACAACATTGGCTCGCAAGCTGCTGGCTGCAGAATTCGGGACACAAGAGGACCAATGGGGCGCTGAGGGGACGGGGCGACTGCTGCTGAGCATGGGCATGTCGAGCGACTTTAAGGCAACTTTAAGGCGGCATTAAAGGCGGGGAGTGACATCGTTAGAGTCGGCACGGGTATATTTGGGGCACGGGAGAAGAAATAGAGTTCGAGGGACAGTGAGTTATCCTAAATCACTTCCACTCTCCTGCAATGACCTGTGTACTACTCCTCTCGAAGAAATTCTTCTCGTCCGGCATGATTGTCTGTCTCGCATCATCAGGACATCTGCCATTTGGTCCAGTGAATGAAAAATACCTCGACGATCTCCTTGCTCATCCAAAGCTCGAGGATATCCTCCACCCTCTCGGCGGACCACTCCACCACCCCGTCGTGCGGCAGCACACTCACCCCCATCCCTGCAAGCTCGGCGTTCGCCTCTGGCGAGACGTGGAACTACCGCCCGTCAGCCCGCGATGCGGCGCATGAAATAAACAAATGCGGACCGACCTGTTTGTACTTTACGAGCCCCGATTTGACGGCGGGCAACGCCTCGATGAGCGGACCGTGGATCTCGCCCCTGTCCGGCGGTGAGCGTCCGACCCGAGGAGGCGCTCTTCGACGCTGAGGACTGCTTACCAGTGACGGTCGAATTCCTCGAATGATACATGTGGGAGGCGATTCAGGAACGCGATGATGCGGATCGTCATTTTGAGACTACGGATCGAAATGAATGATCATTCCCTTTATAAGTCCTTGGTCCTAAGGAGCATACGTGTCAATTGACGGTAACCGGAGGAAAGCGGACCGTAAATGCGAGCTCGTACGAGGACAAATGACAACCGACGAGCGTGTCTTCCTTACCGGTCTACCTGTCAACAGACGCAAGAGGACAAACCGACGCAGTCGGCAAACATGTGATATCTTAATGCTTTGAAAGACATCTATTGAACGCGAAGATAGGTGCATTACACTCGTCAGGCCCACAAAAAGAATGATTCTACATTGTCAATTTAAGTAACCTGCTCGGTGACAAGGAGATATAACATATTACGACGAACCGGCATGGAGATGATCGACATGAACCAGGCGTGGCTCCTGCCGTTGCGGCCTCCAACCAGCCGGGGTGTGGATCTGCAGTAGACCGAGGGCACCGATGCGCAGGAACGCCGACTTGACGGCCCAGATGAAGCTGGCGTTTTCGGTCGCGGTGTGCAGCCCGTCCATCGAGAACCGGACGAACTGGAGGTTGGGGAAGTCGGAGCTGGAGAGGAAGTCGTCAATCTCGCTCCATGGGATGCGGGCGAAGAGCTTGTGGTCGTCAAAGAGGAAGGAGACGCTCTCCAGGAGACGGGACGCGAGGCTGCGGACGATGGACACAAGCGCCCCTTCCAAAGAGAGGCCCGCGTACTGAAAGAGGTTATCGAAGCACAGCGTGCGGAGATTCTTAAAATTGCTCAAGTCGAGGACGTGCGCGATATTCTCCAACTCTGCGGCCGCAGAGCTAAGCTTGAGGTGTTCGAGCGAGGCGCGCGCGATGTACAGAAACTGCGCCAGAGGCGGGATATTCCAAGACTTCGTTTCAGAGGGCAGGTCGAGCTCCAGACGGGTCAGACGGCACGAGCCCGTCCAGTTGAGCCAGTGCAAGATGGGGATCGTCGCAGGGGCAGAGATGGACAGCGATGAGAGTGCTGCAGGACGAATGAGGTGCTCGGTAGGCCGAATCCATGCGGGCGGTGTATATGGGGGGTAAGGGGCGAATAGTGAGTCGTGCTCCCTGCAACCAAGAGGCATAGGAATATGCGGTAGAGTCAAACGGCGAAGGGTGGGGAAAGCGCAGATGACCAGCAATGTGTGGTCGAAGTCCCCCAAGGTTTCACAGTCGACATCTAGCTCCACTACAGTAGGCAAGCTTGCCATGAACCCCCGCCTCGGAGCCGACCCATGGACCGCCCAGTTCGACCCAGAGAGCTTGAGGCTCTCGACTCCAGTGAGCAGTTTCAGCTCCTCCTTAATGGTGTCGAAGATGCAAGCCCCGTTATTTTCCATCGTCAACCGCCGCACATGGGGCAAAATTGTGCAGTGAGGCGAGCGCAGCAATTCGCCAAACGCTGCAGTGTTGCGATAACGCACGAGGAGCCTGCAATCGCTGAAGAAATGCGATCTACTGCGCCGATTCCAGTCTCGGCAAACTAGAGAGCAGGCAGCGAGATTTCCTCGGAGTTTTTTCACTGGTTGGGATGCGAGGAGATCGATTATATGGTCTGTTATTTCCAAGGGAAGATAAGGGATGGTAGGTTTATCCTCCACGTCCATGGTGGTTAAGCGCCAGGAGTGTTGGTGTGACACCTGCCTTTTCTGGATCCCACTACGTACTTCCTGCGCTCATGGTGCTGCGGTTTCTCCAGCCCTCGTTGCTGGCTCTACTCTTCTGTGCGCCGGCTATAGCTTATAGAAGACCTGCGAACTCGTCTTGGAGTCGACCAGTACCGATATCAAGCTACCAACTTACTGTGTGTTGTTTGTTAGCTTCGCTAATGCTATTTCGTGTCTTATTCTGTATCCTTAGGGCCCGTCAGGAACTGCCGCTCCAGGTTTGTTTACTAATGCAGAGAAATCTTGGGGCCTTATCTATCGTCAGAGAAATGCCCACCATGCTTCAATTGCCAACTACCCGCGTTCGCTTGTGGCCAGTATGGATTTTGTAACGAGTACGACGGCCAATGCAAATGTCCAGCGGGATGGGGTGGCATTGATTGCCTGATTCCGCGTGGGTCCTTCCTCGCTCGCTGTTTATTCTACTCACTCGGACTCAAGAGTGTGATTCGCTCGCGGACGGAGACCAGAGGCGACTCCGCGAGGATGGAAAGTCGTGCGAATGCAAGGAGGGATGGGAGGGAATCAACTGTAATGGTGTGTGGTCCCAGGACCCGTCAAATATGGGTGTCTGAAATTATTACAGTTTGCAAAACGAACCAAGCCTGCGCGGGCTTCCCACTCGTAGGAGGCACACCCTCCAATGACGACGACGAGGTGGATCCCGCAGACATGACGTGCTACCAAGGCGGCGAGACGGTCTTTAATAACCACCAAATGTGCAATGTTACCAGTACGTTTGCTCGGCCTTCCTCGATTTCCAATGCATACCTATCTGCGCGCAGATCGAAAAATCATCGATCAAGTCGGTGCAGACCGAGCTGTGCAGGTGACATTCAGCTGCGACACGCCCAGCGAGACGTGTTCGTTCCAGTTCTGGGTCGCCGAAGTCGAATCGTTTTATTGCGCGCTGGACCAGTGCACTTCTTCGAACACGCCAGGCTACAACGTGAACACGACAACTTACGCGTGTGACCGCATTAAATGCAGCTGCATCCCCGGCCGGTTCATCTGTGGCGAAGACGGGAGTGTCAGTGAGTTGCTACCTTCTTCCCGCGGTCTCCCGATAGTTACCATGCCCACTAGACATCGACGACTTCCTCAAAGAGGAGATCAAGGGCCCGGCGTCGTTCAGCTGCAAGTCCGGCTCCGGCTGCAAGTTTGAAGAGCCCGCGATGAACGAACTCATCAGCGATATCTTCGGGGACCCTTACATCACCCTCGATTGTGAAGGGGGAGAGTGCTTGCACTACTCCCAGGTCCCAGGCTACATTGTAAGTCCGTCATATGCTTCAAAATTCTATTCTCATTAACTGACTTCTCCCGATCAGCGGCCAGAGAAACCCGACAATACGAAGTGGGTCGCTCTAAGCGCCGCGGGGGCTGGATTGATCGTTATCATCACTTCCGCAGGTGAGGAGTTACATGGCGTATTTTTCCCAATGCTCAGACTATCTCAGTCCTTTGGTACGCCGGCCGTGCAAGTGGAGGCGAGTTTGGGCAAATTCGTCTCCCGGACGACGAGCAGGCCCGCCTCATGAACGACCACGTCCCCGCCACGCTGCATTTCTCCGCCCTGACATACACGTTGGGCTCGCGCGTGCTGCTGGACAACATCTCCGGCACGATCAAGCCCGGCCAGGTGTGCGCCATTATGGGCGCCTCGGGCGCGGGCAAGTCGACATTCCTCGACATTCTGGCGCGCAAGGCCAAGCGCGGCCAAGTGTCGGGGACGACATACGTCAATGGGCGAGAGGTGCGGAACGAGGAGTTCAAGGCCGTGACCGGCTTCGTCGACCAGGAGGACACGCTTATGAGCACACTGACGGTGTACGAGACGGTGCTGTACAGCGCCCTGCTGCGGCTGCCTCGGGACATGAGCTTGGAAGCGAAGAAGTTCCGGACGCTGGAGACGATGAATGAGCTCGGCATCTTGGGGATCAAGGATTCGCGCATCGGTGCCAGTGGTATGTTACGTTCGCTTCCCCGCCCTAGCCGCAGAAGCTGACTGTATGCTCGCAGGCCAACGATCGATATCTGGTGGTGAGAAGCGACGGGTGTCAATTGCGTGCGAGCTTGTTACCAGCCCCTCCATCCTGTTCCTGGACGAACCAACGAGCGGTGCGTGAATGCATGATATTCGTATCGTTGCTATAACCATATGCTCGCAGGTCTCGACGCATACAACGCCTTTAACGTCGTAGAAAGCCTGGTCTCCCTTGCCCGGGATTACAACAGGACTGTTATCTTCACCATCCACCAGCCGCGCAGCAACATCGTCGCCCTCTTCGACCAGCTCGTTCTTTTGGCTTCGGGCAAGCTCGTGTATTCGGGCGAATTCTCGAAATGCCAGGCGTACTTCGCGGGGATCGGCCAGCCTTGTCCGCCCGGCTTCAATATTGCTGACTTCCTCAGTATGTCTTCTGTATCATGCCTTCCTCCTTCCTAACTATCTACGCTTGTAGTTGACTTGACCATGCACGCGAGCTTGAATGAGCGCATCAGCACCGGCAACAGCCCTACCCTCGAGCCATCGTCACCCACGGAGGACGCCACCAACCTCGGTGACGAGGAGCGTGGACTGCGTCAGCCACAAGCGGTACCGCTCTCCGTGCGTTCGCGTGGATCTGCCAGCCCGGACGACAACGACGAGACGGAGCTGCGCACTCGTCCCAGTTCCAGCTCGTCATCGACGGGCAACTACATCAAGCGCAAGACGTCCCAGTTCCTCGAGGCGGTGTCGCTGTCATCGTCGCACAAGAAGGGGAACGCGCCGCTGCCTCCGAAGCTCGCGGCGCTGGTGGAGGCGTACGCGGAGAGCTCTGTTGCACGCCAGATCAAGGAGGAAGCAGAGACGTTGCGGCGTGCGAGTGCGGGGGCCGGCGGGCGTGTAGGCACTGGGACGGCCGAGCTGCCGGACGTTGCGGTGGAGACGTCGTTGCTGCGCGGCAGGAAGCGAGCGACCTGGGGCACGCAGTTCAGGATCTTGAGCGGGCGGGCGTTCAAGAACCTTTACCGGGACCCTGCGCTGCTAATGGCCCATTACTTGTCTTCCATCGCCTTGGCGTGTAAGGCGTCTTTTCCACTCCAGAAGCAAATGGTCATTGACGATTAACCCTCTAGTGATCTGCGGACTCTTCTTCCATAACGTCACGTAGGATATGTTCGCTTGCTCGTTCACCGCAGGACTCTAATTGTGGCTTATCCAGAAACGACATCTCCGGTTTCCAGAATAGGCTGGGTGCGTCACCCCTAGTTCTTATTCGACTCCGCATTAACAAGGTCTCCAGGGCTGTTCTTCTTCACCCTTGCCCTGTTCGGCTTCTCGTGTCTGTCCAGTCTGGGGCTGTTCGCCAATGAACGGATATTGTTTATTCGCGAACGGTTAGTCCCCTCCTTTCAGCGGCGTATGATATAACTCAATTCAAAACAGGGCCAATGGATACTACTCAACGTTCACCTACTTCTCCTCTAAGGTATGCTACGTCCCCTCCCTGCAGCGTGCTCCATCTAATAGCTTTGAAACTAGGTTCTATTCGACATCCTTCCCCTGAGGGTCGTTCCGCCCCTCATGTTCGGTGGGATCGTCTACGGCTTCGTTGGGCTTGTTCCGAGCGTCGGATCCTTCTGGAAGTTCATGATGATCCTTGTGCTATTCAATCTCACGACCGCGATCGTCGTGCTCTTCTTGTCGATTGCGATCGCGAGCACGAGTGTCGCTGGACTCGCTGGGACTTTGGTTATGCTGTTCAAGTGAGTTCTTATCGTCGTGCATACTTTGGCTCGGTCGCTAATGTACGATGCTTCAGCAGTCTCATGTTCACGGGCCTGCTTATCAACCGGGAGAGCGTACCCGTCGCCTTCCAATGGCTGCATACGGTGTCCTTCTTCCACGCTGCGTTCGAGGCCCTTGCGGTGAATGAGCTCCGGTATCTGCATCTCACGGAAACCAAGGTATGGCGAAGCTTCCATCTCATCACCATATCTCTGATGCCCCTGGAAGTATGGCGTTGAGCTCGACGTTCCGGCAGCTGTGATTTTGTCCACGTTCGGCTTGCATGCGCAGGTGCATATTTTTATACCGCTGCTCGTGTGATACCCCTGACATTCCGTGTACAGTCATTCTGGTGGCCAAACACCGCGCTTCTGGGCATCTTCTTCACAGTGCTGACGGCAGCTTCGTATCTGACGCTGCACTTCTTCGTCAAGGAGAAGCGGTGATACTATATAACACATCTTAGTGTCCTTGCTCTACGAATGGTGGATCAGCTCCAAGTCTGAGCGAAATTTATCCAAATCCACGGTTAATAAAGATGTTCCTTCTGTTGTAATAACATGAGCCTGTGCAGTATCACTCTGATTCACTCCATGTCGGCTGGTGCTATTTTAGCTCCATCATGTCTCAAGCTCCGACACTTTCCTATCGTCCCATCTTCATTGAGTCGTGTATTACTTCCTCCATGTGGAAAGCCCTCTTATTTACGGAACTCCCGATACCCGGCGCGAAAGGGTTAGGCCATGTGCCTGCTTTGTGCCTGACAAAGAAGGACGCTACCGAAAAAAAGGCATCACGGGTGAGACAATATCTTGGAAAATCGGTTCGCATCTGATCTGCGTTGTAAGGTCCTCATGCTCGTAACAGATCGTCGACTCGGACGCCGGACGTCGGGGGTATCTGAGTTATTAAATCGAAGACCTTATTCTCTCAGCTGCCTCCAGGCAGGTTCTGCGGCGGGGTTATGGCGCGTCCTCTTACTCTATTCTTCCACGTCCTAGCGCTATTAAACTCCACACAAGTCATGGCTGAGGCTTGGAGGATCATTAAATTTCCTTTTTTAGAAGAAGGCGGTGAGTGCTGAATCCTGTTTGCTTCTCTCAGTCTCAGTCATGGGACACCACCGGCCAGCAAAATAGCTGAACGGCCATTGGGTGCAGCCCAATAGCCCATGCTGCAAAAGCGGAAGCATTCTGGTATATCTCTGCCAGTGTTTTATCACTAACCCGGCTCACATAATGTCACCGCGGCCGAAGGAAAGACCCTCCCAACTCCAAGTCTTCAAAAATACTTGGACTACAAACGGTACAGGCAGACCCACGTCTGGTCATTTTGCATAAATCATGTTTTCTTACGAGGTGCTACGAACCGTACTCACTGGCCCGTCCACAAGCATCCGCTGAAATCGGTTCTCTATCTATTTTAGAATAGACTCGGAGTCCTGTCAAACCGGCGCTTTTAAGAAGACGACTTTACATGTAATTTCAGGTTTCGAATTAGACTCTCCGAAGTCTGCAACGACTCACGTCTTTTTGATCGCTTGGAATGAGTGGCCCACAATTGAAGATCAAAATGTTCATCATGCATCATGTCCGCGACCTTGAGCAAACTCTTGCCTAGCTCTACTATTTCTCACCCACCATTCTTCCAATTCTCACTGGTCGACTGATGAATCTTGAATTGAATCCATAAGCAAAAGACCGCGTGATCGGCTCCAACTCGGACTCTTTCCATGCTTGGACGGTTAATAGCCCTTATAACTCCCCGAGCGACTTCGTCCTTCCCTCCTCCTGTATCCTACAGAGATATGACAACTAGTAAGGCAACTGAACTCCTTGATATGTCTGCTAACTGCTGCAGCCTCGGGCTTGAAGGAAATCGCAATTTTTGCGTCCGGTCGGTCGCCACACGCTCATCTGCGCGTTCCACGCGCTCACTGCGTATTGTTCACCCAGGGTGCTTCTGGGGGACCGAGCACATCTTCCTCAAGCACTTTCCCCGCGAGCCAGCGCCAGGAAAGGGCATAATTGCGACCGCCGTTGGCTACACCGGCGGGAGCCCCCTCATCAAGAACCCCACCTACGAAACCGTTTGCAGTGGGAGGACCGACCATGCAGAGGCCCTGCGGATCGAGTTCGACCCTTCTATTGTAGAATACGCTGAGCTGGTGGAATTTTTCTACCGTTCGCACGATCCCACGACTGTGAATCGGCAGGGTGGGGATGTTGGGACCCGTGAGTCTTTACATTGATTCCTCCGAACGTGCTGACGTCCCCTGCAGAGTACCGGTCAGCGATCTTCACCACAACTCCTGAGCAGGCCACCATCGCGCAGCGTGTGACGGAGCAAGTCCAGGCGAAGCATTTTACTCCAAAGGTATGTCACCATACCTCGCTTCCCTCCTGCTAAATTAAGATTGTTTCAAGGGTACAAAGATCGTGACCGAGATACTCGCTGCGGGGCCTTGGTGGAATGCAGAGGACTACCATCAGCTGTATCTCTTCAAGAACCCCGGCGGATACCAGTGCCCGACGCATCGGCTTCACTGGTAAATGATGGAATGCGGGTCGAATATACGAACGTCCCGCGTATGTACTAATAGGGAGGCAGTCTCATTTCACCTTGTATCAACTTTTAATGTCAACCAACGGCTGCTACAACAAAGGGGAATTCGGTTATCATGAAAGCTGAGGCAAGGGCGGGTTCGAAGACATCCAGGAGCGTGATGATTTTATGCATTTCTCCAGGGACAGCGGCGTGCAGGAAATGTCTTCATACTACAACTTACAACTGGACGGGCTCGTGCCGTCTGACCCGTCTGGAGCTCAACCGTGACCTGCCCTCCGAGAAGAAGTCCTGGAATGTCCCGCCTCTGGCGCAGTTTCTGCGCAACGCGCGCGCCTCGCTCGAGCACCTTGAGCTTAGTTCTGCGGCCGCAGAGATGGAGAACATCGCGCACGTCCTCGACTTGAGCAATTTCGAGAATCTCCACACGCTGTGCTTCGATAACCTCCTTCAGGACGCGGGCCTCTCCCTGGAAAGAGCGCTCGTGTCCACCGTCCGCAGTCTCACGACCCCTCTCCTAGAAAGTGTATTCTTCCACAAGCTGTTCAGCAGCATCCCATGGAGCGAGATTGACGACTTCCTCTCCAGATCCGACTTCCCCAACCTCCAGTTCGTCCAGTTCTCGATGGATGGGCCGTATACTGCGACCGAAAACGCCAGCTTCATCTGGGTCGTCATGCCGTCGTTCCCGCGCATCAGTGCCCTCGGTCTGCCGCAGATACACACCCCGGCTGGTTGGAGGCCGCAGCGGCAGGAGCCACGCCTGGTCATTTCCATGCCGGTTCGTCGTAATATGTTATATCTCCTTATTACCGAGCAGGATACTTAAATCCACACTGTAGAATCGTTTTTTTTTTTTGTGAGCTTGACGAGTGTAATGCAGCTATCTACGCGTTCAATAGATCCCTCATCATTCAAAGCATTGAGATTCACGACTGCGTCGTTTTGTCCTCCTGCGTCTGCGAGGTACGACAGCAGGTGGATCGGTAGCCTTCACACTGGAAAACTTGAATGAGTAATTTCCACCCACCGGAGAACGTCGCTGTGAATCACTGCTGAATCGCAGTGTCAGCGACGTTGTCAGCCCAAGGCGGAATTACTGGTTTTCCGGTGGGCTTACAGAAAGCTGCATAAGCTCGTCGCAAACAATTTATTTTCGTACGAGCTCTACTCGGATTGCTGATGAAGCACCTCTCCAACTCTCGGACATCTACTTTCCCCGGTTACCGTCAATTAACACGTATGCTCCCAATGTTCCTTACTAAGGAGTATACTAGCTAAGGACCTTAGCTAGTATGTATAAAGACGGTGATCGTTCATCCCAGTCCATAGTCTCGAAATGACGATCCACCTCATCTCACTCATAAATCGCCTCCCGCACGTATCGTTCGGGGAATTCGACAGGCACTGGTAAGCCAGCCTCAACGCCTCCTGGGGTCGGACGCTCATCGCCGTGCAGGGGCGAGATCCACGGTCCGCTCATCGAGGCGCTGCCCGCCGTCAAGTCGGGGCTCGTCAAGTACAAGCAGGTCGGTCGGCACTTGTTTATTCATTCCGCCGCAGCGGGCTGACCGGTGGCAGTTCCACGTTTCGCCGGAGGCAAACGCGAAGCTTGCAGGGAGGGGGCTGAGTGTACTGCCACACGACGGGGTGGTCCAGTGGTCCGCCGAGAGGATGGAGGATATCTTCGAGCTTTTCACGAGCAAAGAGCTCATCGAGGTATTTTTTTGTCTTTCTGCGCTTAACCACGCGGCGGATGTACTGATGATGCGCGTCAGACAGTCTTGCCGGACGAGAAGAATTTCTTCGAGAGGAGTAGTGTACAGGTCATTGCTGGAGAGTGGAAGTAATTGATAACTCACTGTCCCTCGAGCTATTTCGTCTCAAATATGCCCGTGCCGACTCTGACGATGTCGCTCCCCCGGGCCGCCTTTAACGCCGCCTCAAAGTCGCTCGACATGCCCATGCTCAGCAGTAGTCGCCCCGTGCCCTCAGCGCCCCGGGTGTCATTCAGCCGCTCAAAGTCGGCGTTCTCGTCGCCCGCATTGAGCGACTGCTCGAGCGCCTGGGGCCCTGCAGCCTCAGCCGTGGACATGTCGTGATGATGTGCCGCGCGAGCTGCGTGGCCTCCGCCTTCGCGTCAGGACGTGTTCAGTGGGCTCAGGGCCGACTTTGAGTCCTCGCCCGAGGTGTTGATCTGAATGAGAATATTGAGACGGCTTGTCCGCTCCGGCGGCAGCGATTTGTTCAGCGCCGTGGCTGCCTTTGCCGAAGTGAGCGTTTGGATGGCGTAGAGATTCGGTATGGCTTTACGAAGGCCGTCAGCGCCGTGCCTATCTAATGCTCGCGACTCACCTGCAAAAAATCGAGCTGGCCATCGCCGAAGCACGCTTGGATGTCAGAGGCGAGCTTGTACCTTGAAACGGCGACTAGTGTCGCAGGGTTGGATGCCACGAGCTTGCCGCGCGCGCACTTCGACCAGAGATTCTAAGATTTCTGCATTCCGCGCTTCTGCTGGTGTAGACATTTTGCGGTCCCCGAATACTCTGCAGAACGCTTGTTTGGAGAAGTGCGGGAATATAATCGAGATGTACAACGAAAAGACTTCTGCACGCAGCGCCTCAGAGGCGAGGCGAAGAATGTGCAGGAGGTAAGTCCGAGAAAGGCAGTCTCTGACTCATCTCCGAAGAGTCACTGCCACCAACCACTCTTGCACGAACCATCATGGACGCACAGGACATACCTAGCGATGGGCGACCTTTTCGTCCGGCTACCGTTATCCCTTCTCTTCCCTTGGAAATTACGGACCATATAATCGACCTCGTCGCGTCGCAGCGAATCAAAAAACTCCGGGGCAACCTCGCTGCCTGCTCTATGGTTTGTCGAGACTGGACAGCACGGAGTAGAATGCATTTTTTCAGCGACTGTAGACTCCTCCTCCATTATCGCAACACCGCGGCCTTCGGTAAATTGCTGCGATCGCCCTACTGCACAATTCTGCCTCATGTGCGGCTGTTGACGATGGAGAACGACGGAGCGTGCATCTTCGATAGTATCAAGGACGAGCTGAAACTCCTCGTTCGGGTCGAGAGCCTCAAGCTCTCTGGGTCGTCGTGGGCGGTGCACGGCGCGGCTCCAAGGCGGGGGTTCATGGCAAGCTTAGCGACTATTGTAGAACTAAACATCGACTGCGATGCTTTAGGAGACTTTGACCACACCCTGCTAATCATCTGCGCAGTTTCCCGCTCTTCGCCGGCTATCCCTGCCACATCTTCCAATGCCCCCACGGGGTTCTGAAGAGTACGGCTCGCTATTCGAACCATACCCCCCATATACGCCGCCCCCATGGATTCAGCCTAACGAGCACCTTCTTCGCCCTCCGACACTTTCATCTCTGTCGATCACTGCCTCTGCAACGATACCCATATTGCATTGGCTCAACTGGACGGGCTCATGTCGGTTGACGGGTCTGGAGCTCGAGTTGCCTTACACGTTGAAGTCGTGGAATACCCCGCCGCTGGTGCAGTTCGTGCACAATGCGCGCGCCTCGCTCGAGCACTTCATATTTAGCTCTGCGGTCACAAATTTGGATAACCTCGCAGAGGTCCTGGACTTGAGCAGCTTCGAAAATCTCCGCACTCTGCGCTTCGACCACCTCCTTTCGTACGGGGACCTCGTCTCCCTGGACAGATCGCTGGTCTCCATCATCCGCAGTATAACTTCCTCTGTCCTGGAGACTGTGTCTTTCGTCTTTGACGATCACAAGCCTTTTAAGCGCATCTTGTGGAGCGAGTTGGATGAATTCTTCACCAACTCCGACTTCCCCAAGCTCAAGTGTGTTCGGTTCTCGTCGGAATGGATGTACACCGCGGCCGACATCGCTGGCTTCGCCGCCGCCGTCAAACAAGCCTTCCCTCGCACCGACGATCGGGGTCTATTGCAGATCGACTTTCCCACTCGTTTTCTGATAGACGCCGTCGAGGTCAACACGCAAGAGGGCACAATTGCGGAAAGTTTGGCGTACATTTCAGAGCTCATCCCGCTATAATTCACTCTTTTCTTTGCTCTTCCCTTTACCCTTCTTCGCAGTCCAGTAACTTTTCTCGCCCGACGCGGTTAATGTCGGTCCCCTGAGAGTTTGAGTTGTTCATCCGCCTTCAAATCATCTCCAAACTCGACCACCGTGCCTCTTTGATCATGTTGAGCGCCATGGATGTAGATGTCTGAGAAGGCCTGTCGTGAGTCGACTAGTATGAAGATAGTTCTGCTGATGCAGCGTATCTTGCGAAGTTTCGGGCTAATCTGTCCACCATTGCACCGCACAGATTTCTCTCACAGGTTCCACTGCTGGCTCCATCCCCCGCTGTGAGCTTCAATCGTTGTGATGCTTGTGCAAGTTATGGTGCCCCAATGAAGAAACTCGTACCCATACGCACTCTTTCCTCCATTGCCCGATCAGGTACTAACAGCTTGCGTTGCCGCGACATAACACCGGTATCCTCGTTAATGTCTGCTCCTTCCTTTAGATACCGGACTTGCTGAAGGCCGTTCCACAATTCGCAGGGTAAACTATATGGAATGCGGGGGGCGCCGATCCATGGAGAAACCGGTGAGTTTGCTCAACTGTGGGGAAGGTACTTGTGTCTTCGGATTTTTCGTACTAGTTCTGAGGCTCTGACAAGAAAAAATATTGTGAGCATTTTAATAGACTAAGAGTGCTTTAATAACTTTTCCGCTCCAAGTACTTGCAGGGTACTTGTGGTTTTGAATCTCTGAATATTCAGATGACTTGCCGGTCTTATGCATCGGATTCAGTTTTTTTTGAATATCAGAAGACTGATAATACTGAACGGTGCAGTATACTAGTTCAACTGATTGCTCATACAGACCTAAATTTCTCAGGCTGTGGTAAAAACATTACAATTCAACATGAAGAAAATTCTCCAGCATGAACACGCGTTAACTAAGCTTGGCCACAATATTATTATCGGAAAACTGCGGCCCCGTGACCACGTCCCGAAATCCTCCGTTGTTTCAGCTTGTTTGTACAACAATTCCTATTTGTAACAGAAGTCATTGCCAAATAATCATTGTTTGGGGGCTTCCGCTTTGAAACACTTTATGCTCAGTACTCTTTCCAATTCACCACCATGGTACGCTGCTGCTCGCTCTTGGTGGCATGGCTGACTTTTAACAGTCAACATACGGCCGAAACCGCGAATCTATCGCAGATATTGAGCTCGAACTTCACAACATTTTCATAGAACACCCCGATGCTACCATAACGGACGATGGGAACCCAGTTATCCCAGGGAATGCTCTGGTCGATGTCTTTCGGTCTTTCGCAGAACTGTATAACGGGATGGAGCTCTTGACCCCGGACGAAATGGAGATGCTCAAGGCCCTCATCGCGTCCAACCCCGGGATGGAGGTCACTCCACAGGTCGCTATTGCGTTTATTGCGGAGAAGACCAAGCATAGCCCTCCCCAGAGCCCGCCCATGGACGAAGAGGAGCTCCCCCGCGGCCGTGAGGATGACCGGCAGGAGCACGACTCTCGTTCTCGGTCCTCCAGCCGCGACTCGACCAATACGCACCGCAATCTGAGCCGGCCACCGTCGCGTGGGGCTCCACAGACACCGCGGTCGGCTGCCTCGCCGTTTGATACGTCGCGTCGTCAGCGCTCGACACCTCTGGGCGTTAGTGCGCCGTCTAGCTGGGCCAAGCGCCCGCCCCATCACCGCCGCAAGAGCGATGCGGGCAGCAAAAGCGACTCAGAGGTGCGTCAGACCACCCTCTCTTCAATTGCGCGCTAATTACTCTCCCCAGCCTTCCGCGAACGCAAGCCCCAGTGCATTCGGACGCCCCGCGGGCCGCACGCGCACGCCATCCAACCCCACCTCGCCCTCCAGCAGCATGATGGGCTCCGACTTCTCCCTCGGCTCGCCGCCCCTCGGCGGCGCGCACCCCCACTCCCGCCCGCCGTCGCGCTCGCACAACCGCGCGCAGCACCCGGACGACTCGGCGGAGGACCACTACGACTACACGCTGCGCCAGGGGCTCTCCTCGTTGCCAATGCCGCGCGGGAGCGACAGCGATTCGGACAGCGACGACGGCGGCGGCGCGGACATGGTGCTTGACCGCTCCGCGGCGTCGAGCACGGTGAGCATGATGCCGCACGAGCGCGTCGAGGCGCTCCAGCGCGTCAACGACGACCTCGCGCGCAAGCTCGCCGACACCGAACGCACGTTCCAGCGCAAGCTCGCCGAGCAGGAGGCCGAGTTCGAGGACCTCCAGCTCAAGCTCGAGGAGACGCGCAACGAGCTCAGCGCCGCTAAGCGCGAGGAGAAGGAGCTGCGCTCGAAGGAGGTTCGCTTGCTCCTTTTTTCTGTCGACGTATCCGCTGACTTGGTCCCCAGCGCCAAAACAGTACGCAGATCGGCGCGCTCGAGGCCGAGGTCGTCAAAGTCTCCAAGCAGCTCGAGCAGAGCAAGGCGTCGTACAACAGCCTGCAGCGGCAGTACATGGACCAGTGCGCGTCCGCGGAAAAATACCGCAACGACCTGCGCGACCGCGAGGAGACGGTGCGCGCGCTGCGCGAGGCGGCCGGGCTCACGCAAATCGAGGTCGCGCGGTACGCCAAGGAGCACGAAGGGTACGAAGACCGCATTGCGCACATGGAGCAGGAGCTGGCCATCGCCCAGCAGGCGCATGCGCAGCTCGATGAGCAGAAGCAGGAGAATATGTTGCTCAAGGAGACGATTGACCGCATGCGCTTTGACCTCGACGAAATGCGGAGCAGCAGTGCGGCCGCGGGCGCGGGTGGGTCGAGCGGGTCGAGCAGCGCGGCGAATACAGTGAGCAAGAGCCTTGGGGCGGAGCTGCTTGGGAAGATGAAGGGCGGGTGGGGCGGGATGGAGAGCGAGAGTGAAGAGGAGGCGGAGGAGGAGGAGGAGGTCGCGACGACGAGCAGCGGGACGCCGGGAGAGGACGACGACGATACCGAGGGCGAGGATGTGATCCAGACGATCATCACTCGGAAGAAGAGGGTATGTGCCCCTTTGTCCTGTACAACGCGATGCCAGCTAACATCTTGAGCAGAAGGTCGCCAGTCGCGCCAACAAAATCGAGACGCGGACATTCGAGGAGGTCAAGGAGTACTCGGACAGCTCGACGCAGTACGAGGCGCACCTCTTCTTCGTCTCGGCCAAGGCACAGACGGATCCGCCGCCTAAAATCCTCACCGCCTCGGCGAGCTTGCAGACGGATCCCGAACCTGTCGTCGAGCCTCCCCCCGCGCCCCATACCAGCGAGATGGAGATCCAGACGGAGCCCGAGCCCGAGCCGGAGGCGTCCAGCTCGGCGGAAACGGCCGTTCCTGCAGAGGGCGCCACGCCGGCGGACGCGCCGCCCGCATACAAGCAGGTGCTCTCGCCCGAGGAGCAGGAGGAGCACGACTGGCGCGTGACAGTCGCGACGCTCAAGAAGTACCACCCGGGCGCGCGCGTGGAAGAGGGCGTGCCGGGCGGGGTCTCGCTCGACGCGCTCGAGGACTGGCGCGCGCTCAAAGAGGAGCTCGGCGTGTCGTGCCTCGTCGTCGACAAGATCCTCGACAACTCGCCGCGCACGGGCCTCCCCCGCGCGCCGTCCGATGCGGACGCGACGGGGCCGCGCCGCCGACGCGGGGGGCGGTTCTACAACATCTACAACACGTACGTGTACGGCGGGGGCGCGAAGGCGCCGCACCCAAACAGCAACGCAAACCCGTTCCCCGCAATTCCACCGCCGGCGCTGTGGGTCGGCGGGACGGTGCTGTTCTTCCTGATGCTGGGCCCGTCGGTGATGATCCCGTACTACAGTGTGCCCGGCGGCCCGACACACTACGACCGCGCGGTGTGGAGCAGCTTCAACACGATGCAGGCCGCGGGCGAGGGCTTCTCGAGCGATGGCACCGAGGCGGTGTGGAGCTTTATTGGGCGCGTGGCCGGCGGTGCTGCCCGGACGGTGCGCGGCTGGCCCACGTAGACTTCGTCGATGTCCATGCCCATGCGCTCCTCTGCCTCTGCCCCATACAGATACCCCCGGACGATGCTCCCCATTCAATGCCATACCACCCCCACTCACTCACCCAAACTCAATGTTTATTATTCTTCAGCTTATGACCCACGATCGATTCCCGACTACCATGTTTCTTTACGACGAACTGTATTTTTCTTCCTCCCTGGTCCTGCTACGGGTGTTGTGTTAATGTGTAATTCACGCTACTTTGTACGCTGGACACTTTCCAATACGCTGATACAATAAGTAACGTACTAATGACATCCAATTTACCTGACCAAGCCGGCAACGGGCAATCGAGAAATGCGTCGAAGGAAAACGGTCAGGAGGTGACTAACCTGAATTAGGAAGGAGTTGGTACCCACCACATTCTGCTTCTACATAACTCCCCCAGTTGGTACAGTGGAGACTATTAAAAGTACTCTAAAGTAATATTCAGTACTTCAGCCGCAACTAAGTCTCCTCCAAAGCAAATTTCGGGAACGCCCGGTAGCTGCCACGTGCCACCAACTGGTTCCAATATCTCAGATCTGGATCGGCGTAGGCTCGTGAAAACGGTGGTTCCCGGGCATCTGAAACCTGTTTTCATCTTACGCCTAATCCAAGACTGCAACGTCATAACGCAACACCTGGTTAATATTATCCTGACCTTATCCAGCCCACGCCATTACCAAACGTTTCCCTTGAATTCTCCTTCGCATCCCCTGCGAACTCGCATATGCTACCGAAGGTGTTCAACCGGCTTCAGTCTATCTTGAATCGGAGTGCGGGAGTAGGTTATTTTCACCCGCTTCCACGGCATTTTGCTCACATGGGTGGTTCGTTGCAGAGTCGATGGACACTTGAGCGAGTCAGGGATCGAGTGTCCAAGGGCGCACAGGTGGACGACTGCGTTGTGGATATAGGGCAGGACACGCTCGTGAAGTTTGGGACCCGCGTCACTCCAGAAGAGGGGAGGGCAACTCAATTCGTCGCAGAATGGACATCCGTCCCAGTCCCCAGAATCTATGCGATTCTGCAGGACGAGACCACGGGGGTCACCTACATCGTGCAGGAGAAGCTGCGTGGAGAGCCTCTGATGACTCATCTCCCGACGCTTGATGCCACCGCTTGCGACACCCTCGCGTCAGAGCTCCGGGAGATACTCCTCGAACTCACCAAACTAGACCAGCTTGGACCCATGGGCCTTTTTGGTCGGCCTTCAAAGTACGAAAGTGGCATTTTAAGAAAATTCTCGGAGCCCGACCCAACCGAGTGTCGCCCAACTCTCGAGATAAAAACCCCAGAGGACTTCCTCCGCTGGCTTCCCTACCAACTCCAGGTTGTTCACGACTATAGCCAAGCCAGTACCGCCCGACATCTTTGATTTTTCACGCGCGCGCATATTCTCGCATGGGGACTTTGTCCCCGAAAATATCCTTATTGCCGATGGACATGTATCAGGCATCGTCGACTGGGAGTGTGCCGGTTGGTATCCATACTTTTGGAACGATTACATCGCTCGGTGGCGCAGACATTTGATCAAGTTCCGGGATGGCAAGTGGGAAGGCATGGTGAACAAGATGATGGTGTCCTTCCCGAACGAGTTCGCGGTATTTAATGACCTGTATCATGAGGCTGACATGTTCTTGTGAGGTTCGCGTAAATAGCGTCGCAATCGCGCCGAATTTCTATCCATACCTTGGCCTTAGCGCGAGCTTCCCTCCGCCTTGGCGGTTGTAATTTGCTTTCTTATTTCACTCACTCTGAGACTGAGTTTTTACTACACCCTTGAAAACTTGATTGTAGGGAAGTGCTTCATTTGATCGATCGGATATGCTATAGAACTAACTATCTCTCACTCGGCAGGCAATCCCAACGCGTATGCCCTTCAATCGCTAGTTCAACGTCCGCCGATGTGAAACCTTCCGCTTCTCCCATCTGCTGATAATGAATATCGCGAAGGCAGGCGAGAGGTTCACGACAAGACTTACGTGCTGAACCACAAGCCGTGCGATGCGCGCTACGCTGTCTCTACAGTCCCCGGCTTCCATCCCCACTGCCTCGTTGACCTCGTCGTATCTGCCCATAGTTGCCAAGAGATTACGGTATGTGAGGCTCAGGGTCCCCAAGGTTGAACAGCTGCCAGCCCTCTTGTGTCTGCCCGTCCCAACGTCGAAACGATACTCGGTACTTGAACTCTCCATTATGGAACAGAACTTCTTCCGCCCCCGGGCCGATGGCTTCTGGCCGGGCAGGGCGGTTGCGGGGAACACACGCCAGACGATACTCCAATGACCAGTACTATTAACGGCGATGCAGACCATCTGATCACCCTCGACGTCGGGGTGCCTCGCCAGGTTGTCGGCGTCAGCTTTGTGATTGAGGCTGCGCATCTGAGTTGGAGCCCAAGCACTTCAACCCCGGGTGAACAACGCAAAATAATCCTACCTCTTTCAGTCTGCGGTGGCCGAAAGACCCGAAAGAAGGTTGCGATAGTGCCAGGCATGAGAATCAGTACTGGGGGTGTAATTGGGATCTTACCGCTCGTCGAGAGTTCAAAATCGTGGGTCTGGTGAATGAATCTAAAGTTATCATGCGAAATCCGTGAGGTGTAATTGAAATCGTACGGGTCTTTGTGATTCTGGCGAAAAGATGAGACGGGGTTGAATATGTAAGGGACTGAGCCGTCGTTAGTTGGCCCTGGTCAGGAAAAATCCGCGCACGCAGAGCCAAATCACGGATGTCGAGAAACAGCTCGGCGGTGTCAGCACGAGGAGCGGACGCGCGGAATCTGAGCAACGTTCGCCTTCTAGTTAAAATAGCTGACCTAGTCATTTAGGCTCTCTACACAACGAGCGTGAGGTCAAGCACTCGGGAAGCAGGGACTGGGACCAATATTAGCAACACCTACTTATGTCGAAATCGCTGACCTCACATTGCCCAAATAAAGGTCTGGGCTTAGGGTTTCCCGTATACGTTGATTGCCAGTAGGCAGTCGTCCCGAGTAGAGAAATATCAACATTGGATCTGAATCATTTCTCTTTGTGCCTGAGGTCTTTTAAAACTCTGTCCACTTCAACCGTTTTGTACGCCGTACATTACCGTGGCGTCCCTCTTGACTCGGGTATGGCTCCCCTGACGAAGTCGGCTTTATTCCCGGAATTCTGTTGGATTCTTCCGGTTCCGCGCAATATCCATCCATCGGGCTCGCGGGTTCTACCCGCGGAGCTTCTCCTTGGAGTCCGGACGCTGTACTAGATCGGTTTTGTGCAATGCTTGAGCGTTGGAAATGCGCAAAAGCGAAAGCAAGACACGAAAAACGACGGTCTCTTTGTGTCGCGGTGCTTGAGGATTTCAGCAGAGTTTTCACGGGTAAACTTTTTAAAACGCGCCCCAACGGCTCGGAGGATTTATCGCGGAGGATCGCACAAGTCCAAGAAGACTAAAACCTTGCCGCGGGAAGAATTTGGCGGGTGTCCAGAGAGCGCTCGAAATCGGTCTGGGAAAGCCTGAGAAAGCAGAACGGTATCGAAAACACAACGAAAACAGGAAGAAAGGTGGCTGGATCAAAAAAGTTGTCCCAGATCAGTGATCCGCAGATTGCAGTGATGTACTTTTTAGGACTCCGAGTCGCCCACGGCATTGCAATTGGGCACCCAGGACGATTGAATTTCTGCCCCCGGCATGAACATCGCCATTGGGAACGCTCCGTCACCACAGCGTCATGACACCGGCCTTTAAACCTTCTAGCTGGCACTGCGAAGTAAACTTCAAGCCCCGTCCCGACTCCCGAATGGCATTCTCAGGAGCGAATTTCTGTTCTGCGTCCGACAGCATTCCGGAGATGAAACGACTGCGCTTGATTGACGGGGTATCTGGCCGGGCAATGCTCATGCGGCGACTGGCGAATCACTCTTGACTATGAAGGCTCGTCACGACCTCATGGGCGGTTACTGTATGGGCTGGTCCTGGCGAACGCGGCGTGGGACTGCGATGTCTAGTGTCAGGGCCTCCTCATTGACACTGGTTTCCCGGAGTCGATCCCCTGACAATCCTCTAGTATCAGGCTCTGCTCGGCCAGCCAGACGACCATTGCCTTGGAAGAAGAGGTTCTGCCCCAAGAAAATTCATCGACTCACACGCCCGAGAGCTGATTCTCTACGGCCGCCTTCCCGGCAATGACATCTTCGTGCTCGTCTCGTGCGCTGGCTCCGTTGAATGTTAAAGATCCTCAACGCTAAATCAAGTCGCTCGAATCATTGACTCATTGTGCAAGCTACGCGCCCGATTGATTCTCGACGCCAGCCTCCAAGTTTCCTCCCATGTTGTCTTCGTGTTCGTGTCACGAACCCTTTAAGTCTCCGCTGTCAAAGCTCAGAATCAGAATCTCTACGCTTACTGCCAGCCACTTTGATCGCTGTCAGGAATATGGATAGCTATCCCAATCCTTCAATCCTTCTGTTTAGTGTTAAGCATCCCGAGCATGATGCGCATGAGACTGTATCAAGATCCAAGTCGTCGTGAAACGAACTCGGGTGTAGTCGAGGTCGAGGTCGGCAAACTAAACGAGAACGGAACCTGCCAGTGCCTGTCCGTCAAGCGTGCGATTCGTTCGAGGAGATGCCATTAACTTGCTGCCCAAGTCACAGGCACCTTCCCACCCGACGCCTGCAACTTGCGAGGAGCTTACCGATGTCAATCTACCCGACTTGTCGCCAGAGTCTCGTATTCATTCACTACTCGATGGCTCACTATTCGTGTCCTTCCCTTCGTCTGCAAGAGCCAAACACGTACCCTGGGATCTCGAGCATGAGATTCAGAGACTACGTCAAGATTCAAGTCGTCGTTGTTGTTCATTAGTCGCCGAGCAAACTAAACAGGAATTTAAACGGATGCTGCCAGAGTGCACCCGTCAAGGGACGACATGTCGTTGAGAAGGGCACATTATTCGCTTCCTGAAGCTTGAAGTCTCCTTCCACGCAAGGGTGTCAATCTTCGCCAGAGTCTCGCATTTAGTCACTTGTCGATGGCTCATTTGTGTCCTGCGGTTCGCTTGACGAGAGCCGTTCTGACGTCCCACAGCGTCTTTGGGGTCCTACATGACAAGTTTGGTCTGGGGTTCTATGTACTCGGGTCCGGAAGTTAGTAACCACACTGGGATCAAACTGTGCATGCACACGACACGTAAACGACACGGCGGTTTCGTTCTCGATTCTCCCTCGTGCAGCACGTTTCCCTCGTTGTCTTCTGGAATCTTCGTCGTTTTGACTTTAACTTGGCAGATCTAGGGTCTCGACTCATAGCTCTGCAAGACAATATACCTGCCGGCTAAAGCTTGTCGTGTGAACCGCCTGTGGTAGTGCGCTTTCGATGCGCAGGATGATGTTGACACGGTGAGCGACCTATAACTGCGTGAAGCGCGTATGTATCGAGGCTACTGGCTACTGCTAGCTGTTAACTCAAATTAGACTCGGATCGACCTTGGTGTGAGCGACACAGTAGAATGGATCGTATGTTCTCTGGAGGAATACATGCAGCAGCTGTCTGGTTTCCGTACATCAAGCTCCTCCGACCTGCTCACGACACAACCGCTGGCACTGACATTTCTCCGGGTCATTCGTGTTGAACACCTGCAAAGCGTGCGTCCGTGCTAACTATCCTGCAACGGTAGAAGCGCGCGCCTCCGCCACTGGAAGACGCGCCTCGCCTCGGCGCCCGCACATCCCCATCCATCCATCCATCCATCAGTCGTTTATTCGCGATCGAGTATTCGTTTATTTAATATCCAGAATGACTCGCGACTCGGGTCCGCAGGGCGGGAGCCGCGGAGGGCGGCGCGACGGCGGTGATTCGAGGTTCTCCTTCCTTGCCGACGCGGCGGCGGCGGAGATTCGTTCTGATTCCAGCGAACGACTTCGGCGGAGATGAAGGAGGGCGGCGCGACGGCGGTGATTTAAGTCGGTGGAGATGATTTAGGGGAGACGACGGATGGCGGAGATGGGAGGCGGTGGGCGGCGGCGGTGGAGATGGGGAGATTAATATCCGTGGGCGCCGTGCTGTGGAGCGCAGGCACCGCGTGTATGTGTATAAAAAACTGGGGACTGAGAAGGCGGTACGGTATCGGTACGGTATGTAACTAAGAAGTTACTTCCAGGCCAGTGTTTAAATTCTCTCTGGAATAGCCCCACGCACCGTGCTGCCAGTATTTTTGGAGATTACGAGCGACTATACTGTAAGCGTGCCTACACCTTGCCTACACCTCGAAGCTTATATCAGCGTGAGCAGGTCCTTATTTAAAGTAGGCGCAGTAGGGGGTTTCATAGACGGTTTCGCGGTGGTATGTCCACTGATTCGTAGATGGGTGAATAGAAGGAATTGCGCGCGCACAAACTGACCATTGAAGAAAGCGACATGGCCGTGAGTCTGGATTGAATACAGCGCGTGTGCATCGCATTCCCGCACGAACCACGCTCCCGCACAGACTCAGAGTGATACCACCTCACCCGGGGCGCTCCGAGTCCGCCTCCCTAAATACCTACCCCAAAAACCTGCGCCCCTAAAAAAACCGCCCCAAAACAACGTGCGATAATTTTATCGCATCTCGAACCCTGATATGTACCTCTGGAACCCTGATAATCTTGCTTCTAAAAGCATGTATGCCCGATGGAACCCACAGCGCGTCAGAAACAGAATCCGATCGCGAACCTCCAACAAACCATCTTTGAAACCGAAATCAGAACACCTTTATTAAACTGCCTGTCTGCTGCACCCAACGTCAGCTTGGCTTGATCATGAAGTATTGTTACCGTAAGTGCGCCCGACTTGGCGTGATCGTGAAACTTAGCATGATCGTGAGGCAAATCGTGTCTAAAGTTTCGACTTGCACTCTGGATGGATTCGCAGTTTGCGGTTCACAATAAATGCACATGGTTCGCGGGAGAAGGCTGTCTGTCTAGTGTCGGACATGCTTTTGCTTTCATCGTTCTGATAGATGGGGGTGTGAATGAGGGTGGGCAGTGTTAGATAGACTGTCAGGAAGGAGGGAGAGTGGTAGATGCGTTAGGGTGCGAGTCAATATGCGACGCACGAGAAGAAGAGTATATTATAAGCTTTGAGGACGTGCGTCCCTTGGGCGTCAGGGACTCACGCGCACGCCGCGTAAGCACTCTCTCGCGTCGGGTAGCGCTGGACATTGCAAGCGAGCCGCGGCCGAAGATCCGCGGTTCGCGTAGTAGACGCGTATAATAGGCGGGGATGACGACACGCGTTCTCCACCGACCTCCGAGTCAAGCAAAAGAGTCGACCTCAGCCGAATAGAAGGAAGAACAATACCATCGTGAGGGAAGAACAATATCATTGTGGGGAAGAGAAAGCCTGAGAACGTAGCGCCAGCCTTTCGCGCAGTGAGGGCAAACTTATATTAAGGGACGTTCGCCGGTGGATGACGACACAGGTAGGGTTGTTCACCGACCTCCGAGTCAAGCAGCAGAAGAAACAGAGCTGAAGGATAATGAGGGTTCACAGGCAGAGAGGAACCAGCTCGTGAGACCAAGCGACCCCAAACCCGATTCCCGAACCCCGGACTGCCATTCGGAGATTCGCGGTGCGCGTATAATAGACTGAGTAGATGGGGATGAATCAGCAGTCTCCACCGACAAGTAGAAGCGTCGAGCAGAAGCGTCGAGCTCAGCCGACCTCAGCCGAAGAAACAGAACGAAGAACAGAATGAAGGAGCGAAGTCACAAGAAAGTAACCCTAAGTGAGGACAAGGGACCCTGGGTGGTTGGCGCGCGCAGTGCGTCTTCCACCGACCGATCTCAGCCAAAGGAAAAACAGAAGGAAGAGCAGATAGAAGGACAATGAAAGCAGAGAGAGGAATCGGCTCGTGAGACCAAACGACCCCAAACGCGATTCCTGCACCCCGGACTCGGAGATTCGGGGGTGCCAGTACGGCTATAATAGTGAGTGCATGACAACACGCGTATACCGATAAGCAGAAGAATAGAAGGAAGATCAGATCAGGCCGAGAACACAATGAAGGAGTAACAGAAGAGGACAAGCGACCTCGGGACTCGGAGATTCGCGGGTGCCAATACGGGCATAATAGTGCATGTCGACACGCGTAAACCGACAAGCAGAAGAGACGGTCGACTTCAGCCGAAGAAACAGGAGGAAGAACAGAACAGAAGAAAAATGAATGCGAAGGAAGGAGAGAAAGCACATTGACAAGAAAGCACAAGAACGGAAGAGCAATTCTGGCGAGAAGTGAGAACAAGCGACCCCAAACCCCGAACCCGAACCCCGGACTCGGAGATTCGCGCACAACTGTAGATAGATGCAAGCGACCCCAAACCCGAACCCGGACGTTGGACTCGGAGATTCGCGCGTGCCAGTTAGTGCATGACAATACCAATAGAAGAGACGCACTGCGTTCCGGCCCCCGTAGACCCAGGTATGGCTAAGGCGTCCTAGCCGGGCCTACCTCTGGCTACCTTTGTCGATGGGGGTAGACAAGGGCGGTGGCGGAGCCATCGACACACCTTGGGCTAAGTCGTCCTAGCTGTGTTTACATGCTGCAGCCATGCCATGTCTATATCGGTTTGCATCAGTCTACCGGGGTCTACCTTCGGTCGACTGGCCTCGCCCAACCTGGTTTGTCGATTTAGCACAACAAATTTCAGGCTAACATGATCGAAAACCGACCTTGGTCTACGGCCGTAGGCATGGCTTGACCCAGGTAGCCAGAGATCGACGGAGGTAGTCCGGCGTACACACACTGGGGCTACGGACGTAGCCGTATGCAGACATGAATCTGGGTCTACGGGTTGGGCTATGTCTGTAGACACACCCTGTGTCTACGAGGGGCCTCAACGCAGTGACGGACGACCTCAGCCGAAGAAACAGAAAGAAGAACAATGGCCTTGTGAAGGAAGGAAGGAGAGAAAGCACGAGAAAGCAAGCAGTGCCCGGACTTTGCGGGTGGATAATGACACGCGTAGCGTTCTCCACCGACAAGCAGAAGAGTCGACCTCAGCCGAATAAGCAGAAGGAAGAAGAGAACAGGAGAACAGTGACATTGTGAGGGAAAAGCGCGTCGTGTAGGACAACCGCTAGCAAGCGAAGCCGCGGCCGGGGATCCGCGGTGGGTGCGCGAAAAATAGTGCATGACGACAGGCACCGACAAGGAGAAGAATGAAGAGAATAGAAGAAAAATGAATTCAAAGGAAGCAAGGAGAAATAGCAACCCCTTCAAGCGATCCCGAACCCCGGACTCGGGAATTGGCGGTGGATGATCTCTACCGACAAGCAGAAAAGTCGGCCTCAGCCGAAGAAACAGAAGGACAAAAAGAAGAAACAAACTGAGAAGGATGAATTCGATCTCCACCGACAAGCAGAAGAGTCGCCCTCAGCCGAAGAAACAGGAGGAAGAAAAGAAAAATGTATACGAAGGAAGGAGAGAAAGCACATTGACAAAAAAGCGCGCTGGCAAGAATGCAACCCTCGTGTAGTGCCACCCCAAATTTGCGCACTTTCGAGAGGAGGGTGTACGCGTGGATGTGGATGATGACACGCGTTCTCCACCGACCTCAGCAAAAGACCTCAGCCGAAGGAACAGAAAGAGGAACGAGGTCATTGTGGGCGAAGACGATGGTATTGTGCGGGAAGAGAAAGTCTGAGAACGCAGTGCGCAGTGAGGGCAACAAGAGGAGAAGGACAATGAACGCTCAAGGCAAAGAGGAACCGGCTGGCTCGCGTGAAAACGACGACGTCTGTCAGGTACGAAGTGAGAACAAGCAACCCCAAACGGGACTCGGAGATTCGCGCACAACTGTAGATGGATGCAAACGACCCCAAACCCGACCCCGAACCTCGGACTCGGAGATTCGCGGGTGCATGATCTCCACGGAAGGAAGAGACGGTCGACCTCAGCCGAGGAAGAACATGACAGACTGAGAACGATGAAGGAAGGAAAGCACATTGACAAGAAGCACACTGGCAAGAATGGAACCCTCGTGCAGTGCCACCCCAGATTTGCGCACTTCGCAGAGAAGGGGTGGACGCGTGAAATCTGGATGACTACACGCGTATAGGCGTTCTCCACCGACAAGTAGAAAAAAGAACAGAACAGAATAGAACAGAAGAACAATGACATTGTGAGGGAAAAGCGCGTCGCGTAGGACAAGTGCTACCGCGGCCGGGGATCCGCGGTGGGTGCGCGTATACCGACAAGTGGAAGAAATAGAAGGAAGAACAGAGCACAATGAAGGAAGTAACAGAAGAGAAAACAACCCCTTCGCGGGACAAGCGACCCCGGACTCTGGACTCGGGTATTGGCGGGTGTACAATCGTGCGTGACACCGAGAGAAGAGACCATCGGCCTCAGCCGAAGGACAGCAGGACTGAGAGCGATGAAGGAAACCTTGAAGGAAGGAGAGACAGTACATTGACAAGAAAGCAAGCACACTGGCAAGAATGGAATCCTCCCCCCGGACTTTCGCGGTGCGCGACGACACGCGACACGCAGCCGACATGTTATTGAGGCAGAAGGAAGAACAGAATAATGACATTTGCGGGAAGACAATGACATTGCAAGGGAAAAGCAACACTCTCGCGCGTCGCGTAGGACAAGCGAGCGAGCCGCAGCCGCGGCCGGAGATCTGCGCGTAGAGGTGTGAATGATGACACGCGTTCTCCACCGACAAGCAGAAGCCGAAGAAACAGGGGGAAGGAGGGAATAGAAGGACAATGACATTGCGAGGGAAAGAGAAAAAAGCACCCTCTCGCGTGTCGCGTAGGACAAGCGAGCGAGCCGCAGCCGCGGCCGAAGATCCGCGGCGGCAAGCCGTGGGTGCGCGTAGAGGTCTGGAATTTGGATGACGACACGCGTTCTCCACCGACAGAACGCGTGAACGCGTCCTCCACCGACCGACTGACCACACCGACGTCGTGATTGTCGCCGTTGGTCAGAATTTATCGCTGGGCTCTAGGCGAGTTTGTGCTAGGCGGGATACTAGTAAGGTAACCGCCAGCACCTGTGCCTGCAGCGGAGTCTGCCGGCGGAGTGAATGGCAGAAGAGCTCAAGCAAGTGAAGAGCCAGAACATCATTGAAACTTCAAGTGAAGAGCCAGAACAAATTCAACAGAAGGAACGAAGGAATTTGAAATGGGATCAGATCGCAAGGAACCATTGCAAGGAAGGAAGGAACAGAGCATTGAAAGCGGGAGAAGAACATTGAAAGCAGAACATTGAGGAACCGAAACAGAACACAACAGACGCGTGAGATATGCGAGAGGCCGACGCGCAGGCGCTGTCAGATAGACGTGCGCGTGCGTCTGAGAATGGGATGAATGGAAAGCGACTGAGGAACGGATCGGAATGAATGGAAAGAGATCGAATGCGGGCGGGTAACGCGCCACACGCAAATTGTCTAGGGGTGGGAAGGGCAATTTGTCTGTGGGAGCATAAAGTGGTGGTGACTCGAACTGATGGCAACAAATTCAGGTCGAAAACAGGCAGCCGGGGCGGGGTTGCCTCGCTGGGGTGCTTCGAATTCCGTGCTGCTCAGGATGCTTCGCTTTCGCGACGGGCAGTGCCAGGGCGTGCGACAGGCAGACATATAGGGCCGAGATGGGGGTGATAAACAGGATTGGATTGAATAGATTCAAGATTGAATTGGGTTCTCATAGACTTCGGGGTTTCTGGATGGGGGTGGATCTAGGGCGCCTAGTCGCGCGCGCACACACATTTGTCCTCGTCCTTGACGTCCTTCATCACCTATGCGCGCGATGAGATCAGATCAGGTCCAGAACGATCTATCTGTGGTAAGTGCATACCGAGTCGACGTGCTGGCCGCATCCCTGCAGGGTGTAAGGGCATTCAAACGAGAGAGAAGACGCAGGGGTACCTTCCACGTAGTCTTGCCACACTTGTCGCACTTGACGGCATAGCAGCGGTCGGCGGGGATGGCAGGGGCAGATTGCATGATGGTGGTGGGAAGCAAGGGGGGGCGGTGCCCGGGGTCTGTCCATGATTTGCACTTGTACGGATTAGCGGCTGCGGGTCTCTCCCCGACTTTCTCTGCAATTTCTTCCTCTGGGCTGTATGCTGCGCTGGCGACGATGCCCTCCTCCTCACCGGCCCCGTCGTCCGTGTCCCCCCAACGCCCCACGCGCGACGAGTCCCCCCGCGTTCCCTCAGACTACGTCGCAATAAAGCGTATGCTCGGCAAGGGCCACAATGCGACAGTATATCTTGTGGACTACAACACCGAGCACACCCTCTGCGCGGTGAGTTTTGTCTGAGATTCGTCTTTAGTCCCAAGGCCAATATCTACGTCTGCAGATGAAGAAAATCCCGCGCAACAACAAACGCACCGAGAACATGAACCGTCTGCGCGCGAACAACCCCGCGCGCGTGCCCCTCCCCCGCACCGCCGAGCCCACCAGCCTCGTCGACCGCCGTGGCACAGAGGAGGCCAAAATACGAAAAGAAATCGCAATCATGAAAAAATGCGACCACCCCAATATCATCAAGTTCTACTCGTTTATAGACGACAAGATGTCCGCGAATATATGCCTCAGTGCGTCCGCCTTCGAATGTTATAGAGGTGCGCGCTGACCCCCGCAGTTATGGAGTACATGGAGGGCGGCGAGCTGCAGTGGTCCAGCGATAACGAGCCGTACCTCACCATGGACCAGACGCGCCGGTGTATGCGCGATGTCGTGCTGGGGCTGCAATACCGTATGTTCTATTTCTTGCTTTTGTGTCCAAACGAGCTGCAGGGGAGCGAGGGGCGCGTCTGTTTGCGCCGCAGGCATTCTTTGCTTCGGGCACGCAGGCAGTTCCTTCCCGCGAGCGGAGCCAGGCGAACGGGTGCTTCGGGCCCCCAGGGAATTCCTTCCCGCGAACGCAGCGAAATTCTCTCGCACACGTGCGAGTCTACCCTTCGGGCGCCACAGGCGGGACATCTGTCTGCGCCGCAGGCATTCTCTTGCTGTCCTGTCCGCGCGTATTCTCTCCCTGATTGCCCCAGCGAGCTCTCTCGCGCATGCGCGAGTCCCCCTCGGGCGCTGCAGGCGGAACCTCTCTTCGCGCTGCCGGCAGTCCCTCTGTCCGCGTTCCAGGCGCTTACGGCGGTCTATTGTTTCCAGCGCCTGCGGCGATTTTACTGCATGCGTTCCCTTCTCACTGCGCGCCTGCGGCGTAATGTTACTCCTTCTTTTCTTCGGTACCAATCGACCCTGGAATCTTATCACCCTACTTTTTTTTCGCTGCACTTGGCCTCGTTGCTGCACTCTATCTTCTCCCGCTCTCCCTCCATCCTTTATCTCTCAATTCTATTTCCATCCTAATCTCTATCTCTTTGCTTTTTTTAGTGCACCTGCAGGGCATCATCCACCGCGACATCAAGCCGTCCAACATTATGTGGACCGCCGACCGCTCGCACGTCAAGATCGGCGACTTTGGTGTCGCGCACCTCGCCGTGGCAGACGACGAGCTGGGCGACATCGAGGGGCCACGACACGCGGGCACGCCCGCATTCCTCGCGCCCGAGATCGCGCCGGGCGGCGACGCGCCCATGGGCGAGGTGACGACCGCGGTCGACCTGTGGGCGCTCGGCGTGACGCTCTACTGCATGCTCTTCGGGCGCATGCCGTTCGAGCCGCACCCGAGCGCGATCGGGCACGTCGCCGCCGAGGCGTCGCTCTACCGCGCGATCCGCGAGGAGCCCTGGGCCCCGCGCGAGCGCATGTCCGCGCAGCGCATCGCCGTCAGCCCGCAGGACTGGGCCGCGGGCGGCGTGCTGCACCTGCTGCGGCACCTCCTCGAGAAGGCGCCCGCCGCGCGCGCGGAGATCACGCACGTCAAGGCGAGCACGGACGCGCTGCGCTGGCCGGGCGTGTCCGCGTCTGATTCCCCCGCGCCCCCGCTGACCGCCCCGCAGGACTCGGCCTGGCTGCTCGAGGGCGTGCAGCGCCGCCAGGAGTGGATCGCGGGCACGACGCCCAAGATCGAGGTGTCCGCCGCGGACGAGCGCAACGCGATCCTCGAGCCAAGGTTCAAGTGGAGCTTCCCGCGCCTGCGCCTCGGCCGCCGGTTCAGCAACCTGTTCCGCGCCGTGCGCGACCCGCCCGACGGGACGGGCGCGGTGCGCTCGGCGCCCGTGGTCAGCACGAGGCCGCACCGCACGAAGGAGAGGGACCGGGACAGGGACAGGGACAGGGACAGGGAGAAGGAGAGGGACAGGGACAGGAAGGGCAAGGGCAGGGCGCCCGACCCACCCACGGCGAAGCCGAAGAAGAAGTCGCGCTCTGTCGACGCGCAGCGCGGGCTCGTCCTCGAAGGGTCCAGCCCCAAGCCGCGCCGCGGGTCTGAGACTACGCGTGCCGTCCCCCCGCCGCTCTCCGCGTCCACCACCACGACCACCACCGCCAACTCGCCCGGGCTCTGCGACTCGCCGCCCCCGGTGCCGCCGCGCGCAGGCCGCGCGCGCGGGTTCTTCCGCTGGCCTGGCGGCGGACGCGGGCGCGGAAGCACGGCGGCGGCACGGCACAGCACAGAGGCGCTGGGCTCTGCGCGGATGATCAGACTGAGTGATGGTGCGGGAAAGGGCGGCGGGCTGCTGGCGGCGGAGCAGCGCACGGCGAGCGCGGGCGGCGTGGGCGCGGGTGGCGCGGGGATGGGGATGGCGCTGAACATGTGCATGGGCGTCGGGGACGGCGACGGCGAGGGCGAGGCGGCGTACATGATCGCGGCGCCGCGCGCCCTCACGCCGGCGGAGGGCGCGGCGGACGCGGTATATGGGGGCGGATATGGTGATGATGGCGCGGACGGGGAGAGCGTGGGGAGCGGGTGCAGCTACGGCTCGGACGCGCGCGCGCGGGCGGAGTACCACGCAGACGACGGGGACGTGTACGACGACCTGGACGACTACGCGGACGGGGACGACGATGGGCCGCGCGCGGACGTGTACGACAGCACGAGCAGCGGGGACGAGGAGAACGTGCCCATCACGTTCAAGAGCGCGCGCGCGCGCGTGGCGGTGCCGGTCCCGCCGCTGAACGGGCACGGCGGCGCTCACCCAGACGCCGGACGCGGACGCGGACGCAGATGGGGCTGAGGCGCCGCCCGACAGCGAGGACGAGCATGGCGACGACGACGACGGCAAGCGGCCATTGTCGCCCGTCGTGATCCCCCTTCCCACCGCCAACGGACCCGGACATTGATTGACATGTACACCTATGCTCTGCTCCCATCTCTGTAACAGTACGTATACCTCGCGCCCGCACCCGCGCCGCCCCTCATACCTCATTCATACCTACCCCCCGCCCACTCATACCTACCTCCCCCCTCTCCCTCATGCCGCGCCCCTCCTTATACCTCGGGCCGCTCCCCTCATGCCCCCCGATACCTCACCCGTAGACCCCGCCGCGCGCGTCTCTCGTCTCCACCACACCACACCCCGGTCCGTCTCGCATAAAAACACACACAGATTGATTTTCCACTAGCTAGCTATAGAGTATCCGTACCCTACCCTATGTAGTCGCGCAGGTTTAGAGAGAAGAGAAGACAGACTTGTCCATGTATAGTTTTTACAGTACGTAGCTTCAAGGGCTTCGTGTCTCCCCACTCCCCTGTCTTGTTGGTTAGGATACTGAGGGAGGAGGGAGGATGAAGGTGATGAAGGAAGAGGGGGAGCATCGTAGCATGGCTCGCGTAATGACAACGAGGCATGCCCTCTCTGTGCGCGTTTTCCAGGGGATGACGCGAAGGATTCAAATGGAGCAAGGCAGTGCACGTACACCGTATATTAATTAACTCGCACGATACACGGTCGGGCAAAAACGTGCTATAGCAAGGACGGCAGGATGGGCATATGTAGCGAGCAAGCAGGCACTCCTGGCCACGAGTCATAGCGTACGGGACCCAGAGCTACAGAGAGGGTATCCACCAGAAGACTCGTCATGTGTCAGCAGCACCCCGGAGCACCTCCAGCTCTTCGCGCAGCAGCGCCAGCCGCGCATCAGAAGCCTCGAGATATGCGCGGTAGTCGGCCATCAGGTCGCTCTCCGCGCCCAGCTCCGTCTCCGCGAGGTCCATGAGCTGCGCCTCGAAGGCGCGGAGGGCGTTCTCCGTGCTCAAGAGCGTCCGTGCAGTCTTCCGCGCGTCTGGAGGGACTAATGGGCGCGTACGGCGGGGCGGGCGGTGGAAAAGGTGCGGCGCGATGCCCTGGAGCGCGGTCTTGGTGTTCTTTGGCTGGAGCTCAGAAGGGGAGTCTGAGTGTACCGATGGAGCGTCTTCAGGTGGATCCGGTGCTGGCAGGACCGAATCTGGTGGATCTAGATCGTCTTCTGCATCGTCGTCTGTGGTCGCTAGTAGGAGCATGCCAGATTCTAAGCTCTTCATGTCCACGTCCAAGTACAAATCCGGGTTTTCGAGTGGCGGCTGGGATGCAAGCGGGCTGGAGGGCATCGGGTTGGCAGAGATTTTGAGGGATTTTGAGGGAGAAAGGAGGGAGCTGGCTAAGCTTTTAAAGCAGAATTTCGATCCGTCTTGCCGTCGCAGCAGCCTGGTATACGTAGTCACTGGCAGGCGGCGCGATAAACACGAGGGCCGTTCAGGGACCCCTCGCCATTAGCGGGGGCAGTGCGTTGTATCATGGTGGATACTTGGACACCCTTGATACCAAAGCTAAAGTTTTAGAGCACACTGGCCAGGCGGTTCGGCGGGTGGCAAGACGTGCTGAAGTTGTGGTTTGAGAGCAGGAGCGTCACGGTCACATGTCACATCTCTTTCTCTTAACCACCAAGTCGCGCAAAATTCAAGATGCAATCTTTCAGACCGTTTCTGGATAACAAGACAGCGTGCTGTCTCCCGGTCCAGTTTTCAGACACAAGCTTCCCGCATAAAAAATTCTCCTTTGTCAGCCTGAGTGTTTTTCTTCCCAAAAACGTTTCAAACGTTTGTCGATTCAGATACTTAGGCAGTACAGAGGCATCTACATACCCTACATCTTTGCTTCACTCTTCGCGTCTTTCCGGTGACAAGGAAGCACCAGAAATAAACGAAGCAAAGCGTTCAGGAGATGGCCATCGTCTCGCTCAGTCGGATTCCGGAAAGCTTCTGATCTCGAGACTAATGTCACCCAAAAAAACCTCGCACCCCCCTTTTGTCTCACTGTTTCAGCCTCATGACGACATTCTGGGCTTCTTCCTCTCTGCAGCAGCAAATTCGCACTGTATCCTACTGTCTCTCAGGCTCGCCATCTTTTTAAGTGTCCGGCAACCATTCATCTGTGATGAGAGCAAGATGAGAGCGTCATTTCGCCCGTCTCGGCATCTAATTCCCTGCCAGCAGCGACCAAAACGCTACATTGGGCACCAATGATTGCTTCTTGATGTTTTCGACGCTTCGCGTTCGAGAACGTTCTGTTGTTGCGCCCCGGCACCTTGTTCATTGACGCTTTGGCCCTCCTTGGAAAAATATCGGACCTCTTCCTCTCACATGTAGATCAGCGTGCGAAAGATCTCGATAGGTGAGCCGTCGCTTACCTGCACTTCAATCTCTCAAGAGTTCATTATCAGACGCGTCTAACCGAATTTCTCTTCGCTGCGGCCGCGGCGCTATGGGTACTCAGACATTTCTCAGCCTCAAACTATTCTGAATCCATGAATGGGCCTTCTCTCGGTTTTAAATTTAGAACCCGGGTATCGAACTACTCCCGAAGTGATTCCTTCTCCTCTTGCCGCGTTCGTCACTGGAATAAACCTTCCATGTCATTTTATTCGAGGCCTTATCTCCGTCTTTGTGCCTGGCCGACTATTATCCCGGTAAACCCGATACTATGCTCCCACTCCACTCCACCTCTAAAACTTTAGGGAATACCCTAAATGCGGCCGGGGTCCTCCCTGACACCGCTCTTCCTGGTTAGGCGCGGCATATCCCATCTGATCGTCCGCCCCTCGCAATTTGGTCCCTTGCGTTCCGTCATGTGAATATAATCTACCTCCGTTTCGAGACACTATTAACATTATTTATTCCCAAGCGCTGTCAGCGAATCAGCCCTGGCGGCGTTCTTCGGTGTCTTCCTCCCGCGTATCATATATCAAGCCAACGCTCTACTACTCGGATTTGTGGTGCTGATGCTTCTGATGCAGCCATGGCCCTTTGTGCGAAACGCACGGAAAGCAGCGCTGGACTCAGAACGCACCCCTTTTTTTGCGATGCGAATTACACGCGCCACCGACCGGGTCGTGGATTTCTCTGCGCCGTCGGGCAGGTATCAGTGGCACAGCTTCTGTGGCTTGATAGCGAGGAACCGTTGGCGCCAACGCCATCTTTCTCCCCTCTTCTCTTCCCGCAGCGGGAGCGATTCGCTCCAGGAGTCTCAAGCTAACGGCGCCGATCTCCCGGACTAGGTCGCAATATATCAGTAATATTGAAGATCTTCTGCAGCAAATCGAAGCGCACCGTAAGGCACCTGAGCTCATCCGAAGCATATGTTGAAAGTGCTTCACGGAGGCTCCCGCTGCTTATTTCTTGGCCTGGATACCCTCGATGTTCGAGTCGGAGATCACCGTACCTCGGGTGGATACAAGTCTCCTTCGAAGCACATTTCAACGGAAGGTGGAGCGTCGAATAACAGCCAAGTTCTATTCCAAGAATATTAATCAGTCTTCCGCCGATGCGCGCGTCAAGTTAACTCCTAGAAAAAAAACAGCGACGACTGGCGCGACCACATGCAATTATCTGCCGAGGCTCACCCGAGACTTCATCCACATGCTTATTCACGGGTGGGGCCAATGGCTACTTTTTAATTGACCTCCATCACTCATCTCAAGGAGCTATGGATCACCGATGTCGAGCACAAGTACATCCTTGTCCTTGCACAGAAACAGGTGTGTCCTCTATCCTACCGTCCAATTAATACTACCCCTACCTACCTACCTAGGCCTACTTGTCCTTAATGTTAGGTTATGTATTTTTAATTATCCTCCCTCCAACTTGAAATCAACTCGCAAACGCCGCGGCCAACAACACCGATTCCTTCCTCCTGTCCAACACCCTCATCAGTCCTTGCCCGTCCCAATTATCCTCGCCCGTCCTAGTTAGCCTGCCTACCGACTACCGACCCTGGGGAGTTGGACGTTGACAAGTCAGGGCGGAAGATCTTCCTCCGAGTCGTAGCCTGGGCTCGGGGACCTGACGGTCGAGTACGGCTTCCCGATTTATTACATTGGAATAACATTTCCAGTCTCGTTCTTGAATTTAAATTTGATTCTCAAGGTCGCGCGCAAAATCCCAAGCCGTATATATTCTATTTCGTAACCATCACTTTCACTGTATCTCGATCTCACCTCTCGCCCGCCCTCGCCCTCGCTAGCTCACCTCCGCCCTCGCCCGCACACTAAGCACCGTCTCCCTCACCCGCCTCAGCGCCTCGTCCACCTCCTCTTCACCGAGCAAGCTGAACGCAGCGCGCACATGCGCGGAGCTGCGCCCATTGGGGAGGAACGCCGTGCCCGGGAGCGCGAGCACGCCGCGCGCGAAGGCCTCCGTGCGCACCACCTCGGCTGAGTCGACCCCCTCGGGCAGCAGCAGCTTGAACCTACGTACAGGCGCGCGCGCTCAGCCGATTAATTATTTAACACGGATAAAGTAAAAGACGTACCAGAAAAATAGCCCTGACTGCGGGGCCGTCCACTCCGCGAGCCCCTTCAAGTGTTTTTGCATCTTTTCCTCAAACACATCCCTCTTCGCCCGATAGAAGGTCGACACCTGCCGTGTGTGTGCGAGGAACCCCGCGGGCCCCCACGCAGCGAGTAGCTTCGCAACGACGACCTGCGTAAGCCCCGCGGGCTGCAGGTTCGCGGTGGCCGTGTGCGCGTCGATGGCGCGCAGGAGCGGCGCAGGGCCGGAGGCGAAGCCGATGCGCAGGCCCGCGGAGAGGACCTTGGAGAGCGAGTCGAAGCGCAGAACGCGGCCTGTGGGGTGTCCCGCGCACGACGCGTCACTGAGCTCCATCGCGAAGTACGAGGGCACGCGTGGGCCTGTTCCGTAGAAGAGGTAGAAGTACGGGTCGTCTGTTGTGCGATATGAGTCCATTGCTTTAGATATCGGTGGGGAACAGGGAGCGTACCCTCCATGATGAGAAAGTCGTGCTCGCGCGCCAACTGCAGCACCTCCCTGCGCCGCGCGAGCGAGGCCGTCGCGCCTGTGGGGTTCCCGCCGTACTGCACGAAGTGAGTGGAATACTACAGGTGGAAGATGACAGGACGCACAGGGATCGTGTAGAGCACCCTTGGCTTTCGGCTTCCCCGCCGGCCAGCCCTCGAGGATCGCACGCAGTGACGCAGTGGAGAGCCCATCCGCGTCCGTGTCCACCTCTGCACCGTCAAGAGATCTGAGTTAATGCAGGCTGGGGAGATGAAGGACCCACCGATTTGCTCACATTGCAGGCTGTGGAACAGCGGGATGACACCACTGGGAGCCCGTCAGCGGCCAGCATCGAGATAGAGCTAGAGGCTCACGCATAGGCTGGCGACTGGACGAGTACGGTGTCGCCCGGGTTCAGCAGCGCGATGATCGCCTAGCCTTGTCACATTATTGGGATTGTGGAAAGTTGCACGCCCCCACCTTGGACAGCAGATCCTGGGACCCGCTCCCGACGCTGAGCGTCCAGCCCTCCCCGCGCGCGCGACCATGCACGGTGTGCTGCAGCTCGACGAGCCAGTCGACAAGCGGCGCCATCCCGTTTGTCGGCCCGTACTGCAGCGCCGCCGCGAGGTCGGCAGTCCGCGATGCTCAGCGGGATATCTTCGCCAGCCCCCCTGCGCATCTTCAGAAGGAGGGGCGCGCGCAGTGAAGCTGAACGACGTGAACGGGAACGTCGTCGGATTTGGCTTGCCCGCGAGCAGCGAGATCATTCCTGGCGTTGCCTCGAGCGGAAGGAGGCTTCGGACTGGGCCGGTCAGCCGCTGAGGAGTGCACTGAGTGGATGGCGCGTACTGGGGCTTGGTAGACGCGCTTTTGCGACATCGGATAGAAAGGGCGCGTAAAAGCTCTCAGGAAGGCTGCTGGGCGTCTACAGGGTGGTATAACCATTCAATCTTCGAACGAGCTCTGTTCTCCGTACCGTTGTGGCCTCCGTCGTCGCTGACATGCTGAAGCAAAAAGTGAAGCAAGCCTGTAAGGTGGAGTCAGAAATGAAAACGGACTACGCCGCGGCCGTCGGCTTTATTCGGCTCATCGGCCGGGCTTTGCGGATATTTGCGGACACAGACCAATGGACTTCTTCGTTAATTCTCGTCGTATCGAAACAAACCATCCTATCTTCATTCACATACAGACGGATAACTTTCATCCCACTCGCTCATCCGCCGTTAATGCAAAAGGCGGTTCACTCCATTCGACTATATACCCAAGAGCAACCCAAGAGAGAGAAATTGAAACCCAGAGAAAATTGAACCCCAAAACCCAAAATGAAAAGAGTGCAAAAGACATCGTTCTTCTGCACGGACACTTTCTGCTTCTTCTAGACGGACACAATTCTGCCCGAGCTCGAAAAAATTCCGAGACTGACCACGACGCGGAGGAAGCTCAGTCTAGACGCCTAGAAAGAACTTGGGAAGAACTCTTCCCGGCGAGTGGAAATTTATCGAGGGAGTAGGCACGATTCTGGGAGGCAACTGGGAGTGATGTGCATTTGATGTCAATTTGGAACACCCAAACGCGCCAACTTGAATTCGAACGGCGGAGGCTGTCTGCGATTTACATTACAAATTGGAACATAGCAACCCACATGACCAAACTTGTATTTCTGAGAGGATTTCAGAATCAGGGTTAGAACGAGTAAAATTGGCATATGTACAGAGTGTGCCTAGGATCTGCAATCTCTCAGGATTAACATCGCCTGCTCCACCTAAATACAAGTTACAGCTTATCCAATTTCAAGCGCATTAAGAAGGCGCGTTTCCAGTGCTTCCACCAAGTCCAGATGAATGCCGCAGACCTGTTCTGAAGCGCCTTGAGATACTCAGAGTACCGCAGGTCGCGCTGTTGTGGCGTCATGTGGATTGTGGGTGTAATGACAGCAGCGAGTTTCTTGGATGTATTCTTCCTGTATTTCGCGTTGAAGTGGATGCCTTTGCCGGAATTGTCGGTGTCAATGCGGACTAAGTCCTCAATGACTCCGCTGGGCTTCCTAATCCCAAGACCTGAAGACGAAGATAAGAGCCTTGGCATGAAGATAATGATCCGAAATTCTCTGAAAACTCACCCACGATGCGGCCTGCGTGAGGGCCCAGCTTGCTGAGGATAAAACGTGAGTGCCGCTGGACGACTACCTCATCCCACTACCTACCTCTTGTACAGGACAATATCCTTTGGATTCTTCTTAGGCTTTCCAGTGACTTTACCATTGTCGACCCATGTGCAAGCAGCCACTGAGGCTTTGTCGTAGTAAGCTGGAAACTGGTTAACATCCTCTGCGAATGGTGTAACCTCGTTTACGTTGGCGATTTCGCCTACGGGGACGCTATCGACCTTTAGATATGATTGAGCAAGAAAGAACCGTTGGAGATATAAGACTCTGACCTCGTACTGGATGTCAGAAGCTGAAATGACGCTGCCTATATTACCCTGTGGGCTACCAAGTCCGCGGAAACATTCTGCCAAGGCTGAAAGACTTCCAGAAGAATGTAAAAAGCTCCGACTCGTTATAACGGTATCTGGCCAAGCAGCGTGAATGAAGTATGCTTAGCGGCGTTGCGCTCTTGATCCGATTCTATAGCGAAGGACAGAATGGAAGTAATGTAAAAAGCTCTCGGCTTCTACGGTACCTGGCAAATCATCGTGAACGAGCACAACTCCTCCTTCAGAGTGGAGACTGTGGAGTGGTTGTGTACAGGCTGGCAGCCCGTTCACTCTTCCCATTGGGCGGTGAATATGGATCAGTGACTCATGGAGAATATACATCAGTAATAATGTATCCTTACCTTCAGTTGCAAACGTGCGCGTTGGGTCCGATTCCGACATCTGGACTCCAGACGAGAAAAAAACGGATTTTCGCTATCTGGTAGTAAGCAAGTCAAAACCCAAATCATGTCCAAATAGTGTCAAATGAGTCACCCTTATTTCATTATTTTCACCCACCCACGCCCGTTAGTACGCGTATCCAGCTAACACAGCTGTCTCGGCAGGTCAAAGCCCAGTGACTGCGCCGGTTCTACTGGTGCCGAAACCACTCTTCCTCCCATTACATAGTCAATGGAGCGAGGTAATCGAAGCGAGGCAGACGTTGCACAGGCTGACAGCCGACTCGCGGCAGAGATGGCAGTTTTCGGAGGAAATAAGGAGGAAGCCTCTCTGCCTCTCTTTGACCGACAATCCAGGGACCAGCTGATCTTGGATGCTAACGCTAACACACCACGCAAAGTTCGTATACACCTTCTGCCTCTCTTTGACCCCAAATCCAGGGACCAGCTGACCTCCGATACTCACACCACCTTGTGGCCAAGTTTCGCATTGCTGGAATCGAGGACTATTTTTCGATATCGTGCAGCCCACTGATCGGTCGCAAGTGGGCCGTTGGGAAAGACCAGCGTCTGTATTCTAATTGGGACCTCATCATCGGGCGCCGCAGTCATTTATCTCCACTTCTGCTTGCTACGATGCGCCTGGTCATTTGGCATGTAATGAGGATCATTCCCCCGAACGGCTTCTAACTATGGCCTCCCCCAAGCTCCTAGGACTTCATTACCCCCAAAATCAAGGCTTCTACTAAATTCAAAGACACTGTCGATGAACTTATAAAGAACGTCTCTATCGTCAGTCAGTTGCTAAACAAATATTCGGTGTCTTTCTTTTCCGGACGGTATATGGGTCACATGTGCATGGAAATGTAACCGGCTTGCTGTTTTGGGATGTGTCCTGGTCCTGACTCACCAACAGGTCCATGCCATCCATGATCGGGTGGTTGACCACGATCCTGTACAACTCCAACAACGTAACCTACTCTAGGCAACTAGTCTACTCTGCATCTGCTGATTTTTACCGGGTCAGGTCGCGTTCGAGGCAAGCCCGATCACCGCTAAGATCGAGCTGATTGTGGGGCTGCAGCTATGCAGCATGCTTGGTTATCCGAGTTCGCAGCCAAGGGCCTCTCGTTCGTCGTCCACGCCGACGCTGCCTGGCGGGTACTTCGCAAGCATGATTCGCCTCCCACCGACGCCTCCTATCGGCAAAGCGCCGTCCCGCGACTACGTCCCGAGCGTGACGCTTCGGAAGAGCACCGTCGACCAGTTCGAGGCGCTCATGAATGCCGACTCGATCACCATCGACCCTCACAAGACCGGCTACATCCCGTACCCCGCGGGAGGGATATGCTACCGGGATGGTCGCACGCGGTTTTTGCTCACATGGTCGGCGCCGTACATCCAGCAAGGCGAGAATGGTGAGAGTATTGGCATTTATGGTATCGAGGGAAGGTGCGATAGTTTCTGTTGTATCACTTTTCGAGTCATGGCTCACCGTTACACGACGCTAGCAAGCCTGGTGCAACAGCTGTCGCCTCCTATCTCCATCACACCGTTCTTGGTCTCCACCAGAGCGGCCATGGTGCGCCCTCGGACAGGTCTCCACCTGTCGTCGCGTAAGTGTCTGTGTATTGACTTAGCCGACCTCATACTGATCTCGCCTCCTGGCAGTTCGGCGCACACTGAGCGGCCATGTCTGACGAGACGACCGACTTCATCGTCGTGCCGTTCAATCCGCTGGAGGACGAAGCGGACAAGGACATCATCCGGCTGCGCATCCTCCCCAAGTCCAATGGGGAGATCATCCAGGACAATGAGGCATTCAGGGTGTCTGCACGCTCGCGTCGGACTCGAACATCAACGCCTTCGCGCGCAACTTCCGCATCAACGGGCATGTCAACGACGACGTCGAGGGGGCGAACTACCTCAACTAGCGCATCTTCGGCCGCCTTTCGATCACAGCCTTGAAGGAGAATCCGATGGAGATCCTCTCTTCTTGAGCTCGACAATATTTACGCAGGCGGTTTATGGGAAATGTGTAAACACGGTAAGTGGGCTGCTGGTGGAGGTGTATTTCGTGGACGCTTTCTGATGACATGAATGTAGCCGCACGGGGCTCGAGACCGACTCGTTTCAGGACCTATTCGTCCTGCGCAACGTCGTCATGTCTCCCTTCCAGGCCGCAGGCAACTCCGTGCTGGATTTTGCTACCATATTTAAGCAAATTCCCAAAGAGGAGAGGTCCAGGTACGCATGAGGAACGTCTGCACAGGGCATGATTTGACATAGTGCTTACGCCGTTCAGAACGTCGTCCGCCACAACACAGTGGAGCCGCAGATCCACAAGTTCGTCATGCAAGGTGTCAACATGCTGCCCCTCACCTACAGCCCCCGCTTCCATAAGGCGAACGGCCGTCATCAGCTCATCCTGTGCGTGGAGATTTCTGACCTCATGGTGAAGGACGCGTGCGAGAAGGCGCGCCGGGCCAACCCTAATCATGTGCTGAACACGGCGGAGACGACCATAGAAAAGACACTCGAAGACAAGTCTTTCAAGGCAGGCATTACGAGTCTAGGGTAAGCGTTATCATAGTGATAACCAACGCATCTCAGCCTGTCCATCCCATCTTAATCTCCATCAAAAACGTTGTCAAGAACCGCCCGCTCAGCGCTCAACTCGCGCAGGCGCGACGCGCACTACCCCGCTCCCTACACCCCCCTCTACCTCTCCGGCACGCCCGACGAGCCCAGCGTCGATCGTATGCTCCTCCGCGCACCGAACGCGCAGATCGCCTCGGACCTCGTCACGCTAGACGTCCAGCTCACTGCCGAGCAACTTGCGAGCGGCGCGATCGCGCGCGTCAACCTCCCTGAGGCTGCGATACAACCCTTCACGAAAGAAAACAGGTTATCCCGCCCGGGCGCATCCTTCGCCGTGGAGATCTTCGAGAATGCAAAGGATGCGGGGGCGCGGGGGCCGGGCCTCGCAGAGGGAGGGACGCCAATCGCGGAGGAGACGCTCACTCTGGGGAATATGGTGTACGTGGACTGCAACATGCTTGACGTATAGGATGATGGGGACACGTCGTTGAATATGACCACGTCGACGAAGAGGCAGTGGTCGGATATCGTCACGGCGGGACTTGGGAATGTATTGCTGTATGAGTATCATCGCGAATGTTTTGTACGTTTTAGTTACTCGTCCATTCTTGAAGTTGTTTCCCGGCAACTTTCACTCTCTCCCAGCCAAATTCTCTCGAATCTTCCCCTCCGCAAGCGATCTCGTTTGTGATTAGTTTTGAATGTAGTTCCCCCCGATGCAATATACGAGAACCACTTTGGCTCCATGGGCGAAAATCGTAGACTGGCAAGACTGCGACTACCTGTCTTTGAGGATTCCGAATGCCTGGTATCTGGCAGTCAGCTCACAATAGATCCTCGTGGCTGTCTCCATCCAAGCCGTTCATCATGCGGGAGCGGTTGACTATGGTGAAGAAGACATGTCCAATTTTACGGGGGTTTCAGATTCGACGTTGGGGTCGAAGCAGATACTGGCGCTGTGCCGGGTGATGTTCTGCTCCTCCTGAATAAAGAGACACACGCAATCGGTCAGAGGATGGGACACGGAGGATAGCGGGAGGATGACACGTTTAAGTATCTGTCTCTCCCCAAGTAGCGCGTCGACGGGTTCAGCACTACGCTGAGATGCCCTTCAGGGAGCGGCGTCTTGTTTTTCACAATGTAAGCTTTCGTGGGAGGCTATTTCGTGTTTAAGCGCAATCTGAAGCCAAAACACGGAAAGCTGACCATCTGGCGGGAAAACATCTTGCTGGAAAAGAAGAGAAAGATCCGACAAGGCAAAGGCCCGTCAGAGTTTGAATACGTACATATTACGGGTAGACGCGTCACGCGAATGAGTCAATCCAGGTTCAACCTACACTGACCACAGTCCTCTCGAGACGTTTCTCCAAGCATATTAGACTTTTAAATCAAAACTCGTTCGTTAGATTTTCAAACTTGATTCGACTAAAGTACCCGCGCCGCGTGCGGAAGCTTGTCAGCGGGCAGAAGCGCTCCAGGAGCTCGGTACAGTCCGGATATACAGATCCAGAGAGCCCTCGAGAGAGACCATGCGCGAGAAAAGCGCGCATACAAGTGTAAGTCGCGTCACAGACGGTGGCAAGAAGAGAGTGGATGTTGCTTGCTCTTGTTCAAGTTGTACAAGGTCAGTGATGGTGCTTATACAATATCCTTTCGGGACATGTCGGAGCCTTTTTGGGACATACCGAACTTGCGCTCATATCCAGACTGGATCAAGGTTGGACGAGCGTAATCGGGCTGCTGTCTCAAATTATTCGTTGGTATTTGCGCCGACGCGTTCAACGGTGTGCATGCATCACGGATTATCCAGGAATCCAGAAGATAAGACATGTTAGTCTCTCGTAGACAGACGCTTCAACTTGAAGCTCGTACCTCGTTGTTGAAAAGACATGTATACTAAATAGGTTCTTCTCTATTTTCCATCTGACCTCGCCAGCTTGTTTCGTAAGGGCGGATACACTGGAGTCCTAAAATGATCACCAAACTAACAATACTACAATAGAAATGTTACTCGCGTTGTACCTACATCATCCTTATTTAAATGAGGTTTTACATCTTGAGCGTTAATCGAGGTTAACTCGGCGGAGCGCACATGAACATTATAATTCCTACCCTCATACCGGCGAAACTTGCCAGTTCTCTTTTGAAATTCGACCCGTGCTAAGAGCCGAACTGTTCTCGCCCTCGATTTTAGATTCCTCCATGTCCGTAAGGTTGCGCCGAGCGAAGACGATAGTTCCCGGATCGGAGCGGGAGCTCGCAACAGGCCGCTGTTGAAGCTGGGACCCGCCTACAAACGTGTCGGAGATTGAGCGTTGGTGGTTTACCGTCAGGATAATCAGAGGAGGCAGCATCGCCTGGGTCGCAGAGGTAATTTATGAAGAGCGATCGCAAGGACCCTCTGCGCACGTACCGAGAAGAATACAGTGAACGCGGCCCAGAGCCGTGCGACCTTATCTTCGGCAACCGGTTCGTTGGCGCCGGTGTTGCTAAGGGTCAAACCTGCGTTGATGGCCTACAGCATACGTAGTATGAAAGCCTCGGTCATGAGCCACCAGAGTTGTTTTGACAATCTTAACTCACCTGAACAATACAATATACAATCCCCGATTCTGTGAGCAATAGCATCACTTTCACTGCCTTCGACTTCCCCGGGCCCAGTGTTTCCGTCATAAAGCCGTTGAACATACTGTAGACGGGTTTTTCGTTAACGAGACAGGAACTTGTGGAAGGAGGCGGGCTTACTATGTCCGGTAGCCGATCAATCCGACTGCACAGACGTTGGTGGCCAGGGGAAGAACTATGCCCACGTAGAGCATAACATAGAGCGGGGATCCAACGGTGTAGAACTCTGGCGCCGGCGTGTTCAAAATGTTGTATGTCAGACTGGCGCCTAAAATAAATCAATAAATATAGAAGGACCGCTTTGGATGAATATAAACATGAACACAGACCGAAACTGCATACCCAGAGGAAGATTCCCGCAAAGACGGGTTTTCTGTGTCCTACCGAGACGGCCCATGCACGCCAGACGGTTACGGCGTCCCCAATCAAGAACTGCGTGGAGGAATCAGTCGTTTATTACGAAGATGAGGCAACAGTAGAACCATGAAGCCGGTGCTCCCAGCGAGCCAGCTATTACACAGTGAGGCAGTTTCTATGCTTTGCGCTGCGAGTCCCATCCGGACAGCAAGGGGCTCAGTTTCGTTTTCCACAAACGTGGCATGGATCATCCCGAGGAAAATCGCAAAGAAAGAAGACGAGTACACGGTGTTCATGATAAAGGTCACGCCAACGACGAGAACAAGGATCCAAGTGGCGAAGGTCTTGGGAGAGTCTCGACGCCTAGTCAGTTCTTAATCAGAATTGCAACTAATAAAACGGAACTGTGTGCGTACAGAAGACTATGCAGCGCCATCGCCGCCGTGACGACATAACCACCTGCAACGGAGGTGAGAAAATAATCTTGAAACACGGGTGTCGTAAAAACGCGCCATATGCGATTGCGATGAGGATCAATACCTCGGCATTACGGAGGAGGGCTTGCGCAAAGCGCTCAAGGAGGGTAGCTTCGCTGGGAGTCATTATCCGGAGGGGAGATGGGCGGGCGAGTAGTTCAGGAGAGCCAGGTTATGTATATATCGGCCGTTAGGTCTGGGTGTGTCTAAGCAAAATCTGCTGCGCCGGCAGTTTTGCCCAAGATGGACTGGGCGGTCAGATACGCTGTCCTCTTGGAAGTGGTGATTATTGCCCTACAGAGACGATACTTGTTGGAAGGCCTGGGCGTTCCGTAGGATTGCCGGATTAGGATTCTGAATGACCGTAACCGGAAGGAGGAAAAGAACGATTCGGTGAGTAAGTGGCTTATCCGGAGATGGTTATAATTATTACCTTATCCAGCAGGTCACAGACATGGGTGCCTCTGTGTACACTACATATAATGTGACAATCCGGGGCCGATTGGCAGTGGGGAAAGGAAAGTTATGAAACGTGCTTCCGATGGATTCCATTTCATCCGGAGATTTTTAGCATTCTCTCAGTGGTGTCATGGGAACGGTTGAGAGCAGGGGTGCAGGAGAGTGCATTTAACACGCAGCGAAAGTCCTCTTGCCTTCAACACCTACAATGGACGAAACGGAGATTCAACATGCCGAATTGAACAAAGTCTCGTGACCCATCGGAGTTTGATCGTTTAAATATAGCATTCAAACTCCGACGAGCCCTTTGTCTTAACTTTCTGCAATACCTTTCACTCCAGAACGCACGATGTTTTCCCGCCCGATTGTTTGATTGTTTGATTTTTTAAGAAATACACGCTCACGCATGAAACAGGCCCCGACCAAAGCTTATGTCGTGAAAAACAGGACGCCACTCCCCGAAGGCCACTTCAGCGTCGTCCTACACGCGTCGCAGCGTTATCTCGGCAGAGACAGATACCTGAATGTGCGCTAATCGCGCTACTAACCCTCATCCGCTAACCGATGGGTCCATCTTTCTTCAGGATGTGCAAAACATCACCCACCACACGGCGGACATCTGCTTCGAGACCGACGTCGACGCCGAACACCCCAACAAAATCGGGAAGATCGAATTTACGCTGATCAACCGCTCGCGCATGATGAACGGAATGGATGGAGATAGCTCGGAGGACCTGTTGTACGTCGACTCCCGATTTTTCTCGCACTAGCCCTGAAAAACAGTCAGCGAGTCTTGCGATGCCGTCTCCCATGAGCTCATGATGATGTACTCCATTTTATTCAACGAAGAGGGCGAACCGAAGGACACGGAATTCGAAGAATACCTGCGTACGCCCATTCTTCTTGGCGTTGCATTCTCTGTTGATTTATGAGCCACAGAGGGCGACATCATGTACCTCGATTCCATCGAGCTCGAGCCGCGTTTCCGTGGTACGTCTGCACCGTCTTGAGCTCGCTTAAAACCTTACCATATTTCGCGCGTAGGCTACGGTATCGGGCTGCTCGCCTTCGAGGGCCTCCGCGGGATCTTCCCGTCCTTCGAGATGGACGTCATCCTGCTGAACCCCTCCGCCCTCACTTCCGAGCTCGAGAAAAATCCGGGAATCAGCCCTGAAGCTGCGCAGAAGAAGCTCATCGCGTACTGGTCGCTGCTTGGTATGACCGTCTGGTCGCCTCCGACTTCCGACTTCAAGTTGATGGGCATGTGGACCGGACTGCGCTTGCCGGCGATCGAGGAGGTACGGGTTTTTCATTTGTTCCTTAGGCTACATGCCTGACGTCGTTTCAGGTTGTTCCGCATCTTTTCAAATAAGTGGCGGAGAATCGAAGTATACAAGAACAAGAATGAACCTGTATTATAATGTGTTCGAGAAGTCTCCATTCTTCTATCCCGAAGTCGTCCAAAATCTTCAACTGAGTGGCCACCACTGAAGAAGTAAATGTTCTCCTGTTCATTTTGAGGCAAGCTGCAAGAGACAATGAACTAAGACGAGTCAGACCACCCCATCTGCGTCAGCACCTTGACTTCTACTTACGCCTAAAAGAAAGGCCGCATCCAGCCCCGCATCTGCCAATTGCCGTATTTCTGACCGAAAAGTGGAAAGCGGAATGCGGCGGCCGGCGTTGTCGTATTGATGTGCAGAGGTGAATATGCGGGAAGGAAAGACCGCGACGCTGGTTATTTAGATTTATTTTCAATCGCGATCGTACCACGGAAAACAACCTGGTTTCGCCCGACTGAACGAATTGTCCGTCGGTTCGGCCAAAGGCGAAGGATGTGAGATTGGGACCCAGGTCGGAGTCGGACGGCGCTCCGGATACTGTCATAGCCGCCTCGAAAAAGTGTTCCTCTCTTCTCTCTTCGCTCGGGAGTGGACATCCAAAAGGAAATGCGTGAGGCTCGAAATGGATCGTAGGACGACAGGAAGTGTGGTGGATAATTTAGAAAGAGTGAAGGAGTGAATGTAGAAATGCGAATCAGGTGAACGGAGGCGTCGGGGATACCTAAGCGGAGTCTCAAAAGGCTTTTTAGACACCTTGATCTTATAATAAGAAGGATATGTATGTACAGTGTCCACCACTAGTGATCCCCGAACCAGCTGTTCGACCGCTGTGATTCAATTGGTGAGCCGGACGGAAATCCCCCCCAAGAAGGTCCAGAGATAGAATCGGAAAGTGTTGTTCAAGATTGAAGAACGAGTCGCCCCCAGAACTACTTAATTTCCGTGTCAGCAAGCCCGTCCAGATGAGAAAGAGACTTATACCCCAGTTTCTGCCCACGCCAGGAGTTCAATTTACTCTACGGAAAGCGGGCACAGGCTGCGCGCTGACCATTTGCACCACCACCGCGATCGTCTCATCGTCTGCAGCGCCGGCCGTCCGCGTCAGACCCAGATCGCACATATAGTACTCCTCCCCCGCAGTGCCCTGCGGGAACACCGCATATATCACCGCATCCGACCCAGGCGGCACGGCGCTCGGCGCATCGGTTCGCGTCGTGTGCGGGAACGCGGAGTAGTCGACCCCGGCGCGGAGGGGGAGAGTCCCTGTCGCGAACCATTTGGCGCAGATCTGCGCCTTGTGGTCCTCGAAGTCCTGTCGCGCGACCCGAAGCGCGAACTGGACGTCCTCTTCCGGGAGGTCGGGTGGAGTGCCATCTGCGAGGAATTATGCGACAAGACAAATAAACAATCACGGGGCGTACTTAGCCGCGCATTTATGCGTGCGTCGCAGGGGCCGCTATGGGTATCCCACGCCGCTGTCTGGCATGCCTTGGAGCAGTACGCGGCTTCCCAACAGCGGCTGCACCGGAACTTTAAAGGTTGGCCGCACTGAAATTTTGCCATTAGCTCGTTGAACAACTGCAGGAGAGCCGATTTACCTTACTGCACGGGGAGCGGAGCTCTGCATCGCTCGCGAGCGCGATTCGAATCCGGGCGTACTGATCGAATGCGAGCCACACTCCCTGGACATTGGACAGCATGTCCTTCAAGTCGAGCGCCTCGAAGATGCCAAGCGACTTGTGAACCTGCCGCAGAACGGAGATATATATCAGGTATCGTGGCAAATGGACGGCGAGCAGCGCGAGAAACGCATCGAAGGCGGCCCGTTTCACGTCCAGCCAGGGATGCGCTTTGACCAACCCGACGAGTAGCCCGAACTCGAGAGAGCGGTTTAAAGAGGTAAGGCCGTCGCTGGCGATGTATTTGTGGAGATACTCGCATATCCGTGTCGTACAGTCCGCGATAGCCTCCGCGCCCGCAGACTCGAACGGTCTCGAGGTGAGAGCAACCAGGGCCTCTGTCACGACCCCAACAGAGTGCTGGGACAGCAGGATGACGTGCAGGGGCTTCGAGTGCATGCAAGCTAGATTGAGTAAGTTCGCGTGCATGTCGTGGATAACGGACGGTCCTGTGTACTGCGAAAGTACCGAGGTGCTTCTGCGGACATGCTCTATGCCCACATAAGCAATTTCTGGGTGCCCGAGACTGCCGTGCACCGCAGAAATTAGAAGTGAGCCGGCGGTGTCAGGATTGCGACGTGAAAATATGTAAGATTGCATCAGACCTGCCGCAGTGGGGGGACAGATCGCCGGGAACAGCTCCCCGAGCTGCGTCGACAGCTGGGCATTTAGGATTTCGAGCACCCAGAGTTGGACGACGAGGTCGGTCGCCTCGCGTGTTCTGTAGACCTGGGAGGCTAGCGCATCGATATCTGCATACATCTGCAGCAGAGTGACGATGCTGGTGAACGTCTGCGCAAGCGAGTCAATCTCAAGGGCCGCCGTCGATGGGCCCTTTCGCGCGAGTGCACGCGAGTAGAATCGCAGCCCCATGCACGTGGAGGGCCAGCAGGCTATCAGGCGTTGCATGATTTCGGGCCACAGCGAAGTCGAGTTATATCTGCGCACGATGGAGGCGATCACAGTAACGGCGGCACCTGCGAATTTGGTGTGGAAAACATCCATTAGAGAATGCTCCGGGACAGTATCACCGTATCGCGTGCCGAGAGGTGCAAAAAAGGGAAGAAGGGCCTCGATGGTCGTCACAGGTTCAAAATGGACAGCAGGGCATTGCTCGATTGCGTTGATGAGTTCCGAGAGAATATGGAGGGTCGCTTGGGGCTCCAGATTCTTGGACGAAGTAAGCAGCTGGGATTCGAATCAGTTCCACACTCTTTGATTGGAGACGATTGAAGACACATTGCGAACAATATCGACCACCGGACGTGGTCTCTCTTTCGAATTCATCCCACTGTCCGCTGTAGCTTGTTGTGGTAGGAAGAGAGAGTTACGGCTGATGGGATCAACTGTCCACTTGCCGCAACATATGCACACAAAGGTTGAATCAAAAAGTTGGACCTACGTATACGCGTGCCGACCGTTCGATTCCCCTCCCCTCCCTCGCGCAGTAGAGAATTTTTTTTTTGAAAACTCTTGACTTGGCGAAGGGAAACATAGCTCAGGTGGAGATAAATACTATCACCCCTCGGGGAGCTCGGACACTTAAAGAAAAATCACAGATATCATTTTCTGTGGGTGGTTGTGCAAGAATCTGAGTAGGTATGTCGATTTCTCTCTGTCATTTACCCCAGATTACATTGAAGATTTGTCTTAAACCGATCATTCCTCGTTGCACAATGTCAAAACTTTTGTTGGCTCTTGTTGTCCGAGCTCTAGATAAAGTGGTCCCCGCAAGATTGCCGCCCTCATACTTTGTGCATTGTCTCAAAAATACTTCCAGGGAGCAAGTGTCGTTCATACAGCCCCAGGGCGAGGCAATTCTTAACTGTTCGGACGACAGATCCAATTTCGCCGCCCAAAGTGAACTTTTGATACATTGCAAAAGCTGCATGTTATCTGAACTACCCAGAGCTTCCGATTAAATGCGTGGGGTATTTCAAAATCATATGGAGGTATTTTCTATGGGATGTAAGCTCCTGTTCGTGATTATACTACTCAAACATGGGCATTTTATCGTATTCTTAGGGGTGTAAACCTTTTTATCGTCAGGTGAAGGTGCATTGTGTCCAGGTCTCCAGTCTTTCTGTCCTAATTACCTAAAAGCGCTTTGGGGAATATAACGAGACCATAAACAAATGAAACAGCCCAGTAATGCCCGAGAAACTCTGATTGGTTTGTGTGATGGAGGTGTCTGACCTAGGGAGATCATTGCACCGCGCAGGCTACAATACACCAATGGTCCCGGAATTTTGCACAAGCACTTACTACATGTCCTCTGCGAGCGAGATACTTGGACGCAAATTTCATCAGCAAATGCTCCCCAGGGGTGCTTGAAATGCCGAATATCATATTGTTGGCACTTTCCGGGCAAGTATCATATCGGGAGGACACCATAAGTAGGCTGAATCTATCTACGGTTGTATCCCATGCAGTGGCAAGTATTTAGGCGAAAGACCTCGCAAAAAGACCTAGAAATGACTGAGTTATGAATATTTGTCCGAGCTCTAGGTTTGTCTGGAGTGATGGGGGCATAGTAAAGCCGTCAAGTTGGTGAGTTCAAGCAGAAATCTCAGGAAATCATCGAGGGGAATTATAACCAGCTTCAAGCTATACACGATGCAGAACTTGATAGACCGACCATATACCTTTTTAAAAAGCGAGAGCGGGCCGTACTTTACACTGGGGGCAAAGACTGACGCACCTGACTTTCAGGTGCGACCTACGCATGTGGTGCGTAGGTTGACAAGCACACTTACATAAGACAAACACGGGCTTTGTCCTGGCAGAGGGGTGGTCAAAGCCTGCCTTTGTCTAATGTAGGTACCTTTGTTGGCTGTGTGACCAGGTGCGCAGCACATGCCTAGGTCGCACCTGACAGTCAGGTGCATCAGTCTTTGCCCCTGGTGTTAGACAGGGCATTCCGTCGAAGTGTCGGTCTGGATAAAACCAACTTCCAGGAACTCCCACTCCACCGGGTCCAAATACAGGAATACGGCTCGGTAGCAGAGTGCCTGCATATGCGCTCGGTAAAACCACAGCCATGTTGCACTGCAGAGAATGCCCGTTCGAATCAGGCTCAAGTGGCATACGAAACACTCGAATCAAGCCCGAGCCATGCTTTCTTCCCCATGTTTTAAATACATATCTGTATCGAACTCACCCACCTTGATCAATCTCATCAATTCCCAAGGTGTAGGTAGCGGAGGGTGCGCATCACTTCCACAAAACCTTAAAGAGCGGACAATGCTTGATCCATTCAGCCCTGAGCTCATTCTTCAGTTCGCCTTCGATCTCGTTCGAAAACACTTGAAGGAATTCACCTTCCTGCTTGAGTTTCAAAATCGAAAAACGACTCCCGCTGACTCCCGGTACTAATAACGGAGTTCTGTTCAACTGCTTTTGCCTAGTAAGACGCACCTCATACAGCCATTTTTCAAATGGAACCCAATAAACCCACGTACAGCGGAGTATGCATGTTCGACTCAGGCCGGAGCTATTTCAACACTTTCCGAACACTTTTTCCCATTTCCTTTTACGCGCGGACACGAATCGCACCAAGGAATCGCATTTAACAAGGATTGTTCGATTCTCTGCGCCCGACGGTGGATTTGGGCCGGACCTTTGTAGATGACAACCTGTATCATCCGAGGGTCGAAGAGGCTACAACTTTCTTCGATCGCTCATGCAATACGTGAATTCTAACCCCCAGTATTAAATTTACGAACGACCCTGACGGTTCAAGATCCGTTAAAATCGCTATGTTCAAGTTGAGCCATCTGTGAGTAGTCTGAGTACAATTCGATGGAAAAGAGAATAGTCGACCCACTTAAACATCTTGGCTAAATCTGAGTAAGCACCACGCAATAGGTACTTGAAGGTTATGTTCTCGAACACTCGATTTACATTCCTGCTGCGAAAGGCGGCCACTACAGAGGCGGTAACTTACATCTTCATCCGAACCCCGTCGTCTTGCGCAATCTCCGCGTCCTCTCTTTCCGCTTTCTCCATCGCCTCCCGGGTTTTCTTGGAACAATTACCTCCGTTCGCGCAGATCGGTCGGGCGTAATCTTTGATGAGAGGATAGAAGGAGGTGAGATCGGATATGGGAGAATGGATCCAAGTCGTGGCGGGCTTTCCACAGCTGAAGCACTTCCATGGGTGTTTCAGCATGAGCTCGGGCTCGTGGGTCGCAACGACCCTCTTGACGAACGCGTCCCGTTTCGCTTCGTAGGCGTCGCGACCGCCTCGGGGTGGCCCCGCCATCAGACTGGCGGGAACCATATCACGCATATGAACGTATTCCGGAGCGTGGCCTTTCATTCGGACAACATACCCAACAGGGCGGTGTTCTTCCACATCGACGGATTGGAATTTTGCGCTGCTAGCACTTGATTCACGCATCTGTTCTCTCATCCGTTCCTAGTTTATATTCACAGGTGAGTGCTTGGGTAGCTTAAGAAAGAAAACGCGACGGACCTCGATGTCGCACTTCGGTCTTCCAGTGTAAGCTGGATCAATCACCCGTTTCTTATCATCGAGGTCATCGAGCGCTTTAGTGGCCTTCGCGAGACGATACTTCGCCTTTTCGAAGATGGCGGGATTGGTCGACATGGAAAGGAGAGCTATATGGCAGTCGTCTATGCAGCGCTGATACTGTCCTATTTCGACCAAGTGTTCATTAATTTTGGAATTTTCGCTCACCGAGATGGCCGATATATTTTCTTTTGAATTGTCGTGATTTTTAACGGCCGCAACGCATCACCTGAACACTTGGTCGAAATGGTACAGTACTCCCCTGTTGAATTAATCGTCAGTTCTTTTGCTGCCACACGAACAGATCAGAATTGGCACTCACCCAGATTGAGATAACACGCAGCGCGATTGCACCGCGCGATACATATCGTGTCGTGCATAACGCGGTCATCGTACTGGTTTATTATGCTGGAATGTAAGGCCTTTTGATACTCTTTTGCGCGAAAATGGGCATTAGCAGTTTCCTTGATTTCCAGGGCCTTTGCCAAGGCCTTTGCTGAAGGCCAAGATAGCATAGTTTCGTCAAGAAGGTTCACAAACAAGAAGACCCACCGTTGTCGGCATAGAACGTAGGCCCAGTGTGCGCCATTCCGAAGAATTTATACGCGATTGCAGGTTGAGGGTGGCAGAGCTGGCCCGGGTGTCGAGGGGACAAAGATGGAAAGCTGTGCATTTATTTGTCCTGATTTTCGGCAGGGCCTTTCTGTCCAGCACCCATCTTCCATGCGAATGCCTGTAAGGTGCGCAATATCCTGAGGTTCAGCATCTAGGAGGCTAAAATAGCTATTCAACCGTCCGGGATCATCCTTGATTCACTCGACCATCACAGCTGCCAGCAGCTGCCAGTGTCAAGATTTGTGTCAAGGTCTTGCGTCATAACTTGCAGACGTTGGACAGAACCTTTTAACCTCTTCGCCCTGCCAACACTCAACCCATTCAAGGCCTCACCTCTCATGGCCAGTCTCCTCGCCCAAGAACTGATTGACCGCATCATTGACGCTCTGGCTGACGACCACGACATACCGAGCCTCTTCATCTGCTCTTCTCTAAGCCGTGTCTGGCTTCCAAGGAGCCGCAACCACATTTTTCGCGACTCAAACCTCACGTACGAAAACGAGCCCATTCTCAAGGAAATGTTGGATTCTCGGCAGTGTACCTTTATTCGGGACGTGCGCTCAATCAATGTAGCAACCCCTTCGTGGGATGTATTGGGGCGCCATGTTGGGGCACCCGGCAGCTTCGCCCACCTTGTGCCCATTATATGCTCCTTCCCTCTGCTCCACCGCATTGCCATAAAGTGCCATTACGACATTTCCGACGACCACTCTGCACAGCGTCTCTGTGACAAATGGGGCACATGCTGCGCCGATATTGACCTGGCTTCGAAGAGCAGATCATTTCCGTAACATCGACACGCTCGCATTAGTCCGGATCCCTACCACAGATCTACCTATAGTCCGCGACCGCGAGACGCTCCAGAGTCTATCTGCCTCCCTGCATCACCTTGAACTCGGCCTTGGTTTGAAATGCCAAAATATCAGTAAGTATGTCAATGCCTATACCACAGCCTGAAGTGTCGCATTCCGACTATGCGTAGATGGCCTGGAACATACCTTCAACCTCTCCGCACTCCACCATCTCACAAGCATCTGATTTCAGGACATGATGCTCGCCTTTGCACACTTGAGCCTTGGGCTTCTGTCCTACGAGCGCAGTGTGATACCGATTACCTTGAACATAACCGCTCCATCGCTCGAACGCGTGGCGTTCAATATCCACGGTCGTGGCGGAGAAGGCTACCGCTGGGTCGACTGGGGAAGCCTCGACGCATTCCTCGCGCACTTTCTCCTCATGAAGACGGTGGAGTTCGAGACCCATTTCGAGTACGCCCGGGCGAGCGCTTATCTGCATGCGACGCTTCCGCTCTTGAGTGCAGCAGGGGTACTCAAGATGGAAGATGCATCAGCGCGGCCACAGCTACGTATTTGACCAATTCACAGTAGCTGAAGTAATGGACATATGTAATGGACTGCCCAGTTCGGATAGTCAGTAATAACCAAAGTGTGTACTCTATTTCTTACTCTGTATAAGCGGATGGGAGTTAGTGATTCCCGAGTTTGAAGAACAAGTGGACGAGTCAAACAAATCGGTGAAACTTAGCATTGGGAATTCAAGTCGGTGGCTCTGCGAAATGCATAGCTGGCTCCGTACACTGCGGGTCCAAACATTCTGGCATTGTATAGTAAAAACCCCATTCGGTGAACATGGGGCGGCATATTACAGTTCGATCAAGAGTCCGATTGAATTAACACACAAAACACAGTACAAAACCAGAAACCGCCGCACAACTGCAAGCTCAGAAGCACTCTACAAAAGGAGAGGGGGCAATGAGTGGAGGTGAAGGTCGACTGCAAGGCAAGACATACTGCGGTGGATGATGCTAGGACCGGACTCGTCGTACTCCTGCTTGGTGACCCACATGTTCTGGAATGTGCTGAGGGAGGAGAGGATCGAGCCGCCGATCCAGACAGAGTATTTGCGCTCCGGGGGCGCGACGATCCGAACCTAAGTGGCCGTTAGTGACGTATCCGGCACATTGAAGGAGCAAGAAACGGACCTTGATGCTGGAGGGCGCCATGGACACCAACTCCTTCTGCATGCGGTCCGAAATACCCGGGAACATGGTGCTGCCGCCGGAGAGGACGACGTTGGCGTACAGGTCGCGACGAATGTCGAGGTCGCATTTAAGGATGGAGTTGACGCTGCTCGTACATTGGTCAGATTCGACAGAGAATTTTTGTGCAAGAAGCGTACGTAGTTTCATGAATACCCGCCCCCTCGAGCCCAAGCATAGAGGGCTTGAAGAGCGCTTCGGGAGCACGGAAACTAGTTTCCCGGTTAAAAGAGACTGATCGAGATATGAGGCAATGCTTACCGTTCATTGCCGATGGTGATGACCTCCCCGTCAGGCAGCTCATAGCTCTTCTCCAATATGGACGACTCCGCCGCGGTGCGCAACTCTTGCTCGAAATCTAGCGCGACGTAGCAGAGCTTCTCCTTGATGTCCCGCACGACCTCGTGTTCCGCCGTGGTCCTGAACTTGTATCCCCTCTCCCCGAGATTTTTCACAAGGCATTCCGTCAAGTCACGCCCTGCGAGATCCAGCCGCTGAATAGCGTGTGGGAGCGAGAACCCTTCATAGATTGGCACCGTGTGCGAAACGCCGTCCCCCGAGTCCATGACGATGCCGGTGGTGCGCCCCGAGGCGTAAAGGGACAGTACGGCCTGGATCTGCACGTAGAACGCGGGGACGTTGAACGTCTCAAACATGAGCTGCGTCATCTTCTCTCTGTTCGCCTTGGGGTTCAACGGCGCCTCGGTTAGAAGGACGGGGTGTTCCTCCGGCGCGACGCGCAGCTCGTTGAAGAAGGTGTGATGCCAAATCTTCTCCATGTCGTCCCAGTTGGTGACGATCCCGTGTTCGATGGGGTATTTCAGGGACAAAATACCGCGCTTGGCCTGGGCCTCATCGCTGTTCTACGATAAGAACTGTCCTCAGCAGATTGACGGGAGACTTACCCGATGTACGAATCCTTGTTACCGAACCCTACCATGACGCCTGCTTGACGAGGACGGCCGACAATGGAACTGGAAAGAACGTCAATGATGAGGCGGACGAATTTGAGGAAAACTAACGGGAAAACAGCCCGAGGTGCATCATCGCCTTGTGTGCGCCTTTTGTTAAGATTGAACGCAATACAAAAGAGAAAAGACAGTACCAGAGACTGCGAAAAAAAGATGTTAGACACGACACATAAGACAACAAATCAACACCTACATCCAGCTTTGCACATTCCCGAGCCATTATCGATGACCTGCAGAATATATATGGATAAGCGTCTGGCAGACAAAATCTGGGATGATGACGTACGAGCGCTGCGATTTCATCGTCGGACATTCTAGTAAAGCGTAGTGAGAGTCGATTCGAAAGTGAGCGAGAGGTTGATTGAACAGTGAGTGGCACCTTACCATCCTCTAGTCACTGGCTTATATAGGCCAATGGGCTGCGACGAGGCTGCGCCCTGCGACCTGCGGGAGTCTAAAATCGTAAGGAGGAGCAGTCTCGCAGTTCAGGTAGTTGCGCCCGTAGCTCCCGCAGCGCTAGAATGTCGGACTGACTTAGCTTACGTCGAAAAGGAGAGCTGAGGCCCATTCAGACTGTCAGTGTCTATAGCGTTTCAAGATATGCGCAGCTTTCACGGCAAGAGATTCCCCTTGTATATAACAACCAGAATCAATTCAGGATTGGATCCAGGTTGAGCACTTAGCAATGTTCAAACTCGAGTTAGACTGGCACGGGAATTTTGCGCTTGGGGAACGCGAGAGGGATGCTAGACTACGGGTGCCAAGATGAAAGCAAGAGATGGCAGACAGCATTTCCAGCTAGACAGCAGCGCAGCTATTTCCCCTTGGTTTCCGCAGCAACGCAGCTTACTGACGGTAGTTGACGGGTGACGGAAGTTGTGTGGCACTGTCGTGATCTATGGTGGACTGTTGATCTCCGGTGTTAGCCGAACACTGCCACAGTTTCAACTTGCTCTCAACCACCATGTCCGGCGAGGGAATATCCACCTCCAACCCATTTGATGCCCTGCTCGAGGAATCGAGAAATGACCCCGTGTGTTCTCTGCGCTTCCATGAGCTCATTTATCCTTTATTCAACTTTGAATTGAACAGGTAGGTAGGTAGGTAGGTAGGTAGGTAGAATTACACGGCCGGTCCCGCTTAGGAACGCCGGGGCCCAGGAATTATCTAAGTGTACAGGAACAAGCGCTACGAAGCGCACCGCACAACGCGCAACGCAGAACAAAAGGCAATTTTTATTTCGCCCGAATTCAAGGGTTTATTAATAGATCCAATACTCTTGCGCCTGGAGGACCCGAGTGTCGAGCCTGGGTTCGTGGACACGCGCAACTCAATGAATTTTATTGCGCGGCCTCCAGCAAAGGTAAAGGCGCTGATACGAGAGTGCCAGGAGCGGCTGCTGGATGTTGTTCCGAGTATGCAGTCCTCCCCTCCAGGTATTCTCCATTAAATGGATTAACAGACATCTGGACGGTCCCCGAAACGGCCCTCCACATCACAGCCCTCGAGGTAGCACACTCCCGCACCGCGGACGAGATCGCGGCTCTCGTCCCGAAGCTACGCGCTACCGCTCGGGCGATTATGAACCACCCACTTACCCATCGCACGCGCCTCGTCCGACCGGTCCTGTCCTTCGACACCTCCGCTCTCGCGCTCTCGTTCCTCCCTGCCCCCGGGTCCGACGGTTACACGTACCACCACCTCCGTCGAGACCTCTTCGACGCCGCACGCGCAGCGGGCGCGGAGCTGCACAGCCAGTACTTCGTTCCCAGCGCGCACGTAACCATCGGGCGGTTCATCCGCGTGGAGGATGTCTGCACCGAGGGCAACGTTGATCCGGAGATGGTGCGCAGGCTAGTTGAGCGGATCGATGAGCTTAACGCGTGGTTGGCGCACGAAGTTTGGCCCACAGATGGGGGGGAATGGGATGTCGGCGAGGAGACGGGGCTGGAGTGGCGCATTGGTCTGGTGTGGTATGGATGCGGCGGAGAGACACTCATGGTGGGGAGGGTTGAAGATGCGAGATAATACTGTTGCAACACTTCGTCGAGTATCTCGTATTTAAACCAGAAGTAACGCACGGTACTTGTGCAGTTGAACCTGGAGCTTCGACCCTCCGTCTCGATGGAGCGTTGGTACATTATGAGCAAACGAGGGCCTTCGTATCACAGGTGCTACATAGATACAGAATACATATTCTCTCTTTCTTAATCAAACTTGTACACTGCGCCAAAAGTCAGGTTCCAGCCCCGCGAACAAAGCAACGAAAAAGCACGCACCACATGCCCCCGAGCTCGGCCGTGTCGCGAAGATCACCTCGCTGAGCGCCTCGCCCTCGAGCCCCTTGTACGGCGGGTATGTCTCGCTGACCTTCTTGATGAACGAGTCGACCTGGCTCTCGGGCACCAGCGAGACGGTGCAGCCGCCCCAGCCCGCACCTGGACCCAGTCAGTGATTAGGAAAGGCGGGGTGCGCTCGACATACCAGTGAGCCGGCTCCCATACGCGCCTGCGTCGCGCGCGAGCTGGGTCAGCTGGTCCAGCTCCTCGCAGGAGCACTCGAAGTCGTCCGCGCAGCTCGTCTGCGACTCGTTCATTAGCCGCCCCAGCTCCGGCAGCGCCGCGAGGTTGCCGTCGACGGCGCCTGCTTCCGCCGTGTCGAGACACAGCTTGCGGAACTGCAGGACGCGCAGCGCCTCGGAGCACACGTGCCTCGCGCGCTTGTACAGCTTGAAGTGCGTCGCTTCCACTGTGAAAAATGGTCAATAAAGGACACACTTTTCTTCTTATAATCTGAGTTCACCTTCGACCCACGACATGTACACCTCGTGGAACTCCTCAGGAGCGAGCCCCGACATCGCGACCATCTCCTCCATCGTCGCGCCGAACTCGGCGTCTGTGCTGCCAGGCGGCTTAAGCTGCTCCACCGCTTCTGCCATCTTGGCCAGCACGTCCATCAGCGCGGCGACGTCCATCCCCGTCCCGCCTGGCCCTACGTCCGCCTCGGAGGTGAGCCGGCCCACGACCTCGCGGAACGTGATCTTCTCGCGCGCACCGACGGAGACGCCGAGCGCCCTCGCGAGAACGCGCGCGCCGACGAGTGTCTCGACGACGCGCAAGTTGTACCCCTTCTTCGCCGGTGAGTGCCTTGTCCGAGACCTTGAGGGAGTGCGCGCAGACGAGGACAGCCCCGCCTGCGCGGATATTGAGACATTATACAGATAACAGCGAAAAAAAAAACTTGCCTGGGAGTGGTGTTGGCGACGCAGTCAGGGACGGGTAGAAGGTGATGTATAGGACGGAGGATGGGACAGACATCACGGACGCTGCTTGGTCCATGCTACGATTCATCAAACACTGCAAGAAATAAAAATTGTCGGAATTCACCCTCCGCTGTTGACCCCTGAACGCGAGTTAATTTATTTGAGCGGGGCAAAAAGAAATGGAGGGGCTCACCGACGCGCTTCTCGTTCTCCATCGACATCTTTACGAGCTCACCTTTTGTAATTTTTTCGGCGCTATCTTCCAGCTGCGTTCCTGCCATCAGCAAAAAACCTAGGCATTTTTAAGCGACCAACCTTCCCGTTGATCGCGAGGAAAGTCAGCGTGCTCGCGACAACCATGGCGGCACTAGAGGACAAACCGGATCCCGCGGGAACAGATCCGGTCACAAGCAAGTCCACAGGGACGGGATGCACCTCTGAGCCTGTAAAATGATTCTCCAGGACTCCCTGATATTCGTCAGGCCAACACGGAAAAATCAGAACCACTTAAACGCACATAATACCCCGCTTTGACGTAGTTTTCCCACCGCAACTGCTGCGGGATATCCAAATGCCAGCCCTCGACGTGCACTGCTTCATCGATGTCGCTGGGCTTCGCCTTCGGCGCCGGAGCGAAGACTTGGCGGGCGTACTTCGGGTGCAGATTCTCGGCAATGACATTCCCAGGCGCATGCGGCGCCTCATCCGCGGGTGGAGCCGTGGGCGCACAAGCAATGAGGATGTCTCGTTCTATCGCTGCCGGCAGCACGCCAAAGAGTGCGTAATCGATGTGCTCCCCTAAACGCGCCGTCTAGTAGGGGCATACTTGGACAATTCCGAGCTTACCGATAAGACTGAATCGATGTGAGGGCGGTCCATACAAGGAAGCAGCCCACTTACTTGACGCGCCCCGGTGCTCGTGCGATGTATGCTGGCTTCCTCCCAAATCGCGTTTCGAACTCCTCAGCGAGAGTGGTCCAGCGCTCCGCATGATTCAGGGAGGTCCCCAAGCTTGCGTAGAGGTCTGTGAGATTGGTGTAAGTTGGGATGGGTTCCTGGGCAGACATCGAGGTAGACAACCAGAGGTCGGACCTTTGATCTTTGGCCAGATCCGCCGAGATCAGACAATTGCGATGAGCATGTGCTTCGCGTACCACCTGACCAAGTACTTCCGGACCGGTTCAAATTGGGTTCAAAACGGGAAGATTTGCTAGTGGTTCGTCTTGGGCGGGTGTATGTCCAAGTCAAAGCTGGGACGCGCGGTCCAGCTTGAAGGATGAAAAGAAAAAAAGAAGTTGAGGAAGCAGCAGCGACGGAAACGGATAGGGGTTCCACCGCCACTGATGATCGATTAATTGCAGAGAAGAAAATATCTCAATACGGCATGGGACACAGAAAAATTTCTAGTTCGTCGAAACTGGTTGGAGTTGAAAAAAAAATGTGTAACTTACATGGTTATACCGGTTCAGGAGTGTGAAGTTTGGCACCTGGAAGTGAGAGGCCGTTATTCCACTGTGCGCCGGGATCTAAGTAAATCCTTCGTTCACTGCTGAGTGGGTCCCTCAAATGATTCGTATACGAAGAACATGGCACCAACATGGCTCGCCTGAGTCGGACACTTGTGGACAGCCACCGAGAACTTGAAGCCATTCATGCTCAGACCTAAAATCCAGAACGGGATGGTCCAAGGTGGAAATGATAAACGGCTGTCGGTATCATGCGTACTCGTCATTTGGAACCATTTGTACTATAATCGTCCGCGCGATCAGAGAGCAGGTTTTGAATCTGAGCCCAGCTGAGGCAACGAAAGTTTGTGTGAGTGCTGCCTAAACTGCCTGATCAACGAGTCTCTGATTTCGGCGACAAAAGAAAAAGAACTCGGTGCTACGCCGCTTCGATGGAACGGGAACGTCGCGTTGAATGGTCCGCCGTTCACAAACTAGTCTAACTGATTTCCTAGACAAATCTGGTCAATGATCATCGGAGAAATGCTGGAGAGAAAGTTGGACCGAGTCGAGAGGGAGGGATGATGAGCGCTCATGTATATTGTAGGAACTCAATAACTCGGTTAATGAATAATGTTAAATACTTACCGGTCCCTATGGTCGACTTCATCATATTCATCGGCAAGAGATATGTTCGAGCTGGATGATGAGGGGGGTGGAGGCTCGGTGTGCTCTCAAATACGTGTTCTTCTGCCGGTAACTGTCGCAATCGGTCGACTCGGAAGTGTCGGGGAAAATGGGTAAATCGGGAGATGCAGGACAGACAGCAGAAGAATCGAAAACTCGGGAGAATGACGCAGCAGAGGAAGTACTTAGTAACTTACGAGGACCAGGCGGAAAATCGCGAGGTGTCGCGAAAAATAACATGCGCACGACTCCGAGTCGGAGCTGTTGCCAACTTGAGTCTTGTGGAGCTGTCACCAGCTGTAGCCAGCTGTATTGTTTTGGATATCGGATTCAAGTTGATATCGGACCTGATCGGACAAAAGGAATGAAACGCCATTATAAAATCGGCAGTGTAACGCAAAGAGCGTGAGCGTGTCCCAGGCACGTCGCAGCGGACGTCAAGAGTGCGAGTTGAGTGCGAGAAGTGGTTGCTGCAGCACCGGCCGGAATCCGAAGACCAACCGAAGACGGATCAATTCTTCATCGTGTAGTGACGTCACTGTCATAGCCGCGCTTCTTTCAGGACGACCACAACTTGCTCTGATTTGGCTCCGATGCAACTCGGGCAATTCTTTGCTTCAGTATCTGTTGACGGTGCGGAGCTATCAGAGTATGCCGTAGAATGCTCTGCGGATGGGACCGAAGCAAAGTGCTGGATCCCATCCCAGAACGGCAAGGTATGTATGTGTGCATGCTGGGAAATCAATGTCTTATGCAGGAACACTATACATAGCAATTTCGCGTCGACTTCAAGAATATGGATGCAAGAGAAGATTTTCTGGTGGAAGGTGTAGTCACAGTCGATGGTATCAAATTTGGCGGCAGAGACTTGAAGATTCGCGATCGTGGCAGCCCTCATGTCAGCACAAGCAGCCGCGATAGCGTTGCGGCGTCACCTCATACACGGAGACCGCTAACCTTCAGCAAGCAAGCTTTAACCGGTTCGTAAATATGTTTACCCGCCGAATTGCCGTATCACCTGTTTTTTAACTTCCTACAGATGACGACGCATACTTAAATGCTAATATTTCGCCGCACCTCGGAATTATCAAGGTCGTCTTCGCTCAGGTGCCAGAACCTTTAGTCATAGCGCCAGGGTGGATAGAGTCACCAAGCTTTGAGCCATCTATCTTGCACGAGCGGTCGAAGGAGGCTACGGGTCACTCAGTACAGTCAGACTCTTTTCGGCCTTCGGAGGACGTAGTCCTGTTTCTCATTTGTCATCCAATGCAGATTAGGCCCACAATTTCGCAGTCGTCTCAACGTACGGGCGAAACCACGTGAAAATATCAAGGAGCTCGTTACCTTCATTTTCAAATACCGCCCAATTGGTGCGATTCCTGCCCGTGCCTGTGCAACGTCGTTCTCATTTCATCTCAGAATTCCTTAGAGCTGAAGGCATCGCGCCACCCGTAACCAGGGAGGAAAGGGCCGTGGCCCCGACGGACGTTCTAGATTTGAGTATGGACGTGGATACGGACGAAGAGGACAAGAATGAGATCGAGAAACTCGAGGTAGATTTGTTAGTATAACGCTGGCGACGCTCACTTCCTTTCACAGGCGCGCCTTGTCGAATTGAAGAACAAGAATAAACGAGTCAAACGAGAGCCAAGCGAAGGGAAGAAGAAAGTTAAGATCGAAGGACCGATCTTCAAGCCCGGCGAAGTCATCGACTTGACTTGACTGTATTGCAGTCGTTTCTCCTGGTTAGGTAGATGAGAAAGTATTTGCGGCTCGGTATGATTCTTGAAAATATGGTTCGCGTCAGGACCCGTTTCTAATTTTCTAATTCTGTTTATTTCTACAATGCGAACTTTATTTCGTGGTGTTAACCCAGCTGACATGATTCAGAATATACGTACGGATTCAAAGGGACCCTCGTCGTCGCTCGGAGCACCATGTTCGGCAGCGAGCTTGTAGTCCTCGTGTCGGCGAGCGTGATGATTGGTTCGCCTTTCAAACAGTATGCCACAATGGATTTCATCCCCATACACGCAGAATGCGCTTTCGAACCAGGGTGTTGTTCACGTGACGATTTCAACCAAAGGTTCAAAGTAGGAAAAAAAATGTTATGAGGATCATTGTAAATTGGAAGTGTCTCGCATATTTGTAGACGTCTGAGAGCACACAGATCACCCTTTACCATGGCAACGGTCCCTCCTTCTCCGAATACGTCCCAGTCTCGCCGTCGTTCTCGAGGGTCGCCAGCCGCACCGCGCCTACCGCGGCATCCTCCACCGTTCCAGGTCCGCTGTGGTGATTAAAATCTGTCGCCGTGTATCCAGGATTGTGGATATTGACCTTCCATCCCTGCGCTCTGAACCTGCTCGCGTAACCCAGGGCGAGCATGTTCATTGCCGCCTGAATCGATACAAATTACAACCCATGGAAAGGCTGAGCAAGGCGACTATGCTCACCTTGCTGCACCGGTACGCTGTGAAACGCGCGTCATTGTACCGTCCCTTGGGGTCAGCGAAGAATGCCAATGAGCCCAGGTCGGAAGAGACGAAGACGAGGCGAGGGGCGGCGGATTTCTCAAGGAGGGGGATGAACGCTTCGGTGGTGGAGGCGGCACCAAAGACATTAACGGCGAAAGTCTGCTCGAACATCGCGCGGGTGGGAGGCTCGCCGGTGAAGCTGTCCAGGGAGATGCCGGCGTTGTTGATCAGGACGTCGAGACGGCCGAACTTGGATTTCACAGTCTGCGCTGCCGCCTCGATGGACCGGTCATCGGCGACGTCGATGGTGAGGGCCTCCACAGATAAACCTTCCTTCTGCAAGGTTTCTGCAGCCTTCGCTCCACGTTCAGCGTCTCTGCATCCCATCAGGATGTGGTATCCCTTGTGCTGAGAAGCGAGCTGCTTTGCAATCTCGAAGCCGATGCCTTTGTTGGCACCGGTAATAAGAGCAATTTTTGTCTCTGCGGCGATGGAAGCCATGGTTGGATGAGAAGAAGGAGGGATGTCTCTGAGCTTCGGTGCGCTCGCGCTCTTATCCCACACAATTGGACAGTGGGGCTGAGCCAAGATTATGGCTGTCAGTGTACTGAATTGAAAATGGTGGAACTGGCTACGCCCATCGTAATCCCGCACAGACCTAAAGGCCTGAAGTCTGTTTCTCCACCACGGGATACGGGATGAGGGATACGGGATGTCTTGCATCAATCTTTGAATCCAAATCGGGGCACGGCACGACCGCTGGCCGTACAGTCTCCTCCTGTCTCCTCACGGTCCCCGCGGATCACCGAATGCCCCGGGACAACGTAAGTTGTGGTACTTGCTCTAGGAAGGACGGATTTATGGCACCCTCGGCTGAGATAAAAATCCTTAAGTAGGCCGCTCCTGACGATGGCATTCAACATTAATTTCCAGGATTCAACCATGGGGTTGAACATGCGGTTGAAATTGTGGTGATCTGCAGGCGGGCAATGAAGTCAACTTTGTAGGTTCCTTTTCTTGTGGCGTTCCGTGTGAAACGTGAACCCGCTATTTAATAGAGGGCGCAAGTTGGTATTGTCATTCGCGCGCATCTGTCGGAATCACTGTCAAAAATTTTCAATAGACCTCCTCGTGACTCTCACGAAAAAAGGCAAATTTGATTATTGCTATACAACAGGATAGAAGACGGTTGGCTCTTGAAATTCGTTCTCAGATTAATAGCTATAATAGAAATTTTCGCTATACATCGCCTCGTCAGGCTTCCCGAACTCGTCCTTCAGCTGGATGAGACTCTGGTCTATCCACGATGAAAGGTCTGTTCGTATTTTCACGTCAGATTCCGGGCGAGCAATAATGGGATTTTGGAGAACGAAAATCGCGCAACGCACCGTCTGGCCGCGCCTGCATACCCTGCACGGCGTCATTGTAGGACATCGTCGGCGGGAACACTGGATAGTTCGGAACCGACGGGTCCGCAGCGGGGACAGCGAGGGGCATGAACGGATCGACGCTCCCGCCGAGCGGCGGGGCGAACGAGTCGAACGAGAGCGCCGCAGTCGTCGGCGCAGGCGACAGGGAGTGCGCGCTGGCGGGCGACGCGGCGCTGGACGGCGTCGAATCGCCGCCGTCCGTGGCCATGGCCTGGTTCGCGTTCGAGTTGGAGTCGGAGCGTACGGCGGCGGGGCGCCGCTGCCGCTTGGCTAGCGGCGCGGCCAGCAGGCCTTCGAGGAACCGCGCGTACAACCTGGGCCCGTGCTTGTCGTCGACGGAGACCTCGGGCGATGCGAGCAGGTTGATCACGCTTTTCACAAGCCCACGGACTTCCTTCCGCTTGTCGCCCGTCAGGTAGGACGCAAACTTGGGTTGCAAGAACTGAAAGTGAAACGTTGGTTTCACTGATTAGGGCAAAGGACACGGAATAGGAAGAGGCACAGACCTTGACGAGCATCGAAGCAGCGAACGTAACGAAAATGCTCACACCTATCGGTCCGTGACGAAGATAGACCCTTTGCGCTGGGCCACCACCGAGATCCTGCACGGTGGCCGAGACGACATCCGACGCCGCAGCCAGGCACTGGAGCGTCGCGCATAAACGAAGAAGAACTGGTGTGGCTTTCGAGCAAACAGAATACTCACCCGCTCGAAGAACGGATTTTCGCCCGTGTTATTTTTGGCAAACGCATGTTGGAAGCCAAACGACAGCGCGACCAATCGCCCATAGCTGAACGCGAGCTTCAGCATCCCGCAGCGGTACCGATTGTGCGGATGCGTCCTGTCGGTCTGGTCCAGCACGAGCCGCCACTTCTCTGCGAGCTGTTTGAGCTCCTCGTCCGTCTCCGTTGCAATAGCCTCAAAGTCGACGTTCTGGCAAACAGTCAGTACAGTCCATGGAGGATGAAATGCACGTTAAGGGGGCGGCCAACCTTATTCAGTCCCGTAGGCGTGGTCGGGTCGCTGTAGATTTTTGCCATGAAGGCGCCCATGACCTTCAGGTCCGCATTATACCCGGAGATGTGGATATCAGAGTGGACGATGTTGTACGGGGAGCTGCGCCACCAGTCCTCCGCATGCGTGGCAATGTAGTCGGTGTTGCGGATCGTCGGCGCCTTGCCGTACTCGGACCCCATCGAGCGGTCGAGGTTGAAGCAATGGAGCCAGGTGCGCGTCCGATTCAACATCTCCCGCGCATGGATCTCATTGAGTGGCGTCGCGGTGCTGGGCAGATGCAGATTGAGGTCGGTCGCCATCCTGCGTCGAGGGGCGAGATGAGTGAATGCGGTTGACGGCAGCAGCGGGTTGGGACTCACCGGATGGCGAGGCCAAGATAGATCCACCCGCGGTCCTCGTCCCAGCGCCGCGCGGGGACCGGGTACGCCGCCATCAAAAGGTAGCCTTGGCAAAGATCGACGGATTTCTGGCCGGTGGTTAGCGCGTTACCTGCGACCATCTGCGCCAAGCGCATGGCCCGCGGATAGATTTCGGGCCGCTCGGTGTAGAATCTCGACGCGAGGGCGCAGACTGCAGACAGCGGTTGATCACTCCCCTACGGGAAGCAAACAGGAAATAGGGACGCACCGACGGTAAACAAGAAAGGGCTGCGAAAGAATGTCTTCTGCGGCGTGTGAAGAACAGGATCCAGGGCAGATACCGAGATATTCATGGTTTGAAAGTATCTGCCAAATGTCATTGTCGACACGTGTAGGGAGTTGTGGTTCCACGTACATATCAAACAGTTTCTCAGCTTCCTGGGGTGCTATGAGACCGCTACTGAAGATGTGGGGAGCGGGTGGGCCGCCACCCAGCGGCCTGCTTCGCCCGGGGTCCGGGATAGGATCTACCGAGAGTCAGAAATGGGCGATTTGATCTAGTTGAAGAACAGACTTGATCTGAAGAAATCAGCATTCGCTACGCCCAGCGCCGCTGCACCGTCCTTGGCCTCCGGATTCTCCGCTCTAGTCTTTAGGCTGAGGTTCGCCATCAAGCCGAACGCACTTGCTTCGTTGGGCAGCGTCGCGAGCTTCGCACCTGCAGTATCCCTGCCTCGAGCGGCGATGGAATGATCGCGGCTCCGCCCCCGGTGCGAGACTTCCTCGCCCCGCGTGTCGATGACTTCGATGTTGTATTCCGAGTCATCGCTGTCCGCCACGTCCTCAAACTCGCTACTGCTCGAGTCCTCGGCGTCCTCCTTGACCAAATAGCTCTTCAGGATCCCTGCGCCGCCCATCCCGATGAACCCATCGAACTCGGCGAGACTGCCTCGAGCCTTGGCGATCCAATCTGCAACGGCCTTGGCGGATGAGTCTGGGTCGGTGCCGTAATCGGACGTGTTGACGGAAGGGGACGAGTGGACGGGCGAATGGAGGCTGGTGGGGGGCAATGCGTCTGCGGTGGAGGAATTGGCGAGTTGCGATTGACCCTCGAGCTGGCTCATAAGCTTCTGAATCTGCGCTGCCTGTTCGCGAATCTGGTTCAAGAGGAACTCGCGTTTTCTAGACCAAGGATTGGGTTTTCATAATAAAACATCGGCAGCAAGGACACGCACGGAGGTGATACACGTTTCTTGCGTCCAGGTACTACGCACTCGTTCCCGCTGTTGAGACACTTCTTGCACGCATCGATCTCCGTATCGAATTCGCATTTCACTTTGAGGGTCTTGCACCGCGCACAGGCTCCGCCGGCGGATCTGAGCCAGAGGTCAGTCGCGCTGAGTCATAAAAGTCGACCACGTACAGTTTGGCACGCCTACGTTCCTCCTCGACATCACCCCCCTCGTCCATATCGTCGTCCCCGGCCTCGTTGGGCTTCGCGACGCGCCTGCGCTTGACCTTGGGCTGGGGCTGAGACGCGGATCGCGACGGCCCGCTTGCGATGGACGTGGATCGCGATGGCCCGCTTGGCGGAAATGGATTGGGAGGGGGCCTGATAGCGGCGTTTGAGCCGAGTACCGCGAGCGGGGGCGCCTGCGGCGCGAAGTTGTACGTCGCAGGGCTGTACTCGGGTTGATCGGCATAGTTGAGGAAGGCGGCGTATTGGGCAAACGATGAGAAGTTTTGCGAGGGCGGGGAGGTGTAGACGGCGTGAGCCTGGGATGGATCGAGGGGGGCGGATGGATTGTAAGGTGAACGGGTCAGGGAGGAGCTCCTGCTGTTGCTCCGGGATGGATGGAGGGACCCGGGCTGGCTGGGCGGCAAGGGGGTGAACTGCGCAGCGTCGAAGGTGTCAGCGTTGGACTGGTACGAGTCGGCAAAGTATTCCTGGTCGAGATGGATGCGGGGCTGGGGGTACTGGCCCCATTGCTGCCCGCCCGCGTTGTAGGAGTTAGAGTCAGACATGGGGGAAAACGCGCCCACCAGGCGCTAAAATTTGAATCTCTATCCGCCATGTGGTCATGATTACAATCACAAATGATCGTCGCAATCATTTGATCCCTGTTTATGGAATTCGCCCCTGTTAACTTGGCGCGCACGTTGAGCACTCACCTAACGCCCAGAGGGGCCGCCGTCGAGTGTCCAGACCTGAGATTGAACTCGAGTGGCAAAGGAGGAGTCGGCATTGATCATTCAACACTGCCTCCAACATGCGTCTCAGCCGGGGCCAGCCAAGTCCGCACAGCAAGGAGTCAAGACGAGTACCTGTATGAATTGAAAGATGGGCGTTATTAGACAAAACCCCGATGGCCATGGATGACCATCGGTTTTCTCCATGGCCATCGGTGGCCATACATGCCCATTGATGACCATCGGTGACCATCGGTGCTCATCAATATCCGTTGACCCCTAGAATAGTTTTCCGTGCTGTTCTTTATTTGCACGTTAATTTCGACACTGCTTGAGATTCCATCTATGTCAGGACGAGGCGAATGACAACAGCGCATAGAAGCGCGCCGGAGTCCCAGCTACGGAGTGATATGAGCTTGGGGATTTCGAAATTTCGGACCAAGGAACGGATTTCTGCACACACATTGCATTCGCAGAGGATGATATTCCGGTAGTTGATGTGCGGGCGGCATCAAAAGCACCCGACGGCTGCGGAATCGAGAATTCGTTACATAAGAACACTTGCGAGAAGGAATTCGTGGAGGACTCACCAAAATAACGGCATGGGGAGGATGATATGACTGTGTTGGAAATTCGACAGAGATAAGTCTGCGGAACAGGCTTCAAACCATGGTCAGAACCTGAGATCTACGTGGTGAGTTGTTGAAGATCGCCGAGGGGTACTCTGCGCGGTTGAATCACGCGGTTCCAGGGAATAAAAGACTTGAGAACTACATACGCGTGCCGTCCGCGCCCTGCCGGTTGAGCGGGGTCAGATCGTGTGAGCGGTAGAAGAGCTCTGTTACTAAAATGATTCGCTGAGTACATACGGACTCCCAGCTCTCCAGTGATATGAGCTCGGCATTTCGAAATTTCGGACCAAGGCACGGATTTCTGCGAGCGCATCGCATGCGCAGAAGATGATATTCTAGAGAACAGACACGTTGACCGATGTATGAAGTGGAGAAGGTAGGATAGTTGGTGCGCAAGCGACATAAAAAGCACGATGGCTGCGGAATTGAGGATTTTTTAGGAACACTTACGCGTGACCACTCACTGAGACTAGTAAAAAATAACGGCGTAGGACTGGGCGTTGGAACTTGAGATTCGACGCGCTGGATCCCCATCTGCTCCAGCGAGTCGGTGAAGATCGCGAAGCGGTATTCTGTCAAACGGTCAGGGCAGGGATAAAAGACGCAGAGAGCCATATACGCGTGCAGGAGTCCGCGCCCTCCCGGTTGAGCGTGGTCAGATCTTGTGAGCAGTAGAAGAACTCTGCTATGTAAATGAGTCGCCGAGTACAGTACAGTACGTGCAATTAACGACACGTAACACGACTCACTGACCAGCTCCTCCTACGACATGGGGATCGAACTCAATCCGCACGGCATCTTCTACGTGGTCCGTCGCGCCACATATCCTTGTCGACGGCGGGGTTCTTGCCAGTGGCGAGTGGGGTTTCGCCTCAGGATGTCACCTGGATGTCATAAGCTGAGGCCGGCGAGGACCGATGGTGGTAGGCGGAAGCAAAACGCATACAAACTTCTGATGGCAACCTATAGCACTGGAACTCTACCACTCACGACCTCTTATGCAACTCGGACAATTTGCCGCCTCCGTCTCCGTTGAAGGCGTCGAGTTAACAGAATTTGCTGTAGAGTATTCTGCGGATGGGATTGGAGCGATAGGCTGGATCCCATCCGAGAGTGGCAAGGTATGTCGTGTCCGACTCGCGCTGGAAATTGAGATTCAAACAACTTTTGTAGCAATTCCACGTCAAATTCAAGAATATGAAGGCAATATCAAACTATCGGGTTTCAGGCACAGTCTTCGTCGACGGCATCGACTGTGGTCGCAAGAGCATGGTCGCCAAATGTGACCCTCGTATCAGCACGGGTGGTCGCGATAGCGTAGCAACGTCTCCCGATACACGGCGGCCGCTCATATTCAGCAAACAAGCTTTAACGGGTTGGCTATTCTCCTGTTCTCCGAATTGGCCCAGTCCTTACTGCGCTTAGATGACGACGCATACCTGAATGCTGCGATTTCGCCGGACCTTGGAACCATCAAGGTCGTCCTAACTCATGTAAAACCTGTTGATAGCAAGAGAACGTGGGGCGAGGTACTAGTAGGAAGGCGTTTTGAAACCCCGGTACTGCACGAGCGGTCGAAGAAAGCTATGGGTCATTCAGTGCAGTGAGCTTTCTTGCAGCCTTTGGATAATGCCCAGTTTCTCATTCCTCCCTCTGCAGGTTCGGGCCAGAATTTTACAGTGGCCTCAATCGCCAGAACGAGTCGTACCCAATCAAGGATCTTGTTACCTTCATTTTTAAATACCGCCCCATTGGTGCGATTCATGCCCCTGCCGGTGCAAGTCAGCTCACTTTCGTTTCATCACAGAACTCCTTCGGGCTGAAGGCATCGCGCCGCCCGCGCCCAGGGAGGAAATGACCGTAAAGATGGATGTGGACGCGGACGAAGCCCACGAGGCTGAGATCAAGAAACTTGAGGTAGAGTTGTATTATCTCGCGCAATCGACGCTCACTTCCCTTCACAGGCGCGCCTGGTGGAATTGAAGAACAAAAAGAAACAAGTCAAACAAGAGCCGAGCGAAGTGAAAATTAAGACGGAAGAACCAACCTTCAAGCCCGCCGAAGTCATCGACTTGACTTGACCTTCCTGCATTCTTTTCTCTTCTCGATACCCTGGGGTTTGGAGTAGATGAGAAAGCATTTGTGGGCCCCTATCCTTTTTTAAAATCCGGTTCGCGTCAAGACTCGTTTCTAAATTTCTGACTATGTTCCTTTGTACCTCAGAGGCGTCGGAATTATGCAACCAATATGATTCAGAAATGTGCTTGCGAGCTGTATCAATTCCAGTGTTCGTCCTGAAGGCCTTAATTTGGACTCCGAGGATCTTGAAGGCCTTCACTGATTTGTTCCTACGCTTCCGGCCAAAGCCGTATTCGTCAAGTCTGGACTCCGATTAATTGATATTTTGATGCCTTTGTCTACTGTATTGCATCGACGCTGGGGATGCCTTCCTCCCCTGCATTCACCATGTCCTCCACCAATGTGCGAACATCTCCTCCTTCCATCTGGTATTCGGGGCAGGCCTCGCAATCAATCTGAAACCGGGTTCAATTCTTCATCGCAGGGATCATCCCGCGGAGAGGTTAATATTGGCATGTGAGGTCGCCGCAAGAGCAAAAATTTGAACATTACATGATGTACACACGTGACGAGTGAAGGCCCTTCGGGCGAACACTGATCAATTCTAAGAGACCCTCGTGAAAGCACCATGCTCGGCAACGAGCTCGCTGTCCTTGTGCACGCCCTTTCACTAGTAACGGTATGGATAGGATGGAGCTGACTCCCAGACACATACAAGTTGTTCCGCGTGAATGGCCGCAGAATCATGAGAATGCACTTCGATTCCGTTTCTCACGTGACGATTTCAACCAAAGGTTCAAACTTCAAAAAGCAGACAAAATGGTATGAACATTATATATTCGCAGATTTATCGGCATCTGAAAACATCCGTATTACCATGGAATCGGCCCCTCTTTCTCCGAATACGTGCCCGTCTCACCGTCGTTCCCGAGGGTCGCCAGCCGCACCGCACCGATCGCAGCATCCTCTACTGATCCAGGCCCGGTGTGGCGATTCAAATCTGTCGCCGTGTATCCAGGATTGTGGATATTGACTTTCCATCCCTGCGCTCTGAACCTGTGCGCATATCCCAAGGCGAGCATGTTCATCGCAGCCTGAAGCGAATCGAAACAAATTAGATATTATGAACAGCCAGAAAGCGCGACGCCCACCTTGCTGCAGCGGTATGCTGGTACTGGAACAGAACTGTGCCGCCCGTTGGGGTCGGCGAGGAACGTTAACGACCCCAGGTCGGACGAGACGAAGACGAGGCGGGCGGCGGCGGATTTTTCGAGGAGCGGGATGAACGCCTCAGTGGTGGAGGCAGCGCCGAAGATGTTCACGGCAAACGTCCGCTCGACGATCGCGCGAGTGGACGGCTGGCCGATGAAGCTGTCCAGCGAGATGCCGGCGTTGTTGATCAGGACGTCGAGACGGCCGAACTTGGATTTCACAGTCTGCGCTGCCGCCTCGATGGACCGGTCATCGGCGACGTCGATGGTGAGGGCCTCCACAGATAAACCTTCCTTCTGCAAGGCATCGGCAGCCTTTGCTCCACGTTCAGCGTCTCTGCTCCCCATCAGAATATGGTATCCCGTGTGCTGCGACGCGAGCTGCTTTGCAATCTCGAAGCCGATGCCTTTGTTGGCACCGGTAATCAGCACAAGTTTGGTGTCTGCAGAGATAGAAGCCATTGGTTGTTAAGCGGGGGAAGAAGGAGAGATGTCTTAGAGCTTCGGTGCGGGGTGGCTTTTATAGCACAGAATCCGGAGACGCTGAGCATTTAGCCGTCAGTGTACTGAATAGCGGCAGTAGTGGAACTCTACGCGTCATCACATGCCGAGCAACCTGAAGTCCTTTTATCCGCGAGGGGGTGCGACTCTAGGTCGGATGCCTTCCGCACCAAACCTTAAATCCAAATCTGGGTGGCTACGTAATCGGTATGACCTGATCAGGCTGGAGATTCCAAATTCAACTTGCATTGCCTGCTTCTTAGGGGGAAACCTTATGGTCCTTAGGCTTCTATACCTCCTCCCATCTCTCTCGACCATTATTCTCCCAAGTTTCTGGCCTTGGCTGTTTGGTTGAACTCACGGTTGAAAATCTCACGTGAATTCTCTTGGATACCGCCCAATTCGCTTATTACATTAGCTCGTATTATTAGACAGGTTGCGCAACAACCATTTAATGGTGAATGGCTTCCAAAAACGGCAATTTTCGATATGGTTTTCAGAAGTTTTCCCCTCTGTCACTGCATCAGACTGACGCCAAAGAGGCCTTTACAGCACCTGGAAAAGACTTAGATTACATCTGCCCATGGAGCGGAATAGGAAGCCTTTCAATGGCTCGAATGGCTGCTGCGCAACCTGTCTATTAAGACTCGGAGACCGCATTAGTCCATTGGGTTCTTGGTAACCAGCTCACAAGGAGACAATACTTGTTTGCGCAACTTGTAATCGAGCTCGCACCACTCCGATTTCTACGCTTATAACATTCAGCGCGAGCCTTCAGGATCAGGCTCACGTTGAATGTCGATTCATCAAATTGTCTACGGAGAATCTAGAGCTGCTTCCAATAGAAGGTGCCGCCTCTCAAACTGCGATCCAAAGGGTGGATACCATAGTTGGGGACGATTCCGAGCTGCGCAGATTTCAATCAATGCTTAGCAGGAGTGTTGCTGGCGCACCAGAATATATCCAAGCCTCGGGTAGACCGACTCGGCGGGACTCCCCGTGACAGTATCCACCATCTAACCGAGTTCAGTTTACGTTCTGATGTCCGATAATTTATAGGCCTTGCCAGCAGGGTCTGTCCACGGGCCTTGGCCACCTCTTCAAGCTTCTCCATTAATTTCCGTGCAATTCCTCTGTAAAGCGAAGTGTAAGTCGGAAGTCTATGTTAGAATCCTATTAGTGTTTTGTAGACGCGTACGCACCGTCGCCGAAAATTCGGGGAAACCAAAAGCTTTTCAATCACACCGCGAAATGGCCCGGTCTCTGTCAGTGGCCGATACAGAATCACCGGCCAGTTGTCGTTGGCCGTCGGGATACTGGGCAAAAGCCATAAAAATGATTCGTTTGCCGTCTGCCGCGTCGGTCGCGCGCTCCTTCCACCAATTAATGATGACGTCGCGGTTAAGTGGGGGCGTAAAAGTTGCGATGGTATGGTCGATCTCGATACACGCAATGTGAATATCGGCAAATGACGGGATGAGCGCGACGTGTTCTGGATTTGTGGGGTCAAACACAATGACATCGTCCATCTCGAATTCGAAGCAACACTTAGATTAACATGGGACACGCACCGGATGATCCCGCGATGAGATAAGCGCACGTGCTGTGATGGCCCCCGAGGCACCGTACACGGAACCAGTCTGCCTACGGCAACGTGCTCGCCACATTGTTGCAGTTCGTAGGCAGACTGGTCACGAGTCTACGTGTGAGGATGACCAATCGTAGAGGACCCTCGCAGACGGAACCCGCGCAGACATGATATTGGATCAAAACACCGCGAAGGCCAACTTACGAGTTGAATCTTGATTGAGGAGGTATTCACAGGAAGGTCTAGAAGCTTAAGGTTGCAATGCCCCACAGGGGAGCCGCGTAAATGACTATCACCGCCGTTCTGTGTTGCAAACCCACATTCATTCAATGTTTGAAGTCGGACATCAGGACAATCTCGGGACTCGGGTTGGGGCAAGCTTCGGGCTTGTCACATTACAGGCTTAACTTATAAATCTGGGCTCGATGTGGATTAGAGAGAATGTACATAAGTACTCACAGGTTCGCGTCTCGCGAATAATGAGGTATCCTTCTTTCACGAGAGCCGTTTGGGGTTTTCCAATTTTCCTCAAACCTGCGCATCATCAGTCTCCCTTCTCGTCTCGTTTGATAGCTTTCCGCATTTCTCCGTTTGTTCGCGCCCTATTCTCGACGCTTCTGACGCGTGACGTCACAGTCGTCTGACCGCCTGACGCGTGATGTCACAGTCACGACAGCGTTTATCCTCACCTACTTAATCCTCACACCGCCATTTCCCACAATTTGAAGGATACTCAGTTTGGTGCCCTCGGTCAACTCGTTCCAGCTCATGTCAACTCCACTATCAAACCCCAAAGAAAGGGAAAGCACGCGTTGTGCCACAGCTCTTGCACGAGCGTCGAGTGCTCGAAAGCCATCTTGAAGCCATCGGTCATTCAATCCAGCCAGACGCTTTTCAGCCTTTGGATAACCGCTACCTTCTCACTCCTCCCCGCTCAAAGATTTGGGCCAGGATCTTACAGCAGCCCCAACGTATCCTCCTTGCGTCGCAGAGCTCCTTAGGGCTGAAGGCACCACGCTGCCCGCATCCAGAGAGGGAAGGCCCGTGACCCCGTAGACATTCTGGATTTGACCATGGATGTGAATACAGACGAGGACGCGGAGATCAAGAAACTCGAGGCAAAATTGGAACGCTGGTCGCAATCGCCGCTGGCGCTCAGTACTCAGTTCCTTTCAAAATTTACAGGTGCGACTTGAGATCTTGAAGCACCAGAAGAAACTAGTCAAACGAGAGCTCGGCGAGGCTCAAAAACGAAGAGCCGTTACTTAAGCTTGGGAAGTCATCGACTTAACTTGGCCGCCCAGCTGATATTTTCTTCTAGATGTTACACTACTCTAGTAATACTGACTGCTCTGAATTGGGTCCGACTTTCTTGTTCTATCAGGAGTGTCGCTCGCTCGGGTCATACGTTACACGTCAGCAATCCTCGCTCATCATCCATCTCTGCTCCAAGAACTCTGGATTTTTGTCGCGCTTTGCTTGGTCCAGATATCTCAGTTATTTGGTCTACACAGAATCAAATCGATTTCAAGCTTCAGCCAAAAGTTCAACATTTTCCTCTGCCATCCAGATTATAATATTGTCAAGCCAGGTCAAGCTCACAACGAAAACATTCACAGGCGGTCCGAGGGCTCTACGATAACCTTTATTAGTTCCGGTATGGGGTAGTCTGGGGCCGGGGAATTATCGGACATGGGATCGCGTGATGCGGGCTGATGCCCGGTCATCCGTCTGGTACATTTAGTATCTACCCGCATCAGCTTGGATTGTCGCCCACCATGTCGGAATTTGACCCTGTCCTGCTCACCCTCCCGTCCCTTACACCCTCGCTGGCCCTCGAGGCATGTTCAATTCCTCCTAGCTGAGGCCCCTATCTCACCCAAATAGATTCTGCCGTATGGGCTCACTCTCCACCGCCTTTTCGTCCAGGCGGATGGCCGCGTACGTCCAGATCGAGTCCATCTTCGAGGCTGCGTCTTGTCTGACCTCGCTGGATGGGTTCGATAGACCCACGACATCGTGATCGGGCCTGAATCGCCTGAGGGCCACGTAACTCAGAAATACACCAACACTGTTATCGGCAGATATTCGAACAGGGTGCCCGTTGGTACGCACAAGTTCGAGAGGAATGGAATCGCTGGCGAAATGACTGCCCTCGCTAACGGCGAGTTGTCGCTCCGTCTCTTTTAGCGCATCCGTAACCAACAATTTTTTAAAATAGAGAGCCCGCGCGTGTCACTTCATGGCGGACCCACGGGTTATGACGCTCTCCCGTGGACCCTGCTTACACCAGAGAACCCGCCGACCCTCTTCACTGCAAAAGAACTGGCCCACATCCCCGTCGCGTCCTCTTCATCCTCATACGCCGTCTTCCGACTTGTGTCCCCGGACGGCGACCAGGGGTACCCAGGGAAACTCATAATCGAGGCCCTCATTGCCGTCATCGAGCCCGGCGAGCAGGAACGCAAGTATCGCAAGCCCGGCGATACTACGGAGAACGAAGAATACGACCTCGGCAGCGTCGTGTTCGTCTATCGCGCCAAATTAGACGAGGGAGATAAGCAGGTCGTCACGCCGGTGAACCTGACCCAGGTAAGTGTTTTTTATATCTGACAGCGGCGTCCAGCTGATCCGCTTTATCTTTAGCATTGGGGATTCAACCTCGATGGTTCGCAGCGCGAGCATCAGGGCGGGCCAGAGCCCCTGAGCGTGAAGGGCCATACACTAACGCTCAAGGTGAGATGCTCGCGAACCGGGCTCTATCTCGATTTAACAATGGACAGTCCGACCGAATCGTCAAGCGGGACGCTGACAGCCTCGCAATCGGGTTCACCCCTAGCGCCAGCACACCACATGAGCACGCCGCCAAGCTCATCGGCGACCAATACCCCGAACTGGGGTACGGTGTGTCGATATTCCTGCCACCGACAGCGCATGCACTCAGTTTACCCTGAAGATGATTACTATGCCTTCCCGCCGTTCGAGAAAGTCCCGACGCGGATCCCTCTGGCGTCGTTCGCCGGAGCTGACTTCGTTGGGGACGTTCTCCGCCCGTCGAACGGCGCCAATGCAACCAGGGGAAACCGCTCGAGCCCCGTCGCGGAACTCATCGCCGGCAAATCGGGGCTCAAGCTCGTGTTCGATACTAACCGTGCGTTCATGTATTCGAAGAACGATTGACTAATTGATGCCGATGGCAGAGGGCGGCGTGATGTTCTATTCCAACGCGTGGGCGAACCCGCTTAAGGGCGCGCGGAAGAAGATCCACGGCGGGTCGGGCGTGAAGGACAAAGGGGATGGGTATCAGCCCGGGAGTGCGTTTCTTTATTCGACTGGTTTTTATGTGTCTCGCAGCAAGATTGACTGACGCTCATTTCCTCACTTCAGCCGCGGTCTTCCTCGAATTCCACGACGTATGTTCCCTCCTCCTATGATGGATAATTCTGAAGAGAGTTTGAACAGCCCCTCGCGGCGTTCTTGGACCCGGCGAACAAGGACGGGGAGGACACGCTGTTAACTACTGGGGAGATCTACCACAACTATGTAAGGTGCGATGTGCGATTCAAAGAGCCGAAGAAGGATTGAAGGGATCTGTGTTGCGTACCTAATATATATTTGTACCACGTACGGGAGAAATATTGGACCGTGTTTCCTAACCGGAATTCGACAACGTCACGGCCATCGTACATAAACGCGCTCAGCCTTAGGCCCTGACGCTGGGAGCTAAGCGTAACCGCCCAAGGTCATAGACATTTTGGTCATCGAATCCGTAATCTCTGATACCCTTTTTTAAGAAGTGTCAACTGGATGATGGCGGGGATACCCCAGGGCTCTGCGGAGGCAAAATTCTTGGTCTCTGCATTTCGAGTCTCTTTTTTGGCGATTGATAAACGCCTTCATGAAGTTCAGCGACACTCCGGAGGCCTAGGGAGGCGTTGCTCTCAAAGGCCGCATGCTCACGGGGCTTCAGCAGCTATCAACTGGGTTCCCAACTAGTATGGCCTCCCAATTTTTCTCGACACCGAGACAGGGAGTCCCGCTGAGACGGTGTATCCGAAGCTTGGATATATTCAGGTACGCTAGCGCTCCAGCGGTTGAATTTTATTCAAGTCTGCGCAGCTCGGGATAGTCCCGAAGTATGGCGTGAGTCCAGTGGACAAGAGTTTAATTGCGGGTACCTTTTTTTGGAAGCAGTTATGAACTCTATAGGGCGTAGTGCATGCAATCCTTTTCAAGCTCGTTCTTTTTGGCGATTGAAAATGTGCATGCTCATGGACCCCTCCGAAATGGCAGTCATCCCATTTATTTGAGGAGTAGAATTAAGATTCAACTGATACGAAACCAAGTCGTCGAATTTTTTTGGTGACCAAGGGGAAGCCGAATCGTAAAGGTCACAGCAATCACTCGGCAGCAGAGTCGGCACGTATGGGGCCACGATCAGGATCAACAATCTCGCCGTCCTTCCGGCCGCGTCTTCCGGCAATGATCGACAACGATATCACCAGATGTCTGTCATAAGACCATATGACCCAGCATAACTCCGGGTGGGACTTACAGCATCCATCAGTCAGAAGAATCCAGTATAACTCACGGATTCGGAAGTGTTATGTTAACGAACAACACTCTTCCCTCCCTCCAAAGAGTCCCTTTGACTCTCAATTGACTCTCCCTCCTTGTCGCCCGTCCCTCTTGCAGTACTGTGACGACTCATGGAATCCTTCTCCAACACCACGACCAATGTCACGAACCCCCAATATCTATGCATATAAAAGATTGGATGCGTTCGACCGACTCGACTGGTATGCTTGAATCTGGGGACTTCTTCCTTGCCTGCCTGGACTTTGTCTTGCCCTTTCGCTGGCGGGACTGACTGGGTCTCCCTCGAAGGTATGCATTCGCCTGCACTACAACGAAAATGTTTCTCCAAAGTCTTGCTCGCTAGCCCGTTCCGCCGTGCTGATGGGGCGCATGGGACTCCTTAGGTCATCGCCCATCCTCCCTCCACTCCCTAACCCCATGGGCACCAGTGGCAGTGTCTCCTCCGACCGCACCCATTCGGGAAACCGCGCCGATTCGGGAACCACCTCTGTGGCTCGGGCAACGAACGCCGTCTGCATCACCCTCTCCCGGTACGTCTACGGCCATCTGTCAAGTTTTCCCTTCCATCGCCGAACTACACCATATGCCTCGGGTTCTCAACAGCTTTTTTTGATCTCAACAGCTTTTCGATTGTATAATCCTCCGTCTCCTTCGCAATTACAGCACCTCCTGATTCTCTCCTGATTCTCTTTACAGCTCGGGACATTCACAGCTACAGCTTTCTCGATGGGGAGGAAATGGTCTCGTTACCTGCCCGGCCGGCCGCATAACTCGCTCACTGTCACGTCTCCGTTTCTTGCCGCCTGCTCCTAATTTTCAACGATGATCTCAGTCCGACCGTCAAGTCCGTTATCAAACATTCCCACGCAACGTGCATCATTGTCTAAACAACATCGTTCGGTGTATGACGTCAAGTTTCGTATCAAGCATTCCTAATCGCATGAAGCGACTTCAATGCCTACCCCTCGTCCACCAATAGTCTGCCAAAAAATAAGCACTTCTGAATATCCGTATTTCATCCTGGGTACGAAACTCACAGCATTATCCTTGCGTTCTCCTCGGAACGCTGTGCCCTCCAAGTCAACCCCCAAGCTGACCGTGGTGCCCTCGCCGTTTTCAATATCCCGTGGTCCAATCAGCTGTCTCCGCAAGTGCTTTTCACAGCAAGACCTTCCCCGTCTGCCTCTGTGAAAGCCGAGAGAACGAAGCATGTCGGAGATGCACTTGAAAATGGGCATTCTCTTCGGCACAAAATAGCCACGAATAAAGATACACTGATTCTCAGTTCGTGGCGACCCATAGTCACGAAAATTGCGGACCGTGGCCGAACCAAAATCGCGCCATTCGTATCGAGGCCGTAAAGAACCTTCCGCTAACCCAGCCACCGTAAATTTGAGAGAAACACTGATGGCCCCAGATGTGGTCGAAGCAGTTGCGATGCCCCAAGATGCGGTTTTATCGCACCCTGTGACAACGAACAAGGAGCCGTTGGACGGTAAACGGTCTCCAGCGAATTTGTACCACCGGTAAGAATGTTTTCTGACATGCGCCCGGAACGTCTGGACTGGTAAAAGTTTTTCACGAGACGCTCCCTCTGGGAGCACCAGCATGGCGAACTCCTTCGACTGCAGTTCGAATGTGACGCTACTGCCGACGGTTGTCGGAAAGAAACTGGACAGGGTGAGCGAGATTTGTGTTTCGATAATACGACAATGCTCACGGAGTAGCCATAGACGACGCTCCAACATCCAACGCTATTTTGGTAACTTTTGCGCTCGCAATGACGGATCCTGGCGAATGGTACGATCGCCTGGAGATGTCGCGCGTTTGAAGCGGGAAAGGTTCGAAGTCCTCTGGGACACCCTGAACGGTGTTGATCGAATATGTTGCAGGCGAGCAAGCATTGAAAAGAACGTCGAACGAGCCCTCGCTCCAAATCCCAACATCCCCAATACTAACACCGATTTGTCGGTATTCGATAGGGAGATTCTCGTTGGGCTCTGGGGTGAACTGAGGGATTCCGTGTTTTTGGGAGCTCAGGTGGCGGTATAATTCGTTGGCGGACTTTGGCATGGTACGGCGGGTAGAGAACAAGGACTGACAGATCTTCAACAGTTTTCCTCGATGGAAAGTTGGTGAGGTTTGTGTGATGTTGGCCCGGAACGCGAAAGGCCAATTCCGGTCAGTCACTCGGGAATGGGTGGCGCTGAATTTTACGCGGCATCTCTGAAACACGCCTTCAAAAATTAAAAGCGTGGATTCAAAATTAAACAGAGCAGGAAGAAAGTAAAATAGAACCTCGCGAAGCCGAAAGAACATTAAATAATAATACTTGAGGTAGAGGAAAGCGATGGGGCCACGAAACGGAGACGTGACAGTGAGCGAGTTATGCGGCCGGCCGGGCAGGTAACGAGACCATTTCCTCCCCATCGAGAAAGCTGTAGCTGTGAATGTCCCGAGCTGTAAAGAGAATCAGGAGAGAATCAGGAGGTGCTGTAATTGCGAAGGAGACGGAGGATTATACAATCGAAAAGCTGTTGAGATCAAAAAAAGCTGTTGAGAACCCGAGGCATATGGTGTAGTTCGGCGATGGAAGGGAAAACTTGACAGATGGCCGTAGACGTACCGGGAGAGGGTGATGCAGACGGCGTTCGTTGCCCGAGCCACAGAGGTGGTTCCCGAATCGGCGCGGTTTCCCGAATGGGTGCGGTCGGAGGAGACACTGCCACTGGTGCCCATGGGGTTAGGGAGTGGAGGGAGGATGGGCGATGACCTAAGGAGTCCCATGCGCCCCATCAGCACGGCGGAACGGGCTAGCGAGCAAGACTTTGGAGAAACATTTTCGTTGTAGTGCAGGCGAATGCATACCTTCGAGGGAGACCCAGTCAGTCCCGCCAGCGAAAGGGCAAGACAAAGTCCAGGCAGGCAAGGAAGAAGTCCCCAGATTCAAGCATACCAGTCGAGTCGGTCGAACGCATCCAATCTTTTATATGCATAGATATTGGGGGTTCGTGACATTGGTCGTGGTGTTGGAGAAGGATTCCATGAGTCGTCACAGTACTGCAAGAGGGACGGGCGACAAGGAGGGAGAGTCAATTGAGAGTCAAAGGGACTCTTTGGAGGGAGGGAAGAGTGTTGTTCGTTAACATAACACTTCCGAATCCGTGAGTTATACTGGATTCTTCTGACTGATGGATGCTGTAAGTCCCACCCGGAGTTATGCTGGGTCATGTGGTCTTATGACAGACATCTGGTGATATCGTTGTCGATCATTGCCGGAAGACGCGGCCGGAAGGACGGCGAGATTGTTGATCCTGATCGTGGCCCCATACGTGCCGACTCTGCTGCCGAGTGATTGCTGTGACCTTTACGATTCGGCTTCCCCTTGGTCACCAAAAAAATTCGACGACTTGGTTTCGTATCAGTTGAATCTTAATTCTACTCCTCAAATAAATGGGATGACTGCCATTTCGGAGGGGTCCATGAGCATGCACATTTTCAATCGCCAAAAAGAACGAGCTTGAAAAGGATTGCATGCACTACGCCCTATAGAGTTCATAACTGCTTCCAAAAAAAGGTACCCGCAATTAAACTCTTGTCCACTGGACTCACGCCATACTTCGGGACTATCCCGAGCTGCGCAGACTTGAATAAAATTCAACCGCTGGAGCGCTAGCGTACCTGAATATATCCAAGCTTCGGATACACCGTCTCAGCGGAACTCCCCGTCTCGGTGTCCAACAACTAGCAGATTTCCTTTAGTCATTATGATTCAATTGGAGCGAGTCTCTCACCAGCAGAGGTCTGACCAGTGGATCTTGGCCACTTCTTCGAGCTTCTCCATCAATTTCCTCGCCATTCCTCTGAAAGGAAAATTAACTCGAAATTGCTTCTTCTGGACGAGGACGCACCGGCGGCGGAAATTCGGGGACACCAATAGCTTTTCAACGATCCCACGGAACTGGCCCAGTCTCTGTCAGAGGTCGGAACAGAATCACATACCCCGCGAGCTGCTGTTGGCCGTCGGGATCTTCAGCCAAAGCCATAAAATGATTCGTTTGCCAGTCAGCGGCGTCAGGCCACGCGCTCCTTCCACGAGTCGATGATAACGTCGCGCTTCAGCGGGGGCGTAAAAGTCGCGATGGTGTGGTCGGTTTCAATGCACGCGATGTGAATGTCGGCAAATGACGGGATAAGCGCGACGTGTTCCGGATTTGCGGGTTCAAACACGATTGTGACGTCCATAATGAGGCTGATTGAGGGGGAGGCTTGAGTTCAGATTTCGCTTATTTATGGGCGGGAGCCTCAATGAGTCATTCGATGATCTGCGAGTGAGTACCCTCGCAGACAGAACCCTCGCAGCCGTGATGGGACCGGAGTTGCCGGAATGCTGACCTTGATTTGTTGTGAACTTCGACGAAGGGTCAGTTGAGAGCTCACATAACCAAGGGTCTCACGCCAATGCGTTTCGAGAACAAAAGGAAATTAGAAATGGTTCTGCGTGAACCGGTACAGCATGCTAAAGAGATGCAACATCCAGAGAAAACACAAAAAGGAGGTCAAGTCAAGTCGATAACTTCCCCTGGCTTAAATATCGGTTCTTCTCTTTTGATCTCCTTCTTCACCTCGCCGGGCTCTCGCTTCACTCCTTTCTTCCGGTCGTTCAAGAGCCTAAGTCGCGCCTGTGGAAGGAAGTGAGCTCTGACGGTGATTGGACCATAGGGTATAATTTTTTACCTCGAGTATCTTTATCTCAGCGTCGGCGTCATTCGTCCGTATCAACATCCATGGTCAAGTCCAGAACATCTACCGGGGTTACGGCCCTTTCCTCTCTAGGTGCGGGAGGCGCGATGCCTTCGGCCCTCAGGAGTTCTGTGACAATGATAATGAGGTGCGTTGCATAGATGGCCGTGGAACGCACCAATGGGCCTGTATTTAAAAATGAAGGTAACGAGCTCCTTGATTGTGCCACCCGACTTGCTCCAATGGTTGGGTCTGCTGTAGAATTCTGGCCCAAATCTTTGAGCGGGAGAGGAGTGAGAAGGTGGAGGTTATCCAAAGCCCGAAGAAGTCTGACTGGATGGAATGACCGATAGCTTTCTTCGACCGTTCGTGCAAGATCTGTGGCTCAAAGCGCCGTTTCCTTTTCTTCGCTTTAATAGTTGGTTTGACATGAGCTAGAACGACCCTGATAGTTCCGAGGTCCGGTGAAATTGGAACATTCAAGTATGCGTCGTCGTCTAAAAGAAGTTAGGAGGCTAAGTAAGGGAAAGAGCATAACGGACCCGTCAAAGCTTGTTTTCCGAAAGTTAGCGGTCGCCGAGTCGTGTCAGAAGTTGAAACGGAATCACGGCTGGCCGCGCTGGCGTGGCCGCCGTGTCGAATTTGGAGGTGCGAGCCCCCACATTTGACCCCGTCAACGTGGACTCTACCTGAAATTAGGTAGTTCGCTCGTGCATCTGTATTCTTGAACTTGACGCGAAATTCCTAATACAACGCGTTAGATTCCCGATGGTCTGAGATCTGCCAGTGGACCTGGCGTAAGTACCTTGCCATTCTCAGAAGGGATCCAGCACGTCGCTTGCGTCCCATCCGCAGAGATTTCAACAGCGTACTCCGATAGCTTGACATCGTCAACGGAAACATAGGCGGAGAATTGCCCGAGATGCATCAGGCGGAGCGTGCCCTGCGTGAAGACTTCAAATTGTCGACAAAAGATGGTGGAGCGTTCGTTGATAAGCGCCGGTGTGTGACTGTGACGTTACGCGTCAGACGCGTCAGTCACGGTGGGCGCGAAGTCGGAAGTAATGCATGCGGACAGCTATCAGACGAGACAAGAATATTATCTGACAAAATCGGAAAACAAAAAACGGCTCTCGTCGTGAACGAAGTATGTATACAATATTATTCGCGAGACGCGTTATAAATCCTCTCTAAACCAAGAATCATAATAATAATAAAAGTGGGAGGGAGTGGGTCAAGTCAAGTCGATAACCTCGCCTGGCTTGAATATCGGTTCTTCGCTCTTTATCTCCTTCTTGACTTCGCTAGGTTCTCGTTTGACTCGTTTCTTCTTGTTCTTTAGTGCCTCAAGTCGAGCCTGTAAATGGAAGTGAGCCCAACGCGTTGGCGGCGCAACATGCCAAATTCACCTCAATTTCCTTCGATGCCATCTGGAACAAGAAGTGAGCGTTGCCGACGCAGGAAGCTCCAAAGTCACCTCGAGTTCCTTGATCTTCGCCTGGTCGTCGTCGGCGCCGTCTTCGTCCGTATCCACATCCATGCTCAAATCGAGGACATCCACCGGGGTCACGGCCCTTGCCTCCCTGGGCGCAGGCGGCGCGATCCCTTCAGCTCTAAGGAGTCCTGTAACGACAAGAGAATGAGCACATTGCACAGAGACGGCCCGAATCGCACCTATGGGACGATATTTAAAAATAAAGGTAACGAGATTCTTGAGGGTGCTCGACTTGCACTGGCGATTGACGCTGCTGTGAAATTCTTGCCCGAATCTTCAGCAGGGGCGGAGTGAGACCCTGCATGTTATCCAAAGACCAAGAGAAAATCTGACTGCACTGAATGACCGATAGCTTTCTTCGACCGCTCGTGCAATACCTGAGGCTCAAAGCGCAGCCCTACCCCGCTCCACTCTCTCCTACGCATGGGCTTCACATGAGAAAGAACGACCTTGATGGTCCCCAAGTCTGGAGAAATAGCATTATTCAGGTACGCGTCGTCATCTAAAGGAAACGGTCGTGAGTGGAGGCTCCAATTCGCTGGAGATAGTATGGGTACCCGTTAAAGCTTGTTTGCTGAAGGTCAGCGGCCGCCGTGTATTAGCAGACGTGGCAACGCTATCGCGGGCGCCGACGCTGATACGAGGGGTGCTGCGTAGAATGTGCATGCCCTTGCCACCGCACTTGATACCGTCGACATTAACTCGACCTGAAATCGAATAGGTTGGCTTTGCATCCGTATTCTTGAACGTGACACGAAATTGCTAACATAGCGGCGTCAGAGACACAATTCCAGACGAAGACGATACTTGAGCACCGTCTACCTTGTCGTTCTCGGATGGTATCCAGCATGTTGCTTGCGTCCCGTCCCCCGAGTATTCCGTGGCGTACTCTGGTAATTCGACACCGTCGACGGAGACGGAAGCAGAGAATTGTCCTAGATGCATGGGGCGCGTTGCTGCGCACTCAGCGTAGAGACTGAGTGAAGAGGGGTGGTCGTGGTGCAAGGCTAAGCGCCTGTGTGTGACGTGACGTCACGCGTCAAAGCCCAGGCGCTAAGGCGTTTCCTCGGATATCGTTTTCAGAGGCGTATATCACAAAGGTACAGATACAGGGAGACAAGAAGAGTACAAGAACAACAATGTATGTGCGGAGTCATGAGACGAGACGACGAGACGAGAAGAGACGGAACAAGATATGGACACGAACTAAAAGTGAGCGCCGAGAGTAGGCCTACATACAGAATGGTGGAATGGGATGGGATGGGATGGATGGGATGGATGGGATGGCAGTCAGGGTCAGGTTCCGGGGCGGCAGCAAGTATGGGGCGGCAGTATGGGTGGCAGCGAGTAGGGTGGCCGACGAGAATGGGTGAGTGGGATGGGCGGCGACTGCCTAGTGCAGGTACTTCTCGTTCAGCGCATGCACCTCCTTGGAGAGATACGGCCACGTCAGGGTCCGCGCGAGCTCCTTCCTGAGCCGGCGCTCGTCCTCGCCCGCGCGCTCCTTCGCGAGTTTGATCTCCCACCCGCAGAGGTTGTACAGCAGCCGCATATTCGGCTGGATCAGCACCGAGAGCCGCCGCGAGCGCACGATCAGGTACGCGTCCACCAGCGGGAGCGACAGGTGCTTCATCACGTACGCAATCTGCCCGTCCATCGTCAACATCTAGCACAACTCGAAGCAGAGGGGAGGGAAACTCACGGTAACGGTTGCGCTGCGCGACACGCCCACGCGGCAATGAACGAGCACCTGCCCGCCCTCCTGGCGCGCCTTCTCGATCCACTCGCAGATGGGCTCGAGCTGCGGCTCGAGCGTGTCGATCCCGTCGTCGCACACGCCCTTGATGTCGAGCACCTTGATGCGCCCCTCGCGCTCCTCGATCCACAGCGAGCCCTGGTTCCCCGGGCCCTTCCCCTGGATAAAGTGCGCGTTCGTGTTATGGTTCGGGCGGCATGTCGCGGACGTGCACGTCTCCCCCGGCGACGTGCAGTGCCCCGGCGGCGGCACCAGCGCGCACTCGCCCACCGACACGACGTGCGTGATCCCCAGCGCGTGCAGCATGTACGCGTTCGACGCGTGGTTCCTGTGCCCACCATGAGTCAGCATACATCCACACTCGCTGTTAAAGGAAACACAGACGACGTACAAGTTGCCCAGATACAAGAACGGCAGCACCCGGCTGGGGAAGCTCCCGTCGAAGCGCGGGTCGTTGAACCACGACTGGTGGTCGCCAAAGCTCGGCAGCCACGGGCTCGTCCGTGCGCGCGGGCGCCCCGAGCGCGTCACGCCGTCCTGCGACGGCACCGTCACCGGCGGCGACACGAGCGCCCCAGGCGCAAACGACACGCTCTTCGCCGACGGCCTTGCATACGGCGTGGGGCTCGCCGCCGCCACCTCCCCCGCGCTCGCACTGGTCACCGCCGCCGCCGCCGCTGCACTAGCCGCCACCCCCGCCCCGCTCGCGCTCCCCAGACTCCCCGTGGACCCCACGTGCGCGCCGCTCATCCGGCGCCCCAGGCGCGCGGGCGCGAACACCTCCCCGCCGCCGATGCGCGCCTCGACGCGGCGCAGCAGGCCGAGCTCGCCGGGGTACACGAAGAAGCTGCGCCGCTTCGCGACCTGCAGCTCGAGGTACGCCTCGGGGAGCGACAGGCGGCGCACGGCCATGAGCAGCGAGAGCGCGAGCGGCGAGCTCTCCGTGTAGCCGTCCGACGAGTAGATGAGCACCTTGAGCGGGCGCGTGCGCGACGGCAGCGCGGGGGCCGGAGAGGGCGCGGGCGAGGTGAGCGAGCGCGTGCGCGGGGCTGCGCCGGCACGGGCATGGGCGGCGGCGAGGGGAAGAACGCCGCGGGCGACACGGCCGCGGGGAACGTCGACCAGCGGCGCGAGCTCGGCGTCGCAGGGCCGCCGCTGTTGCTGCCGCTACTATTGGTGACTGTTGCTGCTATTGCCGTTGGGATTGGGGCTCGGCGGCGCTACCGGGCGCAGGCAGCGCTCGAGGAACGCAATGACGGGCAGCAGCGCAGTTCATCGTCTGCGCCGTGTTCGTCGGCGCGCTGGGGAACGGCAGGTGGATCACCGCATTCGCGTTCGGCGGCGGGCGCACAGGCGGCGCGCCGCCCTCTCCCGCACCCACCGCCCCGCTGCGCACCCGCTCGTCCCACATCGCATCCAGCATCGCGAGGTGGTCCTCCGCCGCGCGCAGGTGCGCGAGCGCGGGGAACGGCGCCATCTCGTGGCACTCGACACACACATCGTACCCCATCCCCTCCGCGGGCGCGTTCGTCGCCTCAAAGTCGAACGGGTCCTCCGACGCGCCCGCCGCGCCGAGCGGCACGTCCCCCGAGTTGCCGAGGAACACCTGCCCCACGGCGGGCCGCCAGTGGCTCGCCGTCGTCGTCGTCGCGAGCTCCTCCCGCCCGCGCTCGTCCTCCTCCGCCGCGCCCGCCGACGCGAACGGGTACCGCGCCCCGCCGCCGAACACGCTGAGGATCTCGCTCGCGCGCGTCAGCTCGCGCATCTCGTCGCGCTCGCGCTGCCCAAAGTCGACCGTGTTCGGCGCCGTGTCCGCCGCGGCCGCCACGGGCGGGTCGATCTCCATCCCCATCCCCGTCGGCGTCCCGTCGCACCCCTCCGCGCGGCCCGCCCGCCGCTCGCCGCCCTCGAAGACGCGCATCATAAGCTCCGGCACCGTCGCACGCAGCGCCGCCGCGTCCGCGTCCAGCACGAACACGTTGTACGCCAGCGGCGCGTCCGGCGCGTCCGAGGTGGGGTCTGCACCGTCGACGTGGAATTAGTGCGGTGCTGGAAGCGAAACAGAGAAACGACGCACCGATCCCCAGCACCCCACACCGTTCCGCGCGCTTGCGCCGCACCGCCCCTGCAAAGCGGCGCGCGAGCGCATGCAGCGCGGGCGAGGACAGGCCCTTGGGCGAGTAGACGACGATGTCGGAGAGCGTCGCGTAGATCGGCTGTGGCAGGTGGTTAGCAATTGTCTGAGCGCGGGGAGCGGGGGGAACGCGGTCGTAACATGAAGGGGGAAGGGGTGTCGGATGTGTGGAGGACGAAGAGAGGGAAGATGAAGAGAGGGAAGAAGAGCGAAGGCGCGTGTCAAGAACGAAATAAACCACAGAAACTCACCACCTGGATCCCAAAATTCCTTAACGAAATCCCATCCGGCACGCGCGCAGGCCGGAACTCCCACTCGCCGTCCTCCTCCTGCGTCTCCCCATTCCCATTCCCACTCTCATTCCCCGCTCCAGCTCCTCCTCCTGCAGACAAGACAGGCTTGACAGAAGGCAGCGGCGGCGCGTGCAGGAGCGCGGGGCGCTGCGGGGACGAGGTGTCAGTGGGATTCAAGAACGGACGATAGACAGAGAGAGAAATAGGAGAGACACGGGAATAAGCGACATGATAAGCGCCACCCGAAAAGAAGAGAAGAGAAGAGAAGACGAGTATACGGCACGCCTCGTCCTTCTGAGCCCTCAATCCCGTGGGCGGCACACGAGCACCAGAGACGACGTAGTGGAGGGGAGGCAATGCAGGACGCCCCCCCCCCCCCCCCCGTTCTCCGTGGCCAGGGCGGCACGCGCCTCGACGCAAGCGGCTCCCTTCCCACCAAAACCCCCCTCCTCCCCCCCAAAAAACCCACCCCATTAAAAACCGGCTCGAAAAACAAGGGACAAACGAAAAAAGAATCGAAAAACGCACCTCCCCCACACCCCCCACACCCCCAACCCGCCTCAACAGCTCCCTGGGCCGGAACGTGCACGTCAGCAGCTGCGCCCTGCCCTCCTCCCCCTCCTCCCCGCTCTCCTCCCTGCCCTCTCTGTCTCTCGCATCCTCCTTGCTCTCAACTTTCGTCTCCTCCTTGCTCTCATTCCCCTTCTCACTCTCATGCTCATTTTTCGCCTCGTGTGTCTTCCCCTCGGCGTCCCCAGTGGCGTGGTCCAACGGCGCGGCGTCGATGACGATCTCCGCGTGCCCGTTCGCCGGCGCCGGCACGGGCGGGGAGGAGGAGTAGGACGACCCCGAGGAGCTCGAGTTCGAGGAGTGCGAGGCGGGCGGGTCGGGGAGGGATCTGTGTGCGATGGGCGTGATTAGCATGTGTTTGGAAGGGTTTAGAGAGGGAGAGAGGAGAGGAGAGGAGAGAACGGAGGAGAGGGGGGAGGCGCGGGGCGCGGGGCGCATGTATCGTGCCGATTGGATAGCGGACAGATGGTCGAAAGCAATCAAGGAGCGCCGCGTGTCGAAGGAATGAGGGGAGACGAGAGGGCGGGAGACACGAAAGTGGGGAAAAGGAGGGGGAGGCGTGGATACATGTCGCGCAAAATGGTAGGGAAGGAGGAAAGTCGGCTGGAGTGGGTGGTCGATATGAGAGAATCAAGCAGGAAACAACGAAATCCCAGCCCGCACGCCATGTGCACGGGAGACACATAGACGCATATCGCGTCAATCGGGTTGTGGAGGACGGAAATCAAGGCGGGTCGAGTGTGCAGGGGGGACAATTGAGGCGAGAGGCGCGTGTGGGGGAAAGGAGGATAAAGGGCGCATATATCGTGTAAGATGGACGGATGAGAGGAAGGAAGGAAGAGAGAACAGGGGGCAAGGGCGAAAGGAAACAAGAGTGCAGGACGCGAGGGAGGGAGGGAGTATATATCGTGCCAACAGGAGCGGACGCTCGATACAGCGGAATGAGGGGTGGAATGGAATGATCAAAGCGGGAGTGTGTGGAGGGGAAAAGCGAGCGGAGCGGAGGGCGCGGGAGACGAGGGACGGGATGAGGGATAAAATGGGCGCATGCATCGAGGTAAGGGGACGGGGGTATCAGGAAATCAGGCGCATATATCGTGCCAATTGGAGTGGATGGCCGATATGAGGCGCATCAGGAAAGGGATGACGAAATGAAAATCAAAGCGGGTCAAGCGCGCCGAGGAAAACGGGAGGGACGTAGAGGGAAAGGGAGGGAGGGAAGGAATGGGCGCATATGTCGGGCGATTGAGTGGTAGATGAGGGAATTAGGGAGGGAATGTCGAAAAAAAAAAAATCAAAGCGGGGTGTATGTGCGCGGGAGTTTAGAGAAGATTGAGAGAGGGAGGAGAAGAAGAGGAGCAAATATGGACGTATATCGTGCCAATTGGATCGTTACGAGGGAAATGGGGAGGGATTGATAAAAATCAACGTGGAGAGGACGCGTAGAGGGGCGTTCCAGCGAATAGAGGAAGCAGAAGGGAAGGGAGGGGAGCAATTATGGGCGCGTATATCGTGGTACTCGGATACCGGGCGGACGATCGAGGGAAGTAGGGAAGGGACGATAAAATAAAATAAATCACAGCCCGCACAGCCCGTGTGCACTGGATTAGGGAGGAAGCAGGAGGGGATCAAGGGAGGGAGGGAAGGAGGGTGAGGGAAGGAAGGACGGAAGGAGAAGGAGGGGAGAAGGAGGTCGTGTGAGGCACGGAATTTGGGTATGTGCCCGGAATAAATCGGTACGAAAAGGGAGGGAGGTACGAAATGGGGCGACTCGGGGCGATGCGAACGAGGGAGGGGCAGTGGGGTCGGCAAGGAATAGGCGACAGGGATGCGAACAATCGAAGAAAAAGAAAAGAAGTTCGGGGGACATCGCAAAAGGGGATGGGGAAGGGGAGGGAAGGGCGAGAAAGGGGCCAGGCGCGGGGACGGGCGGGGGGTGGGGGAGGAACGGGGAGGGTACGTGGAGAGGTGCAAGGGTAGGGTGCGCGGGAGGGGAGAGAAAGAAGGGGCCACGACGGGCGGCACACGACTCGCCCAACTCGCGCCAGAAAACAAACGAGAAACAGAACGAAGCACTCACATCTCCATGGGCACAGTCCGTCCCCGCAGACATAGTGAAGAACGAGCCGTCGGTGCTGCTCGAGCCTGCGGACGGCGTGCCGAGGGGCAGGCCCACCGTCTGGATCGCGACGGCGCCCGCGCGGTGGTGCACGGGGTGCATGTGCTTCGCGGCGTCGCCCTCGTCGAGCGTCGCGATCGGCGGCAGGTCCCGCTCGCCGCTGGGGTCAGACTCGCCCCGGACGATGCGCACGTCGGGGTCGACGTCCATGGGGAGCAGCTCGTCCTCCTCCTCGTCCTCGTCGTCGGAGAAGTCGTCCTCCTCGTCCTCCTCGTCCTCGGACGAGAACGCCGCGGGGGCTGGTGCGGCGCGCGGGGCGGCGGGGGCGAGGTCGTCGTCTGCGACGACCCAGACGAGGCCGCGGAAGCGCGGGGGGCGGCGGCGGGCGGGGGCGGCGAAGAAGGTGTTCTGTGCGTGGTTGTCGCCCTCGAGGCCGTGGAGGAACGGGGAAGAGCACGCCGTCGGGCGGGTGGGCGACGATGTGCGCGGTGTGCATCGCCGCGAACTGGGCGGCGGAGAGGCACCTTGGCGGCGGGGCAGCTGGGCAGCGCGGGCAGCGCGGCGAGCGCGGCGGGCGGGTGCACCAGGCCGTGCGGCGGCGGGCCCCGATTTATGGTCGTCGGCGTCGTTGCCGGCGGCGCTGAGGAGGCCATCGTCGACGTCGTTCGATGAAAGTACAGACTTGCCTATTTTGGTCTGGTATCATATCGCACTGCCTCGTGCCCTCCGATCAATCACCGCATCACTGCTTCTATACTTTCATTAGCCCACGGATGCGGATGTATTCTGGGGTAAGAAATTGGTTATCTCCGCTAAACTAATTACAGGAATCCACCGTTCCCCTGGTCCCCCATTCGAAAACTGCGAAGTCTTCTCTCAAACACACCTCGGTCCAACTTACTTCCCAGCAACCTGTCACCTCCCAGGCCAACTGCCAGCTGCCGTCATCCCGGGACCCGCGCGCGCTTCCTCGCATCACATCCTATCACGTCGCGCTAAAATATCGGTTCTGCGGCGAAGAGATCTTCCTTCTGATCGGGGACCTCGAAGCCTGGGCCAGTAAGGCACCGATAAAGCCTCTTTCCCTTTCAGTTTTGGATCACCCACTCACTGGCGGAAGTGTATTGCTTCACCTATCCAAGGTCCGCACTGAGGGAATAAGGCTCGGTAACGGAGGGTCCGCATCTGCTTTCAATGACATCTTTCGGTGGTTGTGAACGTAATGCAGAGCACACCTGTTCGACTCAGGCCCGAGCCATTCACCTCTTTCTTTAATTCTTTGCCATCTCATCCAATAAACTCAACTATTTAACTAAGTCCCGAACTAAGGAAATGAGACTCGGTGGCGGACGGTCCGCATCTGCTTCAAATAGGATAGTAACTCAGTCCACATTATGCAGAGCAAGCCTGTTCGACTCAGGCCCGAGCCATTTGGTATTGTCCCGACATTTTTCTTTTTTATCTCATCCAATAAACTCATCCACCTACCCAGGTTCCAGAGTAAGCAAACAAGGCTCAGTAGCGGAGGGTCCGCATTTGCATACAATATTGTGTTGTCTTGCCTGACAGTTCATGCAGAGCAAGCCTGTTCGACTCAGGCCCGAGCCATTCGCTGGTTCTCCCTTCAATTTTTGTCATCTCATCCAATAAACTCATCCACCTACCCAGGTTCCAGAGTGGAGAAATAAGGCTCGGTGGCGGATGGCCCGCAGTTGCTTTCAATACTCTTGGAACAGAATATACATAGTAGAGTCCGCCTGTTCGACTCGGGCCCGAGCCATGCGTTCTTTCTTAGAGTTTTATTTTGGGTCACCATCTCATCAAATAAACTCACCCACTTATTCAGCCTCAAGGATAGGCAAATGAGGCTCGGTAGCGGAGAGTCCGCATCTGCTTTCAATGGGTTGTAGTTTGTAAACATAATGCAGAGCAAGCCTGTTCGACTCAGGCCCGAGCCATTCACTGTCATCGGTTAACCTTTTTAACAAAGACCCAATAAACCCACCTATCTATCCAGGCTCAAGGGTAGGGAAATAAGGCTCGGTAGCGGAGGGTCCGTATCTGCTTATTATAATTTCCCGATCTGATAGCTTATGCAGAGTCCGCCTGTTCGACTCAGGCACGAGCCATCCTCTGTCTTGACTCAATCTTTTCTGCATCTCATCCAATAAACTCACACCTACCCAAGTTCAAAAGTAAGGAAATAAGGCTCGGTAGCGGAGGGTCCGCATCTGCTTCAAATATGTTGTGGGCTAATACAATTCATGCAGAGCAAGCCTGTTCGACTCAGGCCCGAGCCATTCTTGTGTCTCACAATTTTTTTTTTAGGACACCATCTCAGCCAACAAACACACCCATCATGATCTACCCAGGCTCTAGGGCAAGGAAATATAGAATGCAGAGTATGCCTGTTCGACTCGGGCCCAAGCCATTCCAGAGCTCATTCTTCTATCTCCATCTCATCCGTGAAACTAACACCTTACCAAGTGCAAAAGTAACGAAATAAGGCTCGGTAGCGGAGGGTCCGCATCTGCTTTCAATATGACTGTCATTTGTGAATGTAATGCAGAGTATGCCTGTTCGACTCAGGCCCGAGCCATTCACTGGTTATCAGTTATCCTTTTTAACAACGACCCAATAAACTCATGCACTTCACCAGGTTCCAAGCTAGGGAGCTAAGGCTCGGTGGCGGAGGGTGCGCATCTGCTCAAATTATTGATGGTGAACTATAACAGCAGAGTCCGCCTGTTCGACTCAGGTCCGAGCCATCCGATGTAATCGCAACTGCTTTTTGGCCTCTCAGCCCAGTAAACTCCTCTTTATTGCTGGGTTCAAGGATAGGGAAATACGGCTCGGTGGCGGGGGTCCGCATCTGCTTCAAATTCGCGTTTTGTATATCTTCCAGAATGCAGAGCACGCCTGTTCGACTCAGGTCCGAGCCATTTGCACACACTCTCTCTTCTTTTTTGCCATCTCACCAATAAATAGATGGTATTAACGGGTGCGAGGGTAAGGAAACAAGGCTTGGTAGCGGAGGGTCCGCATCTGCTTCAAATTCGCGTTTTGCATAGTTTCCAGAATGCAGAGCAAAGCCTGTTCGATTCAGGCCCGAGCCATTCTCTCTTCTCAAATTTTATTTTGGGCTGCTGACAAACTCACACCTCACCAAGTGCAAAAGTAACGAAATAAGGCTCGGTAGCGGAGGGTCCGCGTCTGCTGTCAGTGGCCAAGAGCAACGAGATTAGTATGCAGAGCATGCCTGTTCGACTCAGGCCCGAGCCATTCGGTGTTGATTATAATGCCTTTTTTCTCTCTCATCCAACAAACTCCCCTTTATTGCTGGGTTCGAGGGTAGGGAAATACGGCTCGGTGGCGGGGGGTCCGCCTCTGCTTTCAATATTATCTTCGATCAATAACTCATGCAGAGTCCGCCTGGCGACTCAGGGCCGAGCCATGTGCATACACTCTTTCCTTCAATTTTTTTAACAACCACCCAATAAACTCAACTATTTAACTAAGTGCCGAACTAAGGAAATAAGGCTCGGTAGCGGAGGGTCCGCATCTGCTTTAAATAATAAAGTATAGGGTGTACTACACAGCAGAATGTGCCTGTTCGATTCAGGCCCGAGCCATAGGCCATCTTCAATTAACCTTTTTAACAACAACCCAATAAACTCATGCACTTCACCAGGTTCCAAGCTAGGGAGCTAAGGCTCGGTAGCGTGTAGTTGGTATACATAATGCAGAGCATGCCTGTTCGACTCAGTCCCGAGCCATTCGCTGGTTATCAGTTAACCTTTTTAACAACCACCCATTAAACTCATCCACTTTGCCAGGCTTGAAGGTAAGGGAATAAGGCTCGGTAGCGGAGGGTCCGCATCTGCTTTCGATAGCGCAGACTTCCATGTCTAGCAGAGCACGCCTGTTCGACTCAGGCCCGAGCCATTCACCTCTTTCCTTGAAATTTTTAACGACCACCCAATCAACTCACTAACCTGACCAAGTTCCAAGCTATGGGAATAAGGCTCGGTAGCGGAGGGTCCGCATCTGCTTTCAATACGACTGTAATTTGAAAATATAATGCAGAGCAAGCCAGGCCCGAGCCATCCACTAATCCCAGACAGTTTTTTATCTCTCATTCAATCAACTCACCCACCTACCCAAGTTCCAGAGTAAGGAAATAAGGCTCGGTAGCGGAGGGTCCACATCTGCTTCCAATATATTGTTTGTATCCAGGGTCATACATAGCAGAGTATGCCTGTTCAACTCAGGCCCGAGCGATAGGTATTCCTGCTGTCATCTTTTGCATCTCATCCCAATAAACTCCTCTTTATTAGCAGGTTCTAGGATAGGGAAATAAGGCTCGGTAGCGGACGGTCCGCATCTGCTTTCAATACCACTGTAATCTGGGAGCATAATGCAGATGCTTGTTCGACTCAGGCCCGAGCCATCCCGAAGTCCGTCCTCCATTTTTTGTCATCTCACCAATAGATAAATGGTATTAACGGGTTCGAGGATAGGAAAATAAGGCTCGGTAGCGGAGGGTCCACATCTGCTTCAAATTCTGATTTTGTAGATTTCACAGAATACAGAGCATGCCTGTTCGACTCAGGCCCGAGCCATTCTTTGTTGACTTCCCTTTTCTTTTTTTGTCTTGGGAACAAGATTCACACCCACCCAAGTCCCTCGGTATGGAAAGAAGGCTTGGTAGCGGAGGGTCCGCATCTGCTTTCAATATATCTGTCATTTGCCAGCATAATGCAGAGCACACCTGTTCGACTCAGGCCCAAGCCATCCATTCTTTCCTCCATTTTTTTTTTTTGCATCTCATCCAATAAACTAACCCACCTACCTAAGCTCCAAGCTACAGAGATAAGGCTGGATAGCGTCAGGCCCGAGCCATCTGCTGCTTTCATTGCAAGACCGGGCACTTAACAAACTCACCCACCTACCCAGGCTCAAGAATAGGGAAATAAGGCTCGGTAGCGGAGGGTCCGCATCTGCTTTCGATAGTGCAGATTTACATGTCGAGCAGAGTGCGCCTGTTCGACTCAGGCCCGAGCCATTCCCTCTATCCTTCAAATTTTTTTTGGGACACCATCTCATCCCAATGAAATCACCCACCTCATCAGGTTCCAGAGTAAAGGGACAAGGCTAGGTGGCGAGGGGTCCGCATCTGCATACAATAATATCCTTCGTGGTTTGTGAATGTAATGCAGAGTACACCTGTCACCCATTTATTCAGTCTCTAGGGCATGGATACAAGGCTCAATAGCGGAGGGTCCGCATTTGCTTTCCCTTTGGTTGCCATTCCTTAATGCAGAGTATGCCTGTTCGACTCAGGCCCGAGCCATTTGCACACTCTCTCTCTTCTTTTTTGCCATCTCACCAATACGTAGATGGTATTAACGGGTTCGAGGGAAAATAAGGCTCGGTAGCGGAGGGTCCGCATCTGCTTTCAATAACTCTTGCCCATCTGTGTATATAGAGTACACCTGTTCGACTCAGGCCCGAGCCATGTAGTGGTGGCAACTTCCTTTTTGTTGTATCGCAATAAACTCACACCTGTCCAAGTTCTACAGTGAGGAACTGAGGCTCGGTAGCGGAGGGTCCGCATCTGCTTTCAATTATGTCCTAATTCTTTATGAACATAATGCAGAGTACACCTGTTCGACTCAGGCCCGAGCCATTCGCCATTTCCTTGAAAATTTTTGCATGCCATCCAAATAAACTCCTCTTTGTTGCCGAGCTCGAGGATAGGGAAATATGGCTCGGTGGCGGAGGGTCCGCATCTGCTTTCGATAGCACAGACTTACATGTCTAGCAGAGTATGCCTGTTCGACTCAGGCCCGAGCCATAGGTATTCCTGCTGCCATCTTTTGCATCTCATCCCAATGGACTCACCAACTAAACCAAGTCCCAGGGTAGGGAAATAAGGCTCGGTAGCGGAGGGTCCGCACCTGCATACAGTCGTTTCTTCATCCGAAGCTCATGCAGAGCACACCTGTTCGACTCAGGCCTGAGCCATTCGCATCTGACACTCTTCTTTTTTTATTTAATGCATGTCGGAAAACTCACCTACCTACCCATGTTCAAAAGCAAAGGGATAAGGGTCGGTAGCGGAGGGTCCGCATCTGCTAAAAATATTAGGTCCAGTCACTTCATATATAGCAGAAGTGACCTGTTTGACTCAGGTCCGAGCCATTCGAGTTGTTGTTTTTTATTTTTATTTTTTAGTTCAAATCCTAATAAACTCGACTATTTAACTAAGTCCCTTGGGTATGGAAACAAGGCTCGGTAGCAGAGAGTCCGGATCTGCTTTCAATACATCTGTCATTTGTAAGCATAATGCAGAGTATGCCTGTTCGACTCAGGCCCGAGCCATAGCCCATCATCAATTAACCTTTTAAACAACTCAATAAATTCATCCAGTTCACCAGGTTCCAAAGTATAGGAAATAAGGCTCGGTAGCGGAGGGTCCGCATCTGCTTTCAATATATCGTTAATTGTGAATATCATACATTGCAGAGAGTGCCTGTTCGACTCAGGGAAACAAGGCTCGGTAGCGGAGGGTCTGCATCTGCTCAAATTGTCGCTGGTGAACTGCAACAGCAGAGTACACCTGTTCGACTCAGGCCCGGGCCATTTATTTGCTCCCTACATTTTTCTTTTTTATCTCATCCCAATAAACTCCTCCTTCTTGCCGGGTTCGAGGATAGGAAAATGAGGCTCGGTAGCAGGGGTCCGCATCTGCTTTCAATATAGCCTTTGCGGAGTGCATGCAGAGTCCGCCTGTTCGACTCAGGCCTGAGCCATTCACCTCTTTCTTCAATTTTCTTTTTTGGCATCTCATCACAATAAACTAACACCTAGCCAAGTCCGAAAGTGAAGGGATAAGGCTCGGTAGCGGAGGGTCCGCATCTGCTTATTATAATTGCGTCGCTCGTAGAGTTCAAGCAGGAAAAGCTAATTGGCAATACCATGGCCAAAAATGCTCCACCTATCCAAGGTCCGCACTGAGGGAATAAGGCTCGGTAGCGGACGGTCCGCATCTGCTTATTATAATCTGCCAGAATTCTGGAATTCACTCAGAGCATGCCTGTTCGACTCAGGCCCGAGCCATCTGCAAGTGCTCTTCGGTTTTCTTTTTTATCTCATCCAATAAACTCGCCCACTTCACCAGACTCTAGGGTAAGCAAACAGGCTCGGTAGCAGAGGTCCGCATCTGCTCAAATTGTCACTGGTGAACTGTAACAGCAGAGTAAGCCTGTTCAACTCAGGCCCGAGCCATCTACTCTTGCCTTCAAAAAAAAAAAATTCATCTCATCACAGTAAACTCCCCTGTATTGCCGGGTTCGAAGGCAAGGAAACAAGGCTCGGTAGCGGAGGGCCCTCATCTGCTTTCAATTTGTTGATATGAAGTTCATACATAGCAGAGTAAGCCTGTTCGACTCAGGTCCGAGCCATTCGCTGGTTCTCCCTTCAATTTTTGTCATTTCATCCAATAAACTAACCCATTTATTAAACATTGAGGGTAGGGAAATAAGGCTTGGTAGCGGACGGTCTGCATCTGCTTTCAATGGATAAGGACATAGAGTGTACTACACAGCAGAGTGCCTGTTCGACTCAGCCCTGAGCCATTTATTGTTCCCCTCTCACTTTTTATTTAATGCATGTCGGAAAACTCACCTACCTACCCAAAATCTGGAGTATAGAAACAAGGCTCGGTAGCGGAAGGTCTGCATCTGCTCCCGATACATTCTCTGACCCCAGTTACGCAGAGCACACCTGTTCAACATGGTGGTAGACATTTCTTTGTTGTTCCAGGTTCCGAATAAATTCCCTTGTATTTCTGGGTTCGAGGATAGGGAGACAAGGCTTGGTAGCGGAGGGTACCGCATCTGTGTTCAATACACCTGCAGTTAGTGAACATAATGCAGAGCAAGCCTATTCGAGTCGAATAGGCTTGCTCTCATCCAATAACCTCACCCACTTCGCCAAGTTCCGAAGTATAGGAATTACGGCTTGGTAGCGGATAAGTATTAACTATAGCAGGTGTCGCATCTGGATTTTTTATTACTCCGCCTACTCTGAGGTTCCCCCCAGGTCGACTTGAATGAAATACTACAGTAATCTCAATCATATACCTGTAGTTTGTGAGCATAATGCAGAGGAAGCCTGTTCGACTCAGGCCCGAGCCCCATGTTCGACGTTCACAATTTCTTGTTTAATTTCCGGTCAGCAAAATTACCTCCATCTAACTTCTGGGGCAAGGAAATCAGGCTCTGTGGTGGAGGCTCTGCATCTGCTTCAAGTCGAAATAATTTCAACGTCAGATGCGCATACATTCCGTAAATTTGTTCGACCCAGGCCCGAGACAATTATGGTGATTCATTTTATCCCATCTCATCGCAATAATGCATCCACCTCAGGGTTTGGACTATGCTGAGGAAATAAGGCTCGGGCAGATGGTGGTTTGGAACAAGGTTCGGAATGATGGATATCAGTCACGGTGATTATGTGACTCGCCGCTTTTTCCTCCACCACACCAAACCACACACCCAAGTAGTACGTGCAGCTGTTCCCTCAACAGAACTATACACAATCCTGCGCATACCACCAGCACTATTGAGATCTCCTGGTCGGCGTTGGGTTCGTGTCAATGCCACCCATCCACACGCCACTGTACCCGATCTCTGCTTTCTCATCACATCTGCTAGCCCTTCTCTTCTCTGTATCGTACGTCGGGTCTCTATACGTCGTTCGAAACGCACGGATATCGTTGAAAGCACCGGTCGCGGGACAGCAAGTGCCCGGAGGCAGCAGGGATGATCCCTCCGTCATCCGCGCGCGTTTAACTGCTGCGACTATCGCGTCGGCGTTCAACTGTGCTATCATCTACTACCTGGTTTTGAAAAATACGCTTCCCTCAGTGCGACATCTCCGTTCCCTCCTCGTCTGTGCCCTACTCATACCCCGGCTAGTCTACGCACACGTTCGCAACTACGCGATCGATCCTCGGCGTCCGCTGGCCAGCTAGTGTTCTCTCATGTCTGCAAACACCGCTCCTGTTCCTCGGGCCATTTTACGCAAGCTACTTGGCATCGGCGCTCCCAGGGCAGACGAACTATTCCCTCAAGCGCGATTTTTCCGACATGTTTTCGACGTGGATCGGGTTCCGTAATTACGTCTGGGTGCGTGCCCCGTGGTAATCGAGTACCTCTGACCGGAGCGCGCACTACAGGGCCCACTTACAGAAGAGGTCGTCTTCCGCGCCTGTGTGCTCGCCGTGTATTCCATGGGCGGTGCAAGCCGCAGGAAGATGATCGCGTTCGCGCCCCTTGTGTTTGGGCTCGGTGAGTGTCTCGAATTTCTTTCGGTCCCGGGGACATTTAATTCTGACCCGCTTTGAAGCACACGTCCACCATGCCTGGGAGACCTACAACCGCTTCGGACGCACTACAGCCGCCTTCAAACGCGCTGCTATTTCCACCCGTGATCTTTCCTTGCAGCCCCAGCGACTCCACTCACTAACGCGCTGTAACTTTATCCAGTCTTCCAAGCGGCGTATACGACGCTCTTCGGCGCACACGCATCCTTCCTCTTCCTGTGCACGGCCTCGCTCGTCCCGCCTCTCACCGCGCATATATTCTGCAACATCATGGGCGTCCCGCAGCTGGGCGCCGAGCTGCGGCGCTTCCCGGCGCACAAGAACTGTGCGCACCTTCTCAATTTGACTTTGAATTCTGCTGACGCTCCCTACTATCTTTCCCGCTCTGCACTTTTGCCTCGTACCCTGTCCCTGGCGCACCGAACAGCGATAATCGCGTCCTATGTGCTCGGCATCGTGCTCTTCTGCGGGACGCTGCAGCCCTGGACCGCTCAGTGGAACAGCCTCTATTGGCGCCCCCCGGCGGAATTCTGGCGCGCCGTTGCGGCGCGGGGGGCGCAGTAATGCGCTGCAGAGCTGCAGTCGCATCATTAAGATGTCGGCGAGAAGGTCCCGGGATAGGTACTCCATAAGCTGAACGGGACGGAGAAAATTCAAAATATGGAGAAACTTTCAAAATACCACAAACATGCTCTGTGTAGGTGATTTAAAAATGCGGGGAAGGCTCAATATTCGAGATTTACTTGGGAGAAGCCGGATTTGGGGGTAACGCTGACACCGGAACTACCCACCTCATTCAGTTCCAACATGGTAGAATACCCTCCTTCTGTCATAACAGTCGACGGTATATTAACCTGCTGAACCCGCCTGTTCCACCCGGGCCTGAAGCTCGGTCCGCAACTGCTTTCGGTATGGTTCCCATTTAGAATTCATCTGCAGCAGCAGCCTGTTCGACTCAGGCCAGAGACCTTTCTGGACAATAATGACTCTTTTTGTTTATTCATGGCATCTACTTCTTCTCACTCAGGTCCGCCCTACGGGGATACAGCTCGGTGGCGGACGGTCCGCATCTGCTCTCTGTTATAACCTCCAACTGTAATTGCATGTTAACTGCCTACTCGACTCAGGCTCGAGCCCTTCCTGGACTGTGTGGCGATTTCTGTTTGATTTCCGGGCAGCGAACTTATCTATCTCACGCAGCCAACACTCAGCTCCGACGTACACGACTACGGCTTGGTGGCGGACGGCCCGCTTCTGCTCGTGATTTGGAACTGAGGTACCTATACGCGCAAGAAGTCGCCTGTTCGACCCAGGCCAGAGCTATACGAGGGCAGTGTAAACCTTTTATCTGGTCGCTGCCATTGCTCGCATCACTCAATTCCAGCGTACAGATGTACGGCTTGGTGGCGGACGGTTCGTATCTGCGAGCTGGTTCAAAGTTGCGTGTTTGCACGCAGGTATCGTCTGTTCAACTCAGGCCCGAGCCGCTTATACTGCATGTCGTTCCTTTTTTGGCAAGGACGATGCATTCCGACGTTTTCAGCTACCAACATTTGAGAGGAGGGGACGGAAATACGGACGCGTCGATTATGGTGTGCACGGGATACATGCGAGACCTTGATTGATTTTGCAGGCGACGAATAGCAGGTATAGTAGGGTATAAGACGCGGAACTCCGCGTTTTTGGCTCGTGGATAGGTCGTAACACCATCGTCGTCGTATGTGGGCGCGGAGTCCGTGAGATATGAATTAGGAGTGACCCTATAACAGCACCCCGAGCGCCACAGCCGCGCCTCCCAGCATCCGCACATCGAGCCCCGAGCGCACACCGGCGGCTGCCCCCGTTGGCGTCGCACTCGGCGCAGCCGTGATGAGGCTGTACCACGCCGGCTCGCTCGTCGTCGATGTCGGCCCCGGCGGGAAGGTGCTCGTCGACACGCTCCCGTCCTTCAGCGTGCTCGCTGTAAACACCGCGGTCCCGAGACTGCACACGTCCGCGCCGCTGTCGTCCTCGTAGATGATCGCGCCGGAGCAGCAGAGCCCGAGGCGCATGTTCCCCGGGCAGCCTGTGTAGGTCCCGTTTGCCTGCGCCGAAGAACGAATTAGGAACGATAAAGTGCCTGTCGAGAGAGACTACCTGCGCGGCGGCGATATCCGCGTCGGAGAGGGGGAGCGCCCAGAGGAAGGCGCCAGGGACGCAGCAGGAGGCCGGGGTTTGGAAGCCGTTCGCGATGTCGGAGTAACTGCAGTCGAGCATCCTGTTGCCACTACAGCAGATGCCGCCGTAGGTGTAGTACGCGCCGGGACAGACCACGGGCGGGGTGATCTGGTAGGATTTGGATGTCGTCGTTGCGGTGGCCGCTTGCGAGCCTTGACCGCTCGCAATGAGGAAGAGGGCGAGGAGGGCAAGCGTACGCCGAGCACAAGGCATGGTGGGAGGTCCAGAGAGCTATCTCAACATCTTGTCCGTCGTAGCCGGAAGCTAAGGAGATGCACTGCCACGGTACCGGGTGCTGTTTCCAAATTGAGTCGCCAAGCCTTTCTTTCACTTTTATGCCCGAGCCCAGAAAATGATATCCAACGCACCTTACACATAATGGTCCCGGCTCGTCTCAACGTCAACTAAGGAAGTGAATAAGAAGAGGAAAAAAAACCGCGCTAGGCAGTGGGAACGTGAAAACGAACGGAAATTCCCGCTGGCTTGGGGAAGAGACGGAGCGCGCACGCAAACCGCAAGAAAAAAACCATCGTCACCGCAAAGCTTCCAATGAACAATGGCGACCAGTCTCAACGCAATGTCATTTTGTCCGAGTCTGGGCGAGCGGGCTGTTATTGGTGCACGGGGAGCAGTATATCGACACATGTACACGCAGCCAACCTGCATACGAGGACAGACAAAAAGACACAAGCTCGGCCGTGTTAATAACATATTTGACGGTCTGCACGTAAAACGGATACCTTGAGATTTTCAGTCAATCGGCGGCTACGGCATAGAAGGAGAAGGAGAACAAACCATGATTCCTATGTGCGCGCTGACGGGTCCACCAAAAAAAAACACCCACACAACGGATCGTCCCATCCGCCATTCCTACACTCAAATCATCCCGTCCCAGAGTCTCCACCACTGTCTGTCGGGGTACCACGCGCACACTCATACACCACCAGATCCATCAGCGTATCCCGCCTTGTCGCCACGAGATATGTTGGCTGGAACTTGTGACAGCACAGCACCACCCCGCTTTCGTACAGTCTTGTCAAAATCGCCCGCACCGTGCTTAGCGCAAGCTGCTTCGGCACGAGGTACACGAACACATGTGTGACGCGCTGGCGCGCAAGTTGGCCGCAGAGATCGCCCAGATCCGCGTTAAAGTCGTACTCCAGCCAGCGCACTGGAGCGCCCGCCGCCATCGCGTTCGCCGCCGCGGTTGCGAGGAGACCGGCGTTGTAGTCGATACCGACGCCGCGCACCGCCGTCGGGCGCGTGGTGTGGGTTATGGCGTTGATGTGCGAGATGAGGCCAATGAGGAAGGCGCCGTCGCCGCAGCCGAGGTCGCAGATGACGGACAGGGCGGCGGGCGGGGTTGTCGCGGCGGGAGGAAGGTCCAGGTGCATGAGCGTTGTTGCGGCGCGCATGGTACCCGGGCCAGTCTCGATGTACGGTGCGAGTATCCCTCCATAACCCGACGGGATGTAGTCCAGGTCGTGGAACGCGAACGTCGGCGTATCCCATTCGGAGGCCATCGTCGACGACGTCGAGGAGGAAAGTGTCACTGCAGACCCGTGATCGTAAAATCCCACGTATTTAAATACTACGATTTCGGCCCCCCTTTGAAAAAAAGATTGCTACGCCTCCAAATCCCGCCCAATGTTTCTCGGAATTGGCAGGCACTATCTCCGCACAGTAGATATACCAAATCCCGGGCGGCTTAACATTTAGGGCCCAACTGAAGCCGCAATGAAGTTGCCGAGGTAGCCATCAAAATTACATAGCTTTGAAAGAAAAGTTTTGATTTCATTCTGAGCTCATTTGCCCTCCATTTCTCTAACATTTTGACGGCTGGACTCCTGGGAAGCAGATCTATGTGATCCCATTTTAATTCAACGAAATTGAGGCCAAATTGAGGTCGAAAAATCAGTTTCCTTTTTCTTTCAACGCTACGCCATTTTTCAAAGGGGGGGCCAATATAGTCTCTCCTCATACGACGCTCGTAAGCTCGCGTGTGTTGAAGGGCCAATAATAGTAGGTCGCATATCTCAACATCTTGTCAGTCGTAGCCGGAAGCCATGGGAAGTCACCAACGCCTTTCTTTCAAGTCCCTTTTATGCCCGCCCGCTGGTGAGCCCAGAAAATCATATCCACCACACCCTACACATAATGGTCCCGGCTCGTCTCAATGTCAACTAAGGAAGAGAACAAAAAGAGGGGAAAGACCGCGCTAGGCAGAAAACGAGCGGAAATTCTCGCTGGCTGGGGAGAGACGGAGCGCGCAAACAAACCGCAAGGAAAAACCATCGTCACCGCAAAGCTTCCAGTGAACAATGGTGATCAGTCTCAATGCGATGTCATCTTGTCCGAGTCTGGGCGAGCTGCTGGTTTTCCGCTAGGCTGTTATTGGTGCGCGGAGAGCACCCACGCATCTTAATTGAGCATTCCTCGATGTTGTGGCAGGCAGGTAAGTCATCTTCTAGGCATGGTTCGACTTTCTTGAAAACTGCCGACGCAGTGCGGTGATTATAAAGGGGAAGAACCCCCAACAAGAATACAAGATATAATTCAGACGCAGGTTGCGACAATTTGGCGACAATCCGACGTGAACTTAATAAGCCGGGGCGAAGCACGTAGGCTTGTGCTGCTTCCAGTGCTGCCGCTGATGTTCTTTATTCCGCGTCAGAATTTCCAGAACCGGATAGAACGGAGGACTCACCGGGACAGCAATAACGAACCGTGTGGCACTTTGCAACTTTGGTTAGTATCAAACTTGGGTGTAACGAGGGCGCGTACTTTCGCGCATTCTCTCAATTTGTGCTTATCGCTGACCGTGCAGCTTGACGACTTAGCGCCGCACACGTCCCAGCGCTGGTCGACTTCTCCTTCCCCCCTGCATTCAGTCAGCAAAAATGTGAAGAACATCCGACAAAGACGCACGTTAGATCCAACTTCCCGCCAAACCGGTGCTCGCCTTCGAAGTAGTTCATCAACGCGAGGTCGATGTTCCTTAACGCTGGTGTCAAATTGTCCTCCGCAAGATCTGGCAAGATCAGTACAATCTGAAACCCGGAGAAGTCTGCCTGCGCACCCTTGCGCCATTTCGGGTGCTTGAGTTCGCTGGTGACCAGTTTCTTGAGATTCTTCAGATAGGGAATGGCCTTCATGCGCGTCTCCAGGGGAATATGGACCGCGTATTTCGGTGCACACTGCCGCGTGCGCAGCGCGGCCCATAGGAAGATTTTAAGGCGCCCCAGCTGGCGCTGCGCCTCGCACACCTCCGGCCACTGGTCCCGCCGTTCAACCAAACGACGAAGAAATAAATGTGTGCGAGGACACTCACCTCTAGGGGATACTCCGCGAGCTGACCGGCGAGCGTCTTCATGAGGGTCGTTGCTTCGGGGGGATGGCCGCGCATCCAGCGCGAGAAGTACATGGTTTGCAAGCAGTCGTATAGGACGTCCGCGTAGTAGCGCTCCCAGGAATCCATCCAATTGTCCGACAGGGGCTTCCGCTTCTCATGTGCGGACGTATACGCCTGGACCAGAGCCGGGAGGTGCAGCGATGCGAACTGATTCAAGGCGATGGCGGGTATGAGCAGCCGCTGTGGAAGAAGACTTTTATACGCGCACCTCGTTGGTGATGGGTTCGAGCGCGGGATTTTTTCCGAACGTCTTCTGCACGAATTTCCCGTGCTGATTCAAAGTATTTGAGCATAGGAATCGGGCTGAGGTCGGGTTATATTCGTACATTCATGCCCGCAATCATCCGCTGTCCGAAAGTGCACTTGTCGGCCACAAAATCCTTCCACTTGCCATCCAGTAGGCCAAAAGATTCGGCGATGCTCTGTGCAGAGACAGGTTCCGCGTCCCGCATCGTGCCGAGTATGCCAGATAACATGTCTGTTGGCGGAGGGAAGAAATCTGGCATTTTTGTGATAGAAAGGGCTCAATCGTCGGGCGCAAAATTGGGTTACGATCAATTCGATTAAAATTAGCGAAATAATAGCCGCAAATAAAGGGTATGTGAGTCACTTGATCTCGACCAGCACATCATGATTAGCTTCGTCGCGAGACGCGAGGAGAATCAGGAGGAGAGGAGAAGGAGGGGCGAGTGATTGGGATCAAATGAATATTTGGGTCCTAAAGTTCTCGAGCTGATCGCGTGGATCAGACTCAAGCCAAGGAGGTGTAGTTGCGAAGAGCCGGAGGTTCGAAAGGAACGGAATGAGGATGAGCCAGGTGGAGTTGGTATGATAGATAGAGGATTCTGGAAGGGGAGTTTTCGATGTATAGTTTGTAGGAGTCACTGCGCCAGCGGCCGAGAAGCTGGATTTCGTAGTCGCTGTACCCGGCGGCGGCGGCTTCAGAAGCAGCGCCACGGCGGAAGCTGTGACCAGCGAAACCCGAGGGATCTATCCCGGCGGCGGCGAGGGCGGTGCGGATTCCAGCGACGAAGACCTTGTAGTGCAAGGGTTTGCCGTCGAGTCCTTCGAACAAGGGTGCAGAACCAGGGCGCGGAAATTCGATGAAGAGTCGTTTAACGGCGGCAACGGGGCACGATGCATGACCTGGAGCGGCGGCGATAGTGAGAGAGACGCCTTTGCGAAAGGGGTCGCTTTTGGAACCAGGGAGGGTGAGAACGATGTGAGTGGGGTTATCGAAATCAGGGAAAAATTGGATGGCATCACGGGTGAGGTTAAGACTGGCGTCTGATTTCCCCGAGCCAGCGGTGATCTCGCCTGAACGGAGAAGCCCGGCGTACGCAAGGCAGTACATGGCGTAAAGGGTGGTGTGTCCCGGGACAATACCGGGACGGAGCTGAGCGAGGATGGCGAGGAGAATGGAGCGGGTGATGGGCTGAACCGGCTTTCGATCCTTCTCGCCGTGGAAGCGTTTGATGCCGCGGATGAGGCGTTGGACGATTGGGGATTCACAGACCGAAAATGGGAGATCAGCGTCGACGTGGAGGGAGCGGACGTGGGAGAGGTAATTTTTAATAGTCTTGGGTTGGACTTTACCTCCGAGGCTGGCAACCCAGCACATGACGGCGGGTTGGGTTGCGGGAAGCAGAGCGCCGTCGGGGTTGTACAAGCTGTGCAACTTGGCGAAGTTGATGAAAGAGCGCTGTCCGGTTGAGTAGGTTTTTCGGGTCCCTTGCGAGAGCCCGTGCCATAAATAAAATGAGACGGTCTTGGGGTAGGTCGGGTGCTGCTCGTACCACCAGTCCGGAGGAGCTTCGAGGACGACTGTTGGTTCAGATAAGGTGCGATTTGAAACATGCGTGTGAAAGAAAAACGAGAGGCAGCGTCAGCGATCACGTTTTCTTTGGATGATAACCAAACAGAGGAAAATGTAAAATCGAGCCGGCATGCGAGGGCGAGGAATTGGCGAAGCAGTTCCATCGTAGGTGGCGACTTGATGGAGAAGTTGGAGATGCCTTCGTGAACGGCTTGGTTGTCAACGTGAAAAACAACGTGCATGCCGGCGAATTCTTTGCCCCAACAAAGAATTGCGTGTACCACGGCAAGCATCTCCTTAACTTGGATGTGCTGTTTGCGGTACCGGCGTGGGCATTTAATGGCGAACCAGTTGGCTCCGAAGTGTCCCCCAAGACCCTTGGAGCCACTGGCGTCGGTGTAAATGTGAAGAGTGGGCCGCTGAGGCGAAAAGAAGTGGATGCCGTTCCACTCCGTTGCGAAAGTGGCCCACCATGTGATATCGCGGCGCGCGGCTTTGGAGATTCGGCGGCGTGAAAACGAGGTCGTGAACTCGCTTTCGAAGTCGTAGAGACCGCGGAGAAAAGCGCGTGAGATCGGGATGACCTGCGAAGCGAATTGTAGGAACCCGGCGAATTCCTCGACATCACGTAAGGTTGCGTGTGTGCGCTGAGACCAGTCAGAGAGGAGTTCTTTGAGGTAAGCGAGTTTTTCGGGCGTGAGACGAGCTTCGAGGGTTTCCGTGTCAAGCTCGATGCCGAGATACTCGAGCACCGTGGTTGGCCCGAATACTTTCAGTGGCTGGAAATGAAGACCGAGCTGATCCCCGAGAGCGAGAACCCAATCCAGTGCGTGCTGAACTTTCTCCAAGGGTACATCCGGCGCGAATATCTTGAGAAAGTCGTCAAGGTAATGGCGGATCAGAGCAGGAAGATTGCGCTGGAGTATCCAATGCAGCGCTTCTGCGAAGAGGTTGAAGATATACGGCGCAGATCGGCATCCGAAACCAAGTACAACGTCATGGTAGAATTTCTCCTCCCAAGTGAAACCGAGCAAATGCCAGTCTGCGGGACGGACGGGGATGTGTCTGAAAGCTGACTCAAGATCAAGCTTGATGAGGCGAGAGCCGCGACCGGCGAGTAAAATATCACTGATTGCGCGGTCAATCATATCGTATTTTATTGTTGCCTCCGCATCGGAGATGCCATCGTTGACGGATCCACCATGCGGCCACGAGAGGTGGTGGATACGGCGAACCTTCGTGGAACGCCTGCGAGTTACTGCACCCAGAGGCGAGCAACGGAAATTCTCCAACGGAGGTTCGAGAAACGGACCGGCAGTCCGCCCGTTGGCGACTTGCGCGGCGATGTCTGCGGACAGAGCGGCGGTGGATGCAGGTGAATCGAAAGCGGACTTGAGATTCGTGCACGATTGAGTGGAAGTCTTATCACCCGTGAACCCGAGGTTTGCGCCGTGACGAATAATATGAATTAAACTGGATACAAATTGTTTGTCGGGATAGTCGCGTAGGTAGAAAGTCCATGCATCCTCGTTGAGTACGGAGGACACGGATGAGAGGAGGGGAGCATCGGCAGGGACGGTGTTGATCCGTGTGTCGGTATTGGGACGGAGGGGCGGGAGCGCCTGCTCCGGAAATGAGAGGGCATGGGGAAGCGGTGATGGTGAGTAAGCCGTTGCGAGGGGACCATTGACGAGAGGGATGTCTGCGGGATGGCCGAGACGAGGTAATAACGTTGACGTGGAAGGGATAATCCTCGTCTCGCCGGCACCCTATTTGTGCTGTGAGAGGGGGTGCTCCTTCCCGCAGGCTGGCGCAGAGCAGACGTGGGGGCGTCCGTAGCTGCATGGGGATGCGCACTTGCCAAGATTGTAGTTTCGGCAAGGATCCGTCCCGACAGATGACGGCGGGCGCTTCGAAGCACCTTTAGCGGGCGCAACACTGATAGGTTTGTGATGGGGGTAGACGTAGGAGCTCAAGAGCCCGATGTCGGAACTACCCCAAGCCTCGTATGAGCCTACCAGCATGTCGCCACGGCGCCGATTGAAGAACAGCGTGTGGTATTCAAAGACGGCGGTCCACTCATACTCCGTGGCTAGAGTGGCGATGTGCGTGAGGTAACGATAGAAGTAGACCGTTGAAGCAGATCGATTGGGAAGATGGGCCGTGAGGATGGCGAAGTAGGTGTGGAGGGGGAAGACAACGGAATTTAAGTTCTTGTATGCCTTGTGCTTCGAGCTGTTCATCTCGAGGGAACCCGTAGCGCTGAAGCTATATGTCGGCTCGGAATCCTTGACCCTTATGTCAAGCTTGTACAGGTCCGAGGCTTTGAGCTCGTGCGTGATGACCGCCGTGATGCATGCCGGCTCGATGTCGGGGAAGAGGGATCGGAGGGAAGGCGACGCACCTGCGGGTGAGTTGAGTGGTACAAGGGGGGGCTGAAACTGCGGCTGCACGGTGGGCACTACCAGCGGCGGAATGTTTGCCGGTGGAGGAGGCGCCGGCTGATCAGCGGGCGCCGCCTGCAGGGCCCGAACGGCGCCGAACAGCTGACCCATCTGGGTGGTGAGCGCTGCGATCTGCTCGGAGATTGTCATAGCGACGACGGGAGGGACGACGGGAGTGCCGTCGGTGACAGGGTCGGCCATTACGGGTGGGAGTGGCGGAGTAAGTGGACGCGGTGTAGCGCGTTCGAGTGCTCGCTGGGCGGTGTGTACGGGAGGCGGCTGAGCGGATCGCGACGCGAATCGACCGTTGATGCGGGGTTGCGGTGTAGCCGTGATTTAAAGATGCTCGAGTCCGATGACTTCGAGCTGAGAAATTAGTCAATTATCGTGTGCGACGACAAAGAGCTAAATAACTGCGAGCACAGTGTGAGACGCGGAGTGAGGGAAATAAGAAGTCGGAGCTTACCTGCGAGCACAGTGTGAGACGCGGATGAGTCTACACTGCAGCTCGCAGGGCATATATATACTGTAAGGCATAAAGAAGGTCAGAACGATAAAGGACGCGTGATAAAGGAAACAAGTATGAAAGAAACTAGACCACGACCGAGGGTCGTGGCGGAGAACAAGGCGGCGCGTCATGTCTTGTATGCTAACAACGGGTAATCCCAACACCCACACACATTACCCTCCCATGTCTAGGCTAAGGCAGGGGGCGTTGCTGGCTTCCCACAGAATGCTCACCGGATTTCCACAGCCTCACTTTTCTGTGGATTTCCTGTGTATCGGGGCGCGTTGGGCAAGCGTTGGGACTAAATTTCGAAAAACACCTGATCTGCCAGTGCGGAATTCGGATTCCACTGCCAGTGCTGGCAGTGTACTGCCGCTGCATACTGGATTCGGGCCTTTCTTCCTTTCAGCTCTCCTGCATCCTCGAATCTTCGTTTTTATCTGGACCACACCAAAGGCTCATCATTTTCCGACTTTCCGTCACGGTGGATCCGTGCCCTTTTCCCTCTCCGCTCAATGTCCACTCTTCGACTTCGACTTCAAAGGGCTCAAAGCAAGGCTCAAAGACTTCGAGGCTCATACTCATGTATCCCATATTTCATTGACTGAACCGAGCCGAAAACAACTTGAGGCCGAATCCTTTGCCCGTGGTGCCGTAGTTGTTAAATTTAATTGATCAGATTCGGAACTTGATACATCTTTTACTCTGGGGCGGTGTGTGGGACGAGAACTGTCCTGCGGGAGTAGAGAGGGAACTCGTGGTTCTCCCTGTTCTCTTACCCTCGCCATCCCGTATCCACTTTCTACCAGCACAGCGAGAAATTATGACAGGAGCCAGCGCTCGTATATTCAACGGCGTCGCTCTCTGTATCTGGTTCCTGGCTCACAGTGTGACTGGCTATTTCCCTAGGGTAGCCACCCAAGATGCCACCCAAGGTGCGTGGCAGCGCTCTCGATCCAATCCGAGCTCATCGGATTGTGCGCCTCATTGCAAGCCATCTCGTCTGCAGTCTCTATCCTCTTCAGCTTCGATAAAATTGCCAACATGACGACCTGCACCTCGGCCGCAATCACTTGGTCGTATGGATCCACCGTATTCGTCAACGCGAATATCACGCTTTCCATAACGAACATCGGTGTCGCCCAGCTGTCACCTCCAAATACGACTACAACCGGGACATTCCATACAAACAGTGTCAGAGCCCCCGAGAATCAGAATTCCGTATCCCGACGCGACACATTGACACAATTTGTTTCGCCCTCGATCAGCGCGGTGTCCCGTAGTTATACGTGGCCATTGGTGGATGTCCCGGAGAGGTGGTATGTGATGCGGGCTGCTTTCGATTCGGGCACGGGCATCGAATCCGAGCCATTTTACGTCGCAAATGGCACCGATACATCGTGCATTCGCTCCTCGTTTGTCTCGGTGTCTGCCTCGGGCCCAACCTCAGCAAGCCAGACTATCTCCTCGACGCCAAATACTAGTGGCAACTCATCGGCGCCGGGTACTGGCAGCCCCACCGCCAGTAAGGGCGTCCCAGCACCACAAGTCCATGGCTCGAAGATTAACCGCGGGGCAATAGCTGGCGGCGTCGCAGGCGGTCTCATCGTCATCCTCGCAGCCATCGTACTCTTCCGCCGACGATCCCGAGCCACTAGCACCCCTACGAATATTCCCGCACCATCGCCCACCCCAATGCCACCTGTGACGCTGTCTCCCGCCACCGGACAGACCGTCCTCGCGTTCGACCGACCCATCGCGCCAGGCGTCGTCGAGTCGCAGGAAGCGATGCTGGATAAACTGGCGCGTATGCGAGAGCCCATGCGAGTACTTGATCGAGAGCGATCCGAGGCAGCGGTGGACACACATGATGAAGCGAGAGGCGAAGAGGAGGCACGTTTGTTGGTCACATCGGCGCCTGATCCTGGTCGAGTCGCGGATGCGCCCGCCCAGCCTGGCGCATCGTCAAGTGGTGACCGCGCGGCTGACCTCGAACAGCAATTGCAAGTGATGGCGGAACGGCTTGCGCTCATGGAGGCCCATATGCAGACGCATGGTCTCTCGGAGGACTCGGAACGGCCGCCTGATTATGCTGCTTAACCTGACTCTGCATTCCATATATGTGCCTTTGGATCAAACGTCGAGCGAGAATCGAGGCCATCATTGCTTGGGACCTGCCCCGCGACGCCGCTCACGAACGTTGGATTTCAAACACCTGAAATTGAGCGAGTCAGTCCAAGTCCTTCGATTTTTTGGCAACCAGAAAGAAGCATAGCTTTCTTCGCACCAGTACTCTGACAACTCTTTTCTTCTTCTACTGGACTCCACTTACACCTAAGAACTCGGTTCTCATTAGTAAGGCCAAAGCCAACAACGCTTTGACCTCAACTTTGCCGGAACGAACATCGACCTGGGCTGCCTTAAGATACATTCCTTCATCCTAAATAAGGTTTGGAATTCTCTGAGACCCAACCCTTGTCTTGTAATATGGCTGCGGGACAGTAGGGAAATTATTTGTTCAACATACAGAAGACTCGGAAATCAAATACTTAGAGAAGGGAAGAGATATTGAACTGCACGATACAAGATGCATAGCAGTATCATAATGATCTTAAGTCGTGATGTACGATTATTTGCATGGCGAGAGAGGGAGGATGAGGATAAAGGCACTGGGATATTTTTAGTTTCAAAGTTGATCTCCGAACACTTCCTTTTGCTTCCGTCGCTTTGTGGGCGCTGGACCAACAAACTCGAGCCCGTTACAGCTGCCTCTTCCTCCATGTCTACGTGGACATACTTTACTCGATGGTTCGGTTTCGCGTGCGAGGCGTGCTATGTATATTCGTATGGTTTGTGTTGTCCTTATTCCTCCTCCTCCCTTCGCTTACCTTTGGTGGGCTGTAGTTCCAGCGCGAGGATTCTGGTAAGTGGTCTGCTGCTATTTCTCTTGCATATCGCTTACAGCTGCACAGAGCACAAAGTCTTCTTGATTTCCACGAAAGCCGGTGGACTCGGTGCGTTTCTCTTTCCTTTGTCCTCGTTTGCCTTGACTAATACCGGTGCTTTTTACGCAGGCATCAACCTCACCAAGGCGTCGACGTGCATCTTGTGCGATTCAGACTGGAACCCTGCAGAACGATCTGCAGGCGATCGCGCGTTCTCACCGTATCGGGCAGACGAAGGTTGTTAAGGCCTCGTGATCTATGCCATTCAAAAAGCGTTGGAGTTCAGGGCCAATGCTCGAGTAAGATGGACTCCGACCGTCACCATTCAACGCCTGAAATTTTATGTAGAAATTGTCGAACTTGCCTGGTCTCCGTGCCATATTCTCCCCAGCGTCAGCCTTTGGCACCCTCATCCCGACTTACTTCTGGAATCCGGGCTTAAGTTGGCAGTGGCAGTGGCGCAATCAAGGTGAAGCACCATTCAAGTGCGTTGTTACCACGCTGACAGTGGAGGAGTGTACGAAAAGTATGGCGTAAACACTATCTCCGTCCTCCCATATCTGAGTGGTCGCCCCGCCATCTACACACGTTCTATGGATGTCGCCCGCCAGTTTCTCTCGATGAAAGGTCAATTCGAGAAATCCGAGGAACTTACCCTGCTCATGCGGTAAGCGTGCCATAACCTCTTATACTGGCTGCGCTAATGGGGTGCTGTGTGTAGGCTTTTGGGAAGAAATGTCTTCACCGAGAATGGATCAGAATGGAGTCGCCATCGGCGTATTCTGAACCCTGCCTTTACTCCTGAAACGTCGGTCTTAATTATCACCCCTATACCTTATATTTTTCAACTCAGTACCGTCTGGAATAGGTATTCTCTTGTCTGGGACGAGGCCACTAGTTTATACCAGGAAATAATGCACGCCGAAGGATGGATCCATGAGAACAACATGACTATCTCGCCCATTAACGACATTACGACAAAGGTTGAACCACCACTTGTTTCCTTGTCCATGCTAATATATATTGGTGGGCTAGTTTGCCTTAATCCTTATAGCGCGCTGCGGATTTGGGCAACCGATCTCTTGGAAGGTCACATCTCCATCTTCTGGTATGCCGTTTGGAGAGGCGCTCGCTATTGTGTCTGGATCGTCAATTGCCCGCCTCGTTACTCCACGCTGGATGTACAAGCTTCCCATCAAGAGGTTTGACCTTTTATGCGATTGATTTGTGGAACTCGGAACTGCTGTTGCTAATTCTGTCACGCACACAGGTTACAGGATATCGAAACGGCCTATACTTCCTTGGAAGACTTCATGAAGGCCCTCATCAGCGCTCGGCGAGATGAGTTATCGGTGGAAGAAGGCCGCGGACAAAAAGACCTGTTCAGGCTCCTGATCCAGGCCAGTGAAAGCGAAGGGAACTTACGAATGACAGACGAGGAGCTGGTTTGTCAAATTCTTTGAAATGACCCATCCTTGCTGTATTCAAATTTGCAGATCGGCAACACGTTCTTTCTGTTGTTCGCGGGACACGGTGAGCTTACCATCGCACTTGGAACACATATACTTCAATTCCACCTCCGTATCAGAAACGACGGCCAAAGCTCTTGACGCAGCAATCGGATTCCTTGCTCTATACGAGGATATACAAGAGGAAGTGTACCAGGAAATCCGGGCAGCTACGGCGGACGGTCAATTGGTAAGTGGCTTACCGTGTTTCCTTGTCTGACTCTAATGAAATGCAGCAATTCCAAGACTATGCGCGACTCATCAAAGTTCAATCGTGCTTCTTGGAAGCCGCGCGACTTTTCCGTGCGTCACCTGCATATCCCTACGGCCAATTTGCTTATTCACCAATTTAAATAGCCGCGTCCTTCATGATGTTACGAGACACAACTGAGACAGTTGTTCTCAAAACGGATGAAGAAGATGGTCTTGGGGGCCAGATCATCCTTGAGCCTGGCACAAGGGTTTCTGTTGATGTCGTCGGTCTTCGTGCGTGGATTGCTCGCTCGTGCGAAGCTCCTTCTTAATCGCACACCACAGATTACAATCCCAACCACTTCCCCAATCCAGAGGAATTCCGCCCGTCGAGGTGGTACGGAGCGTCCGAGAGTGACATGTCAATGTTCTCTCTGGGACCGCGTGCATGTCAGGTTTCCTCCTGATTGGCTTGGAAATTGTCTAACTGTTGTAATATTATCTAGGCATTGGTCGCCGGTTTGCGTTGACTGAGGGCGTCGCGTTCTTGAGCAATCTCCTCCGCGATTGGCGGTTGTATATCATACTTGAACCGGGCGAGACGAGGGGCGAGTGGCGCACGCGAGTTATGAAAGGAGTCACGGCGATGACGCTTGGGGTTGGAAAAGTCACGGTTCGACTGACTAGAAGATAACGGAGCAACCAGTTGGACTGCGGTGGAAAATCAACCAACAATCAACAGGTATAACCAAGTAGCTACTAGTACAAACAAGCATCTCGTGACTCAATCCCCCGTGACCTCGCTCTTACCGTCAACCCATTTTGACTCTGTATCCTTGTTCCGCTTTCAACCCTCAACCGCTCGGATATCTTATTCAACACTTGCGTCCAAGCCTGAAGATCTCATTAAGTTCCCGACCGTCATTTGGCCATGATCTCTCCGGCGTCATCGCTCTTGATCTGGTAGGCCGTTCGCTTGCTGGGGACTGTGGGCCGAGCTCCGGCTAGTTTCAAGGAATCGCATGACCTGAAGTGATCATCCGATCCCTCTCCATCTCTTATTTTGAAAGGAAAATATTTAAAGACACCAACACCACGAGGTATCCATCCACCTGCCATTCTACTGAATTGAAGCTTCCGTGGCAAGCTCTCATATCTTGATATACATCTGAACTTAACTCGGCGCGCATTCAATCATAGCTCTAACGCCGCCAGCTGTATCCCTGTGACCTTCCCGGGCCCCAAGCTCGGGGCTCACGCCTCTGGGGCGGCCAAACGTGGCGAGCGGCACAAGAAGACCTGTCGCCACGTAATCATTCCATACTTAAGCGGAGTCAGTGCATATCGTAGCCCTTGTCTTAAGCCCCCCTGTGAACGCGTACTAGGGCAGCATGGGTCTTTTTTTCAACTTCTCGGTTGCTCTATTCTCAGCTCTTGGATCGTGAGTTATCATTTTCCGTTTCTTCAAGTTCTCATCCGCCGAGATCCCAGCTTCTTGTTTGGTAAGTTTCTGCCTTCAATGCGAACAATTTCCCTGATGATGTCCCTCAGGATAGTACGTGAATTCCTTACCTTCTGGATGCCTCTCATTGTTTTCAGTGATTCCGGCGTCATCGGATCTGTCGTATCCAAACAATTCGACTTCTTCCAGACATTCTTTCACTCGCCAGGGGACAACATCACCGGTGCGATAGTGTCTACCGTGTGTAGTCTGCATCCCCCCGTCCTCTCTGTCGCTGACCGCGCATCCTCAGTTCGCCGGCGGATGTAGGCCAGCATATTACCGCGCTATCCCAATTAACGTCCCATGTAGGCTTCTTCGGCGCCGCTGCGGCTGGATCTCTCGCGACCCGCGTCGGTCGCAAGCGCACGATCCAGATTGGCGCTCTTGTCGCGATGCTCGGATGCAGCCTCCAAACCGGCGCCAGGTACACTGAATACCCCCCCATATCGCTGTGCACGGTACTGACTCGTCGTCTAAAGGAATGTGTCGTATCTCATCGTCGGGAGATTGATTGCGGGGCTCGCGATCGGTTGGTATGTATCTAGACATCACGATCAAAATTGGCAGTTAACTTTTTCGTTCTGCGATGTTAGCTTGAGTATGGGTAAGCTCATGAAAGCTCGAACTCGGAAATCGGCTGACAAGCATCCCAAGTGGTTCCACTGTACCAGAGTGAAATTTCGCCCCCGGCAATGCGCGGCTTTTTGACGGGTTTGACCCAATGTGAGCCCTGACGCGTCCGCTCCCTTGTTACAGGAAAATTTACCTTTGATGCAGTTATGATCAGTATGGGTTTCCTGGTGGCTAATTGTGTGTGCTCATCCATCCCTCACGACCCTACTAACTAAAATTTTCCAGGGGTCGGATACGGCTGCCAATTCATCAGAAGTGATGCCCAATGGCGCGTCCCTCTCGGAGTGCAAATTTTCCCTGCAACGCTACTATTCCTCGGGTAGCTTTCTGTTTGCGGAACTCTGCGTTCAATCCTTATAACACGTTTCAGGATGTTTATCTTGCCGTTTTCGCCGCGATGGCTGGTTGAACAAGGACGGCACGACGAAGCGCGCGCCGTGGTGCAACACCTCCACGGAAACAAAGTGAACAAAGAATTCATCGACCTTGAATTCGCCGAGATGTCAGTCCTGAGCTCTGTGTAGGGTTACGTGCTGATCATTGCTAGGCTGGAGCAAATCCAATACGAGAAGGAGAATATTTCAACCAAGGTGCGTATTATTATTATTGAGTGACCTGCATTGACACGGCCTAGTTCTCCGACCTGTGGTCCACGAAGCCTATGTTGCGTCGTACGCTTACCGGTATCGGCATTCAAGTTTGCACGCAGTTCACTGGGATCAATGTTTCCGCGTACTTCCAACCGTCACGTAAGTGAATAAATACCAGTTCCCAATCAGTGAATTTAATGTACCATGATGCAGTGTACGCCGGCCTCGGCTTCAGCGGCTCCAAGATCTTGATGATAACCGGGATAAATGGTGCCTTGGGTGCCATCGTCACCCTCATCTTTATCTACTTCATTCTGGACCGCGTCGGGAGAAAGCCACCGTTGATCTTCGGTAAGCAGGCAGTCCTAATTTCAGCAGCTCCAGAATGACTCGGAGCGCGACAGGTGCCGTGGGTATGGCGATTTCGCTCGCCGTTGAAGCCGCCATCAACGCGAAATGGGGCGGGGTGAATTCGACAAACCATGCAGCGCAGACGGCTGGTGTTGCCTTCATCATTGTGAGCGTTTCGTCTCGTCTTGACCAAACTTCGGAATTTCTGACCCTGCATGCGCAGCTTTTCGGTTCCCTGTTCTTTAGCGTCAGCTTCGGTCCGGTGTCTTGGGTCTATCAAAGCGAGATGTCCGTCTTCCTTGATGTTGCAGAGCATTTACTAACAGCCCACAGCTTCCCGATGCGAATCCGCGCAATCGGGACAGCGGTCTGCACATGCGCAAATTGTTTGTTAGCCTGGATGACTTCACGCCATCTTAGTTGATTTTTAAACCCAGGGGCATGTAACGTTCTTATCTCGCAAGTATCGCCTCTCGGCCTGAGTCGGCTTACATGGCGTAAGCGCGCCAATTCGTTGGTTGGGTGTTTCTGATGTCTTTCTTTGAACAGGTTTCTATATACTTTTCGTGGTGATGAACATCGTCAACGGCATCGTCGTCTTTTTCTTGTACGTCAATAAAACATTCCTGGGCGGCTCGCTCATTGTTATATTCAGCTTCCCCGAGACGAAAGGAAAGAGTTTGGAAGAGATGGTGAATCCTTATCGTCATAGACTCGAGTTTTTATTTATTTATTTAAATTCCCAGGACGCAGTCTTTGGCGATCAGGTCATACCGCATGCGTTGGAGACCAAGAAGATGCATAATATCGGCTCGGAGGACGATGAGAAGCCTCGGGAGTCATATACGTGATACTCCGACTGGCTACACTTTCATTTGTATTTTAAGGGAGCCAGAGGGGAACAATGCATGGTTACTAGGTGTCTTGGGAGATCTCAGCAAGCACAACCGAGAATTGCGGACGTCCATGACGATCCAAAGCTTGGGCGGATATATCCTATACCTACTAGGGATCATTATTCGCGACATTTCCCGAGCTCAGGATCTTTTTTTTTGTGGTGCAACTTTGAGCAAAAAACGGCAACACGGTAATCAGCAACTTCTTCGACGCGATAGTCACGTGACCCTTACTTAAACTCACGCTGCCGACGCATAGTTCTGCCACGCGATTTACCGGCTCTGGTTTTATCGACACGCTCTTTCAGCACTTTCGATCCAGTTCATGGTCTTAGAAGGCCATTGAGCACCAAAGTTGGTGACGCGACTCCGGCGCGACTGTCACGTGGTCTGCGGACCTTGAATTCGGACGTTGCCATCACTGGCATGCGTACGGCCAACACTCCTCTTCTTCTGGCCTCCAACTGGCCTCACCACAATCTCACCACACGACCCCCCTTTCCTCTTTTGTGCCCGCTTGCGCTCTCCATCGCACAAATAGCCATTCGGCGGAACTGCGCCCTTGCGCCCTTGGCCTTCCGAGCGACAGCTGTGCTGTAGAAATCATGCTGCCGGAATCCCACCATCCCCTCCTCAATTCAATACCCGCCCGCCGCCGCCATCCATGCGTTTGAATTTAGGTTTGCCGTGCCCTCCGCGTGCGTCTTTCTTCCTCCTCCCCCCTCCTCCCAGTTGAGCCAGATGGACGAGACTGTCTGACATGCCGCTCAGGGTGGTGCCGCGGCGGAGGGTGCGTCCGTCTTCCTTCCCTTTCATTCTCCTCCCTTTCCCTCCCTCTTTCTCTGACTTGTATTGAAACTAACGGGGACACAGGCGTCTTCAACAAGGCCCAGTTCCTCATGCCCGGCGGGGTGGGCGTCGACGCGCGCGGAGGATCTGCCAGCTTACGGTGGGTGTGGGATTCAAAGTACGTCGTCCGCGCCTTTCTTTACTTTCGTTGCTAACCTCTGCGCGCGCGCGCGCGGTCGGAGACTCAAAATCGCGCTCAGACGGAGATGTACGTGGTCGACGCGTACCGAAGAGAGGCGCGCGGGAGGCCGCCACCGCATGCCGCGCGCGCATGAACGTCCGCGAATCCGCGGGCGATTTGCGTGTGCGGCTTGTGGTGCTGACGGCCGAGTCGGCGGGGTACACGAGGACTCGGTACGGCCGGTGCAGCGAGTGCGTGCGGCGGCTCAGGGACACGCAGGGCCTTGCGCGCAGAGACGCGGCAGACGCAGGTGGTGTCACCGAGTCGGAAGAGTCCCGCTACTCATCCACGATGCGGCGCGCGCGCGCGTTCGCGTTCGCCGTGTCGGTGCGCTCTCGAAGCCGCCGAGCGCTGTGCCTCGAGCGCACAGGTGAGTCCCGCGCGCGTCTTTCTACCACCTACTTACCTACTTACCTGCATACTTACTGACTGTAGCGCGCGGACTCGGAAGCATGCGCCGCACTACGGCGCTTGGACTACGCGCGCCGAGCCGTGGGTATGGCCATTTCGCTCGCCGTTAAAGCCGCCATCAACGCGAAATGGGGCGGGTGAATTCGACAAACCATGCAGCGCAGACGTGTTACGTTCATCATTGTGAGCATCTCGTCTCGTCTTGACCAAATTTCGAAATTTCTGGCTCTGCATGCGCAGTTTTTCAACGCCCTGTTCTTTAGCGTCAGCTTCGGTCCGGTGTCCTGGGTCTATCAAAGCGAGATGTCCGTCTTCCATCATGTTGCAGAGCTGAGACCAACAAACCACAGCTTCCCGATGCGAATCCGCGTAATCGGGACAGCGGTCTGCACATGCGCAAATTTTCCGTCTGCCTGGACGTCTTCACGCCATCCCAGTTGATTTTTAAACCCAGGGGCATGTACATGTAACGTTCTTATCTCGCAAGTATCACCTATCGGCCTGAATCGGCTTACATGGCGTAAGCGCGCGAACTCGTCGCAGGGGTGTGCCTGATGTCTATCTTTGAACAGGTTTCTATATACTCTTCGTGGTGATGAACATCGTCAACGGTATCGTCGTGTTTTCTTGTATGTCAATTAAAATTATTTTGTCTGCGGCTTATGGCGGTCAAAATGCACTTTTAATATTCCGACACTTTTTTTGACATTTTTTGACTTTCCGACACTTTTATTGTCAAATATCCGCATTTCCGACACTTTTACCAGGTTTGAGATGGTGAATAAAAGTGTCGGAAAAGGGTCAGTTTTCCAACACTTTTATTGAACAGACAAGACTTCCGACACTTTTATTGAGATCAAAATTTTTTATCCTCGGATATAAGTCCTAGGTAGTGTATGAGATGGTTCTGACTCGAGAAGAACATGTACAGTCCATGGAAGCGCAGGTACAGCCTTGGAAAGAGCAATCAGTACCAGACTCAGTTGGCCTGCCAATCTCCACGACCTTTGTGGCTCGTTGTGATCCCCCGATCCTGGGCCTCTGTTTGTGACGCTCCTGGATGGCAATGGGCCGAAGTATTCTCCTTTATGTACTCGGGAAAGCACAACTGCTTTTTTGGGTCAGCCATACTGGCCACCGTCGCGGTACACGACACCGCCATGCCATCGGTCTGGAATCTTACACAGGACTTTTTACTATCCAATCCTTCATTCTGAGAGGTATTTCGAGATTTTATCCGCTCACCTCTGATAGCTCTGCAGGGCATTATCTCCAACCATCCAATTTCGGTCTCACTATTAGTTGGATTTTTTGGAGGGGCTGCCAGCGTCTTGAAATGGAGTTAGGCATTCAGGTGCGTCTCAATACTTCCAATTAAGTAGCCTGGATCTTAATTTGGCCCATCTCGGCTTTTTTGACTTGCAGAACACTCGTTCATCTCACGGCCTCAATTTTGAGGGTTTCCCCTCGGTTGGAAGCAGGTATTCTGACCGTTTCTATACCTCATATCTACACCAGAACTATTTGAAATAGTGAATATAGCCTCCCTGTATGATTCCAAGTGCAAGCGACCGCCATTTGAGAGTTCAACACATTATTTGGCGGGGTGGCCAACTAGCCTGTTATTTGGCCATGTTGGACCCCCGCGCAAAAGAAATTCACTGCGAGCTTAAATCTTCGGATATTAGGGATCTTGGGGGCTTGAATCACTCTTAGGATGCATGCATTTGGGCTCATATAACTGTGCTTTGATTGACCCTCTGAAATGACGACGCGAGAGGGACAAATGCTTAGGTGGCCAGGTAAGTGGTCGAAAATAGTAGGCAAGCCGTTCCGGAAATTGTTCCAGACACTCAGACGGACAGCAAAAAATTCGATTTTTTCTGACCCTTCTAAACACATTTTCAGAACATTCTAGACAAATTCCAAAAAGTGAATTAAAGAGGTCACCGACCCACCTTATAGGTGTCTCGGGATCTTCCGGCGGGTACCCCTTGATCGATCGCCGTAACACAGTGGTGCCATAACCACTGACATCACCCGCACGGCGAGGCAACGCTCGGAGATCACAACTCAACGCAAAAACTTGGCAAGACAAGATCATAACCACTAACGCTCGCGCTGGGTACGGCATGCCGTGCGGCTAGACGACCGCACACACCGCACACATCCCCGTATTTCAGAGACCGACCGTTCAACTTGATTGACCAAAGTAACGTCACAACTCAACTAAAAAAGGCAAGACGAGATCATAACATAACACAAACACTAACGCTCGCGCTGCGTACGGCATGCCCTTTTTATATGGCGGTCAGAACCCGACTTTATTATTTCTGTATAAAAAGTGGTGTTTTGGCCATAAAAACGGCCGTTTTGGGTGTATAAATATAAATTTGACCAACCTGCACATTATCGGTGGGAGCTGGTTAAAAACTTTTTCAACTTCTGCCAGTTGAAAAAAAAAAAAAGTTGGCCGAGCTCCAGAAAATTTTTACAAACCATGTCCCGAAAATTATTTCTCGAGGTTCTTGAAACATTTTGTTCAATCCATGAATAAAAAAGTTGGTGTCGAGCCCACATATAATCCATGGGAAGCTGTGCTAACCCTAATGATTGCCGTGCGCGGGCCGATCTCCTGCGGGCCGATCTCCCGTACCCGCCAATCTCTTTGTATATAGAAATTATTTTCGGCAGCGCGGCATCCCATCAAAGTGATCAAATTGCTAAGCAGACCCCCTCTCCCCCGAGTAAGTACCAAAGTAGTGGAAGTGGAAGTGAGCCAGTGGAAGTGGAAGTGGGCCAGTGGAAGTGGAAGTGGAGGCGTCACTATAACGGGATAGCCGACTGGTGCGCCCGGCGTTATCTCCCAATTTAGCACGCGCAGATTTCTATTGTTCTTTGCGACTGACCGTTTCCTTCACATTTAACAAGTACCGCCTCCCCTCGGACTTTCTACTTTCTACATCCGAAATGCATGCCACCCTGCCGTGTGCCAACTACTATGATGGGTCCGGGACGAGGACATCGAATGTATTTAAGTCAAAAGTAATCAAGTAATGTGCGTCACACGCACTGTATATTCCCATTCACTGTCTTCCTCTCCTTGAGCTTCGACAAAGGCCTGTCCCTCGGGATGCCACTGAAATGATTTCAAATCCACCAACTAGATAAAATAAATCATTTAACCACTTCCCTCCGGACTCGGAGGTGCGCACACGCACCAAGTGAGAGATCAGGAGGCGCGCCGCCGCGGGCGGGATGCGTGACAGACACCAATGGAAGTGGAAGTGGTTTCACTTCCACTGAACTTCATTAATGGAAGTGGAAGTCGTGTTAGTGGAAGTGGAAGCCACTTCCACTTCCACTACTTTGGTCATTCCTCTCTCCCCCTGTCCCCGACAAACCTACCCATGCATATGTCATTCTCTGTGTATCAAGTGCTTTGGCCAGGGCTTTCATCTGCTTTTGTCGTGTGGGGCACGCACTTGATCGCGCGGAACTTGCCTTGAACTTGCCACATGTCAAATTGGATCAGTGGCAGTGCCATCAGTATATTCTCCTTGGCCGAGTTTGCCTCAAGTTGCCTGCACTTGAGTCTTGTAGGCTTCCTGCGGACTAAGATGTGCAGAACAGGCACATATTCCCGCGAGATGGCATGTTTATGGGACAAGAGACAGCAGTGCGGGCATTAGTAATGCCCGTAATGCTGCATCACGGCAACTTCCCGCTTGCTTTGATGTGCGGAGGTCGGCCCGCACGTGGCAATCATTAGGGTTAGCACAGCCTTCCCCTGGATTATATGTGGGCTCGATGCCAACTTTTTTTATTTGTGGGTTGAACAAAATGTTTCAAGGACCTCAAGAAATAATTTTCAAAACATGGTTTTGTAAAAATTTCTTGAACTCGGGCAACTTTTTTTTTTTTCAACTCACAGAAGTGGAAAGGTTTTCAACCAGCTCCCACCAATAATGTGCAGGTTGGTCAAATTTATATTTATACACCCAAAACGGCTGTTTTTATGGCCAAAACACCACTTTTTATACAGAAATAATAAAGTCGGGTTCTGACCGCCATATTTTTATGGTGCGGCTAGACGACCGCACGCACAGCACATATCCCCGTATTTCAGAGATCGACTGTTCAACTTGATTGACCAAGGTAACGTCACAACTCAACGCAAAAAGCCAAGACGAGATCATAACGGCATGCCCTTTTTATGGTGCGGCTAGATGACCGCACGCACAGCACATATCCCCGTATTTCAGAGACCGACTGTTCAACTTGATTGACCAAGGTAACGTCACAACTCAACGCAAAAAGCCCAGCGGAAACAGTACTTATGATATATCATACAACTGTGATGAGAGATGGGTGGTGATACATCACCGCCTGTGATCCACAGACGTGCATGATATATCACCTTAGAAGCTCACCTATATCTAGTTGTAGATCCGAATTCCCGTTCGAATCTGGGTGCTCGCCCGTGCATCAACACTGATGCGGTGTTTGCTGGCGCGGCTGGCGGGTGGCAGTGCTCGAACGGTGATGGCGGCATGTTTACATGTGTTATTATCTCTCGCCTCTTCCTTCCCGCCGGCTACACCGTCATTCTCGCCGCCCCACGGCCCCGCGTCCACTCCAGACGCACCTTGACCGACCCACCCCACTCTCCCCTCGATTGCGCACTCCTTGGCCCGCTCTTTCGGCCTCTGCTCGCCCTTCGGCTCTGGCTTTGGTGGCTGTTGCTGCCGCCATTCGCGCACCCCTGCGCGCCCCAGCACCGGCCGGATGGGCTATTCATCTCGGGATCATTGCTTCGTGTCTGCGGATGCCGTACTTGTCCCCATACTCCCTCCCTTGATCTCGCGCCGCCCCTTTTAGCGCCCGCACTGCTGCGCCCAATTCAGTGGCTCCAGCTTGCTCACGGGCAGGCGGGATGACTCGTACCTCCCTGCAGATAGTGCATTGATCACCGTGCGCCCTCTTCTCGCCTCATACAGCTGATTCTAGTGGCTCTCACCGCACCGGCCGTTTCCGCTGCCAGGGTGCCCCCTAGAGCTATGGGATGTCCAATTGGCTTGGTTTCCTTGCCCCTTCATGTTGAGCCAATTTTCGGTCACTTACACCTTGTACTCGCCTCGCGCCGCGCATAGGATCACTCCCGCTCCCTCGCCGCCCGCGCCACTCTTGCGCGCTCCAGAGCCAGCAGAGCGGTTTGATAGGGCCATCAACGCTCTCCCCTCCTTATCCCCTCCTACCTCGCCCAATTTCATTCAATTCCGCCACGTCCTCGCGTCACGCACGCGATTATAGGGCTGCCGCCGTTTCAACCGCCTTTGCGTGCCCATCCGCCGGCGGAGCATCCTCCGAGGATAAAGGACTTTAAGGTCTCTCTTTTCGACACCCCTTCAACCTCCAATATCCCCTGCTCACGCCGCACGACTTTAGCATCCTGCCCTCCGCGCCGTTTGTGCCGGCCGTGTGCACCCCATCGCTGGCGGGGTGTCCTGAATGGTGTAGGTACATTTTTCTATTCCCTTACCTTCTTCAGGCACACCTGTTTTACCAGTACCGGTGGATCTCGGGGTCCCTGCCTACTTTCACCTTGGGGTCCTCTTCTCCGACCATATCACCTCTTTCCAACATTCTACGCTGTTTCCTCCGTTCTCAATATACCTTCCCGCCTTTGTGAACACCTCACGTCTTCTTGTCTTGTTTTCTTGATTTTGGGCTTCTGCAGCCCTCCCTTCGGTTCATCGCACAATTGACTGTCCGACGATAGCTCAATACATTCATATTCGTCGTTTCACAACGTCCCTCAGCTCTGATTGACCCACTTTGGACAGTGCGCTGCTTGTTTCGGCGTCACAGATTAAGCGCCTCCGGCGCCTAATTTCTGTACCTGCGCTGCCTGCTTCCTGTTCGTGCATCCTGGGCCTGGCATTGAAGGTGGCATATCAAGCAGTGCATACTGTAATTCCAACGTCCGTTTGGAAGGTTTTCTGTAATTTACAATGCACTTGGATACAGCTTCCAACACTGCCCTACTTCCGAATTGGCTTCTTGCCGTTTCTCGTTCCCCTGATGCCTCGAACTCTTCAACGCTGGGAACTCGTGGTAGGAGGAGAACTGAACATCGTCTGACCCCAGATAAAATACTTTTGAAGTTTGAACCACACGCCAACGATGCTGGCATTCCAGCAAGCCTCCGGATATAGGATGTATCTCGTATTTTCTGGTGGTCCTTGACACATTCAAGCTCATCCGTCGTTCTAGAATTTATTTAACAGTCTTCACATACCATGCACCAACTATAAAAACAATTTTACCCGGAAAAATCACGAGAGTATGTGGGCGCCCCAACCGAGATTCGTCCCTACTCTATAGTTTTATGGTTCTCAACCAGCCCAAGTGCGGACCGCAAAAAAAAGTTCCCGAACCTCGGAACTTTCAATATATTCGAGTTTGGTGAGTTAAGTTATCATGTTATACGATGGCAGACATCTCGAAATGGTTCTTCTCGGGTCCCATACAACCGATTTGGTCGCGAGCCTAAAAGTTGACCCCCCCACAAATATGTTCTGAACACCTAGTAAAGTTCGATTATTGGTGCTAATGCTTGTTCAGTGATCAGAAATTCTCAAAATGGAATCGTCGTGCTATACGAAAGCAAACTGTGGGCTAAGCCTATTTAAGCATATCGAGGACCACTGTACATCCGGGGTAGCTGAATTTTGATGTAAACAAGTTTGGTTAGCCTATTCATGATTTTCAAACACGGAAACGATCCGGAGAAGAGCTTTCTAGGGTTCCATACGACCAATTTCGGCGCGAGCCTAATTTTCGACCCCCCCAGGAAAATGTTCTGAAGACGTGATAAAGTTTGATTATTACTCCTAATACTCGTGCAGTAATTGAATAGCTTAAATATTCAACACTTGTGCCATACGACACGGAACTTTGGCGCGCTAGTATTCTTTGAACACCTCAAGGACCATTGTGTCTCTGAGGTGACTAAATTTTGATATGAATAAGTTTGGTTGGCCAAGTTATAATTTTGAAAGACGGAAGAGGTCCCGAAATGACCTTTCTAGGGTCCCATACGACCGATTTTTGCCGCGAGCCTAATACTTGACCCCCTAGAAAAATGTTCTGAGCACATCCAAAGATTCATTTAGTAGTGCTGAGAATTTTCCGGCATTCAAAATTGTGCAGTATGTAATACTCGTGCTATACGAAAGCAAACTTCGACGCGCCAAATCAGTTGAATGCCCAAAACGGATGTTGTTATGTGTTGTTCTCCGATCAAAATCACATTTCTGCACCTGTCTCCGATGTTCTCCTCGTTACTTTCGCTACATCTCCCGTTCCTGCCCATCATAGAAGCCCAGCTACGACTGTGTAACTCCAAAAGCTGGGTCCTCCGTTCTCAAGTCTACCTCTCGGCCCTGGCACTGCATCGTGCCAGCGTATTCTTTTGAGCGCTGCATTTACGCTACATCCGGCCACAATCGCCGTATTCGACCTACTTTACGCACTGGAGCCCAACAGCTGAATGCAATATCCATTGGGTGTAGTTTGGACGCTATTCAGGTGCGCTACAGTCGTGTTTTTAACATTCAGTGTTCTCATCTATTCCTGCCAGGCTGTGAAGGGCGGATGTTAAGTACTGCCTTGTTTCGGTGTACTCGAGTTCAGCATTATCAATACTGTTATTGGAGTGAGGCTCACGAAGTCAATCTGCCGATGTGTGTGCGTCATCTCCGTCCCCACAACGAAGCGTCGCCGGCGGTACCTGTTTGGGCGTAATGCGCTGCAATGCGAGCAGTGCCATGTGCTGAGGAGCTCATATGGGCCCGCCGTCTTTGGTAGTGGCGCAGCGACCCACCCGCATCGTAGCCGCGTCGGGAGCTGCTGCTAGTCGGGTGCAGCGGGCAGCACAGTACGGCGGTTCAATTCGAGTGCACGAGGGAGGTGAGAGGCGAGATGCGTCCGGCTGTACTGGCCCGACGGCGAATGCTGGAGGAGGATGTGAAGCTGCGCGCTGGTTCTGCATGGGGCGTGGCAAGTGTGCGGCGTGCAGCAGTCCGTGGCTCCCAGGCACGGGCCACTAGCAGGACTGCCGCAGTGACAAAAGGAGAGAAACTGAGGTCCGCGTGGAGTCGCGACGCTCCCTGCGCGTGCATCCGAAATGCGGAATGCGGAAGGGCGCGCGCATCGCAAGCCACGACTTTTGTGTGTCAGGCACGCCTGCCGGCCAGCAGAAAGGAGTGTCGTACGCACTAGAAATGTGCGCGCAGCGTCAATGTGTTCCTCGCAGCCGCCGAACGCACAGCATGCGTGGGCGACGCGGACGTCGGAACAGCTGTTAGCATGGATGCTAGAGAGCTAGCGCGAGGCCAGAAATCTAGAGGTGAGGGCCGGGAAGCGACGCGCTTGTTCAATGTCCACCCGGCGCCAATGACGCGGATTGCACGCAGCGGGAGAGCCGGTTACCGCTTGAGGCTGAAGATATCGAACAGCAGCGATGGGACGGTGCCCTGGGGGAGCTGTGCGAACGCCGGCGACTGGAGTGCAGCGGATTTAGTATCAGTGTGGGCCCAGAAAAAGTAGAAAAGGCAAGCATTGAAGCCCGTTCTATTCAATTTTAATACGAAAATAGTGCATCAAATGTTGCCGCTGGCTGTCGCCTCATTTTCGTCCTCTTTGGCGCAAAAGCGAAAAACGGGCGTCGTCGTCGTTGATGGCAACGCCGGGAGCTCGAGCTCATCATGCCATCAAATCGAGCTGGCTGTGACAGCCCGACATCTTGATGATCAACAGCCAAGGTCTCAAGCGGTGGTCTGGATACTATTAAGCTCAAAAGGGACAACCTCTAAGGTGATATATCATGCATATTTCTGAGCGAGAGGGTATGATGTATCACTGCGCAGCTCTAACTACAGCATGGTGATATATCACCCTGCCAAGATGTGGTCAAAAGCCAAGACGAGATCATAACGGCATGCCCTTTTTATGGTGCGGCTAGATGACCGCACGCACAGCACATATCCCCGTATTTCAGAGACCGACTGTTCAACTTGATTGACCAAGGTAACGTCACAACTCAACGCAAAAAGCCATGACGAGATCATAACGGCATGCCCTTTTTATGGTGCGGCTAGATGACCGCACGCACAGCACATATCCCCGTATTTCAGAGACCGACTGTTCAACTTGATTGACCAAGGTAACGTCACAACTCAACGCAAAAAGCCATGACGAGATCATAACGGCATGCCCTTTTTATGGTGCGGCTAGATGACCGCACGCACAGCACATATCCCCGTGTTTCAGAGACCAACCAACCAACCACAGCGTTCAACTTAATTGACTTGACCGAGGTGACGCTCGGAGATCACAACTCAACGCAAAAAGGCAAGACGAGATCATACTGTAACCACTAACGCTCGCGCTGCGTACGGCATGCCCTTTTTATGGTGCGGCTAGATGACCGCACGCACCGCACATATCCCCGTGATTCAGAGACCAACTGATCAACCACAACGTTCAACTTGATTGACTTGACCGACTCATCAGCCTTTCCGCAAAATTCTTTAGCTTTGGAAGCTTTTTTCTTCTAGAATTGAAATTTTTCGAAAAAAAAAAAATTGCCATCAGCAATCAGCAATGAAAATGAGTACTGACCCCGTAGGCAAAAGTTTTTTTTTTTTCGACTTGAGGCTTATCGGACCTAGCTTGAGCTCTTTTGCTCAAGAGCATGTCAAGTGCCAATCAAGAGCTGCCAAGAAATTTGTAGAACGTCTGATGGAGGTAACGCTCAGAGATCACAACTCAACGCAAAAAGGCAAGACGAGGTCATAACATAACACTAACGCTCCCGCTGCGTACGGCATGCCTTTTTTATAGTGCGGCTAGGCGACCGCACGCACCGCACACCGTATTTCAGACCGACCACTTTATTATCCACAGCATTCAACAGAACTTCAAGTTGACTCGCGCCGCCGTCCTTGATGCCCCACACCGAGTCGTTGTCCGAGTCGCCTGCCGCTGCCTCGCCCTCGTCTCCCTTCGCCTCTTCCGCCTCTTCTACCTCTTCTCCCCTCTCCCCTTCGAAGCAGTCCTCGCCTTCGAATGGAAACAAGGAAAGCACGAAGGAGAGACTGAGGCGGGAGACGCCACTGCCCACGCCGCCATCGCTCGAGGACAACCGGCTCTACTTTTTCGGCGCATCTGGTGTGGTGACGGACGAGGAGCGGCCGGACACGCCGCCGCCGCTCGTCGAGGCGACGTATGTCCCGTATCTTTACGCTGCGCCGCCATACGAGGGGGGATGGCGAGAGCCACCGTACACACAGCCTTCGACGCCCGCGCCGGACACTTGGCCGCCCTTCGTCGAGGCCTCCCGCCAGCCGCCGTACACGCAGCCTTCGACCCCTGCCCCCGCACCCCAGCCGATGGAGCTGGAGCCGGGGTACCCCCACCCGCATCCGCAGCAGACCGCGTACCAAGGGGACGATGACAAGCAGACGTGGGAGGGGAGCCCCACCAGTACATGGGATAGATTTAAGACCACCTTTCGGCCAGGCTCCGCCTCTAGGCATAGTTCGCGCACGAGTAGTATCGCCGTGCCTTACAGGCAAGCAAGTCAGAAATCGAACATGGATATTTCCCCCAGCCGCCGACGCCATAGCAGCTCAGGATGGGGCTCTGCATGGCTGAGCGGTTACACCACGACTGACAACGATCCCGAAACTGACGATGACGTTTCCATTGATTCTCGCTTAGCCCTTCCCGAACTCAATAGTCGAGATCTGAAAGGCCGCGTAACCCAGGACGACCAGTACCCATTTACTGGAGGGGCAAGTTCGAACATATACAGAGGGAAATTAACAAGATCCAACGGGCGCAAAATTCGCGTATGTTTGCCCTCCTTTTTGTCGCTTATCGATGAGATATATTGCTCGCAGGTTGCTATTAAAATGATACGCATGTCGGACGATGGATCCGGTCAAGTGGAAGAAATTATGAGGGTAAGTTGCTATGTATTGCCAACGTCCAACGCCTGATCGAGGACCATCACTCAGCGGCTTAAACGTGAAGCCGATGTGTGGGCTCGGTTGAAACACAGAAATGTGCTCCCATTCATCGGCGTGTGTGATGACATTGCACCGTGGCCCGTATTGGTCTCGCCTTTCTATAAATTCGGTCATGTTGGAACATACCTCAAAAAGCATCCCTCGACAAACCGGCAAGATCTTGTACGCCCTCTACTATGAACCAGTGGCGCAGAAACTCATCCCGAATTTTGGCAGGTTCGTGGAGTAGCATCAGGGCTACAGTACCTCCATGCCCACGACATCGTTCACGGAGATTTGAAAGTGGTACGGCTCACACAGCATATTTTGCTCCCTTTCGCCTCATACGTGCATCCACTCAGCAAAATGTTCTGGTTGATGAGCGAGGCTCCCCGTGTATTTGCGATTTCGGCATCTCCAAAATACTCAACTGCCGAGGGTTTACAACGTCGAGCGTCGGAACACCGCCGTATATGGCACCTGGTAAGTGCTTGACCGCGGTGGTGATAATATACAGTTGAATACATAAAATCCAGAGCTGTTTTTCGTGGTTGACGCATCATCGACTCAGGAAGAGGCTTCTCCGAGTACAACCAAGAGTTCTGATGTTTATTCTTTTGCACTGTTGGTTCTTGAAGTAGGTGCTCCCCACAAACACGATTCACTCACCACCTAAAATGTGCATTTAGATCCTGATTTCTGAACCCCCGAAAGGAAGACCCAGTAGAACTATCGTGACGGCTAAGATCATCGCCGATCTTCGGCCCAAGCGGGCGGACTACGACGAAAATAAGATCACAGCCGACACATGGTCCGTTCTGGACCGGTGCTGGGCCTTAGATCCCCAACTCCGACCGGTGATTTTCGAGGTTCTGGGGGAGCTGAACTCAGTTTTCCAACCCAAGACAGTGGATGTAGTACATGGATCTTTCAGGAGAACCTCAGCTTAATTTTATATGAGAGACTGTAACGGTTGGCAAGGATGTAAATTACGCCTGTACTTTAAGTTAAGCCTCAGTAGACTTGCCAAACGCTTGAAACATTCGAAATCTCACGTGATGGTTCGAATTTAGGTTCAACTTTGATTCATGTTTCAAACTGACTCAGTGACTAGTCACATCATCACTCAACCGTTTTACGAACATTCTGGGTCATTACACACGTTAAGATCATCTCGCCGCCGAGCATCGATAAAAGTCCAGGGAACAGATGAGATTGCGGAAACACAGGCCATTTCGAAGCAGGAAGTAAATGTCTGCAAAATGGAATTGAAGTCAGGGCTTTCAGCACGTCCAAGACAGCTGAAAAGGGTTTGAACAGTGAATGCATAGAAAAGGCGCAAGACATACAGAAGGTGTTTGGGGAGTCCCCACACTGACATACGGAGGAAGTCCGAGGCAGGTCGCGACACTGACCAGTTTGTACCCTGCCCCCTTCAGCTTAGAAATCGCATACGGAAGGACTTGATCGTTAATGAGGCGGCCGTCGCGTCAGTCAAAAATAAAATCGGGGATAGGAAATGCCGAACGCAGTGGTTTCTGCAAATCTTAAATTAATTAAACCTTTGAAGAGGAGGGCTCTGAGAAACTCACGGTATGTTTCGTGGTTCAAAGGGAGTAAGGTGCTGGGATGAGCGCTCACAACCTGGTCGTACATCGCCTCGCTTTGGGCGACTGTCGATCCGGTTGAATCACCAGAGCTAATGCAGTCGGTGAGTTGGAATTTAGCGGGAGCTCGATGGTGCTCACTCGAAGTCCCAGAGGACTAGGCTTTGGTTTCGAATGTAGGAGGCTTGGCGCACCAGATCGTTATAGTTCCCGTATGCTATCCAATAATTCAATAATGTCAGCGCGCACAAAACCTGAATTGGGCTAGACATACGGGGTCGCATGAATCCCGGTTTAACTCCAATGATCCGACTCAATGCCTCTGCAAGAGGTGTCATTGCCGCCATTCAGATCGAGATTGAATGATTCACGCTCAACCAGCCACATTTGGTTATGAACTATAGCGCAAAGCTGCCACTCACAATTATTCCCGTCTATACACTCCGTTTAGATAGGTAAATTCGGGTAATGAAATCGAACTTCTCACTGAAGAAGAAGGTGCCGACGGCCCCGGTGGCGTCGAGGGTGTTGGTGATGTCTTCCTTGAACTAAGGTAAGATTCTGCTAGCGTAGAAGGGTAATTAAATCGCCCAGTTAAATGTAAGGGTCGTCACTGGCATCCTATCGCAGCAGCCCCATCTTAGAAGGAAGGATCAAATCAATTGAAGAAACGAGTGCACGAATGTGAGCGCTACATCCCCCTTCTTGCAAACAGAATAAATCGTTGTCGACGGCCCTCCTTGACGGGTCTCGATTTTCGACATCGGAGTGGCAGATGCGCACGCCGCACGCCGCAGTGAGAATGGCGAAAATCAGGGAGGGTAACATTCTGAAGTCGGAGTTCTGGGGGAAGTGGAAGGGGCGGATGATTGACCACAGAAAACACTCGGCGACACCTCCCTTAAATATCCGTTGCGCAGATCCGTAAACGCCGCGTACGATGCTAGCCAAACTGATGCATTAACAACTCTGGGTAATTTATAATGCGGTTATTTCGTCACAGATGACAGTAAGTACTGGCGGGAAGGACGATGGATGCGGACCAAGGGCAACCCCGGATAGTTTGGAACATCGCTAGGCCTGCTCCTAGACCTTGACTCGGACCTACTTATTTTCCAGCGCTCAATATCGCCAAGCATCTAAAAGTAGAGAAATGAAGATCATAAACAGTTCAGATGACCCACAGTATGTCAAAGGCTGTCAAAGAACACTGCAGCAAATTGGGGAATATAGAATGGAAGTATGCTGCAAGAGACAGATACTCGGGGCCCATTCGACTTCCGCATCTAGCTCTACAATTGTAGAGTTGAGAAAAATAATTAATAAGGACCCGCGGTGGATGTAAATCTCTTTGAGCTCCAATGCATTGCGCAACTGCGGTAGCACCTGGTAGATTTGCGTTATGTTGTGTCATTGTTGTGTTCATGTTGGGCAGCCTCTTTAGCCGGTGAGCCTATCACATAAGTTTGGGGATTGAACAGATTCGTGCAACATAGGACTGCTTCCGACTCCCGCTTGGACCGACGCGGTATAGAATCCCAAAATAACCTAGGAGTTACTATATCCAGGATCCTCGTACTGAAATGGAGCATTTAATGGCGTACAAACACTCCACAGAAGTGAAAAGGAATTGAAAAAAAACATCAGCACGCACCCAGGCGGCGTGTTTGAAGCACATTGCCGCTACTGCTATCCGCGTCCGGGAGGCCCACGACATGCCGCCGGATGTAGCATGTGGCGCCCCGAGTGATCTCCATCGCGTTGTTCAAGGCCCCACTTAACGCGCCGATCCAGCAGCGAAGACGAAATCCAATAAAGCTCAGGGCGCAAAATCCACTCGGGCAAGGAACTTGCAGCAAATCAGCGCCACTGCCGCTACCCGCACGCAGGTGCGCAAGCCTACGACATGGCGCCAGCGGTACCACACGCCGCCTTCTGTGTCCGAGTAACTAGCATTAGGACCATTATTGTCGCTTTTACACGCCGATCCAGAAGCCAAGGGAGAAAATCAGTGCACAAAATCCGCGCTCGAGACGTACCCCTGAAGCTAAGACATGCCGCCCCGCCGCACGATGCCACCCGTGTTAGCCGTTGAATAGGGTTCACTAATTATGTCTTGGAAGGCTTACGAGCAACTGATAGATAAGGCTATGATTCGTAGCATTTTGCGACCTCAGTTGGACCTAAGTGTCCTTTTGCCGGCACCTCAAAGCAACCGGTAATTAAGGGACGCGACGCGACTGTCACGTGGTCTACGGAACTCTGTCATCACCGGCATGCGTTACGGCCAACACTAAGCTCGACCTCCCCTTTTCCTCTTTCGTGCCCGCTTGCCCTCTCCATCGCACAAATCGTCATTCGGCGGATCTGCGCCCTTGCGCCCTTGGCCTTGCTCGGCTCCCGGGCGACACCTGTGCTGTAGAAATCATGCTGCCGGAATCCTACCAGTCCCTCCTCAATTCAATACCCGCCCGCCGCCGCCATCCATGCGTTTTGAGTTTAGGTTTGCCGTGCCCGCCGCGTGCGTCCCTCTTCCTCCTCCCCCCTCGTCTGACATGCCGCTCAGGATGCTGCGGAGGGTGCGTCCGTCGTCCTTCCCTTTCATTCTCCTCTGACTTGTATTGAAACTAATGGGCACACAGACGCCTTCGCCAAGGACCATTTTCTTGCGCGCAGCGGGGTGGGCGTCGACGCGCGGGGATCTGCCAGCTTGCGATGGGTGTGGGATTCAAGGTACATTGTCCGCGCCTTTCTTTACTTTCGTTGCTAACCTCGGCGCGCGCGCGCGCGGTCGGAGACTCGAAATCGCGCTCAGAAGGAGATGCACGCGGTCGACGCCTATCGAGAGTGCCCACACCGAAGAGAGCGCGGGGGAGACCGCCACCGCATGCCGCGCGCGTGTGAACGCCCGCGAATCCGCGGGCGATTTTGCGTGTGCGGCTTGTGGTGCTGACGGCCGAGTCGGCGGGGTGCACAAGGACTCAATGTGGCGCTTGGACTGCGCGCGCCGAGGCCGCCTTGCCTTGTGCACTGTGCACTCAAAGTCCGCCTTGCCCTGCACTGCGTTTCGGGCACGAGCCGATGCGGCGTCAAAGGGACACGCGCCCGACGCGGCCGCGCAGGGACGCGCGCGCAGAGACGCAGCAGACGCCGGCGGTGTTACCGAGTGGGAAGAGCCCCACTCCCCATCCGATTCGCTCGCATTCGCCGTGTCGGTGCGCTCTCGAAGCCGCCGTGCGCTATGCCTCGCGCACGCATCTGCGCGCAGAGGCGAGTCCCGCGCACGTCTACCTACCACTTACTTATCCACTCACCTGCATACTGACTGACTGACTGTAGCACTTGCACCTACCTGATACATCCAGTCCCCGCCGCACGCCAAGTTACTGAGTCGACGGCAGCGGGCTCTGAGATTTGAGGGGTAAGTAAATCGTGCGTAAGCGTTGACCTATAAATACATGGCGTACAGCCCTGCCGAGTGTTCGTGAGTAGAGTCGGCGGGGTTCTCGAGCGCGAAAGAGACGGCGCGCAATTCCGAAATGCGCTGCGTGAGTGCATTGAAACATGACGGGACTCTGGATTGCGAAGGTTAGCTGGTATGAGCTAAGGTCGTAGAATGAACAAGGACGCATTACCGCGTTCGATTAGTAAGTTGGCGGTTCGGATCTCGGGCTGGAAAGCGAACAGAGCTAGAGCGCGCGAGTCAAAAACTGCGGCGTTGAAATGTGTTGCAAAATATAGCTGGGAGCACGCAGTAGTTAGTACGAGTCAAGGTTGCGGAATGAAAAGGACGTACGTTTATTTCGTAATACAGCCGCAAGACTTTCTTACCTCTCAGAATAATGCCGGCTTGACGAGAATTTGTGCGGGGGAACACGGATACATGGCTTCGCAAACAAGTCAGCAATAAGATCCCAGTACATTGGTTCGAGCTTACAGATGTCCGAGAGGGATCTTTAGAGTGTGGCACTTGAATACATTGAACGGTGGTCTAAGGAGAGAAAGGTCACTAGGCTGGATTGCTTGTCCACGAATTGGACGGACTTGCAAAGGCTGAAGTGAACTTGAACTTGTTGAAGTTGGAGCTGGCTGGCGAGCGGCTGGAGCGTACGCTCCAGCTCCGAGTCAGATTGTTGTTTCAGCTACATGTAACCCAGGTTGAACAGACACTCGAGGCCACTCAAGATGTGGCGGCTGAACATTCATTCCATCCTAGAACGCCAGCAGAGTTGAATCAAAGTAGGTGGAACTAGTGATGTCTTTGGCTTGGCTTTTAAGCCATGGGTTTGGCCTGGCTTCGCCGGGCTTTAGCTTCCAAATTCCGTATGGAACGGGGTGCACCCAGGATGCCAGTCTCCAGACAAACCTCTAAATCACGACAGTTGGGATTGAAAACTGTCAGTATTGTATTCAAGAAAATCGTTGTCGGAGCAAAATAACTAGGAGAAAGTGTACTGTACCGTTCCAATTGACTGAGGTGCCACAGAGTCGCTCCAAAAAGTCAACTTGTCACCTTAACGGCTCGCCCGAGATCCCCGAATTCGAGTTCAACTTCACCAAAAAAAAAAAAATCATGGGAAAGATATCTCGTACATATTCGCATATACTCAGCCTATTAGGTCATACATCCAGATCCCAAGAAGCACGCACTCTTCCAGCAGGCCGCATCCCTCGAATTTGACCCCAAGCGTGAGCTGCAGTATTTCTCGCGTTTCCTACCACCAGACATGTACTGCCGGAGGTTACCTGTTTTAGAAATAGAACCGACACCAGTCGTAAGCTTAGCTGATTTTAAACCCAGGGACATGTAACGTTCTTATCTCGCAAGTATCGCCTATCGGCCTGAGTCGGCTTACTGCCAGATACATGGCGTAAGCGCGTGAATTCGTCGCTGGGGGGTGAATATCGACATAGACTTGAGTTTTATTCATTTATTTAAATTCCCAGGACGCAGTCTTTGGCGACCAGGTCATACCGCGTGCGTTGGAGACCAAGAAGATGCATAATATCTGCTCCGAAGACGACGTGAAGCCTCGGGAGTCATATGCATGATACTCTGGCGGCTAGTTGGACTTCTATGTGTATTTTTCGTGGGAGTCTGAGGGCAGAAATTGTTCACTAATGGTGTCTTGAAGGCTGATGGAAGTTGGCATTCTGCGACCTCAGCGTCTTTTTGCCGGCACTACCTCAAAACCGGTAATTAAGTGACGCGACTTGGCATCACGACACGACCGTCACGTGGTATGCCGACTTTGAACTCCGATGTTGTCATCATGCGTGGCTGATCAAAGGCCAACGCTCTTTTTTGACCTCTCACCACAATCTCATCGCATACTCCATACTCCCTCGTTATCAACTGCCAGGTCGAATTATTAAGATTCGGAGGGCTAGCAACCGGTTCCAGGCGTATAGCTTCAGCCGTGTACTGCAATGCACCTCTTCAAGGCCGAAAAGTCCCATTTTCCTCGTTTGCGCCTGCTTACTCTCCCCCGCACAAATCACCGTTCGCTGCTGAGCGGGCGGGCGGAACTGCGGCCGGATCCCGCTTGTACGAGGGCGATAGGTGTGTGAGCATGTAGAAATTATGCTGCCAGACGACAACGACTGCTTCACCAATGGGACCTGCCGTGATTTGGTATTCGCTCTGGGCATCCTAGGTCGAGCATTCGTCGATCTTGGTCTGCAACTTCAAAAGGAAACTCGACGCAATTGAAATCCTCTTCGGGATCTCGTACCATCCAGGCCTTTTCCCTTTAGCCGTCAGAAGCAGCTCACTAATCCCAAGCCTTACTTTACGTGGTGGCCACCTCTGTTTGCCACTTCTGTCTCATTTCATTCGCTCATAATCACTCCATTCAATTTCAGCCTCATCTTCCTCGTTCAACTACTGCTCACGCGCAGTAAAGTTTCTGGTACACAGTGCTGCACTTTGTTAAATCGGATACTAATTCTGCAGCCACGGTTTCGAATCAACACTTTGCAGTCTGTCTCCGACTCGCCAATGCGAGTCGTGGGATTTCCGATGTAGGTCGTGGTGAGATCACTGTCCAGCCGAGGCAGTGAGGCCGCTTTCGACGTGGGAGGCCGCTATCTATAGTAGCCTCGTGGCCTTCGATTAGCCGCCGGCTGTGCCCATCCCCGTCTTTCCGCCTCTTTCCGCTCAGTCATCTGCGCCTGTTATCCAGGCGGGCAATGGGACATGCTCCGGATGCCGTATTGGCATTCACTAAACGGAAATGCGATGAAGACCTACAAAAAGTCATTACACATATTACCTCGTTTCTAGACACCGTCCAGTCTATGAATCAGCACTATGCTCTAGAAATCGGTGATCATCCACCCGATACGGGTGCCCCGGGTGCGTGTCATTGCGATGTATGAATCGTTGGATTTGTGCTTACCACCTAGCTAGAGGCCGTGCAGGCAAACCCGCAGAGCCGTACCTCTGGAGCGCGACTCGGCCGCCAGGAGGGTCATCGTCCTACACCGGCCGCCGATTATTTCCACTTCCTCTCCACCCTTGATCCCTCAATGCTCGTTCTCTGCGACATTCTCACCGTCGCAACCGAGATACTCAATACACCCGTGGAACGCTTTTTGGCCCAGCCTACCTCCTGTCAATATTTCGTGAAGAAAATCCGAGATATTGGAAGGACCTGGAAAATTAATCCGCAATGGGCCGGACAGAAATGGTACTTTCAGAGCCTTCTTGCTCTTGCTAGGTTCAGTCGCGCGGTACAATGGTACCAGGCTGATCAACATCTCGAAAAACTGCCGAGGGAGGATGAGGCCCAAGAACCTTGGTCCTTTTTTCTTTCGAAGTCTTCCCAGCCGCAAGACAAGGGGAGAATACAGTGTTCGTCTCTGAAATCTCCGTGGCCCCACTTTTGTTAACAAATATATAGCGTCTTGGAAGGCTTCGTTAAGCGACTTTTGGAATAAAGACGGCAGTGCGCCAGAGTCTATCAAAGACTTCAATATTATCAAGACCTTGCACAAGGGCGATTCCAAGTCTGTTTTTCTTGCCAAAAGAATATTCACGAACGAAAGCTGCGCCGTCAAAGTTCTCGAGAAAGCAGACATGTTTGTCAAGAACAAAGTCACTATGGTCCATACGAAACGCATGGCGATTTTGCATCAAATGGATTCCCACTTTGTCAGCAAGATCCACTTTGTTTTTCAGAGCAAAACCAAAGTGTACCTGGTCAAAGAACTGCTTTCGCAGGGCGATTGTAACGCACTGATCAGTTCTGTCCAACATCTTCCAGAGGACACGACAAGGGACTACACGTTCCAGATTGTCCAGGGACTCGATCATCTTCATCAGCAGGGAATAATACATCGGTACGACAGTTTTCCGCCGTCTTTCTCCTCAGCACATATCTGATGAAGCCTGCCAATTCCAGAAATCTACGGCCAGAAAATATTTTGATCGACCATGCACATCGTTTGAAGCTTACAGACTTCGGCATAAGTCAGAAAGCATTTCTGAGACGAAATATCCGCCGAGACTGGGAGGAAGCGATTGACGGCGAGAGTGTGGACAAACACTTCTTAGCCGGTGCACAATTCTTGAGAAGTGTTTGCTATCTTACTCCCGAGGCCGTCCTTGGCATTCAGGACGACGATGCAAGTATCGATTGGGTGAGTAGCATCTTGCCTCCTTTTGCTCTCATTTAATGACCTTCGACTCCCCGGAATAGTGGGCATTTGGCATAGTCACCTACGAATTTTTGTATGGTGTCACACCATTTCAGGAAGAGGACCTCGAACTAGTGTGCCGAAAAATCTTATCTGGAAAGATCGACTGGCTCGGGAATTCCCCATTCGTCCCTTCGGTCATAGCTCGTGGCTTCATTAGAAGTCTCCTCGATCCAGACGCGTTCTCGCGATGCAGCTTCCGTGGGGCAGAAGGGGTGAAGGCGCAGAGTTTCTTCGACGACATTCGTCCCAATTTTGGCACCGCCGCAAATGGCTCTATAAATCCTGCTCCCGGTTGGTCTCCTGGCCGAGAGCCGCCTCGCAAAGCCCGGCCGAACACCAGGAACGACGCCCATATTGGACCAACCTTGATTCCATCTTCTGATCGATCTCCGGGGAATGTGGAGACGCACGGTTCACGGAAACGCCCAATTGCGTTGACGTTGACTCAGGGGCGTACGTCTCCAGAGATTGTTCCATCTCGCTCTCCATCATCTCCATCGATTCTCCGCACGGCTAGCAGTTCTTCATCTAGTCTACACCTGACGAGATTAGCGCCGAGTCGCACCCCAGAACAGTCTCCGCTAATTCCGGAGTTAGTCGAGTGGGACGATGACAGGCAGACCTGGGAGGGGAGCCCCACCAGTACATGGGATAAAATCAAGGCCACCTTTCGTCAGAAATCAAACATGGACATTTCCCCCACCCACCGACGCCGTAGCAGCTCAGGCCGAAGCACACCGTCCAGCGCCAGTAAATATTGGCCGGGCCTCAGACGAAGGACGTCTTCCAGGAATTCCTCTGACGGACGGGGCTCCGCCTGGCTGAGCGGTTACACCACAACTGACAGCGATGACGATGACGTCTCCATTGATTCTCGATTTCCTTCTTATTCTCCAGGGGAATGGGACATCTCTGATGACGGCCGTCCCTCCGATCAGCTTCTATTGAAAGATCTGGCAAGTTGAACTTGCTTCTTCGCGTTTTCGGGCCCCTGAATATTTATTTTCAAGGATTGGACCGGAATGGTCAACAATTTGGATAAATATCCTTTTGAATCGGGCGGTGTTGCTGACATCTATCGCGGAATATTGAAATCATCCAATTCCCCTGTATGTGTTCCTCCATTGTGATGCCCAAACTGACATCTAGTTCGGCAGGTTGCCGTTAAAATATTCCGCCGCATGCATGCTGAGCGGGAAACACTCGAACGAACGAGCAGAGTATGTTTCTCGTCATCTAGTGCATTTCATACTAACCAAACGAACGGTAGTACCTATACCAAGAAGCTCGTGTCTGGAGACAGCTCGATCATCCAAATATTCTGCCCTTTCTAGGGATCTCATTGGACTTGGGACTTTCTCCGGCTCTTATATCGCCTTACTGCGCCGCGGGACCTGTAATGAAACACTTGCAGCACAACAACCATGGCCCAGTACAAAAACTACAACTGGTAGGTTTCTCCTCCTCTAAGGTTGCATCTGTTTCAACACATTCGAAGGCCATCGGAGTTGCAAATGGCCTGAGTTACCTCCACTCTGAAGGCATTGTCCATGGCAATTTGTGTACAGTACGTCCTCTTTTCTACGTCTGAATATGTGTGGCACTATTGACGTTGGTAGAAAAAAATTCTGATTGATGACAACGGTTCACCGGTCATCTGCGGGTACGGGATGTCAAAGGCACTCCAACAACCCGCATACACTACATCCTTATTTTCATCGCCGATTCGATTTGCATCTCCGGAATGCTTCTCGGTCAAGGGGAACACAGCCTCAATTCGGACTTCAGCAGGGGATGTTTATTCGTTCTCGATGATCGCACTGGAGGTGAGAATAATCCGTGAACTCTGGACTACTCGCAACATCTTCATTTCAGATCCTCTCTGGGCTTCAACCGTACCATCATCTACCGACTGAGCACGGTGTATTCATCCACATCGTTCGTGGCGGTCGGCCTATCCGTACTCACTTGGACCCGCTGGCGATCACCAAAAGCATGTGGAGATTTCTCACTTCGCTGTGGCACGAGGACCCAGCATTGAGACCTGAAATGCCTGCCGTCGTGCAAGCTTTGGTTCGAATGTGGGTGCTCCTTGATACCAGAACTCTCGTTGAATACCTACTTACTGGAACAGGCGAGACGAAGAAGACACGAGCGATGAGCAAGATTCTCCTGGAGAACGGGAATCCAGCGACGTGCGTTTAAGTCCTCACTAAAATATGGAATCCTGAGCCATCCTTCTAGCCTGAATCGTTCTCTTGCCAAGTAAGAACGCTTCAATGAACTTCGTTTTGTCCTTCTGTGCTGAATCCTCTTCAGGAAGAAAGACAATCGTCCAGTGGCTCGGAAGCCTCAGACTCTCTTGGGGTTTGTGCTAATCTTTCTCCTCACTCCTTTTTTCCTGTCCTCATCCCGCATCCAAGGATATAGCCCTTCCCGAACTTAATGGTCGAAATCTCAAAGGTCGTGTAACCCAGGACGACCAATACCCATTTGCTGGAGGGGGAAATTCGAACATATATAGAGGGAAATTAACAAGATCCAACGGGCGCAAAATTCGCGTACGTTTGCCCTCCTTTTTGTCGCTTATCAATCATATATATTTGCTCGCAGGTTGCTATCAAAATGATACGCATGTCGGACGATGGATCCGGTCAAGTGGAAGAAATTATGAGGGTAAGTTGCTAATGGCAACGTACAATGACTGATTGAGGACCATCACTCAGCGGCTTAAACGTGAAGTCGATGTGTGGGCTCGGTTGAAACACAGAAATGTGCTCCCATTCATCGGCGTGTGTGATGACATCGCACCGTGGCCCGTATTGGTTTCGCCTTTCTATAAATTCGGTCATGTTGGAACATACCTCAAAAAGCATCCCTCGACAAACCGGCAAGATCTTGTACGCCCTGTACTATGAACCGGTGGCGCAGAAACTCATCCTGAATTTTGGCAGGTTCGTGGAGTAGCATCAGGGTTACAGTACCTCCATGCCCATGATATCGTTCACGGAGATCTGAAAGTGGTACGCCTTGCACAACATATTTTGCTCCCTTTCGCCTCATACGTGCATCCACTCAGCAAAATGTTCTGGTCGATAAGCGAGGCTCCCCATTTATTTGCGATTTCGGCATCTCCAAGATAATTAACCGCCAAGGGTTTACAACGTCGAGCGTCGGAACAGCGCCGTATATGGCACCTGGTAAGTGCTTGACCGCGGTGGCGATAAATTTACAGTTAAATACATAAAATCCAGAGCTGTTTTTCGTAGTTGATGATGCATCATCGACTCAGGAAGAAGCTTCTCCGAGTACAACCAAGAGCTCTGATGTTTATTCTTTTGCACTATTGGTTCTTGAAGTAGGTGCTCCCCCCAAACATGATTCGTTCCGTCACCTGAACTGCGCATTTAGATTCTCACTTCCGAACCCCCGAAAGGAAGACCCAGTAGACCCATTGTGACGGCTAAGATCCTCGCCGATCTTCGGCCCAAACCGGCGGACTACGACGAGAATAAGGTCACAGCCGACACATGGTCCATTCTGGACCGGTGCTGGTCCTTTGACCCACAACTCCGACCGGTGATTTTCGAGGTTCTGAGGGAGCTGAACTCAAATTTCCAACCCAAGACAGTGGATTCGGGTATATTCGAGGCGGAGTTCATGAAGCACATGGATATTGCAGGAGAATCTTAGCTTAATTTTTTACGATAGGCTGTGGTTTGCAAGTATGTAAACTACGGCTGTATTTACATAAGCCTCAGTGGACTTGGAACATTCGAAATCACGTGATGGTTCGAATTCAGGTTCAACTTTGATTCATGATTCAAACTGACTCGGTGACTAGCCACATCATCATTCAAGCGCGTTACAAACATTCTGGGTCATTAAACACGTTAAGATCATCTCGCTGCCAAGCATCGATAAAAGTCCAGGGAACAGATGAGATTGCGGAAACGCCGTCCATTCCGAAGCAGGAAGTAAATGTCCGCAGAATGGAATTGAAGTCAGGACTTTCAGCACGTCCAAGAAGACTGAAAAGGGTTCGAACAGTGAATGCATAGAAAAAGCGCAAGACATACAGAAGGCGTTTGGGGAGTCCCTACGCTGGCATACGGAGGAAGTCCGAGACAGGTCGCGACACTGACCAGTTTGTACCCTGCCCCCTTCAGCTTAGAAATCGCATACGGAAGGACTTGATCGCTAATGAGGCGGCCGTCGCGTCAGTGAAAAATAAAATCGAGGGATAAGAAATGCCGAACGCAGTGGTTTCTGCAAATCTCAAATTGATTAAACCTTTGAAGAGGAGGGTCTGAGAAACTCACGGTATGTTTCGTGGTTCAAAGGGAGTAATGTGCTGGGATGAGCGCTCACAACCTGGTCGTACATCGCCTCGCTTTGGGCGACTGTCGATCCGGTTGAATCACCAGAGCTGATGCAGTCGGTGAGTTGGAATTTAGCGGGAGCTCGGTGATGCTCACTCGAAGTCCCAGAGGACTAGGCTTTGGTTTCGAATGTAGGAGGCTTGGCGCACCAGATCGTTATAGTTCCCGTAGGCTATCCAATAATTCAATAATGTTAGCGCACAAAACCCGAATTGGGCCAGACATACGGGGTCGCATGAATCCCGGTTTAACTCCAATGATCCGGCTCAATGCCTCTGCAAGGGGTGTCATTGCCGCCATTCAAGTGGAGATTGAATGGCTCACGCTCAACCAGCCACATTTGATTATGAACTAAAGCAGAAACTCAGAAGACTTTAATTAAGGTAATGAAGGAAAACGAACTTTCGTCCCACGTCAACGTTGTCAAGTCTAAATGCGCCCAAGTGTGGGATGCGATCATATGTCCATGAGCGTACGCGTATTTCACGCGTGCTTGCACGTCTGAATCGTAAATGCAATCCCCTGCGAGATGCGAACGATGGTACCGAGCCCCGAGGAGCAAAGAAGCTGCCACTCACAGTTATTCCCGTCTGTATGCTCCGTTTAGATAGGTAAATTCGGGAAATGAAATCGAACTTCTCACTGAAGAAGAAGGTGCCGACGGCCCCAGCGGCGTCGAGAGTGTTGGTGATATCTTCCCTGAGCTAAAGTAAGATTCAGATAGCGTAGAAGTGCAATTAAAGCGCACAGGTAAATGTAAGGGCCGTCATCCTATCGCAACAACCCATGTTAGAAGGAAGGATCAACTCAATTGAAGAAACGAGCGCACGAATGTGAGCGCTACATCGCCCTTGTTCTTGCACGCAGAATAGATCGTTGCCGACGGCCCTCCTTGACGGGTCTCGATTTTCGGCATCGGAGTGGCAGATGCGCACACCGCAGTGAGAATGGCGAAAATCAGGGAGGGTAACATTCTGAAGTCGGAATGCGGGGTGAAGTGAGAGGGGCGGAAGGTTGACCACTGAACACACTCGGCGGGACCTCCCTTAAATATCTAATGCACAGAGCCGCAAACGCCGCGTACGATGCGAGCCAGACTAATGCATTAATAACTCGGAGGTAATTCTAATGCGGTTATTTCGTCATACATGATAATAAGTCGGAGTTCTGGCGGGAAGGACGATGGATACGGACCGAGGGCAAACCCCGGATAGTTTGGAACATCGGTGGGCCCGCTCCTAGGCCTTGACTTAGACCTATTTTGCAGTGCTCAATATCGCCAAGCCTATCTAAAAGTAGAGAAATGAAGATCATAAACAGAATGAATTGTTCAGATGACCCACAATATGCATGTCAAAGGCTGTCAAAGGACAGTGCAACAAATTGGGGAATATAGAATGGAAGTATACTGCAAGAGACAGATACTCGGGGCCTCTTCGCCGGGTATGCTGTTCGGATTGTAAAATAATTCATTATCATATATGTATCCCACATCTTGCATGAAGTAGTGTGTAGAGAACCACATCATACATTTGAATTGCAGACCACATATGTGAAGTGGGGTAAAGCATATTTGAAGTTGGGCACATCATATATTTGAACTGAACAACATCATATTTGTGAAGTTCAACATCATATATGTCAAATATGGTGCCTGGTGCTGGCCCCTCCGATGAGCGGGTATGCCCGCCCATTGTCGGTGCTTGCGGTCGGGAGATGCCGCTCTGCGGCGGCATCGTGTCGGTCGTCGATCAAAGGTTTCGGACTATGCCGGGATTTGGCCTGGCTTGGCTCCAGTCCGGTCACGGGGACCGCTGGGGATTGCCGATCAACATCGGCCATCACCCGACGTTGGACGCACCCAATGTTGAAAGGTACGTGATTCTGAACGATCTTCAGAAAATCACGCCCGGCATACTAAAGAGGCTACGAGCCTAAGCTCGCTTAAAGTTTGATTGTTTTCCTTGTATTTGTTGAATTGGAGCAAGAGCAAGGACAAGGGATTCCAAAATCCTTGTAGTAGTACTGAGGCTTGTACACCCTTGAAAGCTGCCCATAGGAGCCACAGTCCTTGGAAGGGTTGGAGGTCTTGAAATTTTCATCAGGTCAGCCTGGAAGCATGGCTTAATGCTTGCACCTGAATGGCCTTGGCCAAGGCCTGGGGTCTCATGGAGGTTGAAAAGGTCTCGGAGTGATCGGCAATCCCCGGCGGTCCCCGTGACCGGACTGGAGCCAAGCCAGGCCAAATCCCGGCATAGTCCGAAACCTTTGATCGACGACCGACACGATGCCGCCGCAGAGCGGCATCTCCCGACCGCAAGCACCGACAATGGGCGGGCATACCCGCTCATCGGAGGGGCCAGCACCAGGCACCATATTTGACATATATGATGTTGAACTTCACAAATATATGATGTTGAACTTCACAAATATGATGTTGTTCAGTTCAAATATATGATGTGCCCAACTTCAAATATGCTTTACCCCACTTCACACATGTGGTCTGAAATTCAAATATATGATGTGGTTCTCTACACACTACTTCATGCAAGATGTGGGATACATATATGATAATGAATTATTTTACAATCCGAACAGCATAGCCGGGTCTACTTAGCTCTACAATTGTAGGGTTGAGGAAAATAATTAATAAGGACCCGCGGTTGATGTAAGTCTCTTTGAGCACCAACCAATGCGTTGCACAACTGCGGTAGCACCTGGTACTGCCCCGGCCGTCGGGAGGTCCACGAGCGTTCCAGGCCGGCCAAGATCCACGTTATGCGTTCATGTTGGGCAGCCTCTCTGGCCGGTGAGCCTATCACATTAGTTTGGGGATTGAGATTCCTGGGCTAAACAAGATTAGCAAGGGCAAAGCGCGAAGCCAAAATTCAGGATACTCGTACTGAAATGGACTTTTCATGACGTACAAACACTCCACAGAAACGAAAAGGAATTGAATAAAAATCAGCGCACAAAATCCACCCAGGCGTGCTTGAAGCACATTGCCGCTACCGCTATCCGCGTCCGTGAGGCCCACGACATGCCGCCGGAGGTACCATGTGGCGCCCCAGCAGGAACAGAGTGATCTCCATCGCGCTGTTCAAGGCCCCACTTACCGCGCCGATCCAGCAGTGTATAAGAAATCCAATAAAAAATCAGCGCACAAAATCCACTGAGGCGACGTACTTGCAGTAAATCGGCGCTGCTGCCGCTACACGCGCCCATGTGCGTAAGGCTACGACATGCCGCCGGCGCACGCCGCCTTCTGTGTCCAAGTAACGAGCATCAGGTATATCATTGTCGCTTTGGCACGCCGATCCAGAAACGAAGGCAAAATATCAGCGCATAAGTCCGCCCAGGAACCGTACCTCTGAAGCTTCGACATGCCGCCGCGCAGCACGATGCCACCCGTGTTAAACGCCGTTGAATAAGAGCGCGGGGATATGTGCCGCACAGAAGGAAATGGAATGGAATGCTGCCGCAGTAAACAGAACGGAGAAGACGGCAACTGCGCAGCGCGCTCTGAGTAAGTATTTTTAGGCTCCGCGGGATTGATGGTCGGCGGGAATGTGGATCTTACAGGTGGAGTGAGCTTTGGATTGACCGCGCGGTGCGGGAAGGGAACCGCGCTGTTTTAGATCTTTGGCATGGAGCAGATTTCGACCCGATAACGAAAGAGGAAAATTTCTACCAAGCTGGCCCACAGGGGCTCCGAGACTAGCGGGACAGTGCTGGTGCTGGGACTAAGATGCGGTAAAACATTGTAGGAAGGTCTCAGCTCGACATACGAGGATATGTCGGTATCAGAAGCTTGCCGGACGGACTGAAATTAATTAATTCATAAGTATGGGCCCCGGTTCCCGTCGAGAAAACCTGCCTTGGATGGAAATTGGATGACTCCGAAGGATGCGTATCGTATCTTGTTCAGGGTGGAAAGGGGGCGGGGCTAAGCTGCTCATCGCCCAGTATAGCCTTGCGCGATTAGGAAAGCCGCAAAGGATCGGGGAAGCATAGGTTCAAGGTGACACAGTTAGATGCCGATGCGCGGTAAGAATTGTGAACAGCGCGGGCATAAAAGATCCAGAGTTATAGATTCCAAGATGAGTGGTTCAGAGTGCAATGCAGGACGCAATGTTCGTGGGTAAAGAAATGGCTTTGGCGCAAACGAACATCTGATCCAAGCTTAGGCAGCAAAAACGGAGCAACCGCCAGAGAGATGATTAAAATATAGTTCCTATAGTTAAACGGCAGACGAGAACCAGGAAAACAGGCGGCGCGATATCTATTCCACAGAAGATACCCCGAAATGAAGCGCGATGAAAAGAAATGTTCGTGTATAGTTTACTTGGTCTGTTAACACGATGAGTCTCGCAAAGACAATTGAGATTGTGAAGTGTACTCACCGCCTCCTTCAGATGGGTGATAAGATCATTCCGGTCCTTCTCCTTCTTCAGCCCCGCAAACGCCATCTTCGTGCCAGGGATGTACTACACCGTGTCAGCTCATAGTCACGAGGGCGCGCAAAGTGCGCACCTTTTTCGGATTTTCAAGGTAGTCAAAGAGGGTTTCTTCGCTCCAGACAACGCCCTTGTTTACATTGGCGGAAGTGTACGAGAACCCCTCTACTTGGCCAGTTTTCCGGCCGAAGAGCCTGGGGTCGCGCGTGTCAGCGAAACGAAATCGGCGCGGTCAAAATGCTACCGTACCCGTGTAGGTTGGGCCCGACTTTGTTGCCCTCGCCAGCGCCCAGCTGAGGCAGAAAAATTAGATTCAAAACACAAAAGAAGAAGAAGATCGTACCGTGTGGCATTGCGCGCACCGCGTTTTGAAGAGCCCAGCACCTTTGCCAGCGTCGCCTGCCATGGATTAGCAGAGCCATCGAGATGAAGGGTACAGAAGCCCACCTGGAGAGTAGGGCATCTAGAGAGAAAGTTTAAAGACGGGAAAGGAGATGGTAAGAGGCAAAAAGTGTGGAGAAAATCGCGTCACGGCTCGCGTCAAGATGATACGTCAATGGTTTGTTCATATTTACACATAACCCTAACCCTGCGTAACTTTAAGGTTCAAACCTTTTCAACCACACCAGTACTCAGCACGCTGCTCCGCCGCGTAAGACGCTGGATTCGAACTAAGTATTAGCGGAGAAACAAAACCAGAACTGGACACCAACGCACCCCATAAAATAAAGCTCACGGACCCAGTCACAAAGGGCCGGAGTGCCGTCTCTCCCGTTCGTAATCCAGCGAACTAGCGGCTGCATCTACATGCGCGGGGAAGTACGGGTCAGCGCTCTCCTAAAAGAAATCCGGGAGACGAGGTATCAGCCACTCGCGGAAAGGAGGCATCCTTCCTATTTGAGATATCCGTTGATTCACGGATTTGCACAGAGAAATGGGAGATCTAAATGGTCCTTGACTGTTGGAACGCCCGCCGGTGACGAAGAAAAACTTAGAACTGTAGAGATTCAAGCCTGGCGTGCAGAGTCTCTTCCTCGTTTATTATTTCCCGGTTCCATGCCCCTCAATGGCCAAATTTCTCGTTTCAATGTCGGCAAATTTATGGCACCATTGCTGAGCGGTCACCTTGCCATCCTGTTAGCCACTAATGATTATGAGAGGACGAGATGCATTGTGAAAAATCGAATCGAGGCGATAATAAATTAGTCAATAATACATGATCAGGAAGAGGCGCCTCCCGTCGTAGGCGAGATCGTGTTAAACAGCTCAGCAACTTTGTCATTCAACATACCTGCGAGGACTTCGCGCAGCTTGTCCTGAGTGATGGCGGGAGAAACGGTCGTGCTACCGCCGGAACCAGGGTTAGTCGGCTTCGCGCTGTCGGCAGGCGCTGGGTTGGCTCCGTTGACAGGCTTTCCATTCACGGCATTGTTGTAATCCTCGTCCGGGATGAAGAAGTCCTGGTTTGATGTTGGTAAATAGTTCAAAAACAACACAGAAGAACCACATACATCTGGCAGTTGCTGGGGCATGAGCTCCGCGTCGTCCGAATCGGTCTTCTGGATCATGTAGCCGAGGATCTGGTGTTGAAAACCGTTAGTCGCGCGAATGGTTGACGAGCCTGACGCGAACCTGAGGTCCAGGAATCTTGATGATATATCCGTTGGAGTATGACTGGAAGCTGCTTGCTGTGGCGCTCGAGTTGCTTGAGCTGCTCTTGGAGTACGAGAAGCACAGGAAGCCGCCAGAGGACGCCGACGACGCCGCGTCCGTCATTTTTGAATCCGATGTGTTGGTCACAGAGTGGGTGACGCGTACGACAATGTCTTTCGCGATCAGGAACGCGACGGGGAAGCCAGGCATGAGTCCATTCACGTTTTTCTCCTTGTCATCGACCCACGAAATATCGTTGTTGACCTTTTTTAATATTATTTAAAGCTCACTGAATGATTTCGTTACTATACCTTGTAGAACGCCTTGGACTCCTTGAAAAACTGAGGTTGGAACCAGCCACCGCGATCGACGGTAACAAGAGTCGCGCGGAATGCGAGATCAATCGTATCATCCGTTGCTGCCGTAGAGGCAGTGGATGTACCGGATGAGCTGGACGAACCACCCGATCCCGAAGCTAGCCAAAGATTACACGACCAGGCCTCGGACTAAACCAAATAATGCGCGTGAGTGGAGTACGGGATAAAGCAGTTGTAACACACCGAGGCATCGGAGTGATCCTTTGCGAGGGCCGAGCGAGTTGACGAGCTGCTTGTGAGGGTGATCGTCTGCCAGCGACTTCCGCCGGACGTACTTTCCTGCGGCAGCTCGACCGGAGTTGCGGGAAGGGTTTCGTTGCTGTGGTCGGGAGGAGTAGGAACGGTAACACCGCCCGTGCTAGAAGTGAGAATCTGCCATCTCGTCTGAAGCTCCTTCAGCTCTCCGGTGAGCGATTGAATCTGAAGCGTGAGCTGCTGCTGTTGCTGTTTCGTGTCGGTCGCCTCTGCTAACGCCTGCGCCGCCATCATCTGCGACAGCGCACGGGCCGAAGAGGTGAGATTGTCCTGCGCGCTCTTGACCGCCTCCATCTGCGCGGGGAGCTCTGCCAAAGCGGCCTTTGCCATGTCAAGCTTCCCCGCCAACGTATCCAGGTCCACTTTCCCCGCGGTATCCAGCAAGGTGTTCGCCATCGCGATCACGTTGTTGGAATAGGTCTGCGACAGAGTGCTCTGTGCCTTATCGAGCGCCGTCTGCGCGGCTGCTACCTTGCTCTTCAGTTCAGTAGGATCCCCCTTGGTTCCCATCTGCAGCGCGACGAGCTGAGTGTTAAGGGTGTCGAGTTGCTGCGATTTGGCGTTGATTTGCATTCGGATGACCTCGGGATTTTGCGTAAGATCCTCCATGGTGAACGACGTGGAAAGTCCTGGGAACCATCAGTTAAGGGCTCTACTCTCTCCATGTAAGACGTGCCTTCGAACCAATCTAGGGGAGACATCTGGATAGGATAGACCTTCATGCTTCCGTCAAGAGACGACATCGCCGCCTCGCGAAGAGAGTCTTTCGCGTTCTGAGCGACATCTTCAGTCTCAAAATTGTGTAATCAAATGAGAACAAACCTGCAGAGCTTCGGCCGGGCTGGCGATATCCAGATACCCCATGTATTCGCGAACCGTGTGCGAATATCCACGGACCACCGCATCAGAATATTTGGCGGCGAGTTGTGCTTGCCGCGTGGCCGTGATGTGAGCAAGTTTGCGCGTGAGGTCGTTGAGCGCCTTCTGGGACTCTGGCGTTCCCATGTCTGCCTGAAATTGAAATCAGGAATGTCCATGAGCGAAAGAGAATAAATACCTGGCTCGCTTGTTTAATGAGACCATCACGTTCAACCTCCCAGTCCTGCTTGGCATATAGGTATTCGTTCATGAGGAGTTCGCTGAGTTCGATGCGATTCAATGTCTCGCCGTTTGATGTTGGTTTGCTGGAAACGTCGAACATCATGCCAGGAGATAATGCAGACGCTGGGGAAGGGGTAACTGCACCGTTCGCTGTGATGGCATAAAAACCGCGAGGAACGTCTGAAGAAAAAAAAACGAGATTTACGTACCCGGAGTTGCGGATTTCGTGCCCATGCTCACAGCGACGGCATCAGCGAGTGCCTGCTCGCGGGCCTGTTGCCGTGCCATGATATCCGTGATCCATCGCGACATGGGAACATCCTTCATGAGCCATTGTCGAATCTGGTCTTGTTGCTTCGCCAAACCGTTTTCAACATATCTAGGGAGCAAGTTGTTCAAAAGCTGGATATGCGCGTCAGCGCGCTCTTTTGTAATTGTATGTGAGAGAATTGCCATACCTGCTCATACACGATAGATAGATTGGTGCCGTTCGGCCCCGCGACATTCGGGGCCAAGTCGTAGAGTTGATCGACCAGCCGGAACTCAGCCTCATTGACAGCGGTCGGCTTTATGAACTGGCCATAGATGCCAGCCAATGACGTATTCCAGGCATACGACCCTTGGTCGAGGAATCTCCCGGGAAATTGCAGCGTAAAGATCTGATTACCTAAAGATTTGGAGCGTAAGATTTTTTCCTTTCCACAAAATCGAGATTATTTTACCGCCCGGATTGAAGAACTGCTTGAGGGAGTTAACCAGCTCTAGCAACGGCAACATCAGCGTTCTTATGATACTGTTTGAACAAGGGGAGGGGATCGGGTACCTAGCAAAAAGCCAGGCGCCGCGTAAGAAGGGGCAGCGCCCGTGCCCCCAGGAGCCACATCTCGCTGTGGGGCCGCTGGCGGTTGAGCACCTTTCTCCGGGCGACGTGAAAGGCGACGATTTGCTTTGAAGTTTCCGGCGATGTCGGCCCACAGAAGACTAACGAGCGAACTGTCTACATGTGCACCAGTCCCGACAGCTTTAACAGCCCGACCGAGAAGCCTCTGTTTGTCGGTCGGGCTAAAGGAAAAGTTATCGAGTGCTGCTGCAAATTTTCCGTCCGGAAGTCCACTGTCGGGATAGAGGAGCTAGATAATCACGTCTGAGCTGTTGGTCACGAACGATGTAAAGCCACTGACCCGAAGCATGTCGAGGTCGGTATCCGAGGGGGTTATATTTAATTCGGAGTAATAGATCTCGCCGTCCTCCTCAAAAGGAAGGTCGGCATACATCATAACAGAATCCGGATCGAACTAGAAGGGGCAGCGTCAGACTGTGCATGAGCTATACATATCGTACTCACCATCGTCGCGGCTAAATAGTTCGCTATACTTTTTGCGTCTTCAACAGTGGAATTTGGAGACTCGTGCTCGTGGTACAAACCTGGATATATCTGTCTCAGTTCAGTTTTTTTTGGAAAAGAGTGGGACGAACCGAGGACATGTCCAATTTCATGGCAAAGACTTCCCCGGGCGAAGTCTTTTTTCTTCTCGTCAAGTTCAGTCTCACTCTGCAGTGGCTGACCACCAAGGTATATGGTAGTCCATTTGAGTCCCGGTCGGTCCTTTTTATCGGTGGTCGGGTCAAAAGCCAAGCCCAAGGCCCTCTTACCATTAGCCGCCCAGCCCCAACGAACTCCGGATTCCTTGGAAGCGGCCATGGCCGGTCCAAAGCAGAAGCGTATGTTGCATAATTTTCGTGTATCCGGATCGTCGAAATCAAAGCCGCGAATATCCACAGGGCGAAACGTGAGCGAAGTATACTGCATGTATAAGTTGAGGACTTTTTGAACGCGCTGTTTCCGGAAGTCGGTTACAGCGCCCAATGGGTCCGCGTTGTCGAGGAAACCGTACGTGATACTTTGGTAGGGGAGCCATAGCGACGATTCGACGACGAGGCCATGTTGAACATCGCTTGGGGCATCGGAGTATTCCTCCGGAGAGAAGACCGCACACCAAGTCGCTGGGCGGAGAGTTGGATCGGCTGATTAAAAATTAGAAATCTTCAAAATTGCGGAAGGAAAATGGACTTGCTCGGAGTAACGGCCCCGTTAAGAGCGCCGTTGGTGTTCGGGGGTGTGACATTTGCACCAGAGTCCGCACCATTGACTGGCTTGGCTGGCGACGCCTTGGCGCGCGCTGTGACCTGGAATGTGGTAAAGAGGGCCCGAATTTTTGTAACGTCGCCTTTAGCGTCCTTGATGTTCTGGGTAGTCGCAGCATCGACACCAGAAACCTTCAGCGCGTAGTCGAGAGTCCAGGTCGGTGCCGACGCATGCGGCGTAGGCCGAGGGTAGTTGATTATCATGTGAGCTTTGTCCATGTCGGAAAGGGCGTCATTGGGAGGAACATCACGGCGCTCGAGGTTCATTGCTGCCGGCATGAAGTACCTGCACGAGTGAAATTAATCGCTCGCATTTTGTACAGAGGCAAGGCCAGAAGAACGCACATCATGATTGAGGTCGTGTCGAGTGCGCTGAAGTTGGACACGTCCGTGGTGTTGTATACATCGATGATTTGACTCTTGATGGTTCCATTGTCCCAGCCTAGTTCCCCGTAGTCAGAATCCCCGAAGGAAGGAAAGGAAAAAGAATTTAAATACCTTGGGTCGCCGCGTAGTAAGCATAGACGGCATCATCGTCAAGGTGAAGGGTGCCTTCGCGAGCGGGACTTTGATGCCTGAATACTCGGGAATTAGCCTAAGCAGACAGGGACGAAGTTAGGAAATAAACCCACTCATGGAGCAGACCTAACGCGTGGCCGAACTCGTGGAGAATCACCCCGCGATCGTCGGCAGAAACGGTGGTGCTGTCCGAAACCCACCCAAGATTCATAGTGACTTGAGAAGTCGAGACTGATAGGTTCGCTTTCCCGACTGAACGAATATCAGTTAGGTTCAGGTATTGCACGGACATGGCGGTAAAACTTACCGTAGCTCCAAGAACCCAAGTTGGGATCAAACGAGATCCGTAACGTTCCAACTGTTGCACGCTGGAATGTGATATTTGCGTAGGGAAACCTGGGACAGTGATGAGAAGAGATAGAGAAAAATACCGAGCGCTCTTACCATTCCAAAAGGACCTTATCAACCTTGGCTTGCTGATTGGGAGTTCCGCCGCTGTACGAATACGTGACCGTCTGTGGATTGTCAGGAGGTGCTAGATTTAATGGCCAGGCGAGTGACATACAGCGCCGCTGTCCCATAACTGAGAGAGCTTGACAACCACGGCGTGCGCGGCAGAGCTCACGGGCTTGCCGCCGATGGCCCCGATGATGGTTTCATTGCTGACGGACGAGTTCTTCTCGCTGTCTGGGACGGCAATGGCGCAAGTTTTATACTGCGATATGTTGGCCATGGTCGGTAGAGCAAGAGGTGAAGCGCGGATTACCGTCTAGCGAATAGAACTGAACTCTTAGTTTTTAAAAGACGGCAGGGGAAATTAAGCGAGCGCCGTGTCGGGACTTTGAACCTCCGGAGCGCTAGGAACATGGAAACAGGACCTGAAATTGAAGGATACTGTCTGGTCCTGCCAAGTCTTCATCAACCCCAAGTCGCGGACTGGCAGTTGGCGCCGGATCTCCACGCTTGAGCGACTAGCGCAGTACTAGCGCTCGACGCTCATTTGCCAAGAGCCCGCTTATGAGAGCTGATCCAGTAGCATTAGTCATTTATGTTTGGCAGGAATGAAAAGGGCATGCAGCGGCTGGGTGAGATTTCAAGGAAGATTATGCCGTGTAAAGTTCGGGCGAGAGTTGGGCGAGAGGAAGAAAGTTACAAAGCACGCGAGTATCGGCAACTTGCGATCATTGATGCACCGCTTTTTTTTAGCTTAACATTGAATCAACATTGAATACGCCCTTGATGCGCCCTGAAGGCAATGGAAAATCGCGCGTAACAGAACGCTAACAGAGCTCATTCTTCCAATATGCTCAGATTAAAATACATGCGGAGAAAGGTGACTCGACATTTACTGTACAAGTTCTCGCAGGCGCGAAACAATAAATGGGACTCAAATTGTCTCAAAAGTGGATATATTGTCCACCCAGGTTTCTGCTACAGATTTCGCGAGCACCGGCCGATCCTCAACGCCGGCCTGGTCGAAATTGAGATAACTGAAACGTCAACAGTACTAGTACGACTTACGAGATGCCAAGGAACGCCCCGTTAGAAGAATAGATGTATTGCCTGGCCTATAACTAATGGGGACAGCGCGTAGAGTTGCGACACGGTACACCGCTTCCACCTCAGTGACCTCACGGCACGTCAGGTGCATCGAGGAATTTTTGCTGAAGCGGAGTTGGCGGGAGTTTCATCTGGATCGATGCCAGAGCCAGGTGCAGGTGAGGCTCTAGGGCCGCCGCCGTAACTGTCGGTTGGCTTTTGGTAATATATGGTTCAAGTATAAGAACACCACACAACGTGCCGTGTGGGAGATTTCGAACTCTCATCGACGGCACAGTCACGGCACGGCCGCCAACCGTTATTCGCCGTCAACAGGCCGACGGATGTCTGCAATAAAACTGTATGGGTTTGGGGGTGAATGAGGTGGCTTCAGTGGGAGAATTTCAATGTTGTCCCAGAGCTTTGACGCCCATCGTCTGATGTAATGGCAAAGAAAGTATTAGGTGCCGAGTTTAGCTGAAGCTGCCGATTAATCAGTTCCCATTTCGGAACTCCAAGACTCGCCTCACGGCCGCAACTTTGGATTGAGAGACACAATATTCCGGGCCGTGGTATTGCGCCCCAATGTAGTCGGGGTCCAGAGAAGTATTATAATTCAACCTCCGAAAGATCGAACTTACACTCGGAGCCTGATCCCCGCAGGATGAAACGGCGGATACATTAGATGATTTATCGCTCAGAGGGGGGAAAAATACGAGGCTGGAAGTCTTTTGAATGGCTCGGGCCTGAGTCGAACGGGCTTGCTCTGCGTGAGATCGGATCTAAGAAGACCACACTGGTGACTGAGCAGAGGCGGACCCTCCGCTACCGAGCCTTTCTTCCATACCTTAAAACCTAGTGAGGTGGGTGAGTTTATTTGGAACCTGGGACAAAAAAGACGCCCAGGAGATCAATGGCTCGAGCCCGAGTCGAACAGGCGTGCTCTGCATAAACTCAGATCCGAGAAAACGTACACGTACATTGAGCAGATGCGGACCCTCCGCTACGGAGCCTTTCTTCCCTACCTTAGGACCTGGTGAGGTGAGTGAGTTTATTTGGAACCTAGGACAAAAAAAACGCCCAGGAGACCAATGGCTGAGTAGAACAGGCGTGCTCTACATCAAACTAGAGGCTAAAGGTGTACATTGAGCAGATGCGGACCTTCCGCTACCGACCGTTTTTCCCTAGCACGGAACTTGGAAGAGGTGGGCGAGTTACTTTACTTTGGGATGAGAAAAAAAACGATATTGCTCGCGTTCCGCAATGGCTCGGGCCTGAGTCGAACAGGCGTGCTCTGCGTGATTAGAGGTTAGAATACGTACATACATCGTAAGCAGCTGCGAACCCTCCGCCACCGAGCCTTATCCCCTGGGCCCTGAACTTGATGGGGTGGGTGAGTTTTCTTAGGATGAGAGAGAGAAAGATAACAGGGGTCGGGGGTAAGGTGTGTGCGGTGAATCAAGGAACATACCGTAGCGATTAGCAAAGGCATTATACAGGACATGAATGTACGCGAAGAAAACGGAGAAACGCAGCGATATCATAGCTTCCTGATCCTGGACCTCATGCGGTCTTCGCCTTCTTGCGCGCAGGCCCCTTCTTACCCTCCGCGACCGCCTCCCAGTCCTTGACAACCCAGCGGCGCGCCGTGCCGAGGTATTTCTTCCCCTTGGACTTGCTCTCGCGCTCCTCTGCGACGAGCACGCCGTCGCGCGCGCCGGGCGGCGGGAACTTCATGCCGGCGAGGCCCTTGCTTGGGAGCTTGGCGCAGGTGAGCGCGGGGACGGCTGAGGGCCGCAGCGCAACGCCGCCGAGCGCGTGCGCGCCGTTGTCGCCGTAGTGGTCCGTCCACGAGTGCACGATCGTGTACGCGTAGTGCACCGCCGCCCCGGGCGCGCACGCCTCGGCATCAGCCTCGGTAAACTCCACGCCCGTCGCGAGCTACGCACTGTAAAATGAGCAACGCGCGCAGTAAAAGGGAAAGAGAAAAAGCGCACCGTCTTCCCTTCCGCGACCTTCCACTTCTCCACGCGCGCGTCCATGTCCCCGATGTATGCCGTGCCGACTAGCTTCCCCTTCGCGCCGCTCGTGTCGAGCCCGCCGAACGCCTCGCGCGTCTCGCCGTCTCTGAGGACGCGCTTCGCCTCCTGCGCGTCGTGCAGCGCCTCCATAAGCGTCTTCGCACCGCTGATTGTGCGCGCGACTCCGAGCAGGCGCGGGCCTTCGTGCGCGCTGTCGAGTCCCGCGTCGTACTCGTCGTCCGCGATGACGAGGAAAAGGTGCGAGGGTGCGGGCGCTGCGGTGTGTTCTGGTGCTGAGGTGGCGCCGGGGGCCGTGCTGGGTTCACCGGTCGCGGTATCGTCTTCTGCAGGGCGTTTGAGGCTCGACATGGTGGTAAGAGGTCAAGATTTGTGGGCAAGAAAATTTCACGCTGACTCGCGTAGGTGGTCCGTGCGCGCATGTGACCTTCGGGCGATGCCGAACTCGCACGGTTTCAACTTGTGCTTTCGTAAAGATAATCACCGTATGCCGTGGTACGTATTTAGCCCTTCAATTTCGATCTGAACTCCTTTAGCTCCCTTCAATTTTTGTCTGAGGTGCGAATCCAACCAGACTCCAAATTGCGCTCTAGATCCTGCCAGCCTCTCCGAGCACTTCCCTTGGCCATGATATCTGGGAGGAAAGGCTCGATGGGGGCACCTCCGCGTATACGTGTACAAGTCACAATGACAATGCACAGTTCCGCGGAGGAATCCCGTTCAATTCGGGGCTAAGCCATACTTGCACGCACTGTTTCTTTTTTTGTAACCGAGGTTCCGGTAAGCTCCATTTGTGCAGCAGTTGTCTTCGAGACATAATTCTTTAAATGGTAGCCTCACCACTTCCCTACGGCTCGGGCCTAATTCGAACAGGCGTAGTCTGCTTACAATCTTATTCAAGCAGTTCGTATGGAATGCATCTGCATTCCAAGCGCTACCGAGCCTTCATTCCCCTCCTGGTACGTTTCTTATACTCATCATTTTCCAAGGGTTGTTAAACACTGAAAACGGTGATCTCGAGACCGAATGGCTCGGGCGTGAGTCGACCAGGCACCTTCTACATTAATTACCGCGGTCCGTAATATTGGGAACGCCTGGTGGGATGCAGATGTGCCGAGCCTTTCCTCCACAAGCCTCCACATCGGGTAAGTTCCTTATATCCAGCAGTTCTCACGGATAGTATATGGCGTCCAGTCGGGCCCGAGTCGAACTTCCGCGGCCAAGGCTCGATTTTTCCAACAGATGCAGATACACTCCGCCCCGACCGCGCCTTACACGTTCCTCTCCTGAATATTTAAAATTCGGACTGAAGAAGAAAATCCAAACCAAAAAGGCTCCGGCTCACACCTGATTCAAACAGGCGTAGTCTGCATTGATTTCATGTGTATGAGACACAGATGCGCACCCCGGGCGACCCAGCCTTTCTTCTATGTCTGGCAATTTATTAAATACTCGATTCTTACTCGGCACTACTATGGACTCAGCGAAGGAGATATCCCAAACTCAAGAAGAAGGGATAGTATTAATGATTCGAGCCTAGAGGCATATTCCGCTTCCAGAGATGAATCTTTCAACAGACACAATTGAGCACCATCCGCGCCCAAGCTTTCCTGATCAACCCTTCGTCGATGTCGTATTCTATAAGATTCACCCAAAAATCCTATGCAACCTGTCGGTGGCGCGGGTTGATTCTGACAGACACAAAGCGCCTCTCCGGTGTTCAAAAACCACTAAATGAGGTGTTAGTACAAAATACAAAATATACGAATTGAATACTCTCCCCCACCGCGACTCAGATGACATAGGAGTCCAGTCTGCATCGTCCACCTGGCGAGCTTCCGAAGGCGAGTATGATTGAAAAGGTGGAATATACTCAAGCGATACCTTTAGTCCAGCTCCGATGAGAGGCTGAAGCATGGGAATTATATCCACCTCCATGGGACGCGAGAAGGTTGCACGAATACTCGACAGACTAGCAACCTGCTCAAGGTGGGTGGCCGTCCGTGCCCGAATAAAACCAAGGAGTGCCTGGTCTGTTAGAGCAACGAAATGGAGGATATTCAAAACCCGAAGATGGGGGCATAGGGTCCGGCGTGGATCCGAAGTGCTCGGGGTGAGTAGAGTGATGAGATCGCCATCAGAGTCGGGAGTGGCGATGGGTTCCCACCGAAGTGATAGTTCTTGCAGCATGGGTGTGAGATGAAGGATCTCAGGAAAAAGAGACGTGGGCACGGCGGGTACACTGAGACTGAGGCGCTCGATGTGATTGGTGGAGATCAGGAGGGGTGTAAATGCCAGGGAATTGCCACCATTAGCGACCAGCATTGAATATTCCAGAGACCGTAGGTTAGGGAGGACCAAGGCACGGAAGAATTCGGGTGCGGGGTCCCAGTCCAAAACGCAGAGCTGCCACAATTTTTCCAAATGACATGGCGCTTCGACTGCATTTTGCAATTCCCGATGAATGGCTACACTGCATGTCTCGAGGTCAGGGCACTGTCGCATGATTGCAAGCACTCCGACCGTTGGGGCGGGTGAAGTACCTAAGCGCGGATCCGCATTGTAACCAATGGAGAGATGGCGTAATTGGCCCCACCGAACGGGAGGATACCGGAAATGAGGCTGCCGAAGGGAAAGACGGAGGAGATTGGTGCTCATAAACGACATTGTATCCGATTCGATGTCAGGACCATCGATGACCACGGACTGCAGCAAGGGAACATCATCTGCAGAGAGAGTCGCAAGCGGTTTGAAAGAGGAATGTAACGAAAGCAATAGATGAAGGTGATTCCAACGATTGGAGAAACGAATGAGTGTTTCGACCAGCTTCGAGACATCGAACCCAAAGGCTGCTGTCTGAGATCGGGCAATAGAAATTGATAGGGGAAGAGACCCCGATCTAGACAGCCAGGCGTCTATGCATTTGTCGATTTCCAACAGTTTCGACGGGGTGCCGGGCGCCACAATATGCAGCGTAGTCCACAGACGAGGCGTCGAAAGCGCTAGTCTCCTCCATGCCCGGCATAAGTGGCAGAGCAGCAAGGGGGATTCGGCACCGCTCATCACCGAATTCCTATCCGATGGAAGGGCTGCCGTGAATATCTCTGCCACGACATCCTCGGGCAGTCTGCGCGCGGGTGACACCAAAGCGAGGTGGGCGTCGATGAACCCGGTCAAATGGGCGCGTTTCCCCGCGAGTTCATTGATCAAGGTCTGCATACGCTCGATCTCATCGGTGATCTTGTCGACCTCTTTGCGTGGCCCGACGAGCAGCTCGTGAATGCGCTGACATTCTGTGTCAGAAGGAACTGCGTTGGTGTGCAGCCAGTCTTTGAACGGCGTGTCTATGGCGTGGAATTCCATGAGCTGCTACTTAAGGAAACTCAGATTCAAAGTGGCATGTTCAGTATGTCTGGTTCACGAACCGTTTGCGTGGTGGAAGACGGCGAGCGCTGAGAGTGCGCTGAGTCATGGCACGCGGCCACGTGGTGCCCCAACACGGGCAAAGCTGAACTGTGCGCGCAAGGCCCTTGAATCACTCTGTGTTTATAACAGAAATTCAGGCGCTCTCAGTTCCGCAAGTGGTTGTAATTTATCTAAAAACATGGGAGGTCCGCTTCTTAGTTTGTAGGGCCATAGCAGTGTTTTTTTTCTTGGTTAACTACACATGTATCCGAATTTAGCACTACGATCACATGCCTATCAAGGCGCTTAACTTCTTACCTTCACAATCCATGGACAACGAGGCCCGACCAGAAGCTGAGTTGCTCTCTGAATCGAGGGGAGATGGACATGGACCTACTCACCGCTAGTACGTGTTCTGCTGTTGTCTCTTCTGAACAAGATCTCATCGCGAATGCCAGTTCCATGACGGGCGCTTTTTTCCCAAATGCGCAGCATTTCGCTGTCGCCGGCGGAAATTTCACGAACATCACTCTTGCCCCTTGTGTTCCTTCTGGTGACTACGCTTACCGACGTTTCCAGGACCAAGCTAACAGCCAACGGACAGACTTTCGAAGGATCCCAATGGGGGACTTGGATCTTCGGAGTGAGATGCGATTGGACTCCGGCATAGTGCACCACCGGCATGGAAGGCGACTTGCTAAACGGATGTATTATGCACAGGTCCACGGCTTAAGAATGACCGTGGCGTTGTATCAGGGCGAGACCGCCGAGGAGGTGTGTTAGTAAAGTTTATTACTTCTCTGGACTTCAACTTAGATTCTTAGGAATGGCGGAAGGATATCTCACGAAAATGGCGTTTTCGGTGAACGCATATATTTCGTTTGGCTCTTTGAAATTAATATCAATTGCAGCCATCCCAACTTGTTGTAGCTCTACGCTACGGCGAGTTCGACCGGTATACACGCGGCAATTTTCCACGATGGTTGGCTCCCATCCCTGTCGAAATGAGTTGCACAGTGATTGCAATCCTTAATCAGAACTGTCCCCGCAAAAGAAATGGTGGAGAAGTACCGCGGTTCGCATTTAGCGGAGGTGTATTTCCGGGCCTATCTTGTACGTCCACTATTCTGCCTCAGACCCTTTGACATTGGAATGTCGTTAGGAAACAGGGTTCAGCGTAAGATCGTGCATCCGTAATGCCACAGTGTGACTCAGTGGCAACTATTCATAGCATGTCTTCCATCATGTGTACTCTGTTTCAGGAAATTATCCGGTGAGTAGTCTTCGTCAAATATCGCTCTTTCTAACTGTCCTCAAGCGCCCATGGGAGTGTACGACGTGGATACGGACTTCAAATGGGCGTCTTTGTGTTGAACTCACGCCCAGTGACCACGAGGAGGTTTCCATTTACAATTTATTCTCCGACTCACCATCCTCGTCCGCCCCGTCGATTTTCGAACCGCGTGAGAATTCGAAGATTTTGGATTTCCTTTCATTGGACCGGCACCGTGAAATTTGTTTCTTTCATCTATCATCCTATCAGCAGCTGCCGATTTCCAAGGATATATCAGTACAGCTGGGGGCGCTCATTTCCCATTCGCCTGGCTCGAACATTGAACATTGGAAGGCGATCGCATGTATTCCCGATTTGGAGGCTTTCGATCCAGGATGGGCGGTGAATGACGGAAGGCCACCAGCACCGATGCTTATGGAGAATGGGTGGACTTGGTGTGTTTCCTGTCTTTATCGCATATTTCTCTAATTCCATTTCTTTCAAAGTGTGAATTCCCGCGAGATTGCAGTCGGGACCATTTCCCGCCAAATCTACGACGCGTACCCCCGTATCTCCCCAACCACGGGAGGCTCCCTAGAGCAGGAATATCGCCATATTTTGGATCATCTCGGGGCACCGTCCGACGGTAATAATTATGGTACGTTCGCAGTATGATAACTATCCCGATTTACAAAATCCTTGCGATCAGTCCTCGTCCGCCAAATCTCTTTTATACTGACATTTTTCAACACTGGCAACAGTATGCCCTCGGGATACCTGTTTTTGTGTCCATTGGCAGACCTTACATCCGACCGGCCGTTGTGGTTTCGGCGTCCCGAATGTCCGGCATATTGGTCCCATGACCCATCGGGAGCTGAACGTATGAGCATGGACGAGGCGGGACAACTCGGATTTCCGTCCCTTGGGTTTGAGATGACTGTTTGGGGGCAGTGCTGGGATGAAAGAGTCTGCACCGGTATTCGCCACTTCTACCAAGATAAAAGTTTCTATCCTCGACTTGAAGGAGTGTCGACTGAGCCAGACAGTCAATTTGCACATGGTGAGCCAACCAGAAGACACTTTTCGTTCTTTCATCTAGATGTTGAACAGTTCAGGCCCATGTTGAAGATAACGACTCCGGGGAAGATGAAGTCCCCTCTGGTATCGAAGGTCATCCTGAAGCATTTCACACGAAACTTGGTGTGCATTCTGAATTATTTCCGACGGCATACTGAGAAAAGTTTGTCAGGGCCGGATTCGTTCATTGGTCAGAAAGCCTGTTACGAGGGAGAGATGCTTTCACCGTCTAGGAACTGGAATATTTTAATGGGCGCTCAGTTTGCACTCATTCTGATCCTCGGTTTACTTCACTTGTGTAATTCATCCTGCTCCTAACATCCAGGCTCCCGGTGTCGTAGGGCGTCTTCCCAAAATTGATGTGTCTTTATCTTGAAAGTGTGACGCCTCTGAGCCGGATTTTTGGAATTAACATTTTACCCACCAAGGCCAACGCTCAAGGCTGTCATTGGCGGCCAGTGTGGTCAAAGCGCGTGCACGAATTTTGTACCTCCCAGTGTATGACGGAAGTTCCCAGAATCAGACCCAGATTCGTGAACTTTCTGCCAATGAGAGGGAAGCAGGGGTATTGAGCAATCATAACAAGGTTTGTTAAACGAAGACTTACTAGCAGCTTGGAATGAACACTCCCCATTTGAACTTGAACTTGACTCAACGCTGATACCAGAATCGCTCCTTGATCCGACAAGTTGGCGACACCTGAACCAAATAATGCGTCTTCCTTCCTACCGCCATCTCGTCGCCTTCGAATTCGTCGCTGAGCCGCCTGCCCTCGCTCGCGCCTTTTCTGCTGTATCACCCATGTTATCCGATCTGGCTCCAACCTCTCTCTACATATGTACTTGCGGTCACCGGTCCTCTGCTTTCCGACGCCACTGCGACTCAGCTGAATTACTGAAGAGATTCATGCCACAGCTTTGCGCGACTATATCAAGGACCATCTACGATTTATAGGTGCATCTGAATGAGATTGATGTGGTTTCTAGTGGCTGCATCAACTCTCGGAATGACCCGTAGGATATTCTAGTAGTGAAATTTACCTTTTATCCTCTGTTATACAAGCTGTACGACTGCTTTGAATCATCGTTTTTGGCCCACATCTCGCCGCCCGCCTTAGCTCTCGGCGCTCCAGCCTTCGTTGCCCTCGTCGTGCACTCGCGCTGTCGAATTATTTCAGTCGGCTTTCGCTGATCCACTCGCTCACACCCCGCTCGGCTGTCTCTGGGCCGTTCGACTTCTTCAACACTTCATCCCTCTTGCAGCCACAGAGTAGGTGTATCAACGCGTGTTGAAATCCCTCCGACTTGCCCTCCGATGCTGTGCCAATTGCACCCGTGTACTGATGGGTCTAGACTTCCAGATTTCTCTCCTCCTCCTAACACCTTGGTGCATTGCACGGATCTGTGGGCGTCGTCGGTATGGCGCTGGCTCATGCAGCGATACGGGCGCTCCAGCGCCCGCTCATTTCTCAGCTGAGGCGCAGCTCTGCTGTAGCTTGGACAAAATCTGCACAGAACCCCGTCATACCGACGATTCCAGAGCTCTTCAATCCCAACTTCCTCGACGAGCTCATCCCACCGACGAAAGCCTCAAAGAGGAGCGATATCCCCCTTCCGGGAGCTCGCAACGCGATGATGGATGCCCTGCGCGAGTCTTCGCACCGCACTCTGACGGAGAACAACGCCCCTGCATACGACTCGACGCTCTCTGCGACGTTGGACGCGTTCCAGAGCCTCACGCCGTATTCATACGGCGGGAAAGTCGGGAAGCTTTTGGGAAAGGTGCGTCGCTATCAAGTCAGATGTTAGTAGCGGCACAAGTAACCCGCGAATCGGACGTCGTAGGCCTGGGCAGAGGATCCGGAGCTCACGCTGAAAATCATCTGGAACTTGCGTAGCATCCACGACGGCAAGTCTGAGAAGGAGGGCTTTTATCGGTGCGTCTATTAGCCCTTGTATACTGCGCAGGTCCTCACTCCGCGCGCCGCGCCGTAGAGCGTTTGGCTGGCTATACGACAACCATCCTCGCACGGCCATCGCTAATCTTCATCTCCTCGTCGAGCCTGTGGGCGTTAAACCGGGGAAGGAGGGCGGTCTGTCGCACGGGTATTACAAGGACCTCTTGAATATCCTGGCCCTCGCGACCGTCGACGAGCTGAGCAACATCTCGAAACCCGCGATTTTTCTCCACAAGGTCCCCGCTCGCTGCACCAAGGATGATCCTCGCTGGACAACGCCTAGGGACCCTGCTGTTGACTTCACGCCTGTCATGAAGGCCAAACGTGTCGCTGTCGGTGTGGCGAACCAGGCGCGCGTCGAGCGCAAGCTCGCAGACCCGAAGTACCGCGCGCTCTACGTCGCCGTCGCGCGCCTCTTTGCGGAGCGCCTTCTCGCCGACTTTCGCTTGTTGAGGGATTGTGCGTCGGCGGAGAGCGCGAACGCCCGCAAGGCGCTGCTCCGCCAAATCTCCCTCGCGCCCAAGTGGGCGCCAAGCCTGTTCGGCACGCACGACCGCCACACGAATATCGCGACGGCCGTCAGCCGCCTGCTGTACCACGCAGCGAGACACCATCCCGACATTCCGCTTCCCGTCAGCGCTGAAGAACTTCGCGTCGTTGGAGTCTGCCTGAGGCGACCGACATCCTGCGCTCGATGTACCGGCGCTGGTTCCTCAGCCCCCTGCGCGCAGCGATGTGCGTCACGGAGACCTTCATGTCCGCGAATCGCTGGGGCGACATACCGTATGCCCGCGTGCCCTCCGTATGCATGCGGAACAACAACGAGCACTTCTTCAAGCACGACCCGGAGGGGTTCCAGCGGTACCTCATCTCCGTCGAGAAGGGACAGCAGGCGATCAGCGGCGCGACGCTCCTACCACATGAGCTCATCGCCGCGATCTGCCGGCTCTCAGATACGGGCTTCGACAAGTACCCGGCGCTGATGAAGCACAAGCAGGAGCTCGCGGCGGTCCAGCTGCGCGTCGTCGAGGCGCAGTGGAAGACGCTCGTACAGAACCTGCGCGACACGGGTACTTTGGAGAACTCGGTCGCGATCTGCGACGTGTCTGGGTCCATGGGCTCTCTCAGCAGCCGGTTCGACCCCAAGGACGTGGAGCCCATCTTCCCGTCCGTCGCGCTGTCGTTGCTCCTCGCGCAGCTTGCGAAGCCGCCGTTCAACGACGGGTTCATCACCTTCTCGCAAAACCCCGAGTTCGTGCGCCTGGACCCGGCCAAGACGCTGTACGACACGATCATGGACATGAACCGCGCGCAGTGGGGAATGAACACGGACCTCAACGCGGTGTTCCTGCGCCTTATCCTCCCGCTCGCGGTCAAGCACAAAGTCGCGCCGGCGGACATGGTCAAGCGCCTGTTTGTGTTCTCCGACATGCAGTTCGACGAGGCTGCGGAGGGGCAAGCCGGCGACGCATGGGAGACGAACTACGACGTGATTGAACGCGCGTTTTCGGCCGCGGGGTACGAGGTCCCGCAGATTGTGTACTGGAATCTGTCGAAATACGGTACGGTCGAGGTCCTAGCGGAGCGCAAGGGCGTCGCGATGATGAGCGGGTTCTCGCCATCGATGCTCAAGGTGTTCATGGGCGAAGACGCTCCCGAGGCCACCGATTCAGAGCCCAGCAGCAACATCGACGTCCCGCGCTCAACAAAGGTCCAGGCGGAGTTCAACCCGCTGAACATCATGAAGAAAGCACTGTCGAAGGAGAGCTATGCTGGTCTGATCGTTGTAGATTGATTCGGAAAACAAAACACCCCCTACTGTATTTTTAGCCAACCGCTTGCTCTCGCAATAACACGCACATGAATATCGTTTTGGTACCAGTCCGAAGTACCAGGTTTTGTAGACGACGTCCAGACCGTCCAGTCGCAATTCAACCATCACCACGTACCCCGATCAAACACCCACAGCCGACGCCCACACAAGTAGGTTGTTGCAGTACTCCAATGTCGCTCACCGCCCAAATCGTTCTGGTGCCTCGAACCTCCTCTTCCAGCTCCAGATTTTGCCGACTAACGATGGTCGGCAGGTCACAGGAGTTTCGGGATTCGTAGGATCCAATGTTGCGGTGCAGCTGCTAGCGGAGGGCTATGCCGTGCGCGGGTGAGTCTTTCTATCCCCTCTGGCTATATGGCTCATCTGAATTCCGAACAGGACGGCGCGCGGGAGCAAGGTCGCGGCTTTCAAAGAAACCCCCGTCGGGCAGAACCCCAACTTCGAAATTGTTGAAGTGGAAGATATTGCGACGAGCGATTTGGGTGGCATTCTCACAGGTATGTGCACTCCCGTGTCTCGATTACTACTTTTCAACCACACCGCCAGGCGTCAAATGCATTATTCACACCGCGTCCCCCCTGGCCGGAAAGGCCACGCCGGCGGAAAGTTTCAAGGCCTGTGTTGACTTGTGGGAATGTGTCGACGCTGCTCATCCTCCTTCTAGTCTGCCGTCCGCGGGACTTTGAATGTGCTCGAGCAAGCCGAGAAAGCCGGGATCACGAAGGTCGTCCTCACCAGCAGCTGGGCGACCACAATGGACCGTACGTTGAATTCCACTGGATCTAATCGCGGACTCAACTCGAGAAGCTTCATTGGATAAAATGTATCAAGGAGTTACACTATCCCGCGATGGTGGGTCCCGATTTCCCTCTTCACAATTCATTCACTTCAACTGGTACTAGAGTGGGGAACCGCGACGGAAGAAGATCTTCTTACCGGGAGCCACAATCCGCTGTGGAACTACCTCGCGACCAAAATCCTCGCTGAATCTGCCGCCTGGAAATTCGCCGAGACCCATCCCTCGCTCGATTTAACCACGAGTACGCACCTCTTCTCCGCGTAGAACAGTTCGCTTGAACTCCATTGACAGTCAACCCGCCGTTCATATACGGGCCCCTACACCCCGACTTCCCGACGCCAGAGAAGACGCGGCTCGGCGCGAACGTGATGATGTACGCGCTCATCGCAGGCGCGCCTGGGCGCGCGCTGCCGCCGCAGCTCGCCCCGTTCTACTGCGACGTCCGTGACGTCGCGCGCGCGCATGTGCGGAGCCTCACGGCCGGTAGATCAAAATCGGGCGAGAAGAAACGGTTCTTAATTTGCGGCGGCGCGTTCACGCTGAAGGCCGCGGTCGAGTACCTCGCTGCCGCACGGCCGGAGCTCGCGGCACGTCTGCCGAGCACGGAGGCCGCGACGCCCCTGCCAGGCCCACTTTCCACCGCCGACGTCTCGCCAGCGAAGGACGTGTTGGGCATGGACGAGTACATTCCGTGTGAGAAGAGCGTCTCCGATGCGATTGATTGTTTTTTGGTTGCTGAGAAGGAGTGGAACCGTAACAATTCACTCTAATCGCGTTTATACTGCCAATTTTATCTCCGACCAGTTGCTACTTACATTTTGCGTCGGAGAAAGTCCATAAAACAAACTCGAACCTGAATCTGTGCTGCCGTCAATTTTTGGGATAGTTATGAACTCATTTTTTATATCTTATTGCTGGGGCCCTGGGAGGTTCCAAACACTTGTCAGCTTTAATACTCTGTTCTCTTCTGCTTTTAACACTCTGTGTCATTGTGAAGTGCCAGGGAGGTCTAGAGCTCAATTGCAAACACTGTTGAATTCAAATTGAAGTCGAAGTTAATAATTGCACTTGTGTCCATTTTATTCTAGCCAGAACAGTTAAAGCACTGAAGATCTTTCACTTCAAGAAACCCATAGAAAGCTCAAATTTTACACAAATTAATGAAAATAAGGTCGAGAAAACAGGGTCATAAAGAGCGGGGGCAAGGGCCCTTTTATTTGGGTTCGGGGCCTTTGAACTCTGAACCTAGTAGGTAACTTGGAATATCGCACCATGTACATTTCTGGCAGTCGACGAGCAGGTGGCCTTACGATGTACAGCGAGAGTGGGCTGTCCAAACGTCATCGAAGGCTGAACGCTTCAAACGAGAATTGTCCAAAGCAGAAATCAAAAATAAGAACTTGTACATCATTGGGTCAATCCTTCTCCCACTGCAATGATATGGGTGTCCAATCTGCATCGTCCGCCTGGCGTCCTTCCGAAGGCGAGTACAAAGATGGAAGTGGATCATAACGAAGCGATACCTTCAGGCCAGCTCCGATGAGAGGCTGAAGGATGGCACTTATATCGACCTCCATAGGACGGGAGAATGTCGCACGTATGCTTGAAAGAGTGGCAACCTGCTGAAGATGGGTGCCTGTTCGTGCCCGAATAAATTCGAGGAGTGTCTGATCCGTTAGTGCAGCGAAATGGAGGAGATTCAAAACCTGAAGACGAGGGCATAGGATAGTGGATAGGTCAGAAGTGCTCGGGGTTAGCAGGGTAACTAGATCGTCATCGGAGTAGACAGGCTGGATGTAACGGTTCCACTCCAACCGGACCGATAATTCTTGAAGCATCGGTGTGAGACGAAGGATCTCAGTGAAAATGGACGGAGGCACGGCGCCAATGGGTACCCTGAGGCTGAGGCGCTCGATGTGATTGGTAGGGGTCAGGAGGGGTGTAAATGCCAGGGGACCGTCACCATGACGGAAGGGCATAGAATATTCCAGAGACCGTAGGTTAGGGAGGACCAATGCATGGAAGAATTCGGGTACGGAGTTCCAGTCCAAAACGCAGAGCTGTCGCAACTTTCCCATATGACACGGCGCTTCGACTGCATTTGGCGCTTCCCGACGAATTGCTACAGTGCACGTCTCGAGGTCAGGGCACTGTCGCAAAATTGCAAGCACTTGGACCGTTGCGGTGGGTGAAGTACCTATAAGCGGATCCGCATTGTAACCAATGGCCAGATGACGTAATTGACCCCACCGAACCGGAAAATCCAGGAAATGACGCTGCCGAAGGGAAAGACGGAGGAGATTGGTGCTCATAAAGGACATTGTATCAGAGTCGATATCAGCAGAAGGGATGCCGTGCGAGAAACCATAACCATCGATGACCACGGACTGCAGCAAGGGAACATCGTCTGCAGCCAGACCCGCCAGCGGCAGGAAAGATGAATGCGATAAAAGTAACAGATGAAGGTGATTCCAACGATTGGAGAAACGCATGAGTGTTTCGACCAGCTTCGAGATGTTGAAATCATAGTCTACTGTCTGAGATCGTGCAATGGAAATCGAGAGGGGAAGAGAACCCGATCTAGACAGCCAGGCGTCTATGCATTTGTCGATTTCCAACAGTTTCGACGGTGTGTCGGGCGCCACAATATGCAGCGTTGTCCATAGACGAGGCGTCAAAAGTGCTAATCTCCTCCACACCCGGCATACGTGGCAGAGCAGCAAGGGGGACTCGCCACCACTCATCACCGCGTTCCTATGCGATGGAAGGGAGGCCGTGAATATCTCTGCGACGACATCCTCAGGCAGTCTGCGAGTGGGTGACACCAAAGCGAGGTGGGCATCAATAAACCCGGCCAAGTGGGCACGTTTCCCCGTGAGTTCATTGATCAAGGTCTGAAGACGCTCGATCTCGTCGGTGATTTCATCGACCTCTCTGCGTGGCCCGGCGAGCAGCTCGTGAATACGCTGACATTCCGCGTCAGAAGGAACTGCGTTTGTGTGCAGCCAGTCTTTGAACGGCGTGTCTATGGCGGGGAATTCCATGAGCTGCTCAGGAGTTTCAATCTCTAAGTTATGTACGGTAGCTCTCGGACGAACCGCTGTTGTGCGTTGGTTTCCGGTGGTGGTAGCAGTCTGAGTCACTTGTGTTACGTCATAATTCCGTGTTGTATGATCCGCACGGCACTTCCCGCGTTCCGAACTCTCCCCGCCAACCGCCACCGCTCCCATATTCCGAACTCGGTTCTCTGTCTCAAATATTCGATCTTGTCTTGAAGAATAATAAGTGCTTCGTTCGACCGGATGACTTGTGGTATGATTCCTACCAGATTCCTATCCACCTTTCAATATATTCTGCTCATTCGACGATTTGACCCTTTTGACTCAGTACTTTCCCCGTTAAAATATGGTACCGCTACATGTATAAATTAGCTAGTATAGTACCTTTAACTTAGAATTTCCTCGCTCTTTTGGACGTCTGGCCGGCATCAGGCCCGCCTCAAATAGAGCGATACCTCAACTGTGGCGTTCATTGCACAACCTTTCAATGGCTACATAAGTATCGCTTGCTTGTGTACACTCTTCCTTCCCTCATATTCGAAAGGAACTTCTATATGGTGGGACCCCTTTCCTCTATGCTTCTCGTGAATCTGAACGTTATTTTCCTAGCGTTCATCCCAGAGACCTGGTTATCACCACGAAGCCCTTCACCAGGGAATACTATTATTCAGTACAAACCTTTTTTACGAACCCTCCCAGGAAAGCCCGCGCCTCCAGGTGAGGAAGCCATTGACACTCCGGCCCCCATGTCGTTTAACTTGTCACCGTTCAATTCATTGCCTGTCGAACTCATCCAAAAAATATTCATGACGTTCTTTCCGAAAGGACTTGGCCATTTTATCCAAGCAAGCCAGTCTCATCTGTTGCTACGCTGCGTCAGTTTCTTCTGGAGAGAAGTCGCACTCTGAACGCCACATCTGAGAGCGTCTATCTTTGTACCAGTCCGAGTGGTTAATACGGGCGAAAGATGTTCCACTTTCTACATGCATGAAGTGCACGTCAGATTGCGCAGTGAACGGGATATCCCAGTCATTCAAGGCAATTGTTAGGTTCCCTCTTCGATGGTAAAAGTTACCGATTTTCTTGCGCGTCGACGAAGAGTCTATTGTGGCTAGGTATAACGTTCTCCATCCGAATGCTATTCCTTTGTTGAAGGAGATTTTCTTCTAGCCCACAATGTTGTAAATCCCTACCCTCTCAATCTATGGCAATTATTACAAGCTGACACCGATGGTCTGCGGCGTATCGCCATCCCAGGCCCGGACGATCTGCGCAGTCTGGGGAAGTGAAGCAGCCAAATCCGAAGCATCTGAAGATGACGGGGTGCTTCCTCGACTACGATACTGTTATCGAGGCATTGCGGGGGTGCGACAATTTGAACCCTTGCGAATTAGCGGTTCTAGGACAAGGATCCTTCTCGAGCTTCCCCAGCTCACACACCGGTCCATCAATTTCGATCTAGTCAGTTGGGAGAATGGTCGAACCAACACTTTCATGCAAAATTTTCAGCCTGTCCTGGCTGTGATAAACGAGAGTTGAAACTTTTCAAATTAACTAGGGATCCCTCAGCTGACGTGTCGGAGAAAGTTTGAATCTCATGACTGATAAGCTTCCTATCAGTCTTCGGTGAGCATTTACACCGTGTGTAAAAGGTTGAGGTTCACTTACAACGGGAAGTTGAACTTTAAGTTCTACTGGTCGAGTTGAGCCCGTTGTTGCTTTCGATTATTTCTCATCACGAGGGCAGTTGAACCGATTGAATCTGAGGACGAATGACCCTCCGGCCCTGATGGTATTATTAGAGCGGAGGATCTAACTTGTCAATTCAACCAACCCTCATATTACCTTTAATATCACTTGATCCGACAGACCTATTATAATTGCCGATCCACTTCAAACTCCCTGAGACCAAGGAAGACGAGGTGTATAATGGCGGAAGTTTCGATCAGAAGGAGGGATTGATGAAAAATAGCAAGGTCATGAAAGTAGGATCATAGCGACCAAGAAAAGAGACCTCTGCCCCACCTCTTTCTACGGCCGTATCTGATTGTGGGGACGGGTCCCGTCTGTAGTATTACTGGCTCCACATGAAGTCCTCGTTTGCAGGACGGGTTAGAGGCTTAGGCCGCCCGGACGCCGCTCGGTCAAATTTATCTTTCTGTTCTACCTTCCGACGACTTTGCTGGGAAATAAAACTTGGCTTCAACTGGGCGTTTCAAGTGAGGATGTCAAGGTGGATATTCTCGCCTTATTGCAGATAGGTGTCCGAGTCATGAAGCAAAAAAGGCTGTCCAAGTTTGCACTTATGTACGCGATTTAGATTTGATGCCATCAGTCTCGTGGTCTTCCTTTTCCATTCACCACAACGAGGCGCCCACGGGGAGCGGCGTAATCCTCGTTGTATCTCTAGAAACCCTCTCTGTGCATATGTCGCGGGTGTATGCAGACGCGAACGCCATTCGCGGGAAATCCTGGTACGAATACAACAAGTTTCGCATCGAATGGAGCTCCCCGGATCGCTATGAGATCGTCCGGAGACTGGGGGGCGGTAAATACTCAGAGGTATGAATATCTATCTTCAGACACACTCTCTAACTCCCTCGGCAGGTCTTCGAGGGCGTCGATACGGTCAACAGCGAGCGGTGTGTCATCAAGGTCTTGAAGCCTGTCGCAGGGCACAAAATCAAGCGGGAGATCAAGGTCCTGCGCAATCTCGCTGGGGCACCGAATGTGATTGCGCTGCTGGACGTCGTCCGTGACCGTATGTCCTTCGTTTCCCCGCTGTTCTGTGCCTGACAGGTCTTTCCAGCGTCTCGCCAGTACCATAGCCTGATCACCGAATACGTCGAGAATGCCGACTGGAACCAGCTGTACACGCGGCTCACCGACGCGGACATCAAGCAGTATACCTTCCAGCTGCTCACGGCCCTCGACTTTGTCCACTCGCACGGCATCATCCACCGCGACGTCAAGCCCGCGAATGTCATGATTGACCACCAGCGGCGCCAGGTGCGTCGTATTCATCTAGCTCTGAGCGTAGGCTGACTATTCCGCAGCTGCGGCTCATCGACTGGGGCCTGGCCGAGTTCTACCACCCCGACACCGAGTACCACGTGCGCGTCGGCTCGCGCCACTACAAGCCGCCCGAGCTGCTCGTCGGGTACAAGCGCTACGACTACAGCCTCGACCTGTGGAGCACCGGGTGCATGTTCGCGGCCATGGTGCGTCGTAGCCTTCCTGTCCTTGGCCACTCCCTTACCCCTCGCAGATCTTCCGGAAGCAGCACTTCTTCCGCGGGTCCGACAACGAGGACCAGCTGCTGAAGATCATGAAGGTGCTCGGCACGGCCAAGCTCGACGCGTACCTCAAGGCGTACGCCATCCCCTTCGAGAGCGACGTCGAGGACCTGCTCGGGACGTGCGTACATCTCCGTCGTACATATTTCACCAGCTGACGGCCCCCGCCTCAGGTACCCCGCCCGCCCGTGGACGCGCTTCGTCACCCCGGAGAACCAGCACCTGACGTCGCCCGACGCGCTCGACTTTGTCGACCGCCTCCTGCGCTTCGACCCGCGGGAGCGCCTCACCGCCAAGGACGCCCTTGCGCACGCGTACTTTGGCACCGTCCGCGTCGAGGGCTCCAAGCCCGAGGGCCTCAGTGACTCAGGCTTTGCGTCGATGTGAGCGTGCTTGTCGGTGTGATTCGCGCCTCAGCCTCGTTCCCGTTGGCATGGCACGCTATCCTTGTGCACTAGGTTAGGATGTTACTTATTGTATAGTAGCTGCGCTATGCTGTCTGTCCCCGGTTTATAGATCCACCCTCCACCTCCCTCCCCCCTCCCTCCCTCCCTTCTTCTCGTGTCCCCGTTATTTAGCTAGCTAATGTTATGTTTTCTCATTGTGTCTCTCTGAGCGCCTGTCGGTAATCGGTACGATTCGACCGGTCGTGACAATCACACGTGTGACTCTGCTGCTTTACCCCGCGTTTCGCCAACCACTAACTTACCACCCACCCAACGAATTCGGCCATTCGAGAAATGGGAAAACGGCAGATTGGCGTATCTCCCGCCCCCCTCCCGCCCCAGTTTGCAAAAGCAGGACCTCCGCGCTATGCTATCGTCTTGACGTCGGCCGCGAGTCTCGCGCTGGGGATCGCGCTTGCGTCGGTTGCAATGCTCTATCATGGGACGCAGCACACGGTGGTGCAGCCTGAGCGTGTTGGGCGTCTCCCAGGTGCGTGGATCCTCATATCATATCTCCCGAGAACACGCATGAGGTGATACGATTGGCGCGCAGTGATGGGATACAATAGTGAGTACTATTTCTGATCGCTCTTTCAATTGAAACTCATCTAATCACTTGCGATGGCAGCGTGGAATGCGTATCATGTACGCTACGGCTTTACTAAAGATATCTCCCCGATTCATATATTAATAAACGGTAACCCCAGTGCAACATCAACGAAACCCTGATCCTCGAGACCGCGCAGCTGGTCAAGGAGCTCGGGCTTGCGGTACGCACCCCTCCGTTATGCTGAGCGCTGAGATAACTTATTCCTGATTTTACTCCGTGAAGGACGTCGGGTACACCTATGTCAATATCGACGACTGCTACTCAGAGAAGCAGAGGAGCGCGGAGGGGAACATCGTTGCAGGTCAGTATAGTATATACATAATATAGCGTCCGCCGGCGGGCGTGTGCGTCTTACTTTTACTTATACTGCGTTATGCGTAGACAAAGAGCGCTTCCCATCCGGGATGAAATGGCTTACCGACCAGATCCACGCCCTCGGCTTGTGAGCTCTTTGTTTCACCTGGTTGCCTGTGTCGAATTAATTCATCATGGCGCAGGAGAGCGGGAATCGTTCGTACTCGTGTATTTCCTGTGTTATTTTCCTGTTGTACTGACGCGGAGTTCTGTATTAGTACAGCGATGCGGGTTGGTTCACCTGCGCACTGTACCCCGGGTCGTTCCAGAACGAAGAACGGTTTGTCTTGCGATGGATAAATTGCGGGCGTTCTGATGTATCTCCGCACAGAGACGCGAAGCTGTTCAGCGAGGAGTGGGGGTTCGATTTGCTCAAGTGCGTCTCTTCTCCCTAAATTTGTTTATTTAAATCCCGGTTAACTTTGGGCAGATACGACAACTGTGCCAGTGAGCTCCCAGCCACCTTCCGCACCCACAGACTCATGCATCATGCTTAACGTGAAGTCCCCTTCGACGAGATCGCGCGGGAGAACATCATCGGACGTAATGCGCTTATACACTTGTATTCCGGAGTCATCAGCCTGACTGGTGGACAGGCTACACGCGCATGGCGAACGCGATTGCCGCGCAGGCGAAGGCGTCCGGCAAGCCGCCGCTGGTCTTCTCCCTGTGCGAGTGGGGCCGGGTACGTATCTGCGCGTTTGGATTCCCTGCGCATGTACATCCTGACGTTATGTGCTATTTATTATAGGAACAGCCTTGGCTCTGGGCAAGGAGACTCGGGCAGAGCTGGAGGGTGGGTTTCGCACTCTTTTTCTCCCACACAGGAATCTTAGATTTATCATGTGCAGACAACGGGGGATATCAGTTTGTTCTTTTGCGCTGTGAGCTGCTACCAGCGTCTCTGACATAGCCCACAGCGCCCAACTGGAAGTCGGTCGCGAGCATTATTAACCAGTACGCTCTCACCGCTTTCCTGATATCTAGTTTTTTTTATCTTCGACCAGGAACTCTTTCTATTCGTGGGCGAGCGATTTCTACGGGCACGGCGACCTGGACATGGTACCCCTTCCTTCCTCCGGCTTTTTTTCCCCGTCAGCCAATACTGACTGCGGTGGGCAGCTCGAAGTCGGGAACGGCGACCTCACACTCGACGAGGCCAAGACACATTTCACAGTCTGGAGCTTCCTCAAGTCTCCCCTTCTCATCGTGAGCCTTATCTCTACTGTATTCTCCCCGCTGTCTGCGTAGATGTTGATCCGCGGTTAGGGCACGCATGTAGGTTTCGGATTCCTTCATTTTTGATTATGAAGCCGAGCTGGAACTGGTTGGTTGCACAGTTGGCCGCCGCGTCTGCCGAGACGCTCGAGATCCTCAAGAACACGGAGATCATCGCGATCAACCAGGACCCCGTCGTCGGGACGGCGGTGACGCCCTTCCGGTGGGGAGTAAACGTGCGCGTCGTCCATTTCCTGCTGTTGCGCTGCAGTGCTTACTCGATGTGAATATGTGGTGCAGCCGGACTGGACGCCGGACGCGAAGTTCCCCGCGCAATATTGGAGCGGAGAGAGCGCGAACGGGACGGTTGTGATGCTGCTGAATGTGCGCGACGAGCCGGCGGACATGTTCTTCAACCTCACCGAGTCGCCGTGGATGCGGGCGGGCAGGCAGTATTTCGTCCGGGTGAGTATCTTCCCTCCCTTGTTTTGCCTTCCCTCGGACTACCTGCCAAACCGCGAGCTGACCTTCAAATTGGCAGGATCTCTGGAGCCACACGGACAACGGCACGGCGGTGCGGAACGTGAGTGTGGCGAATGTGCCCGCGCACGGGGTCGTGGCGCTGCTGCTCCGCGATGCGGGCGACGAGCCGGCGGGGATCGTGCCTCGGTGTGCAGTGGGGGAATGGTGCATTGATAAGAACGGGACGTTCGTTGATGTTTGAGTTCTTTACGAGACTGCATAGTTATTCGAGGCTGTGATCGGCACTGTGATTTATCTGGGATTGACTTTGCCTATGCCTTGCCCGGCCACTATACGCAATGGCAGAGTCCAGACTCGGACTCCAGCAAGGACTTAAGAGTCTTTGAGTATCGGAGATTGCAAGGAATTTTTATACGCCCCGGGATTCCGATATATGTGGGCCTCGCCACGTCGACTTCAAATTGACAGCTTGAGCGCTGGCTGAGTAGATCCACCATGGAACTGAGTCTAGCTGATTCGCGGGTGACTGTGACCCCGCTTGTGTCACTGTGACTCCCTGCTCTTGCCCCCACTCAGGAATCACAGTGAAACAACAACCAGCAGGCAACGGTTTGTGAATCAGAGCTACTATGAATGATAGCCTGGACTTAATAAGATTCTTCAGCGGCTTATGGAATTCGCGGCCATAGACACACCTTTCAAAGATTTGCTTCACACCAACGCAGTTCCTTCCGACGCAGAATGCCAGCGCATTCACGAGCTGCTGGCTGGGCCACGCAAAGAGGTCGACAAAATCACCGACGAGATCGAGCGTCTTCAGACTTTGATCAACGAGCTCGCGGGGAAACGCGCCCGCTTGACCGAGTTCATCGACGCCCATCTCGCTTTGGTGTCGCCCGCTCGTAGACTGCCCGAGGATGTTGTGGCGGAGATATTCACGGCAGCCCTTCCATCGGATAGGAACGCGGTTATGAGCGGTGCCGAATCCCCCTTGCTACTTTGCCACGTATGCCAAGCGTGGAGGAGATTGGCGCTGGCGACACCTTGTCTGTGGGCGACGTTACATATTGTGGCGCCCGGAACCCCCTCGGAACTGCTGGAAGTCAACGAACGCATAGGCGCCTGGCTGTCTAGATCGGGTTCTCTTCCCCTCTCGATTTCCATTGTCCGATCTCAGACAGCACGCTTTGAGTTTGATATCTCGAAGCTGGTCGAAATACTCATTCGTTTCTCCAATCGTTGGAAGCACCTTCATCTGTTACTTTTATCGCATTTATCTTTCCTGCCGCTTGCGGCTCTTGCTGCGGATGACGTCCCTTTGCTTCAGTCCGTGGTCATCGATGGTTTCTCGAACTGGCTCCCTCCGGCCGATATCGACTCGGATATCATGTCCTTCATGAGCACCAATCTCCTCCGCCTTTCCCTTCGGACGCCTCATTTCCTCGACTTCCCCGTTCGGTGGGACCAACTACGTCATCTGTCTATTGGCCACGATCCGCATAGGTCATCTAGGTCCGCTAACGCGGTCGAGGTCCTCTCAATTTTGCGACACTGTCCTGACCTTGAAACATGCACTGTCGTAATTAATTCGAACATGCAAGATGCAGGCCAAGCGGGTTGCCGCATGGAAAAATTATGGCAGCTCTGCGTTGTGGACCGAGGCTCCTCGCCCGAATTCTTCCGTGTATTGGTCCTCCCTAACCTACGGTCTCTGGAATACTCCACGCTCCTCCCTCATGATGGGGATGCCTTGGCATTTACACCCCTCCTGACCTCCACCAATCACATCGAGTGCCTCAGTCTCAGTATACCCTACGCGCCTACGTCTATTTTTCCTGAGATCCTTCATCTCACACCCATGCTGCAAGAACTATCGCTTCAGTGGGAACCCATCGCCACTCCCGACTCCGATGGAGATCTCCTCACTCTACTCACCCCGAGCACTTCGGATTCACGCCGGACCCTATGCCCCCATCTTCGGGTTTTGAATCTCCTCCATTTCGCTGCCCTAACAGACCAGACACTCCTTGAATTTATTCGGGCACGGACGGGCACCCACCTTGAGGTTGCTAGTCTGTCGAGTATCCATGCGACCTTCTCGCGTCTTATGCAACTCGATATCATCCCCCAGCTCCAGCCTTTCATCGGCGCCGGCATGAAGGTATCGCTTCGCTATAATCCACCCCTCTCCTTGTACTCGCCTTCGGAAGCACGCCAGACGGACGATGCAGATTGGACTCCTATTTCATCCCGGTGGGGGGAAGTATTCCACGCCTAATTAGCGCACGTCCTGTTCTATGTATTTTTGTACAAGTCGATTTCTGATTTGAGAGGTGTCCTCGTAAAAAAAAAAAGTTGAAGCGTTCTGCCCGCGATGAACTTTGGAATCCAAGAGTTTGGGTTACGAGGTGCTGAATTGACCCGTGACTTCCTTCCTTTCTTTTAACTCGCACTGCCTCGTTATATTATAGTGCAGTGATCGTGGTTGGGACGATGGTCATTTATTTAACGCACGTCGTGCAAACCATCGTCCGGCCTGCGCTGCTTCATAACTTGTTGCGGAAACTCCAAAATGAACCCATTGCCGATTAGAGAAATATGTGAGGAGAAATCCGCTTACCCGGAAAGAATGCCTCAACTGCGTAGTGTATCAAAGTCGCTGGGCCACGGGCAGATTCTTGTATTCGCACGAATAGGTATAAAATTCCTGTGGGTGAAGGTGAAAGAGCGGAAATTATGGGAACTGTGCCCGCAATTTCCGTGACAGTGCGAATTAAACTAGAACCGTCGAGATTGTGTCGAGGCTGCGCACTGTCATTCAATTTGCTAAGCAGGATGAAATCGAGCAGGAAGAACGAGCGATCCAGAGGACGGGATGAAACCCACAGACATACGTCCACTCCAACCAACGAGCAATGTTTCGTTCAAAAATCATTTTAATCTCAAGAATCTGGATGGGGATAACTTATCATAGACGCCAACCATGCCAGAAGGCTGCCATCCTCCACGTCAGATGATTGCGGACTTAATGTTGTATCTCATGTTGTACCTTTATTCTGATGACTTGATTTCCTTGTCTTATCATCTACTACGTACACTATATACTAATGGTTTAGGATCCGGCGCCCCACCAATTCAATGGCCTCTGGTAAACCACCCGCTTTCGACCCTGGGTACGGTCCCGCCGACTCAAAAAGTGATGCGTCCTCCGTCAAGTCTTCTGGGGGATTTAGTTTTTATTCAGCTGGGAGTGACGCTGCCGGCGGGCGCATACCCAAGCGGAGGCACCCGGATATCTCCAAACTCGGTATGCAAACCGTCCAATGAATGTGTACATTCTTCATCCAGTGTTCGAGGGCAGGTGTACCAGAATGGTATTCCGGAGATCCGCCGCCTGCGCCAGAAATGCCGGGCACAGCGCCGCCTGCAGAGACACCGGCGCATACCATGGCCCACTCGACAGTCATGCACGCGACGGACGCGGGCGCTAAGCCTTGGCTAGGCATCGTGCTATACAGCCACGCAATTGCAGCCTCGCCCGTGCCAATGTATCATAACGGGGGCAAGTGCCTTCATCCTGCGGGTGGACTGTGCGCACGCCATCTGATCCTGAAACCACAGCGAAGATTGCGGGGGAAGTGCGCATGATCCTCGATAAGGCTGTGCACTTGAGCAGCATCGATGTCTGGGTGCGTTTCGATATAGTGGTCCATTTTCCCGGTCGCAGTCTGAAGATTACATGAGGCAGTTCGCTCTAACATCGGAGACTGCCCGCGACGTTTTCATCCCGCCCGTCTTGACGATGACGGCCTGCCTTTGGAACTACAAGCAAGGCCACCCAAGCGCGATGGGGGCAGCTGCGAACTTCAAAGGGAAATTCCCCGCGGGTACATTTGTGTTCCCGTTCGAGTTCCCCGCTTTGCCCGCAGACACGGTCGTAAAGTGCCCGGACAGGGAAGTAGGGAAGGTGCGCAGTCCTTAGTATCTTCTCCCACCCAATGCGCTGAGGAGGTATAACCTATAGAAGAAAGCCAGACTGCCCCTGCCTCGTAAGTTTTATCAGTAATTACTCCCAACTATCAATTGATCTAGGAAAGCAACCTACTCCGTCAACGGAGTGGGCGAATTCTCGGGCAGTATCAAGTATGCGGTTGGAGTGAACGTGACGCGCGAGGGACTTGGTTCTGTCGACGATGAATTTGACATGAAAGTGCAGTACCTTCCTCTGTCCAGGGCGCTCCCCCGGGTCAAGACGCCTTTCCCGTGTCTCCCCACACGCCAAGACTGGCCGTTCACACGCGAGGTAGTCGGCGGGTGGACGCTCACGCCGTTCGGCGGCCACGCGCGCCTTGGCGAGGAGGTTGTGGAGGTCGAGGGCATCGTCCGTTCTACCTGTATCCTCGCGTACCACTCTAACCTCTAACCCCGCCTCACATAGCTCGGGATCGAGGCACCGGCGGTATACACCGCAGGCGAAATGCTCGAGTTCTCGCTCGTGCTGTGGTCCGCCAGCCCACGCGCGCTCGCGGCGCTCGCCCAACCAGGCGCCATCGACGTCGGGTTCTACAAGTCCGACCTCTCGGCGCTCGACGCGCTCGATCCGAAGGTCTCGTCCCGGGACCACCGCAAGCTGGAGCGCCTCGCCAGGGGACGCATCTGGCGCGCGGACGCCGGGGCGCCCGCGGAAGATGCGCCTGCGCCAGAGTATGTGCTCGTGGATTTAACGACGTCCGCCGGCGCGGAGAAGACGGATCTCGTGCGCTTGGACGGGGCGGTGCGCGTGCCGGCGTGCAGCCACCCAAGCTTCCGCTATGCCAGCATGGCGCGCGAGGTATGCGTCTGGCTCACTTCTTTCTGCGCAAGCGGCTGATTGACTGGCGCCCTTAGTACCTCCTGGTCTTGGTCTTCCGCCACCCGCAGCATACACACGTCTCGCCCAACGCGCTCTTCGTGGAGGCGCCCGTGTGGTATGTGCTGAACCGGTTCGAGCACCAGGCGGAGACTGGCGCTGCGCGCGCTGATTTGTCGGTGAAGGGCCCCGTCATCCCCGTTGGTGACGAAACCGTGCGTCTGGCGGCAAAGATGGGGCACGTTACGACGCAGGTCCGGCCTACAACGCGCACGCAGCGCTTGGCGGCCTTTTAAGCACCGTCAGAACTTGAAGCACAGAAGAGAATCATGTTTTGTATTTCTGCTAGATCCTAAGTGATATATCTGTTTTATACGTCCGCGCTTCAATACCGAGCCCGATGATGGCGAGTGGAAACCCACTGAGAACCCCAAGAAAGCCCTTCAGAAAAGTGCCAGAGCTAGGGACTTGAATTTTTGATCCAACATGCGAGTGCCTCTTTAAAGCTCTGAAAGATCAGGTCGTCAGCAGGAATGAACTCTCTTACAATATCACTATGGTCTTCGGCGGATGATCATGAAAGTCGGGAGCAAAGGGAGTCACAGTGACTGTGACCTCGCAACCTTTTCCTTTTAATCACGTCCATGATGTCCTGTCGCCAGTGGAACCACAGAGGCGCCTTGCTTTGGAGCACTTTTATAGTGGTTTGGAACTAAAGTATTCAAGACTTCAATCACGCGCGCACAGGGGGTATGCGCCTGTATGCGCACGGCGCGATGGCCCTCTTTTCAGATTATTTGGCACAAACTTAAGGACATAGCTATAGGCTCGGGGAACCTCTGCAGTCTCTACAGCGCTTGTAGCAACAGCGACCGGGCTTTCGGCAACAGTGAAAGGCAAGTGGAAATCCAGCACAAGTATAGCGGACCGATCCGGACAAAATTATCCTGAAACATTCTTGAAGGTGTGCCGACGGGTGCTCACAGCTGCGCACCCTTGCGCACTATGAGCATCTGTGCGCATCGATGCGCATTGGTGAGCACACTGCCAGGCATTGGTGGGCATTGATGCGCACAGATGCGCACACTGCGGTACAGATGCCACATCAAATGCCCCATCAGTGCGCATGAATAGCCGACCGCGCGCCGATCACATCCTCAGCATGCGATATTTGGTCCTTATGCCGGTCCATATAAGACTATTTCCGTCAGCACCCTCCATTGCTTCCTGCGCCGACGAGCAAGCACGGCGGCGAGGCTATGCACAGCTGAGGGGATTAGTCCAGAGCACTAGCCACTCAGATATCCGACCCATTGGGTGTTTACTTTGGGGGGGGGGTAGTTTCGAAGGGAGGAGAGCGCCGGGCGGGACGCTGGGTGAGGGAACACACGGGAAAAAAAAAACTAGGAGTCGACCACCCAGCGCACGAGTTGTTTTCGGCGATTCCCGACAGGATGAGCTCGAGAGTCCGCCGGCAAGGCGGGGATAGCAGCAATATAAGTCGCTTTGACCGGCGCGTAGAGGCGCTGAGTCATCACCGGATGCGGTAGGTTTGGTAGGTAATTGAGGTTTGTGAGTGAATTCTAGCCGTAAAAGACGACGAAAATATCGTGGTCTCGGGTTTCTAGGAGGAAGTTTGGGCATCCATGCGCAGAGATGCTCATCCATGCGCATTGCTGCTCATTCATGAGCATTGATGCACATTCATGCTCCGCCGTGCGCACGAATGCTCATGGATGCGCACCCAGCAGAGCCCTGATTTGGGCCATTTTTGTCCAGATCGGAGTGTTATTAGTCTCCCGTAGTCAGACTCCACAAAATTTTATGATAGTCGATAAAATCTTACTATGGAGTCTGATTCCGTTGGCATCGGCCTTACCGGACCCCGGAATGACATGATCAAAATGTGACTACACGTGCGTTTTCGGGCATTGCCGCGGCCCCTAATTGAAGTCAGACGCGATGCGCTCAACCGGACCGCGCCCTAGGGGCCGCGGGAATGCCCGGAATAACACGTGTAGTCACGCATCGATCATTCAAACCCGGGGTCCGCCAAACCGAATGCCAACGGATTCAGACTAGAGTGTTATACAAGGTCGATTTGATCTTCAATCTTGGATCTGCCTTCTTCAAGTTCTTCTGCAGATTGTGTCTACAATCAGGTCTCGCGCCTATCGTTGATGGATGGCAGATTGTAAACCGGTGGCGTAGTATGATGTCGAGCGGTCGTGGTCGAGTGGTTGTCGACGACAAAGAACAAGAAGACAAGGCCAACGCAGGACCACTTGACGACGCGCAGTGTGACGGTGGAGTCGCAGAAGAAAGACTCAGATTGGGCGGTGAGCATGATTATCCTAGTTTGCCGCTGCTCCTTGTTCCGACGAGGTTCCGAGAGCAATCACCAGGGGTCGACGCCACAGCAATGAAGGACTCGATAAGCGACCGAACTAGCTGTCACTGACACAGCGGCGTACCGTCCCAGCAATCGATACAGAATGCGGTAAGTTGTCTGATCTGGAATCCAAAATCTCGTATGCTTTTAATTTCCAGTTGCAGGGATGCGTTACTGGATCCAGCTTAATTCGCCGAGGGTTTCTGAGCGTGCCATCGCTGAGGTACGAATATCACGCCGGGCAATGCTCGGGTAGCATCTACACCGGTATCTGTGGCGGCAAAGCGCGTTGGCCGGGAAAATCTCAGGCTCCCCGAGAGCGATTCGTCGCCAATCATCTTGATTCGTGAAGGTCGAGCTTTTTCGGTCAATTTTTACAAAGGAACGGCGAGTGTTAGTGGGTTCGCCGGAGTGCATAGCCTCCCCCTGCGCAAACCACACTATCACCGCCTGCTGGTCTTCCGCCAGTCCGGACGTCCCTGGTCAGGGGAACCCACCTCCTTCTCCCGAGGGCGAAACAAAAGTCGCAGAAAATCCGACGGGTTCCGCCACTCATCTTGATTCGCGAGCTCTTGAATGGTTCGCTCCATCGGTTCTGTAGGCTAGACGAGACGGACGACGGACATAGAGCGTTCCTTGTTCTCCGCCGCACCACCGTGCTCGAATTCTGATTAGTAACGGCGCCCGACGGCGATCTCGTCACCCGCAGCACGAGTCCCCCAGTCGTCCCGCATGATTTGAATTTTACTCCGCACAACGAGCGCGGTCGTCCGATGAGGTGCGCCTCAGGTCTCGGCCTGCAGCGGTGGTGGCACGAGTGACGTAGGCATGCGGCGGGTGTGTGCCTAGGTTCAGCTTCAACTTGAAATGTTCGGAGTGGTTCTTTTCCAGACACCTAGGCCGTCACCCTTTCTCTGTCAACGCGATACCTCTGCGCATAACTCATACATGACCCGCGACGGACACAAATTGGGTCCAAACCGAAGTGTAATACCCCGCCTCATGTCGTCCATATTTGTCTGACCGCCGAACACCTAGGACTTAGTTAATTATTTAAGATTTAACTGACAATACGCAATTGTCTGCACGAGGAGAAACCTGCGTGCACGCGACCAATCCAGCAAGTTAAAATGAATCCTGAATGTTCGGATCTGAACTCGTCGCTATTGTTCTGCGGGAAGCCGCGAGGCGACAAGCTCGGCCTGGGCTGCACTTCTGGCATGACACGACTGGTCTTTTGTTCTGTGGGAACTAGTGGACCTGCGCTTCCTTGAACATGGTCGTCATTGCCCGCGAGGCGCGGCGCGGGGCAGACTCTGGCTTTCCGCCGGCACTCGTCATCTCGTCCTAAAGATTAAGCCTCAACGTCTTCGTTGAACGCGACGCGACATATTGGTCTACGCCCTGACCCCCACCTGTATCCGCTCCTTCTCTAATTTCTAGATGCCAAGAAGCACGTAGCGCTCACCGCGCGCTATTCGAAAACGCTGCCTTGCGCTCTCCACGCAGCAGAATAAATAGCTGGAACCTCTGGGGCTCTCGAACGCGCCGGAACTTAGACCAGCTTTCATTCATCCATTTTCCTCCCGTACCTGTATCTATCCTTTCGCAATTCCTAGAGGCCAACGACAGCGCTGTTCTATACTTGTCCTCGCCACGCGGTCCAGGCATTCATCGCTTCTACAAAGTACTATGTACCTGATTACACCTCGCAGATTGCTTCGCGCGCGGATCTATTCGCTCTGCCCAGTCCATTATAATTCATTCATTCATTCATTCGAGAACGCGATCGTGGTCGTGCTCAGATAATGAGCATAGCTCATACTCGTTGATATTCCCGTCTGGCATCCATCCGTCCATCCGTCCATCCGTCCATCCGTCCATCCGTCCATCCGTCCATCCGTCCGTCTATTCTATCCCCTTGTTCTCGATGTCCCTGAGATTTCCTTTTGCGGGGGGCGCGGCCTTCATCGGTTGTGCATCACATGCAACACCTTTTGCGCTGCGCATATTCAGGCTCCGGCTCCCAAGCGTCCAAGCCGCGAGGGCGAGGGTGGTGCGGAGCCGCAGTGTAATGACCTTAATCCGCTCCTTGGTTCTAGCTGTGCTTGTTCTTAAATAATAAGCCTTGTGTTTTGGACAACAAAATAAGCGCACATCCTTGCTTGTCTCATTTGTGTGTGTGCGAGTAAGACCCGGAGGCCTTGCCTTCGCCCTGATGTGGCCTCAGTCTCCTCCTCTGTTCCGTTACTCTCTACTAGCCTTCTCACACTAGATAAAGTGAAATATTGACCTAGGTGAATATGTTAACTGAAACTAGATAAATTGGTAGCCAAATCAAACTTGATAGAAAGCTGTTCTTTTCTTTTGATATGAATTTGACACAGAATTAGCCCCAATCAGCCACTCTTTCACAAGCTATGTCTTTGTTCACTGTCTGTGAGTTGAGAAAGGTTTGCTGAAAGACAAACTTTCAGGAGCCCGTTTCCAGGCAGAAGAAAGAAGGACTTTTGGTGTAACAATCAAAATTTCCTTTGTTCTAACAAAGAGAATTTGGATTGTTATGACGAGAGTCCTTCTTTCAGTATACCTGAAAGCATTGCCGAATGAATTTCTTTGGGCATGGCTTTCTTCACTCACGGAAAGAGAACAAAGCCGTGGCTTGTGAAAGAGCAGTTGATTGAGACTAATTCCATGTCAAACTTGTATCAAAAGAAAAGAACAGCTTTCTATCAAGTTTGATTTGGCTACCAATGTATCTAGTTTCAGTTAACATATTGACCTAGGTCAATATTTTGCTTTATCCGGTGTGTCTTGGTACAAAGATTTGTATCCTAATTCCGGGGCCGATTTCATAGTGCGAATCAAGTACGAATCGATTCTTGCTCCGTTTCCCGGACCACAAGTAAAGCTACTGCTGGTGCCTACAACTCCAGCTTCTGATATACTTGAGCTGAACGATAGGGCCCTGCGGATGCATGAGGATAATTCAACGTGCGCGAGGCTCTGCATCTAAGTTTTCTAGCAGGGTGAAATTTCCCGTCCGGCTCCCGGGACCACTAAGCTACGTTTACATTCCGCAGAACCTGAACAGTGAATTTGCTTCAGCCTTTACCTGAAAATATAATTTCAATTGCTGTTGGATATGGAGGGCTCGAATTGCCAGAATAAGGCCTGGCGGAGGCTGCATTCAAGTTTCCGACTCGGAGTCAGGGTTGAATGTCGAAGTTCAGAGAAGAACTGAGGATGATTCTTCAACCATGTTTGCAGTCGGGAGCGCTTTGGGAGTTTATGTGCTTCAACCTTGACTTAAAAATGTAATTTCAATAGTTGTCGGATATCGAGGGCCACCAGGAAGAGAACATCGCCCGGCAGCGCGTGGTGCGCACCGGCACTCAGTATAACCATCTCTCAGAGAGTATATATGCAGGATATGTCCGTTCGATTCGGGCCTGGGCCACTGAGGAAGGTCATTCCATCCCTTTTTTGGTTGGGTGCAGGAGCAGCAGGGTTGAGTTTTCCGAGTCTGAGAAGAGCTGAGAATACTTTCTCAACTATAGGACATTTCCATTCCGCACGACTTGAGCAGCACATGTGCTTCAGACTTTATCCAGAAATCCAATTTCAAAAGCTGTGGGATATCGAGGGTTCAAAATGCCAAAATAAGGCCTGGCGGCGCGTGGTGCGCACCTGCACTCTATAGAAGGCGCAAGGTGATTATTACATTATGCAGGAGGTGTCCGTTCGATTCGGGCCGGGGTAGGTGGCTTTCTGTTTTGGTGGAGTGCGCGAGGGGGTGCAGAGGAGATGAAGGATGAAAGGCTCTGAATTCAAGTTTTATGAGGCAGGGTTGGAATTTGTCCCGGTTGAGGAAAGAAAGAACGGAGAGTGATTACCGACAGTTTCTGTCGAATGTAGAACACCATATCATTATCCCAAAGGAAGAATCAGGCCCGGCGGCGCGTGGTGCGCACCTGCACACCGTGAAAGAGAAAGAACGACGATGTTTGATGTACATCACTGCGTTCCCTAGGCCCGTCGGCAGACCCTGTCGACCTGTGCTGAGCTCGGTCGAGCTCTGCCGACCCGGGTCGGTAGAGTCTGTCGAGTCCTTGGTTTGAGGTCGACAGACTCTGTCGATCCCTGTCCGCAGAGGTCGACCGAGCTCAGCACAGGTCGGCAGGGTCTGCCGAGCTGGGCCGACAACGGGGCGGAACGTAGTGCATATATGCAGGATGATCTGCTCGCGCACCGTCTTCTGCTGCTTCAAGGCGCTTGAGCGAGGGCTCTCTTGGCAACAAACCACAACAAACTCCGATCGGCGCCACCGAAAAACTTTTCGGGGCACGCATCGCAGCTCGTAGTGGTCCTTAGCTTCTGAATTACACCGTAATACGCATCCTCTAGCATGCATAAGGCACCTGTGGGGCCCCAGGGGAAGTCTCAGACCAAAACTCCGCCGAGAACAGCAGAGACGAGCAGAACGGCGCGCCCGTCGACCCGCGCGACGCCGACCGTCACGGCAACCACGCACGCAGGGAAGAGTAGAGTCGAGCTGTACAAGATGAGTGAGATTGTTTGGACTCTAGGTGGGGTCCTTGGCGCCCGAACGTACCTGGTGCAATCTGGTTTTCTGGCTGAGGACGCAGATGAGCGTCCCTCCTTGGAGACGCTGTCGCTGGTCCTACTCCGAGTGGCGGCGGCTATGAAAGGGTCGCCCACATCGGTGGTATACGAGAATGCGGTGCGTGCAGTAGCGTTTATCCTGGAGAGGCGCGACGACGAGGTTTTGCGGGGGTTGGAGGAGTCGCTACACGCGACGTCGGTGGACGTGCAGAAGGTCCTAGCCTTCGCAGAGGCGAAAGCGGGCGACGCACCCCCTGAGGGGGAGGCGGAGAGCATGGTGCAAGGGTTGCGAGCCGCGGCGGAGGTGTTGACGCGGACCGTGGAGGAGCAGGCAACGGAGCTGAGCACCCTGACGGAGCGGTTGGAGAAAGGGGTGGCAGCTGCGCTGGAGCGGGTGGAGTTGTTGGAGGCCACGCCTCCGGCGATGGTGCCTCCCCAATACGCGGCGGGGATGGGGACGCAGACGTCGTACGCGGCGGCGGCAGCTCGGGGAGCGGTGCCGGCTCGACATGCGGCGGCCGTGGCGACGGCGGCCTCGAAGGAGCGGCAGATTATGGTCGATCGGTCGCCGGCAGTGGAGGCCTATGGGCTCACGACGCTCAGCGAGAAGGAGCTGGTCGTGAAAGCTAATTTGGCGCTGACCTCGGCGGTTGCGGCGATGGGAGGGGATGCAGCACCGGCGGGCAGCTCCTTCGTGGGCGCGAATAAAGTTCGCAGCGGCGCGGTGATCTTCCACCTTTCGTCGGCGGAGGCGGCGAGCTGGTTGCGCGTGCCTGCGCGCATGAAGTCTTTCTTAGCAGGTATGGGGGGCACGTCCGTGTACAAGCCACGGGCCTTCTCTGTGGTGGTAGAGTTCGTGGCAGTTACCTTCGACCCGAACCTGGCGGGGGTGCTCGCCGGGATCGAGGAGGCGAATGGGATCGCGAAGGGGGAGCTAGTGCAGGCGCGGTTTATTAAGCCGCCGGCGCGTAGGTATCCTGGCCAGCGATCTGCCCACGCCATCTTTGGGTTTGCCAGCGCGGAGTCCGCAAACCACGCTATCCGCCACAGCCTGTTCGTGGATGGGCGGCGGGTACACGTCAGGAAGCTCATGTCGGAGCCGATTCGTTGCCTGAAGTGCCAGCTAGTGGGGGCTAATCACACCGCGGCCATGTGCCCGTCGGTGCACGACATGTGCGCGCGTTGCGGGGAGATGCACCGCACGGATGCCTGCGGCGTCACCGACGCCCAGCGGGCATGCTCCAACTGCAGAGCGGCCAAGAGGCCGTACAAGGGCCACGGGGCGGCGGACCGTGCCTGCCCCGTTTTCGAAGACAAGCTGCAATTCGCGCTTGAGCGCAACCCGGAAGCTAACTACAGGTTTTATCCCACCGAGGACCCAGAGAGCTGGCAGAGAGTGGACGTACCTGCGGACGACGTCAACAACCAGAGCGCTACCTGGCAGGACGGTGGCGCGCAGCGCGGCGGGCGCGCGGAATCGGATGGAAGGAGGAGCAAGGCCGCCCCCCCAGGACTACCGCGGGCAGTTGCGGCAGCGACGCGAGTGCAGATGGGAGGGGGATCGTCTTCAGTTCCCCGTGTCCCGGATAACGGTTGGTTGGGAGCGCCGATTATGCGGCAGACGACATTGCACGAGGGGAGAGCCCCCGTGGTGCCAGAGGGTAAAGAGAGCGGGATCGCATCGGGCAGCAATCTGGCGGGGACGCCGCGGGTTACTGACGATGGCGTCGTGGAGGGCCGGACTGTCGTGGGTGGACCTGTAGCGGGCGGAGTTCTGGCGGGGATGCCGCGGGACGACGACGCTAGCATGGGCCGCGCGTCCGGGAGGTGGAGCGATGATGTCGACGAGGAGATGGCCCGTCGGGATCGCGCGTCCTCAGAGTCGGCCGTTGGAGACGTGCTGGGGAATAGCCCAGAGAGCGAAGATGAGGAGCGCTCCCCGGAGGAGCAAGCTGCTTGGGAGCGCACCCAGGTGCGGATAGCAAAGGCAAAAGCGGTTGCGGCGAAACGTCGCCCCATTGCGGTGGACTTCTTTGATGACGGCGAGGTTCCGCCGGCGGAGGCGGGCGCGGCTCGGGACGAGATCCCGGCGCTGCGCGACTCCCCCATTCCTCCCGCGAGTATTGCGGACCTGCTTCCCGGGGCCCCCGTGGCCGGGCGGGAATGAGCCACGCCCCCGATGCCCCCATCAATACGCGCCGGTTGCGGATTTGGCAACAGAACCTGAACAGGTCCCTGTTCGCCCAGCTGGACTTCCTGCAATCCCTTAAACCCTCTCAATACGACATTGCACTGGTGCAAGAACCCCACGTCGACTTCCAGGCGCAATCACGCACCACTTTCCTATTCACGTCCGTCTATCCGACCCGTCACGTGGCCGCGCCAAAGGCCTCCCGCTCCCTCATTCTTGTTAACACCCGCCTCCCTTCTTCCTCCTGGTCCCCCATCCCCCTTGACTCCAGCGACCTCACTGGCATCGAGCTCCGCGGCGAGTGGGGCATCATCCGCGTAATCAACGTGTACAACGACTGCGAAAACAACGACGCGCTGGACGTTCTTTTGCGCTACCTTCGCGACCCGGCCAACGCAGCGTGCCCGGGACACCCGATCCAGTACATCTGGGGTGGGGATTTTCACCGTCACCACCCGTTGTGGGACGAGGTCCGCAACTTCCACTTGTTTACGAACCATAATCTTGCGCTGGTGCAGCCCCTACTCGAGATGTTGGCGCGCTACTCGATGAAAATGGCCCTCCCCCGCGACATCCCCACGCTAGAAGCGTCAGGCACGGGCAATTATACCCGCCCAGACAACGTCTTCTGCTCCACCCCGCTCCTCTGCTCGTTCGTGTCCTGCGACACCGTCCCCTCCCTCCGCCCAGCCAAAACGGACCACCTCCCCATTGTCTACGAACTCAACATCGCCCCACCGGTAGTCCCTCACCAGCCCCGACGCATGTGGCGCAAAACGGACTGGAACGACTTCCGGGAGGCGCTCATCGTGTCCCTCTCGCTAGTGCCCCATCCGGAGGCGTACCACACACAGGCGGAAGTGGACGAGGCTCTGCGCGCAGTGCGAGCCGCGATTAATGCAGCCACGACGAGTTCATCCCCATGTCGAAGCCTTCGGCGTACTCGAAGCGCTGGTGGAACGACAACCTCGCCGCGAAGAAGAAGGAAAGTCAGCGCCTTCGGGGTGCGGCCTACCACCTCCGTTTCGCACCCGACCACCCCATCCACCGGGAAGCATCCGCAGCACGTAACGCGTACACGCGCGCGGTGGAGATGGCCAAGGCCGCATGCTGGGTGGAGTGGCTCGAGGGCCTTGGTACTCTTGGCCCCGACGACTTGTGGACGGCGGGCCGCATGGCCATGGGCGCCCCGTCGGATGGAGGACGCGCCCGGGTCCCGACCCTGCGGGTGGAGGATCCTGCTACGCGCAGGGTCTCGGAAGCGGTGACAAATGAGCAGAAGAGCGCCGCATTTTACGCGGAGTTCTTTCCCGCCAGAATGCCCATCTCTTCCGTCCCCCCCGACCCTGTCTACCCCGCCCCGGCCTACCGGTGGGAGCCTCTGTCAGATGCGCTGCTTCACCGCGTCATCAAGCGGATGAAGCCCTACAAGGCCACGCGCGCCGGCTCTTACGCGAACTGCGTATACAAGGAATGCGCCTACATCCTCATGCCCTTTTACGGGCCCATCTTCCGTGCACTCGACGCCCTCGAGTACTATCCGGCGGGGTGGAACCAGATCGACAGCATCGTCATGCGGAAGCCCGGCAAAGCCAACTACACGGCGCCAGCGGCGCACCGCCCGATCTGCCTCACGGTGGGGGATGCTCGCTTCTACCACATGGCAAAGGCGGTTCAGTTGACCACGGAGGCGGAGCGTGCGGGTATCCTGCCGGCTCACCATTACGGAGCACGCCCGGGGCGCGCTACCACAGACGCGATCCACATGGTGGTGAAGACCATCAAAGATGCATGGCGGCGTGGAGATGTAGCCACGGTGCTTTGCATGGACGTGAAAGGCGCATTCCCGAGCGTAGACCTGGAGAGGCTCATGCACGATATGCGGATGATGGGGGTCCCGCACGAGCACACGGATTGGATGAAGCGGCGATACGAGGGCCGAGAGAGTCGCATCGTGTTCGACGATTTTGTCTCGGAGTCGTTCGCCGTGGAGGGCGGGCTTGACCAAGGGGACCCCCACTCCGTGATCCCCTATCTGATGTATAACTCCCATCTAGCGCTCCTCCCCAACCCCAAACACGGGGAGCACGGCTTCACGTTTGTAGATGACGAGACGCTGGTCACCACCGGCAAGACTTTCCGGATCACCCACAACAAAATCCGTGACATGGTCCAGAGGCCGAACGGCGTTAATGACTGGGCGGAGGAGCACAACGCGCACTTCTCCGTTCCCAAGTATATGATGCTGGATGCAACGCGCCAGCGTGTCCCATCCACCTTTCAGCCGAACAAGACAGTGCCGATGCCCCGCTTCGGACTCAAACTGGGTGCGCACACGATAAAATCTTCCCCCTCTGTGAAATTGCTCGGTATACACATCGACCGCGAGCTGCGCTGGAAGGAGCAGGGTGCGGCGGCACTTGCGAAGGGGCAGGGGTGGCTCACGCAGGTTGCTCGCTTGGCCCGCCCCTCGCGCGGCATAAGGGCGTCGCAGATGCGACGCCTCTACCTCGCCACCTGTGTCCCGCGTATGCTCTATGGGGCAGACGTCTTCCTCAACCCCCATTCCCCCAAGTCACGTACAGCGCGCAACAGAGCTATTCTCGGCAAGCTGCGAACGATCCAGCGGCGGGCGGCGCTGGCAATCACGGGAGCGCTCTCTTCGACGCCGACGGATGTCCTGGATGCCTACGCGGACCTGCTGCCCATACGCCACCTGGTGAGGAAGGGGCGCTACGGGGCGGCGGTGCGCCTGGCCTCCCTACCCAAGTCCCATCCGCTTCACAAGCCCGTTGCAAACGCAGCCAAGCGCTACGTCAAGTCGCACCGTACCCCTCTGCATGAGCTTATGGGTGAGTTCAAGATTAGACCGGAGGAGTTGGAGGAAATCGAAGCGGTGCGCTTTGGTGCGAACTGGAGCTCGAAAATGGCAGTGGAGAAGGCGGGGTCGAAGGAGGAGGCAGAGGAGGCAGAGGGTGTGGACGAGGCGAGGTGGAAGGTGTATTCAGATGGGTCGGGGATAGACGGGATGATCGGGGCAGCGGCGGTGCTGTATGTGGATGGGGTCGAAAAGCGGTCGAGCCGCTTGCAGCTTGGGCCGTCCACCGACCACACGGTGTACGAGAGCGAGGGGATAGGGGGTAATCTGGGACTTGGTCTTCTCTGGGCGGAGCCGGGCGTCGAGGGGGACGCCACCATCATCATTGACAGCACACCCGCCATCGACGCGACACAGAATCCGCGCCCGACGCCCTCCCACTGGATCTGGGACAAGCTGCACCACCACGCGGCCTCAGTACGACGCCAGCACCCGCTCATCAATATCACCATTCGGTGGGCGCCGGGACACCGGGACATTGAAGGCAATGAGCGTGCGGACCTCGAGGCGAAACGGGCAGCACAGGAGGGCTCCTCCGCCCCCAACTCCATCCCACCGGCCTTCCGTGGGATCGTCCTCCCCGTCAGTCGTTCGGCCCGCAAGCAACAGTTTAACCAGCAGCTCAAGCGACAAGTGGCGGCGGAATGGCGGAAGTCCCCCCGGTACCACAGACTCTGGCGCTACGAGCTCGGGCGCCCATCGGCGAAATACGTGCGGATGTCGGACAGGATGCCACGCAAACACGCGGTTATCCTGCTACAGCTGCGCACGGGCCATACCATCCTCAACAAGCACCTCTTCCGCTTGAAGCGCGTCGATTCCCCCCTCTGCCCCTGTTGCCATCGTTGTGATGAAACAATTATGCACTATCTCATGCATTGCCCAGCCCACGCCAACGCACGCGCCGAATTGCAGCGCCGCGGTGGTCGCGACGCCCGCGTGCTGCACAAGCTGCTTACCTTGCCGAAGCTCATCCCCCTACTCTTCCAATTTGTGGCCCGATCGGGTCGCTACCGCTCCGTGTTCGGGGAGATCGAAGAGATGTCCCCCCTGGACGCCCCCACGCCTCGTGAGAAGATCACGCGGCTGAACACCATCCAGCTCCCTCAGGGACTGGTCACGGTCGTGCCGAGAAACGCTGGCCTCGACTGGGTGCCCCCCCCGGGCAATGCGGTGGACGAGGACGGGTAGTTTCCGTCTGTCTTATCCTCGACCCATTTACTTACTGTACTTACTCCCCCGACGGCCCTGCCTCTCGTTAAATAGCGGGTCTTCCCCGCTGTGGTTGCGCTCTGCGCCTCCCCAGTGCTGCCGACGAATTCTTATACCATGGTCATTCCGGATAGTTTAGATAATTATAGTTCAAGAGGGGTCCCTACCATATCGCACGCGACAGAGGGGAAATAAAATTGAATTAAAAAAAAAAAAAAAAAAAAAAGGCGCTTGAGCGTCTCGGAAACCGTATCACCGGTACCGCGGGCCCCTGCTTTGTCGCCTTTGTCGTCCCCCTCATCGCCCTCGGCACCGTCTGTTTCTGTCCGTCTTTTCTCTTCCTCCTTGTCTTCTTCCTTCCATCTTTCCCTTCGTTCGTGGAATGACTTGGGTATGAGCTGACGGACGCACACAGTCGACGTGATCATGCTCTCCCTGCGCTGGCTGGCGGCGGCTGACCTTTGCTCTCGGGCCCGCTCTGCGTGCTCATCGCGGCGAACCTGTGGGGGCACTATAGCTACTACTACGTCGTCACCGTCCCGCCGGGCTTCGCCGAAAAGCCCCCGCGCGCACCAAGGACCGGGCTCCCTTGGGCCACGGGCACGTTCGATTTCGTGTTCGACATGAAGTGTGGCCGTGTTTGGCGCCACGTGCTCGCGGCTGGAGCTTGACGTGACACCAGTGACCAATGTGACACGCTGACTCCACCAGCACGCAAACGGTTCGTGAATCAGAGCTACGCAGCACCCTGACATTTACATTCCTCCTTAGCACCCATGGAACTCGCCGCCACAGACACACCTTTCAAAGATTTGCTTCACACCAACACAGTTCCTTCCGACACAGAATGTCAGCGCATTCACGAGCTGCTGGTCGGGCCACGCAAAGAGGTCGATAAAATCTCTGACGAGATCGATCATCTTCAGAGCTTGATCAACGAACTCGCGGGGAAACGCGCCCACTTGACCGAGTTCATCGATGCACACCTCGCGTTAGTTTCGCCCGCTCGCAGACTGCCCGAGGATGTCGTGGCGGAGATATTCACGGCAGCCCTTCCATCGGATAGGAACGCGGTGATGAGCGGCGCCGAATCTCCTTTGTTGCTCTGCCACATATGCCGGGCGTGGAGGAGATTAGCACTTTCGACACCTCGTCTGTGGGCAACGCTGCATATTGTAGCACCTGGCACCCCCTCGGAACTGCTGGAAATTGACGAACGCATAAACACCTGGCTGTCTCAATCGGGCTCCCTTCCCCTCTCGATTTCCATTGTCCGATGTCAAACAACAGCCTTTGGGTTCGATATTTCAAAGCTGCTCGAGACACTCATTCGTTTTTCCAATCGTTGGAATCACCTTCACCTGTCACTTACTTCCCATTCCTCTTTCAAGCCATTTGCAACTCTAGCTCCGGAGGATGTTCCTATGTTGCGATCCTTGGTCCTCGATGCTTTCTCGATCTGGGACTCTCCTCCCACCATCGGCTCGGATATTATGTCCTTCTTGAGCACTAATCTCCTCCGTCTTTCCCTTCGGCAGCCCCATTTGCTGGATTTTCCCGTTCAGTGGGACAAATTACGCCATCTCTCCATTGGTTACAATACGGATCCGCGTATGGGTACTTCACACGCCCCAGCGGCCGGAGTGCTTGGAATCTTGCGACAGTGCCCTGACCTCGAGACGTGCACTGCAGCAATTTTTTGGGAAGTGCAAAATGCAGTCGAAGCGCTGTGCCATATGGAAAAGTTGCGGCAGCTCTGCGTTTTGGACTCGCACTCCGCACCCGAATTCTTCCGTGCCTTGGTCCTTCCTAACCTAAGATCTCTGGAATATTCAATCCCGGTCGCTCATCGTGGCGGCGACTCCGTGGCATTTACATCCCTCCTGACCTCCACCAATCACATCGAGCGCCTCAGTCTCAGTATACCCGCCGCGCCCATGTCTGTTTTTGCTGATATTCTACGTCTCACACCTCTGGTCCAAGAATTATCGCTTCAGTGGGAACCCCTCGCCACCCCTCCCGACTTCAATGACGATCTCGTCACTGTGTTAACCCCAAGCACTTCGGATCCACGCAAGACCCTATGCCCCCAGCTTCGGGTCCTGAATCTCGTCGATTTCTTTAGCCCAACAGACCAGAGACTCCTTGAACTTATTCGGGCGCGGACGGGCATCCATCCTCAGCAGGTTGTCAATCTCGCAAGTATCCGTGCGATCTTCTCGCGTCCTATGGAAGTCGATATAATTCCCATGCTTCAGACTCTCATCGGAGATGGCCTGAAAGTATCGCTTCGTTACGCTCCACCTCTTCGTTTGTACTCGCCTTCGGAATCCCGCCCCGCGGACGATGCAGACTGGGTTCCTATCTCATCGCAATGGGGGGAACAATTCAGCGTCGATTAATGCTCAACCCCTTCTACTCTTGCATTTTGTACTACCAGTTCCTCATTTTTTTCGTTGAACGGCCTCGGAAAGGAATTTTGAAGCGTTCGATGTGATTCGCACGTGGCCACGAATTCGAATCTGTCCCGAAGCGTGACCTTTCTTTCCTCTGACTCGCCTGTAGTCGTTGCACAATTCAAACTTCGTGCGACTCGGAGCTGAGAACGATTCCTCAACTCCGCTTACATTCCGCAGGCTTCAGCAGTTTCTCCTTCAGCCTGTACCTGAAACTGTATAATTTAATGGAGCTGTAAGTACTGAGGCCCAAACTAAGAATGAGGCCCGGTGGCGCGGGGTGCGCACCAGCACTCCGTAGTATATCCCACTAGATGCCCCACAAACGCAGGGAGGCGTCCATCCGACTCGGGCCTGGCCCACTAATATTGCTTTTGAGATTCTTTTTTGTGGGTGTTGGAGGGTGTTTGAGGTGAATTCAAGATAAGAAGGAATTGGACGCTATACATTTGCGTATTTAAATCCCAGCCCCCGCGCCATCTTGAGCAGCTCCTAGGCGTCGTTATCGGACCCGGAGCGACTTGCACACTACCACGCCAATAAACATTTCCAACTTACAACGAGAATAAATTAAGAGCCAAAACCAGGCCCGGCGGCGCGGGGTGCGCACCTGTACGCCGTAAAGGAATTGGGCAATGGCATTGGATGCAAGAGGTGTCCGTCCAATTCGGACCTGGGCCGATAATGTTGTCGGCTTTTTTTTTTTTTTGAGGGCTGGCGAGGGGGTTTAGGGTTTAGCATTTTGAACTGATCAGGGAGGTTGATTTTCGCCTCGGAGGCAGGTTGATATTCAGAGGTGACGGAAGGACTGAGAACAATCACCCAACCACGTGTTCATTCCGCAGGGATTGAAGAGTTTCTGGGCTTCAGCCTTTACCTGACAATGTAATTTGAATAGGTGTTGGTCCAGGATATCAAGGGTCCAAAGGAAGAGAACAAGGCCCGGCGGCGCGTGATGCGCACCTGCACTCCGTGAAAAGAACGTATGGGTGTCCGTTCGATTCGGACCTGGACCACTGTTTAAGCTCTCGTACTTCTTTTTTGGTCGGGATCCAGAGGTTCGCGGTGAACCTGAGAATAATTAGTCAACCACGTTCACATTCCGCACGAATATACATAAGTATGTAGGGATGTAGCAGGTTCTCCGTTTCAGCTGTCGGACTGCTCGCAATCCCACATGCAGCACTACTCGTTTTGAGCCTGAAAATCAATAGCTGCGAGACAGCGAGGGACCAAAGGAAGAGAATTAGGCCTGGCGGTGCGTGGTGCGCACCCGCATTCCGTATAATGGCCAAACCAGAGCATGAATGCAGGGAGGCGTCCGTTCGACTCGGGCCTCGGCCACTATCATAGATATCGCACCTTTTTGGTGGGAGGTTCGCGTTGAAAGAGCTGGGAATACTTACTACCAGTTCCGGAAGAATATAGATATGTAGGGAGGGCTTGAGGGAGGGCTTGAGCAGGTTCTCCGCTTCGCCGTTGGACTGCTTGCGAACACACATACTAATTATTGTGAGCCTGAAAAAACCTGTGGGATATCGAGGATACAAACTAAGAGGATAAGACCCGGCGGCGCGTGGTGTGCACCTGCACTCCGTGGAGACATACTGTGCAAGTATGTGCAAAAGGTGTCCGTTCGATTCAGGCTCGGGCCATTGCGGAAGATTTCGAGTGTTTTTTGGTTGCCTGCGTAAGAGTGTTCGCGGCGAGCGCAGGATAAAGAAAGATAAGGGGCCGCATTTAGGCTTCCCGAGTCTTCAGGGCTCAGGAAAGAGTTTGGACATCGCACACGTAGGCTGGGGAATGAAAAGGGACATTTTTTACTACAGGGAAACACGAATCAAAATATGGGGATATTGGTCAAATCAGCGTCACCTAGACCCTGACGCGACGCCCAAAGAGGAGGTATTGAACCAAAACGTTGAACCTTTCCGAAGGAGAAAAGTTGCGATCACGGTCCAACAGACACAAAGCCAAATTGCAGTGCCGGATTGCATCATACATGATTTAAATTGCAGGTATCATGGCGTGCACGTCCGATAGACCGCATCGTGTTCGACATGAAGTGTGGCCGTGTTTGGCGACACGTGCTCGCGGCTGCGTGTGAGCGATGTGACACAGACTCCACCGTCAACCACCAGCACGCAAACGGTTCGTGAATCAGAGCTACGCAGCACCCTGACATTTACATTCCTCCTTAGCACCCATGGAACTCGCCGCCACAGACACACCATTCAAAGATTTGCTTCACACCAACGCAGTTCCTTCCGATGCAGAATGTCAGCGCATTCACGAGCTGCTGGTCGGGCCACGCAAAGAGGTCGATAAAATCTCTGACGAGATCGATCATCTTCAGAGCTTGATCAACGAACTCGCGGGGAAACGCGCCCACTTGACCGAGTTCATCGACGAACATCTCGCGCTAGTCTCGCCCGCTCGTAGACTGCCCGAGGATGTCGTGGCGGAGATATTCACGGCAACTCTTCCATCGGATAGAAACGCGGTGATGAGCGGTGCTGAATCCCCCTTGCTGCTCTGCCACGTATGCCGGGCATGGAGGAGATTAGCGCTTGCGACACCTTGTCTGTGGACTACGCTGCACATTGTGGCCCCCGGCACCCAGTCGAAACTGCTGGAAATCGACGAACACATGAATGCCTGGCTGTCTCGATCGGGCTCTCTTCCCCTCTCAATTTCCGTTGTCCAATCTCGGACAGCAGGCTTAAATTTTGACCTCGATATCTCGAAGCTGCTCGGGACGCTCATTCGTTTTTCCAGTCGTTGGAATCACCTTCATCTGTCGCTTACTTCGCTTTCCTCTTTCAAGCCGCTTGCGACTCTAACTGCGGAGGATGTTTCCATGTTGCGATCCTTGGTCCTCGATACTTTCTCGAGCTGGGACTCTCCTCCCACCCTCGGCTCGGATACTATGTCCTTCATGACCGCCAACCTCCTCCGTCTTTCCGTTCGGCAGCTTGTTTTCCTGGATTTTCCCTTTCGGTGGGACCAACTACGCCATCTGGCCATTGGTAGCCATCTGGAGCCGTATATGAGGCCTCTAGCCGCCAGCGCCGTCGAGGTGCTTGCAATTTTGCGACAGTGCCCTGACCTCGAGACATGCACTGTGTCAATTGAGGGCATGCAAGATGCGGACCAACCGCCTTGTCGAATGGAAAAGTTATGGCAGCTCTGCGTTATGGGCCTGCACTCCTCGCATGAATTTTTCCGCGCATTGGTCCTCCCTAACCTACGGTCTCTGGAATATCACACGCCCATCGATCATGGCGAGCCCTTGTCATTTACACCCCTCCTGACCTCCACCAATCACATTGAGCGCCTCAGTCTCAGTGTGTCCGGCATGCCCTCATCTGCTTTTGCCGACATTCTCCGTCTCACACCCGTTCTCCAAGAATTAACGGTTCAGTGGGAACCCATTGCCACCCCTCCCGACTTTGATGACGATCTCGTCACTGTGCTAACCCCAAGCACTTCGGATCCACACAAGACCCTATGCCCTCATCTTCGGGTCTTGAATCTCGTCGATTTCTTTAGCCCAACAGACCAGAGACTCCTTGAACTTATTCGGGCGCGGACGGGCATCCATCCTCAGCAGGTTGTCAATCTCGCAAGTATCCGTGCGATCTTCTCGCGTCCTATGGAGGTCGATATAATTCCCATGCTTCAGACTGTCATCGGAGATGGCCTGAAAGTATCGCTTCGTTACGTTCCACCTCTTCCTTTGTACTCGCCTTTGGAATCACGCTCCGCGGACGATGCAGACTGGACCCCTATCTCATCGCGATGGGGGGAGCATTTCAATGTCGAGTAATGCTCAGGACTTTATGCTCTTGTATTTTTGTAGCAGTACCTCATCTCCCCGTTGAACAGGCTCGGAGAGGAGTTTAGAATCGATTTGAAGCGTTTGGTTGTGACTCGCACGTGGCCGCGACTTCGTGTCCCGGGCCGTGACCTTTCTTTCTTCTGACTTATCTGACTCCTAACTCGCACTGTTAGGCTTGTGACCAGCTGTGTGATATTGAAGGACACAAGGAAGACAACAAGGCCCGGCGGCGCGTGGTGCGCACGTGCACTCAGTGACACGAATATGTATGAATAATGATCCCTATATGCAGGAGGTGTCCGTTCGGGCCTGGGCCGCTTATATATCCGCTTTTCGAGCCTTTTTTGGTTGGGTGCACGAGGATAATTTAAGGTGCTCGAGGCTCTGCATCTAAGTTTCCGACGAAGTTTCCTGCACGGCTGAGAAGGAATTGGAAATAACCACTCAACCATGTTTACATTCTGCAGGACTTGAGCAGTTCATGTCCTTCAGCCAGTCACTTGGAAATGTAGGGATATTGAAGGACACAAGGAAGAGAATAAGGCCCGGTGGCGCGTGGTGCGCACCTGTACTCCGTGAAGGCGTACCAGGTCCAATATATGCCGGAGGTGCCCGTTCGATTCGGGCCTGGGCCGCTGGATTAGCACGCAATGGTTTTTTGGCGGTGAAAGAGCCAAGAATAATTACTCCACCACGTTCACACTCCGCACGAATATACATATGTTGGATTGAGCAGGTTCTCCGCTCCGACTCTTCGACTGCTTGCAACCATACCCAGTCACTAGTCGTTTTGAACCCAAAGAAAATAACTCCAATGGCTGTGGGCTATCGAGGGCCTAAAGGAATACACTCAGGCCCAGCGGCGCGTGGTGCGCACCTACACTCCGTAAGGTTGGCCTTGAGATTGTATGCAGGAGGTGTCCGTTCGACTCGGGCCTGGGCCACTCTTATGGGTTGCTTTCTGTTTTGGTTGGATAGTATACGAGGATAATTTAACGTGCGTGAGGCTCTGCATCTACGTTTCCGACTCAGGTTGAAATTTCCTCCCACCTCCCGGGAGAACTGACAATACCCACTAAACTCTGCCAGAATTGAGCAGTTTATGTGTCTCAGCCTTTACCTGAAAAGGTAATTTCAATGGGGCCGGATATCGAGAGTTCAAAATGCCAAAATAAGGCCCGGCGGCGCGTGGTGCGCGCCTATGCTCCGTGAACCATTTAGTGTGCATATTGTATGCAGGAGGTGTCCATTCGATTCGGACCTGGGCCACTTTTCGAGATTGCGTGAATTTTTTTTAAAAAAAGTGGCAGTAAAAATTCCCCGCCATGTAGGATACTGGGATACTCATATCGAGGGCCCAAAGGGAGGATGAGGCTCGGCGGCGCGTGGTGCGCACCTGCACTCCGTAAGCGTTTGGCTGATGACATTGTATGCAGGCGGTGTCCGTTCGATTCGGGCTCGGGCCACTGAAGAGGGCATTTCGTTGCTTTTTTAGTGAGGTGGGCCATGAAGCCAGGAGGGCAATGAGGATGAGCAGGGATCGGAGGCTGCATTTAAGTATTTATATTCCAAACTTAAATCCCAGCGACTCGGATATGTGCAGGGTCTTGAGCAGGTCCTCTGCTTCAAAAAACCGAGTCGACTGACAATCTCACAACTACTCTGCCAACAATTATTTCTAACTCAAAACGAGAATAAAGTCAGAGCCAAAACTATGAGAATCAGGCCCGGCGGCGTACGGTGTGTACCTGCACTTCGTGAATATGGTCCGTGTCCATAGAGTATACGCAGGAGGTGTTCGATTCGGACCCCGGCCACTATACCTTTTTTTTTCCAAGGGTGGGTTCACCGTGAGCTGAGGATAAGGAGGGAGGCTTCATTTAGGTTCCCGAGCCAAGACGTCTTCAAACGGAGAAGTTGAACCAAGACGTTGAACCTTTTCCAAGGAGAAAGTTGCGATCACGACCCAACAGACACAAAGCGCAATTGTAGTGCAGTGCCGGATGGCCACCTGAACTGCGCATCGACCTCCACGATGATCTGCTCGCGCACCGTCTTCCACTGCTTCAAGGGGCTCGAGCGCCTCCGCGACCGCATCACCGGCGCCGCGGGGCCCTACTTTGTCGCCTTTGCCGTCGCCCGGTCTCGGCACCGTCTGTTTCTGTCCGTCTTCTCTTTTCTCTTCCTCCTCATTCCTAGACTATATATGCAGCTACCGAACGCCCATAGTCGATGTGATCATGCCCTCCCTGCGCTGGCCGCTGCTTTCGGGCCCGCTCTGCGTGCTCATCGCGGCGAACTTGTGGGGGCACTACTACGTCGTCACCGTCCCCCCGGGCTTCGCCGATGAGCCCCCGCGCGCGGCAGGGACGGGCGTACCGGCGCGGGCGACTCCTACGAGGTGCCCCTCCCTGTTCGCTTCCGTTCTTCTCACGATATGCGTTTGCATATGCTGTGAGTTTCCTCGTTCTCCCTTTGTCCATCCTTTGTCCTTCTTTCTCTTTATCCTCCATCTCTTCGTGTGCGGCGTGTGCGTGCATGTGCGGGATGTGTGGACACAATGACCTCCGCCGGCCGAGGATATATGACGCTCCGCTCCGGGGCGCCTTCCCTTCCTCTCGCAACAAATGATTTATTTTTTGAATCCGCGCGGGTTGTTCATGTGTCCCGAGGAATATGATGACATTCTTAATATCACGAAATCCACGAGCATCTTCAGAGAAGCCTTGACGATGAGCACCGTCTCACGGCATCGGAGCGCGTTCATAGATCTAGAACCTAGGATCCTGCAGGATGCCATTTATGTGTAGTTTTCGCAGTGACGAGAGGGACGCAAATGCTCATGTTTCAAGGCGCAGACATTCAAGAGATGCTGTCGAACCCAGCGGAAATGAGTGGTGTAAATCCCCCGTCTGGTTGCTGTCATAATGAAAGGTGCGCAGTGCAGGTGGAGAGAGGCAGCTCAGGGACCATGGGCCGGCTGAACCGCTGATTCGAGCCTGTGTGTAAGCTTGGGGAGATGAACAGGCGTTGCTTGCATTTCGTTTTCCATTTTCACTTGCACCGGTAATTCGCAGATGTTCAAATTTTTTGCACTGTCCCAGTACTTAGCTTGAGAGCGGCAGCGTATTTAAGAGCTTCATCGGTCATGATATTTAGGTCGATCAACTTTGGCCTCTCTGTTTGACTAAGAAGTTCAATTAGACTTTGCGTGCATTGGAAGGTAAACCTCCGCAGATTATCTACCCGGGCTTGGAATACCCAGTCTAGTTTGAGAGGTCCGGTAACGGTCAATGGGTGGGATGAAAGCGAAATTCACTCCAATGAAGGAAAGGTAAGATCGAACTGCTCGGGCAGGTTCAACATCTCGGGGAGGTCGTGGAGGCTGAACACAGTCTCAACATAAAGTCGAAGCCGGCGTAGTCCACAACGCTAGATTTTTTCCATCGAAGAGAGAAGGCCTTGAGAGAGTCAGACGTACGTATATGAGCTAGGTGGAAAATGATACTAATGATAGAGCTAAGAGGGCACTCATGAAGCCATGTTTTGTTACAACTGGTCGAAACACGCACCGAAGGTTAATTCTGCCTATGAAGTGCCGCGCGAATTGACACTAAAATGCATATTAGGATTCAATTCCCGGTTAGCACGTTAGATATACTTACTCCGCATCGTGTTCGACATCAAGTGTGGCCGTGTTTGGCGCCACGTGCTCGCGGCTGGAGCTATGATGACACCAACATGACACACCGACTCTTTCCACCTCAACCACCAGCACGCAAACGGTTCGTGAATCAGAGCTACGCAGCACCCTGACATTTACATTCCTCCTTAGCACCCATGGAACTCGCCGCCACAGACACACCTTTCAAAGATTTGCTTCACACCAACACAGTTCCTTCCGACACAGAATGTCAGCGCATTCACGAGCTGCTGGTCGGGCCACGCAAAGAGGTCGATAAAATCTCTGACGAGATCGATCATCTTCAGAGCTTGATCAACGAACTCGCGGGGAAACGCGCCCACTTGACCGAGTTCATCGATGCACACCTCGCGTTAGTTTCGCCCGCTCGCAGACTGCCCGAGGATGTCGTGGCGGAGATATTCACGGCAGCCCTTCCATCGGATAGGAACGCGGTGATGAGCGGTGCCGAATCCCCCTTGCTGCTCTGCCACGTATGCCGGGCATGGAGGAGATTAGCACTTTCGACACCTCGTCTGTGGGCAACGCTGCATATTGTGGCACCCGGTACCCCCTCGGAACTGTTGGAAATTGATGAACGCATAAACACCTGGCTGTCTCGATCGGGCTCTCTTCCCCTCTCAATTTCTGTTGTCCCATCTCGGACAGCAGGCTTAAATTTTGACCTCGATATCTCGAAGCTGCTCGGGACACTCATTCATTTTTCGAGTCGTTGGAATCACCTTCATCTGTCACTTACTTCACAACCCTCTTTCGAGCCGCTTGCGACTCTAGCTGTGAAGGATGTTCCCATGTTGCGATCCTTGGTCCTCGATTCTTTCTCAAGCTGGGACTCTCCTACCGCCATTGGCTCGGATACTATGTCCTTCATGAGCACTAATCTCCTCCGTCTTTCCCTTCGGCAGCCCTATTTCCTGGATTTTCCCGTTCGGTGGAACAAATTACGCCATCTCTCCATTGGTTACAATGCGGATACGCGTAGGGGTACTTCACCACCCCCAGCGGCCGGAGTGCTTGCCATCTTGCGACAGTGCCCTGACCTCGAGACATGCACTGCAGCAATTCGTCGGGAAGTGCCAAATCCAGTTGAAGCGCCGTGTCATATGGAACAGTTGCGGCAGCTCTGCGTTTTGGACTGGAACTCTGTACCCGAATTCTTCCGTGCCTTGGTCCTCCCTAACCTACGATCTCTGGAGTATTCAATCCTGGCCGCTCATCGTGGCGGTGATTCCCCGGCATTTACACCCCTCCTGACCTCCACCAGTCACATCGAGCGCCTCAGTCTCAGTATACCCGCCGCGCCCATGTCTGTTTTTGCTGACATTCTACGTCTCACACCTCTGGTCCAAGAATTATCGCTTCAGTGGGAACCCCTCGCCACCCCTCCCGACTTCAATGACGACCTCGTCACTCTGCTAACCCCGAGCACTTCGGATCCACACAAGACCCTATGCCCCCAGCTTCGGGTCCTGAATCTCGTCGATTTCTTTAGCCCAACAGACCAGAGACTCCTTGAACTTATTCGGGCGCGGACGGGCATCCATCCTCAGCAGGTTGTCAATCTCGCAAGTATCCGTGCGATCTCCTCGCGTCCTATGCAGGTCGATATAATTCCCATGCTTCAGACTCCCATCAGAGATGGCCTGAAAGTATCGCTTCGTTACGCTCCACCTCTTCCTTTGTACTCGCCTTCGGAATCCCGCCCCGCGGATGATGCAGACTGGGTTCCTATCTCATCGCAATGGGGTGAACAATTCAGCGTCGATTAATGCTCAACCCCTTCTACTCTTGCATTTTGTACTACCAGTTCCTCATTTTTTTCGTTGAACGGCCTCGGAAAGGAATTTTGAAGCGTTCGGTGTGATTCGCACGTGGCCACGAATTCGAATCTGTCCCGAGCCGTGACCTTTCTTTCCTCTGACTCGCACTGTAGTTGTTGCACAATCCAAACTTCGTGCGACTCGGAGCTGGGAACAATTCCTGAACTCCGTTTACATTCCGCAGTGCTTGAGCAGTTTCTCCCTCAGCCTGTACCTGAAACTGTATAATTTAATGGAGTTGTAAGTTATGACTATTGAGGCTCAAACTAAGAGAATGAGGCCCGGCGGCGCGGTGCGCACCAGCACTCTGTAGTATATCCCACTGAATGCCCCATAAACGCAGGGAGGTGTCCATCCGACTCGGGCCTGGGCCACTAATATTGCTTTTGAGATTCGTTTTTGTGGGTGTTGAAGGGTGTTCGAGGTGAATTCAAGATAAGAGGGAATTGGACGCTCTACATTTGCGTATTTAAATCCCAGCCCCCGCGCCATCTTGAGCAGCTCCTCGGCGTCGACATCGGACCCGGAGCGACTTGCAATCTCACACTACCCCGCCACAAACATTTCCAACTTAAACGAGAATAAATTCAGAGCCAAAACCAGGAGAACCAGGTCCGGCGGCGACCCGCGCCACAGAGTATATGCAGGAGGCGTCCGTCCGATTCAGGCCTGGGCCACTGTCAGAGCTTTTGACATTCTTTTTGGTGGGCCTCGGTGGAGGTGTTCAGGATAGATATCGATAATGACTGGAGGCTCTAGATTTGAGTTTATGGGTCGGGGTTGAAATTTCCTCCCTGCTCAGGAAGAAAATGAGAATAATCACTCAACCACGTTTTCATTGCACCAATCGCTTTGAACGTTGAAAATCAAGGTCAAAAGCTGTGGGATATCGAGGGTTCAGACTAAGAGAGAATACGGCCCGGCGGCGCGAGGTGCGCACCTGCACTTCATAGATATAGTCTGCTTCACAGAGTATATACAGGAGGTGTCCGTTCGATTCGGGCCTGGGCTACTATCATAGATATCGCACCTTTTTGGTTGGATGCCAGTGCACGAGGATAATTTAACGTGCACGAGGCTCTGCATCTAAGTTTCCGACGAAGTTTCCTGCACGGCTGAGAAGGAATTGGAAATAACCACTCAACCATGTTTACATTCTGCAGGACTTGAGCAGTTCATGTCCTTCAGCCGGTCACTTGGAAATGTAGGGATATTGAAGGACACAAGGAAGAGAATAAGGCCCGGTGGCGCGTGGTGCGCACCTGTACTCCGTGAAGGCGTACCAGGTCCAATATATGCCGGAGGTGCCCGTTCGATTCGGGCCTGGGCCGCTGGATTAGCACGCAATGGTTTTTTGGCGGTGAAAGAGCCAAGAATAATTACTCCACCACGTTCACACTCCGCACGAATATACATATGTTGGATTGAGCAGGTTCTCCGCTCCGACTCTTCGACTGCTTGCAACCATACCCAGTCACTAGTCGTTTTGAACCCAAAGAAAATAACTCCAATGGCTGTGGGCTATCGAGGGCCTAAAGGAATACAACCAGGCCCAACGGCGCGTGGTGCGCACCTACACTCCGTAAATGGTTGGCCTTGAGATTGTATGCAGGAGGTGTCCGTTCGATTCGGGCCCGGGCTACTAGGTTTTGCACTTCTTTTTAGTGCGGTGCGCGCCAGCGGGAAGGTCAGAAAAAACCCAAGCCCAAAGGACGCGAGGTTCTCTGAAATCAAATTTGGTGAGGTAGGGTTGAAAGTTCCCGCCTGAGAAAGGGACTGAGAATAATCACTCAACTACGTTTTCATTGCACCAATCGCTTTGAACGTTGAAAATCAAGGTCAAAAGCTGTGGGATATCGAGGGCCCAATGTAAGAGAATAAGACCCGGCGGCGCGCGGTGTGAAAATCCTAGCAAGCCGAATATGGGTTACGCACTCACGGAACCGGCACGCAGCTGTTCGCAGCTGATGCGTAGCCTTGCGTACCTATTCGCAGTTGATGCGTAGTTGCGCACAGTACTTACTTGACTCGATATTAGTATAGTTGACTCGTAGAATACATGACTCATAATTTAGTGACTCACCTTCGTAGTATTCCTGGTTCCGTCTTTAGGAACCAGGTCTGAGAGCAACTTTTGTCTGAAATACAATCGATGGGCGGCAAATCCCGGATGATAATCAGACGATAATCACGTCAACTTAAAGGAGTCAGGTGGAGTCATACTATGCATAATGCACATACCACGCGTTCGATTCCCTAATGCAGCGGCTTTTAAACCCATTTTAAAACACAGCAGTTGTTGTTCAGCTTACAGTAGGCTGAGGGTAATTTCAGCCTGAGGCTATGTAAGGCACTTGACTTCTCCTCAATTTTCCAGATGTAACATCAATTGGCTGAGCTAACTCTACTTTCAACCCTCTTGGAATCTTCAGTGATGGGCAGCCGGGGCCACGAGGAGCGAGCGAAGGTCGGCGACGAGTGGCCATTTTAACTACCATCTGTCTCCGTGCGCTGCGAGCTCGGAGGGACCGAAGGTCGATGACGAGCAGCGTGTATTAAGGCAGCAAAAAATCAGGGAGCAGGAGCAAATGGCTTGGTGCAGAGAGTACTATTAGGATTGTATTAGTAGTTGCCAGAGTCAGTACCGGTGGAGGAACCAGGTCTGCCCAGAGGGCATTTATCTATTTAAACCTGTAGTAAAGACAGACCAAAGTACCAATTGACTTCTGTCTCTCACTCAAATTCGTTCTATCTGCTAACACGCGGTGCCCACCTGCACTCCGTAAGCGATTGGCGATAATATTGTATGCAAGAGATGTCCGTTCGATTCGGACCTCAGTCACTATGCGAGCTTTCGCGCTTCTTTTTTGCTGGGGATCCGGAGGTTCACGCTGAAAGAACTGAGAATAATTACTCAACCACGCTCAGCAGGAATATATGTGGGGCTTGAGCAGGTTTTCCGCTTCAGCTGTTTGACTGTTCGCAACCTCACACTACATTAATTAAGCTTGAAATTTTGATTTCAAAAGCTGTAGGATATCGAGGTTCAAGACAAGGGAATCAGGCCCGCCGGCGCGTGGTGCGCACCTGCTCTCCGTAGTTCAGTTGCGGGGACATTGTATGCAGGAGGTGTCCGTTCGATTCGGGCTCGGGCCATTGCGGAAGATTTCGAGTGTTTTTTGGTTGGCTGTGTGAGAGTGTTCGTGGTGAGCGCAGGATAAAGAAGGATGAGAGGCTGCATTTAGGTTTCCGAGTCCTAATGGAATTTCAGGGCTCAGGAAAGAGTTTGGACGTCGCGCGTATACGTACGCTGGGGAATGAAAAGAGTCATTTTTTTTTTGCTGCAGACAAACACAAATCAAAATATGGGGATATTGGTCGAATCAGCGTTACCTTGAACCTGGCGCGACGCCCGAAGAAGAGAAGTTGAACCAGGACGTTGAACCAAACCCAAGGAGAAAGTTGCGATCACGACACAAAGTCAAATTGCAGTGCCGAATGGCTGCGCGTCGACCTCGACGATGATCTGCTCGCGCACCGTGTTCCGCTGCTTCAAGGCGCTTGAGCGTCTCGGCGACCGCATCACTGGCGCCGCGGGGCCCTACTTTGTCGCCTTTGCCGTCGCTCTCATCGGCCTCGGCACCGTCTGCTTCTGTCAGTCTCTTCTCTTTCTTTTCTCTTCTTCTTCGATGGACTATGCACTAGCAACTAACGAACGTGCATAGTCGACGTGATCATGCCCTCCCTGCGCTGACCTTTGCTCTCGGGCCCGCTCTGCGTGCTCATCGCGGCGAACCTGTGGGGGCACTACTACTACGTCGTCACCGTCCCCCCGGGCTTCGCCGACGAGCCCCCGCGCGCGCCGGGGACTGGGCTCCTTTGGGCGGCTAAGAAGCCGCCTAGGACCGCGACGGGCAGGGGAGTCGCGGAGGCGGTGGTGGTCGCGCGCGCGGCGGTGACCAAGTGCCGGCGGTGCGGGCAGCAGAAGCCCGAGGTGCGTCTTGCGCTGGTCAAGCTAGGATGCATTGAGAGGATATTCATAGCGCACGCACCACTGCCGCATCTGCAACCGCTGCGTGCTCAAATACGACCACCACTGCCCGTGTGCGTCCGCTCCCTCTGACTGACCACCACGAATTTAGAGCTGACCGGGCGTGGACGCAGGGGTGAATCAGTGCGTCGGCCTGCACAACGAGCGGCACTTCGTGCTCTTCATGGCGTCGTGCTCGCGTGCGCGTCCCTCGTCGCCACGGGCGTCCCGCACGCCCTCGTCGCGCTCGGCGCGGGCGACTTCTACGAGGTGCCTCTCCCTGTTCGTTCGCTCGCTCCCTTGCTTGCTTGATACAGTGACTAACGTATTCCTTCAACGCGCACAGCCCATCTGACCCTACCACGTCCCACAGATCGCCTTCGTCCTCATCTACATCCTCGCGGCGGTCATGGCGCTCGCCGTCGGCATCATGTGCGCGTTCCACCTCTGGGGCGCCGCGCACGATGAGACGACCGTCGAGGGGCATGGTTTTGAGGTGTATCGGAGGGTGGCGAGGGGGAGGGGGGAGGTGTTTGTTAATTCGTATGATCTTGGGTGCGCGCCGGCCCTCTTACACATTGAAGAAGGGCACTGACGCGCGAATAGGAAGCGCAGGAACCTGGAGCTGTTCTTTAATGTGGGCGAGGGGGGATAGTGCGTGTCTTCTCTTCTCCCGTTCTCTTTCCTCCCTCTCCCTCTATCCCACTTCTCTGTACTCCCCTCCCTTCTATATTAAAATTGCACTAACGCGCAAACAGCCCTTTATAAACCCTCCTCCTCCCTTTACGGATAAACCCGTACACGGACGGGCGCGCGTGGGCACGGCGCGCGGGGTTCGAGTCGGACGGCGCGGAAGCGGACGAGGGAAGGGGGGCGCATGGGGGGGTAAGAAGGGGGGAGGAGCTCACGGATGAAGATGAGGAGGGGGAGGAGGTATAGCGTGGTACGTCGATCCTTGCTTCTGGAGACCTTGGGATGTGCTGACAGTTCGTACGTAGGGTGGGACTGGTGCGTGAGTCCACTTCGTTCGATTGGCAGTGTACTGATCATGATGTGCGGGATAGTGGATAGATTATTTATTTAATCAAACGGACAGGACGATGCGCATTTGCTGTGTTATGTACGTCCCTTCATCCCTTCTCTTTATTCCTCCATCTCTCGTATGTGGACATAATGAAATCTGCCGGGGCCATATGACGCTCCGGGGCGCCCTTTTTGGGTGCTCAGGGAGTGGGGTGATCTATGTCCGGCTTTTGCTCGTGGGCGACTTGCGGGTTGGCTTGCGGATTTATTCTGATTCCGATTTAATTTAGTTTTTGATTCGAGCCTGGTTGAATGTGGATTTGCGTGCTAATGAACCGATAGGTGTTATAGTAAATTAATTAGATGGCTTGGATTTAAACTGGTCATTTTTGGTGGGATGGCTCAATCGACACTGGCCGCCTTATTTTCTGGCCGTACGAATCGCTCAAGTTGGTTTCGCCCTCTTGAGTCGAGGCTGGGCTGGCAGTGACACCGCCGGGTGTGTAAGTGAGTCTTTTTTCGTTCGTTGGATTTTGTGGATGTGATGAAATCCGCCGGGGCCATATGACGCTCTGGAGCGCCCTTTTTTGGGAGCTCGGGGAGTGGGGTGATCTATGTCCGGCTTTCAGCGGGTGGCTTTCGAGCGACCTGCAATTCGTTCTGATTCCGATTCAATGTTTTTGATTCGAGCTTGGTTGAATGTGGAGTTGCGTGCTAATGAATCGATCGACAGGTGTTGTAGTGAACTAATCGATTAGATGCATGCATTCCGAGAGCTCCTCCTCCCCAATTTTCTGACTGCGTCTTAAGCTTGACGCATACGTACGGTTGACCGCTCGCCGCGTTCTATTCGTTCCATGTCATTGTGAGTGCCCTCTCCCGTTCTCTTCATGTTGCTGTGAGACAAGATGAAATCTGCCGGGGCCATATGACGCTCCGGGGCGCCCTTTTTTTGTACGCTCGGGGAGTGGAGTGATATATGTCCGGCTGTCAGCGGGTGGCTTTCGAGCGCCCTTGCGATTCGTTCTGATCTTTTGCGCTTCTCTATTCTTTTCGTTTTGCTCTTTGTCCGTGCGGGGAGGGTGCTCAGGTTGGTTTCGTTTTTAGGTGCTCGCGATATATTACATACCCCCCAAGGCTTGGGAACAATTCACCCCCTTTGAGAAACAGGTGAATCTGGGCTTAGAGAAAGAGTCGACGATTTCTCTCACAGCAGATACAGCCGAACGAACTAGGGACGGTCGCGTAGCTATTACGAGCTAATCCAGGGCGAGCATCAGTATACTCCTTAGCTTTACTCAACATAAATTAGGTGTGTCCGTCCGAACCCATTTTACACTCCGTTCGTTCCAAGTTGCACATAACACTTATTACCAACAACTCTCTTTTTTTGAAGCAACCCTTTTTTCACGCTCAAAATCAGGTTTCTCGAAAGAGTATCGACCGGGAGCAAAATATTATCGCGTTTCTAATTCCGCGCGGTATTTCAAAAGGTCATGGACAAACTGCGTGTTGGCTACTTAAATTAAATGAGGTGATAATCTGAACCAGGTAACCGTACAAGGCCAAGCGTAGATTATGAAAGACGACCATCATGCGGGAAGAGCAGCAGAAGAATTCATAGGTGTGCGTATCACCCTGGCACACCTATCCGCTGACTGGAGCTGGCTATAACGCTGTCTTTCCCGTATTCCGGCGTTGCCGTCCCCCAGGAAACACCGAACAGGACACCGATGGAAATTGGCATGACGAGGATCACCGGGGAGAATATCTGTAGTGCACGATCTTCAGCCCACCACATAGCCGTGAGGATACCTGATAAGCTCGACGTCAAGATGCGGCCATATCTGGCTCGATGGTACATACCGAGTCCCAGGAAGAGAGTCGCGAGCACAATGGAGAAAAGTGGATAGGAAAGAATGATGAGTGTGGAGTACACATGGAACCGGCTGGCGTATAACACCTGAAAACCAGCTTCAATACGGAGATTAAAGCGCCTCTGGGACATACGCGCTTCGACCAGTTTGGCGTTGCTCTCGTGAGCACAAGGTAAGCAATTGCGGCGACAATGATGGCCCCAATGAGGAGGCCGAATGCATTGAGCATGCATATGTAGGGTCCGCGGAGCGTATAGTTGATCATGGCTGCTCTAGGGGGTGATGTGGTCATGAAGGCGGCCGAAGTGGCGAGCAGCAAACTCCCCTGCAAATTGAAGAACATTAGTCAGGCATTTTGCGCAAGAGAATGCGAACGTACCACTAGAAGGATCGTGTTTAGCCGGTCACACATCTGACCAAGCCCCTCAACCCAGAGACTCTCGTCACCTTCCTCCTCGAGCTTTATGGATGCCCACACACGGTCCATTCCCGCATGCCCGTACGACGCCATGCATAAGACGTTAAACACAGCCCATCGTAGCCCGCCGAATGGGCCAGATCGAGAGGGTGTTCTCCAGTGATCGGCGAGGGGATATCGGGATAGGATTTCGTGCTCTTTCCGGGTCCGCGTCTTGGGCTCCAGGCCGCCTCGAGACGTCATCCGAGTCAGAGTTATGTCAGAGTTCATGTGAATGCCTAGCGGAATGTGAGCAGCAACAGAGGCTGAAAAAAGCGGGCATCGTGAGACGTACCTACCGGGTCTATATTCGTTTGATATGGATCATTGACATAGATGGCTAACCAATGCTTCCCCACTTGTCCCGTGGAATTTCTCATACCCTCTCACGTGAGGCTCGTGTCCAAAGGTTGAACGTTGACCGGGCGCACGATTTCTCCTCGATCTCAGGAGTCCGGCCATCCACGAGTGCATAGGACGAGTATACTCATGCGAACATCTTAATTTAGCATTAGTCGCTGCGCAGTATTTAAGCGCTCGGTTGCCAAAAGTTTTTCGTTCCAGCCAACTTGAAGTCCCAGCGCTATGTAATCCCCATGGCATTTGATGAAATCTACGAGATATTATAGCGACAACTGGAACTTGGCGACGATTCGGTAGATACACCGAAACTCCTGTGGCGAGGCCGACATGAAGTCGCTCTCCCGCTCTCCGACATCTGTGTTGTTGCCAAGTTGTTGCCAGAATCCTGCCATTCTGCCATTTGACCTGGCAGAATGGCAGGCACAATGGCTCAATCGGATCTGGGTCGGCAGAATTCGGTAGAAAGTTCCGGCGAAGCGACATTTGAAACACGGTCATGTGTAATTTTGACACTCAAAGCATCCATGCCTTTGATTTCCCCATTGTTCGTAGAGGACAGTTACTCAATTAAGGAATTTGCCGCATGAATAAATGGGTATTACCACCCAAACTCTCTTGTACTCTGCTCCAATGTCCACTGAATCCTCCCGCTCTGGCCGAAAGGCTCCCAGCCTCTACACCACCTTACTTGGTCCGACAAGAAGGATGACCGATCCAACCGATATCGTTGGAAGTGTAATTATTGTAGCAGTACAATTTCATGCCAATCAGTGAGGAAATACAATAAATGACAGCGCCAATTCTGCCAGATTCTGCCGCCATTCTACCTGTCATTGTGCCTGGCTCAATCACTCCGAAAACATTCTGCCCCCGACACTACCCGGGACAGTGCTGATGAGCGCTGGAATGAAACGCCTTTGACCTCACGCACATAGAATTTCGGCTTCGAGTGGGTGGCAGTGTACTACAGAAAAGGTTCCTTGTGCATCCGCGGAAATCCAACAAGAGCGTTCCGTTCGCACAAGGCATGTCTGAGGCGCTTAACTTTAGGAATGTACTTATTCGGACTCGGCTGAGAATAATGGCGCTGTCGCGTCGATCGAGTGTTTGAAGTGAAGGGTGTGGCCAACGCGTGTCCGTATGCGCCGGGTCGATAGATACACTCAAGCTCCATCGTTGGCGAGGGTGGCCACACTACTCGAGGGATGCGCTAGCCGAGGGGCACGCTAACCGACGATCAGTTCCTGCGCGCGATCGATAATATCACCGTTCATTAATGTGAGCATGCTTCCCAGCGCCCGGGCGAGCAGGGAATGAACCAATGAATTAATGCATTATAATCGATTTATTTACTCGAGGATTACCGAGTGTGTACTAACGATCGCTTGTTCTTGCATGCGAAGGGCGAAGGGCGTCAGTAATGTGAAAGGGGCGGAAGTGAATAGTGTGAAGAGTGGCACGATCAGCGCCGGGGACGTGCTGTGGATGGTTTCAAACTCGACCATGCTTATTACTTGTACTGGCATTTCACATAAATTCAAGCCTCCGCTTAGCACAAGTCCGCGCCCACTTAGATCCTCACTTAGCTATCCATTATGCATTATACTTCGACATATCGACTCGCCAGCTCGCTAAGCAAATACTCGGTGGCCACAAGCGCTACACGATAGGCGAGGGGAGATAAGTAAGGGGAGATACGCGAGGGCTGAGAGCTGAGATTTAAGATGCCCAAAACAAGTCTGGAGAGGATCGGCCGGTGACGGATGTTGAGCACGGATGCAGCCGGTTGGCTTCAGAGTGATATGTCGTCCAGCCCGGATCTCACCGCCGCAGCGCATGGTGCATCGTCGTTCTGTCTTTCTGCCTTTTATATTATTAGCTATGTAGAATGCATTCAAGTAGATCCGTGTTGAATGTCGAACGTGAGCCCGCAGAAATCGCTCATTCACTTACTCATCCACTTACCATAAATCCGCCGAACAAATCATAAAGTCTTCCTTATCCTGGATAGCTATAGTACGGACCCCCCGGAAAACAAAACACCAGGAACGAAACCGTCGACGTGAGCAAATAGGGGCTTGGTTGAAACTCTGAGGCTGTGCATGTTGTGGTTGATCTATGTTGACTTTCAGCGGGTGGCTTCCGAGCGGTGGTTTTCGAGCGGCCTTGCGATTCATTCTGATCTTTTGCGATTCTCTTTTCTTTTTTCTCGTTGTCCGTGTGGGAAAGGTGCTCATGATTGTGTTTTTAGGTGTTCTCACTTGGATTCATTCGAACACGAACAGTGCTACTACATCTCGCTTGCTCGAATTCGGGCTCGACACCGCTTGAAGCCATCTTTGTTTTCGTTCATTCTTTCACTCTGTATTTTGGGGCTTGTGTTTCCATCGTTCGAGGTGTGGATACGATGAAACAGGATGAAGTCTGCCGGGGGTGACGCGGCCGGGACGCCTTAGCACAACTTAGCAATCCTCTCTTATTCATTTTCCTTCGCGGATGCTTTCTCATCGTTCGAGGCGTGGCGTAAATTAGGATGATATCTGCCGGGGGATCCGGCCGCGGACGCTCCGGTTCATTTTCCTTGGCGGGTGTTTTTAACTGTGATTGCGAGCATCTTTGCCTAACACGTGATGAACAGGGGGCTGGAATATGCAGTAAACAAATGTAATTAAAAGTATGTGGCTGACAATTCTGCACAGACTCAAACTTGTTCAGTTATGCAGGTCTGGGAATCTAGGTAGCAAAACTTTGTTGCCCTTTTCATGCTGAATCGAACCATACCGCATACGGGACAGAAGCATAGGAATTAAGAGCCGTCCAAATGGGGTTGGTGTCAAGCTTATGTCATGATGATGACAACCGCGCGAGCACCCGCGCTTTGACGGATCCATATTTAATATTGTGGGGTGCGGGGAAGTGGGGTGATATTCAAAATGAACAGACTTATCCCCTTCGTTTTTCTTGTCCTTCCTTCATCCCACTCCTCCCTCGTCATGTTCAGCCTCAAGACTGTCCTCGCCGCCCCTGCTGGTCCCCGCCGCTCCCGCGCCCGGGCATGCACCGCGTCCGATTTCAACGGCGGCTTCTACGGCACGCTCAGCAGCGGCGCACAAGGCACCCAAGTGGGCGCCTCCTTCAACGGTCTCACCGCTGGCCAGACCTTCACCCTCACCGTCGTCGTGAGTGCCCGTTGTTTCCTGCATTCCGTGTTCGAGAACTCACGCCGACCTCGCAACCGTAGGACCTCGCGACGTGCAAGCCGTTCACCGGCTTCGCTGTCTCCACGCTCTCCGCCAACGTCGTCGACGCGAGCTTTGACATTTACAACCCCGGCAGCACGCAGCTCAGCGATGTGGTCTCTACCACCGACGTCAGCTCCAACAAGCTCACAACTGTCGCGTCGGTGCCAAATGGCGCAACGGACCTGAACCTGAACGTCGTCGTGACTTTCATCGGCGCGGTGAGTGGCCTCGACTCACTGACGCTCGTTAAGCTCACGAATGGACCTCGCAGACGGCCACCGAGCTGACCTCCGTCATGGACAAAGTTGGTGTTGCTCTTGCGTAATCGCAAGTGTCGAGCTATGTCGATAGAGAACGTGGTACATCTACAGTACGCGTTGCATCCGTGTACGGCACCCTATTGTCTCAGAATATTATTTCATACCGTCGTGACCGAAGCAAAATATCTGTTGATTTCAACCTCACTAAGAAGTTCAGTTGACCGCACTAGAAAGCCCAGTACAATCCGGCTGCAAAGGTAGAGCGGCTGAAAGACGCGCCCCGTGAGCGAGTTTTGTTTTTGTTTTGTTTTCTGTTGATCATACCTCTTGTCAAGGTTGGAGGTCGGGTCGGCTGGCACATCGGTGCTTCAACTACGAGTAGTGCAGGGGGGCAGGGTTGTCAAGCATGCCTGATTTATATTTCGATTTCATTCCGCCGGGGGAAGGCTCAGCGATGACCACGTACAGACATTTTCGCCATTCGCCGTACTGCGCATGCGTCGCGCAATAATTCGGCGCCATCCTATACGCTACAACTTCCGTCATTTACTATTCGAGCTACGCAAATCGTGCTTACTTAGCTCTTCCCAAAGGCATTTGCCATCGGTTCCACTGACCGAGTGCCAGGAATTGAAAATTGAGGTGTCTTCCCTAGCGCCGGGGGTGTTCGGGAATCTTGGTATGTATCGAGCCAACCGTCACGCAAGCTACAGCATTGCTAATTAAGTTATAGTAGGGGATTGGTAGTGAATATATTCCTTTTAAAACTTGCCCTGACTTCCTTAGAGTCAAAAGAGTGCAAGATATCATCTTGGCAGAGACAACAAGTGAAAAGTAGAAGGGCAGGGCGGCCTAATCGTAGCCCTGAATGCAGGGCAAATGATCTACCGCCGATGGAGCGACACCTGGATCATTGGGCTTCCTCGTCCAACCCTCGTCGACGGCGGCGTGCAGAAAGTTCGAGTCACCTAACATGCCCAACTAACACCACTAGTTAGAGGGGGAGATATATTGTGTCTCCCCCTCTAACTAGGCTCCTTTAATTAAATTCAGCGTGCCCCCGCTAAATCTCTCTTATAATAGCTCTTAGAGAGTGTTAAATAGCACTTTATTTCTTAGAGGTAAGTAAATAGCGGTAGATAGCGGCTGTTATCAGTAGATCTAGATAAAGAATAGATAAGCTGTTATCTCCGCCCTCGGCATCGCCCGCGTGCCATCACGCGCCATCGCTGCCATCAGTATCGCCGCCGCCGCACCGTAAGTCGACCTGCACGGCCGCAAAAATAGCAGATAAATCACAAAAAAATACATATACCTCCCCCTCCAACTGGGCTGGTAGTTGAACTATACATGTACAAATAGCCTATGCAATGCATTCAAAAACAGCAATTAATTGACATCTACCCTTAATTTGCCCCACCCACGTCATGCGCAATGCGCACGATGTGCGCGAACGCATCGGCCAGCCCATCGGTGTCCTCCTCCTCCTCTTCCTCCATGTCCTCGCCTTCAGTGGGCGCAATAGGCGGCGGCACGGGATGTGCGCCGGCTTGCATTTCCACGTCTGGGGACCCTGCGCGCATCTCCACATCGCGTGCTGCCGCCGCAGGCTGTGCATGGCGGTCCTTAGAAACGCTGACACCAGGCTCCAGGGATCCCGTGAAACCCCTCTCCGTGCTGAGCTTCCCCAGGCAGACAAGGTGCTGCACGTTGAAGCGGCCGCGCTCCATGCGGTGCAGTCCCACCTGGTGCGCCATCCCGGCATTCCCCTCATCCCGCAGGCGCTGCTCGTGATGCGCCAGGAACGCCTCCTCGTCCGGGATGTACGTGACGAGGCGCTGGATTTCGATATTGAGGCGCTTAATTTCCTCGTCGGCACGGAGCAGCTTGTAGTGCTGATCCATCGCTGTGCGCCCCGATGGCAGTGCCCAAGGCTCTCCGCGGATGTCCTCTCGACCCTCGCGCAGCAGGTCGAAGTCCGCCAGGAAGGCGTACTCAACGACCTGCTCCCATGACAGTTCGACCTTCGGCGGGACAACCGTGGCGGCAGCTGCATTGTACCGCTCGATGGCCGCTTTGACTGCCTTTGAGCGCGCTTGCAACGCATTTGCGATGTGCTTCCGTAACTTGTAGCCTGAGATGCGACCCATGAGTATTACGCATGAAAGGAAGATAGGAAAAAAGGCGCACCAGTGCCCGCCATATTGACCTTGTAGAGCTCAAACATCCGTGCGATGATGAGCCCCTCTAGTTCATCAAGTGCGCGCTGGTAGCGGCGCCTCCCGACCATGGTGGCTGCAGCCTCCCACTTCTCACCTCCCGGCTCCCAGCGCGCAGTGTCAAGGCGCCTCTCCAAATCTTGGACAGCCTCAAGGGTCTTCGCCACGAGCTCCATGGCGTGCCGCCGCTGAGTCTCGATCGCCCGAGTTTCCTTCGCCGCACGCTGGTACCCCTGGGCATCCGTTGGTGGGGGCATCTCGGGGAGCCGAAGGTTCCGTATGTCAGCAAGTCGCTCTCTGCGAAATCCAATTGTCAGTGGCTGAACCATAAGCTTGGGTAAATTACGCACTCGTGGTGTAGGAGATTTACCAGCTTCTGGTAGTACTCCATCTCGAGGGTCTCCTGCAGTGGCTCCTTCGACAGCGTCCGGAGGAAGGTCTTCTCCTTTTCCAGCCAGGTCTCGAACACCGCACGCGACTCGACGCCTAGCTTGGCCATCGTCTCCTTGAGCGCCGGCAATGTCGCCTTCGTCCGGAGGGCACGGTGGTATTTACTGCAGAGGAGCGCAGCTGGCATATTGTGGGTTAGCAAGATGAGCGGCAACTTCAGGAAGAACTTACCCAGGCCCTGGTATGCGTCAAATGTATCTGCGTGCTTCAGGTATGTGGTTATCGCCTGTTTTCGGTGGAATGCCGTCGCGTAGCGAGTTGTGGCAGCGAGGGCATTCGACTTGGAAAAGAAACTTTCGCAGGTCTCGAGATCTTCCATGCCCACGCCCTTGACATACGTCGTGAGGTTTTTGAGCTGGCACTCGCGCTTGTGGGCAGACCCGTGGAATGCGCCCACCAGAGACTTGAAATTCATGTCGGCGGCTAGCTTCGACAGGCCCGGGTGCGCGCGCACCATCTTGCCATATTTGCACCCAATGTCATATCCGAGGCCAAGGTGACCCAGGACGCGAAGCAGGTGGTTCGTAATAGCAAAGCCGTACTTCGCCCTGTATCAGATGAGGGTCAGTGCAAGCAGCGTGCAGACAGTAAAGAAAACTTACAGCTCCCCACTCTTCACCATATCGACCACGATCAGCACGAAGCTGTGGCGGCACAGAGCGGGGAAGAACCCCGTCTCGTCGAACATCCCGTACGCACACGAGGTGACCTCCTCCCGCATATTCTGCCATCTCTCGGTGCACCCATCCTCGTGCTCCACCCACTCGTCGTCCGCAACGAAACCCTTCATCATATCATCCAGGCCCTCTTTCGCCCATCGATCCACCTCCTCCCGAGGCAGATAGTAGTCGCCTGCCGGAACTCGGTTGTCAAACCGCTCCTTCGACGCGCCAGGGACCGATGTCCCTTCCTCGCACACCTCATCGCGTTCGCGTCTCCAGAAGCGCTTAAGTGAATTATTCCCGTCGATCGTCGCGAGCATGGGGATGAGCAGCTCCTCCTTGCCCTCAAGCTTGTACAAGCATGCTGGGCACGCGTTCTTCAGGCGCCAGTCGGGGGTGTCGCGTCCCAGCGCGGCTTGCACGCGTTCATCGGCCACGGCACGGATCGCGAGATACACGTCGAACGCGACCGTAAATTGGGTCACCAGATAGCTGCGGGGAGGGACGCCGTGCAGGTCGCAGAGCGTGCGGACATACGGCTGGATTCCGAGACGGGGGCAGCGCAGATGAGCGAGGCGATAAACCTCGAGCGCACGGATGGTGATGACGACGCTGGGGAAGTGCGGCGCCACAGGCATGAGCCCCTGCCTCATGTAGGCCGATGCGACAAAGAGGTCGCCTGCAATAATAGGGATGTCCGTGTAACAAGCCGCTTAAAAAGTAGAATATTAGTGTGCAGCCTTGTTCTCGCAGGGGCGGGACCTACTGAACATGTCCACCACGAGTATGTTTGGCTGTACCTCCTCGATGCTGGCATCTTCCGGGGTGCTGTAGTTCGACGCAAGCCCATCCCCTGCAGTCGCGAGGCTCCATGCGATGTATGTGTCCACCATCGCTTCCATTTGTGCGGAAAACGCATTGGCCATGATTTGAGTGCGATCTGTGCGCGTGCGTTTGTCTCGAGTACGCAGAAAGAGCTGGCTGTGGAGGAGCAAGTATCAGAGCAAGATTCGGCGAGAGAGAAAATGAAAACACACTTGTGGTGAGCTCGTAGCTGCTCGAGCAGCGTTTGATCTGCGTCCTGGACATCTTCCTCAGACAAAGCTTCGCCGGCATGGCTGATCTCCGCAGCAACATTTCCCCGCAGAACAGCATCCTCGTAGCCCCCGTCGCTGTCGTAGGCATCTGGCACATCACGCATTCTGTCATGTTCACGGCGCTGAGCTTCTGTCATCGCTGAGAGGCTGTTAGGGCAGACAAAAATATGCAGGTGGGTTCCGAACGAACCTGCTCGGCGCTCAGCCTCCTTGCGCTCCTCCTCGTCCTTGAGTATGCGTACTTCTGCCTGGGAGAGCTTTAAGCGCCTCTTGGTCAAGCGGCCGGCCGGGTTCCGGGAGGCGCCGCTGAGTTGTACATGCGCAGAGGACGAGGTAGCGGTCTTGAGGTTGTTTTGACGACGCGCCCGAGAAAGCGTCGGGGCCATCGTCGCGTCCGCACGTCTTTGCTTGGATCAGACGCGTCGATCACGAGCAGTGTGACTGGTCGTGACAATCAACCAAATAACCCCCCACGAACCATCGTCGCGCCTCTTCCTGCGCCTCTTCCTCTACTCTACCAGCGAGGTAAGCCACGCGCTTTCTTCGTGTCATTTGGCACATTTCCGGTGCCTTGCCGCTCTTGAACTCATACCTGGGATCTCTGCGGCGAGGTCTCCTGGAAATGTGCCAAAAACCACGGTGCCACCACCTCACTGACGCGTTTTCTGTCCAGGATCTCACGATGCTCTGGATCCCGCAACCGCGGCAGGTACGTCCCGCCTCCAAATCTTCTTCTCCTACTCTAATGACGCCGCAGACGCGCAGCGGAGCGTCATTTTTGCCGTTCACCCCCATTGCCCTCTGCAGCCCGGACTTCGACTTTGCAGCCCCCCTCGCTGAGTCCGTTGAGCGGGAGTGTGTGCACGGGGACGACCCGGACGAAGACCACGAGGACGAGGATGACGACGCAGACTCGCCGGCACCAGACCCTTTGAACGAGGTTGACGCCCTCTACCCACCCCCTCCGCTGCCACCGCCCGCAGACCCGTGGAACGAGGTGGATGATACGTATCCTCCACCGCGCGCTCACTCCCAACCACGCCGCACCGCCCTCGACGACATGCGCGAGGGCAAGAAGCCGCTCACGCGTAGCCACCGCAATCGCAAAGAAAAGCGCGCGCAGAAGAAGCTCGAGGAGGGGCACGTACCGCGCCGCTCCACCTTTGGTAAACACGTACGTGCTGCACTTGTCCAGCCCCTCAAGGCCGCCATTGACGCCAGCACCCTCCCCGCCGCCCACGGCGGGTACGCCGCAAAGACCGCCGGCGCGAGCGAGGTCCGGGGCAGCAAGAGGCGTCGTACGCTGGATGAGCTCGTGCAGCTCGGGTTCCAGGTTGTAAAATGGAATGGCTTGTGAGTCCTGCTCCCCTACCTCGCCTCAAACAGCCGCCTCACGCCTCTCCAGCGATCCTCGGCCTCTTGTCGATGCGCACGGCCGCATCTTCGCCGTGCTTGTCGGTCAGCCCCGAGACGCCGCGTGGGCGGCCGCCGTCAACCAGGCGTACCACGACATTACCGCCGAGGGCGCCGCAGCCACCTTCTCGCGCGACATGCGGAACCACCGACGTGGGCTCTTCGCCGCCCTCAATGTCGGGCTCTCGTATGGGAAGGGCCAGACCGCACCGTCGCGTCTCCTCAACCCCAAGTATGACGGGCTGCTCAACCGCCTCCTCAGCAACCCTGCGATCGAGCGAATGGCCAACTTTGCCAGCGGTGCGCTGCCTTTGCCCTCCCTCGCTGCCCCGCTTAATTTTTTGCCCCAGCTGCATTTCAACTCTGGGCGCCGCGCCTCTATAACTACTACCGGGACCACAACGAGGCGCTGTACAAGCACCTCCCCCACCTCCGCCGCAACTTCCCCCGCTCCGTCTTTTCGTGCGCCGCTTTCAATTTCGGCCCAAACGTTTGGACCTTCCGGCACCGCGATGTCCTCAACGTCCCCTTCGGTTGGTGCGCCATCCAAGCCGCGGGGCCCTTCGACGCGACGCAAGGCGGCCACCTTGTGCTCTGGGACGTCAAACTCGTGGTTGAGTTCCCACACGGCGCGCTCATATTGGTGCCGTCTGCGACCATCGCACACTCAAACGTCCCCGTCCAGGCGGGCGACGCTCGGATTTCCTTCACACAGTTCACCGCAGGCGGGCTCATCCGCTACGTGGACAATGGGTTTCGCACCGACCGGCGGCTCGAGGAGGATGATCCATGCGAGTTCAAGCGGCTTGCAGAGCTCAAGCACTCGCGCTGGCTGATGGGGCTTGGGCTGCTTAGTACCTTAGATGAACTTTTAGGAGACTCCCCTGCAGAATAATATTTATTTTTGACCCTCTCTTTTCCGCGCGAATCTTGTAAGACCCCGTGAAGTTGTCGCGAACTCACTGAATACTATCGCGAACACATTGTGATCACGAACTCCCTTTCATCGCGAAGTCCACCACAATCCTGTGTGCCGCCCGGCCTCAAATTTTGGGAGCATGGTGTCTGCCATATTTCAGGCAACTTTGGTTTTTACGATCAATAAATCTCTTGCCTCATAGTCTCTCTTGCAATAAATGGTGTGAGTATTTTTACTATGGCTCTTCTCAATCTTCGCTGTCTGCCCAAATTTTTCAGGGAATTTGAATCAAGAAGGAGAGCCCCGACGAATTGATTCAATTTGTGGGGGTGTCGCGAACTGACCGCCGAGTACACAATTTCGTGATGATCATATATCTCTAACGGCCCTTGCTCTCTCGCCGCCACCTTCTGCACTCAGCCAAATGGTTTATGGCGAATATTTTTCTTAAGTATTCCCTACATCCGCAGGGTCCTTCTGATTTTTTTGGGGGAGTTTGAATGGCCAGCGAGACACTCAAAGAATTAATTGGTTCTATTCTCAGATCGCGAACTCACCGCTGATGTACTGATCATCGACTCTCTTCCTCTTTTACTACCTACCACCTTGGTGCAGCGCCATGGCCCGCGGGCGCAAACCCCTAGACGCAGATCAGAAACGCGAGCGCCGTAAGGCCTCATTAGCAAAGTATGCCGAGAAGTAAGTACCACATTCTTCTCATGCTTCTCTTTCTCATGTCATCCAGGAATCAAGGCCGTCTACGGGACACTGCGCGCCTACGGATGCAGCGGTGCGGAGATCCTGTCCCACGCTGCCTTACCCATCTCACCTGTCTTTCACAGGAATCGTGCGGCCCTGGCCGACGCAGATGATGCGACCGTCCACCATCGCAAAAAATTGGCCTTGGAGGCCGCAGCAAGATACCGCGAGAGGTACACCAGTTACATATTTCTTTGCAATTCAACTGACTTAATTCTTTTACAGGAACCGTGAGGTCATTCGCGCTGCAGACACAGTGCGCAGAGCCCGGTGCGTATCCAAATTGTGGTCATGTAAAGTTCAGCTCAGATATAACCCCAGGCAGTACATCGAAAAGGAAGGCCTAGAGGCCTTCGACGAGAAGAGTTCGCGCAAGTACCTCACTAAGACCCAGCGGCGCAATGAAGGACGCCCAGCACTTCCCCGCCCGCTCAAGCCCATGCCACACAAGGCTGCGAAACCAAGCAAGAACAGGCCGCACGAAAGCAGTTCTGAAGACGATGGTGACAGCAAGGCGCGCTGCCGCAGCCCACCCGCTGTGTTCCCTGGGCGCACCTTGCTTCGTGAGCGTGCGCTGCCTCCATGTCCCGCTGGGTGCGATGATGCGGGGTGTGAAGGCTGCGCATGTCTCTGCGAGTTCTCCTCGGATTGGCTGGCGCATGAACACTACCGTACCGATGCGTGGAGGGCTGCTGGCTGTCCGTAGTTTTTTTCTCTCTACAGTATGCTCTTGAATGAATAAAATTTGAATTTTCATTGAATTTCTGACTGATTTTCGACGTGTGTGACTTCAAATGTAACACTGTTACCTGCGCCTCTCTTTCTTATCATTCCCCATGCTTGCTGCAGCTCACTTGGCGCAGTTACGCGTCGCGCTGCCCGCTACGCGCCTCCTTTGCACTCCAACCTACTACCCCGATACCGGCCACGAGGACAAGATAGCACACAGCACCAACCCCGAGGGATGGTTTTATGGGGTACTGCACGGCCATGTCGTCGGTGTCATGAGCTCGGAGTGCGGGTTTTTTTTATTCATCCTACTTCTCTGGCTAATTGACGACACAGAAAATCTCTCCATAAAATCCTCGCACACAACGGCGATCCGCACGCGCCCTTTGTCAAGGCCCCGACATGGCTCCGCCTGCTTGATCTGTGGAACCATGAGTGCACAGAATACCACCAGCACGAGCACGACGAGGGACAGCTCGCCGGGCCGCCAGTGCCCTCATCTCCTGCATCTGCGACACCGCCGCCACCTTCGCCCTCGCCACCTCTGCTGTCGAGGACACCTATTTCACCGGATGAGCATGCGAGGATAATCGCGGCCCACCATGCTGCACGCGCCGCCGAGCTCGAGCGCCACGCTCTTAACATCGAAGAAGGCATGCGTATCTCCGCGCTCGAGAGCGAGTTGCGCGCCTCCCAAATGCGCGCCAGCAAGCTCGAGCGCGAGTCGCGCCAGGGCCCACTCGCGGCACTCCCAGCTCCATCACTGGAAGACCCTGTCGAAGGACTGGGGCAAAACTCGCGGCGTCATGCGGCTGCCCGGGCTGCGCGGAAGGACAGGCAGAAGGGCCGCGTGAATGTACGTCGTGCCAACTCCCGCAACCGTCTCCTCCACGACATCTCGCAGGAGTTCCCGCGCAATATGCTGGGCCCGGTTGACCTCGCTCGGGAAGCCGACAACCGAGAGCACCGCGCAGGGCCCGCGCTCCAGCTTGGGCCCATCCCCGCCTTCCACGCGATGGCTCACAATCGTAGCAGTCAGCTCGTAGCCATGCAGGCTGTATGCCACGAGGGTGTGGCGATGTCCGAGGATGAAGACGACAGCCCGCCCAACCTCGAGCCTGCTGCACCCACTGCGCGCCTGTCGCCCGTGGTGATCTCGGACGATGAAGATGAGGTAGGCGCGGCTGCCACTTGTGAGGCCGCTACCTCCTGCATTATCTCGGGCGCAGAGGACGAGGAGCCCGCCGATTCCGCGGTTGTGTATGCGGTCAGCGGGCTTGGTCGCATGTTTCACGACCGGTAAGTTCCCCAGAGCCCTTGTGTGAACTGCATACTAACTTTATGTATTTTTTTTGTAGTGCAGGTGCGCTCGATGCATTGACGCAGAACCCCACGGCCAAGGTGTTCCGCGCTCTCGAAGCCGAGGTCGCGGAGCAGGAGGCGATGCGCAGGGGGACTTGAGTGCGCCACTGTTTCAGGGCTTGAAACACGATCGCCCGGGCCCTTTTTTATTTCTTATTATACTCTTGATATATACATTTTGTCTCGTGCAAAGTAGTTTAAGATGTCCTGGTGGACAGGAAAATAAAAGAGGTTTTTCTTTGTATGTCAAACATTAAGGAGTGAGTGGTACTAAAAAAGCGGCTCACACGACTTCATGCATGGAAAGAAGAAAGAAAGAAAAGACATAAGGAAACCGTTCATGAGGGTCGATCCAAAAACCCAGTGATTGAAGGGTTGACAAAGCATGCTGCATTTATTCCTATATGTAGCTTTCGTGTCATCAACCCCTCAACCACCAGGTCTGGGGAAGTTCAGTTATATATAGAGTGCAGTTGTCGCACGGTCTCTTTTCAAGTAAGTAAGTTTGTTGATAAGTATATGGTGGGAATTGATTCTTACGTTAACCTACCTTGCTTCCTGCCACCAATGTCCTCGCGCCGCCCATCCGCTCCCTCCACCCATGCCAACCGCAACCCGGGCAGAGCCCTACAGGCCGTCCGCACACGCAACACCCTCTCTGCGGCAACCAAGGCATCTAAAGCCCTGACGAGGGCAGACAACAAGCGCCGCCAAATGCTGCTCGAGGATGATGTCGACACGTACTTCATCTATCGTGCCTCCGAGGTTACGCGACTTGCAGTAAAGCATTCTGTCAAGGAGGAAGTCGTGCGCAAGCTCCTCTGCAACGTCAGTCAATTCAAGGCAAGGTGGCGCCCAAATCTCCGCAACGCGATTGTGCACGACTTAGCCGTCAAGGCGCGGGAAGGTACGTGTTTCTTTAGTGCCCTTGCAGTGACTTACAAAGTGCATGCAGCTGGGGACCGCAAGGCACTCAACGACCTTCAAGAGGACCTCGCTGACGCAGTTGAAGATGGCGAGCTCACTGCCGACGCGTCGCTTATGGATGAGGCGGAGAAAAAACGCCTCATCGACCAGCTGGTCGAATATAGGAACACGCAGAGGCGCGGGATGCGCGCAACGAATAAATCTGCCGCAATGGATGGGCTGCAGACCGCAAACGGCATTCGCGATGCGGTGAGGGACTCGAAGCATCCGTGATGCCTTTTTCTAATGCCCCCACAGTTGTTGGACTTGTTCGAGCGCACGGGCATCCGCGGATTCGCGTTCCTCTCGCGTGGGAACCCCGACGATGCAGCCCTCCCCCACTGCATTGATTCGGACGACGCCCTTGAGTTTTTCCCCCAAATTCTCGACATGCCGTATGTCGATATTTTGCGCGGGTTTGAGCGCTTCTCATGCACCCTGGACAATGGTGAGTGATGATCTCTTAACGTGCGGTCGATTTAGCTGACTGATGGCGACGCGCAGGCACCAAGGAGAGCAACGATGTTGGCAGTGTCCGCAAGCAGATTGTCGCGTTAGTGCTGGCCGGCCTTCGTACGTCGGACTTGATTTCAGCAGGATTCTATGCTCACAGTATACAGGGACAACCTCAAAGGACAAGACCGCGAGCATGAGCTACGATAACTATGACTACGACATACGCGAGCTCAAGAAAGTTGAGCTCCGGGGCTGGCCGGTAGATATTGAGTTGCAGCGCCCCTCCAAGCTGTGCGCTGAGGACGCGCGCACCATCCGAGATGGCCTCAGGGATGGCTCGATCGTCTGGCATCGGATGACGAGCAAGGAGCACGCTGAGCTGGTCAAGAAGCACGCCGCACAGCGGCGTCGCACCGGCGAGCCCATCAAGAAGCGCGGCCCGCGCTCTGACAAAAATACAAAGCGCGGCCTGCAGAAGGGGAAGGCGGCAGCGAAGGCGAAGGCGGTGGTGAGGGACGAGGGCAGCGACGACAGCGAGGAGGAAAACGAGGACGAGAGTGAGGATGAGAGCGGCAAGGGCAGCGACGACAACGAGGAGGCCCCCATCGCATCGACCCTTCGTCGCGCGCGCGCTTCTGCGGCACCTGCTGCCTCCTCTGCACTCGCCGCCACCGCCGCCGCCACGGTTGCCTCTGCCCCCGCGCAGCACCTCTTCAATCCCACCAGCCCCGACCCCTCCGCCTTCGACTTCTCCAGCTTCGATAACATCGACTTCACACGGATGCCCACCCTCAATCTCGACAATTATGCCTTCGGCAACATGGGCGTCGCTGCCACCGAGGAGCCCGCCTTCCCCCCCGGGTCTTTGGCAGCGCACCGGATCCCTCTCCCAGCCCCGGCCCCAACGCCTCCAGCAACAACATGTTCGGCAGCTCCGCCACCGACCCCCTCGACTCCGACCTCAGCCCCGCAGTGGTGCCTGCCATGACCTCCGAGCCCGGCCCCGTCGCTGCCACACGCGCTGTCCATCTCGGCGCCTCGAGCGCCTCTGCATCCGTGTTCGTAGCAAGCACGAATGGCACCGCCACAAAGAGCAAGCGCAAGAGCGCAGAGGCCCCAGCTGGCAGCACGACAAAGAAGGCGCGCACGTCCGCCCATGCAGACTCTGACTCTGCGCCACCCAAGGTGCGCAAAGAGCGCAGCGATAAGGGCCAGCCGCGCAAGCACATCGACGAGAACGCGCCGCCGCACGAGCGCAAGGTGCGCAGCGACAAAGGGGTGCCGCGCAAGAAGAAGGATGCGTAGTTTGGCTGCGAGGTGTATTAGGAGCGGCGGGAGGGCCTAAAGGGTCGCGCGCGTCGCCTTCTTTTGTTCTATACATGTACTATGCAATCTCTCCATGCCGCACCGTCGATTTGTACGCCCCATAGCCTTTATATATGTTTTTTCTTGGACTTGGGACCGAAATAGGGACTTAGAACCAACAAAAGGTCGTACCGAGGATCTTGCGGTTAATAATGTATCGAACATTGAAGTAAAATGTGCTGAGGGACCCTTCGGGAGCCTCTCCTATTTTTCTTGTGATTTTAGAGCTATTATTGCGGCCGTGCAGGTCGACTTACGGTGTGGCGGCGGCGAGATTGATGGGAATGATGGCGCGTGATGGCGCGCGGGCGATGCCAAGGGCGGAGATAACAGCTTATCTATTCTTTATCTAGATCTACTGATAACAGCCGCTATCTACCGCTATTTACTTACCTCTAAGAAATAAAGTGCTATTTAACGCTCTCTAAGAGCTATTATAAGAGAGATTTAGCGGGGGCACGCTGAATTTAATTAAAGGAGCCTAGTTAGAGGGGGAGACACAATATATCTCCCCCTCTAACTAGTGGTGTTAGTTGGGCATGTTAGGTGGTTCGAGTTGGCAGAAGGGAAGAAAGATCCGCGCATGATTGATGGTCACGGTCGCGGTCACGAAGGGGTAGTATAGGGTATAGTCGCGGACAAACAAACATGACAATCCGTTTTCCGGCTGAACCGCTGAATCTCGAGGAAATCTGACCTCGGAATCAGACTCAGCGTGAGAAAAGGCGATTTTTGAGTCCCCTTTGAAAATTTTCCTACGAGGGATAAGGAACGGCCAATATTTTGGATGGCTTCAACGCAAATTGTGACTGGTCGGGAGGCACCGGGCTGCGAGGGGTGGTTAAAAGCTGATCCTGATCACCATTCAACAGTGTTAAGATGTTAAATCTCTTCCAAGTTATTGATCCAACGTTGGTTGAACTTCGGTTGAACTTTTTTTTGAACTGTCCGGTCACATGCCTGATCACATGCACATTAGTCATCGTGATGTGGTCAATTTATTTCACCACAACGGCTCGTTGAATTATTGCACATTAATTGGCACCATGAAGTACTCATTAAAAGCAGTCGATTGCATATTTTTGCGTGATTTTTGCGTGAAATCTGGGGGGTACGGCCAAAATAGAGAGCTTGCGCAAAAGCCGCACGAGCCGCACGCGGCTTTTGTGCATTGCGCAAAGCCGCGGGTCTTTCTTTGCTGTTTTTAATTCTTGTCTTGCTAAATACCATTCAATGCCCCTTAAATCCCATATTCCACTCTTGAGAGTGCTATTTGTTGGATGTGCAACTGTGGGGGGCCGCATTTATCACGCATCACAAAGGCATCACTCGAGCTCCACTTTCTTTTCCCACACTCTCATGTCTGCACGCAGCAGAGGCAATGCCGAGGATGTTCCCTCTCCCCACAGCACCTCTCCTTCGCCTCAGGTAAGCTTACATTGATTGACACCTCTTACATTTCAAATTTGCCGTGCGGCTTTACGCAATGCAAAAATGCCGCATGCGGCTCGTGCGGCTTTTGCGCAAGCTCTCTAATTTTGGACTCCCCAACTCACTAAATGGCCATTTGTGGGCGATTGGCTCGTGTAAGAAGTCGAAATTGGGTAACGTTCGACTTCTTGATGAGATCTCTTCATTCCGATGGTCCGGGGGTCATAAATGAGGTTGATTTTTTTTGTCATCTTTGCTTGTCCGCGACTGTACCATATACGCATCACGGCTGATGCGCCAAACACTTGCCAAACACTCGCCCGCATTCACCCTGTCCCTCAACGTCTTTCTCACGAACTCCCTGGACGAGGCGCTTTCAGATGAAGTCCCAGAGATTATGCCACCACGTCTTCAGCCCTCAGCGCGCTTCGAGCTCCGAGTCAGCTGCCTTCCAGTCGTAGTCCTCAGTCGTCACTGGCATCGAGCTCAGGCTTTCGAGCAGCAGTGTGCAGGCTGCAGCACTTGCCTCTGCGGGGCATTCCACCAGCCTCCTGCAGCTCTTCCTGGGCACGCAAAGCTCAAACACCACACGCTCGAGCTCTCACTGCGGCGTTCCAACTCTTCGGCAGGAGCAGTGGATGTATGCGCTCCAATTCCGAGTTCTTCCTCCCTCTCCGTCTTCCATCACTGCGTCTCTCCTTTTTTGATGTGGACTTCGTTCGCTTGTCGCTGCCTTCCGAGCTCATATGTGCGTGCTAAATCTGCTCTCCTGCTCTCCTTTCATATCTGAATCCTCCTCTCCGGGAGTCCTCTGCTCTCTACGGTTTCATTTGCTTTCATCGCAACTCTCTCGCTGCAAACATCCATCTCCTTTGGGCAGATTTTTGCTCCGAGTCCCCGCTCCTTTCATTTTCCTCAGCTTGTGCGCCTCTTCCGATCTCGTTCCCATTCCGACTCGGGCCTGTGGATTCCTTGTACGAGTCCATCGACTCGATTCTACTAGGTACTGTCCGATTCCTTCCGCCCCACCTTTTCTTATTCAATGTCATTGCGGGTCGACGCCGGCCATCTCCGAGTCAGACTCTCACTTCTGCTCTGCCTTCCTGCGCGCCCCGCGCATTAATATTCGTCGTGGCTTCCGCCCGCTTTTTTTCTTCTTTGATTTCATCTCGAACTCGAGTCGAACCTCTACGAGCGCCAACCTTGTTTATTTCCTACACCTGCTTATTTCCTTTCCCTCTCAGTCTCCCTAGATCCGCTGTCGCTCTCCTTCCGCCATATTTTGCTATTTTCTCTTGCTCTCATGCCTTCACTGACTCCACCTTGTTCAGGTTCCGGTTTCATTGGATTTACTTCACCCAATGTCCCAAGTTCCCATTCACGGATCGCCGTGCCGACTCGACTTGAAACTCGACATTAACCTCGGTGTCGGTCCCAGACCATGATATATGCGCGTTGAGATCCCGATGTCATTCTGAATCCTCTCACGTCCCTGCTCAAGTGAGGGCCTTCTTGATTCAACGACTGGCTCACGATAGATATCTCGCCCACGGCGAGATGAAAACCAGCGGTCATTTCGATAAAGCCGTCGCCAGAGGTCCGTGATCGTCTTGGCACATTGCCTCGCCCAAATCAGGCGATGCTGGCTCTCCGCTCTTCCTTTCTCCGTCCATCTCGTCTTTGTCCCGTCCGCCATGCCCCCGCTCACCCTCGACGCCGTCAACCCGCAGCTGCTCGAGGTCCAGTACGCAGTCCGCGGCGAGCTCGCCATCAAGGCCGAGCTCTATCGCGACCAGATCAAAAATGGCGACCCCCTTCCCTTCGACAAGGTCATCTCCTCCAACATCGGCAACCCGCAGCAGAAGGGGCTCGACCAGCCCGCAATAACCTTTACACGGCAGGTGTGGCATGCTCCTCAAGTTCTCGCTGGATGAATATTAATACTGCTTGCAGGTAGCCGCACTCTCAGAGTGGCCCGCGCTCGCCGACCTCGCGCCGGGCGTCTTCCCGCCGGACGTCGTCGCCCGCGCAAAGGAGTTGTACGAGGAGATCGGGTCCATCGGGGCGTACTCCCACAGCGAGGGCGTCCCGCTCATCCGCCAGAGTGTGGCCAACTTTATTTCGGGTGAGTGGTGTTTCTAGAATGCATGTTCGGCCGATGCATGGGCGGGCGTATTGGCCCAGAGCGAGGCACTCGCAGCCGGGGCGCCCCCAGACACACGTGTCTGGTTTCGGGACCCGCTATATGCGCTCTAACTTCGCGCTCCGGGTTGCATAATGTGCGTGGCGTGATGGATACGCAACCAAGGCGCGTTATTGCGCGAACCCGATTTCGATTGGAGCAGGACGACCGTGGTGGATGCTCGTGCCAGAGGCGTACGTGCCCTTCGCGCACGACTGTGCCCTGCCTGCCCTTCTCGCGCTCCCACCTCTCTGTCACGTCGACGCTCTTCACAGCGTTCTTCCCCCCAATTCCTCATCCACCCCGCTAACGCCTCCCTAGAACGCGACGGTTTCCCCGCCTCCCCCGACGACATCTTCCTCACCGCCGGCGCCTCCGCGGGTGTCTCGCTCCTCATCAACATGCTCATCTCCTCCCCATCGTGCGGCATCTTCATACCGATCCCGCAGTACCCACTCTACACCGCCGCGCTCGCGCAGCACCACGGGCGCGCGATCCCGTACCTCCTCGATGAGTCCTCCGACTGGTCGACGTCCGTCGAGAGTATTGAGGCGGCGCTCGATGCGGCGCGCAAGGAGGGCACCGCACCCAAGGCGCTCGTCGTGATCCCGGGGAACCCCACCGGCGCGCTCCTCTCCGCCGCCACCATGGAGCAGCTAGTGAAGCTGTGTGAAGAGCATTCCCTCGTGCTCCTCGCGGACGAGGTCTACCAGAACAACCTGCACGACGCCGCCGCGCACCCGTTCACCTCCTTCAAGAAGGTCGTGGCGCAGCTGCAATCGCCCGTGCCCCTGGTGAGCTTCCACTCCATCTCGAAGGGCGTGTCGGGCGAGTGCGGGCGGCGCGGCGGGTACTTTGAGCTCACGAATGTCTCGTCCGACGTGCGCGCGCTGGTGTACAAACTCGTGACCGTGTCCCTCTGGCCGCCGCTCTCGGGGCAGATCGGGGTGGACAGCATGGTGCGCCCGCCGCGCCCCGGCGACGCGTCGTACCCCCTCTGGAAGCAGGAGACGGACACGATCCACGCGGTGCTGCGTGAGCGCACGCACTTCATGGCCGCGCGGCTGAACGCGCTCCCAGGCATGTCGTGCATGCAGTCCCCCGGCGCGCTCTACCTGTTCCCGAAGATCGAGATACCGCCAAGGCGGTGGAGGAGGCTCGGAAGGCGGGGAAGGAGCCCGACGCGTTCTATGCGCTTGCGCTGCTCGATGAAACAGGGATCTGTGTCATGCCCGGGAGCGGGTTCGGGCAGCGCGAGGGCGAGTGGCATTATCGGCTGACGTGTCTGTGTCCGGGTGTGGAGGACTACGTGGGCAAGCTGGAAAGATTCCACTTGGCGTTCGTGGAGAAGTACGCATAGCCTGAATGGACATATCCAAAACGGACTGCATAGAATCTAGCTATAGAAGAGTAGACTCTCAGTACTTACCTACTTAGACTCGGTAGCTTTGCTTTGCTTTGCATTTTGGAATTAAAACAAAATCTCTCTTCGTACTTACGGATGTCTAGAAAAGAAAGAGGAAAGCCTTGCCTTGCCTTGTCTTTTCTTTTCTGGCCGTGCGAATCGTTATTTCTTGGTTACACGAGTCGTTCAAGTTGGACCGCTCTAGTCGAGGCTGGGCTGATTATACCCGGGAGGCGATGTACTACCCGAAGAAAGATCATCTGGTCTTCTGGGGATTATCCATCAGTCGATACCTGGCGTTTGTAACTTCCAGTGGCGCCGTGTCATTCTTGGTGTCATTTCTGGTGTCCGTTGGTCACATGGGTGGAATCTCAGGCGATATTACGCTCCGGGTTGGCTCCGGGTCACCTTTCATTTTGACTGCTGGGAAGCGCTCGGAGAGAAGAGTGGGTGTGCCTCCGGCGTTAATCTGTGGGCGGGTGATCTGGTCCACTTGCGATTTCGTTTTTCTTTATTTCATTCAGCGCTGCCCTGTTCAGAATTTTATATGCGGGCGTTGGCTTTCTCAGGGCACTAGACGTTGCAGCGGTTTCAAGTTGATCATTCCGATAGTTCGAAGTTGGACTTCGAGGCTTCACATGGGATCTCGTCTTTCAAAATATGGGAGCAAAACAAATCTATATATTCAGCTACAAGTTCAACGCATCGATCAGCTCCTCTTTTCTACACGTAGCATGGTCTCCTTGAGTGTCTCCGGCACGAAGCCGAACTTATCGTTGTCCAACGGCCCCGGGACCGTGACCTTGCCTGCGGGCGCAATCGTTCTGCCCGCTCAAATGAGCTCGAGGTCATCTCCGCGCTGGCGCGCCTGTTCCTGCTGCTTTGCGGCTTCATTCGGGTCTATGAACCTCACTTTGTATTTCCCACCCTGGACTTCCTCAAGCAGGGCGATGAGCTGCGCCCAAGTCATGTGGTCTCCCCGGACGCGGATTTCCCGACGGGACTGGCCCGCCGGGAAGGGAAGGAGGATCGAATCAACTGTGTAGCGGAGAATGCTGGCGCCCCAATACCGTCAGTTGTAATTAATTTTTTGAAGGATGGACGTACTCCTTGAGGGCCGTAACAGACATCTCCGCGTCCGGGTACCCGTACGCTTCAACCGTGCGCTTCGCTGCATCGACGCCAGAAAATGGCCCGTACGACCACTCGGAGCACGCGCCGACAAGCATGAGCGTGTAGCGGAAGTCGGGGTGCGCCTTTGCCGCCGCGGCGAGGTGGTCCCGGGTGACAATCTTGTCGCGGAAGAATCGACACTGCCAGACACCGTCCTGGGTGATGTCTGTCCCGAACTCGGATGGGTAGAAGTGGCGCACACCGCCGGCGAGCGCCGCATCGATCATCGCAGGCTGGAGGCGCATCAAGGCGCTTCCCACGAGGGAGAGCACAACGTCGAAGCCTGCGTGGGTGGTTACTACTTACAATTTTGTTAGAGCGGGGCTCGTCATACCGGCATAGGACTTGAAATCGAGGTACGAGCCAAGAACGACCTCGATCCCGTTTTCTTGTGCGTCGGTAAATTTGTGTGCCTTGGCTGGGTCGGACAGAATCGCGACGCGCGTAAGCGGGACTCTTGTCGCTGAAATTCTTCGACCAGGGGACGACCAAGGGAGCCGCCAGCGCCGATGATGAGGATGGAGAGTGCCATGAGTGGTTCGAATTTAAATCGCGGAGAGATCAGCAAATATTCGCGAGGGGGCTTTCAACACTGGGTGAGCTTGGAAAATGAGTTGAGTATGGATGATCTTTTATAAGCCAGGGGGATTATTTTTTCTTGGTTAGTCAACGGACCAACTGGAGTACATTACTATGTTGAATGATCCCGGGAATGTAACGGAAATAACCTCTAGGTACACAACCTCGAAAAACAAACTCAAGACCGCGCGATACAGCGCGACGCCGGTTATCGGGCTCACCGATTGCGTAGTAACGTGCAAAACAGAAACACCTTCTGTGCGGCCGCTCCCATTGCCAGCCCGGGATTTCCAACCACTCATTCTCCCCGTATCCCAGTACGTTTGAAATAGTGCTGGCCAAAAATACGATATATTTTGGATATATCCAAATAATATGAATACGATACGGCCTCAGTGGGGTACGCTGAATATGGATATGGCGGCAAAATCGAACACTAGATATCTAAATACGCCGGGCCCACATCGTATCATATTCTTCGTATCGTATCACCGCACGGGTTTTACCACCGGCACACCTCGGAATTATTCGGAGCTCAAATCCACCGCATCCAAGTTCTTGATGGGCCCGAAACGGCAGCTGCTCGGACATTGAACATTTTAGGTTCAATCAAAAGTTGTGATCTCGATGTGGGGACTCACTGACCACCGGTTTGCCCACTTCTCTGATTCCATCCAACATCTGGATGTCGATTTCACCTGAGAAGGACCATTTTCAACATTTAGAACATCGTTGGGCCCATTTTATAGCGTCTTTTATTCCAGGTCCAGAATATATCCAAAATATATTCATATTCACCTCCAAGATATGAATAAGATATGATACAAATACGATACGGCTCGCGGGGCTCGACATAATATTCAAATGGCGTATCGTATTCATATTTGGCCAGCACTAGAACTTTGAAAACCTCAGCGTTGGCCGTGAATTGTGACCCGCACATCCCGGCATCCTGAGAAAGGTTAGCAGTTACCGCGCTGCATAGGACAATTGAAAGGGTCCGTGATGGGCTCGCCAATTGGTATGGACGTGGATTCTCATTTTTGTGAGTTGGCAAGTGAGACTTCTCTTGTCAATAAGCTGAGCGGTCGTGCGTGAAGAACGATTGAAGAGACGATTGCGATGCTGTTGGGAGCATATCGGGAGATACGCACTGATTCGCGCATCTCTCGATTGGGGTGCACGCCACTGACGAGAGCGAAGGGAGCGTGGTTGCGAATGGAACGGTAGCAAAAGGAGCGGGAGCGGGATCGAAGACATTGGGAGCAAGATGCCATTGACAATGAGCGGGAGTGGAATCAACAGGAGCGGGATTGAAGGCGTTCAGAGCGGGCAGAGCGAGACTTATGGCGAAAAGGAGACACAGGCGACACATGGACTTTTCATCTTATTCTTTGCCTGAAAGTATTCTTGCGGTTGCCGTGGGATACAAAGTAAGCAGTGGTTGCCAGTTGATGTGGAGACGTCCAATGCCAGCCACAGAAGGGAATTCTTGCTCCACGGGGGAAATGAACGCTTTGCCTGCCAGCCTCCGAGTGCCGTGTTAGTTAGCAACAGAGGCAAGGAGGGAGACAAGGCGCAGGAGCGAGGATGTAGTTGTATGAAAACGTGGATCGGCATCGATTGGTGCCGAGAAGAAGGTAGATTAGTCTCCAGATGATGCGGACGTAATGACAGCTGACACAGAAGCAAAGGCGTCAAATACTTCCTCTTTCTCTTAGCAGACCTTTGCTGTAGCTTGCTAGTAGTTTCTGCTCATCTGTGACCCAGAGTCTCAGCGCAGCACAGCACAGCGCTTGCGGGTTGCAATTGCTGATATCGCCAGACACCTCCGGACGTGCTTACTTAATTCGGTATTTCGTCCAGTCATTCTTCTAGGATCTTGGTTTCTAAAATTCTAGGACATTGGTTGTATAATGGGAGAACTCAGCAACAATTGGAATTGTAGAAAGGACAGGAAGGGGACTACTAGTATATATAGTAGTTGTGTACAGAAAACAAATCGGCCTTGGGAGATCAGTTAAACCTCCGTAAATTCGGTGCGGATTTTTGCGCGGGGTTCGTGGTGTGCTAAATGCGAAGCTCGTGTCTTTGAAGGATTCTTGGTGAGATATGAATGTGTTCCGAGCATTTCCTTCACAGGTTTTCTGGAGAGGTTGATGAGGCCCCCGGTCACTTGGGTCAAAAGCGGTCCGGGTTAGAGTAAATCAAGCCCCAAAAATGACCCCTACCCTGCTCCGCGATATAGAGTGAAACAAGCCTGGATGGGTCGAAGTCCGTCCGACATAGAGTAAATCGCGCGGAGCACGAGAATTTTTTTGAAGCAATGTGTACCGCAGGTGGCTTCTCGAAGATATTTGGCGCACTCGGGACTGACCGGCAACACCAATCTGGGGCACTATAAGGTGTTGGACGCACAGGGAAGATTGGGAATGGTGCCGCGGCGAAAATTGGACCTGGGCCGAGAAAAAAAATATGAATTTTCGCTCCCTCTTGGTCCGAAATAGAGTAAAACAGCTGCCCAAAGGCGGATTTCCTAGAGTAAAACAGCAAATTTTGGGAGCAGAAAGCGGACCGCAACGAAAGGTAGTGACCGGGGGCCTGGTTGATGTAGTGATGGACAGGATTGATCAGGATTGATGGCGTTCCGGCTTTGTTCGGATCTTCATGTTCAACTCCGAGGCACCTTGTACTTGCCTGGACTCGTCAATCCAAGCCTACCTGGGTGCTGGGAGTTGACTATTCGTGCCTGGATGTAGGAAGGCCATCGAAACTGGCGCATCGAACAGGACACGCGATTATCTTGACAGAAGGTGTCCATTACGTAGCCATCAGTTGGAGACTAATCAACCCCATCCTCATTGGTGCCATCAGGGCGATCACGTGCGTCGGAATTGGATTTGAAGTTCAAGTTCAAGTTGAACATTTCCACTTACGCAAAAGATAATTGCCTCAATTCGACGCTATGAGGAGACACCGAAATCAATTTTGGCTTCTTGTCGCAGTAGATTTCAGCAGGGAACCAGCCACAGACCATGTAACCGGAACTTTCCGGCTTAGCTATGCCAACGAGTTAGGCTCGATACTGGTGTTGGTGGGCGAAAATAAAAAAATAAAGATAATAAAGATACTAAAATATTGCACGCGGTTAGGGGATCTTTGGTCTTACTTGGCGAGAGCTTCCGCAGACCGTTCCGCTTGCACGCGGCAATCTCGATACTGAAAAAAAGCCCCAAGAATACTATTTCGGAGTGCTAGAAATTCCAGAAAAGTTGACACCTCTGTAAATAGCCTACATGCTTAACTGAATATACTCGGGATTTAAGGTGCCTCAACAGAGACACAGTCTATTGCGACGGATAGCGAGCGGAGTTCGAGGATACTGAGCGGAGTTCAAATTTCGCATCAGTCCGGCTTCCTCTTCCGAAAGTGACTTCAAAACTGCTTGGCCGCATCGAGCTGCGGGCGCACCAGCCATATTCGTTAATCCTTCCAACTATTATCATCAATATCTCCTTCTTTGCAACTACCAACTCAGCCCAAGATTTAACGGGGCCAGAGAACACACACTTGTAAGTTGTTTATTCATATCTGGTGCTCGCGCAGGCTCGCACACAGCACAATTCAAATCAGTTTAGCTATTGAGCTGATTCGACTGTGTGTCCATGTTATCCTATCGAGTCTCTGCCCATTTCTCTGTCTATTTTGAGATTTCTTCGAACTTTGATGCCTTTAAACTACCAACATCCCCAAGGCCCATGAGGTATTGGGAAAGGCCAATGATATATCCTCAGTTCTCACCCTAACTCCCAAGGTGAATGGGCTTTATTTGGGCCTCCTTCGAGACTTTGAAGCACCCGAGAAGCCCAAAAGATTATAGCACGACCTCACAGGTTCGAACTCGTGCACGCTTAGATGATGGCTGATGCATTCAAACTCCGCTCGCTATCCAGGGTCAGTATCGCCCACTGACATCAGTATCGAGCCACGATTATTAGTAGTGAATTACACAGTTACATAATTGACGACAGGGTCTTTATGATGCAGACGGGAGTCCCAAGAAATTCCCGGTGTTTTCGTTCACCCTTGTACCATGGTGGATGTCAATGCCATTTGTTTGATGTACGGCCGCTACCTGGATGTCATGATCTTTATGAAGTTTCATACTACTTATCTGAGAAATGAAGTCCTGATCCGTTCGGAGCGTCTCTAACTGTTACCTGGGTTCTATACACTAGACAGGATGTGCACGAGCCGCATGCGGCTTTCCTGTTTATTTTGAGTCAAGCACCACCATTGCACCTCCGAGCTTCTATTTGATGCCTGACACACTTAAATCTTCAATAGTGTGGAAAAACTTCTGCCAACAGAGCTCGCGAAACCCGTTTTTTTAACAGCATCGTTCAAGCCGCTGAATTGTAGGCTGCTATAACACACCGTTGGTGCTCAGCCCGGACAGTCTCAGGATATAACCATCTACTATACACTTGTTTTACATGTATTCTCTTGAGATGTATGTTGTTGAGGCCCAAATACTCTGTTCTCCCTGCGGCTTTGCACAATGACCAAAAGCCGCATGAAGCCGCATGCGGTCCATGCGGCTTTTGTGCATCCTGTCTACTGTTGTGGCGTGAAACTCGAGGACAAAAAACGAATTCACATTCAGGTAAAAATACATTGTTGATCCTTTATCCACATCAATCCTTCTTTAATGAACATTCGCTTTCAACAAACGCTGCATCGTCTCCTTGAGCGTCTCCGGCGTGAACCCAGACTTGTCGTTGTCCCATGGTTCTGTGACCCTCACCATCCCCGCTGGCACGATCGTCCTGCCCGCCCATGCGATCTCCTCTTCCTCAGATTATCTACCCGGGCTTGGAATACCCAGTCTAGTTTGAGAGGTCCGGTAACGGTCAATGGGTAGGGTGAAAGAGAAATCTCCTCCAACGAAGGAAAGGTGAGATTGAACGGCTTGGGTAGTTTCAACGTATCGAGGAGGTCGCGGAGGTTGAATACAGTCTCAACAAAGTCGAAGCCGGCGTAGTCCACAACGCTAATTTTTCTCCATCGAAGAGAGAAGGCCTTGAGAGAGTCAGACGTATGTATATGAGCTAGGTGGAAAATGATACTAATGATAGGCGGCACTCATGAAGCCATGTTTTGTTGCAACTTGTCAAAACACGCACTGAAAGTTGATTCTGCCTTGCCGCGCGATTTGACATTAAATATGCATCCTACATATGAGGAATCAATCGTGGGTATCGTGGCGGTTGGGCCATGGGCCCGTTCGATTTCGTGTTCGACATGAAGTGTGGCCGTGCTTGGCGCCACGTGCTCGCGGCTGGAGCTTGACGTGACACCAGTGACCAACGTGACACGCTGACTCTACCAGCACGCAAACGGTTCGTGAATCAGGGCTACGCAGAACCCTGATATTTAAATTCCTCCTTAGCACCTCATGGAGCTCCCCGCCACAGACACACCTTTCAAAGATTTGCTTCACACCAACGCAGTTCCTTCCGACACAGAATGTCAGCGCATTCACGAGCTACTGACCGGGCCACGCAAAGAGGTCGACAAAATCACCAGCGAGATCGAGCGTCTTCAGACCTTGATCAATGAACTCGCAGGAAAACGTGCCAACCTGATCGAGTTCATCGACGCACATCTCGCGTTAGTCTCGCCCGCTCGTAGACTGCCCGAGGATGTCGTGGCGGAGATATTCGCGGCAGCCCTTCCATCGGATAGGAACGCGGTTATGAGCGGTGACGAATCTCCCTTGTTGCTCTGCCACATATGCCGGGCATGGAGGAGATTAGCGCTTGCAACGCCTCGTCTGTGGGCAACGCTGCATATTGTGGCGCCCGGTACCCCCTCGGAACTGCTGGAAATCGACGAATGCATAAACGCCTGGCTGTCCAGATCGGGCTCTCTTCCCCTCTCGATTTCCATTGTCCGATGTCAGACAACAGCCTTTGAGTTTGATATCTCGAAGCTGGTCAAGACTCTCATGCGTTTCTCCAATCGCTGGAATCACCTTCATCTGCTACTTGCCTCTCATTCCTCTTTTGAGCCGCTTGCGACTCTATCTGCGGACGATGTTCCTTTGCTGCAGTCCGTGATCATCGATGGTTTCTCGCAGTGGCTCCCTCATGCCGATATCGATTCAGATATCATGTCCTTCATGAGCACCAATATCCTCCGTCTTTCCCTTCGGTCGGTTCATTCCCTTGATTTCCCCGTTCGGTGGGATCAACTACGCCATCTGGCCATTGGTAACCATCCGGAGCCGTATACGAGGCTTCAAGCCGCCAGCGCCGTCGAGGTGCTTGCAATTCTGCGACAGTGCCCTGACCTCGAGACATGCACTGTATCAATTGATGGTGCGCGAGATGCGGACCAACCACTTTGTCGAATGGAAAAATTATGGCAGCTCTGCGTTACGGGCCTGGGCTCCTCGCTTGAATTTTTCCGCGCATTGGTCCTCCCTAACTTACGGTCTCTGGAATATTACGCGCCCATCGATCATGACGAGGTGCCCTTGTCACTTACACCCATCCTGACCTCCACCAATCACATTGAGCGCCTCAGTCTCAGTGCATCTGTGCCCTCATCTGCTTTTGCCGAGATTCTCCGTCTCATACCCGGTCTCCAAGAATTAACGGTTCAGTCGGAACCCATCGCCACCCCTCCCGACTTCGATGACGATCTCGTCGCTGTGCTAACCCCAAGCACTTCGGATCCACGCAAGACCCTATGCCCCCATCTTCGGGTCTTGAATCTCCTCGATTTCTTTAACCCAACAGACCAGAGACTCCTTGAACTTATTCGGGCTCGGACGGGCACCCATCCTCAGCAGGTTGTCAATCTCGCAAGTATCCGTGCGATCTTCTTGCGTCCTATGGAGGTTGATATAATTCCCATGCTTCAGACTCTCATCGGAGATGGCCTGAAAGTATCACTTCGTTACGCTCCACCTCTTCCTTTGTATTCGCCTTCGGAATCCCGCTCCGCGGACGATGCAGACTGGACTCCTATCTCATCGCGATGGGGGGAACAATTCAGTGTCGAGTAATGCTCAAGCCCTTCTACTCTTGTATTTTGTACTACCAGTTCCTCATTTTCGTTGAACGGCCTCGGAAGGGAGTTAAGAATCAATTTGAAGTGTTCGGTGTGACTCGCACGTGGCCACGACTCTTCGAATCTGTCCCGAGCCGTTACCTTTATTTCTTCTGACTCTCGCACTATAGGCGCTGCATCATCCAAACTTCGTGCGACTCCCTTGCGCTGCTTCCCTGTTGCAAATTATCGAACTCTCTGCTCCTACGAGCAACCTACGAGTACTGCAATTGTCGAAGTTCTTCGTTCTTGCACGAGTTTCATCTATGAGCGCCGAAGAGGCCACTGCTATCTCTTCCGCCGATTGCCCAGATTCCGCTGCCCGCCGATGAAACCACCAGTGTGCGCTTTGTGCACTCTCAGCCAAGTGGCGACCGGACTTTCGGCGACGCTGGATCCACAGCACACGGCTGCACACGGTCGATTTGATCTTGGATCTTCTTGGATCATGAATCTGACTCGAATCTCAAGCTCTTGTGGCCACCCCGCCAACATATCGGGCTACAGATTCTGCCCAGTGTCGGCGCTTCGCCGCCTATCGCTGATGGATTGCGAGATTGTTAACCGGTGGCGTATGTCAGTATGATGTCGCACGCGGCTCAGCGCCGAGCGCTCAGCGGCCGCGCTCGATTGGTTGTCGAAGACGATTCGGACAAAGAACTTCCAGAAGACAAGACCAGACCACTTGATGACGCGCAGTGTAACGGTGCCAGTAGAGTCCTAGAAGAAGGGCTCATCGGACTGGTGCGTATAATCCCCAAAATTTGCCCTTGTTCCGAGTCTGACAGATAATAGTCATAGGATCCGAAGGGAATCACCAGGGATCGACCGTCGTCGACGCCACAGCAATGGACGATACAAGGAGTCGATAAGCGACTGAACTAGCCCATCCGAGTTGTCGCTGGAATAGCGCCGTACTCGTGTCAGCGATCGACGCAGAATGTAGAATGCGGGTAAGCTGTCTGATACGGAACGCAAAATCTCGTATGCTTTTAATTTCCGGTTGCAGGGATGCGTCACTAGATCCAGCTTAATTCGCGGAGGGTTTCTGAGCGGGCTACCGGCGTCGCGAGGGTATGAATAATTCACGCCGCGTGATGCCCGGGTAGCACCTACACTGGCGTCTGTCCTCTGCCGCGCGGGCTCATGTGGCTACAAAGCGCAGCGGCGGGAGAAATCCCTAGCTCCCCATGAGCGATTCAGTCATCGCCAATCATCTTGATTCGCGAACGTCTAGATTTTTTCTTCAGTTTTCACTGGGGAACGGCTGGTATTCAGTGGCTTTACAGAATGCCTAGCGTTCCCGCGTTCCCCAGCTCGAACCGAACCACGTTATCCCCGCCCGCTGGTATATTCCGCCACTCCGGACGCCCCTGGGCAGGGGATTCTCCCGCAGGCGAAATAAAAGTCGCAGAAAATCCGACTGGTTCTCCGCCAATCATGCTGATTCGCGAGCTCTTGAATGGTTAGCTTCATCGGCTCCATCGGTTCTCTGTCTAGGCTGGACGAGACGGACGGCGGACATAGTGCGTGAGCGTTCCTTGTTTTCCGCCGCACCATGCTCGAATTCTGATTAGTAAAGGCGTCCGGCGGCGATTTCGTCACCCGCAGCACGAGTCCGCCACTCGTCCCGTATGATTTAAATTTTACTCCGCACGACGCCCGCAATCGGCCGATGAGGTGCGCCTCATGTCTCGGTCTGCAGCAGCGGTTGGGCGATTGACGTGGGCATGCGGCGGGTGTGTGCTTAGGTCCAGCTTCAAGCAAGTTGAAATGTCCGGTGTTCCTTGCGTTCCCAAACAAATGAGCTTCAAACTCTCGCTCCGTCAATGCGATCTCCCTGCATATAGCTCCTGCCTAAGCTGCGACGGACACCAGTTCGAAGCGCGTAATACCCCGCCTCATGTCGCTCTTCTTTGTCTGACCGCCGAACACCTAGGAGTTAGTTAAGTTCGGCTCAGCAGTTATTTAAGATTTAACTAACACAATACGCATTAATCGTCTGCACGAGGAGAAAGGCATGTGGCACGCGCCTACAATGAATCCTGGCGCTTTTGTTCTGCGGGAAGCCGCGAGGCGACAAGCTCGGCATGAGCTGCACTTCTGGCATGATACGACTGGGCTTTTGTTCTGGGACCCAGACGGCGTGCGCTTCCTTCCACATGGATGTCATTGCCCGCGGGGCCCCAGTATCTTTCCGCACGGCGGAGGCTCTGACATTCCGCCGGCTGAAGCTGATCCCTTAATCCAGAACTTGTTTTCTATTTGGACGCAGCGAGACGACTCTGTTCTATGCCCCCACCTTTTCTAATTCCTGGATGCCAAGAAGTTTAAGCCGTGGCGCTCAGCGCGCTATTCGAAACCGATGCCTTGCGCTCTCCACGCGCCAGAATAAATGACTGGAAGCTCCGGGGCTCTCGAACGCGCCGGAACTTGGACCAGCTTTCATTCATCTACCTTCCTGCTAGTACCTGTATCAATTCCTCCCCAATTTCTAGAGGTCAACGACCCCGCTGCTCTATCCTTGCTCTCACCACGCGGTCCAGCCACCCATGCTTTCATTCGTACGTTCATCTCTTCTATGCAGTACCTGATTACACCTCGCAGATTGCTTCGCGCTGGCGGCTTCTCGCGCGGATCTATTCGCTCTGCCCAGCCCATCATAATTCATTCATTCCTTCGAGAACGCGATCATGATCGCGCTCCGCTAATGCCAGCATCGCTCGTATTCCGTATTCCCGCCCATCCATCCGTCCGTCCTTCCATTCCAGCTCCATGTTCTCCACGCCATTTTTCGTGGGGTCATTGACTTTTCTTTTTTGCGGGGGGCGTCCCCATCGGCCGTGCACCGCATGTACCGCGCTTATTTAGGCTCAAGCTCTGCCTGCCTCTCAAGCGTCCGAACGGCGAGGGCGAGGACGGTGCGGAGCCGCAATGTGAATGCCAGCGAGGGTATTGCGAGGGTGCGTGATTCCAATCCCAGTTCCATACATATACACTTGTTTTTTTTTTATACATAATCACACAACAACCCTTATGCGTTGAGCAACAAAACAAGCGCCACATCCTTGTTTGCTTTATTTAAATTTCAATTTCCAGTGATTAGCGCGCGCAGACCTTATCTTTGGCCTGTCTTGTAACTATGGTACTCATTATATTTGCTCACGTGTCATTCATTCACTGTCGTCCGCATTCTCTGCCCGGAGTTTTTCGTGGGACAAAAAGGGCGCCGCCCTTCACGTCACTAGATGAACTGTGCCGCCATCTAATCCCCTGAATCAATTATCATCAAGACTCTCTTTTTATCCTTTGTGAACCAGCCGGTCCAGTCCATATTCCTCCGCGGAACCAATTCCCGTCTTGCTCAAAGGAAAATAGGGGGTTTCGCCTGTACTGTCCTTGTACATGGCTATGTAGAGCTGTGCTGTACTGTGAGCCCCTCAGCTCTCTGGCTCCCTCCTTATTCTTTTACCTTGCTCCGTGTCGATCTCGCAATCCATTTACACCTGCGGAACCAATTCCAATCCCAATTCCGTTTCCCCCCGCAGATACGGGGTTCAACGGCCAGAACCAGTACAGTCATTATAACTATCCATCCCCTCAATGATGTTCTCTCACTCGCGCTCTTTCTTGTTCCTCGTGTTTGAGTTGGCCTGTATAGATCCGCGGAACCAATTAATTCGCATCCCATTTATTCGCGTTAACTTCACCGGTCCCGGCCCTGCACCATCGTTGTATTGTCTACCCAATCATTGTATCCACAATGCTGTTCTCTGACTCTTGTCCTTGTTCTACGCAGCGTCGATCTAATATATTTACACCCGCGGGACCAATTCCGATTACAAATCCTCTTGCCGTACTGTTCCTATTCCATTCACCGCCTCCACCGGGTTACATCCATCCCCTCCTCCTCTCACCGCCTCTATCCCTTGACATGACTCCCCAACGACCTTGTCCTGAGAATACAACGCTCTTAACGCCACAACCCCCTATCTAACGAATCTAATCGGGATCACCGATCGTCGATCCCTGCCCCAAATGGGAAAAATAGTTCAACCACGACGTCACAGTTTCAACCAAGCCCCTATCTGTTGTAAATGTTCCTGACCGGATTTTCTGAGTTGCCTACGCTAGGAAAGATGGGTTTGATTTATGGGGGGTAAGTATTTGTATGAGTGAATGAGTGAGTGAGGGAGGGAGTGAATGAGCGATTTCTGCGGACGCACGTTCGACATTGACATTCAGCACGGATCTACATACATTCTTTGTTTTGGCTAACCTGACTAAGAATATAAAAGACAGAAAGACAGAAGCCATGCGCTGCGGCGGTGAGATCCGGGCGTCTGCGCGGGACAACATCTGTCATTGAACTATATCAGTCCAAGTCTCTCAATCTATCCGGCTGCACCCGCGCGCTCAGCATCCGTCACCGGACCCTCGTCCCGGTGAAGGATCATTTGCTATTCGTCATTCATTGGCCTTAACTTGAACTTCGAAAGCACTCGCGTGTCTTCCCTAGCGCCGATTATCTACTTGGCGGGCTCTGGCGAGTCGAAATGCCGAGGTATAATGCATAATGGATAGCTAAGCGAGGGTCTACGCGGGTGAGTGAATCCCAACTCGGATAAGTATTTTCAGGCCTGGGCGTCCTCCACAGTACCTCCGCAGCGCTGATCGATTGATTAGTGTGGCCATCCATAGCCGTTCGACTTCCCATTTTGCATAACTTGAATAACCCACTTTTGAGCCTTCACCTCTTCACGTCCGCACGGCTCTTTCACACCCTTCACATACGATTTCATAGATTGGAATGTAAACGAGCGATCGTAATAAAAACTCTTTGGAGAAATTAATGCATTAGTCATCATTCTCTGCTCGCGCAGGCTCTCATTCTTTAATAATCAATCCCAGGTAATACCGATCCTCGGGAGGCGTGCGATGTATCGGATAGGACTGGTTTGTTCCTCGGAACAGTCAGTGTGGCCACACCCATCGATCGCCACCCTCGCGAGGACGAGTGCGGAAGCCTAAATTCATCTATGTACCCGGCGCGTACGGCGTTGTTCGCCCACACCATACAAGACAACTTTAATACCTGGTACGATACGCAATCGTGAGTGGAATGGCGCGACTGTGGCCAACGCTCGGAAATCGGGAAGTCGGGATCTTTCCGACGTATACGGATGGGCGGTGGCCACACTTCTTCACGTCCACAAGAAAATCTCAACACCAAGTGCTTACGCGAAACCTCGGTCATGATCGACGCGACTGCGCAGATTCCCCGCGCACACAATTTGTGGACGATACGGGATCGACCGCCCTTAATACTCATAGGATCTATTCATAATAATCGCTGGCCCTCACTTCAACCAACTAATACTAGCTTCGACCTGGTGGAGTCGGGGATGCCTCGTGGGCTCCGATATTTAAGTTTAATTCAAACCCTCTTCTGGGCCAGACCTCGGAGGAACGAACGAGTGGTGGTTGAGTTCCGCGCTGTGGCCACACCTGCTTTGCTTTTACCGTCGCCCTTGAGCCCTTGCCGAAGTTGGCCGCTCGGCAGACTCGCGATAATTTATTTGGTACAGATAATTCATCGGCTGAGTCATTCAATCACAACGTAGTACCCACTAATCTACATGTATCCACTGACCCTGCCCTTTCGCCTATTGATAAATAAATAAATCCTCGCTTGGAGACTCGCTTGGTGGAATCACGATGATCTGTGACCGCCTGTGGGTCCTCGTTCCCATCATTCGCCTACCGTACGCGTCCAATGCTCGATCTAATGAGCATGGTTTATTCCGGCGGCCCTGCGCTTGTGTAGGAGCCAGGGATTCGGGTGGAATGATGAGGAAATAAAGAATGATGATGAGAGGAGGAAGAATGATAGGGAATGATGCGCCGGGCGTGGCGAGAGAGTAATACGCATAGGCGTCTGTGGGTCCACGACCCATACCCACCTTCCTCTCCTGATCTCAGAACGATATCCGCGCGCGGTCGGTGTGATTATTATGTACGACCAGCCAAGTCAGATTATCAAGACCAGCCCAGCTCAGCGCGGAGGACGGGCATGCGATTTATTTATGTTAAGCAACAGGGCGCAGCGTCGACGTCGACGCAGTGGCAACTTATTGGCGGGGCGCGCTGGCGGAGTTCAGGGCGTGTCTGAGGCTGTAGTGCACAGCTCTATCGAACAACCGTACAGTTAGCACCCGGGACCCAAGCTGAAATCTCCGCCGCCTGGTACAAGCCTCGCATGCCGATTTCCCACATGGCTAGTATGGATATATGAATACGGCCAAAGAAACATACGAATACGGCCAAAGTTGATTTGAAACATACATGATACGCGCTTGCCACAGCAGCCTCTGCGGCAGGTGGTTCATCCGTATGTCGAAATCCCCGAGAAGCCGCCGACCGGAAATGAACTTGCTCGTTCACATCAATGTACTTCACACGCGCGCCGGGTTCGTAAATGATGTCGAATAAACGTAGTACGCCCTTGTTCGTACGTCTAACAAACGCGTCAGTGTCATATTATGTTACGGGGCGAGGGCCTATGTTTCGAGGAGGAACCGCACCCGAGATGACATGCCCGAGACATGGTACATCCAGGGTGGGATCTTGACAGAATGCGCGAATAGACATAGGCTGCTGCGTCGAATAACGGCACGCAGCTGGAAGCGCACCCAGTGGGTCCACGGCACTCCTAAGTAGTGTGATAAAATGGGCTGGGGAATTTCAGCGCTGGAGGACGGGCATAAACATGAAATATATCTTTTATTTTATTTTTCGAACCACACAGCTGCGTCCCGGAGCCGAGCCGAATCTGTCTCGCGTGTCTCGTGAGTAGGAGGGATCGATATTGTATCGTATCGTCGGCGTCCGGGGGTCATGGAATGGACGAACGCTGTCGGATAACCACCGCACCCGAGATGAGTTCTAGGTCCTTCTCAGGCGGAGACACCCGAAACATCCGTGCCCCTCCGTGTGCCGAATAAGGAATGAACATACATGTACGGTACGCGCTTTGTGCCGAATCCGCGCACAGCACCGCACCACAACATAACACTCCTTTTTTGGGAAGACGGCGATCACATGTACTTCACACGCGCGCCGGGTTCGAAAGTTATGTCGAATAAACATACTGTACCATTTCAACCAAGTGTTCAGGTGATGCGTTGCGGCCGATTTTTCTGAGGCCGTTAAAAATCACGACAATGCAAAAGAAATTTTATCGGCCATCTCGGTGAGCGAAAATTCCAAAATTAATGAACACTTGGTCGAAATAGTACAGTACGCGCTTATCTGTCGAATAAACGTCGCACGCGTTTGTTCGTACGTCGAATAACCGCGTCATATTATGTATGTTCCAGGCCCGGGCAAGTGCCTACTAGTACATTTCGAGGAACCGCACCCGCGATGACGTGCGCGAGACATGATACATTCAGGGTACCCGTGAGATCTTGGCGGAATACATACGTGCGCTCCGCGTTCGAACAAGCGCAGAATACGCGCTCGTTTGTCGAGTATGTATGATCAACGCAGAATACAAGAGGACACTTGAAGCGCATCTGCACCCGAGATGAAATCCCCACCGCAACGCAAACGCAACACAGCCCGCGGCCGCCTACCCGGCGATTCCCCGTGCGCGTTAACGTAACGTACATACGCGCTTTTCCGTCTGTCGAATTAGGAGTTAGCATACTCCGTGCTCCCATCATTGTCGAGTAAACGCCGGATGTCGAGTCGACGCAAGGATGAGTGAAGGGAAACCGCACCCGAGATGACGTGCGCAAGACAAGACAAGATACATCCAGGGTGGGATCCTGGCGGAATACGTGCAGGCTCCGCTGTCGAATAACTTGAAGCACGGAATACGCCGGCCTATGTCGATCGATCACACACGCAAGGAAGAAGGGAGAGCGCACCCGAGATGCGTCGCAGCATAGCCTGCTGTGTCGAATACATCATCCCATCATGCGCATTAGGACTCTGTTATGTACCGCACATGTACAATACGCATCTCGAACTAGCGCGGATACACGAGGGCACACGTTATGAGGGAGCTCAAGCGCCCTCCCAGGAGGATGGAAACAAACATACGCTAGATATTAATATTTTTTAGCAGACCACGCAGAATCAAGACCATATCGATACTTACTTCGAATATCGACGGAAGAAACCCAGCGCTCCGAGGCGACTATATATTTATCATTTGCCATTTGCTACATTACCTACTTCAGCTACATCACTACAGCTTCTGCCGTTGAATCGATTCTGTTACGGGGGGGATTTCATTTCGGGTGCGCTTTCCTTTAAATTCCCTCGGCGTATGTTATTCCGACGTGCGAGTCTGTCTGTTGAATTAGGGTTTAGCGCTGAGTACTTGTAGTACGCGCGCGCATGGCGAGGAAACACAAGGGCAAGGAAGAAGGGAAAGCATCCGCACCCGAAATGAAATCCCCAAGACACCCGGGTGAGAACTTCGCAGACTGCGCTACGCCCTTCTTCGTCTGTCGAACAAACATACACGCTCGTCTGTCGAGTTAGGATTTAACGTGCATACGTATGTTAGAGGGGAAACGAAGCGCACCCGGGATGCAAATCGAATACGCCGTCGTCTGTCGTCTGTCGGCTTACCACACATATCATGATTTATGACGAGAATTACTGCAACATATCACGATTTACGATGAGGAGAGGAATTCGCAGCGTACACCCTTGTTCGCATGTCAAACAAACATACGCGCTCGTCTGTCGATCGAACACACGCAGGCAAACGAAGCGCATCCGCACCCGACTCAACAAAGCGCGGAACGAGCCCGTTTTGCTGAAGAGGCAAGCTCGAATATGTCGTCTGTCGGATTACCACATATCACGATCATGATTTATGATTTATGACGAGAGGGATTCGAATTCGAACAGCACCGCACCCGAGATGACAGCCCATCCCCAGCGCAACGCGTCCCACGCTGCGGGCGATCCGTGCCCCGCCCTCGGGTGAGGCGCAGAAGGATGATACGATACGCGTCTCGGAATACAAGAGGAAGAGGAAGAGGAAACGCACCAGGGGTGAACCTGTGCGCGACGTAATCTCTCTGAGCCTGTGCGCAACGTAACTTGGGCGTCCTGGAGACGCGCGAAACAAACATACGCTTCTGTCGAGCCCTGGACTGTTCGAGGCCGTCTAATAAGCACCGAATACGCTACGCGCCCTGAGTCGGGTGTCGTGTGTCGAATTACCCGCAGACGTGTCGAATTAAGCATTCGCTTGCGTCCAGGGCACCGTGACGTATGTTGCACTCGGTCAATCTGGTTCTCTGCTCGGGACCCTCAAACGGCCCTCCCAAATAAGCACAGCTGCAGAATGCGCTCGTGTCGAATTGGGCGAATAGATGTACGTCGTATGTTGCTATTATAGGAAACTTGAAGCGCACCCGGCCGGGATGAGATGTCAGGCAGCTGCAGCGACCCGGTGAGAGAAGCGTCAGGGCACGTAAGGATGTATGTTAGAGGGAAATCAGCGACCCGGCATATCGCGGCAGTCAGCGGCAGCCCCTGCGCAGTGCACCCGGGTGCGCACGAATGCGGGGATCGCCCGTCGCCCATCGACGCGCGACCCTGCACCGTGCCTCGAAATAGGTGTTAGGTATTAGGTAGGGAGACGGACATAGAGGGCACGGCGCGGTGATAGACACAGGGCACGGAACACGGACGGGAGCAGACCACGAGCGCCCGCAGATGCAGAGAGGGAGAGAGGCTCGAATAGGAGATAGCACACAGTTGCATAGCGTCCCAGAACATCAATTATCCTCTCGTCGAGTCCGTCAGTCTGCGCTCCAGACTCGGCGCCCCCAAACCTCCTGCGCCACCCCACCCTCTTCCCTTCATTCCTCCTCGGCGCTCGCTTATTTTTCCCCTCGCCTAATTTCCCCAACTTTTTTTTTCGCGCGCCGCCTCGTGCCTTCCCAGTGCCAGCTCTGCAGCCGAAATGAACTGTCGAGGACGTGATGCGACAGATGAGAAGACGTCGGCTAGGATTTCGCTCGCTCACTCGCCGGGGAGGGTGGGAGTTTTGGGGATGCGGTAATTGGAATGCAGCGGAATCGAGGGGAATCGAGTGAGATTGAGGAGGAGAAATTCGACACCCGACATGGGAGGGCGTAGACTCGGGCTGGTGGGAGTCGTGGTTGTATGTATGTAACCGGAATTGGAGCTGGAATTGGGATTGAGGAGAGTTCGACCTGCGAAATGCGACATGCGACATGGACATGGGAGGAATGGGGAGTGGACGCGTGACGCCGACGAAAAGGGCTCAGCGCCCAGGCTAAGCGAACGGGATTCTCTCCGCCGCCCGCGCGCCGAAATCCCAGTAGAAGGGCAAGCAAGACAGATCCTCGTCATTGCATGTAATAGTATTCATCCATCCGCCCCGCGCATTCATTCCAAGCTCCAGCTCGAGGATCACCCGCCCCGCCCCCGTTGCCGCGGGCGCACCCCCCTCCGCGGACGCTATTCGCACTCCCCCCCCATGTCACTTCATTTCGAGAACAAGACCGCCGTCGGCCCGGGCCCACCCATCATCTGCTCTCGATCTAGATCTCGCAGATGCTGACAACGCGTTACCCAATCGCCTTGATTCTCCCACCCAAGCGGCGCCGCCGATCTGGGCGCCGCATGCCCGATCTGGCGCTTTCGTCCGCGGGAAGGTTTGGCGAATTGTGGGATGAGGGGAGGTGGGGAGAAGGGTGGGAGAAGGAGGAGATGATATAAGGAGCCCGGCATCCGGCCAATTCGATTTTGCGACTGCGATACCTCTGCGACACCCTCCCCATCGACCAACAACATCTTCAACACAAGAGCAGGATAGGATGCCCGTCGAACGCACGCGCGGATCCCGCCGCAGCGGCGCTGATGGTGCGTCCCCCTTCCTTCCTTTCCTTCGTCACGATGCTCTGCGCGCGTGCTGATAGAGACGCAGGGACACAGCTCGTGTGGACGCAGCCCGTCGCGCCGACCGACCCCAGCGCCCCCGGCGGCGGCATCGCGTTCGCGACGTGCCTCACGCCCACCGCGTTCGCCGACGCCCCCGCGCCCGACGCCGGGTTCGCTGTGCAGCAGGAGGACGCGGACGTGAAGCCCCCGCACGCGCACCAACAGCAGTCGTTCTTCGTGTTCGAGCCCCCCGCCGCGAGCGCGCCGAAGCGCGCGTCGCACAAGCGCAAGGCCGCGCCCGCCCCGTCCTCGCCCTCCTCGCCCGCCTCCCCCTCGTCTCCTGGTACGGAGGCCGACGCGCCGACGCACATCCCGCGCCCGCCGAACGCCTTCATCCTCTTCCGCTCGTCCTTCATCCGCGGCGGCGCCGTCCCCGCGCGCGTCGAGACCTCCCACAGCACCCTCAGCGCGATCGCCGGGCTCACGTGGGCCGCGCTCCCCGCGTGCGAGCGCGGCGTGTGGCACGCAAGAGCACGGCGCGTGAGGGAGGAGCACAAGGAGCGCTTCCCGGGATACGCGTTCCGGCCCAAGCGCGCTGCATCCACATCCACCTCAAATTCCGCCTCCCCCCCCGCCGGCGACCCCGACCCCGACGGCCCCTCGTCCGCCTGTGCGGACGCCCCAAAGCGGAGCAAAGCAGCAGACGACCCCGCGCCGCCCAAACGCCGCACGCGCGAGGCCCCGCCGCCGGACCGCGCGCGCTGCGCGCACATCGCCGCCCTGCTCGTCTCCGGGCTGTCGGGGCCCGCGCTGGACGAGGCGATCGCGGGGTTCGACGAGCGGCAAAGGAGGGAGGGGCGCGGGGTGGAGGTGCGGTGGGGGGACGTGGTTGTGGGGGGCGCGGGCGCGGGGGCGCGTGTCGCCGTGAAGCAGGAGGAGGGCAAGGGGGGCGGGGAGAGGGAGGCGAAGGACGAAGGGAGCACGAAGGCGCGCAAGACGAGCGCGGCGAGCCGCGCGCGCGTGCGCCGCGCGAGCGGCGGCGTCAAGGTCGAGGTCCCCGCGACGCCGGCCCCGGTGTCGGCGTCGCCGTCCCCCGCCTCCGAGCCGAGCTCGCCGTTCGATTTCGACTTCTTCGACTGGCCGTCCTCTTCCCCCTCCGCCTCGAGCCCGTGCCCGTACGCATTCGACTCTCCCCCCGCATTCGAGTTCGACGCGCCCGCGTCGCCGTACCCGTTCTACGTCGACACCGCCCCGTCCTCGCCCGCGCTCTCGCATTCCTCCGCCGCATCTTCCTCCTTCTCGAATCCCCCGACGCCGGCGCTGTGCAGATCCGGCGCCTCGACGGCGTGGAGCAGCCTCGAGGACCTCACCGCCCTCTCTTCTGCGCCCCCTTTGTCCCGCTCGGGCTCGGGCTCGGGCGCGTCGTCCGCGTGGAGCTCCCTCGAGGACCTCGGTGCCCTAAACCCGCTCGCGTCCTTCGGCAACGGCGCGCCGCCGTTCCACGGGGACGTGGCGTCCTTCCCCTCCTCCTCCTTCGACGCGTTTGGCCCGGCGCCGTGCGACGCCTCCCTGCAGTTCGGGCTCCTCCCGCCCTTCGACCTCGGGCTCTTGGGCGACGAAGGGGGGCTGATGAGCTACGCGGACATGGGCCTGTGCGCGCCCATAGGCGAGGCGGAGATGCTCACGGGGTATGGGGAGGCGGGGTGGTGATCTGCGCCACCTCTTCTTCTCCCTCTCCTCCGCTCCCGCTCCCACCGCCGCCTCGCAGCGGGGGAGGGACGGGAAGGGACGGGGACGGGGACGGGGCGGCGCTAGCCCTCTCGTCCCCTCCCGGCGAAAACCGCGCCTCTTGCTGTCGTCGACGGCGGCGATGCGTACCCATCGTCGACGGCGGCGACGCTGTACTCAATCTCGCGGATTCTTGTACCAGGATGGATGGATCCTTGTTGTACGCTGTACGCTGTACCACCACTCTCCCCCCCCACCTCCCTACTTACCCGCCCCCCTCTCCTCTCTTCACCGTCCTTACCCGCCTATCGTTATCACCTAACGCGCTAACGCGCCCTCCCCCGCTCGCGCTTGCGATACCTATCTAACCCACTCACCTATCTAACTCCTCGCCTATCTAACCCACCCACCTCATCCGCCCGCCCGCCTGCGACTGCGATATCTTGTCCCGCCTCACTACTCTTGTATTGTACTAGCTCTCCTCGCTCGCTCGTTCAATCGATAGATGCCGCTCATTACTCTTTCCCGCCTGCTTCCTCCCTCGAGGCGGGGCGTGCGCAACGAGCCGCCTCGCTGCGAGGCCCTCGCAGGCAGCCCTCGCACGTCGGAACCCATCGGACGCCCCGCTTCGGCGAAAACAGGCGAGGCACCCCGGTGACCCAGCCTCATCGAAAAATAAACTCCCGCACCACATGCTCCCCCCCATCCCCATCGGGCGGCTCCCACGCCACAATCTAATCAGAAGTTCCACGGAACTCTGCTGGCTGACGTCGGACGGACACAGATCTGCTATCAGGATTAGCCGCGATAGGAAGGAGGGGGGCGTAATTAAAAAATCGAGGTCGTAAGTACAGTACAGTAAAAAATGAATTGGGGGAAATGAATTGGGGGGAATGGAATGGGGATGACGAGGGGCCGGACGGGGAAGAGGGAGAGCGGGCTGCGACAGAGACGGAGCGCGCGCGGAGAGTGAGTGGGTGTAGGAGGAAGAGCGGCGCCGGCGGGACCGCGGGAGGAGCGCGACGCATCGTGGGATCAGCACTAGCGTCGCGAGATGGCTGTCGGGGCGCGGCGCCATCGTCGTGCGGCGGATCAGTTCTGGTGTCGGACCGCCAACACGTCGACGTCGGGTCGGGACTGTATTCAGCGCGCCTCTCAGTCGTGTTGGGCGGGATCCACAGCACGCACGCGTACATGCTAACGTGCTCCGCTCAGCCAAATCGACGCGTGCATGCAGAGACTCATTCAGCGCGCCGCGCCGAGTCGACGTATTCCCTGAGATTAATATTTTAGGTTTGTTCGCTCCGGATCGGGTCGAGGAGGCATGCGGGGGCTGTAGCGTAAATTTGGCGCGCCAGGGGGATCTACATGTGCATCCGGCGGGGTATGTAAATGTACAGCAGAGAGGACGCGCTTTCAGCTGAGCCGAGAGAACGCGTAGAGGGTGGGAGTTGTATTCGGGGCACCGGGATCTACGCGTCCGCCGACAGCTGATCAGGAGCGCGTCGAGGGATCTGCGCGCGCTTGCGGTACGTTGTAAGTATTCAGGAATCAGCAGTCTTGCACTCACCCCGCCGAGGCCGAGGGGACGCGCTTGTGCATCCGCACGCGTAGGCGCCCAATGTTGATGGATCTGCAGCAGACGGCCTTAAGCTTCCTCGGCGACGCGTCCGCCATGCGATCGCGAAGCCACCCGAAGGCGCCTCTATGTATATTTGGCGCGCGGGGATTTGCAGCCCGCGTGCGCGTACGCGCCCTAAGCGCGCCCTATATTTAAGTTTAGCGCCCGTGCGGGGATCTACGCGTCCGCCAACAGCTAAGCGCGCCAAGGGATCTGCAAGCGCGTGCGGTGCGCTATATTCACTAGCAGCAGCTTTGCACTACGTAGCACTCGCGCGTCTGCCCGGCGCTTGGCTAGAGGTTATATTCAGCGCGTCGCGCACACCGCACTACATTGCCGCCCCAAGCCGGGTCTACGTATATGCACGGACCTATGCATATACTGCCTCTTCCGCTCTCCGGCTCAATGTTCAACTTCGTTCCTCCGCCACTGCGCGCGCGTTGCCTTTGGAGTATTATTCTGAGTAGACATTCGGAGTGGAGCATGAGCGAGCTCGCCGGGAGTCGGGTGGGAATTGCGAATGAACATGTCTTCGAAAGCTCGAAGTTGAAGGTACCCGACATCTCCCGAGCGGAGCGAGATATCGATGGATGCGCGAAGCTCGAACTTGAGTTTCAGGTATTTCTGTACATGTAGCTCGAGGGAAGGGTTCGATAGGCGCGCTATATTCAGCGCAGGGCGCGGAGCCGGGATCTGCACCCCGCATACGCGTTCCGACGTCTGACTCCACCGTGTAATACCTACCTACCGCCATGCACCTAAGCGCGCCCTTATTAAGTTTAGTGCCCGCGCCGGGATCTACGCGTGCGAGCGGCGGGCCCGGGGTGAGAGTAAATATAGCGTTGACGTCTCTGCCTCTTAAGTTGACGTTTTGCCTCTTAAGTTGAAAGAGTTCCGTACCAGCGGAACGAACGCTCGGCGGACCCAGGCCGAGCGAATGAATACTTACTTGGTTAATGCATGCGCAGTGGAGCGGAGGCTGCCCAACCAAATGAAATCGATGCGCGTCCGCCTGCATGATGCACCGGCCGGGATCGATATCTACATACAGTGTCCGCCGACACCCAGGAATCTGCAAGCGCTATGCTATATTCAGGAATCAGCAGCTTTATACTCACCCCGCCGACAAGTCCCCGCGCCGAGGGGACGCGTCTGTGCATCCGAGGCTCAGCGCGTGAAGTAAAGTCCTGCCCGCGTAGGCGCCCAATGTTGAAATTTGACGTGCCGAGGTAGGATCTGCATTACGCGTACTTGCGCGCTCCGGCCTTCTGACTCCGCGCGCCCTTTATCAAAGTTTAGCGCCCGCGCCGGGATCTACACGTCCATACGGCAGGTACCTGCCAGTGTCGCGGTCATGGGTACTCCAACACCTAATAAATACTTCCTTGGCGGTTGAATGCACCTCCGTGTTCCCTGACAAATCTACATGGACGTGTGACCTCGCTTTGAAGCGGATTGGCCGCCGCCTCCCAAGTTTCGAGTATTTCTGTACTAGCTCGAGGGAGAGATGGATGCGATAAGCGCGTTATATTCAGCCCGAGCGGGGATCTACGCGTGCGACCGACGAGGTTTATATCCGTCTCGCGACTTTGTTCAATGGATGGTGTCCCGGGCTGGATTAATGAACACCTAACTACTTATTAATGAACACTTATGCGGCACCCACGGAAGTTGCCGAGCCAGGCTATATTCAGCGCCCTGAGCCAAGCCGGGACCGACGCGTGCGAGCGGCAGATGTCTGGCGCAAATATAGCCTCGACGTCTTTGTCTGTCTCAGCTCCAGTCACCCCACGGATGACTCAACTGCAACGACTATACCCGGCACTCTCCGAACGCCGACTGGCACGAAAACTAAAGCGCTGAAATCAATTACACCGTACGAGGTAAAGTCCGCCCCGCACCACACGTTCGCCCGACGAAAGATGATAGAGGCAAGCTGAGCGCCGCTCTCCCCGCGTTGCGTGCCTTGTTCTTCAATTGGTTCTTCATTGGTCATTTAATTTAGTCAAGTAATAATATTAATCACGGACGCGAACGGGGCTTGGCTTCGCGCCCGGAAGGGAAGGTTCAAAGAGCTCTTCGTATCTTGCCCACCTTGCTGTGCAGAAGTGTTTGCGTTGAGATACACACACACAGAGCTGGAACCCGGGCTGCCCGCGGGGGTGCGTGATTGAACTCGGATGATGGGACGGCATATCCGTTTTGGGATTCAGTGTCCGATGGATGTCCCGGAACGGGATCTTGAACGAGAGCGTGAAACGCAGCGGCGAGCAAGTGGGGCGAGTCGATAAAGGATACTAATTGAGCTCTAAATTGAGGCGCAGCGCGGACGTGGGATTAAGGGCGGGGTATACCTTTCGAGTGTCTGCATATTAATTCAGCAGGTTGATTGAGTCGGCTGGGAGTTTTGATGGAAAGAGGCTGGTGCCCGGAGGATACGTTCACAGACAGTCTGCAGAACAGTAATATTGATTGAAGGAGGGTTCGAGTTCCTGGATCGGGACGGGATATCACGAGGCTGGCCCGCAATTCCTGTTCAAGCTGGAATATCAGGGCTCATTCACAACATGACCTTGAATGAAATAGACCCATGGAGGGAGCAATTCAATATTCACCTGTGGATGTATAAGGTAAAATACAGAGAGAGACGGCGACTATGCATTCCAGTTGAACAATTCAGTTGGCTGGGAATTTCGAGGACGTGGGGTTTCCCTTTTTGGATTGTTTGGAAGTTGGCAACACAGTTTTAGGAAGGCCGCTGGGGTTGTTATTCTGAGGCAATCCCATGGTTCAAGTTGAAATTTATCCCTTTGTTCTTAAGTGCACTGAAGGTGAATGTGAGAGTGGCATATATATTTCTGCACAAATCCCTTTATTGTTCAGGGCCGCAATGGAACTCACTCAAGACACTGCATTTGGAACTCAATATCCCGAGGCGGCACCAATCAGATGCTGAGGTTGCCGTTGAATGACGAAATTTGTGCCTGCTGGCTTGCCCATTGTTCTGTCAAAGCCATCTCAGTCATTGGCTGGTTGACAGCAGCAATGCCAGAATCCCTGTATGGGTTTTGACACTGGCAAACTCTGAAGTAATGGGAATGCATTCGGATGCTAGGCCCGAACACAGCCTCCTGAAAGGCTATTGTCCTGACGTCAGCCATTAGGTATCGGATCAACAATATCTTATCATACCGGACTAGGATGACAACATTAATGGGCCCGCCACAGCCGTGATGGCCGTCCTGTCTGTCCAATTGTATGCCTTCTATTAGAATCCTCTTTGAACAGATGTTTAGATTTCCATGCTCTTGATCCAGACATCACCAGAACATCCCAACCCATCTGAGTGGTAAGACATTCTTTAGCTAAAGAACTAAAACTCTCTTGTAATCTGATATCATAAGGTAGCGGCAGTCGGAGGCTTGGGTTACTGTTGAGCAACGTCATTGTTTTGGGATGGCTTCGAAAAAGAAGGAGTGCGGGATATCCATTTCTGGACTACTTGTAAAACAACATTTAGGGTAAGGGCAAGATGCAATGGAAGGATGGATGCCAAATGGATTGGGGCTCCATACTATCACAAGGTGCGGTATGGAGCTTTGAACCTTCATTGAATGGCAAGGGTCGGTGTAGAACATAGAAGGAGGGCAGGTATACATTTCGAGACCCCTTGTAAATAGAGTTGGAAAGAACCACGTACGAATCGGGGTTGATATCACAAGGCACCGGAAGTCGGGGGGGGGGGGGGGGGGGGGGAAGGTTGGATGTTGAGATAGACTTCTAGATATCTTTGTTCCAGGTGTGAATGTTCAACTTGAATGTCGGGTACTTTGGCAATCTAGAATAAATTGAGCACCAGAGGGTGCAAATGGCATTTATTCAGGGTTCTCGATGGATAGTTCTGCTGGGAAGCAGTGCGCCTTGTCAACATTGATACACCTGAGAGCGTTGCGGGGGCGGCGTATCCATCTTGAGACAATACATTCCGTGGAAGTATCTTCATCGGGACTTGATATCACGAGGCGGCGGCAATTTGAACCGCGGGCACCGGTTGGGGGCTGCGTCAATGCCATCTGGGACTGCGATACAGTGTCACCCCAGAATGTTGAATGGAATAGACGCACCGCGGCGAAATCGAACATCACCATCAATCCTATCTCTGTTGAGCTGTAGTTGCGAATCTACCTCTGTTGAAAAGTGAGCGTGAACTACTCCGGTTTGGTGGTGAGATCTCCTTTGTGCTGTAGATTCGATGCGAGATTGCATGATTTGCAACCGTCGGGTGTGAGGACGTCGTGATTAAACTCGACGGCGTATCCATATTGGGACGCCGCTTTGTTTCGGCGGCTGTGCCAGAGCGCTTCAAAGATCGAGGGAGGATCTGCGTTGCAATGAGCAGCTGATCCTGATATGTCGTCGTTGTCGACGTCCTCTCGAATGATGCTCTCTAGTGAGGCAAATGACATCCTGAGAAATGGGCGATCCGCCATCGAGCGAACATTGAAATTCAACAACGAGCGGGACCGGCGCCCCGTGGGCGCGTGTTGACGCCGCCTCCGCCGCAGATCGCCTCGCATAGATAAGGTACGCTCCCGGCCCTCAGCGTGAGTTCGCAGCCCCGAACCTTATCTGTCGTGGGCGCGCGCCGAAAGCGGTATACCCGCCTGTTTGTGCCAAATATACATAGCGCGGCGTCTCAAGATAGCTAGGTAGCCTTCCTAAGAGGGCAAGTTAGCTGTCGCGCCCACAGCGGCGACTGCCCGGCAGTGATCGCCTGAGGAATGGACAATGTGTGGGGGACAAGGGCCGCGGGGAATGGAAATGAAATGTGGGACGGACGCCCTCATGGTGTGGCGGATGAATGGCACGCTAGATGGTTGGACTTACACGCGTATAGAGTCGCGAAGACGTGTCGCATAGCCGAGTATTGCGGTGTGGTGAACGTTGAACGATGACTGCCGAGCATTGTGCAACTCGATACACGTGTAAGTTCAACCGAGTAAGCTATAGGGCGTGCTGAATGTTGAGCAACGGCTGCCGAATACTGCTGGACGTCAGCCGAATAATGGGAAACAAGCAAATTTGGCATCATTGCGGCGATTGTAGGGTGGGTAACAAAGTCCACGGATGCAACGAGATTGGTTGCTGGGCGGAAGATTCAAGGCGGTGTGGTTCTCCTTGACCTGCGGATAACTTGTATTTGGCAACAATAAAAGATCTCGTTGTCTGCCGCGACTGTAGCCCGCGCAATACAAGGTGCAGCGAGATCGGTTGTTGGGCGTAAGGTTCAAGGCAGTGTCGCCTGACGCGATGCCTTGTATTTTCGGCAAATATGATTGATTTCAAACGAAGAATGCAGCTCAGCGATGGGCTGGTGGTTCTTGGTTCTTGGGGGAGTGATAATCACATGAGATTGGTTCAAGATTGGTTGATGATTGAGGCGCAGCGGTCTTGTGGCGGCTCTTGGGCTCATATCTGGGAACGAAGTTGGCGTGCGCACAGGCTTCATTGATTCATTTATTTGGCACCACACTAGTGAGATCGCGTTGTTTTTGTTCTTCCCGGGAAGCGGGAGATGGACCTTGTCTTCATACAGAGAACGTAACTCACGCTGGAGCACAAGGAATTCATTCACCCACGGAAAACGAAATCATGACCTAGCTGCGCGTGTGGCTCTGGGGAGGGCCAGCCAATTCAAGCCGAGGAAACTAGTGCTGGGAAGGACGGCGATAGCTGGGACGCCGGCATTCGAGGAACAACGGCACGGTGGGATATGATGAAGAATAGCTGCCGTTAATGAACAGAACAATCCAATGGACGATACAGGGCAAGGGAAGAAGATCCCGGTGGTTGGAATGTCTATCAGCTCCACGCTGTTTTTATAGCCAAGACAGCGCGAGTCAGGTGCGGGAGTGCCGTAAGATGTGCGGGAGTGTAAGGAATGGAAGGGAGGGAATGTGCGGGCGGGGCGGTGGGCGCCGCATGCGGGTAGGAGAAGAACTGAGGGAGGGCGACATAGGAGATGCGACATCGGAGAGAGGGGAGGGCGGGAGGCGCCGTCGTAATTAGTGCGGCGGGAGCTGATGGCGCATAATGAATTAATCAAGAACTTCGCACGCCCGGAACTTTCCCCCGGTCCAGGCTCGGGTGATTTCTCCGGCGGTGGTAGAAGAGCTAGAGCATTCATGGAACTCGAAAAAGAACGCAAGCCAGGAACAACGGAGCGGGATGACAAGGCGGCCCATTTGGAGCACATGCGACGCACATGTCTGAAGATTTCGGGAATCTGGGCCAACGGACTTGCGGACGAAAAAAAGTACAAAGCGGAATAGAGTTTGGTGCCACCGCGCTAGTCACTGGTCAGATATCTGCGCCGCTCGCACGCAGCCCGGGTGAGAACTTGAGAGGATATTCGGTGTTGCCAACGGCGCCCGCCGCCCGCAGACGTCTGTTCATCATGCAAATTGACGATGGAAGAAATCGGCTACCACACCCGGGGAGGCGATGTTGCGCAAAGTCGGCCTCGAGGCTCGCATACAAAGTGCCATCAGGTGCCATCACCGCCCCGACGGCCAAGGATCAAGGAAGGCCTCGAATTTGGTTCGGCTATAGCGCGGTGCGCGCCTTCCCAATGCGGAACAAAGGCGGCGCTCACGTGCCTGCAAAGTGGAGAGTTGCGCCCAGGTGGCGCAGGAAAACAACGGTGACCAGATATGTTTAGTTTGATTGACGGAGGGGCATGTGTGCGGGTGTGATCGATCGAGACCAAGGATTTTCGCTTCGTCCAGTGTGGCCTTGTGGGCTCCGCCTCGAGGCAGATCGTAGCGAGATGCGATGATGTAGTCGCCTCGAGGCAATGTCGGCTCCCGCGCCTCGCAACGTAGTGTCGCAGACGAGCGCAGTACAGTCGAAGGCCAGAGCAGGCCAGAGGAAGTTAGTGTTCGAAAAAAAAACACAGGCTGATGAAGCAGAAATAGACCGAGTCTTACTTATCCTGGAAATCGCTCAGCCCAATTATAATGGAGAGCGGATCGTCTCCAGACCTGTTGTTTCGGAGAAGAAAATCGGGACGGCAAGTTGAAGACGGACAGGCGCACGTTGAAGAAGCAATTATCTCCGCTTCGAAGTAAGGACCTCTAATTGGGCATTGAAAAAGGCGAGCCAGCGAGAACGCACGCAGCTAGGCTGATGGTCTCCGGGATCCGCCATTGGCCCGCCGACTCTATCGACAGTCAAACAAGGTGGGGAGCACATGGATTGACCGACCTCCAAAATAGCCAACGGAGCTCGAAGATGGGAGCCAAGGCACATATCGGGCAGCAGACGATACACACCGTAAAGATAGGGCTCCCAAAGCAGGAGAATAATGAACAGTATATGAGAGCGCAAGTGAACGTGTTCCTAGCGCCTGTCAACCTACGTTATTATTTAAAAGGGCAATTCGTTAAGGGGACATACGCAGCAGGGCCGGAATGGATTCCAGTTCTCCATAGCTGAAAGAGGTACATGGATGGCCGAAAAGGCGCACGCCATACATAGTATATTTCTCATTTGTTGTCAAATTGCATCATCTTCAACTCATCAGAAGAGAATTGGGCATGAAAGGTAAACCGACAGAGGTATCATCAAGGACTCTAGGAAGGATGCAAGTGCACGTTGATAAATAGTTGTGCGGAGAGTTTTAGTCGAAAAGCGTGGCAGGCTGTTAAATGACGACAAGGCAAAGAAAAACAGTTATAAAACTTGACAGGCAGGAAAAAGCTGGGTAAGTGAATACTCAGCAGGGATAGAGTAATGTGAAAGGAAAACTGCTCGAAAATTCATTTGGGAATCATACAGTGCCAGTGGCACGGCGCTCGAGTGGCAGACAGTGCGCCCCGTCGAGTAGTTTTATTCATACCCGTTATTAGTCTCCCTGGGTTTTCCAGGCTTTCAATGTTCAGGTGGGAGGGAAAGGGTGGTGGACAAAGGAAAAGGAGTGTGACTGCAAGTCGTCACGCGAAGTTTTTGACTTTTCGCCCCACGACTTTGAGGCGCACGTGAGCGGCATGTCGGCGATCTGCAAACATTTTGAAGCTCCGCTGACCATTGTTGTAACGCCTCTTTCTTCCGTACCACCACCTCCCGACTCGGACCCCGACCCCACCGATACCCGCCCCAGGCCCGCATTCGTCTCATCGCCGCTCTCCCTGCCTTATCCCTGGATACTCGTCGTGCCGTCGCCGCCGCCGCCACGGCGAATGTCGATGCAGTTAGACTCTCGGGCTGTCATCGGACAGGTGGTGGCATGACGCTGCCGCCATATTTATGAGTAAGCTCTTCTCCCCATGCCCTGCCAGCGCCATATCGGGTTGCTAGAACGTCGGGGTCGCGCTTCCATCCCGCTCACTTTGCTGCCTCGGCGTCGCAGCCTGTCGGTCGTCCCGCGCCGCGCGACAGCTCCCCTTTCATGCGCCGCAATCGGTCTTCCCCGCGCCACAACTATTTAAATACACGTCGTATGTTGTTCACACCGTCCGTTTTATCCCCTTGACGCGTCAGAGATCGCGTCGGAACATTTATCTACATGTACTTGTGAAATTGTTCTGTAGCCCTTACTACATTGAGCCTAAATTTCTGCATTTGAATCTACTGTGCCACTCAACTACCTTCCTGCTACCTGGACCATGTTATAGAGTGCCACCTCCACAGTCTTCTGGCGTCAAGGGACGGAGTTTCAAATGTGCCGGGCGGCTAGATCACGTGAAGTCAAAGTCGTGGGGCGAAAAATACGCAACTGTCACGCGATGTGTGGTCAAGTTATGGCATGGGCGCTAAAACAGCTCATTACCGTACCATCCTGACGTGGAGACTATGGCCGACGGACGACCTGAGCTCACCGAGCGCTCTTCGCTTCTCACGAAGCCCAAGGAAATCTTTGTTACCTCGGCGTATTGGTACCCCTTCAAGGTCCAGACCGCCCATGATATTCTTTTTCCAGCCATTTAACATTTATTCGCATAGGGGATCTATTTCTGCCTGAGGCACCGATATCTTTGGCCGCTTTTACGAGCCAGGTTCATTCCCTGTCTCCTAATCTCTATTGTCGTGCTTCCCACCCTATTTATATTCACATATCTGCCCCAAGTGGCTTTCCTCGCCATCTTCCAGGGCCACCTCGCATGGTTCAACGCAGTCTTCCTCGTCCTAGGAGAGGCCGCAGCCATCATTGCCCTTCTATTTGAGGCCTTCTTTGTCGATGAAACCCTCGTCAAAATCTTTGACGCAGTGAGTCCGAGCTGGGCTCCGGAAATCTTGTCTCATCACGGCTAATTTTGCATGCACAGGTCCTCATCCATCAGGGCTTGTCGGAGCTTGTATCCCACCGGCGTGTCATTATTGCAGATGGCGCTGATCCTGTAAAGCAACTCGGGCCCAACATCAAATCCGCCCAATACTCGCCATTCTCCCTCCGCCTCTCACTCGAATTTATCCTCTTTCTCCCCCTTGCCTTCGTCCCACTCGCCGGCGGGCCGCTTTACTGCCTCGTCCTCGGCCGACGCGCCGGCCCATTCCAACATTGGCGCTATTTCAAGCTCGTCGGGCTGAATGAAAAGCAGCGCGCCGCATTCATTAAGAAGCGGCAGTGGAAGTACACTTGGTTCGGTATGATCGCGCTGCTGCTTCAGCTGATCCCAGTGTTCTGCATGTTGTTTTTGCTCACGACCGCTGCGGGGGCCGCTTTGTGGGCGGCGGACCTCAGCAAGAAGAAGGCGCGCGAGCAGGAGGGCGGGCCGACTATTCCTGTCGAGGTTTGATGGCGCATCACAACCATGCGCATCACTGCCGATGCACCATCTCTGGGACTCTAGTTTGTTACGTATGCTATGATATATCGCGAACTAATATCAGCTGTCATTACGATATGCTTTGGGGCGAAGATCTTGGAACTAAGAAGTTATCTACCAGAGACCTCCCCCAAGCAATTGGTTCAAATGCTCATTGCCGGCACCTTTCGGCCTGGAACTTCGGACCTGTTCTTGTCTCGCAGCTACGCCTGTTTTGAACGATGTCCGATTGTCTATCGACCCACTCCCGCCCTTGCACGACTTTCAAGTCTCCGCTGTATAATCCGCCGCCTTCCGCAACCTAACATCCTTCCGCTTTCCACACTGAAATGCCCTTGGGAATGCCCCTGAGAACTCATTTTCCTATCCTTCTCCGCTACTTAAAGTCCATTCCTATTTAGAAGCCCATGAACATTTGTTTGAAGGAGTGGCATGATGTCGAGCGCTTTTGTAGTGCTGGGCAAGCGAGGTTTTGTGAGCGGTTCGAGAGTTGACTAAGATTGACGCAGATAAAATTGCAAGATAGCATGGATGTCCGGACACTGAGGCCTTGCAAGTTGGTGCTTTTTCCAACAGGACAAGAATGGCAAATCTATTTAAAAAGTATAAGAGCAATCAATTGTTGAGGATCGTCTGCACACCTTCAATTGGGAGTTGTGAGCATACAATTACAACGGATTTTGCGACCGTTTTAAACAAAATCTGGCAATGTTCAACTTGGGGCACTAATACTGGATGAAATGCCGTTTCATCAAACTCTTAACTTGAGTAAGAGACAAACGAATTCATATTCAACCACAAATACAACCTTCGACCAGCCCCATCAATTCGCCTTCAACAAACGCTGCATAGTCTCTTTGAGCGTCTCCGGCGTGAACCCAAATTTGTCGTTGTCCCATGGCCCCGGGACCCTCACCATCCCCGTGGGAACGAGTGTCCTGCCCGCCCATGCAATCTCTTCCTCCTCATCTCCGCGCTGGCGGGCCTCTTCCTGCTTCTTCGCAGCTTCCTTTGGGTCGATGAAAGTCACTTTGTATTTCACGTCTTGGACTTCCTCAAGGAGGGCGATCAGCTGCGCCCACGTCATGTGGTCTCCACGGACACGGATCTCGCGGCCAGACTGGCCTGCTGGGAAGGGGAGGAGGATCGAGTCCACCGTGTAGCGAACAATGCTGCCAGTGGTAAAATACCCTCAGTTCCAGTTAATTCTTTTACGCGTGGACGTACTCTTTGATTGCTGTAACAGAGAGCTCTGCGTCAGGGTATCCATACGCCTCCACCGTGTGCTTCTCGACGTCGACGCCATAAAATGGCGCGTACGCCCACTCGGAGAACGCGCCGACGATCATGAGGGTGTATTGAAAGTTGGGGTGCGCCTTTGCCGTGGCGGCGAGGTGGTCGCGCGTGACGGCCTTGTCGCGGAAGTAGCGGAACTGCCAGACACCGTCCTGCGCGATGTCTGTCCCAAACTCGGACGGGTAGAAATGGCGCACACCCCCGGCGACCGCAGCTTCGATCATGGCGGGCTGGAGGCGCATTGTGGCGTTGCCCACGAGCGAGAGAACAACGTCGAAACCTGTGTAAGAGGTGTTGGGGCAGGATTTCTAGAGCGATTTCCGGCGCCGGGCGCACCGTGATAAGACTTAAAATCGAGGAAGGAGCCAAGAACGACCTCGATACCGTTCTTCTTCTCGTTATTGAATTTGTGCGCCTTAGCTGGGTCGGATAGAATCCCGACGCGCGCAAAGTGAGACCTTTGTTTCTGGAATTCTGCAACTAGCGGGCGGCCCAGAGCGCCGCTAGCGCCGATGATAAGAACAGAGAGTGCCATGGTTGGTTCAAATCTAAATCAAGGGAAGTCAGCAGATGTTGGCGAGTGGGCTTTGGTGCGCTGGGGATGAGTTTGCGAACACGGAACGCTTGACATTATATGGGAAACTTGGCGAAGGGGACAATCGGGCGGCGCAAACAAAGCCATGGCGCAATTGCTGACAAACGAAACCGCACATCAATGGCCGATGGTTCAAGTCATATAAGCATTATCCAAGAGGTGCGGGAAGGCTGACAAAGTGATGGATACACTCAGCTAATGTTGTGCAGAAACGTATGTGCTGTAAGTGTAAAATCAGAACTCCCTGTAGTCTGAAAGCGATTTAATTTCACAGCATAAGTACACGGTGTGCCGTCATCTCATTGACCAGCTGACTGCTTTCACCGACTATCTTCTAATAGCTCGGGGTTGCGCGGCAATCCGTCTATCTTCGTTCCTTACTAAGTAAGCGCCCATTTTGTCTCCACCTATGCGCTATGCCCGAACTTCGAAGGGCTTTTAAATAATCTATATGTAGAAACTCTCACCATCGCGGCCTCTACCGCGTCCAGACCCACTGACGAGCCTATGTATGTTTCGTTTGAATACAAATTGGACCTTAAATAACTCGGGGTTGACCGGCAAGCATCCACTGTCTTCTTCACCTAGGCGCCATCCAAGCGCTATCCCCGACCGAAGAGCACTACATAATCTGACTTCGCAGGCTTTCAGCATTGCGACCTCTATCGTTTCCACGCCCACCTAGCTACAGCCGATATCCGCTTCCCTTTGAATTAAACTTGAGGCAAGCCATACTCTCATCATCGGCGCGAGCGGGTCGCTCGGCCGCCCCCTGGTTGCAGAATTCCAGTGAAAGAAGTCCCGGTTCTCGCGCGTCGGGATTCTGTCCGACCCAGCAAAGGCACACAAATTCACCGACGCCCAGAAAAACGGGATTGAGGTCATCCTTGGCTCGATCCTCGACTTCAAAAGTGTACATGCCCTTCCCAGGCTGCAATTAATAAAACCAATGCGCAGGCTTCGACGTCGTATGACTTAGTCACCACGTATTTTGTACAGCGGCCAATCTTGCCGGAAGGAATTTCTGGCGGGAGGAGGCCTAAAATGGAGCCTTCTCAAGGATTAAATTGAACCATGAGCCGCGCATAGCGCGGCGCAAAATCGCGTTTTCCGCACTTTCGGTGGTAATTTGGAGCCGACTAGATACATTTGGCAGGGAGTGGCCAACTTGGGCCCCAAATATTTTTTGATCTCACTCAGTTCTAATTTTTAGAACAATCTCTCTAGACAAAATGTTCCTCTTGCCAAACGGAGCATTTCCGCAAGAGGGATAAGAAATTGGGGGAAAATTGGGCCGGTAATATCCGCTCTACAAAAACTAGCGGTGACTAAGTCGTTAGCACCATAGGAGCCTCTTAGTCACTACGACAATAGCTGGATCTCAGAATCGCTTCGCGTGGTTCAAGTGTATGAGCTCCCCGGTTATCAGCTTTCAGGACACAAGTTAGAGAATTGAAGGAAGTAAATGATAGGATGGTGGGGTCGTAGTATGGAGGAAATACTGGACACAACTTGTAGCTCCCCAGCTGATTGTCTTGATCGATCTTTGGGACTTGGAGTTTGAGTCACCGAGATTCGATTTTAGTTCTCGATGTGCCAGGTTCTCGACGAGCAGGGGTGAGCGTCGCGCTGAGGAGGCTAAGCTGTTAGCGCAAGATGAGGCACTCTTGTTCCCAAAAATACATGTCGGAGATGACAGAGTTTGGGCTGTTGTTTTAGAGATGATGCAGCGTTTGTTGAAAACGAATGTTCATTAAAGAAGGATTGCCGTGGATGAAGGAACAGCAATGTACTTTTACCTGAATGTGAATTCGTTTTTGTCCTTGAGGTTCACGACACAACAGTGCATAGAACTCAGGCAGCAGTTAGAGACGCTCCGAAACGGATCAGGACTTCATTTCTAGATGAAACTTCATAAAGATCATGACATCCAGGTAGCGGCCGTACAGCAAGCAAATAGCACTGACATCATAAGGGTGAACGAAAACACCGGCAATTCTTGGGACTCCCGTCTGCATCGTAAAGACCTTGTCGGAACACAATCAATTATGTGATTCATACACTGTGCACTAAAGCTAAGCCGCAAGTTCCGGTTACATGGCTTGCGGCTGGTTCCCTGCTGAAATCGACTACTACAAGCCTAAATTGCTTTGGGTGTCTGTATCCGCATAGCCTCGAATTGAGGGGATTATCTTTTGCGTAAGTCTTGGCGTAAGTAGAAAAGTTCAACTTGAACTTGAACTTCAAGTCCAAGCGTTCCACGCACGTGATCGCCTTGATCGCCCTGATGCCAGTGAAGCAATCGGCAGCCGACATCCTCGCTCCTGCACTTGTCTCCTTTGCCTCTGTTGCTCACAAACGCGGCACTCTGAAGGCAGGCGAAACGTCCATTTCCACCGTGGAGCAAGTGTTAGCAGATCATGGTGGAACGAAGGCACGAGCTCGTTGATGAGAGACGTCTCACTTCAATCTCACTTGCCAACTCACAAAAATGAGAATCCACGTCCATACTAATTGGCCAGCCCATCACAAGGACAACGCAAATGCTTTCAATTGTCCCATGCAGCGCGATAACTGTTAACCTTTCTTGGGGTGCCGGGATGTGCGGGTCACAATTCACGGCCAACGCCGAGGCTTTCAAACGTACTGGGATACGGGGAGAATGAGTGGTCGGAAATTCCGGGCAGGCAATGGGAGCGGCCGCACAGAAGGTATTTCTGTATTACCCAATCGGTGAGCCCGAGAACCGGCTGAAATGACCATGATCGCCCAAGTGTGCCGTCGCGCTGTATCGCGCGGCCTTGAGTTCGTTTTTCGAGGCTGTGTACCTAGAGGCTATTTCCGTTATATTCCCGGAATCATACTCCCTGTTCAACATAGTAATGTTGGCCCGTTGACTAACCAAGAAAAAATAATCTCCCTGCCTTATAAAAGGTCATCCAGACTCAACTCATTCCCCAACCTCACCCAGTGTTGAAACCCCCCTCGCGAGCATCTGCTGACCTCTCCGCGATTTAAATTCGAACCACTCATGGCACTCTCCATCCTCATCATCGGCGCTGGCGGCTCCCTTGGTCGCCCCCTGGTCGAAGAATTTCAGCGACAAAAGTCCCGCTTTGCGCGCGTCGCGATTCTGTCCGACCCAGCCAAGGCACACAAATTTACCGACGCACAAGAAAACGGGATCGAGGTCGTTCTTGGCTCGTACCTCGATTTCAAGTCCTATGCCGGTATGACGAGCCCCTCTCTAACAAAATTGTAAGTAGTAACCACCCACGCAGGCTTCGACGTTGTGCTCTCCCTCGTGGGGAGCGCCTTGATGCGCCTCCAGCCTGCGATGATCGATGCGGCGCTCGCCGGCGGTGTGCGCCACTTCTACCCATCCGAGTTCGGGACAGACATCACCCAGGACGGTGTCTGGCAGTGTCGATTCTTCCGCGACAAGATTGTCACCCGGGACCACCTCGCCGCGGCGGCAAAGGCGCACCCCGACTTCCGCTACACGCTCATGCTTGTCGGCGCGTGCTCCGAGTGGTCGTACGGGCCATTTTCTGGCGTCGATGCAGCGAAGCGCACGGTTGAAGCGTACGGGTACCCGGACGCGGAGATGTCTGTTACGGCCCTCAAGGAGTACGTCCATCCTTCAAACAATTAATTACAGCTGACGGTATTGCGGCGCCAGCATTCTCCGCTACACCGTTGATTCGATCCTCCTTCCCTTCCCGGCGGGCCAGTCCCGTCGGGAAATCCGCGTCCGGGGAGACCACATGACTTGGGCGCAGCTCATCGCCCTGCTTGAGGAAGTCCAGGGTGGGAAATACAAAGTGAGGTTCATAGACCCGAATGAAGCAGCAAAGCAGCAGGAACAGGCGCGCCAGCGCGGAGATGAGGACCTCGAGCTCATTTGGGCGGGCAGAACGATTGCGCCCGCAGGCAAGGTCACGGTCCCGGGGCCGTTGGACAACGATAAGTTCGGCTTCGTGCCGGAGACACTCAAGGAGACCATGCTGCGTGTAGAAAAGAGGAGCTGAGCGATGTGTTGAACTTGTAGCTGAATATATAGATTTGTTTTGCTCCCATATTTTGAAAGACGAGATCCCATGTGAAGCCTCGAAGTCCAACTTCGAACTATCGGAATGATCAACTTGAAACCGCTGCAACGTCTAGTGCCCTGAGAAAGCCAACGCCCGCATATATTCTGAACAGGGCAGCGCTGAATGAAATAAAGAAAAACGAAATCGCAAGTGGACCCGATCACCCGCCCACAGATTAACGCCGGAGGCACACCCACTCTTCTCTCCGAGCGCTTCCCAGCAGTCAAAATGAAAGGTGGCCCGGAGCGTAATATCGCCTGAGATTCCACCCACGTGACCAACAGACACCAGAAATGACACCAAGAATGACACGGCGCCACTGGAAGTTACAAACGCCAGGCATCGACTGACGGATAACCCCCAGAAGACCAGATGATTTTTCTTCGGGTAGTACTGTACATAGGGCTGTTCGCCGTACCGTATACGGCATACGGCCGTATACCGACGGCTGTCATACGGGTACCTGTCCGGCCGAAACCGTACCGTACAGGAAGGAACTTGGATGCTGTACGGTACGGTACCGTACCGTATTACGGCCGTATACGGCTATACGGTTGCTTCTCACTCGGCAGAAAATGGCTGAATTGAGTTTGTTAGGCAATTATTGAAATTGAGGAGTACAGAATATTAAAGTGCGTCCCCTAGGCGTGCAGATATGTCTCTGCGAGCCATTCGCAGCCTGTTTTTGACCAGCATGAGGGTCCGGATGGTCTCCGGCTTGAGACTGGAGCGACGTAAACTAATGGTATCACGCCCGCTGGAAAAGATCCGTTCGACGGCGACCGCAGATCCTGAATGAACCGTGAGAAGTCAGATAATTAGGAAGTAACTTCAGTGAACCCACCGGGAATGGACAACATGTCAAGGGCAAACCGATAGAGTGTGGGAAACTGCGCGCGACGCGCAAACCACCATTCAATGGGGTCGCATGCATCGAAATCTTCCGGTATAAGTTTAAAATATTCAGCCAGCTCGTCAACGTTCACACGCTCTCGGCGCTTGTAACGGTCCGTGAAGCGGTTTTTGGGGGCAAGGGAAGATGTCTCGGCGATCGGTGGGGCCGTTTCACTGCTGGAACTCGCACTCTGTACGTAGTTCTCCTTGTAGTGTCGCTTGAGTGAGCTTTTAGCCTCAGTGAGATATGTCGCGAGTGACGCATCATGCTCATAATCTGTGCGGATGCCTTCGTATGAAACATCCAGGACTGAAACAGTACGGTGAGATCGTGTTATATAATCAAATAATGACGCACGGGCTGCCCAGGTGTAATACGGGCACTCATCGAACTTCGTGTAATAGTCGCTGAGTTTGGTGTGCGCGGCAATAAAACCTTGCTTGATTGCAGGCGCAATGTCTTCCGGGAATGCTCTGGCTGTGCAGGCGACACAGATACCTCAAAGTGCAGCATGAAAATTTCACAGTGTGCATATGGTAACTTGGGAATTGGAAATATGAAGCCCGGCAACGAACTTGAAGTTAGAGCAGCTCAAAGAATGTTCAACCACACCAATATAAGGCCAAAGTGCGGAGCTTGTTACATTGGAACTCGATATTGCAGAAGAATAAATCCCAGCCTGAGAGCTTGGTTAGCGTTTAAGAACTTGAAGCGTTAGCGAGCAAGGGGCCTCATCATTGGACCACACAGCCTGGTCCGGTGCGGCAGTGCCTGCTGATCGTATCAAGGCGCAGCGGCGGCGCCCGTCGGAGCTCCGATGACTACAGCCCAAAAATGATTGCCGAGATCACCCGTATACGGCCGTATACGGCTTCTACGGTACGGCTCTGTACGGTATCCAGCCGTAGCAGAGCCGTACCGTCAAATCGACTCCAGACCCACCATACGGTACGGATACGGCAGCCGTATTTACGGCTCGGCTTACGGCCGTAAGACGGTTACGGTGAACAGCCCTAGTAGTACATCGCCTCCCGGGTATAATCAGCCCAGCCTCGACTAGAGCGGGCGGGTCCAACTTGAACGACTCGTGTAACCAAGAAATAATGATTCGCACGGCCAGAAAAGAAAAAACAAGGCAAGGCAAGGCTTTCCTCTTTCTTTTTCTAGACATCCGTAAGTACGAGGAGAGATTTTGGTTGAATTCCAAAATGCAAAGCAAAGCAAAGCTACCGAGTCCAAGTAGGTCAGTATTGAGAGTCTACTCTTCTATAGCTAGATTCTATGCAGTCCGTTTTGGATATGTCCATTCAGGCTATGCGTACTTCTCCACGAACGCCAAGTGGAATCTTTCCAGCTTGCCCACGTAGTCCTCCACACCCGGACACAGACACGTCAGCCGATAATGCCACTCGCCCTCGCGCTGCCCGAACCCGCTCCCGGGCATGACACAGATCCCTGTTTCATCGAGCAGCGCAAGCGCATAGAACGCATCGGGCTCCTTCCCCGCCTTCCGAGCCTCTTCCATCGCCTTCGCGGGTATCTCGATCTTCGGGAACAGGTAGAGCGCGCCGGGGGACTGCACGCACGACATGCCCGGGAGCGCGTTCAGCCGCGCGGCCATGACGTGCGTGCGCTCACGCAGCGCCGCGTGGATCGTGTCCGTCTCCTGCTTCCAGAGGGGGTAAGACGCGTCGCCGGGGCGCGGCGGGCGCACCATGCTGTCCACCCCGATCTGCCCCGAGAGCGGCGGCCAGAGGGCCACGGTCACGAGCTTGTACACCAGCGCGCGCACGTCGGGCGAGATGTTCGTCAGCTCAAAGTATCCGCCGCGCCGCCCGCACTCGCCCGACACGCCCTTCGAGATGGAGTGGAAGCTCACCAGGGGCACGGGCGACTGCAGCTGCGCCACGACCTTCTTGAAGGAGGTGAACAGGTGCGCGGCGGCGTCGTGCAGGTTGTTCTGGTAGACCTCGTCCGCGAGGAGCACAAGGGAGTGCTCTTCGCACAGCTTCACCAGCTGCTCCATGGTGGCGGTGGAGAGGAGCGCGCCGGTGGGGTTCCCCGGGTTGATCACGACGAGCGCCTTGGGCGCGATGCCCTCCTTGCGCGCCGCGTCGAGCGCCGCCTCAATACTCTCGACGGACGTCGACCAGCTGGAGGACTCATCGAGGAGGTACGGGATCGCGCGGCCGTGGTGCTGCGCGAGCACGGCGGTGTAGAGCGGGTACTGCGGGATCGGGATGAGGATGCCGCACGACGGGGAGGAGATGAGCATGTTGATGAGGAGCGAGACGCCCGCGGAGGCGCCGGCGGTGAGGGAAGATGTCCTCTGGGGAGGCTGGGAAGCCGTCGCGTTCTAGGGAGGTGTTAGCGGCTTGGTTAGCGGGGTGGATGAAGAATTGGGGAAGAGCGTCGACGTGACAGAAAGGTGGGAGCCCGAGAAGGGCAGGCAGGGCACAGTCGTGCGCGAAGGGCACGTATGCCTCTGGGTTTCTTGGCCCGGCGAAAAACGGCAACGAGCATCCACCACGGTCCTACTCCAATCGAAATCGGGTTCACGCAATAACGCGCCTTGGTCGCGTATCCATCACGCCACGCACATTATGTAACCCGAAGCGCGAAGTTAGAGGGCATATAGCGGGTCCCGTGTTGGAGTTACAACCGAATCACCGCCGCACTGCCTGTGGCTATGCAACTGTTGAAGCGGAAGATTGTTTCCGCCGACCGCCCAACTCATCCCGACTCTTGTGCACTGCTGTTCCTCATGCACCCTTCGTCATGACTTCCCCGTACTCATTTGCGCGCCGTTTTCCTTGTGCTTCCATGTCATGTTGACTTACCTCCTTTCGTACTTATGACTCTCTGCCTTGTATAAGTACCATGTTAATTTATCGAGACCTCTGCGGTTTTGCAGAGGGTCACTGTGGACTACAATCGGCGTTGGGTCTAAAACCTACATCCCGAAGCCAGACACGTGTGTCTGGGGGCGCTTCGGCTGCGAGTGCCTCGCTCTGGGCCAATACGCCCGCCCATGCATCGGCCGAACATGCATTCTAGACACACCACTCACCCGAAATAAAGTTGGCCACACTCTGGCGGATGAGCGGGACGCCCTGGCTGTGGGAGTACGCCCCGATGGACCCGATCTCCTCGTACAACTCCTTTGCGCGGGCGACGACGTCCGGCGGGAAGACACCAGGCGCGAGGTCGGCGAGCGCGGGCCACTCTGAGAGTGCGGCTACCTGCAAGCAGTATCAATATTCATCCAGTGAGAACTTGAGGAGCATGCCACACCTGCTGTGTAAAGGTTATTGCGGGCTGGTCGAGCCCCTTCTGCTGCGGGTTGCAGATGTTGGAGGAGATGACCTTGTCGAAGGGGAGAGGGTCGCCCTTTTTGATCTGGTCCAAGGGGGTGCCGATCTGTGAATAACGGAACCGGTGTCGGTTTTTGAAAATCTGTCCTGCTCGGCGGACCAACCAACCACGTAATATCCCCATACGGGAATTTATCACGTGTGTCGCGTTCAAATCTTGCCAGCTCGCACCCAACATCGCTCCTGCCATGAAATCCAGCCATAAATATGGTTTTATGCCTTCAAGATGTCCTTCCATACTAACTCTGGAGTTACTGCATATTTTTTTGTCCAGTCTCAAGCTTTCACTGAGTGTCATCAAGAGAGTGTCGCCTGATGCCTGCTTCTCATTTTTGGTATGATTACTGGCAGCTGTGACATTCATTTGATTTTTGACATGCAAGTCAACCAGTTTTTCATGATTTCACACATCAACCAACCAAACCCATGTCCGAATCGGGCAATTTGGTCTTCGGGAGGCAAGATAGCCTTCCATGAAGCTCAGAGAGCCTTTTATGAATATCTGGAGGCTCACAGAAGTTGGATAGACCACTTTCCAGCCCCCCAAACTGTGGTTCCCAGAAAAAAAATTCCGGCCTGACGGCCGAACCAACCGACCGACACCTGGTCCGCCATTCACGGATCAGCACCCCCTTGATCTGGTCGCGATAGAGCTCGGCCTTGATGGCGAGCTCGCCGCGGACTGCGTACTGGACCTCGAGCAGCTGCGGATTGACGGCGTCGAGGGTGAACGGGCGCATAGTGGACGGGGACAGAGACGGGATGGACGGAGAAAGGAAGAGCGGAGAGCCAGCATCGCCTGATTTGGGCGAGGCAATGTGCCAAGACGATCACGGACCTCTGGCGACGGCTTTCTCGAAGTAACCGTTGGTTTTCATCTCGCCGTGGGCGAGATATCTATGGTGAGGCAGCCGTTGAATCAAGAATGCCCTCATTTGAGCAGGGACGTGAGAGGATTCAGAATAACTTCGGGATCTCAAAGCGCATATATCATGGTCGGGGACCGACACCGAGGTTAATATCGAGTTTCAGGTCGAGTCGGCACGGCGGTCCGTGAATGGGAACTTGGGACACTGCGTGAAGTAAACCGAATCAAACCGGAACCTGAACAAGGTGGAGTCAGTGAAGGCATGAAAATAGCAAAATATGGCGGATGGAGAGCGACGGCGTATCTGGAAGAACTAAGAGGAAAAGGGAATGAGCAGGCGTAGGAAGCCACGATGAATTATGAATATCAATGCGCCGGGCGCGTAGGAAGGCAGAGCAGAAGTGAGAGTCTGGCTCGGAGATGGCCGGCGTCGACCCGCAATGTCATTTTTTTAAAAAAAAAAGGTGGGGAGGAAGGAATCGGAGGTACCTAGCACCTGTAGAAATGAGTCGATGGACTCGTACAAGGAATCCAAAGGCCCGAATCGGAATGGGAACGAGATCGGAAAAGGCGCACAAGCCGAGGAGCGGGGACTCGGAGCACAAATCTGCCAAAGGAGTAGTGGATGCTTGCAGAAAGAGAATCACGATGAAAGAAAATGAAAGAGAGCAGAGGAGGATTCAGATATGAAAGGAGAGCAGGAGAACAGATTCAGCACGCACATATGCGCTCGGAAGGCAGCGACAAGCGAACGAAGTCCACATCAAAAAAGGAGAGACGCAGCGATGAAAGACGGAGAGGGAGGAAGAGCTCGGAATTGGAGCGCATACATCCACCGAAGAGTTGGAACGCCGCTGGGAGAGCTCGAGCGTGTGGTGTTTGAGCTTGTGCGTGCCCAGAAAGAGCTGGAGGAGGCTGGTGGAATGCCTCGCAGAGGCGAGTGCTGCAGCCTGCACACTGCTGCTCGAAAGCCTGAGCTCGATGCCAGTGTCAATGACGACTGAGGACTACGACTCGGAGGCAGCTGACTCGGAGCTCGAAGCGCGCTGAGGGTGGTAGCATAATCTCTGGGACTTCATCTGAAAAGCGCCTCGTCCAGGGAGTTCGCGAGAAAGGCGTTGAGGGACCAGGGTGAATGCGGGCAAGTGCATCACCAAAAGTGTCCAAAGCTGGCAAGGCCTCGTGACTTTGACAAGGCCCATCAAGCGCGCTCCAGGACTTGGACGCGTCTCGCAAGGCCCTTCCAAGGCCTCTCCCAGCCTCGGACCTCCTCGCCAGGATTTCCCAACCCTTGCCCCGCCTCGCACGATCGGCCGCGCGGCCTTCAAAAGTCGAGCGCGCCCAAGTCCTCCTTCGTCGCGTCTTCCACTCCGACCACCACCACGCATTTCAATGTCGATTTCACCTTCCTCCCTTATACTTCGACCCTCTTCTGGTCTCAACCCATCCTCTTGGCCGGCGACGTGGGAGCCCCACGTACGAAATGGGCCGCCGGGAGTGCCATCGATAGCGCCGCCAGGAGGCATAAAGCGCTGCTGGTACGTTCTATTCATTCACTCAGATGCATTCCCCAGTCCTTCGACGTGCCCTCCTCCCCTTCTTCCCGTTCCATCGAGGCCAATTGCGTGAGGTACGCGCTTGTCGATGCAGGCAACTTTCCACTCCCGCTCGACCGTGCAGCGCTCACGCCCAACGCCCCACCGCAACCGATCTTCGCGCTGTCGCTGGGGCAGGCCTGCTGCTGGTGGGTTTCGGAGACAGCGAAGTAGCGCAGCGAGCCCCAGATTTCACGGGCCACGTCCGCTCCCTTTGGTGGAAGGTTGCCGTTGTCTCTTCCCAGTCGACCTCAGTATTCGCTGTTCGCCCACCCACATCTCTTTCCCCTTGATTAATGATTGCTTACCTCCAATTCTCAGACCACCCTCACTCAAGCCATCCAGTCTTCATTCGGACTCATTTAGTGGTCAAACCTGGTGCGATCCCATCTTATATCTTGAGCGACACCCTCCCTCTCCAGCACTTACTCAGCCCCGTCCCTCCTTCCCTTCTCGGAACCGCCGTCAAGCCGTCTCGCCCTTCTTCCTCGAGGCCAAGCTTCAGACCCGTGCCCGTGACAGCTTTGGCGAGGGAGACGCCAGCATCGCACAGGTGGGCGCTCGACCTATTCCGCGAGGCGCGCGCGCGCTCAACTTCCGGAGACGCGCCGGTTCCGATCGCGGGTACGCGCGCTTCGAAGCCAAAGAAGACGGTTACCTAGGCGTTTGATGACGAGGTCGAGTCTGGGCAGCTCATCGGGCGCGTCGTCCCGACGAGGTAAGTGTTAATTAGCGCGCATATATCCAACTAATCGCACTCGTTCCATCTCGAGATCCTCGATTGTCTCCCTCGCTAAGGTAAGGTTTTTTGTCGTAGTTATCCTGGCTGACACTCCTTCTCAGCCGTTCGATTGACAACATTCTTGTCAAGCGCTCATTCCCCCCGGCAACCGCTTCCATCAGAGCCAAAGGTACTGTCCGTTGTCCTCTGTCTATTCTGCTTACCTGCCTTTCGCAGAATGGCGTTCGGAAATGCTACCAACCTCTTCCAACGATGTTTCTTGCCGAGTGACTCTTGTAGCGCCGCGCACGCCGTCTCTTCCGCAACTAAGGCGAGTTCTTTCACCTAGCGAGGTGAGCATCGTGACCCCTGCATTTATCATATCGCTGCGACGGACATTGAAGCTCCTAGGTTCGGTAAGCATATCCCCTTTGATTATTTTCCTAAACTCTGACATCACCTGGACTCTTTCATTTTCCCGTGGTACAGGTACGCACACCTCGCCTAGTTGCATGTAACCCAAACTCACAATTTCTGTCAGATTTCGAACTCTAACCTCAAAATTGTACCGCAATTAAATATCTATGTCTTCGCCTCTCCAAGTCGGGTTCTTCGCACATGGACCCAATTCGTAAGTGTTCCCTTCAGCGCCATTTTCACTTGCTGGCGCTATGGTACGTTTTGACTCAATAATCCTGCTGGTGAGTTAAATGCACTCCGTGTCATTTTCGTTACTCACTCCGCATATTTATTGTAAACAGCCTGTCTCTCGTTCAAGGCGTCTTTCCTCGCTATCAGTATCAACTCCTTGTCGCGCGACCGCCCTCGGTAAGCATGCCTTTTGAAGTCTTTTGGCGATATCTTGCATAATTGAGCCATCTTTATAGCGTCGTTACCCTCGCGCATCAATAACTCGTCTTTGTGAGTCTTCTCGCTCGTATGGTCTCCTTTGTACTGACCAATTTCAACCGCAATTCTTAGTCATGCACACTGGCACTTAGCTCGTCCTTATTCTTGTACTCCCGTTATTTGATAATAAAATTGTTTTCTCGTCTTTATTTGGAATGACAGGAATTGGGAAGGAAGGCCTGGAGCGCCCTTGCAAGGGCCCCAAGGCCTTCCGAGGGCGCTCGAGGGCTTCCAAGGGCACTCAAGCCCGGGACGCCCTTGCGTGGCCTTGTGAATTTGAAGAGTGCCTCGGGAGGGGTTCACAGGCCTCAGACGTCCTTGTGAGGCCTTGGGACCCTTCCAAGGGGCTTCCGAGGCCCTTGGAAGGTCTTTCCGCTTTTGGTGATGTGTTTGGCAAGTGTTTGGCGCATCAGCCGTGATGCGTATATGGTACAGTCGCGGACAAGCAAAGATGACAAAAAAATCAACCTCATTTATGACCCCCGGACCATCGGAATCAAGAGATCTCATCAAGAAGTCGAACGTTACCCAATTTCGATTTCTTACGAGCCAATCGCCCGCAAATGGCCATTTAGTGAGTTGGGGGGTCCAAAATTTTGGCCGTACCCCCAGACTTCACCCAAAAATCACGCAAAAATATGCAATCGACTGCTTTTAATGAGTACTTGATGGTGCCAATTAATGTGCAATAATTCAACGAGCCGTCGTAGGGCTCTGTTTATAATTCCCCAGCCAATTATAAACAGTTTTTAATTCCTCGTTTATGAACAGGGTGTTTATAAACGTGTTTATAAACAGTCCCGCAAAATTCATGAGAAACACCTGAACAGCCCGGTTTGGGGTGATTTTTCGCGCTCTTGCCCTCGGAGGACCTGGGCCAGCACACGGAATCCGTCATTTATGGATTCAACCACGAGTATGCCCCTTAATCGAACAAGTAATGCCTATCCTTGGGTAAATGGGTACCATCCGGTCCATTCCAGGCAGATTCGAGGCCAAACTGACCGAATAATTGGTTATAACTGCCAGACTTAGGTCAGAGGAAACCCAAAAGCTGAGGACTTCAGGCACTATTCACCTTGCCGAACACAGCCACATTGACGTCGTGGTGAAATAAATTGACCACATCACGATGACTAATGTGCATGTGATCAGGCATGTGACCGGAAAGTTCAAAAAAAAGTTCAACCGAAGTTCAACCAACGTTGGATCAACAACTTGGAAGAGATTTAACATCTTAACACTGATCAGGATCAGCTTTTACCACTCCTCGCAGCCCGGTGCCTCCCGACCAGTCATATTTGCGTTGAAGTCATCCAAAATATTGGCCGTTCCTTAACCCTCGTAGAAAAAATTTCAAAGGGGGCTCAAAAATCGCCTTTTCTCATGCTGAGTCTGATTCCGAGGTCATATTTCCTCTAGATTCAACGGTTCAGCCGGAAAACGGACTGTCATGTTTGCTTGTCCGCGACTGCACCCACCCCTTCATGACCGCGACCGTGACCATCAATCATGCGCGGATCTTTCTTCCCTTCTGCCAACTCGAACTTTCTGCACGCCGCCGTTGACGAGGGTTGAACTAGGAAGCCCAATGATCCAGGTGTCGCTCCATCGGTGGTAGATCCTTTGCCTTGCATTCAGGACTACGATTAGGCCGCCCTGTCCTTCCACTTTTTCGCTTGTCGTCTCTTGCCAAGATGATATCTTGCACTCTTTTGACTCTAAGGAAGTCAGGGCAAGTTTTAAAAGGAACATATTCACTACCAATCCCCTACTATAACTTAATCAGCAATGCTGTAGCTTGCTTGACAGTTGGCTCGATACATGTCAAGATTCCCGAACACCCCCAGCGCTAGGGAAGACACCTCAATTTTCAATTTCTGGCACTCGGTCAGTGGAATCGATGGCAAATGCCTTTGGGAAGAGGCAAGTAAGCACAATTTGCGTAGCTCGAATAGTAAATGACAGAAGTTGTAGCGTATAGGATGGCAGCGGCTGCGTTGCGACATCGCTGTCCGAGCCGAATATTGCGCGACGCATGTGTAGTACGGCGTATGGCGAAAATCTCTGTACGTGGTCATCGCTGAGCCTTCCCTCGGCGGAATGAAATCGAAATATAAATCAGGCATGCTTGATAACCCTGCCCTCCGGCACTACCTGTAGTTGAAGCCCGGATGCGCCAGCCGACCAGTATCAACAAAAAACAAATCTCGCTCACGGGGTGGCTCATTCAGCCGCTCTACCTTTGCAGCCGGATTGTACTGGGCTTTCTAGTCCGGTCAACTGAACTTCTTAGTGAGGTTGAAATCAACAGATATTTTGCTTCGGTAACGACGGTATGAAATAGTATTCTGAGACAATAGGGTGCCGTATACAGATGCAACACGTACTGTAGATGCACCACGTTCTCTCTCGACACAGCTCGACACTTGCAATTACGCAAGAAGAACACCGACTTTGTCCATAACGGAGATCAGCTCGGTGGTCGTCTGCGAGGTCCATTCGTGAGCGTCAACGAGCGTCAACGAGTCGAGGCCACTCACCGCGTCGACGAAAGTCACGACGACGTTCAGGTTCAGGTCCGTTGCGCCATTTGGCACCGACGCGACGGTTGTGAGCTTGTTGGAGCTGACGTCGGTGGTAGAGACCATATTGCTGAGCTGCGTGCTGCCGGGGTTGTAAATGTCAAAGCTCGTGTCGACGACGTTGGCGGAAAGCGTGGAGACAGCGAAGCCGGTGAACGGCTTGCACGTCACGAGGTCCTACGGTCGCGAGGTCGGTGTGAGTTCTCGAACACGGAATGCAGGAAACAACGGTCACTCACGATGACGGCGAGGGTGAAGCTCTGGCCAGCGGTGAGACCGAAGAAGGAGACGCCCACCTGCGTGCCTTGTGCACCGTGCTGAGCGTGTCGTAGAAGCCGCCGGCGAAATCGGACGCGCTGCATGCCCGAAGCGCGGGAGCGGCGGCGACCCAGGAGAGAGCACGCCATGGCGGCGAGAACAGTGTTGAAGTTGAACATGACGAGGAAGGAGCGGGAGGGAGGAAGGACAGGAAAGACGAAGGGGATCGGTCTGTTCATTCATTCGCAGCCATTGCGCCTTTTATACAGTCTGTTGACCGAGCCGACCGAGCAAATAAGTCTTATCTGCGCGTCACTTGAGGAGCCCAGCGCGGAAACACGTTGGAAGCATGCTCCAGCGAAGTTAACAAGGGCTAGTAACCAGGTTAGTACTTCACTTATGAATCACAGGTAGACAAGAAGGGAGTAAGCGACGTCCCAGCTCGAGCGTGTTGGAACTTGATGCAGATCCCCTCAAGCTGTGGTAACGTTCACCCATCAGGACTCATCACAAGCACCGCGCGGTCTTGCCCACGTACAGGACCGCCGCCTCGAACGATGGAACATAAGCCACCAAAATATGGAGTGAAAGAATGAACGAATGAAAACAAAGACGGCTCTAAGCGGTGTCGAGCCCGAATTCGAGCAAGCGAGATGTAGTAGCAGGTTCCAAAGGCAGTTCGTGTTCGAATGAATCCAAGTTATATCCGTAATATCTCGAGAACACCTAAAAACATGAGCACCCTTCCCACACGGACAACGAGCAAAAATAAAGAGAAACGCAAAAGATCAGAACGAACCGCAAGGCCGCTCGAAAGCCACCGCTCGAAAGCCACCCGCTGAAAGTCGGACATAGATCAACCGCAACATGCACAGCCTCAGAGTTTCAACCAAGCCCCTATTTGCTCACGTCGACGGTTTTGTTCCTGGTGTTTTGTTTTCCGAGGGGTCCGTGCTATAGCTATGCAGGATAAGGAAGACTTTACGATTTATCCGACGGATTTGTGGTAAGTGGATGAGTGAGTGAATGAGCGATTTCTGCGGGCTCACGTTCGACATTCAACACGGATCCACTTGAATGCATTCTACATAGCTGGCGCAGCTAATAATATACTTGGGGGTGAAGGCCTAACTAGGAACAATAATCTGCCTTGGCTTATGCAAAGTCCTCCAGACTCAACTCGTTTTCCAACCTCACCCAGTGTTGGAAGGCCCACTTGCGAATATCTGTTGACCACTCCGTGATTTAAATTTGAACCAGCTATGGCACTCTCTGTCCTCATCAACGCTGCTGGCGGCTCTCTTGGTTGCCTTCTGGAAAAATCCCGCTTTGCGCGCGTCGTGATTCTATCTGACCCAGCGAAGGCACACAAATTTACCAACGCACAGAGAAACGGGATCGAGGTCATCATCGGCTCGTACCTCGATTTTAAGTCCTATGCCGGTACGCCGAGAACACTGGCGCCGAAATAACGTCAGTTGCAATTAAATAATTCTTTGAAGCGTGGACGTACTCCTTGAGCGCCGTGACAGACATCTCCGCGTCCGGGTACCCGTACACCTCAACCGTGCGCTTTGCCGCGTCGACGTCGGAAAATGGCCCATACGACCACTCGCAGCACGCGCAGACGAGCATGAGGGTGTAGTAGCGGAAGTCGGGGTGCGCACGCCATCAGCGAGCGCCGCGTCGATCATCGTGGACTGGAGGCGCATCAAGGCACTACCCACGAGAGCGCGCGACGTCAAAGCCTGCGTGGGTGTTACTACTTGTAGCTTTGTTAGAACGATTCTCGGCGTACCTGTATAGGACTTCAAATCGAGGTACGAGCCGAGGACAACTTTGATGCCGTTTTCCTGCACGTCGGTAAATTTGTGTGCCTTCGCTGTGTCGGATAGAATCACGAGGTGCGCAAAGCGGGACTTTTGTCGCTGAGTTTCTTCAACCAGGGGGTGACCAAGAGAGCCGCCCGCACCGATTACTATTAGAGACCCCTTAGTTGGCCACCCTACTTAGTTGGCCACTCGACTCCTATAAGACCAGGGCTTCATAATTATGACTGGGCATAATGTATAAACAGAATACGACCTCCAACGAATGTTCAGACCAAATTTCAGCCGAAAGTGATGGGTTGATCGGGAGCTACGGCATCGCGGATCGGGATCCGAAGCGCGGGGACATCAATTTCTTATCAATGAGACCTCTCGCCTCATTTGCCATCGCCATTTCTCCACCATTTCTTCCTCGATCCACGACTTTGGGGGCTCGTTCGGATCCCCCGATGCTGGCCTTCCATCTGAAGAGATACTGGACATTTCTATACCTCATATCTACACCATAACTGTTTTAAATAGTGAATATAACCTGTATATATGATTCTGGGTGCAGGCCACTGCCATTTGAGAGCTCAATACGTTAGTTGGCGCGGTGGCCAACTAACCTGTTGTTTGGCTATGTTGGACTGCCAGTCAAAATAAATTCCTTACACACTCAAATCTTCGAGTATTTCGGTGCTGGTGGACTCGAACTCTTCGTAGGATGAATGCCCTCATTCTGATATAGTTTGGCTCGCATCGGCACCGGTATAACACCAGGGCTGCGGCATAAATGCTTAAGTGGCCAACTAACTGGTCTCAAATAGTACGAGGATGGAGAGTGCCACGGGTGGTTCGAATTTAAATCATGGAGTGGGGTCAACAGATATTTGCGAGTGGGCTTTTGACACTGGGAGAGGATGGAAAACGGCTTGAGTCTGGATGACCTTTTATAAGGCAGGGGGATTATTTTTTCTTGGTTAGTCAACGGGCCAACTGGATTACATTACTATGTTGAACAGGGAGTATGATCCCGGGAATGTAACGTAAATAACGCCTCAGACACCAAACGCAGTATATAAACCATGATAATGAGGGCAACGAATGTGTAATAGCGAGCAGAATAGAACAGAAATACCTTCTGTGCGGCCGCTCCCATTGCCATCCCGGGTTGTCCGACCACTCGTTCTCTTTATTCCAGTACTTTTAAAAACCTCGTGAATTGTAAGCCCGCACATACCGGCTCATGTGGGTGGGCAGGAAGATTGCGCCCGCAGGCAAGGTCGCGGTCCCAGGGCCTTTGGGCAACGATAAGTCTGGTTTTACGCCGGAGATCCTTAAGGAGACCATGCCGTGTAGAAAGAGGAATTGATCGATGCATTGAACTTGTAGCTGAATATATGGATTCGTTTTTGCTCTCAGGGTTTCAGAGACGAGATCCCATGGGAAGCCTCGAGCCAACTTCAAAGTCTAAATGACGGATCTGAAGCCGCTGCAATGTCCAGTGCACAGAAAAAAAATGGTGTCCGCATGTATTCCGAACAGGGCAGCGCTGAATGAGATAAAGAAAAACGAAATCGGAAGTGGAGCCAGTCACCCGCCAACAAGTTAACGCCGGAGGCACACCCACTCTTCCCTCCGAGCGCCTCCCAGCAGTCAAAAATGAAAGGTGCCACCCGGAGCGTAATAATAATATCGCCGATAGATTCCAACCCACCCATGTGACCAACAATATATCAGACTCTCGTACAAATGACACGGCGCCACTGGAAGTTACAAACGCCGGATATCCACCGAGGACGGAGAACCCCCAGAAGACAAAGTGAATAGGTGATTTTTCTTCGGGCAGCCCCTCGCCTCCCGGGCATCAACAAAAAGCAAAACAAAAACTATTTTCGCTCATGGGGCGCCTCTTACAGCCGCTCTACTTTGCAGCCGGATTGTACTGGGCGTTCAATTGACTTCTTACTGACATTGAAATCAACAGATATTTTGCTTCGGTAACGACGGTATGAAAACAATAGGGTGCCGTACACGGGGATGCAACGCGTACTGTAGATGCACCACGTTCTCTCTCGACACAGCTTGACCATTGCTATTACGCAAAAAGAACACCGACTTTATCCATGACGGAGGTCAGCTCGGTGGCCGTCTGCGAGGTCCATTCGTGAGATTATATAACGCGTCAGCGAGCCGAGGCGACTCACCGCGCCGACGAAAGTCACGACAACGTCCAGGTTCAGGTCTGTTGCGCCATTTGGCACCGACGCGACGATTGTGAGCTTGTTGGAGCTGACGTCGGTGGTGGAGACCACATCGCTGAGCTGCGTGCTGCCGGGGTTGTAAATGTCAAAGCTCGCGTCGACGACGCTGGCGGAGAGCGTGGAGACAGCGAAGCCGGTGAATGGCTTGCACGTCGCGAGGTCCTACGGTCGCGTCCGAGTGGTCGGTGTGAGCTCGTCGAACACGAAATGCAGGAAACAACGGGCACTCACGACGACGGTGAGGGTAAAGGTCTGGCCAGCGGTGAGACCGCTGAAGGAGACGCCCACTTGGGTGCCTTGTCCGCCGCTGCTGAGCGTGCCGTAGAAGCCGCCGGCGAAATCGGACGCGCTGCATGCCCGGGGGGCGGGAGCGGCGGCGACCAGGAGAGAGCACGCCATGGCGGCGAGAACAGTCTTGAAGCTGAACATGGCGAGGAAGGAGCGGGATGAAGGAAGGACAGGAAAGACGAAGGGGATAAGTCTGTTCATTCGTTCGCAGCCATTGCACCTTTTATGTAGTCTGTTGACCGAGTCGACCGAGCAAATAAGTCTTATCTGCGCGTCACTTGAAGATCCCAGCGCAAAACAAGCACGTTGGGAGCATGCTGCAGCGAAGTTAGTAACGGCTAGTAGCCAGGCTAGTAACTTATTGTGAATCACAGGGAGACAAGCTTAAGAAGGAAGTAAGCGACGTCCCAGTTGCAGATCACCTCAAGCTGGTAACGTCCGGAGCATCCGCGTCCGGATCCCCCGGTGGATATCATCCTGATTCACGTCACGCCTCGAACGATGGAAAAACATCCGGAAAATGAATAATGTAAGAGAGGATTGCTAAGGCCCCGGAGCGGCCGCGATGCGCGTCATCCCCGGCAGATTTCATCCTATTTCATGATCATCGTATCCACGCCTCGAACAAACCCCCAAAGGATGGAGTGAAAGAATGAACGGACGTAAAACAAAGAGACGCACATGCGCTCCAAGCGGTGTCGAACCCGAATTCGAGCAAGGGAGACGTAGCAGTTCCAGAGGCAGCGTATCCGCCGTCTATGTTCGAATGAAATATATCGAAGTAATATATCGAGGACACCTAAAAACGAAATCGAGAACACCTAAAAACTATAAACACCTGTCCATTAATCAGCACTCGAATATCCCCAATCAAAAGCAGAGAAGCGCAAAGATCAGAAAGCACCGCGCATCGCCCTTGAGCGACCCGCGAACAAAAAGCCGGACATAGATCACCCCACTCCCCGAGCATCCAAAAAAGGGCGCCCCGGAGCGTCATATGGCCCCGGCAGATTTCATCATATACAGAGGGAAAAGAACGAAAAAAAGACTTACTTGGATAGAAATGGCGCGCCCAGCGGTGTCAGCCTGGCGTGCGCGTGCGACCTCTCACACATCTCACCTACCATATGCACATGTAGGCGCCATGACGGAAGAAGTTGCATGTTCCAGTCATCAAGTATTCGCCGTCTGTGTTCGAATGAATCCATTCCCCGCAGTTTAATTAATATATCTTTCACGCCTGTGGATTGGTAATTAGCACACACATTCAACGCTTGGCACAAAAACAGAATAGCGCAAAAGATCAGAACGATTCACAAGGCCGCTCGAAAGCCACCCGCGGAAAGCCGGACATAGATCACCCTACTCCCCGAGCGTCCAAAGGGCGCTCCGGAGCGTCATCTGGCCCCGGCAGATTTCATCACATCCACACCACATCGAAATAAGTAGCTAAAACGAAGGACTCACTTAGATAGAAACAGCGCGCCCAGCAGTGTCGGTCCAGAGTCGGGAACGGCGCCCATCAAAGGAAAAAGCAGCAAGTTCCGGCCATCGAATATCCGTCGTCTGTGTTCGAATTCATTCCCCGCAGATCTAATCAATTAATTTACTATAACACCTAAAAAAACGAAATCAGCATTCAACTCTTGGCGGAGGAAGCCGGACAGGAAGAGGGCAGAACTCACAGCAAATGCAAATGCACATCGTCCGTCCGTCTGATTAAATTAAGTATCTATCTACTGCCCCGCACATCAGTATAAGCCACCCGACGTAAATGAACTCACCCTGCACGCTAAACCTCCTCCCCCTCCTCATCGTCATCCGTGAGCTCCTCCCCCCGCCTCACGCCCCCATGCGCCCCCCGTCCCTCGTCCCCGTCCCCTTGCGCGCCTTCCGACTCGAACCCTGCGCGCCGTGCCCACGCGCGCCCGTCCGTGTACGGGTTTATGCGTAAAGGGAGGAGGAGGGTGTATAAAGGACTAGGAGGGCGTTAGCACCAGATTTAAGTAAGGGGGAAAGGATGAGGAGAGAAGACACTTACTACCCCCCCTCGCCCACATTAAAGAACAGCTCCAGGTTCCTGCGCTTCCTATTCGCGCGTTAGTGCCTTCATTTAATATGTGCAACATCGAGGAGTGAAGAGCACGCACCCAAGATCATACGAATTGACGAACACCTCCCCCCTCCCCCTCGCTACCCTCCGATAAATCTCAAAATCATGCCCCTCGACGGTCGTCTCGCCGTGCGCGGCGCCCCAGAGGTGGAACGCGCACATGATGCCGACGGCGAGCGCCATCACGACGGACAGGATGTAGATGAGGACGAAGGCGATCTGCGGGACGTGGTAGGGCCAGATGGGCTGTGCGTTCGCGAGTGTCAGTAATAGAGGAATAAAGAGTGGGAGAAGGGAGCAAACAGGAAGCGGCACCTCGTAGAAGTCGCCCGCGCCGAGCGCGACGAAGACGTGCGGCACGCCCGTGGCGACGAGCGACACGCACGCGAGCACGAGGTACGCCATGAAGAGGACGAAGTGCCGCTCGTTGTGCAGGCCGACGCACTGGTTCACCCCTGCGTCGCCCGGTCAGCGTCAGCTTGGATTAAGCGCACGGGCGGTGAGTGGGAATGGACGCACACGGGCAGTGGTGGTCGTACTTGAGCACGCAGCGGTTGCAGATGCGGCAGTGGTGTGTCCGCTATACCCTCTCACACATTAGAGTATGCCCTCCCCGCAAGTACTCGAGCAGCGCAGGACGCACCTCGGGCTTCTGCTGCCCGCACCGCCGGCACTTGGTCACCGCCGCACGCGTCACCACCAACTCTTCCGTCCAGCGCGCGCCCGTCCCGGTGCCGGACGGCTTCTTCACCGCCCAGAGGAGCCCGGTCCCCGGCACGCGCGGGGGCTCGTCGGCGAAGCCCGGCGAGACGGTGACGACGTAGTAGTAGTGCCCCCAGAGGTTCGCCGCGATGAGCACGCAGAGCTGGGCCCGAGAGCAAGGCCAGCGCAGGGAGGGCATTATACAGTCGACTGTGTGCGCGTCCGTCAGCTCCATATATCCCTAGAAGAAGAAGAAAGGAAAGAGGAAGAGAAAAGACTGACAGAAGCAGACGGTGCCGAGACCGATGAGAGCGACGGCAAAGGCGACAAAGAAGGGTCCCGCGGCGCCAGTGATGCGGTCGCCGAAGCGTTCGAGCGCCTTGAAACAGCGGAAGACGGTGCGCGAGCAGATCATCGTCGAGGTACGACGCGCAGTACAGGTGGCCATTCGGCACTGCAATTCCGCTTTGTGTCTGTTGGGTCGTGATCGCAACTTTCTCCTTGGGCTTGGTTCACCGTCTTGGTTCAATTCCTCCGTTTGAAAGCGTCTTGGCTCGGATAAATGACGCCTCCCTTCCTATGAACTATCCTGAATGCCTGGCGAAGCCCTCCACCTCATGAAAAAAAATGATGAGACATCCAAGAATGGCCCGGGCCCGAATCGAACGGACACCTCCTGCACACATTATCAGAGCAACTCCACCCACGGAGTACAGGTGCGCACCACGCGCCGCCGGGCCTTATTCTCATGGTTTTGTCTCTCAATATGGACCAGCGAAATTGATGTTACATATAAATTTGCCAGGTTCAAACCGATTAGTGAGTGAGTATGGTTGCGAGCAGTCGAACGGCCGAAGCGGGGAACCTGCTCAAGCACTGCATATGTATATTCCTGCGTAATGTGGACATGGTACTCCCAGTTCTTTGAATGCGAACCATGAAAAAAAAATGACGAAACCTCAAAGTGGCCCGGGCCCGAATCGAACGGACACCTGCTACATCCATGATTCCTCGGTGCGGTTTCACGTACTACATAGTGCAGGTGCGCACCACGCGCCGCCGGGCCTTATTCTGGCATATTGAACCCTCAATGTCCCACAGCTTTTGGAATCGAAATTTCAGGTTCAACATAATTAATGTAGTGTGAGGTTGTGATAAGTCGACCGGCTGAAACGCAGAACCTGCTCAAGCCCTACATATATTCCTGAGGAATCTGAATGTCGTCGAGTAATTATTCTTGGCTCCTTCACCGCCAAAAAAAAACACCTACTTGCTGTTCTAGCGGCCCAGGCCCGAATCGAACGGACACCTCCTGCATATTACTGCTGTCGAACTCTTTCACGGAGTACAGGTGAGCACCACGCGCCGCCGGGCCTTATTCTGTTAGCTTAGGCCCTCGATATCTCACAGCTATTAATTTTCAGGCTTAAAACGATTAGTGCTGAATATGAGATTGCGAGCAGTCGAACGGCTGAAACGGAGAACCTGCTAAAGCTCTATTACATATGTATATTCCTGCAGAATATGAACGTGGTTGAGCAATTATTCTCGGCTCTTTCAACGCGAACCTCCCCACCAGAAAAAATCTCTATCAATTCTAGAGGTCCAGGCCCCAATCGAACGGACACCTCCTGCATATACTCTGTGGACACGGACCATGTGCAGGTACGCACCACGCGCCGCCGGGCCTTATGCTCTTAGCTTGAACCCTCGATATCCGACAGCCATTGAAATTAGATTTTCAGAGAAAGGCTGAAGGACATAAACTCCTTAAGTCCTGCAGAATGTAAACAGAGTTGGGTCGTTATTTCCTCAGTTTCTCCCCGAGCCGGAGGAAAATTGAAATGCAGAGCCTCGGGCACGTTGAATTATCCTCGTGTATCCAACCAAAAGAACTGCAGAACCTGCATTAGTGGCCCAGGCCCGAAACGAACGGACACCGCCTGCATATAATGATCCTTGTTTTTCCGGTTAAGGAGTGCAGGTGCGCACTACGCGCCGCCGGGCCTTATTCTAGCATTTTGAACCCTCGATATCCGACCCCCATTGATACTACATTTTCATGGAAAGGCCGCAGCCCATAAACTGGGCAAGCCCTGCATATCCCTACTATGAGCATTGAGATGTAAAGAAGGAGGTTGAGTAATTATTGTCAATTCTTCCCTGAGGGGGGAACCTTCAGCCTGACTCGTATACTTGATGCAGGGCCTCCCGTCGTTCCTCCGCTCAGGCCCACAAAAAGAAGTGCAGAACCTGCGTTAGTGGCCCAGGCCCGAATCGAACGGACACCTCCTGCATATAATGATCCTTGTTTTTCCAGCTACAGAGTGCAGGTGCGCACCACGCGCCGCCGGGCCTTGTTCTCTTCCTTGTGGCCCTCGATATCCCACAGCCACTGAAATTACATTTTCAGGTGAAGGCTGAAGCACATGAACTGCGCAAGCCAAAAGATTCATCACCTACTAACGATTGCTGGCTCTAATGTGAAGAGCGTGAAAGAGCCGTGCGGAAGTTTAAGAATGTGAAGAGTGTGAAGGGCTCTTCAAGTTACGCATGCGACACGCGAGAGAAAATACGCGCGTGCTGTCGACATTCAAGTTAAAACCTATGAATAACGAATAGCAAATGATCCTACACCGACGAGGGGCCGGTAACGGATGCTGAGCACGGATGCAGCCGGTTGGATTGAGAGACTTGGAGTGATATAGTTCAATGACGGATGCTGTTCCGCGCAGATGCCCAGATCTTACCGCTACAACGCATGGTGCACTCTCTTTCCGTTTGTCTGTCTTTATATTCTGAGCGGCCAAACGAAGAATGCAGGTATGTAAATCCGCGTTGGCGAACGTCGAACGTGCGCCCGCAGAAATCGCTCATTCACTCCCTCACTCAGTCACTCAGCACACACCCACCCCGCATAGATCAAACCCATCTTTCCTAGCGTAGGCACCTCAAAAAATCCGACGGCCAGGAACATATGTACAGCAGATAGGGGTTTGGTTGAAACTATGAGTTGCGGTTTGTGGTTGAACTATTTTCCCGTATTGGGGCAGGGAATCCATGCCAGGGATCGTCGATCGGTGGATTGGGTTCTGGCCTTTAAGAGAGTTGTCTTCTCAGGACAAGGTCGTTGGAGGAGTCATGTCGAGGGATGGAGGCGATGAGAGGAGGAGGGGATGAATGTAACCAGGCAGGCGGGGAATGGAGCAGGAGCAGAACGCCAAGAGGATAATTGGAATTGGTCCCGCGGGTGTATAGTATAATAGACGCCGTCAACACGCACGCGGTGCGAGTTAGAGCAAGTACAGAAGATAATACAAGGCCGGAGCCAGTGAATCTGCAACCCCCTATTTGTGCTTGCCCCGGGAACGCAAACCGGAATAAAACGGGATGAGTATTAATTGGTCCCGCGGATCCATATGGGCCAACGCAAAAATGAGGAACAACAAGAGCGCGAGGCAGAGCAGAGCATTATTATGGGATGGGTAGTTATAATGTCTGTTTAGCACCGCACAACTCTGCGAAGTCATGTAAAAGTGGAACCCGGTTTTCGTTGGGAAATGGGGCGGGAATTGGTTCCGCAGGGACATATTGATTGGATCGGCCGTCGTAGAAAGGGACGCGAGGCTGATAAGTGATTCAGGGGAGTTGACAGCGGCACAGCTCATCTAGTGATAGGGGAAGGGGCGGGCGGAGATTAATTTCCTGGCAGGCAAGTTCCGGCGTTTTTGTTGTCTCACGAAAATTCAAGGCAGAGAATAAGGAGAATGAACGACTCGCGAGTGATGAGCGAATATAAAATGGACTACCGTGGCTACAAGACACAAGGCCTGCGCGCGTTAATCAGTGGAACTAAAACAAGGATATGGCGCTTGTTTTGTTGTTCAATGCATAAGGGTTGCTAATTATGTATTTAAGAACAAGCGGAACTGAGAATTGAATCACACACCCTTGCGGGCAATCACACTGCGGCTCCGCACCGCCCTCGCCCTCACGGGTCGGACGCTTGAGCGGCAGGCTGAGCTTGAGCCTAAATAAGCGCAGCGCGAAGTGCGGGGCATGCGGTGCACGGCATAATGGGACGCCTCCCGCAAAAGGAAAACTCAAGGACCCCACGACCAAAGGCGCGGAGAACAAGGAGCTGGAGGGGATTACCGGAGGGACGAATTGGCGGAAATATGAACGCAATATGCGTATGAGCGATGCTGGTATTAGTTGAGCACGATCATGATCGCGTTCTCCAAGGAATGAATGAATGAATGAATATAATGGCTTGGGCAGAACGAATAGATCCGCGCGCGAAGCCAAGCCGGCAGCACGAAGCAATCTGCGAGGTGTAATCAGGTAGAATCGATGAATGAATGAATGAAAGCATGGATGGTTGGACCGCGTGGTAAGAGCAAGGATAGAGCAGCGGGGTGGTTGGAATCGATACAGGTACGAGAGCAAGATGGATGAAAGTAAGCTGGTCCAAGGTCCGGCGCGTTCGAGAGCCCCGGAGCTTCCAACCATTTATTCTGCCGCGTGGAGAGCGCAAGGCAGCGTTTTCGAATGGCGCACCGTGACGGCGAGCGCCACGGCTTCTTGGCATCCAGGAATGAGAGAAGGAGCGGATACAGGTGGGGGGATAGAACAAAGCCGCCTCGTTGCGTCCAGCTAAAAATAATTTATTGGACTGAGGCTTGAGCTTCAAGAGCGAGACACTACGTTCCGCCCCGTTGTCGGCCCAGCTCGGCAGACCCTGCCGACCTGTGCTGAGCTCGGTCGACCTCTGCGGACAGGGATCGACAGAGTCTGTCGACCTCAAACCAAGGACTCGACAGACTCTACCGACCCGGGTCGGCAGAGCTCGACCGAGCTCAGCACAGGTCGACAGGGTCTGCCGACGGGCCTAGGGAACGCAGTGAGAGACAAGCGCCGGCGAAAAGCCAGAGTCTCCGCCGCGCAGAAAGATACTCGCGCCTCGCGGGCAATGACATCCATGTCCAAGGAAGCGCCCGCCGCCTGGTTCCCGCAGAATAAAAGACCAGTCATATCATGTCAGAAGTGCAGCCCACGCCGAGGTTGTCGCCTCGCGGCTTCCCGCAGAACAAAAGCGCTGGGTTCAGTTCCATACATTCAGGATTCATTCTGACTTGCTGGTTTGGTGGCCTCGCGGCTTCCCGCAGAACAATAGCGCCGGGTTCAGTTCCGTACATTCAGGATTGGTTTTTAACTTCCGGGATTGGTCGCATGCACGCAGCTGTTTCCTCGTGCAGACGATTAATGCGTATTGTGTTAGTTAAACCTCAAATAACTGCAGAGCCGAAATTAAGTCCTAGGTGTTCGGCGGTCAGACAAACAAGGGCGATATGAGGCGGGGTATTACGCGCTTCGAATTGGTGAGCAGCTTGGGCAGGAGCTATGCGCAGTGGTATCGCATTGATAGAGCGAGATTTTGAAGCTCATTTGTTTGGAAACGCAAGGAACACCGAAAATTTCAAGTTGAGACTGAAGCTAGGTACACAGGCGCGTGCCCATGTCAATCGCGCCACCGCCGCTGAACGTCGATCGCGGTCGCGGCCGAGACCTGCGTCCTTCGTCGGCCGACCGCGCTCGTCGTGCGGAGTAAAATTAAAATCATGCGGGACGAGTGGCAGACTCATGCTGCGGGTGACGAGATCGCCGCCGGGCGCCGTTACTAATCAGAATTCGAGCATGGTGGTGCGGCGACGAACAAGGAACGCTCACGCACTATGTCCGCCGTCCGTCTCGTCCAGCCTAGACAGAGAACCGATGGAGCCGATGGAGCGAACCATTCAAGAGCTCGCGAATCAGCATGATTGGCGGAGAACCAGTCGGATTTTCTACGACTTTTATTTTGCCCGCGGGAGAAGGAAGTGGGTTCCCCTGCCCAGTGGCGGAATACCAGCGGGCGGGTATAATGTGGTTCGGTTCGAGATGGGGAAGGCGGGAACGTTAGGCATTCTCCAGAGCCACTGAATAGCCGCCGTTCCTCAGTGAAAACTGAAGAAAAAATCTAGACGTTCGCGAATCAAGATGATTGGCGATGAATGCATCGCTCTCGGGGAGCTTGGGATTTTTCCCGTCGCCGCGCTTTGTAGCCACATGAGCCCGCGCGGCAGAGGACAGACACCGGTGTAGGTGCTACCCGGGCATCGCGCGGCGTGAGTTTTCATACCCTCGCGACGCCGGTAGCCCGCTCAGAAACCCTCCGCGAATTAAGCTGGATCTAGTGACGCATCCCTGCAACCGGAAATTAAAAGCATACGAGATTTTGCGTTCCGTATCAGACAGCTTACCTGCTGTTCCAGCGACAAGCCGGATGGGCTAGTTCGGTCGCTTATCGAGTCCTTGTATCGTCCATTGCTGTGGCGTCGGCCCCTGGTGATTCCGTTCGGATCCTACGACTATTATACATATTTTGGGATTATGCTCACCAGTCTGAGCCCTTCTTCTAGGACTCCACCCTCACGCTGCGCATCGTCAAGTGGTCTGGCCTTGTCTTCTTGAAGTTCTTCTTCCGAATCGTCTTCGACAGCCATTCGAGCACGGCCGCTGAGCGAGCGCGACATCATACTGACATACGCCACCGGTTATCAATCTGGCCATCCATCCGCGATAGCCTGATAGGCGGCGAAGCGCCGACGCTGGGCAGAATCTGCAGCCCGAAACGTTGGCGGGGTGACCACAAGAGCTTGAGGTTCGAGTCGAAGATCCAAGATTAAATCAATCGTGGGCAGCCGTGTGCTGTGGATCTAGCGTCGCCGAAAGCCCGAAGCCGGTTGTCACTTGGCTGAGAATGCATAAAGCACACACTGGTAGTATTGCCGGCGGGCAGCGGAATCTGGGCAATCGGCGGAAGAGATAATAGAGCATCTTCGGTGGTCATATTAGATGAAACTCGTGCAAGATTGAAGACACAAGACAGTAGCAGTAGGAGCAGAGAGTCCAGTAGCTTGCAACAGGGAATGAAGCACCGCAAGGGAGCTGCACAAATCTTGGAATAAGGCATTGCGGATGCGAGTCATAAGAAAGAAAGAAAAGTCACGGGCGGATTCGCGGCCACGTGCGAGCCGCACAAATTGATTCCGAACTCCGCCGTTCAACGGAGAAATGAGATACCGCTACAAAAATACAAGAGGAGAAAAACCTGAACATTATACGGCGCTGAGTTGTTCCCCCCATCGCGATGAGATTGGAGTCCAATCTGCATTGTCCGCATGGCGTGATTCCAAAGGCGAGTACAAAGGAAGAGCTGCAGCGTAACGAAGCGATACTTTCAGGCCATCTCCGATGAGAGTCTGAAGCATGGGAATTATATCGACCTCTATAGGACGTGAGAAGGTCGCACGGATATTTGCCAGATTGGCAACCTGTTGAGGATGGGTGCCCGTCCGCGCCCGAATAAATTCAAGGAATCTCTGGTCTGTCGGGCCAAAGAAATCGTGGAGGTGCAAAACCCGAAGATGGGGGCATAGGGTCTTGCGTAGATCCAAAGTGCTTGGGGTCAGCGCAACGACGAGATCGTCATCGAAGTCGGGAGGAGTGGCGATGGGTTCCCACTGGACCGTTAATTCTTGGAGAACGGGTGTGAGACGGAGAATCTTGGTAAAAACAGCTGTGGGCAAGGCGGGTACACTGAGACTGAGGCGCTCAATGTGATGGGTGGAGGTCAGGAGGGGTATAAATGCCAAGGACCCCTCATGATCAATGGGCGTGTAATATTCCAGAGATCGTAGGTTAGGGAGGACCAATGCGCGGAAAAATTCGGGCGAGGCGCGAAAGCTCATAACACAGAGCTGCCATAACTTTTCCATTCGACAAGGTGGTTGGTCCGCATCTTGCGCGCCGTCAATTGATACAGTGCATGTCTCGAGGTCAGGGCACTGTCGCAAAATTGCAAGCAACTCGACGGCAGTGGCGCCTAGGAGCCTCGTATACAGCCCCGGATGATTACTCGTATATTAAGCAGATGCCTCGTATCAGAGTGCATCTGTTTGTGCAGATCCGAAGATTCCCCTTCTGTCCCTCATTTCCCAGGTAGCCTCCTTTTGAGCTCTTCTTTCCTTTATGTAGCTTAAGCGCGCTGGGCGCTTCAAATCACGCGTCATTTCAACCTCGCCGATCAGCCGCTTATCCACCGCTTATAAGCCACTCGTCCCACTCGCGCTTCTTGCTTCCTACTATCATCTACCCCACGCAATTCTTTATCCTTCCGCACCCTGTCTCCAGCTCGGTCCTCGGTGCTGCCCCTCAACACTTCAAGCCCTTTCGTCAAGATGCCGCTCAAGCCCTCAAACACTCGAACACCATCAAGAGGCTTCAGGACCGTCAAGATGCTTCAAGACCTCAAGCCATGTACCGCACTGAAGACGCAAGATGCTTCAAAGCCTTCGAGCTCGTTTCCTGTGCACAAAAACCTCGGCTTCTAGATCAATCACATTCTCGCCAGCGAGCGATCGCAGGTATGTCTGAACATCGATATCTGCATTATCCATCCGTTTATTTATCCCTTCACTGTGGTCACCGGAATCCCTCTTCCTGTAAGCACGCACAATGGCAGAATCGACGACAACTGATTCTTGCCAGTCAACTAGCCGACTTTCTTTGCATTAGTCTGCTGTCTCCACCGTTTCTTTAGGTGCGCATTATATTCTACGAAGCTCATTTGATCAATTTCCGATCTCCTTCTGTAGGTAAGGCCAATATCTTCCCCAACTCTTCCCTTCCCCATTATACGTCTCGAACGGATAGTCGGTAAGTTACCACCAGCATTCCGGAAAAAATACTCGCTGACCTGCAGAACGTTCTTCGAAGCTGCAGAGCAGCAGGTCTGCACTTTCGGAACATCACATGTAGCGTTCATTCGTGCTTTGGCTTTTTACTCCGCTGCGCCAATTTGCATTCCGGAGTGGTTTTTATCGATCTCGCTCCCTCTGCAATTCACAGTTTGCAAATACTCGACAGCACCGCGCAGCGAATTTTGTGGCCCTAATGTTAGTTGTCCATAATAGCTCGCAAGTAGTAGTAGATATTGTAGGTCGTTAGCGAGAATCTTCGGCTCTGATTTGTGCTCGGAATGTTATTATGAATGAAATACAGTTGAGCACAGGGACTGCATTGGTTCTCAGCCACAGGAAAAGTCGACGTTAGAATGAGAGAAGAATTTCTAGCCCTTATAGATGGAGTCTTCAAGAAAGCCGGAGCGAAGCGACGGCATATCTTGTTACCAATAGCCAGATGGCGTAGTTGGTCCCACCGAAAGGGAAAATACAGGAAATCAAGCTGCCGAAGGGAAAGACGGAGGAGAGTAGTGCCCATGAAGGACATACTATCCGAGCCGACGGTGGTAGGAGAGTCCCAGCTCGAGAAAGCTTCGAGGACCAAGGATCGCAACATGGGAACATCCTCCGCAGCTAGAGTCGCAAGCGGCTCGAAAGAGGAATGCGAAGTAAGTGATAGATGAAGGTGATTCCAACGACTGGAAAAACGAATGAGTGTCCCGAGCAGCTTCGAGATATCGAGGTCGCCTGTTGTCCGAGATTGGACAATGGAAATTGAGAGGGGAAGAGAGCCCGAGCTAGAGAGCCAGGCGTTGATGTGCTCGTCGATTTGCAGCAGTTCTGAAGGAGAACCAGGTGCGACAATGTGCAGCGTCGCCGACAGACGAGGCGTCGAAAGTGCTAATCTCCTCCACGCCCGGCATACGTGGCAGAGCAGCAAGGGGGATTCGGCACCACTCATCACCGCGTTCCTATCCGATGGAAGGGCTGCCGTGAATATCTCCGCCACGACATCCTCGGGCAGTCTACGAGCGGGCGAGACTAACGCGAGATGTGCGTCAATGAACTCGGTCAAGTTGGTGCGTTTTACCGTGAGTTCATTGATCAAGGTCTGGAGACGCTCGATCTCGTCGGTGATTTTGTCGACCTCTTTGCGTGGCCCGGCCAGCAGGTCGTGAATGCGCTGACATTCTGCGTCGGAAAGAACTGCGTTGGTGTGAAGCAAATCTTTGAAAGGTGTGTCTGTGGCGGCGAGTTCCATGGGGTGCTAAGGAGGAATGTAAATGTCTGTGTACTGCGTAGCTCCGATTCACAAACCGTTTGCGTGCTGGCGTGCTGGTGGTTGAGGTGGAAATTGTCGGTATGTTCTGTAACAATGACATGTTGGTGTCATCATACTTCCAGCCGCGAGCAGGTGGCGCCAAACATGGCCATACTTAATGTCGATGATATCGAACGTGCCCTCATGGCCCAAATGCCACGATACCCGCGATTTCCTCGTATGTATGCTGCATGTTTTATGCCAAATCGCACGGCAAGGCAGAATCAGTATTCGGTGCGTGTTTCGACAAGTTACAACAAAATATGGCTTCATGAGTGCCGCCTATCTTCAGCATCATTTTCCACCTAGCTCATATACGTACGTCTTACTCTCTCTGAGTTCTTCTGACTCAATGTGCTCCATGGTCCAGGATGCATGATGCATGCGGCATAAGCGATCAGACCACTGCATAATGTTGTGGGCACCGTTGCGCAAATACTGTGGCGTCCATTGCACAGCCTTTCCAAAAGGTATATAAGTCCCGCTTGCCTGCGTCCACTCTTCTGAATCCCTCATCCTCAGACTGACCTTTTCACTCTGGTATGATCCCTTTTCTCTATGCTTCCGTCGACTCTGAAGGGTGTTTTGTAATATCATTTAGCCCAAAGATTACCGTCATGGAGGCCCCAGCCGCCGCATCGTTGTCGACGCTCCCCGTCGAAACCCTAGGAGAGATATTCGTGGCATCTCTTCCAGAAGACCCGCTCGTGTTGGCATCGACAAACGAACAAACGAGCTCCCTCTCCTGTTTTTGCGCGTATGTTCCCTCTGGAAATCGGTCGCATTGTCGATGCCACATTTATGGATGTCCATCGCTGTGGCTGTTGCATCTGAGAGACTCTGGCTGCGGGAATCACCGAGTGGTTAATGCGGGCGGGAAACCTTCCACTCTCTATATCCATAAAGTGGGTGTACGCAGTTGACCGGGATAATCTCCCGCTGTATTTGAGAATCGGTAAATTCTCTCTTCGATGGAGGAGAATTCGCATTGCCGATTACGCCGGCTTGGACTTTGTTGAGACTGTTCAACCTCCGCGACGTCCTCGAGAGGTTGAAACTGGCCAAGCCGCTCGATTTCACCTTTTCTTCGTTGGAGGAGATTTCCCTTTCATCCCACCCTGTGGCCGTTACCGGATCTCTCAAACTTGACTGGGTATTCCAAGCCTGGGTAGATAATCTGCGGAGGCATGCACGCAAAATTTAGCTAAACTCCTCAAATAGAGGGGCCAAAGCTGACCGACCTAAATATCACGACCGGTAAAGCCCTTGAATACGCTGCCGCTCTCAAATTATTGGGGCAGTGCAAAAATTTGAACACCTGCGAATTATCGGTTCAAGTGAAAACAAAACGAGATGCAACCAACAACACCTGTGCATCTCCCCAAGCTTACACACAGGCTCGAATCGGCCTCTCTACCTGCACTGCGCACCCTCCATTATGACAGCATTCAGACGGGGGATTTCCCGCACTCATTCCCGTTGGGTTCGACAGCATCTCTTGAATGTTTGCGCCTTGAAATAGGAGGGACTCCGGTGCCAAGTCAGGAATTTTCCTCCCTTTCGTCACTGCGACAGCTATACATAAATGACATCCACTGGCAGCAGGATCCTATACTGTATCAACGCGCTCCCAGCGTTGATGCCTTGAGACGGCGCTTATCGTTCAGGCTTCTCTGAAGATGTTCGTGGATTTCGTGATATTAAGAATGCCATCATATTCCCTGGGGGAGGGAAAGACACAGATCAACAGCCTCCTCCTCCTCCTCCACAAATTAGCAGAGTAGTGAGCATCCCTGAGGCGTCTTCGCTTAGACTGTAGGCATACTGGTATAATTCTATAATGTGAATTCAGCTGGGCCTGAATTTGAAATCTTCGCCAGGTGACAATGACAATGCTGATCCAACATGTAGAAATTCTGCCTCCTCGGTGTTCTTTCTCTACTATCAGTGATAATAGATGCCTTAGGAGACGTCCGCCACAGTTGAACCCCACCCGAGTCTGTTAGTTGATTTTAAACGAACAGGCTTTATGTAAATTCAATAAGACTTTCAAGATACTTATATTTGTTTTTCCACCGATAGATGCATAATTTCTCGCCCTCGAGAGTTGGTTGAAAAAACAGGTGTTTATGTAAGCTTATCGTGATGGCAACACTGCCACTGCCACTCCATCCTCACTCATATACGAAGGGAAACTCACGAGAACCGTGCAGACCATGGAGACACCTTCCGCTGATGAGATTCTCCGTACACATACCAGTGGTTACCACCTCCGACTCAGAATGCCAGTGCACTCGTGAACTGCTCACTGGTCCAACAGGATCACCGTGACAGTTGTTTCCGTCGTCATCCGACTCTCGGACGTCGGGCCGACACACCGTCCTGCCTTTTTGGGACGCCTCGGCAATCACGGTAATCACTTCGCCGGTGATCCTACCTCCCAATGCGGACGTGCCCGAAGCCATTGTTCTCTGCCATTGTTCGCCTTCGACGCGCGCTGGAGGCGGCCTCTCTTCGAAGGTCCCCTTAAATTCATTATCTTACACTTGGGTCAATTGAAGCAGAAAATATATTCTAGTAAGCTAATGGATCCCGTAAGACTGATGCCGCTTCCCCGCCTTTTCTGGCGATATTCGGAGGATTTTCCGTTTGTCACCGCACTGAGGGGTCGATGGGCGGGAAGTGGTGGATGATACAAGCTCGGGGGTCGGATGGGGGGTCTCCACTGGCATGGGAGGCGCGGGAGGCGGCAATTGAAAGACGTGCTCCATCTTTGCCATCAAGTTCATGATTTTATCGTTGCGCACTGTGATCTCGGCATGGGCAAGACAGCCCGTGAAAGGAAGTGCCGTGTGACGCTCTTGAGTGCCGGGGGTAGCGTGAATATCCGGTGTGCGATCATACTTTGTGTTCCGCTGAGCGTGGTCATAACCACAAGCACAAAGATATAAAATTTTGCGTGTTTCCACCTGTCATCGGAACATTAGATAGGATAAGATGTTCTTTAATGAGCGACTAGTACCTTCGCATCTGCAGAATTACGGCTCCACTGCTGCGACCAGCGGTTGCCGATGTGCTCTCGGGAATCAACGTCGAGGCCATATTGGGCCATAATCCCAGACGCGCGAAGTTGGGAGTCCGTATCAAGCTGAAATGTGTTGTCAATTATTGGCGGCACAGGGAATGATGTGGTCGGGCCGGGGTTATACATGGACTCGATAACACGGTGCTGATCCGCCGTAATTTTGAGGTGGGAAATGGGGACAGCAGCAACAGTACTGCGTGCAGAGAGTGTCGAGTTTTGGTGTGGAGGGATATATTCTCCTCCCCATCTCAAATTGGTGCGATAGTTGTTGGGGGGTGGAGCGCTCTCCCTGACGCTGGGCGGCGCGTTCGAGGCCGGGGCGGCACTGCCGAAAGTCTCGTTCTCAGAGATGAAGGTAAAGGAAGCCATTGGGGAGGGTAAAGAAATGGCAGAGGATGAGAGTACGACAAAAGACGCGTATATAATGCCATCATGCCACCCTGGTGGAGGACAATGCGTGCAGGATGCGTCCCGAGGCGTCCACCGTTGCCCGATTGAGCGCTTGATGCGAGTGATGCCGCTGATGGCCGTGTTTCTCAAAAAGGAAGGACGGTGAGTTGGCCCAAATTCCCCGACTCTCCGCCGCCATCTTGAGGTGGTGGCGACTCAAACGCATCCCTACCGCCCAACGACCCTTCACCCTACCGACAGAAGGCACTATTGCCACGCAGTCGGTACCGGAAGTCTACCCACACATGCTGGCCCTTCCCATCACCCGCAGGTCGCTGTTCCCTGGATTTTACAAAGCAGTGGTCGTACGGAATCAGGAGGTGGTCGCCGCAATCAAGACGAGCTGGCAGTGCTCGAGAGCCTCGAGGTCACGGGCCGCCTGCACAAGGCGCTGCTTGTGCTCACGAAGGAGCCCATCAGCGAGAGCTCACGTGCAATGTCGTCAGCGCACGTACGAACAGCTCAAGAGTGCTGAGACGGTGCTCGGTATGGAGGCGGACGGGAAGGACCACCTGCTCGAGAAGTTCCGCGAGCGTGCGGCGGCGCCGCATAAGCCCGATCCCATGCGCAAGTCATTTGACGAGGAGCTCAGCAAGCTCGTGGGGCTCGTCCAAGGTAAACGTCGCGTGCAACTACCTCGAGTATCTTACGCAGGTGTGCTCCTCCCTTCCCTCTTCTCCTTCGCATCGTTGATTCGTCCGCTAGATCCCCTGGGGACAGCACTCGCCCTTGAACTTCTCGATCGCGTGCGTGCAGACGGTGATCGATGTGGACCCCTACGGTCTCAATGATGCCACGGACCGCATTCTCGAGTTCTTCGTTGTCGGAACGCTGTGAGGGACCGTGCAGGGTAAGGTCGTGTGCCTCGTCAGTCGCCCCTCATCAGCAAACATCCATCGGCAAGTCCATCGCACGCGCTCGGCCACCAGTTCTTTCGCTTACCGGTGGCGGCCTCCCAGACCTCGCGGAGGTCAAAGCACAATGGAGGACGTATGTCGGGTGCGTGCCTCTATCCGCTGGAACGTTGGAGCTGCGAGCAGGGTGCTCTGGACCAAGATCATCCAGGCGGTGAAGCTCGCTGGGTGAAGAATCCGCTCATGCTGAGTGACGAGGCGGACAAGATCGGGCAGGGGATCATCAGCGATCCTGCGAGTCGCTGCTCAAGATGCTCGATCCCGAGCAGAACCGCGTGTACCTCACCGACGAGTGCGTCTCCCTCCTTCCCTTGTTCGTCTCATTGCAGCTGACGGACGGAACACGTGCAGCATGGACATCCCCGCTAGCCCCCCCCCCCACGCGTGCTCGTCATCTGCACGGCTAAGAACCTCGACACGACCCGGCGCCACTACTCGACCGCATAGAGTGTGCTTGAGGTGAGTGGGTACGTGTTGGAGTGGGCGGGGATCTCCTCTGGGGCTGTGCACGGCGATCACACTCACAGACAACCTCCGTGGACGAGACCAACCAATGTGATGCTGACAAACTCTACAAACAGGGTCTAACTACGCCCAAACGTGCGCCCACGCGCCTGCACAGCTTCCTCTGGCGGCTCCCGCCGCCACCACATGCGCCCACCCCCACAATGGCGGCGTCCACGCCGCCATGGCGCGACGGCCTACTCCAGCCCACTGCCGACACTCTCTGCTCAAGCTAACTCGACGGCCTCCAACTCCACGTGCCCCTCCTCCTCTAAAATCGGCGCTAAAGTCGCCTCAAAGTCGAGTTGGCGGCGCTCCAGCGTGCCACCACGTTTGGGAACGAAGGGCCGGAGGCGGCGGGCGTTGTACTCGCCGTCGAGGGGTATGCCGTCAAGCATCTCGAGCTTGTAGGAGTGCGCAATGCGCTCGGTAACTCTGTGTGGTGTCGACCAGCGGAATATGAGTTTTTTCAAGCACTTGAAGGTGTAGCCCCATGCGCTGCTGTAAACTTGGACAAGGTCCCCGCGCTGGTAAGTGACCTCCCCGCCATCTCTCGCTACCTTGCAGTCAAAAGCAGCCTTGCGGCTGAGCGCGTACTCCACGCGGGCCGTGTACCCATCCATGCGCTGCTGTGCGACGTACGCCATATGCGTCTCGGCATCCGCGGCCGTGAACGCTTCGACGCTGACGTCAATCGGGGTCTTGGGGGTGTTAACGACGGCGCCGAGCATGATCTCCTTCGGCGAAAACTTGACTGATGGCAGGATGCGGTTGTTAAGAATGCGGATGGCGTCATCGAGGTGGTCGGGCCAGTTCCAGGGCAGCGTCTCCCAGGTCGTCGCATTCCACACGGCCTCGCTGACGTCAGGCGCGCACAGGCGCGCGAGGATATGGAGGAGAATACGGTTAGTGCCTTCGACAAGACCATTAACCCAAGGAGAGTACGCAGCGACGACATGTTGCCTAACACCCCACTGCTCGCAGAAGTCGGTGACGGCTTTATTTTTGAAGTGCGACCCGCCATCGGACATGTGCACCTCCACGGGCATCCAGTGCGTGAAGATGTCGCTGAGGGCCGCTATCGTCATCTTCGCAGTCCCCGCCGTTTTGTACTTGTACGCCCACGTCCACTGGCTGCACATGTCAAGGTACAGGAGGATGGTATGGTAGCCACCTTTGCCGCTCGGCATGGAGAGGTAGTCGCCGACGATGAGCTCGAACGGGTGCCTGCGAATGATGGGGTCGAGGCGTGCGTGTATGTGGGTGGGCCCGAATGCCTTGCATTGACCGCAGTCGGAGATGGCCTTCAGAATTGACTCGTCAAGGTGGGGGCTGTCAAAGCTGTCAACGATGATAAGCTTGACGCTGTCATGGTGAAAATGTCCACGCTCAGCATGGATCGTGGCCACCAACTCGACCGCCTCCGCGCGTGTAATGCACTCGCACCGTGCTCTCGCGCGTGCCGGGCTTCCTCCGCCGAGTCTCCACAGCTTCCCGCCCTGGACGAAGTATTCCAACGTGCGGTGCTGCGCCCGCTTGCGCTCACGAAGCAACGTCCCCACGTTGAGCTCGAAAATAGCATCGAGGATGTCGAGGTACATCAGCTCGTCCGCAAAGCGCTCGCGAAGTGCCATAGTGCCCTCGGGAAGCGGGGCAATGAGGTAGAGGTCGTCGGCACCGGACTCCGCGAGCTCGACCGTGAACATGTCGTTGACGATGCCCGCATTCGCCTCCCAGTCTGGTGACACCGACCACTCGTGCCCGTCGCCGGGGATGCGCGGCTCGTCCTTGAATTTGCGGCTCAGGACGTCCGCAGCCGTGTTGTCGACGCTGCGAATGTGCTCGGCGGAGACAATGTTGTACCCGAGGATCCCATCGCGCCATCGCGCGTGCGCTACGCTCGCCTTGTCATTCATCAGGACATCGCGGAGGGCACTGCAGTCTGTTTTGAGCTTGACGGGCTGTCCCCAGATGATATTCGCGAATTTATCTAGCGAAAATTTCAGCGCGGCAAACTCGAGGACGTGGGGTGCATAGCGCTCTTCTGCGTCGGAGGTACGCTTCGCCGCGAACGCAATGGGGTGGCAACGGACGACTAGCTTCCCGCCCGGAAGTGTGGTCTCCATTTTCTGTGAGAGCACGCCTGTGAAGCCCTTCTTGCACCCATCAGTCATAAGATCGAAGGGGTACTTCTCGACGGTGTCGAAGCGAGGTGCGCGTAAAACGGGCTCCGAGGTGAGGATTTTCTTCAGACCGAGGAAGCACGTGGTGTGCTGGGGCGTCCACACTGGACCGAGGCCGTAGCTGCGCATGATTTGACGGTGTACGCGCTTGGTCACGCCCACGGGAACTGGGACGGCACGGAGGAGTTCGCGGAGTACGTGCTCGGCATTGGTGTAGTTCTGCACAAGGTCCCTGAAGTACGACGTGAGACCGAGGAATGAAAGGAGGCTGGACGCGGTCTGAGGGAGGGGCCATTGCACAACCGTCGTGAGCTTCCGTAGATCGGGTGATACCCCGCGTGGGCCGACCATGGCGCCCGCAAACATCGCCTCCGTCATGAAGAGTGATGTCTTCTTCGCAGAGAGGGAGAGCCCGGCGTCACGTATGCGCTGGAATATGATACGCAGTTTCCCCATCATCCCGTCGAAATTGTCGGCCGCGGCGCCGCTGTCGTTGACGAAGAGCTCCATGAGCTCCTCGATCGTTAGGTCATATAGCTTCTGGGCGATCATGTAGCCGAATGCGGTGGGCACGTCCGTTAGCCCAAAGGGCATGCGAGTGTATGCGAAGAAGCCGCGGCCAGGGATAAAGATGACGAGGTACGGCTGGACTTCGTCAGCAACATGGAGTGCAAAGAACCTGGAGGCAAAGTCGAAAGTGGAGACGTAGCGGTGCCCCGACAGCCGGCGTTGCTTGTCTCGCAGATCGCCTTGAGGCATTGGTACAACCTTGAGAAGCTTGTTCAGTTCTGGGAATGTGCCGCAGATCCGCCAGGAGGGTGCGGAGGGCGCGCGCGGGGGCTTCGGTGGGTCGCGCGGCGGGAGGTTTTCTGCAGACGGCATGCCCACCTGGACGCACTGGTCGTTGACCGCGTGGAGCAGCTCGTTGAAGCTGAGGCCGCCGTCCTGGTCCTTCTCCGTGAGCATGATCGGGTTAACACATTTGACGTCGTGGGGGTCCATCGGGTGCAGGATGCCCGCAGCGACAAGCTCGTCGATCTGCTTATTGACGTTGACCACCTGCGGTTTCGTGAACGGCCGCTGGTGCACCTTGAGGGAGAAGTCGTGGCCCGCGGGGATTTGCAGAGCATACACTGTGCCCTCGACAGCACGCACTTTGCTCACGGCAAGCGCGAACACGTCGGCGAATTCAGCAATGAACGCGCGGACTAGCCCGTGTTGCGCGGCTGAGAGGTCCGTCCCGATCTTGACTTCGCTGAGGATGCGGGCTACGCGTTCCGGCTTGAAGGGGTCGGTGTTGCATGTGAATATGGACTCCTGCGGCGGCGGTACCTCGTCGATGGTGTTAACAGCATAACAGGGAGGAAGGGGCTCAAAGAGGACTCGCCTCGCGGGGGCATTTGCGTACGAATTAGCCCCCGGGAAGGCTGCGCGTTCAGCCTGTCGTATCACCAGACTCCTCGCCCTCCGCCTCCTCGCTACCTCGGACCGTGGTCGTACTGCATGAACTCTCGCGCGTGGGGTCCGACGACAGCACTTGGGAAAAGGTTGCGTATGGGACTCGCCTCGCGGGGGTGATCGCGAACGATTGCACCCCCATGAAGGCTGCGCGCTCAGCCGATGCTCCATCCCAGTCCTCCATGCTCACCATCGTCGTCCTCGTCTCACTGGTCATCTTCATCATCGCCTCCATCTCGCTCTCGTCCTCGAAAAACACGTTAGTCGCGCACGCACGTGCATATTCAAACAGGGGGACTTGCCTCGCGGGGGCGTTCGCGTATGAATCCGCCCCCAACAAGGCTTCACGCCTTGCTGCACCCGCTGCAGCATCATCCCCCATTGCCTCCATATCGTGGAGCCACAGTATCAACGCGTCTTCGTGCACGCCGGCGGCCTCTTCTTTGCTCTGTGTACTAGGATCCTGCGCGGCTTCCGCCTCAAAATGTCGGTCAGGTTGTAAGGAAACGGGTATTGGGGGGACTCGCCTCGCGGGGGGAATCGCGCACGATGTCACCCCCATTGAGGCTTCACGCCTTGCCGAATCAAGCGCCGCGCGCATCTCTCGCACTGCATCCGGATGGTGGTTCATCAGGATCGCGCTCCGCCCACCCGCGTTGATGGAGACGATGTCACACTTCACGTCGTGGATCGCGCCGAACGCGGCCTGGAGCGGCTTGCCAAAGAGCAGCTTCCAGCCGCTGCCGCTGTCGAAGACCTCGAAGGCGCCTGATGCGCGAACACCGTCGATCTCGAAGGTCCCCTCCCAATGGTTCCTCGAGCCGACGACCGCCCCGTCCGCCATCCGCAGCATCTTCGTCGGCGGCGAGATGTTCCCGAGGCGCCTCCGTACCTCCTCGAAGAACTTCGTGTCCATGGCGCCGACCAATGCCCCAGTATCAAACAGCGCGCGTACGCGCACTTTCTCTCCTCGCGGTCCTTCGACGATGACCCAATGCTCAAATGGTCTTGTTGTTTCGTTGCGCGCGCGTGATCCCACCATGTACAGGTCAATAAGCTCAATTCCAAGGGAGCTATCAATGTTACATGATGGGGTACCCACGCTGCCAAGTCGGCCGGGGTCCCGGGCTACTGCGAGGCCGTCTACTGCTGCAGCCCGTTCGCAAAATCCTCAATGACATGCACTTGCTCCTGCGCCTCTTCATACCAAGCGGGAATCGAGACTGGGGTGACGTGATGAACGGGAGCGGCGGGGGCAAGAACGGTGTGCCCTAGCCAAGTGCCCGCTAGCGAGCAGAGGGTGGTCTCGAGCGGGGGAAGGGCGGCCCGCGGTGCGCAACCCGCCTCCGTCTTGGGATGGTTGGAGGTGGGCCCGCTGTAGCGCCAGCATTCGCCGGAGCACAGCGGCGCAGAACCCAGCGTGAGAGGGTACCCGGTGTGCTCGAGTGGCGCATTGCTGCGTGGGATACCCGAATACCGCGACGCCCACGAGGCGACGTTGATCGCTTGGAGCATGTGCCCGTCCGGCGTGTCGGGGTGCATGCGCCGCATGCTCTCGCGAAGTCGCCCACGGAGCATCTCCTTCTGCTCCTCGGTGGGCTTGGGTTTCATGTTCCCCGCATTCGAGTTGCGTCCGCCTCCGGCGGGTGGGGCGGCGGGGGGAGCAGCAGGCGGCGCGGCGGGTGGTGCAGCGGGAATCATGGGGGCAGTGCACGGGAATTGCGGCGAGACATGGAGGGATTGCTCGAGACGGCGTTGGAGCTCTTCCACGCGGGTCTCCATCAACTTGTGCTCGTGGAAGACAGCAACGGCCGCATCGATCTTAGACTGCGGGACCTTGGTGAGGGCGGCAGTCATGTCGTTCCACGTAGCGGTGTCATGTGGAAAATTTGTTTCCTACGTAGGTTGCTGGAAGTGACTTTATTCAAGCAAACCCACGTATAGTCGGAAAGGTATTGGTGGGGTAAATTTAATTGGAAAAAGGTCTCTGCGTGGATTTGTTAACAACCGCGGCGCGCTTTACTTTGGCAGGGCTTGTCTAACAAAGATTGTAAAACTGTCTCTCAGTGCTGTAGCGGTAGCAGTACTTCGTGTACTGCCTCAGGAATTGTTTGCGTAAGTTGGAGTCTCAGAGGTTCAATCGCTCGATAGATGTTCCTAACAGCACTTAGGAGCTGGAGCGTGCGTATGAAAAAGACCCTGAGTCTGAAGTTAATGGTGACTAAGTACAACTGGTAGGTAGGTAGGTAGCAGGGAAATTATCTGTTCTACAGCCCTCCTTATATACCTTTCACCCGTGGGAATTATTTCCCTATTCAAGCTTTCTTTCGCTGATTAATTCTTCAGTCAGCATTATTCAGCAGCTCACCAAGCATTATTCAGCACATTACTGAGCGTTACTCAGCTTCTCGGTCAGCGTCGACTCATCTTGACTCTAGCTGACTATTTGGCTGAATAATTTCCAGCAGAATCTCCTGGAGCCGCCCGGGCCGTCGGTCCATTCCGGCCCTTCGGTCCGATCACGTGATACTGCCTCGTATTAGTCAGATATTTGTGAATAAATTTCTTGAGTCGTCTTCCTCATTTTTATATAAACAATTTTAGGACACGACAGCGGGCACGATGTCGTTGCAGGCGGCGCGCAGGATGGGGGGGAGCGCGTCGAAGAAGCCCCACAGCCCGACCGTGTTGCCCCCGGCCTTGGCGTCCACGATTGCGTCGTTCAAACGGTCGACAAAGTCGTTCAGGACGTAGACGTCCTTCCTGCGGACATTCACCGTGCCCGCCGCGAGCTCTCCGAGGTCGATTCGCATACACCCTAGCTCAGCCTCAAGCTGGCCGGGTGGTTTCGACGCGGGGGTCACTCCCTGGAAGCGGGCGGTGAAGGCGGCCCAGAACGCGGCCCAATCAGATGCCGGTTTGGGCTTCGCGGGGTCGTCCATGAGCGCGATGAACCATTTCTCAGCGGGGGACCCGGCATCGAGGTGGTCGGAGACCTGGAGTAGCTTGTCGGTGTCTGCCGTGGTGCCTGCGCTGCGGAACATGACATTGAGCCTCTTGATAAAGTTGGCAGCGGACATCTCGTCCTTTTTTGCACGCTCACCCGAAAAGGAGAAGAATTTGACCATTGGTCGTGTGCACGGCTTGGGTGTGGGTGGGGGAGGTGTGGGGAGGGCAGAGAGCTTGGGGAATGGAATGGATAGGGTTCCGGGCAAGGCGCTGGGGCCGCTGACAGGTGGTGCGCGTCTTTGAAGCAGAGGAGGCTTGCGGGGCTCCCTCGGCTCAGGTTGGGGCGGTGTCACGAACTCGGGGGAGGGTAACAGCCGCGCGGCAGGATCTGCGCCTTTGTCCTCAGCTGCCAGTGGCGTCCACGGCGATCTGGAGTACAGGAGCCTTGCGTGAACCTCCGGGTCGGCGTCCGGCGTCAAGGGGTGGTCTGGAGATGCGGGGGCCGAGGTGGATCGTCTGGTGCGCGTTGGGGGGGTTGTCTTGGCCACGGACGGGAGCAGTACGTGGCCGGAATCGTCTCGAGGTCGAAGGGAGTGGCTGCGTGCGGATGGTGCGGATGGTGGCGCCAGATCAGACGATTCTGTGATGCGTGGTGCTCGGGTGCGCGGTGCTCAAGTGCTCAAGTGCGCGGAGATGCTCAGTGCACGGGAAGGGATACGGGAAGCGACGAAAGCTAGAGCGACGGTGGCGGAAAAAAGTGCTGATGTCGAGATGTGGTGAGATCTGGTCCGATCGGTGGCGTGGAGACGAATCCCACGCTCAGCACCACAATGGAGTGGGCGGGGATCTCCTCTGGGGCTGTGCGCGGCGATCACACTCACGGACAACCTCCGTGGACGAGACCAACCAATGTGATGCTGACAAACTCTACAAACAGGGTCTAACTACGCCCAAACGTGCGCCCACGCACCTGCACAGCCTCCTCTGGCGGCTCCCGCCGCCACCACAGTGTCTGGGGAGAAGGCGCAGATCCCCGCGCGGTACCTTAGCCCGCTGACGAAGGAAGCGTCGGGGCTCAAGGACGCAGACATGGATCTCGCCACGCGCGCGGTGGACGTCCTCATCAAGTACTATTGTCGCGAGAGCGGGGTGCGCAATTTGAATAAGCATATCGAGAAGGTGCGTCGCGGCTCTGCCTTCTGGTCTTGCTCTGACGCGCGCGCAGATCTGCCGCAAGGCTGCGCTGCGGCTATGGAGGCAGCCAGCGAGGCGGTCAGATCTGTAAAGTCGCAGGAGAGGCTTGCGCCTGCGCCTCCCGCACCCGAGGGTGAAGCTGCGGCTGAGAGTGAAGCCGAGGGTGCCTCCGCCCCGCCCCCGAGGACAATGCCGCTCCGCAGGTCGACGAACCCGCAGACAAGCCCGTGACGACGCAGGAGCGCCGCCGGTGCCGATCCCCTACTCGGTACACGTCCGCATTACGCCGGAGAACCTCATGGACCACGTCAGACCGTCAGTGTACCGGAAGGACCGCATGTACGTGCACACGCCGCCGCCGGGCGTCAGCACCGGCTTAGGCGACCTCGGGGACGGCTCGGGCGCTGTCATGCGCCTGTCGAGACAATCGTGCGTTTGCTATCCTCTCGTGCCTACGCTACGTAGCTAATTCGAATCCTCCGCGCGCAGAGCATGTCGGGAAAGGGCAGGCTGCAGCTGATGGGCAAGCTGGGCGAGATGGTCCGCGAGAGCGCGCGCATCAGCCTGAGCTGGGTGAAGAGCCACGCACACGAGCTGAGGATCACGGGTGGCGCAGGGAGCATCGACAAGGAGGTCCATGCGCAGGGGCGATCGTGTCGGAGTTCGTGTGGCTTTTCACCAAGACTAACATTAGCCTTGATACCGGTGCGCACCCTCCATCCTCTCTGTGCACGACAGCCTGGTGCTGATTCTTGCGTGGCAGGGATGACGGGAGGTCTCGCTCGTGGGGCAGGTGGCGCCCGCGGGTGGAGGAGAAGATCCTCGCGGCGCCACGGGCGGGGTCACGAAGGCCATCGCGCCCAGCGCGAACCGTGCGGATATTGAGGAGGATCTGCCCGCGAGCGTCAAGGAGGGCATCTCCGCTCCGTGTACGTCGAGGACGTGGTCGAGGTCGAGGTGCTGCTTCCGCGGCGAGCCCATCGCGGAGTGGAAGGAGACGCTGCTGCACGACGTGGCCTGCGCACCTACGGGAGACCTCGCCAGTGTACCTGCGGGTGCACCGACACCCGACGCAGACTGATCAGAGAATCTCTAGAGGCTTCGAGTATTACTTCGTTCCCCGTTGCTTTCCTGCACACCATTGTCACCACTGTATTTTAGACGACATGGTACCATATACCCGCTCAAACTCGTATTGATTTCTTCCGCCACTTATCACATCTGAATTTGGCGAATGGACAGACTTCCTGTGCCTTTGACGAAATTTTCACCGCAAGCAGGTCGGCAGATTCGGACCGATGTCGTGCACTGCCTTTCAGTGCGTCCACTTTACGTCCTACCCATCTGGCATCTGCATCTATTCTTTCTGGTTCCTTCAGGTTTAAACCCCAACGATACAACTCTCTTCGAGGCTTTGGCCGCGATTCGGGGCAGGCTCTAACGACTCAGACTCCGGCTAGCTTGCACGACGACAGACGGTCTCAGAAAAATTATTACTAATTGACCGTGAATTATCTTGGAGCCTTGACAGTCGGCGGACGGTCTCAAGTTACTACTAATTGACCGTCGATTATCTTGTTCCTAGGACGATGTTGGATCCCCAAGAGATATTAAAGAGAATCCCGGCATGCCTTAATTGCATGTACGTCCCCGTAGCATCTCAGTCTGCTTGCTCTCCTAAAACTCCCAAAAAATGCAAGGTTGCGGAAACTGGTACGGTCTCAGAGTAATCTTCCCGAAGTTTACTTGATCTGGGCCTCCATAATAGAGATGCGACGGCGGGAAACCAATATGTGGCCCTTGTATTGCCTATCCTCTGGAATCAGGCGATAGTTGCCGATACCCAGATGGTACAGGACCGTCTAGAAAACTCTGGGATGATAGCCGGTCGCACCCGGAACCTCTGGCCGTCGATGCCCCATACACCGACTACGATGAGGGCAGAAACCAGCGAAGCTCTTCGCCTATAAACGAGCCGGGCAGCCGAGTATCGTCGCCCAGCAGCCGAGTATCCTCGCCCATCAGCGGCTTCAGTGACAGCGGGGCCGAAAGCGATGAATCCTCCTTCTCTTCAACGACCGAGTCTTTCCAATGGACCGTCCCGAGTTATGATATTCCATCGCACCAGCTTCTACTGAATGACTTGGTAAGATTGTACTTTGCCCTAATTACTAGGATGCGGTTGACTTTTTCTAGGACTTGACCGGAAAGGTCAACAAGTTAGATAAATACCCTTTTGAATCCGGAGGGGCTGCCGATATTTATCGCGGGACATTAAACTCGGCCAATTCATCTGTTGCATTCCTTGCTTGTGATTGATTCCCAACTGATATCGAGTTCAGCAGGTTGCGGTTAAAATATTCCGCCGCATGCATGCTGAGCGAGAAACGCTGGAACGAATGAGCAGAGTGTGTTACTCATCATTGTTCACCGACGACCTCATCGACTAAACGAACCATAGCACTTATATGAAGAAGCGCGAATCTGGAGACAGCTAGAGCACCCCAATATTCTGCCCTTTCTTGGGATCTCACTTGACCTGGGACTTTCTCCGGCTCTGATATCACCTTATTGCACCGCGGGCCCTATCATGAAGCACCTGCAACACAGCAAAAAAATCCTGCGGAAAGACTGCACCTGGCGAATGTCTCCTCGTAAAAGCTTACACCTTGTTCAATGATTCGCAGGTCATAGGGGTTGCAAACGGTTTGGACTACCTGCACGCAGAAGGCATTGTGCATGGCAATCTAACTACGGTATGGCCAATTCCACTGGAAGCGCGTGCCAGAATAATCACGCTCGCTAGAAAAAAATCCTCATCGACGACAACGGTTCACCGGTGATTTGCGGGTACGGGACGGCCAAGGCTCTCCAGCAACCTGCTTCCACCACATCCTTATTTTCGTCGCCCATCCGATTTGCATCTCCTGAATGCTTCTCGCTGAATGGAAACACATCCTTGGTACGAACTTCTCCCGGAGACGTTTATTCCTTCTCGATGGTCGCACTGGAGGTGAGAGCAAGCCGTGAACTCTGAACTGCTCTCAACATATTCGTTTCAGATCCTCTCTAGACTTCAACCGTACCATCATCTCCCGACCGAACACGCCGCCTTCATCCATATCGTTCGTGGTGGCCGGCCTGTCCGTACACATTTGGATCCGCTCGCGGTCAGCGATGGCATGTGGAGATTTTTTACTTCGCTGTGGCACGATGACCCGGCCTTGAGACCCGAAATGCCTGCAGTCGTGCAAATTTTAGTTCGAATGTGCGTGTTCTTGAATATCACAATTCTCGCCGAGTCACCTACAAGAACAGGCGAGATAAAAAAAAATGCGAACGATGAGCCCGATTCTTTTTTGCATGGGGAATCCAGCGAGGTGCATCGCTTTTCCACAGTCCTCACTAAATTAAATCCTGAACCATCCTTTCAGCTTGAATTGTCTGGCAAAGTAAGAATGCCTCAAGAAATCCTTCGCTGCTGAACTCTTTTAGGACGAAAGGGCGCATTCGTCCAGTGGTTCGGAAGCCTCAGACTCCCTTGGGGTTTGTGCCAACCTTTTTACTCACTCCTTTTTTCCTATCCTCATCCGGCATCCAAGGATATAGCCCTCCCCGAACTTAACGGCCGAGATCTCAAGGGTCGTGTAACCCAAGACGATCAGTACCCATTCGCTGGTGGAGCGAATTCCAACATATACAGAGGGAAATTAACAAGATCAAATGGACGTAAAATTCGCGTACGTGTTACCCTCTTTCTTACCGCTGATCGCCCAAATATATTTCGCGCAGGTTGCAATCAAAATGATACGCATATCGGACGATGGATCCGGCCAGCTGGAAGAAGTTTTGCGGGTAAATTATAAAAACTCGGACATTCAAACAGACTGACCGAGCGTTACTCAGCGATTGAGACGTGAAGTCGATGTTTGGGGTCGGCTGAAACACAAGAATGTCCTCCCATTCATCGGCGTGTGTGATGACATTGCGCCGTGGCCCGTGCTGGTTTCGCCCTTCTATAAATTTGGACACGCTGGAAGATACATCAAAAAGCACCCAGCGATTAACAGACCAGACCTTGTAATTTCTGCCTTATGGACCTGAACCGATGACACTCATCTTGATTTTAACAGGTGCATGGGGTGGCCTCGGGGCTTCAGTATCTCCATGCTCGTGATATCGTTCACGGAGATCTGAAAGTGGTACGATACACACACACCTCATTCCGCTACCTTTCGCTTCACACGTCCACTCACTCAGCAAAACGTCCTGGTCGATAAACGTGGTTCCCCGTGTATTTGCGATTTTGGAATTTCCAAGATAATCAACCACAGAGGCTTTACAACGTCCAGCGTCGGAACAGCACCGTATATGGCCCCTGAGCTGTTTTTTGTGGTGGATGAATCGCCTCAGGAAGAAGCTTCTCCAAATACAACCACGAGATCAGACATTTATTCTTTCGCTCTGTTGGTTTTGGAAGTGCGTGCTGCGCACAAGTACCGCTATTTCCGGATCTGAAACAACGTGTGCAGATCTTCACTTCTGAGCCCCCAAAAGGAAGACCCAGCAGACCCATCGTGACGGCGAAGATCCTCGCTGATCTTCGGCCCAAGCGAGCGGACTACGACGAGACCAAGGTGGACCCCGACACCTGGTCTGTTCTAGACCGGTGTTGGGCCTTCGACCCTCACCTTCGGCCACTAATTTCCCAGGTATTAAATGAACTGTGGTTTGCACCGCTGTCGATGGCGCTCGGAGCGCGGGGAATACCCCGGGCTCAAACATTTGCCAAAGTTCTTCCAACTGCGTGGTAGCTGCTGGTCGATGGATTCTTCGCCCTCATGTTGTGCTCATTGATCCAAGATACTTGTTATTTAGCACTCGGTATATAATAAGCTTCATATAAATCAAGAGCCTAACTCTGTGTCATGACATACGGTCGGTCATTGGGCGGAGGTTTAGACTATCTCAAGTTGAGCCGTCTCGTGATCCCAATTAACACAAGACCTACATTTATTGCAGTTATTACAGTTCAAGTTTCCCGCTGATCTCGAACCTAACGCTAGTTCTAACGGTGGCCTCGAAATTGAACGCGGTCACGTGCACATCACACATACCGCGATCTGGATTCTGGGAGGCTCACGCGTACAAAATTTGGGGACTGATCTAGGAACCGGGGTGGAGTACCTTACACAGAACTTGACGATTGATTCCCATCGTAGGTATGTACATAGAACACGTTTTACAAGAGAAAGATCATAGAAAGGGTGGTAGGAAATTCAGCCTCATATACGCACTAGGAACAATGTCATCTATCCAATTTCCAGCAACGCTGCCGAGTCGGGTGATCTACGCCGGGTCTAAAGGCATCAACTGCTTTGAAGCCTTCATCAAGATCTGGCCAGACGGGAGCCAACCAGCATTTGGTGGTGGTATCCCATCCTCTTGTCACGTAGGGATGCAGCTGCACTGAAGGAGCGGGAGGGGTAGATGGCGGAGACTTGCGCAACTTGCCAGATGTTGGGATTTTCTGGACCTGTGCGACCGCGAAATCGAAGACTTCCGAATTCTTTGCTTTCCGCAATCCTGAAAACTCACCGTCAACTTGAATGTATGCCTGTCGTTTGAAATATATACCATCATCTGGGGTTTCTTCTTTTCCTGCAGAGATGCTCGACCCTGCGGTCGAGCTACTAGATGGGGAGCTCGCACCAACAGGACGAGAGATGTCAACACAAAGCCCGTCCTCGGTGATCTTTAGTTTACGTTCGGTGCGAATATTTGGGAGATAATTCTGGACACAGAATTTCATGATCATTGCTAGTCAGATACAATGTAATTTCAACTCACCGAGACGAGGAAGATGACCCCGCGGGAACCGGCTTTTGAATCTGGTTCGGAGACCCACAAATGAATCTGATTGCGGTTTACGAAAGATATTTTCACTTCATCCGGATTATCCTGTCCCTGTTTTTGAACAGGACCATCCGGGAAAGCGGAACTCCCTCACCTGATCAGCCAGTACAAGTCGCAAGCCGACGTTCACGTCCAAGGGCTTAGGCGCCACATCAAATGGGTCCACCTGCGGCTCGTACGACGTGGCTATTGAGATATATGATTTCTGCTCTTCATTGAACCGATTCCCGAGTTGCTGGCGAACAATCCAATCCGGAGCGGGCTGTGAAAAGCGATTAATAGTACCCCTAAAGACGCGCAAAATCTATCTCGCACTCTATCGGTGGTAGTCTCGATGCCGGTGCTCTGGCCTTTCCTGTGGTTGATGTTCAATTCGATTTTAGGCATGAAGTCGGAATATCCTGCGGTTCCGCCCTTGGACGTTTCAGCGTGAGCCTGCCTTCTCTGCGTGTGATATTTTCTTGCAAGTTCATTTCCGCCTGGAATGCTTGAAGAAAGTCAGCTGTCGCAAGTGGATAAAATGAGATGAAGTACGAACTATTTGCAACTGTGGAGAGACCCTTTACGGTGTCCTTCAAAACCCAACGACGCGTAAGTTGCGTCCACCAACAACTGGCACCCATTGGTGGCAACCTCGAGCTTGGTGAACGCTTCGATGTCGGCTTCAACGTCAAGGGATTGAAACATCGCGTCTCTATCCAATGTGTTCTCGTCCGGAGGAATCGGGGCCGCGAACTATTTTTAAAAAAATTAATAGTGAAAGTTCGTACTAGACCAAGGACGGGTCACTCACTTTGAAAATACTCTCCACTGTGAAATCGTATGTGCGGGTCGCGTCAACCTTCAATTTACACGCAGCTAGCACCCTGTGTGTCAGACGTTCCCATTTTTTACGCCCACCTTTGTCCGCGTTGCCATTCAGCGGGGTTTTGCCTTCGCCTTTGTCCCCGCCATTACTTCCACCCTTCCCGTCTCCCTGAAAGGTTTGATCGTCTCCCCCTCCACCACCCTCGCCTTCACCTTCATGACCATTATTGCCGCTTTCGTTGACATTATTTCTGCTGGATTCGAATGAACCCGGGCCTGGAACACTGTCCATACCATTGGAAAAGGATGTAATTTTCTTGGAATCTATCGATCCCTCGGTGATGTTCGATAATCTGCTGAATATAATACATTAAATTCATGAAATCAGCCACAATTATTTCGGGCACTCACGCAAATTTAGGAATCGGATTATCACCCTCAGGGCGAATAACCACGGCCATATTTGCTAGCTTGACCAGAGACTCGGCATATTCTACCACGCGGGGATTATTGGGAGAGGCAAAAATCGCAAGGCCTTGAGTGTGCGGAGAGAGCATCATCGGAAGTGGACCGTTGATTCCTCGTTGATGGAGAGAGCTCAGAAACGGGTGCGAAGAGTTGGCCTCGATCCAGGAGGTTGCGTCGTCGGGCTCATGCACGGTAACTAAACATCCGCCCGTCGGAAGTCCGCTCTGAAGGAGACCAAGATCTCCTGCTCGTACAGCTTGATGGTCCAACCTACGATTTATGTAAATCGGTAAGCATTTCGAGATGAAATGTAGCGTGAACCATACTTGTATTCCTCGGCAAGTACGCTGGACGGAAATAGAACCAGAGGTGCCATGGAGGGCCAAACATCACTTGCGGTCGCATGGATGGTACGATCGTGGGTTCCTTTTATGCCCGTGACAACTGCATCACGAGCAAATTGTTCACACTGATCCATGTTTTCTTTAGCATCTGTCAAGCGGTATGGAAGGAGTGGTGCCGGTTCGGATCGAGACTAGGAGACAAAGGAAGAACAATGACAACCAGTCTTAGGCGAGTTAAGTTTCCAGGAAAAGCTTAAAGCTTACATGTGATGCCTTTCGGATTAAGCGGGTAGCTGCGGCGACGTTACATTAAGAATGAATAGGAGTGAATGCAGTTGGTGAATGCCTACGACGAGGACGGAGCCAGGAAACATCTTGTTTTCGATTTAGCATAACGGCATCACGTCGAGCTGCGTGTGAATTAGGCCATGGATACTACTCCAGGAATGGCGAGATTTCCTCACCAACATTGAGCATACTCATCCGGTCGATGGGCTTGATTCTACGCTGCTCTGGCCTTACCTTTATATCTTTCGACGCATCGTTCGGGCCTTGAGCGTCCTTGAACACTGACAATGAACGGCATAACAATAGAGTCAAGCTTGGATTCCGATCCATTCCCAACACAACGCGTACAACAAAGACGTTGTAGTTTGGGTGGAAACCGTTGCGCGCGCTCTTCCATGACAAGTACATCAGTCCATTTAAAGATCTTCTTGTCCTAGGCATTGAGATGTACAAGGATTTGCTGTTGAAAGCACCCGAAGCACAGCCTAGAGCGCCTAATCTTTATGTGCTATTTTAGGCCGGTGCGAAGTTCCCAAGCGCAAGCGCCAACTCGAAGTCCTAATTTGGACAATGGTTCATTTCTTGATGTAACGTAGCAGAAGCTAGGGAAGGAATCAGGATAAATGGGGGATGTTGCTTGGAAACGGACAATAGTAGATTAAGGGCGTTGTCTTTTTTTTTTTAAAAAAAAACACAAGGCCTTGTTCAATAAGTATGAGGTTGGAAATATATAGTTCGCGAGGGTTACCGTCACAACCAAAAATCGTTTATTGCTCTTTGCTCTGGACTTCTCATCCTGGTATTCATCGCCGATAATGAACATGTCTAGTAGGAAGAAGCACTCTTGACACCGTCCTTGACAGCGACCCAAGAAGGACGCTCGGAAAGCTCGTTGAACCATCTGTATCGCGTGAGTAAATGTCCCAAGCTGTGCAGAAGGGCCCGTACCTGGTGACATTCGGGCCCTTGCTTGTCATGATGTCGCTCCCGGCCTTCGCCAGCATAGTCCCCAAAAGGTTGGTTTGTCAGGAACGATGGAGCCTTCTTGCTCAAGTCGATCTGCACCAACTCAAACGGTACCTTCTTCTCGTGGACGACGGTGGCAGCGCGACAGGTGCAAGTAGAGAACGCTATACCATAAAGTATGAGGACCATGTTGGAAGAGAAGATCAGCGGCAACCATCGATTTTTATCGATTTTATGCTGATTTCTGCCTGATTTATTTATCCACTCGCGGGATCAATCTTATTGCTCTCACGGTTCATCTACAACGTTTGAACGAGCAAATCAATGAACACTTCTCGGTTTGTTTTGTGCGAATGGAATAGACTAAATCTCATTATTGCAGTCAAATCCCATGATGAAAGAAACTCGGGACTTCTTGCAGCTTACCACGCCTTTTATCGTTCACGCAGACTAAGTAGCTCTCGCCTTGAAGCTATACTGTTAGCAAAGGCGCTCCATTCGTTTTAAAGCAGATGCGCACTGGAAAATTAATCAATACTGGTGTACAAATAATTCGGTAGACTTCCGCACGAAGAATACTTCAATGACACACAATTGAGCAAACATTTTAGCCAAGGCTGAAGTTATGGCAGCGCATACACAGGCTTTATCCCAATGATTGGCACGGAATGCACTAGAGCTGGCGGAAAGAGAAGGGAGTGAATGACTAGATTTTATCGAATCCACACCTGGCACATTGCGGATAAGTTTGTGCTCAGACTACGCGGACACATTAAAATTTCCATCATAGTGCAGCTCCTCAATCAGTAAGCTAGGCATTATATGCTTTTCCACAGAGCTGCCATTCCGTGCAGGGAAATCACTGCAAGGCAGCCACCATGTTAGCGAGGATCCCCGAAATGCCCGTACCTTCGCAGGCATCGGACTCATGCGAGGCACTCCCGTCCCGTCTGCGCAAAGAAAACCCAGGAGTGGGTATGTCCTACAAGCCGAGGCATAAGTTCCACTGAGACGCGTGCAATAAACCGGCGCACGCAGTTGTTCTCGGCGCGGAACGCGCGCAGATCGCAGATGGTCGTGTTTTTGCACGTCGCGTCGCACGCGCCCACTGCGCCGCCCCGGGTCATGAAGGTGTTGTACAGCTGGAAGGCGGTGTCGTTCGTCTCGAAGACCTGCGTCAGATTGTGCCAGAAGGCCGGTGAAAGCGGAGCTGATGGGGCGAGCCCGACGAGGGGCCCGTAGGTCTCCCGCGCGCTGTAGTAGAGGCTCCATTTTGCTGCGAAGACCATCAGTCCAGGACACAATGCAAGGCAGCGAAACCCTACGGTTGACTTGGAAGTGTGCGTCCGAAGCGTTCGCTATGAGTGCGGGTCAATGTTGGAAAGCGAACTATGTCGAAGCTGGCCAGAACGCACTGAAAATGACGCTGGCATCCAGGACTTCGAATGTATCGGGATCGATCTCATATACTTTGAAAGCCGGGTTCCCGCCTAAATATGTGTGTCAGTGTCCAGTGAACGCTGAAGATGGTGTGCACTACTATTCGGAGTTAAGGCCGGTCCCTGATATATTCGTCAATTCAAAGACCTGAAGCATTGGGGGAAAACTCACGATCAAGGCAGCGCTAACTGCTGTTTGAGCTGTCTGATCGCTGTAGTTACTATATGCAATTTGAAAGTTGTCCTAGACCAAAAAGTCAGCGAAAACAGAGTGTAAAGGGAACTAACCGGCACTCACCCTATGTGTATGGCCAAAGAACTGCCCCGCGATGGTGTTCTTGTATCTCTGAAGCACCTGATCGTAGTAGTTTGACTGTAGAGCGAAATAAGGGTGGGAACGACAATTTTTTGGAGGAACAGGACACGCGCCTGATCAACCGTTATATCTCCTCCTCCAATTGGAATATGTCCAATGATCCATACTCTCTCCCCTGCGTCTTCTGCAGCTTGCAGTTGATCGACCATGAAGGCAATGATACCGTTTGGGTCGGGTCTGTCGATATAATAATCAGCATTCGTGAACAAAGTGAATTTAAATCGCCGCACTGGACAACCTCGCTATCGTACAGCCAGAAACTGCCAGTCGAAGATAAATCAGCTGCAGGTACCGTCTATGTTAAGCGAGGCCACATACTTCTGTTTGTACCAGTACTGCGTGTTAACCGCCATGATCCGGAGGTTCGTTCCCGACACAAGCGCGGAGTAGCTTCCAGAGTGGTGGTCGACTTGCGCCGCGGCGCTTTCCTTGATCCATCTCTGTCACGGTTGAATGTCGGAGTTAATATGGCAGGAAGGAGGGAAAGAGGGATCGGGGGCACCTCCCAGCCTGTGCTCTGGATATCAAACACCCACTGGGAATTGTTGGCAGTGTTTGAGGTGCTGCGGGCAAACAAGTTCACTGGAGATGTGTCGCTTGGTGTCTGTGAGCAAAGGAACAGCTGCATATTATGAAGCGTACTGGTTTCCTAGAGTATAGTCAGCTAAGTAAATCGGACAGGCACTCACACTCACCAAGTGAAGGGAATATTGGCGCACTGAGCTTCGAAGCCATCTCCGCATTGAAGTCATGAAGATCGGTGGAAACGTCTCTGCGGTGGTGTTTGCATAAACAAGGGCGATAGAGAATATAAATCACACACGACTGATTAACGAGCCATACCACCCGCTCAGCAACTAGAAAAAACACAGATAAAAATGAGTCTAGACCGGGTACGAATAATTTTACCATCGCCAGTGAATATGGAGAATTTTGGGTTTAGACGCTCGACAGCCTCGAGCATTGAGTCCGCCAATGGTACTGGTGAGTCGCAGTGTGAGTTTCCGTTAGGTCCAGCCGGAAGAGTCGGTGTTGTCGGAGAGTCTGAAAAGTCCCTGCAGCATATCGGCTTGGTGCAGTTAGCCTCCGAGCCAGGCTGTCGGTCGGACGGAGCGCAAATTAAATCGAATGACGCGAGCATTTGGAAAACGCACCGTATATTGGCGATCAATGTGGACATCGCTGAGGTGGACGACACGGAACGGCGCGCGCCCACGAGACTTGAAGATCTTCGGATGCGCCGGCGCGGGCTTTGGGAACTGCACGGTAAACGGGGTGACCGTCTTCGAAAAACACACGCCCATGAGCGCGGCGCAAAGCTTTTCGGCGGTGGGACCCGTGGTGTTTATCTGGCGGAGGTCTTGCCCTAGAACAGGCCCTGCGCCCTGGACTACACCCGCACAGACGTCTGGATCGGCGGCCTACAAGCCATACGTGGAGTGAGCCTCCACTGAGAGACAGAAAGGTCAAAAGTACTCCGAGCTGAATGCATAGACCAGTGAGCTGCGTTATGAGGGCATCGTCCCCGCTCAAAGCGACGGGCTTGAGAGACGTCAAGAGACCAAGACACGATGGGCAATCGACTGTAGCTTGGCTGAGAGCTACGCGAATAACATCTGTTGAAGCTGCCACGAGTCCGGATGTCGCGAGGAATGCTGCAAGAACAGGGAATAGCATCGCTGGTGGTCGGGATGCGTCAATGAGTGGGTAAGACTAAGCACTCCCGTGTGATGCATCGTCGCGCGCGTACGTAACATTTTTCTCCATGCGTGGGAGTGACCGTGTTGAATTTGGACAGGCTGTGTTGGAAGAGAATGCCGACCGCAGCAGTTCGGGCTGCTCGGAACATGTAAATAGCTGGGGCTCCCGACAGCACCACATGGTTCGAAAAAGTCTATCTCCGTAACAGATTCCCAGATTGAACCTGGGGAAGGTGAACCGTTTCTCAGATTTGTTTGACAGACAACACCATACGAGAAAGGATACGCGCAAGGCCAGTACCTTCGCATTCGTCCGAATCATGGGAAAGCTCTGAATCCCCCGCGCGCCGCCTCAACGAGAACCCCTCCGCCGGCGTGTCCTGTAGGAATATTCTGGATCAGCAACAGAGTCGCGCCGGGAAGACCCAAAGGAACTGTGTGTGGCTCACGCAGTTATTTTCAGACCGGAACGCGCGCATATCACATATCGTCGTGTTGATACAGGCAGCATCATCACACGCCGTCACCGCGCCGCCTCTTGACAGAAACGTGTTGAACATCTGGAACGCGGTGTTGTTTGTGGCAAAGACCTCCGTCAAGTTGTGCCAGAACGCAGGCGAGAGCGGTTCCTTCGGTGGTAATCCGACGAGCGGTCCGTATGTCTCCCGCGCGCTATAGAAAAGTCCCCACTTGGCTATAGGCACGAGTAAACTTTGTGGTGGAAATAATACCATGAGACTCACGGTTAATTTGGAAGCCGGGATCTGACGTGTTGGCTACAAGTTGCAGCTTTCAATGTTCAATATGCAGCGAAAGCGAAAAAAAACTGACTGAAAAACACATTGACGTCCATAACTTCAAACGTATCTGGGTCGATCTCGTACACTTTGAACGCCGGATTACCGCCTAGGACGCCACATCAGCGGATTCAGTTGAAAGAGGCAATTCATACTCGTCGGCGTCAACGCAGGTCCCTGACCAACGTTATTAATCAACACCCCGGCACCAAGAGACATAAATCTCACAATAAGCGCAACGCTCACGGCGTTCTGCGCCGTCTGATCGTTATAGTCGGAATACGCCACTTCAAACTGGTCCTGGTGAGAAACAAGATAAACACGCATTTGTATTATGGGAGGCGAGAAGACGCATGGGGCTGTACATACTTTATGACTGTGCCCGAAAAATTGGCCAGCGATCGTATTTTTGTAGCGCTGGAGAACTTGGTCGTAGTAGTTCGACTGGAGTAAAATTAGAATCGGAACTGGAACAAATCCTGGCTCTTGGACGAACGCACCTGATCTATAAGCGTATCCTCCTTCCCGAGCGGTATGTGTCCAATGATCCACGCGCGCTCGCCGGCGTCCTCCGCGGCCTGCAACGCCTCGACCATGAACGCGATAATCCCGTTCGGGTCCGGTCTACGTAAATCCTAAGCCTCCTCCCCCGAAATAATCGCACATAGATGCGAAGCTCACTGGAAGACATCGCTGTCGTACAGCCAGTAGCTACGCCCGATGAGTCAATACTTATAATTTGGAAAACAGGGCCCACTCACTTTTGCTTGTACCAGAACTGCGTGTTGACCGCGATAATGCGCAGGTTCATCCCGGGGACTTGGGCAGAATAGCTTCCGGATATGTGCTTCACCTCGAATGCCGCAGGCCCCTTGATCCATTGCTGATATGTGGTTCAGTTTGATAGAAGGCAGGTCAAAAGGATGCCGGCGCTCGCACCTCCCAGCCCGCGCTCTGTGTGTCATAGACGAACTGTGAATTGTTGGCTGTATTAGTCGTGGTGCGCGCGAATGCGTTGACCGGCGCGGAGTCGCTGAGTTTTATAAGGATGAAAACAATTTTGACGAGTGAAGGACACACTGGTTGCCTGCCATCCAGAAAATCAAAAAATCGAATAAACATGAGGGCTCAGACAGGCACTCACCGAGCGAAGGGAACACAGGCGCGCTGAGCTTCGACGCCATTTCTTCGTCGAAATCTCGCAGGTCGACGGTGACTTCTCTAAAATTGCCAGGCTATTGAGCTACGTGAGTGTTTTAGAGTAGCAAACGTACGCCTGATCGACGAGCCACGTGGCACCTTCCACCACTCCGTTATGCATAGCGAATTAGATCAGCATTCTCAAGACAAGCTGGTACAGCGCACCATCGCCCGTGAAAATGGAGAACCGCGGGTTCAGACGCTCGATCTCCTCGAGCATCGAGTCCGCAAGCGACACCGGCGAGTCGCAGTGCGAGTTTCCGTTGGGGCCCGCGGGAACGGTGGGCGTCGCAGGCGAGTCGTCAAAGTCCCGGCAGCAGATCGACTTGGTACAGTTCGCTTCTGCGCCGATCTGGTCCCATTAAGCACACGTTGAGAATAGAGAAACAAAGAACAATCCCGAGAGGTGAACGCACGGTGTACATCCGATCAATGTGCACGTCGCTGAGGTGCACGACGCGCACAGGCGGACGGCCGCGCGATGTGAAGACCTTCGGGTGCGCGGGCGGCGGCTTGGGGAAGGGCACGGTGAACGGGTTCACGGGGTGCGTGACGCACATCCCGAGCAAAGCGTCGCAGAGCTTCTCCGCCGTCTGGCCCGTCGTGTTGATCTGGCGCAGGTCGTGCGCGATGATGGGGCCCTCGCGCGCGATGAGCCCGGTGCAGACGTCAGGGTCCGCGGCCTAGGGACATTGTTAAAACCAAAGTCGAGGAGTGAGGGCGTACGCACGCCAAGCCCGATGCAGAGGCTTGTGAAGGAGTCTATGAAAGCGTCGTCGCCGAGGACTGCGATTGCCTGGAAGGCGCCGAGAAGGGCAAGACACGACGGACAGTCGTCCGCATTTTGTACCGCAGAAAGCAGGGCACTCGTGGATACCCCAGTTACGGCTGCGAATGCCAGGAAGAGTTGAGCTGCAAGCAAGAAGAACAACATCCTTGGGTGCCCGCAACTCGGCAGACGCGGTATTCATGGGGCAGATTGGTGAGAAAGGAAGGCCCGACACATGCGAGGATGCCGACTGAGTGTGGGTTCGACAGGTCCCAGTGTGTGTTCGAAAAGCCTCCATAAGGCGTCCGGCAACGTCAGGTGCCAGGAGAACGCTCGGAATGCAGATCAAATTTAAGACACTGAAACGTTCGCTGCTGCGTCCCTCGCTATTCGCCCACAGGAAGGATAAACATGTGGCGGTCCGAGATGAGGTCGGAAGGGAAACGTGCATCGGTTGGCGACGTGAGAGGACGTGAGAGTTCTACTGGCCAACAAGTGCAAAGACCTAACGTCCCAAATGCAAATAAGGAAATCTCAGAGCTTTCCGTCTCATTCACTTGTTCGTTCCACTCGACCTATACTCGAGATAGGATTCGTAACGTTAATGACCCTCGAAGAAAATAGGCTGAGTCCTATAGCTAGTACTTACCTGAAGCCATTGCATGCAGCCGTACGCCATCCTGTGCGCACGACGAGGTCGAACGAGCGCATGGGCTGTCCACATACATTAATGTTGCTGTACGTGTCTGAGGTGGGGCGGCCCGAAGGAACATTGTGGATGTTTGCCTCTGATCATCAATGACATCATGATGTGAAGCTGTCTGACCACGACCGCCAAGATGAATCCGCGCTTTGGTCCACGGCGCCATCGAGCCTCAAGCCTCCGGATAGCTAGGGCTCGCTCCATCTTCCTATCTTATTCGGACAGACGCGACGCATAATCTGAAGAGTCTGCGTTTGTGAGGATGTTTGCCTGCTATTTGTCTCCGAAAACGAGACGTCTCAGTCTGCCTTCGACGCCCAGGACGTCCGGACGCGATACGTTGTAGTGTTCTCCGGGACAACAAGCGATGAATAAATATATCTGGATTCGTTCTTCAAGGAAATCATAAGCGCCCCTGGCGCCAAACCCACCACCATCGACCTCAAGCCTCCCTCCCCAGAGGCTAGGGCTAGTAATTGCTGGACTCCACAATTAACGCGGTTTGACTCTTTAGACCTTCCGCCAGGGCTTGGCCCCGGATATGCTAACCGCTCGGGGCATTCGAACATTGGCTTGACTAACACAAAGGCGGCGCGATCCGCGTCTATAACAAAGATCTCACACAATTGATAGCGGTAACTCTCCGGACGCTCAATGGGACTGTGCTGAGTAATTCTTCCTATAATTTACCGCTCCTGTGCTCACAAGAAGGCGGCAGGATTGCGACATACGCTACCCACTTAAGGTTATCTGAGTCATTCGCAGGTTCCGACCCTAGAATGAAATATAGCGGGTTGCCAACACCTAATCTCCATGCGTGCTAGAACCTTTGGGCTTGATCATACACTTGTCCCAAAAGGATGCCGACTCCTGGCAGACTGGCAGACTTTATATAACACAGTTCATTTATTTGGTTCGCTCAAGCCTCAACATTCCCTCGCTGAACGTTTCCTCGTCAACTTGAACCTGCAGCCTTTGAGATTAATCCCCGCCCCAAGCAAACGTGAAGTGGTGAGTGGCTCTCAAGTACTAGCAAATATCACGGGTTTATCAATGCATATCTCAACGCGTTCGATTGACTCAGCATGAATGACTAAAGGCGGCGCCGCGGCGCGCCCTCGCCTATCCCCATCTCCCACCTCTTCTACATCAGAGGTGTGCCGAGCCACGTAGGCTCAGAGGCAACAATCTCGGTAGGCAGCCTTACACAGGCAGCGTTACGTCAGCTGCCCCAAGCGCGCCACCTCAGGCCGCCGCGCCACCGCACTGCTGTAGTGAGTCTAATCGATTAAAATTAATATTGCTTCCGTCCTGGGACGCTAATTTTATGAGGCGCGTCGTCAAGGCCATCACGTGGGCGTGGCTCGTCTTAAGAGTGAAAGAATGGTGGTGGTGGGAGGATACACATGTCTTTTTATTGTTCTAAACGATTGTAGGATAGGTCAAGAATCGCATTTTAGGAGGCAACGTATACGTAAGTCATATATCCCTCCCAAATCCCTCCCTCAAGGTTCACGGTTAGTTTCTGCGCTATTGGCAATTATTCACACACGTCTGCCTCGCGGCTCCGGCAGACGAACAAGGTGTTGACACGCAAGTCTTCGTGTGCGACGCAGTCTAGAATTGAATTTTTCTGCTGCGCGAATGGAACGCGAGAAACATCTCGACAACCTATGTCATCAAAATATCGTAAGCACACGGCTGTTCCGAATACGATTTGTAATTAATTATTGATTAATTCGGAGAATCTCACAAGCCGTATTTGTGCATTGAAGGTTTTCTGCAAGGGATTTTCTGCTGAGAGACGACTTTTTGGAGCAGTGGCAAGTATTGTGAGTGTTTCGTTTTTTTTTCCCCGGTTTTTTTCTGCTGATCGTAGCATGATGTTTGTTTGATGCAAGTTTGATGTGCCGTTTATCCGGATGCCGAAAGGAGACGAAATGATGACCAACTCCTGGCTCGGAAAGTTATCCGGGTGCGCACCTATGCCGCTAACTGCACCTCTGCTACTTAAGGGGCTCATCTCCGCTTGCGTCTTGCAACCGACATCTTCCCCCCATGTCTGCTCAAGTCGACGCGCCCACGCCCCGCGGCTCCTCCGACCACACACTCGGCGCACCGAGCGTCCGCTCCCTGCCACAGGATGAAAAAGTTCCAGGGCCACCGGCTCCGGAACCCAGTACCCTACTGACGGGGAAAAAACTGGCGGTGGTCTTTGTGGCACTGTAAGCGCGGTTTCGCGTTAATCAATCTCGTATTAACCAGCGCTCACAGGCTCCTCTCGCTTCTGCTCATTGCCTTGGACCAAACGATTCTGTCGACTGCCCTGCCTCGGATAGCTTCTGTACGCTTTTCTCCTTTCTCGCCCAGTAAAACAAAGTGTCTCACTTCTCCTAGGACTTCAACTCGTTTACCCTCCAGGGATGGGTCGCCTCGTCCTTCGTTCTAGCCCAGACCGTCTTCATCCTATTCTACGGCCAAGTCCTCCGGATTTTCCCCGCCAAGTGGGTTCTCGTCTCCGCCATCACCATATTCGAAGCTGGGTCCCTGTTGTGCGGTCTATCCCAGAATGTGAACGAACTCATCGCTGGGCGGACCGTTTCCGGGTTAGGGGCTGCGGGAATGTGTGCGTCACCGAAGAAAGTTCTTTGATTTCCAGATCTAACGCGCGCCCACAGTTGTCGCTATGATCCAAATTATCTCGCAAGTCACCCGTCTCGAGGATCGTCCCCGGCTGTTTGGGCTCTTCGGCGCCGTCTTCGGTATCTCATCCGTCATTGGGCCCCTCATAGGTAGTCTCTCTAGACAGACGCTTGATTGGTTTCTAACTCTTTCCTCGTTTATAGGTGGAGCTTTCACTGACCATGTACGATTCTTCCCTGCTATTTTGGACGAACAATTCTGAACATAGAACAGGTCACCTGGCGTTGGTGCTTCTTCATCAACCTTCCCATCGGAGGTGTCTCCCTTTCCGCGGTGATCCTCCTCCTCAAGGCGTCGCCTCCGCTTGGGTCAGATCCCACTAAGCGCTCAGCCAAGGACATCTTCCAGCAGGTCCTCCGCCTCGATTACGCCGGCGCAATACTCGTCGCCGGCGCAATTACGTCTCTGTCGCTTGCTCTCCAGTGGGGCGGTAACACCAAGGCCTGGAACGACAGCGGTGTCATCGCATGCTTCGTGGTCGCCGGCGTACTTGGCGGGATTTTCTGTGGCTGGGAGGTGTATATCGGCGACCGCGCCATGACACCCACGAGCATCTTCAAATCGCGCTCAATGTGAGTTTTCTTAACGCCCATGTTTCGTTCCATTCGCTGACCCCCGTTTCCGATAGCTGGGCCATCCTCCTGTACTCGTTCCTCACGCGGTTTTCGCTCCTCCTCTTCTCGTACTACATCCCGATCTTCTACCAGGCCGTGCGCCACCACTCCGCCACGTCCTCGGGCATCGACCTCCTCCCCTTCATGCTCGGCGTCGTTCTGACCGTCATCTCCTCCGGCCAGCTCGTCGGCAAGTTCGGCTACTAGTGCGTTTCCCCGCCCTTTCCTATCTCCCCTGTGCTAACTTGCGTTAAGCTGGCCATTCCTCGTCGGCGCCCCCGTCTTCCTCGCCGTCGGCTCCGGGCTGCTGTACACACTCAACACCAGCACCTCCTCGTCAAAAATCATCGGATTTCAGATACTCGCAGGCATCGGAACAGGCATGGGCATGCAGAACTCGCTCCTCGCGATCCAGGTCGAGTTCAAGGACGCACCACGCCTCCTCGGGCAGGCGACGTCCATGGGCTCCTTTGCGCAGTTCTTCGGCGGTACGATCGGTCTCGGCGTCGCCGAGCCCGTCTTCTCGTCCATGCTTGGCAAGAACCTGCTCAAGTACGCGCCTGACGCGCCCGCGGAGATCGTCAAGCAGAGTCCGACGGCGATCTACACGGCGCTGCCCGCGGCGATGATCCCCGGCGTCGTGAAGAGCTACACGGAGTCGCTCAAGATCGTGTTTGTGCTGGGCGTGCCGGTCGCGGGGCTCGCGCTGTTGTCTGCGGGGTTCATCAAGAACATCAAGATTGAGAAGACGGGGCCGCACCCTGGCGCTGCGAAGTCCGCTGCCCCTCCCGACGCGGAGAAGGGCGCCGTCGGCGAGGCCGCGGCATGATGGGGCAGGAGGAACGCGGGATGAAACCAATGCAATGTACCACCACCCACACCCCCACTCAGCATGCATACCGTACACACACACACATTCGCTTGGCTCGAGGACGAAACCGTCCACCTGTATATAGAGGGTCAGCGCCGCGACGGGGGATTTATTACACTTAACATCGTATGGGATACATAGTAGGTTTAATACTTTATGTGGGCCGGGCAGCTAATGTGCCAGGTGGTTATAATTGACGAACGTTACGAATTATTCGAGATTTCTGAAATTTCCCTATTTGGACTTTGGACGTGCTTGCGATTGTTTTCCCGGAACTTTATTGGCCGATGCACATCGCTTTACGTTCTGGGCGCTAACTATCGTCAAGGACGGGCGAGAGCGCGCCGCCTTCAATCATCCATGTTGGTCAGTTAAACGCGTAAAGATGTGTATTTATAGACGCGTGCCTTGATCCGAGCTCAACATGGAGGAACAGCTCTCAAAGTCGTTGGTTGACGCGAAAACAATGAGGAGAGGTAAAGTATATGCAGAAGAATTACTTAGCACACTTCCATCGGAGGTTCTGCAAATTTCCTATATGTAAGGGCGTTAGTCAGCCAATGTTTGAACGGGTCAAAAGGGTCGCGAGCGAGCGACGGATAATGGAGATGTGGGGCGGCTAAGTGGCGGTAGGCACAAAGCTTCAAACAGCTCCGGTTTGAGTCCAATGATTAATATTAGCTGCAAGATTAGCTGGCACATGGGATTTGGCGCCTATGGCCTCCTTGATGAACGGATCCAGATATAATTATTCGTTTCTTCATACCGGCCCGGCAAAGATTGAAACGTGTATTAGGCCAGGCTTTCCGGAGGGTTGAAAGCAGACAGAGGCGGTCGTGGTCGGAGACAATAGCAGCCGAGGCATTGGAGGCAAACATCCTCATATGAAATTTGACAGATATACTTCCGACGCTTCGTATCGGTCCGAATGAGATGGGGAAATAGAACGAGTCCGTTTTGTCCGGAGAGTTGAGACTGAAAGATGCATTGAACGGGCGCGGATTCGTCGTGGTGGTCGGAGACAAAGCTGAAATCAAGCTGGAATCGCATCATGATGGCATTGATGATCTGACGCAAACACCTCGCCACCCCAACCATCCCGTTTCTGGACCTCGTTCTGTGGACGACGCCAAGGTCTGTGCACTAATTCTACGTCAAATTCCTGCACACTCATAGTAGGCTGACATTGGGTGTCCGTGCAATGGGCCCTCAAGCTTCAAGCACGGAATGACACAACGGGCATGCGCAAGGGCCTGCGGCCACGAATTCGCCTAGTGTTAGCCACCAAGTAAGTCCAGCATGATAAGCATTAACGTGCTGTCTTCAGATTCGACGCAAGATATACTATGTACTCCCACATCCACGCAGCCGCAGAAAATCGACCGGATCCGCTCCGAACGCAACCGCTAGAAAACCGTATAACGTTAGCTAACCGCCTTCAGCCTCACACTTTCCCAGCTATGTACGTATGCGCGCAATATGCGCGCACCAACTGTGATCTGTTGCCTCATTTAGAGATGAAACTGCCGATGTCCTCTTTATAGAGGCAACGGCGAGTTTTCTGTCGGGCGGAGTGCGCGCGGTGCGAGGTGGAACATTACTTGACGGGCCGTTGACCGTGCTCGAAGCCTGACTGATGAGAGCGGTTGCTCCGGCTGATTCGATGCCCCACTGCCGGCAGCTCTAGAACCAAGTGACTCCCGAAAAAGACTTGCGGTGGGCGCCTCGTTGCCTTATAGATATTTGTTTCCAAATCCCCGGGCCGCGTTTATCTCATTGATACCGCTAACAGGTTGCTCCCAATTGTACTTCAAGTCAATGCTTCCCGATTTACTTTGCTGCAGATCCGAAAAATCCAGCGCCTCATGCGGGCAGCCCTTGATGTATGTGTTTTAGAATTCAACTTCCATTCATCTCCAGATTTGTCGCTGTCATTTGAATCGATATCATTTTACCCACCTTAAGCAGCCTTGGAGTTTCTAGTGGCGTCCTCGGTTATCAGACACCCTCATTGGCTGCGTCTTCACGGACCATATAAGATTTCTTTTGTTCCTTCCGACAAATCCTTACGACAGCCCAGGCAACCTGTCTCTTATGCTTCTGCATCAGCTTACCCGGCACTGACGCCTCTTCTTCAACCCCCGCATGGAGATTGCTCTTCTCCTGGTATTTTCCGACTCGATAAACTTGAATTTTATAGGAATGCTGTAAGTGCTTAGATAGTAACTAACCAGCTGCTCTCAGTCCAAATTAGATGATCCCGTACCTTCAGAAATGAAACAGCCGCTGCCCTGTTTTAGAGGTGACACTGAGTGGGAAATTATTGGCTATCGCCCGCACTCTATCTGCTTCGATTCCAAGGCTGTCAAAACTCCGCACAGGGCATACGAGGAGCACCGGCACGATGGAAAAATAGCCCTTATTAAGGCCGACACATTCAGAACCAAGCGACTCCCGAGAAGCCGTGTGGGGCGCCTGGTTGCATTGTGAGCATTTGTTTCCAAATCTCTGGGCCGCATTTGTCTCAATAATGCCACTGACGGTTGCTCAGAGTCATTGCTCCTCCAAGTCACTGTGCTCCACATTTAAATATAAAGCACCTTGTGGCGAGCGGACCTCGGTGTGTCTCTTTGAATCCAACTTCGATTAGTGTTAAACCGGCCTGAAGCGGTTGTTTCCAGTGGCGTCTTTGGGAATAAGGCTCCCTCGTTGCCGGCGCGCTTACAGAGCACGTAAGATTTCTATTGTTCCTTCCGACAAATTCTGACGACAGCCTAGGCAACCTGCCCCTGGTGCTTCTTCATCGACCTCCCCATGGGGATGTCTCTCCCTCCCCCAATCGACTGAAATTTTATTTGAATCATGTCTAGCTATCTACCTCGCGCCGCGCATGCATTGGCTGCCATTGGAAACTTCGGCATTTGCGCAGCACGGAATAATGCAAGGCGCACGCGTCAGCTGCCTAGAAGTTGCCTCGTTCGAGAACTAAAACTGCCGCCAACAGTCTGTGCTCTTTTTTGGAGGTAACGTGAAGTGGAGAAATATTTTCTATCGGGCGGGGCGAAATATTAGTCGGCGGGCCGTGGTGGAAGCGGAAGTCCGGTTGATATGAGCGGATGTCCGCTTTCTCCACGTCTGTCCAAGCTGTCTCCCGCAGTAGCTTTTGGCAATTGCCTTATTCCCTCATGAGTATTTGTTTCCCCGGACGGCACCTGGGATGTTTAATACCACTGACAGGTCTCGATTTTGCTCATTGTTTCGAAGTTATTGTGCGGTACATCTCAAAGTATCAAGCATTTCATTACGGGCGGGCCTCGGGTAGGGAACGTGTGCGTCTCTCTCAATTCACCTTGTCGTTCAAATCCTAATGCATCCGCCTTGAGCGGCTTCTTGGAAATTTCCAGTGGCGTCCACGGTCATCCGTCTCCTTGAAGTGACGCGTTCACTGACCACATAAAATAACCTCCACCAAATTCTGACACCCGGCTCTCGCATTGGCGGTACGGCACGTCCATTCAGAATGCAAGATTTCCCTCCTTCCTTCCGATAAGTTTTTGCGACAGTCGAGGAGCATTTTCCCTGATGCTTCCCAAAATGCGATGTATTTGTCTGGTCCTCACGGCCTTGCCTCTTCTCGGTTCCCACCAGGTTCGCCGGAGAACCAAATCCGCCGCCTTGATTTACTCGAAGCAGCCCTAATTTCGGGCAGTGTGACTCTTTTTCGCTCACATTCTGGTGGCGAGGGACAGCCATGGCATAGCTGTCGTCATTCTGAGTCCGCCTGCGCTAATTGATTCGATTCCTTTTTTGTCGCCGCCGTTCATACCGCCGTGATCATGATTTGGGAAATTTAAGATTTACATCGGCGCCAGGACCACGACCATCATAGGGGCCCATTGATATTCAACTCGAATCCATTTGAGTTTTGGTCGCGCGCCCTGCGTTTCATTGCGAAACATAATTTACGACAGATGGATCCTCGTGGATCCTCACCCGGCTCCGGTTCTCGCTTCCCCGCTTCTCGTACCACATCCCCATATTCTACGTACCAGCTGGTCTGTCACAGCCGCGGGCATTGATCTCCTTCCCGTTTTACTCGGGGTCGTCTTGACCATTATCACCTCCGTAGCGCATCGGCAAGATCGGCGACTAATGATAGTACGCCTTTTCAAACCGAACCAAATCCCTGTCCGACCCCCTACGCAGGAATTGACGTGAAGCTGGCCGTTCGTGAGTTCCCGTGTTCTTCGCCTCGGCTCTGGTCTTCTGTGCGTATCACGTTCGATACGAACATATTCCCCGCCAAAATTACTAGCTTCCAGATCGCTGTTACAGGGGTGCGCAAAACTCAATCCAGAATAAGTTGCCCTCTCGCACTCAACCTTTGAGTTCAGGCATTTATCAGGAGGCAATCGGCGTCGCGGCGCCCGTCTCTTCTTCCTAGGTCGCAATATTTCCTCCCGCACGCGCTAGATACGCCGGCTAATATACCGAGCCAACCACGAGCCATACATCATGGCGATCATCTATAAGGTCGTCAGGAGCTGTGTACGCAGAGGCGGCAAATATCATGTTCCTACTTGGAGTCCTTATCGCTCACCTCGTGGTCGTGGCGTGTTTCCGTCAGAGTAGCCGGATGCTTTAATGCTTTAATGCGAAGAAGGCATCGAGGCATGCAGATAGTGTTTGAACCAATGTAACATAGCCATCTATGCATACACAAACTCAGGGGACCTCGGTGCATACGTACAACTTTGAAGTTAGCAGGCAAGAACGGAAAGTGCGCCTGACAGGCTTAGTACGTCGCAGCGACGCGACCATCGCCTAGCGTTGGGATAGATACTGAATATCATTTTGCTATTATACGAGTTGTTAATTTAAAAAAAATCTTTCACCTTTACATCAAACGCAACTCTGGGAAGCTGCTAGCTCTTAGTCATCCTCTGAAATTGCCTTATTGGGATTTTGGACAACTGAATTTGCGGCGGCTTGCTCTTGGCTTAACCAACGGCTTGGCGCTGCCCAACTTGAACGTCAAAAAAAGTGGAATCCTGTCAGTGGAATCGCCTTACCAGATTGCATGCTGGAGTCATCGAGACGGATAATGCACGCACAGCATTGCTACAGGCACTCGAATTGATGGCCGACGACTCGGCCGCATTGCGGCATTGGGTTCCTCATCGGTAGTCTCTCTTGACAAATGCGTTATCGTTCTAACTCGTTCCTCTTACCTCATACGTGGCGCGTTCACTGACCATGTACGCTTCTTCTTCGCTATTTCTATTTTGCACGAACAATTATAAACAGCACAGCTCACCTGGCGTTGGTGCTTCTTCATCAGACCTGCCCATCGGCAGTGTCTCCATCTCCGGGGTCTTCCTGCTCAAGGCTTCGCCTCCGCTGGGGTCAGACCCCACCAAGCGCTCAGTCAGGGACATCTTCCAGCAGATCCTCCGCCTCGATTACGTCGGCGCAACACTTGTCGCTGGCGTCTCTGTCGCTTGCTCTTCGGTGGGGCGGTAACACCAAGGCCTGGAACGACAGCGATGTAATCGCGTGCTTCGTGGTCGCCGACGTGCTTGGCGGGATTTTCTATAGCTGGGAGGTGTATATCGGCGACCGCGCCATGACACCCACGAGCATCTTCAAATTGCGCTCAATGTGAGTTTTCCTTGTCCGCCTTTCGTTTCATCGCTGACCTCATTTAACTCCGACAGCTGGGCGATCCTGCTCTACTCGTTCCTCACGCAGTTCTCGCTTCTCCTCTTCTCGTGCTACATCCCGATCTTCTACCAGGCCGTGCGCCACCACTCGGCCACATCGACCTCCTCCCGTTCTTGCTCGGCGTCATCCTGGCCGGCATTTCCTCCGGCCAGCTCGTCGACAAGTTCGGGTACTAGTGCGTTTTCCCTTTTCTAAGCCCTGCCTGGCACACTGACCTCTTGTTTCCGGCAGCTGGCCCTTCCTTGTCGGCGCCACAGTCTTCCTCGCCATCGGCTCCGGGCTGTTGTATGCGCTAAACACCAGCACCTCCTCGTCGAAGTCAAGGACGCACCACGCCTCCTCGGGCAGGCGACGTCCATGGGCTCCTTTGCGCAGTTCTTCGGCGGTACGATCGGTCTCGGCGTCGCCGAGCCCGTCTTCTCGTCCATGCTCGGCAAGAACCTCCTTAAGTACGCGCCCGACGCGCCCGCCGAGATCGTCAAGCAGAGCCCCACGGCGATCTACACGGCGATGCCCGCGGCGATGATCCCCGGCGTCGTGAAGAACTACACAGAGTCGCTCAAGATCGTGCTTGTGCTGGGCGTGCCCATAGCGGGGTTCGCGCTGTTGTCTGCGGCGTTCATCAAGAACATCAAGATTGAGAAGACGGGGCCGCACCCCGGCGTGCGAAGCCCGCCGACCCGGAGAAAGGTGCCGCCGACGAGGCCGCGGCATGAACAGACAGAACGCGGCACGAAACCAATGAAATACACCACGACACACACCCCACTCAGCATGCATCCCGTGCACATATTCGCCTGGCTGGAGGACGAGATCATCCGGCTGTATATACTACGCATGTAATGCGCACCCCACTAATGATTAGCCCCGCTCAGATAGATATTAGCCTATATAAAGAATACAACCTTCTCCAGGACGAAAAAGGGGTGATCAGGGACGTGTGCAAGTTCTTGCCATGAGATGGACTCTGAGAAGCAAAGACAGTGAGAAGTTTGAGCAGAGATGAATTTAGATACTAATACCACGAGCAATAAATTGAAGACGCCGTTGTCAGCGGTGTTGTGATCGAGCATGACAGGATAACCGCATAGATGGTGGACTTGAGAACCGACCACGGTCCGCTGTTCCGCATAAACACCACTGCGCATCGGTGGAAGAAGAATCAGTGTTCTATTTTGCCCCACTCATATACATGGTACGGGCGTGATGTCTAGAGCCATTCTACGGTCTTTGTGGATGTAAGTGAACTATCACCACGTGGAGATGGAGAGATGAGACTCACAGCGGGAGGCTTGGAGGATATGTCGTATGTCACGCGATTAATTCCCTCCACCTCATTGGTAATGCGAGACGAGATGCGGCGCAAGATCTCGGGTGGGAACACATACCTAGACGAAGGCTATTGAACGGGATGGTTACCAGTTTTGTCTAAACGTACCAATCGGCGGTCATGAAATCTTCGGTTTGAACCGCGCGAAGGGCGATGACCTTCATAAAATCAACAATTATGCGGAGGTGGCCACTGAAACAAATTACCTGCTCGTATGTGCGGGCGTCGCCCATCACACCGACGGCTTTTACGGGCAACAGAACGGCGAACGCCTGAGCGATCTGGTCATACAAACCAGCCTTCCGAATCTCTTCGATGTATATATTGTCCGCCTGTTGCAGGATTGACACTTGTTCCCGAGTGACGGGCCCAAGGATACGGATGGCGAGCCCGGGCCCGGGGAATGGGTGCCGCTGCACCAGCGGCGCAGGGATCGAAAGTAAACGGCCAAGCGCACGGACCTCGTCTAATAATGGTCGGTGAGTCTCACAGTCTTCGACATTCAATTTAATATCACCCTTGAACAGCTCCCGGAGAGGCTCGATAAGCTTGAGTTTCATGTCTTTGAGCAGGCCCCCGACGTTGTGATGAGTCTTGATAGTCGCGCTCGGTCCTTTAAAGCTGATGCTTTCGATGACGTCCGGGTACAATGTCCCCTGTAACAACCATTCAACTCGTCCCTTCGCCGCGGCGCCGTTTTTCTCTTCCTCGGCAGCGACGGCCTCAATTTTGGCGGCCTCCGCCTCGAAAACATTAATAAATGTGTTACCAATGATCTTGCGTTTTTGCTCGGGATCCTCAATCCCATCGAGACGAGACAAGAACAAGTCTGACGCATCAACAACCGTCAGATTGACGCCGAGGTCCTTGTTGAGCATTTCGTTCACTTGTTTCGCCTCATTCAAGCGCAGGACGCCATTATCGACCATAATAGCGTGGAACCTGAAAGTCGTGAGGGAAAGAAATATCAAAGGTGGCAACTAAATATAACCTGTCGCCGATGGCTTCGTGCATGAGTTTGGCCGCAACTGTGCTATCGACGCCCCCGCTTACAGCACCGATAACACGGCCAGTCGGCCCACAAATTTCTCGAATACGAGCGACCTCTTTACCGATGAACTCCTCCTAATAATGAAAATATAAATATCAACTGACAACGTGGCATCCAAATATCGCACCATAGTCCAATGGCTCTGGCACCCGCATATGTTCAAGATGAATCGGCCGATGACCTCCTTGCCTCGGGGAGAGTGCGTGACTTCCGGGTGAAATTGGATGCCATAGAACGGCTTGGAGTTATGGGCGAGCGCCGCATAGGGGGCCGTCGCGGTGTACCCAATTACATGGAAATCGGGGGGAGGAGCTGATAATTGATCTCCGTGCGACATCCACACCTAGATAGATGAGAATGCAAACTCCAGCGAGTCTCACGGCGACATACTTGCATCTCATCCCCGAGACCTTCAAATAACGCGTCGACTGACGCATTTTCTCCGCCGATCTTTGTCATTTTAACCTGAGCGAAACCATATTCACGGTGATCACATTTATCCACTGCGCCTTTCATTTGCCATGCCATTTCCTGCGAAGAATTAGACACAGAACCTTCGAGGGGGTGTAAACACTCCGACCTGCAGACCATAACATATCCCGAGAATCGGAACGCCAAGCTCGTAGATGCCGGGATCAGCGTGTGGGGAATCTGCATCATAAACCGAATACGGCGACCCGGACAGAATTATCCCTGGGGTAGAATTACTTAAATGGGCGTGGAATACGAGTACAGGTGCTCCGACCTTTGGGCTTGAACTTGACATCCTTTAGCTGAGTTGTACACGGCATTAATTCAGCGTAGACCTTGTGCTCGCGACATCTTCGCGTGATGAGATGGCTGTACTAGAATGGGCGTGAATGGCTGAGAATGGAATCCTGATACCGAGGCCGACCTGCGAGCCGAAATCTAGGATGAGGATGGTGTCGAACTGATCGTGGATTTCAGCCATCTAGACAGGTATGTTCAGACGGACAGCGAGGTTCATCAAGTTCTTTACCTGTTCGCTTGTGGTCGTTGACTCGATAGTAAAAAATGATGGTCACCGATGAAATGTCACAGCGTCACACCTCTTGATCACAACAACCGCCTACAAGGCTACAACCACCGAAAGGCCCGATTGCCAAGCTATTAGGCTCAGAATAGCGGGTTATACGCTTACACAGCTCTCTCGCTTCTGTTCCTGTACTCGAATTCAGCTTGTTACCAGGATGGGAGCATTTCGAATTCAATGAGATTTGCACCATCGTATCGCGATCGCAGATTAGCCTTCTTGTCATGAGGGAGAAGTGGCCAAATCCATTTATGTAAGAGGTTCTCTACCTGGATCTCTGCTTTTCCAATTAATATTAATCACACGCGTCAGGAGTATGTACAGCATGTACTACTCTTCCGCGACTGTACAGGGCAATACGCCACCACGCGGCAGCCTGGTGTGTCACACCCGTATGATCTCATAGTTGGGAACGCGAACGATGCAGGTAGTCGTTAACCTAACTTAAATATCTCGATGGTTCCTGACAGTTTGCCTGGAAGTCCTGGCCTTTTTCAAGCTCGATTCACGAGCCAGATTCTCTTCAGGCGCGTGCCCTATTTTTGTCGATTTAAAAATCCCGGGGACAGTAAGGATGCGCTCTTCATGGAGGCGATCTGTAGCTTCTTTACTTCGAAGATATTGATACCATCGCATATAGCGGTACCTTGCGGATTGCCGGTGTTCGTGGCAGCTATGTGTCCCTGGCTGCCCATGCCGAAGCCATGCGAGCGCATGCGATGATCCCGGCGTGCTCACTTAATTACGCGGTCTTCCTTTGTGATTGACAGCCAGACCTGGACGCCGTTGATGTGGGTTTTACCAGAAATATCTAGCTCCGGTTTCGGCGCGGATTTTCTCTGGGACCCCCGATAACACCTGAACCGGACCCTGAACCGGCCCCCTTTCCCCGCATTTCTGCCAATCCTCGCACAGCACCACCTAAGGAAGTACGTCCGAGGTCGGACAGATTTCTTTTATACAGAAGATTCGCGATCTTCGGGCTTTACAACGGATGCCGACGGCACGGGGGACACGGAAGACCAGGGAAATCTCTCCTTGATTCTGGCTAAAATGCAGTGTATTGTCTGGCCAGAGATAGTCGGTCGCATGGTTTTCTGTGCGCGTGGAGTTTTTGAAGCAAAATCCACAAGCAAATCGAAACATATCGTAAGATCTGCGGTCTGAAGTATGCGCTGTGTTCGGACCGCCCAACCTCCGTGAGGCCGTAAGTCCCCTCCCCATCGGGGCTACTCTGGGCGACTGTAACACCATTGCAGAAAAAATATTTCATGCCTTTCAATATGCGCCGCGGGGATCTAGCCTTGAGGCTAGCATCGCTACATCATTCCATGTCACCCTATCAAACGCACGGGAAAGAGGAGTAACGTGTGAGTAACTCTCGGGTTTCCATCAGATAAAGCTCGAAATGCCAACGCCAATAGAAGATAAAAATAACAAGTGCCTACAGCCGCCTCGTTCCAGGGAAAGTCGGATCCGGAACGGAGGTTTCAGGGAACTATCGAGAAATTACTGGTTATCCTCGTAGTTTTGCGGTCTCGAGTTACCGACACGGCACAATCGGCCCTGCGTCACGACGTCGGCTGCAGACCGCCCGAGTTCCCGAACCGCGGCGTTCAGATATTTCGAATTCAACCCTACGAACCGTACGGGCGTCCTTTGTTTAGGCAAGGCTTGCGTATTTGATCACAACCAGGCGTGGATCCAGCGCCCTTGACGCGGTTGTTACCCCCAATAGTTTCCTCCGGACATCGGTTTGATCTGTGACTGTTTTCAACATTGGCTGTGCTGTCCGATCCACGGCCTTATGGGCCGAAGGAACGATGCCAAAACAAACTTACTCTGCCTATAACAAGCATCGGGACATAACCAGCGGGCTTACTAGATCCCCCCGAAATGCTATCCACCGCTCCCCCCGCACAGATGAACAGAGAACGGCGCCAATGGTCCGCCCAAGAGGATGAATTACTGCGTATCGCTGTCAATCGAGGTAGACTTCGAATTTTAGATCATAAATATGGCATTAACTTGGTCAAGAGGAACCCGGTAACCCTGCTCCTTCCAAATGGCATGCGATCGCCCAGCATGTCCCCAACCGCACCAACAAGGATTGTCGGAAGCGCTGGTATGCCAAGATGAGCTCGGATGTGGTTAAGGGTGGATGGTCGCCGGACGAGGATCAACGGCTTCTGAGCGCAATTGATACATTCGGGACAAGGCGCGCCCAGGCATACTTGGTGGACGCGGACCAACTAACTTCAATTCAGATGGTCTCTGGTCTCGTCAATGGTACAGACAAGAAACAGCGACCGTACGTCGCCGTTGATTATTCTCCCTGATTGCTGCTTATTTTTTTCTCTTCAGAATGCGCCAAGCGCTGGTGCGATACCCTGAACCCAGCGATCGACCGAACAGCGTGGTCGGCTGAAGCAGTAAGTAGGTCGTGGCTCTTGAGCGACCATCCAATGATAAAAAAATCTAGGACGACCTTCTGATTCAAGCTGTAAACGAGCATGGAAAGGTGTGGACGAAGATCGTCCAGATGTATTTCCCTGGCAGAACAGGGCTTGCTGCAAAGAACCGGTCGGTGCTTCTACGCGGTTCACCCATGCGCCCATGCTGACATGCTCACTAGATATAATAGTATCACTCGCTCTGAAGGATCCTCCCGCGGATCTTCGTCCAGGCGGCGGGCATCATCGTCCCGCAGCCCATCGGCCGACCCAGACACGCCGGAGTCGTACTATCCCAGCTCACATTCCAGTGCATTTTCTGGCACCTCAGTGGCCCGTCCCAGTCAGCAGCCGGGACACAGTCGGCATCTGAGTCAGCAGTCTGGGTACAATTCTATGTCCCATCCGAGTCAGCATGCCGGAGGCCATCCCGCTGGATTTAGTGGGCCACGCCGTTCCAGCTCACAGTTCCAGTCGCCGACGAACCCAAACTACCCCATGACCCACCCGTCTCTCTCGCAATCCCAGACGTACTATCCTCCCGACAACTCTCGCTATCCCTCGTCTTCCCAGTACCAAGGGCAGCCATCGTTATCAGGGACGGACCCCAGATTCCCTGACTACTCGTTGCTGGGTCAGGGCCAGTATCCTCAACAACAGATGCAATATCCTAACCCCGCATTGAACGCCGGATACGCACCGTCAAAATATCCAGGGGGAGGCCCAAATCAGGCATTGCCCGGTCCTGGCCGTAATGATCCCAGAAATTGGGTAAGACTCACATCTTCTCCGAGATCCCATTCGCTGGCTAACATTGCGCTCACAGGGGCCTTTCTAAGACGATATAGGATCGGTTGCCTGCTGTTCCCAACTGTTTTCAAATTATCTACTGTTCGTCGCATCTGCGGCGCGCCGCCGCGACGGATGTGGTAGGGTAATGTATTTATATGCCCCATATTTAATATAAGTTATATTCTGCTGCTGTATCGTTGCTATACCTTTCTCGAATCAGATTCAATTATGCGAGGATCAGATCGGCTACAGACTTGTATTCAAGATGTCTCTCTTCCAACAATGACGTCCCGATTTTTTTTCGGAGGATACATATCTCGATTGCAATGCCAAGTCCCATTCAGAACTAGAATCATTGTTCTACCTCATTTAGCACTGTTCTCAGACTCTTTCACAGCACTGACGCGCTATCAGGGCATCATGCCTGCGTGTTCTGGATGAAGTTTCAACTTCTGGCTAAACAAGAATCTGTGTGCGATGCCCGCACTTGCATGGACCAACTTCGCGTAAGATCTCGTGTTAGGGCAGCCCAAATCAGCACGAGCGCTGCTCAGGGAGGAATTCGATTTCGGGAGTTTCAGCTTATAAATTCGGGTGTTACGCACAGTATGATCATCAAACAAAGTAAGCGCTACAACATTGAGTCCAGAATGATTTAATGATTGGATCTAAAGCAGAGTGACCGGAATCTTGAGTGGGCCTAGGCTTCGGTTTCATCAGTATTGGTCTTGGGATCGACCACGGAAAAGACGGCCATCTAAAACGCCTTTTTGCTTGAATGCCACCTGCACAGCCTCCAAGCTCCAAGTGGGGCCACTACGAGAAAAGGCAATCGGTTCATATCGTCCACCGAGCCCAGTGATTGCCCGGTTATCATGTGCGAATTTGCCAAAGGCCGCAGTACGATGGTTGGATTTTAAATGTTGGTTGTTTTTGAACATTTAGTCTTTAGAATTCAACCATTGATTGTGACACAATCGTAGGGTTAGGGTTAGCAGCTTGAACCGCCAAAAAATAAGGCCCGCATTCAACCCCTCGAGTGGTTGAAGCGGGACAGGAAAAAATTGTGGAGATGCATATCGACACGGAGCTACCGCATGCAACATACAAGCCCGGGGCACCCCTCACGAACCTATGGACCCGGAGAGAGCGCCGTGCAATGCGGTGGAGGTGCTCCAAGCCCGGGAACCTCTCTGTCGCGGCAGGAGGGAGAGGTCGCCGGCCCCGAGAAATATGTAGCAGAGACGACGTAGATGCGAATTTAATATGGGAAGGCGGCGCACGGACCAAGACTCGCTCCTCGCACGGACCAGGCGGTATTGACTTTCGTTTGATGCGTTGATGGAGCGACGATGATCTCTATGCGTGACCAGCTAAAGAGAGTCACTTTAGACGATGACCCAAGTTGACTAACTAGACGTGCAGCAGCTGTGGAATAGCCTGGAACTTAGGTTAGTTACAGATATCTACTGTCAACTGCGGACGCCATGGGCAACGCGCGCGGCGCACTGCCCGAACAGCGTCGGCAGTCGGTATTACGCGGGCAATACTCACTATGACTTTGAATCAGCCTCGTTTGAGCGGTACACGGCGCTTGACCGCTCCTTGGCCGCTCCCAATACGCTTGGGCTCCTCGGACTACGGAGCCAGGCACATGTAGAACACCGGATATCTAACCGGGTAGTCGCTAAGACTCCGAGCTTAAAAAGTTATATTAAACGGTAAAACGAGAAAAAATAGGCGTCGCCTGGCAGTGCGGTCGGAGGTCTTCCTGACCCGATTATTCAGGCTCGGGTTGGTTCAGGTTGAATTTTCGTTCAAGCGCTGTGGTACGTAAGCGAGGTGATGGGTGACGTGACCCGACGCGAGCGTGACGGACGCGTAAGTGAGGGGACAACACTGGATTGTGCTGTGAAGCGGGGGAGACTTATGGGGCCAGAAGTGAGTGTCGAGACGGATTTCTCACTGGATTGACCGCATAACTGAGATTGAAACTCACTGGATCGACCGCATAAATAAGATTCAAGTGATTGGGCTTCAATGGTAATACATAAATACAGCTGAGGATACAGAGAACAACGCAACAGGATGGTACAGTGAGGTGTTATGACGACGTGCGGGAGGCAGACGATCCCCTGCGTCGACGAAACTTCGAGACTTTAGTGATGATACTGTCGACACTTCCGCGGCGTAGCGTGCCGGAGTGGCCCTCCTCTCGCTCGCAGTCGGAGTCGTCTTCGGGATCGCATTCGTTCAACTCGACATGCTAGAATTATGGCAGGTGAGCCAGGAGAATAGGCGGATAGAGAACAAGGGACGTACCGAATCCCGGAGGAGGGCATGGGGGAAAGGCATGTAGCACAACGGACACCGGTAGGTCTTCTGGTGCCGATTGAAAATGCGCTAAAGAGAAAAGACGATGAGCTGAAAGGCGAGAGGAAATTAGACGAGAAACATACCTTGATAATGCGCACATCCAGACGATTATTCAGCCGATGGATTTTTGGATGTGTCACCTCGTAATGCTCTTCGAGATCCTCCCAGTTGTAGTAAGGAAGCTGGCACTCGGTGCATTCGAGAAGCATGTTGGGTGTTGATACTGAAGTAAGTGGTGGGTTCGAGGATGTCTCTGAGGTGCACAGCGAAAATCAGGGAGCTTTTATACCTTGGAAAGACCCCTTTCGCCGAGTGAGACATGCGCCGGCGAGACACCGTCCGGTGGAGTCACTGATACATCCGCAGGTTCTAGAGAGTTCTGGATGGGATCTAGAGCATGGGGTGGCCGAATTGGCCGAAGATAGCAGAAACATTGAGGCCACTGTGCGGAAGTCCAGAAACATTACAAGTCACGGTAAATGCACTGCAGCTGCAAGCGACTCGGAAATTCCATTTGAGGAGATAGATGAGGCCGCAGGTGAGAGTCAATCCAAAGTAGATTTCCATTGTAGCATTGAAAGAACGTCGAGTGCGTCGGACGTCGTGAAAGAGAGCTGTTTGTCACTGTTGCGAACGCTTGGTGACAGATCTGATCATCCCATCCAACCTCCATCCCGCTCGAAAGGTGGCTTGCACGCTGCTCGTCCCCAAGAACACACTCAATCTTACTCCTAGACTACTTCTAATTGTCTCTGATTTTCCACAAATTTCTTCAAAATTTCTTTGACGACAAGCCGGCCATAAAATCATTGGGCAATAGCTCTCGTCTGGCCGCGTGTGGTGAAGCTATTTCCACCAGCACGAGGCCAAATTCTGAAGGATATGCTCCTCCCAGGTCACCGAGACTTCAACCATGGCCGCCGAACCCGTAGTCATCGCGGACATTGAAGAGGTACCACAACTTGACTTGTCGCGGGACACGTTGCTGACTCTCAGCACTAGTCGGAAATTACGGGCGAGAATGGCGAAATGTACCTCTTTCAGTGGCTTTCGGCAACGGAGAAGAGCATCGTGGATTCAACGGTGGTGCGTCGCATATATTATTCCACATTGTGCGCGTCTGACAGAACGTAGGAGCACCTGAAATCAAAGCAAGCCGACCTAGAGACCACTCTTGTGAAGGTTGTCCTTGCACAAGAGCCGTATCCGATCCCTGGTCGTGCACTGCGGAATTGCGTCGCAAGATGTCTTGTCGCCTTGTATACCCGCGGCGAAACGCGGACGTTGTTCGACACGCTCCAGTCGTTCATTAAGGTCATCATAGACTTCAAGACCCCAGATCGCGACTCTCACAAGATGTATGTTGATATCCCGACTTCATTCGCAGGACTCATGCATTGTGCAGCGCGGCCTTCTCAGTCATCGGAGATTTGATGAAGGTCTTTGGGTCTCAGGTGCGCCCTGCCGTGCAAGTCCTGTGCGACATTCTCATGAAGTTCGCAGTTCATGTCGTTCATGGCGGAAATCACAATGGTTGCAGTGAAAACTGTGAAGACTTCTAATGTGCGTAATTCTTCTTGTGCAGCACCCACCATTGCGCTAACACAGCCCAGTCCCCCCTCTTACGCTACCATGCCCTCGTCGCGTTACAAAAATCTCTTACCACTGCTTCCCGTGCCGTTACGGAAGCTTCGTTCAAAGATGTCGTGAAGCAGATGCGCGCCGCACTGACCGACAAATGCTTACCCGTTCAACGCGGAGCCGCCGAGGTTAGGGAGTCGGATCTATGCCGCCACAATACTTAATTTTGTCCAGGTCATTATTGCCTTGTACTCCGGCGCTGACGGACACCCGCCCCCCTCGGCCTCGGACGTCGACGCCATCTTATCTCAATGCGTCAAGTCTCTGGAGACCGCTGACCAGATCACCCGCAGCGCGCTCGCTCTCCTAGTCGGGCACATTCTCGCCTCGACACAGACCGCCCGCCCGCCGATCACGGTCGAGCCGAAAGCGACCAAGAAGGAGAAGAAGCCAGGGGAGGAAGACGATGAGGACGTCTCGCCGACCGCCACGCACGCCAACGCGGACGCTGGAAAGCCTACCTTAACGGCGACCGAGATGTTCGCCTGCCTCTCGACGCACTTTAACAAGCCGTCCTTGTCGCGCAAGTCACGCATCGGCCTCTTCGACTTTTATGCGGCTTTACTCACCAAGCTCGGCCCGTCGTTCGTGGAGGGGCAGTACGCCTTGATCGTCGCACACCTTACGGGCGAGATCGTTGTTGGGCCCTCTGGGCGCCCGGCCCGCACGCGATACGAGGGGCTACTTGTCCGGGCGCTCGTTGGCGTGCTTCTCCGCGATCTCGTCGGGGAGCGGATGCTGAGCGAGCAGGGGCAGATTGGTGCTATCCGCGAGCTGGCGAACGTCTACCTGAAGCGCTGGCCAGCGATGATGCCTAATTCCGTCGCCCCCGGCGAAGCGGTCCTGGTCGTCGTCTTGCGGGAGGTTGCAGGCCTCCTGCAGCAACTCGGAAACGCCCCGCCGCCCGTGCAAGACGCCGTCGCCGAGCCGCTCGTCACCCTCCTCGCGCACCCAAGCCACACCGTCCGCGTCAACACGGCATGGGCGCTGCGTTGCTTCTGCTACTCCACGCCGCTCCGTCTCCCCAAAACGATCATCGTCGTCATGGAGCTCCTCCAGCGCGACCTCGGCGCGCTCCTCACCCCGACTGCCTCGCCCGAGGTTCCTTTACGCGCGCTGGGGCATGCATACGGCCTCGCCGCGCTCGTATCTACGATCCCCGCTCGTCCGCTATACGTTTCGTACGATGCATCCGCCAAGGTTCTCGACATGGCGATCACCCTGCTCAAGCGCGCGGGCGAGCATGATGTGCGCATCGCCGGGACGGAGGTCGAGGTCGCGTGGACGGCGCTCGCCGCGCTCATGGCCCTCGGCCCCAACTTCGTGCGCCCGCATCTCCCCCAGCTGCTCGTCCTGTGGCGGAACGCACTGCCGAAGCCCACGAGCAAAGACGCGGGCGCTGCGGCCGGGCGGAGCCACGCGGAGTGGGGGTTCTTGCTCCACGTCCGGGAGAGCGCGCTCGGGGCGGTGCTGTGCTTCTTACGGCACAATTCGGGCACGCTGGTGACGCTGGATGTAGCCCGGCGGATCGCGTCCGTCCTGGGCAACGCGCTGCTCTTCGCGAATAACTTCATTAGCCCAGCGGTGCAGGACGCCCTCGGCCTTTCCGACCCCGCTTCACAGCAGGCGCTGCAGATGAACGGGGTCGCGCAGAAGGGACTACCGCTCCCGGCGCGGGAGGCGCTGCTAAGACGACGCGTACACCAGTGCTTCGCAGCGCTGGGGTTCAGTGGGATCACCGACGCGACGCAGGCGACGCTGCTCCAGTCATGTGTCACACTCTTCGCTAGCCCGGATGGATATGCCGGTGCTGGGAGTGCTGTGCAGGCTGCAATTGCGGCTTCATCTGGAACGTTTACAGGGATATGGGCAAGTGGGGACGGGTACGCTCATGGCGTTACATTCATTGAGCTCGGCGACGAGCTGGAAGAGGACGGGAAGAAAGGGAAGGAGAAGGATCAGCTAAATCGGGATTCGGTCGAGGTAGCGATCGACAGCTTGGTATGCGTCTCCTCCGTCTTTCGTTTCGCTTGCTCATAACTATCAATCTGTCTAGCTTCGGAAACCGGTTCTGGGCGCATGCGAGCACGACCCTCTTTCCTTGTGCCAGGCGCGGATATCGAATGCGGAGTATCAGTTAGAAGAACCGCCGCCCTCGACGACGTCAGTTGTCGATACCGCCATTGAACTGTTCGCCCAGCTGCTCCCTCTGCAAGATCTCACCTCCACAGTCAAGATCGTCACTCTCCTCCTTGAGTCTGTACGATCGCCGAAGCTGGAGAAGAACGCGGGCCGGAAGGCAGCGGTCTTTATCAATGCTGCCGTCGCCATAGTACTCGCATTGCGGCAGGCAATGGCGACTACGCAATCCCGTCGGGCGAAGGACACTTTCGGTAGTTCACAGGTTACGACATTATTGTCCCCATTCCTCAAGGTATGTGTGTCTTCATTTCACTTCTCTGCGGGCGCTGATCTTCCTTAGGATGCGCTGGTCGACGGGGATCTGGTTCTGCGGTCCGCTAGTAGCGAGGCCATCGGCCGTTTAGCTAATCTCGCTGGGACTAATTTCCTCACCGGTCAAATCAAGCTGCTCGTCGACCAAGTCGTCAATAATCGGGACCCACATGGACGTGCGGGGTGTGCGCTTGCTTTTGGCGCCATCTACAGCCATGTCGGCGGGCTAGCAGCAGGTCCTCTCCTGAAAACCACAGTGAACGTCTTGATGTCCCTCAGCAACGACCCACATCCTGTTGTCCATTTCTGGGCTCTCAATGCGCTGGGTCGTGTCATGCACGCCGCCAGTCTGGCCTATGCGCCGTTTGTGTCGAGCACATTGGGCATGCTTTTGAAGGTGTACCTGATGGAGTCACACGAACGCGAAGGTGGAACCCTCTTGAATGCCAATTTGAGCGGCGACTGCCCTGCGTACCCCGTCGTTTGCCAGATCACGGACGCTGTCATCACTATCCTCGGGCCAGACATGCAGGAGTCATCGCGGACCCGCACCCTCGTTCTGAATCTTGTGCACGAATTCTCGCTGGAGAACGACGAGGGGATATGCGTAGAAGCTATCAAGTGCATGCAGCACTTCCTGATGTTCGCGCCGGAGCACGTCAACATACCCGACCTGGTTAACCAGTTCAGGACCCATCTCGCCTCGTCTCGGCGGCCACTTAAGCTTGCTTCCATCAATGCGCTGTATCAGCTTGTACAGAAGGATGCGCTTTCAATGTCTAGGCTAGGCGGCGATCGTCTCGTCGAAGACTTGTTTGGGATGCTCGACGATGACTCGTCTGTCCAGGGCGTCCGAGACGTCATCACGAGCTGGCTCCAGCAAACCGTCGTGCACAACCCATCCGCATGGATAGACCTCTGCCAACGGATCATGTCGCGTACCACAGCGTCGCAGCAAGTCGCCGATGCTGCTTCGGGCCAAGGCCTGCGTGATGATGAGGGAGAGTCCCTAAATTTCGCAATGTCGCAAGACGGGGCTGCCGGAGGACGGAAGCTTTCGACTTCGCGATGGAGAACTCAGCTCTTCGCGCTCGAGTGTCTGCACAATATATGTACCATTGTCGCAAGCAGCGGGCGGAGGGAGCATCTCGATATCAAGTATGCACGAAGTCTCGGCGTAACTTCTTCCGGTCTCTTGTTTTCGCGCGTGCCCGATCTCATCAAAATGGCATTCACGGCGTCCACTGCATACGTTACTGAGATCCGATTGGAGGGACTCGTTGTATTGCGGGATGTTATCGAGGTGCGCGATATTTCCCTTCCTGTGGAGGCACTGTTCTCATACCCGGGGACAGATCTTTGCCACTGCACCCGATCCCGCGTATGATGATGCTCTACTCCTCGAGCAACATCAGGCTCCCATCACCGCCGCACTCACGCCCGCATTCTCGGCAGATTCTACCCCAGAAATCCTGGCCTCCGCTGTGCATGCGTGCGCGGTTTTCGTGGGCTGCGGCGTAGTCAAGGATATCAGTCGGATGGGACGAATTTTAAAGCTCCTTACCGTCGCTCTGGATCAATCCAAAGGTCAGTGGCGATTTCCGCGTCTTTTAGTGACTTTCTGACGCGAGACAGACTCTGGTATGTTGTCATTGGGCGATACGGGCGAGCTGAGTCCCAACGCGTCGGCCATGCTCCGAATCTCGACATTATCCGCTTGGGCGCAGCTTGAGATCGCGAGCGCCCAGCAAGCATATTTGACAAATGTTCTCAAGCCTTACCGCGCCACCCTCGCCTCATTATGGCTAGCATCTCTCCGCGACTACGCTAGCATCCGAATCGACTCCGAATTCCTCCATGACACGTCTTCAGTGGCCCTTGATTCATCTTATTCCAGTCTCGGGAAAGAAGTTCTGCTTCCGGTAGGCTTGGTTATTAACACCTTATATCGACACTAAACCTATTCGTTCGGCAGTATTACGCGAATTCTTGGTCTGTGATCCTTCAGGCAGTGGCTGCTGCTATGCAAGCCAATGATCCCCACATTCTTGCGGCTATGGATGGGCGAGAAGTTGGGAAAGACGCTACGCCTCCCGCCAAGGAAGCTCGTCGAGAAGAACCGTCAATGTTTTTCTTCATCGTTTTCGGCCTGGTATACGAGGCGCTCGCTACTGCCTCGGCCGAGTCGAGTTCCTCAACGACGTCTCGCCAGTCGACGGTGATTGCGGCACTGCAGACCCTGAAGTGTCTTGTGCGGCCGGAGTACGCTGGCAGGGCGCTTATGGAGCCGGCAATCTTCGACGAATTTATCAGTCTCTGCTATCGGATGGCGATGACAGAAACCGCGCGGATTCAAATACACCTTGTGGAGGTCCTGGCGGTTGTGGCTGCAACCCAGGTTAACACCATGGACGGGTTGGTAGTATCCTTGGTAATGCCGCTCGTTTGCTAAATGTGGGCTCCCTAGTTCCGACCCACTCTCGCACACCTCGCCCAAAGCTCACTGCCTTCGGATATGCTCCCATATCTTGCGCCCTTCGACATCGGTATCGCGAGGCTCGACAATCCGTCCGTGGTTTTCTGTTTCCTTGTATTCTTGTCTGAATATTTCTTTCAGAGGGCGATGTCCCCGATCGCATTACAATGATCATGGCGACTTTCGCCGCCTTCGTTTCTGTCGGCACATCAATAAAGTCCCTGCAAAGGGAAGATGTGCGGGCGGTGGGCATTCTTCTCTACGGCGGTAAGCCTATGCTCTACGCTTGACTCGGGGTTCTAAAAATGCGCTCTAGAGCTCCTCAAAGATGAATCCTCGGAGATTGATCTGGCAGGACCGACGTTACCAGCCTTGAAGTCGTTGCTCGACCTCCCCACAGCCTCGCCCGATGCAAACGATCGTTACAGCCGGCTCGTCCACGGCCTTATCTCATCCTGTTTACTGAATGTGGATGAAATGGGGTAAGTCTTTCCGAACGCCTCCTTGATATCGTTGTCACTCATGCACCATACAGAGGTCGTCAAGGAGCGATTTCTGCTAAGAAAATTAAGAATAATCTTCTAGCGGCGGTCCTCATTCTGACTGTCATACCGACGTCCATCAAAGTAGGAGAGGTGGTGATCGAGCATTGCTGTTTCTTGATTTCCCAGAAACTTCTCGATGTCGGCGAGGTGAGCTCAACTCCGCCGGAAACCGACCGTAGCTCATTTGGGCCTTCAGATGTCACTCCCCGCTGCCCACTGCGCCAAAACGTTGATCATGGCGTCGACCTCGGGCAACCCTATGCTGCAGCAATGTGCTAAGATGCTCTTCCCTGGCCTCATTGAATATATCGCCAAGATGGCCCCGCTCGTCAGTGATGGCTCTATCACCGAGCCCCATGCTGCTGCTGTTGGTGAAGTCTGGAAAGCCTTCTCGGCCTTCTTCTCGTCTGTCCCAGAGGATCAAAGTGAGTATGGTCGACTATCGCTCCTCCCCCGCCAAATAACTTTTCAATCAGAGACTCGCTTACTGGGCGTATTCCTTCCCACAATCACTCTGCTGCTGTCGAATCCCCAGGCAGCAGCGACGCCGGTCGTATCGCAGAGCGTCCGAGAGCTTTTGACGTATGCGACGTCTTCTCCTGCGGCTTTCAAGGAGGCTGCGGGGAAACTCGATCCTGCCACAAGAGAGTTACTGGAGCAGTCTGTCAGGCGTGCCGTTGGTGGAGGGAACACCGCCAATACGACGCAGAATGCCGCGAAGCCTCAAATTTCTCTTCGATCGTTTTAGGTACATTATTTGCTTAGTCATCACTGTATCCGTAAATTTCACATTCTCTCTGCAATGTACTTGTCCCAATGCTCGCTGTCAATGCGCGCCTCAATAAATTCGGTCTACACATCATCATCGAGCGGGCTAAAGCTACGTCTGCAGTCTGAATCTCGAGTGCCGATTTCACGACGGAAGCGGAGGTGCGAAGGGACCACCTCGGCCTCGCGCACGGAAGCCTCCTCCTCTTCCGCCACGTCCACGGTCCGGGAAATTGGGAGCGAAACCTCTGCCACGGAAGCCAGGAGGAGGAACGAAGGCTCCGCGTCCTCGGCCAAAGGCAGGACCGCCACGGACGGCGTTAGGATTCGCTGCGATGTGTGGCACGGCTAATGGGACGGGGACGGGCGCGGCAGGTGCCACGACGGCAGGCCTCGGGTGCTGATGCACGAATCCTCCGCGACCAGGGGCGAATCCGCGTCCACCGCCGCGGTTGGGGTTTGACATGATCGCGACGGGCGATTGACTGCGATAACACTTATCAGGAGATATCCTTCATAACGAGAAAGAGAGGGAGTACCTGGCGGCGGGTGGTCGGAATGCAGGAACCTGGGCCTGTGCAGGACCGGCAGATGGGGCGAATCGTTGCCGAGGGGGCGGAGCCGATTTGTTGTTCGCGGCCTTGGGGTTGGTGGATGTAACGAATTGCGGATTCGTCAAGTTGAGACAAGTATTGAATTCCACTGTCGATCCGCGGTACTGCGAGCACCTGGACAACGTCCGGAAATAGAACGAACGACGAATAGAGGCGACATACCGGTCTCCTAGCGTTACGCCCGACATGAAGGGGACGTCCCAGACGATGTCCATCGACTTCGCATTCAGGCCTATGACGACGCCTTTGACTGAAAGCGGCACGCCGCCCGAATCTTGCACCATCGTGACCCGATCGCCCAAGGAGAAATGCTGAGTTTGCAGCCGGTAAACGGCATGGGCGGGCTTGAGAACAGCTTGCCGCGGGATCCCCTTCACGATCGCCTTCTTGATGGCGGAGGTCGATTTGTTCGCAGTGAAGCTATCCGCGAGCTTCTCGATATCCGTAACGGTTTCCTAGACCACTCGGTCAGATGCTACATATCGCAGACAAACAAGCGCGTACCTTGGTCAACTGGTCGCAAAAGAGAGAGACCGGCTCGAAGTCCCGCACGCCCTTCGACTTCAGCCAGGTTTTGGCGTCCTTGACACGAGCGTCGGGGTCGGGTACCCGCAGAATGTCCGACGCCTTGGCCATTGCTATTCACGGTTTCAATACACGGTCGTTCGCGGCCGAGGCGTGGACGTACCATCTCCACCGACATCGAGCGACTGGAAGATTTCGGGGAACTTTGCCTACAGAGGAAACGTCAGAACGGATATACTTAGACACCGCAAATCCCTCACCTTGTACTCGCGGATAAGATCGATCGCCTTCTCGCTAAACTCCCAGTGGCGCTGGTCCTTGCGAGAGTAGTCTATCACCTTGAGGGCCTTGGCTTCGAACTTGAGACTGAGGCCAAGATTGGTCTTCTGACCGTCGGAAGTAATGACGAGGAAACTCGAGGTGATCTTGGACAGCGCGCGCCCCGACATGCCGACCATGTCAGCGACCTTGAAGGACGGGTAGTATCGCCCAGACTGCCGTGTGTCGACGATGGCTTTGAATTTGTCGTTCTCCGCCTTGTCTGATGGGAAGAACTAGACAAGCTGTGAGGACGGCGACGAGGGAAATAGAGCATCAGACTTACAGCGAGGACGACGGAAAGAGTAATGTCTGTCGTAGCCGACACCTGCGCGGCGACACCGTACGCATGTTCGCCGAGGAAGAATATCTTGCTCCCTTCTGGGAACTCTTCGGACAAAGGGGGTGCTTCCCGCTCAAGGAAGCGGGGATCTTCAGACGAAACCTCGGACAGGGTCATCTGAACAGCGTGCTCCTGCTCTTTATCGGGGCCCTCGTAGTCCTTGACAAACGCCCCCGTCTCGAGACGCTTTAGACCTGCAAAGACATGAGATCCCAGGGGTATTACAAAAGGAAAGATCACCGACCTTTGAGCGGACGGACATGAAGGAGGATCTCGACAGTCCCCGTGATGACGCCCGACCGCTTGGAATACGCCTGCTCGGTCCGCTCCGCCTTCATCTTCCAGTGTCCCAGCCCATGCGGTGCATGCGGATTCGAGATGACCTTCTCGGGGCTGCCTGGCACAACCGTCATCTTCTCGTACTTGAACAGCGCGTCCGACACCGCGACAACGAGGCCCTCCTGCAGGAACGGCCATCCCATGAACGTGCGCTTCCCGACCATCTCGCGCGCCACGTCCTCCGTCTTGCGGTTCTCGTGCGGGTTGTCGATGTGCACGACCATCGACTTGTTGCGGCTCTCCGTGCCGTGCACGTTGACGCCGTGGAAGCCCAGAACGGCGGTGTGCGGCAGTGTCTGGAGCGACGGGAAGCCGGCGAGCGCTTCGGCGCCGAGGAATACGCCGTCGCAGAGCCCTTCGACCAGATGCAAGCCGTCGAGCGTGGGGAGGTCGAAAGGCTCCATGATGCATGTGCATCGATATAAGGGCGGGAAGAAGCCGGGGAGTGACGACGGGTAGTGTGTGGGCTCGCCTTGATTATACATGAATTTTGTACTTGTGCCGTAGCTGTTTCGGCGTTGTTCTTCAGCTGTCAGACGGTGTTCTCGTGCTAAAGAGGTAGCCATGTTAGCTTAGGTACACAGTAAACGATGAGAATCCTACATTGCATCGCCGATAGTAGTCTAGCTTCGTCAATGAATGGGATTTTGACGATCGCCTCCCAGTCCTGTTTCTTCCCGTTGAGATCTTGCTCAAACTCCAGGGGATAAAAATCGAGGATCGGGGAATTTGCACTGTACATGAGATCCTGTACACACGGTGTCAGCTGTGGCTTAGCGAGGAATCATGGGGCATACCTGATATGCAAGCGGAATATGTTCCTTGCTCGCCACGGGCAACACGCCCATGAGCTGCTCGAACGGCCTGAAGGGCCGCCCCAGCTCAAATTTAAACTCCATCCTGTCAACCCCGCGCAAATCTACAAACTCATCGTTAACGGAGCTCTTGAGTGGGCTGAGAAGACTGACCTGATATTCTCGGCGCATAATGATAATTATAAAACCACCCCCACGACGCGACACCACTATAGTAGTAGTGCATGACCCACTGCAGCCCCTCGACATACCGGAACGCTAGATCCCCCATCTCCTTCGGGTCGTCGAACGAAATCTCCAATTTCCCCTATGGGCCAGTCAGCGCGCCGCTCGTCCGAGCGGGAAGCCGAGACGCACCTTATAATACCCCCGCTTCCACTCGTCCATCTTCTCGTGGATGGACCGCTCATGCCGCGCATCAAACCCGCCGCCCTCGTCGTCGTCCGCAACATGCGCCTTCTCATACTTTCGCAAAACCCGCTCGACCGCCGCGCGGCCCTCCGCGTCGTCCTCATCGTCACCCTCGTCGTTGTCCACGTCCTCCCACTCGCCCTCGTCGCCCTCTCCCTGATGGCCATTTTGCTTCCCGCCATCCATACCCCCCTCCTCCAGAAGCGCACCGGGGAACCGCCACGTCACCAAATTCCTGTCCTCCTCGTCGAACTCGTCCCACCGCAGGCCGAGGTGTAGGTCCTCCGCGAGGGAGATGATAAACTTCCGCTCCCGCGCGGGGAAGTCGTTCCGCATCGCCAGCATCGCCGTGCTGCGCTCTCCCCTGTTCTCCGTCACGAAGGCCTTCACCTTGTCGAATATCTCCCGCTGCGGCCGCGTGAGCACTGACAGGATGTCCGTATGTCAGACGAGGATAAATGCAGAGATTGGGGCACGCACCGAGCTTCGACCGCTTCCGCCCGAGCTCCATCTCCTTCATATGCTTCATCTGCTTGCCCTTGTACCAGTTGAGGTCCGCGTACTCCTTCTCGAACACCTCCTGCTCCCACAGCGCCATCTCGTCGAGCACGACCTGCAGTCGCTGGGTGTTGATCGCCCCGCCCTCGTTCATGTACCCGTCCAGCCCCGGGAGCACCTTCTTGTACACGTCAAACAGCTTCTCGAGCCCGTTCTCGTGGATGTGGAGGTCGGGCAGATTCGGCAGAAAGTCGTTGCCGACAAAGACGGCGAGAAGGATAAAGTCATCGATGACGCGCTCGACGCTGTACGGGAAGGCGAGCACGGGCTCGATGTCGCGGAACTCGAGGTCGAGGTACTCGCGCATGAGCGAAAGGTGGAGGAGGTAGAAGTTGATCGCCTCGAGGCTCGTGCTGCCCTTCCTGCGCGCGGCGGGGCCGAACTTGACCTCCTCGCGCAGGAGGCAGAAGTGCGGGTCGTGGCTCAGCAGGCCGAGCATGATGAGGTCCGCGTCGAGCCCGTAGAGGCAGTGGCGCACGTTCGGGTTGTAGTCCGGCTGCGCGCGCGAGAGGCGGATGTACTCCATGATCTTGTGCTCGCCCTCGCCCGGGACCTCGTGCCCGGACATCACGACCTCGACGTCCCGCCAGTTCGAGTCCTCAGTGATCTTCTTGTTGATGAAGTACCGCAGCTGGTCGGAGAGGCGCGCCATGAACGGCGTCCCGGGCGTGATGCAGTTGCTGTCGAACGCCTTCTCCTCCGGGAGGGTCTCGCCCTTCTGCTCCGCCTTCTCGCGGATCTCCTTGGCCTCCTTTGCGGTCCTGAATCGCCGGCTCCGTTGCTGGTTCATCTTCGCCCGGGGTGCCACGCCGTCGACGGCCATGAAGAAGAGTTTCTTGGGCTTGATCTTGCCGAAGAGGTGGTCCACATATGCGAATATTGAGGTGAATATTTGTTCCTCGGATAGCCGGAAATGGGCGTCCTCGTCGTTAGGATGTGAGCCTGCAAGGACATGAGTCGGGTCTCCTCATGTTCACAGAGAGTAAAAGCATACAGTTGTGAATGATTCCATTGAAATCCAGGTATAAGTTGTCTGTGAATCGTCAGAGAAGGAACAGGGCTCTGTAAATGCACAGACCAAACTCGGGAATCTTGTTCTCTTGGATGAGTTGGGAGGTCAAAGGGTAGCGCTCACTGCAGAGGGTCAGGATAAGCCCAGCAGAGAGGGATTCCACGCACGAAATGTAACGAAAGAACTTGGCACAAACGCGGGATTAAGACTGGAGCTCAAGCTTGAGAAAGTACGAGGCAAACCTTGGGGATACCTATGCAGTTTATCGTTAGAAGACATCTCTAAGTTGAAAGCCAACTGACCCATTGTTAAGCTGTGAGGACTCTGGAGGTGCAATACCAGTGCAAGGGTGTAACTGGTCCGGAACAAGCCGCTATCGTTCACGTGACATGCACGCTCGGCTCACATCATTATGGCAGCGCCTGGCGCAACTCAAGTTGCTCTGAGTCTCAAATCTGACTTGGTCAAGAGTGCGTTCAGCCAGTGTGGTACACACTCGCCACAGATTTGCCCAAGGTTGGCCTTCGTGTAATCTCGTCCGTGGAGCGATCAACCAGGGTCCAGACTGCAAGTCTCACTTGCACAGCTCGGGCGACTCGGCGGCCACGAACCTTTGGAAAAAACGACACCAGCACGCCCACTTGCTATCTACAATATGGACTCCTTTCATGTGTAAGTCAAGTTTTTCCCTTGTCCTTGGGCTCTTTGAACTTGGTTCCGATTTTTGAACTTCGCATGCTCTCGGAGTCCAAGTCTCCTTTCTGGCAGTGCTCACTTACATTCTGCTCCTGCGGCCTCGAAGCGCTCTAGACTGCTCTGGAGCTACTGTTCCGAGCGGAAGACCTGCGGATGTATCAGTAGCTCCATCGGCGGATGTTTCGCCGACTTGTGTCTCATTCGTGGAAAGGGGCTTTCTCGAAGATATAAAAGGCGTCGATTTTTTCCTATCCGTCACAGAGTTCTCCTCGAACCCACTTCCAACTTACATCTTAACACCCAACCAACCAACATGCTCCTCGAGTGCACCGAGTGCCAGCTTCCTTACTACAACTGGGAGGATCTCGAAGAGCATTACGAGGTGACCCATCCCAAGCTCCATCGCCTGAACAATCGTCTCGATGTGCGCATCATCAAGGTATGTTCCCTTTCTAGTTTTCTCTGACTTTCGACTCACTTATCTTTTTCTTCTTAGCGTATCTTTAACCGGCACCAGAAGACCTACCGGTGTCCGCTCTGCTACATGCCCTTCCCTCATCCCCTCCTCCGGGACACGGTGCGTCTACTTGCCAGCTCGTTATCTACCTCGTCGCTGACCTGTAATATTCTCAGCACGTCGAGCTCAGCGAATGTGATCCCGAAGACGACTCCGACTGCGAGCGCGAGGAGGGCCACTATGGCACGCTGCGTCGTGGAAGTGTCGACAGCATCATCACCAAAGTTTCGAAGCTTCGTACGCGCAGGGGATCGTCGGCATCCCACAAGTCCTCATAACACCATCGTCGTATCATCTTGTGTCTCTTTGTATCATCAGCTGTGCTATTTATTATCACTGTATAAATTCGAGAATATTTCTTCCACATCTTGGGATGGCCGAGTCGGTAATACAAATTCCTGGAGTAAATTTCGACTCGTTTTTCGTGAATGGGTGACTTCCCGTAAGATTTAAATATTCCAGCGCAATTTCCGGACCCTTTTGGGGGTGCCAATGATGGGCTTGATGTTCACGAAATATTCTCGATGTTCGAGCTTCCCGCAACATAATATTATATTTTATCAGGAAATTTGGGGATGAATCTAACATCTCCCAACTGGATTGCATTGGATTGTTTCCCTTCCAGGTTTGCGAGAGGTATGGCTTCGATAAGAATGGGCGCAGTTCGAGGGATCTACTAACTGTGGAAATGTGTATACATGGTTTCTACGTGATTTGGAAGCTAATTGGTGATGTCGATATGGTCTTCAAGGTTCACATAAAGGTTGGAAACAATGCTTCGGAATTCTCGGGCAAGATGGAAGAATGTACGAGGGTTCAGAGAGCAATCGGAAAGTGCCGAGTAGTGATGATCAATCATTTGTGTCCAAAACGGGATAATCCAGCGTCGAAAAGTCTATTCGGGGGGTACCTACCCCCCGTCCAGATTCACAATATTTTGAGTGATGCGAGAATAAATATCGTCTCCTTCTGGGTGATGCTATTGATGGGGTCTTGACAGGTCCTTCGGCATCGTGGCGGAAATTGTAAATATATTCCCCACGAATATTTAATGCTTACGGGAAGTCACCCAATATTCTGCCTTGGAATAATTGCGTCTTTCTGCCTTAGGATATGCTCGACTAGGCTCATCACTGTAGAAACTAGACACGAGAGATCTCAGTCAGAGTGCGTAGCAAAGACTATATATTTAAATCAATATACCTACACGCGATAGATTTAGATAATGCATAAGTATTGTATCGAAAAATACTGGCGGACAACTTTACCTGCGTAGCAAAGACGTGTCGTCGACCCTTGGGCTGCAATTCATTGAAACCAATGGAACAAGTCTGCCAGTCGGTCCCTTCGGTCTCGCTCTGCAAATTTTCCAGCTTCCAACTCTCGCAGAGAAACTCTGACTCGTACATATACTGCCGGACAAAATTCTCTGTGGTTCATACTCATCCTACTTCACGGCATCAATTATCACACTGACTCCGGGCCCAGGCGATGGGACACAAACTCGGGTTTGGTGAGGCTAGGTTCCCATTCGTAACAGGAGCCATGCGGGCACTGGCACCGTGGGCATAAACTCGGGATGGAAATCTCAGTTCTTTTTCAACCGGTTTTACTAGAGCTTTTCGAGGTGGGAGAAACTCTCAACCAGATTGAATAGCCGCGAGCTGAACCGGACGGAATTATCGGGACTCGACTCGGAATCTCGGACCCTTCGAACTGAAAAATCCCAAGTATCGAGCTGTCGTTGGCTGCCACAAACAGCCGGTCAGTCGAGCGAGGCGATCCAATAACATCTTTTTATCACGCGTTATATTTCCCTATTTGTCTAGCAAGACGCGTTCCTCGGCACATGACTAAGATAACGCCGCTGTGACCAAACGCGAGCGTGACTCGCGACTGCCTCTCGGCAAGGCTATCACTTTCGACGAACTCAAATTGAGCTACCGTGGCGTTCATAAAATGTCTATACACTCATCTATGGCTTCGTAAAAACTACATTTAGGGGATTGGTGGCAACAGCGGCAGCAGCAGCGCCAGATTCAACTTGCCACTGCATCATTCAAGCACCTCCGAAGGACTCCACATGCAAGCTGACCGAGGGACCTCCTCGAAGGACGTCCGATCCACTGGTAGCTCCGCGTAACGCCCTCCTTACGTGCTCCGCCAGACCGGGAGTCCCGCAGACTGTAGTTCATACAAGTGAGTTCACCATTATCCCTCATGAGAAAGGGAAGATCGCACCGTTAATAGACATGTCGCCTGTAGCCGCCCCTGCCTCAGTGCGCAGGATTTCGTCGACGTCCGGGCGCCCCTCGCAGACACGGAGGAATGGAAAGCCCAGCAGACGACTGTCGCCTTCTGCTCCCTTCTCCACGTCGGTCTCTGTGCTCTCCGCATCGCCATCGGTGTCCTCGGTAGACGTTGTAACATGTATGCGCATATCGATTCCAAGCAACTGGAGATCCAAGCCGTCAAGCGCCTGGGAAAGAGCATCGGAAACGGCTCTAATGTGCTCTGGCAGAACAGCGTGAGATGCAGGAAACCCGCAAGAATTCGTGACGCACCCCTCTCCCGAATGGACCACACGAATACGACCCTGCCGCATGCTGGATTCGTCCCCGTCTTGGATCCCCTACGGCAGATTTCTGCATCAGGCTTTAATCGGACGAGGAGGAACACAAATACCGTATGAGATCCAACAACAGCGGAAGTGTAAACGACACTCCGGATCCGCCTGGTATAGCGCTCAGCGATGCACAGGGCGGAGAACAGCATGGGACGAGTACCAGCAAATAGAAGCACTGTCCCAAAGCCTCTGACCGACGGCGGCGAGCAGTAAGGACCGTCCACATACGCCTCGAATGCCGCGGCACTGCCAGCGTCGGCAGCAGCATCGAGGAGCCGCTTCGTGAAGCCTCCGCGGACGCGCAGGAGAAACACTAGCTCCTTTGTGTATCCCGGCGTGGGCACCACCAGCGTGTCGATGGACTCGCGCTTCTCGTCCCGCGACGAGGTACTTGACTCGGCGCGTGACGAGCTGCCCTCGCCCCCGAGCCCGGCATCGATGCTGGCGATCGAAAACGGGTGCGCCTCCCATGGTGTCCTGCTCACGCGCGGGACGGACAGGTACGCGACCTGCCCCGGTGCCCAGGAGAAGCGATCGGGAAGGAAGACACTGACGCGGAGGAGATGTGCAGAGACTACGTCCACGCGCGCGTTGAGCGGACGCGCTTGCGTATCCTTCTTCCCGAGCAGATTCAGGTACCCGCCATTGACGAGGAAGATGCGCACGAAGCGCACGAGACGGTCGAAGCCCCAGACGATGAAGGACGGCCATATGTACAGCGTCTCACTGGAAGATATGTTATTTTGGATCCTCGCGCGGGATGCACAGACTTGCGCACCTTGTGTCCGTGGTGTGGATGTACGAGCCGACCAGTAAGATGCTGGGATCGACGTGGTTGGTCAGTCATTGCTTGCTGTGCAACTTCATACCAGCTACTCACAGTGCCACAAAGAAATGCGCGACAAGGAACATCTCGTAGCCGCGGCTGCGCAGCGGTCGTACAGACAAGAAGCACAGCAAGGTCAGGGCCGTGGCTGCGACGAATCCCCAGCGATACCAGCCCTCTTGAAAGTCCTCCAGTGTTTCGGCTTTGCCACTGGGCAGCCATCAGCTAAGATTTCATGCAGACCAAACGTCTCACGCACGCTTGTGTAATCTGGACGAGATATAAGGTGAGATCACAACATGTAATATATCGAACGACTCACGCGGCCACCGCCATGTATCCAAAGCAGAACGCAGAGCGCGCGCGCGACGACGCGGTGGAGGAGATTCAGCTGCAAGGCTCGTGAGGATCCATTACAACACGCCGAAATGCATGGACTACCTTGTCGAAACTGATTCCCGTCAGGACTGAGACAATATGGTAAGCTTTCCAGCAGATTCTTAAAATTTAAACTCACAGCTCAGAATATTGTTCTTCATTCCAAGGGCGATCAGGAGCGGAAATTGCGTCGCAGCGATAAAGCCCGAGCGATTCGCGTAATATCGCGTCGAGAAGCGTTGGCCTTCCAGATCCGTGGCTGAATTGGTTCGTTCATGTGAGATGTGTCCCCAACAAAAGCGCAGGCAGAACTACTCACTGTTAATGAATGCCCAGGTGAAGATGATCGCCATGTACGCGCATGCCAGGAAGAGTTCGGCGACGTTCAGCGTGTACCCACCCAGCGACGCGGTGATGCGGAACGCGACGGTGCGGAAGACATGAACGGCCGCGGCGGGCAGCCGGTGCAACGCTAACGGCCCCCGCCCACCGGCCGAAAAAGCCTTGGGCGTGCGCAGTCGCGTGACGAGCAATGTCGCAAAGTGGGTGATGGAGACAAGCGCAATGAAGCTCGCGAAGAGGTACCAGATCTGCTGGGGATACTCATACCCGCGCTTTTTGCTCAGCACCTTGTCCTTGGGGTTCACTGCCGCGAGCTGAGCCGCTGCGATCAAAACCTGGGTAAGGTTTGCGTGGACGGAGTTCTCCATTGCGGGTGCGGGAAACGGGACAACTGACGCAGGCTCCAGGTATTTATGCCGAGAGAGGCCCAGGCTTCGGATGCGGAAAATCTTAATGCCTCCCCCCCATTTGCGCAAGTCGCGCATGGCGTGGCGTGGTTCATTCAGGACACCGCCATCCGAACTTGGAAACGAGGGCATGATGCACCTTTATCAGATTGCGATAAGATCGCAACATGCGATAATCGGATAAAGAAGCAGTGATAATGGTCATATCGGGTTATCAGATATCCGAGATCACCTAGGTCCACCGAGCGCATGTTTTCCGAGCAGCTCATTTGTATGGCTGTTGCCATCCAAGTGGGCCTACCTCGCGGAGTAGGACGGCGACCGCGAGGGATCGATTTTTACTCCTTCCTCTCGAATTCTGCCAAGACTCGAATTCATAATCAAAACGGATTCGACGTACTTCTTCGCGCGATGGCGCCGCAAATTTGCGACGGATCCTCTTTTTCCCCGACAGCTATCGATTTTTTTATCTACCGGGGACCTCCTTCCTCCTGCCCAGCATAAGCGATTTCTCTCCTTGTCCTACTTTCCCGTCCGGTGACGGGTCAGTAAAAGCAGTGATGACTTTCTAGATTATGCCTCGAACGGTCTTGAGAGATTACAGTGCAACATGAGTCTACTTTCTCTCCATCTTATCCGCCAGAAGATTATCTACCCCTAGCTACTGAGATTCGAGGTTAAATAGATTCGGGGTTATTAAGATTCGGGGTGCTTAGTTATCTTGTACAACACTACTAGGTGAATGATGCTTCTAGCCTCCGCAGACGGTGCCTCGATGTCTATTGGCATAGATACGTATTCTGGATTCAGGACCGTTAAACATTAAACATCGCAGCTGCTGTTTTTTCGTGGCCATATACATCACGGTACCTATTCGACATGAACGGTGACGGAGGTTTTCAACTGGGCGACAATCTTCGCGGTGGTGACTACCGTCGCAAACTCTTCGTGCAGCTCAGACAAGGCTACCTCATGCATCGTCTCAGCGTCGAACTGTTTCTTGCTCCCCGGCGCCGCCGCACGCTCGAACATCGCCGTCCCGTCGCGCGGCACAAAAACCGGCCATCCCAAGTTGCCTGCCATGCGCGTGGTGGTGCTCACGCAGTGCGATGTCGTCAGCCCGAGGATCACCAGCGTGTCGATTTTCAGCGCCCGCAGGTGCGCCTCCAGCCCCGTCCCGATGAAGCCGGAGTTGACGTTCTTGACAAAGACGACTTCGTCGCCGATGGGCGCGGCTTCGGGGAGGACGGCGAATCCGTCGGGGAACAGTGTCGGGTTGAGCGGAGAGTCCTGGAGGGAGGCGTGGTGGACGTGGATCACGGGCAGGGACGCGGCGCGGAACGCCTCAATGGTCGAGGCGATGTTTGCGATCACTGTGTTCAGGTCCGGGTAGACTCCCATGCCGGAATATGGTTCCAGTTTGAATCCTATGTTCATCCAGATGTGCCCGTCAGGTAGGAATCAACAGTCAATCAACACAATGTAGACCAACCATTCTGAACATCAACGACGATAAGAGCCGTGTATGGGGTGAATGCTATGGGCATCGCTGACATGGCTGGGTGGGTTGTGGCGACATGAAAAATGGTTACGAGTACTTATGTAATCGTTTATAATCAATCGAAATGAGGTTTTGAGAGGCTCGTCGTCTTTTGTTACCGTTTAAGCTTGTAATGAATTTAGTGGCTATGCTAATGAATATAGTGGCTGTGTTGAAGTCTCGATAGTGGCGGTGCGTAAAAAAGGCTTCAAATTTGTGACTCGATTAGTGGCAGTGTTTACTTGCGTAATCGTCAGGTTTCGCTCGTGCATGTTCGATTTCGCGTACTTGCTCATTTTTCCCTAGTGGTATTAAGCAGTTCCACTCATCCTGGACTTGGATTCTGCTCAGTATTTACTATTTCTTTGGTCTACACCTGCTCCAAAGGCTCTCAAATATTTCTGGGGTGCCCCATCATGGGGCTTTCTGAATTTTTGTTTGTCCTGTGTAGGCTCATTTAGGAGACTTAGCCTTTGCTTATCAATATATACTATTTCCCCGGTCTCCTACACCTGCTCCGATGGCTCCCAAATATTCCTGGGGCATACATCAGGCAGGGCCCATCATGGGGCTCTCCGACATTTTGTTTATCCTGAGTTTGGTAATTATCCACAAATGAGCCTAGTTTACGAGACTTAGTGTTCGTTTATCAATACATACTATTTCCCGAGGATCCTACTATTGCTCCCATGACTCCCAAATATTTATGGGGTACAAGAATGGGAGAGCCCATCATGGGGCTGCCCGACATTTAGTTTGTCTTGTGTTTGGTGACTATACAATAAGGAGCCTAGTCTATGAGACTTAGCGTTCATTTATCAATAACTACTATTTCCCGAGTATCCTACTTTTGCTCCGATGACTCCCAAATATTTATGGGGTACAAGAATGGCAGAGCCCATCATGGGGCTTCGCGACATTTTGTTTGTCTTGTGTATATGTTTGGTGACCATAAAATAAGGAGCCTAGTCTACGAGACTTAGGACTCGTTGATCGATACATACTATTTCCCCAGAAACCTACTCCTACTGCGAATGGCTCCCATAATTTTCTGGCTTCCAGAGATCGCGGGGCGCCCATCACGGGACTTTCCGTCCTTGTTTATATACTGATGTTAGGATACACCAATTGATGTCCGTTAAATACTATGCTCCAATGGCACCAAGGTACTCTCAATGCTGTCACTTTGAACAATACAATAGGTTAGGCAGGCAACCTGTTTCTTGTCTACCAACTTTGTACTCATATCTTTGCCAAACATCGACCAAATAAATGTCGGGGAGCCCCATGATGGGACCATATGTTCCCCATGGTCACATTTGTTTTCGAAGCAGCATGGGGCTCACAGGATACCAGGTAAATAACCAGCTTTACCCCTAGGCAAACTCTTTCTTGCCTACTAAATTTGTAATCATTTATGTGCCAAACATCGAACAAACACATGTCGAGGAGCCCCATGATGGGACCCTTGGTTCCTAGCACCTACATTTATTTCCCAAGCATCATGAGCCTCATAGGATACCAGAAAAATAAGCAGCTTGGCCCTAGGCAAACTCTGTCCGGCCTACCAATTTTGTAATGATATCTTTGCAACACATTGACCAAAAAATGCTGGGGAGCCCTATGATGGTACCATATGTTCCCCATGGCCACATTTATTACCCCAGCAGCGTGGGACTCATAGAATACAAGGGAAATAAGCTGCTCTACCTCAAACAAACTATCTCATGCCTTCCAACTGTATTTGCCAAACATAGAACAAATAAATGTCGCGGAGCCCCATGATGGGACCCTTGGTTTCTGGTGCCCAAATTTATTTCACAAGCATTGTGGGGGCCATCTGATAGTACGAAAATAATCCATGCTACCCTAGAGTGTCTATCTTTTGAGTACGGGCTTCAACTTTATAGTCATGCCAAACATTAAGCAAACAAATGTCGGCAAGCCCCATGATGGGACCTTTAGTTCTCATCGGCCACATTTGGTTCCCGAACAGTGTGAGAGTAACGAGATAGCAGCAAAATATCTGGTGCTACTGTGCGGAATTTATTTTCCATGCATCAGCGGCCCCACTGACAACTACGATGCTTGAGGCGGACTGCCAAATACCTCGGCTGATTATCATATTAATTGTTACTTGAGTACCTCATGCGACCCTCTCCAAAGCCAACAGACAATGAGGGTTAGAGGAAGAGGGATGTACAATTATTCAAAGTGCCTAGTCATGGCCGGGGTGTCCATTGTATGGGGTGTGGTATCTGATTGCTGGGCGACAGCGCACCCTTATTCCATTTCGACGTGTTACATGGAGTGTTCAGCTGACCAATATAATTGTCATGGAGTCTGAGACTCCTGTGGCTTATGTTCATTCTTGCCCTTGAGTGTTCAACGATGCTGGGAAGTCCGTTGAACAAGCTAGTAGTGAATGTCAACAGCGTGCCCAATTCGAATCTACCAACTGGCTGTGTGAGTATATACAATTCCGACTCAAAACCGGTTTCCGTTGGGGCCAGCTCCGACTCCTTCTGTCACAGTATTTGATTTGGCCAACTCCATTTGTGTCAGATATCAATAAGCTCGCAGTGTAAACCCCACCTTATAGGGACCTTCGCAGTAATACTATCTTCCTCCTCCTCCTCCTCCTCCACCAACGAGCTACAACATAGGGACTTCTGCATGGGTATAGGACCGCCAACATGGTCGAGACCTATCGCAACCGGGTTAGATCCGTAACGCTAATCAAATTGGCTCCAGCACCATGATCGAATTAATGGGTAATCAACGTACTAAATACGATCACGTCGATTGCTCCTGACGCCGTCTAGGCACCTGAATAAGCCCACTTAAGACTGAGCCTGCCTGACTTCTATTTTGTACTTATTGCTCAGCTTTCAACGATTCTCGGCCACAACCACTCTCCTGGAACCGTTCCGCATCCTTCTGCTCTGCCCACTTCCCAGACTATGGCAACCAAGATAAAAGACCATGAGGCTTAAAACTGTCCGTCATTACCCCGACTCATACAGCTCCTTAGACTCCGCAGAGCGCTACCTTGCCGACGTAGCTTTGACCGAACAGCTGATCAAAGTAAATGAAGTGTTGGCTTTGGAGGCAGTCATATCTCTATGGTCCGACCTTCTGTTATATGCGGTAGGGCTGGCGTTGCCCGATAACTGGAAAGTAGTCGAGAAGCACTTCTCCAGCCGACATTCGAATCTAAGACCTTAAACTGTATGGCCATTTTGACCAGCTGCACCCTCGCTAAGTCTCCAAAGTTCACACAGGGAAGAGGGGATGGCAGCACCTTCCAGAGGAGATCCGGACGATAGTCTTCAGGCTGGCTGACATTCAGGACATCACGGCGATGGCGGGAGCGCATCCTTACTACTCCTCGTACTTTGCTGATATTATGCGCGTTTTCTTTGAGTCCTCATTTGAACGATGGGCACTCAACTGGATGACCGTCAAAGTCATGCTCCATCACACCGATGCTCTCATATGTGGCACCGGCCCGTCAGCCAACGCTCTCATGGAACCTTACACATCCGTACGTCGTGCATCTACCATTGATTTCTATGTCTCCAGCCACACTCTATTGGGACAAAGTCACGACCGAATATGTGCCTGTATGTCCTTGCTACTTGTGCTGTGGATTTTATCCATGTCGCTGCCATCAAACCTAGGGATATTCGGCCAGTATGTGAACAACTACGTCTGTAACTTAGCTAATAATGACTGTGTAGAATCACTATGGATCGCTCGCTATGAGTGAAACACATCTGTTTGGGATGTGAAGCCGTAAACTAACTAATACGAACGTGGCAATTGTCTTGAGACACTTATCCCTGCCACATTTCGCCATATTTCATTTTAATAAGTAACCAACTGAATGTCGTTGAATCCAGTGATCAAGGCTGTCGCTTGCATATACTCGCCAATATTCGAGCAAATACAACGATATGATTCGGCAATACCGTGATGGCGACTCCGAGTCACTCTAGGACATCTACTCTTCAACAGTTACAAGGTCAGGTCTAAAAAGGACATAAGTACGAGTTTTGCCGGGCACGCCACGGCCTTCACCCCCAAGTCAGGCTATATAAGGAAGAGGTGAGTCATACCATACGCATGCTTGGTAAGGACTTTGATCGTCTCCCGGTTCTGGACGGCTTGATGCCTTCGTGTTTCAACATTTCTGAAGTTTCACGGTGCCTGTGGAATACGACTTCACTGCCTTTTACTAGATCTCACTGTTTATCATAGTCTCTGAATATCAATAAATACCGGCAATTCCTTCCAACATATCGAACAAAAGTCTCAACTAGTTGAACAATGAATGTTCGTTGTCTTTACATCCAGAGAAAGCATCCTCCCTACTCCTCATAAAGATTGAACGGGAGCCCCAAGACCTCGCACTGCCCCTGCTCGAGCCATGCACTCCCCCGGCTCGGCCACGCCAGTACTCGCACCGGAACGCGGCTCGTCACGTCCTTCCATGCCCCCCACTCTCGGAGCGCCTCTGCCGTCGTTGCGAACCCACGCGCCGCGAGAAAGGCAGCCCCCGGATTCGGGTCGTACGCGCGCGCGAACGCGGCCCACGCGTCGACCGTGACCTGTGAGAACGGAAGGTCGTGCGCGTCGCGGAACGGCAGGCTCGCTTGCCCGAGGGTGCCGAAGTTATAATACAGCTCGCCTGCGTGGCATCTGCGCACAGACACACCAAACAACAAAAATGTTCAGCGCTGGAGCTCGACCCGGAAGACGAAACGCACTGGAAGTAAGGCAGGGAGGGGTCACCGAAGGGATGCGTGGGCGTCACGGGCGGATCGCACACGCCGGGGATGGGCTCGTAGCCCATGTAGCTCCGGTCGAACTGGTACGCCCACACGGACTGGAACACCTTGTGCCCGGCGGCAGAATGAGCGGTCGCTTGGTCCAGGCAGCTGTGCAGGAATCGTTCATTTGAGTTGAATAAAATAAGAATTGGTGGGTTGCGCACCGGAATTCTCCGTCCGTCGCAACCCGGCTTGTCACGTTGAACGTATCCAATGTTGCATTCCCCGTTGACGGACGTGGGAATAATCCTGAGTCCAGGATCGCCGTTGTGAGGTTGGCCGCGATTCTGCGCGAGTCAGGGTGAGAGGACGCGATACTATTGGGGGATGACCCACCCAATTCCTTTAATCGATTCGCTTTGCGTCGTGGTGCTTTGCGGGTAGTTTCCTACAACATCCACCCCGTCACCCGCCATCCAGCCGAAGATGACATGCGCATTGGACGCAATGGGGCCCTTCCCGTCGACAGAAAGCCTGTCCCTCGTGATGAACTTCCCGTCCACAACGATGTATCTAGCAATTCAACAATCCTGATCAACATCAAGGTGGAAGACCCAGACCAAATCTGTGCGCAACTCGGGGCGTTCGCGGCCTGCTGCAGGGTCTGCCACGGCAGCGCGCGCAGACACATCAGCACGTCCGCCGCGGTGCCATTCTTGCGCCGGCTCGGCGACGAATTTGCCCGCCGCCGCCGCGACCTCCTGCGCGATCGTGAAGTACTCAGAATTGGTGTTCGCGCGGCCGAACCCCGTGAGGTTGCTCTGCGCGATGGCGCCCGTGAAGAGCCCGAACGCCGACGGGGACCCGAGCAGCGCGCGGACGGAGACCGCGCCTGCAGACTGTCCGAAGATCGTCACGCGCCCGGGGTCCCCGCCGAAGGCCTCGATGTGCGCGTGGACCCACTCGAGCGCGGTGATCTGGCTGCAGTCAGCCGTCGGAGCGCGAGGCGATAGAATAAACGCAGACCTGGTCCGCAAGGCCGTAGTTCCCGTTCGTTATCCCGTCGTCCAACGCGAGGAACCCGAGCGCCCCGAGTCTGCCGCAATTTTAAGTCCTCGATAAACAGAAACAGCGTCAGCTGAGTCGGCGGACCGGTAGTTGATCGTGACGACCACGACATCGCCCCTGCTCGCCAAATTCCCGCCGTCGAAGATGGCGTCAGAGCCCTCTCTGCTCGTAAACGCGCCGCCGTGGATCCAAAACATCACCGGCTTCAATTTGCCTGACGGAGTCGCTTGAGTAGGCAGGAACGGGGTGAAGATGTTGAGGAAGAGACAGTTCTCCGCGCCGCTGCCACTCGCTTGCGCGCACGGCGACCCAAATTCGAGCGCTGAAATGGCGGAGGTCCCCGTGTACAGCGACGAGCGTACCCATCGCGCGGGCTCGTCGGCATACGGGATCCCGAGGAAGCGGAAGGAAAGGTGGTCGCGTGTCCTATGTTAGACGAGATCAGAATATGTAGGGTCGACAGAGAGCGTGGACATACCCTGTTATGGCGAGCGTTCTAGAGTTGACCTGCACCTGCCACGTCGGGCTCAGATCTGTCTGGCCTGACACCTTGTTCGGTGCAGAGTTGGCGCAGAGAGCAGGGAGCTTGCTCGCACATGTGACCGTGGCAAGGCCAGACGTGCTGACGGCGGGGCACAATTTTCCTTGCGCCGAGGAAGAGCCGCCGACCCAGTACTGTTGAGAATCTGAAGCGCCGGTTTCCAAACATACGTATTCTAGAATTTTTGCAATGTCAGAAGCGAAGAAAGTGCCGTTCGTGAGGGCGAGGCCCTCGCCGAGCATTGCACAACCCGAGACGGCGCCCACATGGGTGCGGGAGCTGAGGAGGATGGAGCTATCGTGCTCTGCCGTTGTGTGCCCTGTATAGCCATCTGTACTTCAGGAAATTTCGGTGAGAAAACGATAGGCCCACAATCAAGGTCGTTCTGGAATAGCAGCCACAAATCTGAGCCGAGGTTTGTAGATGACGGGGCAGCAGCCCGCGTCCCGTAGACAAAAATGCACAAGACAAGGAGTGGTCGGAAGAGCATGGCGCTGTGGAACATTCCACACGTTCTCGATACATTTATACGATGCGGAGAATTGCCGGCAACATCGATCTGCTGACTGGAGTACGGTTACATTTGAAAGAAAGTACCCCTAGAGAAGATGGCCGACAAACTGCGGGGAAGGCGCTTTTATGAGCAAGACCTCGATGTAGGAGTGGCAGGAGGGATTCTCGAGGGTTCAAGTTTCAGGATTCAGATATGATCTGAAGTTCCATGGTTAATGCCTCTCAATCACTGCTGAGCACACACTTGAATCGTGGCTAAATCTGACTGCCCCCCTTTGACAGCTCGCACAGAGTACGAACAAGAAAATCTTGAGAAAATCTCGGCTTTTTCAGATACCTAGGAATGGTTTCTTTTCTTCTGAAGCCTGAGGAGTACCGCCAAGACCGAGAACATGCAAGCGCCCAGAGTTGACAGTCCTGCCAGTGAACGTGCGAGAGACTGCAGGGGAAGAAAGCGGTAACGTTGATTGAGTAGAGTGAGGAGACAGCTGATTGCCGCAGATTGCCGCTTCGGCATTGGCTGTGAGCTGTCTCAAAGCTCGCGGCTGGAACGTTCCGAACTGTGACGTGACAAGACAGTATCTTCTTCACGCCACTACTGTACTATTTCGACCGAGTGTTCGGCCTATGTCACGCGTCACCTAAGGTGTTCATTTTCACAAGTGTTCAGTTCGCGGCTGACCATGTCACCTATTCCCCAAGTGTTCATTTCCCCGAGCGCCATCCAGAGCCTATCCGGAGCGAGAGAAGGTGATGGTCGCCATGCAATATCATTTTGCTCGCCCGGAACAGTACGGGAGAGGGCGGGTCTGGGCGGGTAGAGTTCATGGTCGCTTGTATGCCTTACTGTCAAGTTCGCTGAGCAGCCGATGGGATATAACGCAGCAGCTATCAGCCAAGCTCGCTCCCTTTTGTGCCTAGTAGAATACATAGACAAATCTAATCTTTTTCAAAAATCTCTCTGGACCACAACATTCCACTCGAAAAATGAGCGACGACACACCATTCAAAATATCCGACTGGATTGGACAAGGCAAGGCGATAGCCTCTGCACCGCCGAGAGTCCGTCGGCTGGCGAAAGAGGCATTTATCATTCCTCAAGCAGTCCACCACGAGCTTATTCCGCCACAAATAATCCCCATCGCAAAAATGCTGGAGTTCACAATCCCTCTCCAGTCGATCCCGAACGACACCCCTCAGCCTGCTCAGTACTTCAGCAAAGCGGCCCCGGACGTTGTAGACAAAAATGTACTCCACCGCTTGCGTCGCCTTCCTATTCCGGACGCCAAAATCATCGCGAGGCTTGTCGAGCACAGTCGGCAGGCGTGGCTCAATGGCTTTCAATCTGTTATGTATAGTCATCTCAGTGGGGGTGTCGTAACGCGCTTCCCATTGTGGGTCTTGACGTACTGGAATGCGATCGGCGACTTCAAGCGAGATGTCAGGGGGCCGTGGGTGAAGTGCTCGGACTGGCTTACACAGCAGAAAAAGCTGGCTAAAAAAGATCCGGAGCAGAAGGCGCTCGTGGATGAGGCAAGGCTCATCCTCAGCATGCTGCCGTGGGGCTGGGGCAAGCCCCGAGGTCTGTCGGACTCCGAGCCCTGCTTCAAGCTGTGGCGCTTCCTGGGAACGCATTGGCTGTCAGGCTCCCAGCAGAATGACATGCTCGAGCTTCTACGTCACAAAGTGGACAGCGATCCCCTCTTGGCCCAAAATATTCGCGTCCAGGGTGTCGATCTAGCACCGAAGATCATCGACGCCCACAAAGCCGGCACCGAGACATACCGTAATGCTCAGAGTTTCCGTTGGCTTCGTGATCTTGCCGACGATCTCGTCCGGAATCAGGCCGCATTGGTTACCACCGCGCATTTGGGGGAAATCACCAACGAACCCCACTGGATAGGTCTGGTCGTCGACCTGTCCCTCCCCACCACCAAAATCCTCTACGGCGACTCATTTGGGCACCCAATTCCACCGACGTTGCTAGACGCTTGTCGCTGGTGGATCAGTCAGCATACGGAAGCCCACCTTGCATTGGATAAGCTCCCAGTAGGACCTCAGGATGATGGGTTCTCGTGCGGCATGTTGGTGGACAACAGTCTTCAGCATTTCGTCAATCCAGAGATCCCTCTTAGCAAGCCCGGGGGGAAGTTTGTCAGCGCGCGGCTGACAGCATTCAACAAAATAGGACAATGGGTCCTTGAGCGGGTGAGTTTTGCTTGCCTTTATCTTCGCTTGTTCTAATTCTGGCTGTAGCTTGAAGTCGACAAAGCTTGGGCGATCGCAGAAGATGAAGATTCAGATGACCGTTCGGATCAGCCTGAGTACACAGCCACCTCTGGCCAAGCTTTGCCAGACAGCAGCGACGACTCCGATTCCGATGCACCATCCCAGCTCCTTCGGCACACCGCTAAAAATGCGAAGTTTACCTTCAAATTCCCCACCTCCCCTCCCCAGCCCGCTGCTCCCGCCCAAGGCCGTGCCATTTCAGGCGTAAAACGTGCCAAAGGCCACCCGGATGCTCCTACACCATCGCCCAGCCCCCAGAAGCGCCGAATCTTTAAACGAGGCGCAAACAGCACACTCAGACCTCCCTCCCCCCTCGCATTCAGTCCCCTTGTATTGCGGTCTCGCCCTCGGCCCTCGGGAGATATCTTTGGCCCTGCAGACCAAGGCGACGGATACGGCACGGATTCAGAGGCCGCCAGCGACGGTGAGGGCCGGGGCGGGGCAGAGGAGACCGACGAATACGCTTGGGGTCCTCAAGACGATGCCCCGCTGCCCCCAGACTCCCAATTGAGCGAGGGTGCCGACTCGGAGTCCGACGACTTCACTTTCCTTGATACCCCAGAGCAGGAACCTGATGTCGCTATGGACTCTGAAGTTGAGGATTACAGTGGGATGCCCAACCTCGCAGATGTCACCGATACGGAGGATTCAGATGATTCGGATACCGATGGCGAAGATTCTCCTCCTCCCGCCGCGCCAGCGCCATCTACGGTTCCCCGATCAACGACGACTCAGGGCAGCTGTCCCAAGCCTAAGATTACCTCGTACTGGAGGGTAGAGACCCCGGAAGAGAAGGCCGTACGGATGGAGAGGGACGCGCGCGAGTTCGCGGCACGGGCAGAGGAAGTCCGTTTGCGGGAGATAGATGCGAACCGCATGAAGGCCGCCCGCAAACGGGCCGATGCGACTGAGCGCATGCAGCGCTTTCGCGAGCGTGGGCGGGAGGAAAAGATAGCGAATGGATGGATCCCGGGGCAGAAGCGAGTGAGTCGATATGCTGCTGTCTCGCCGTATTTTACTGACGCCGGTGCTTCAGAAGCGTGTCGAGCTCGTAGAGTTCGATGAGACAGGGGGGAGCGCCGATATAACGATGGCGGAGCTCTCTCGCCCACACCGACAATTCAAGGAAGATGTTAAGAAGAACAATAAGCCCAGCGGACGCAAGCAGAAGGACAAGAACAAGAAGAAGGATTCGAAGCTCACCAACTGGTTTAACCCCTTCCTGTGGCCCCAGATCGTCACCGCTGCCGCGCGCGCTGGCAAGCCATGGAAGCCAAGCGCGATTGTGAGGGAGGCACGAAAGCTGAATATGACGGCCTTCTGGAAGCTCACTCCGCAGGTCGTCGGGCGCTGGATTGATGAGGAGGCGAAGCAGCGAGGGGTTTCGAAGTGGAGGGACGCAATTCTGGGCAATGTGGAGCGGGGGAAAGGGAACTCGCCGGGCGGCCAATCGACACGGACAGGAATATTGGTGAGTTTTGCTTCTCGCGCCGCTGACTCAATACTGAGTATCCTCAGCAACCGTACCCGGAGATTCGCAAGATCATCAACGACCACCTCACCTCTCTCCGTGACGCCGGTGTCGCGCTCAGTCTCCTCACCATCCGCGGCATCATGGTCGCCCAAATCTCGCACGGTGCTCCAGAGCTCTTCCAGCGCACCGTGGGCAGCGACGGCAGCCAGTTCCGCTGCTCGGAGTCATTTGTCCGCCGCTATCTTCGCAATACCCTCGGCTGGAGCGAGCGGCGCGCGACCAAGGCCGCGCAGAAGCTTCCGGCAAACCACCAGAAGCTTATCGACGACGCCTTTCTTCGCGAAGCCTCCATTATTCGCGACTATGCCGTCCCGGCGGCGCTCCGTGTTAATACAGACCAAACACAGCTCGTTTATCAGCAGGGCTGCGACTCGACCTGGAACAAGCGAGGGACAAAGCAAGTGGCCACGGTGGGGCAAGAGGAGAAGCGCGCGTTCACCCTAGTGCCTTCGATTTCGGCCAGCGGCGTGTTACTCCCGATGCAGGCCGTCTTTAGCGGCAAAACGACCGCATCTTGTCCCTCGCCGGCTTCCAAACGCTACGACGAGGCCGTTGCTCTCGGTTACCGCATGGTCCCGTCCCTCACCGCTACCTACTGGTCTAACCACACCACCATGCACCAATTAGTCGACGAGATCATCGCGCCGTACTTCGAGGAGACAAAGAAGAAACTTAACCTTCCTCCGACGCAAGTCTCCATCTGGAAGATCGATTGCTGGTCGGTACATAAGTCGAAGGAGTTCCGCGCGTGGATGAAGAAAAATCACCCGTACATCATCATCCTCTTTATTCCAGGTGGCTGTACCGGTGTCGCGCAACCGCTCGATGTCGGGCTTCAGCGTCTACTGAAGCTCAGCATCAAACGATCTGCTCATAGGGACGTCGTCGATGAAGCTCTCGGCCAGATCGAAGCCGGAAAGCCGGCTGCTGAAATCAAGCTCAATACGACTGTCGGCGTTCTTCGCGACAGGTCCGTCGGATGGATTGTGCAAGCTGTAAACGATCTCAGTGATCCTGCGATCGTTATGAAGGTACGTTCTCAAGTCTCCCGCTCTACTCATTACTAATATTTCCTAATTAGGCTTTCGAGATGTCCGGCGTCGATGACCGTTACAACTTCTCCCAAGCCTGCCTCACGTCCCAGGACACGCTCGCGCGTCTTCGCCGGCTTCCGCATGATGACCCCGCGCTTCACGCGGAGCTTACGCAAGGCGACCTCATCACGCTTCCGAGCTCGGATGTCGAGGAAGAACCGTTCCTCGACGTCGATGTGTACGATGATTGCGACATCCCCCTTGATGTTGTTTCGGAGCTTCTCGTCTCCGGGAGCTCGTCTGTTACAGCCAAATTTGTCGTCGGCGAGAATGGGGGGCTCGCTCGTGCAGGGGATGCGGAGAAGTCGGACGCTGAGGCTGAGGATGCCCCACCCGTCGTCCTTGGTCGTGGCCAACGTAAAAAAACCGTTTCTACGCGCTATCAGAGCTCGCTTTGGGAGGAGCATTAGTCCATACGCTCCACATTTTTTTTGTGCAAATTTTGGTAGTTTTTAATCGCTTTTTAGGCCTATTTTTGGCTTCAAAAAATTGAGTGTTCATTCCTCGAGCGTCACCGTCACCAGGACCCAAAGTGTTCAGTTCATAGGGCCGCGTCACGCGTCACCTGAACACTCGGTCGAAATAGTACAGTAAACCAACGCCTAACCATCGGTTCGTGAACCAGAGCTGCTATGCATTTAATGATATTGAGATTCCTTATCAGATTATGGAGCTCGCCGGCGCAGATATGACGTTCAAAGACTTGCTTCACACCAATGCACCAATGCGGTTCCTTCCGAAGCAGAATGTCGGCGCATTCATGAGCTGCTGGCCGGGCCACGCAAAGAGGTCGAAAAATCACTGAAGAGATCGAAAAGCTTCAGACCTTGATCAGCAAACTCGCAGGGAAACGCAACCACTTAACCGAGTTCATCGACGCCCATCTCGCTTTGGTGTCCCCCGAGTCCCCCGCCCGTCAGATAGGAACGCAGTTATGACCGGTGCCGAATCCCCTTTGCTGCTCTGCCACGTATGCCGCGCATGGAGGAGATTAGCACTTTCGACGCCTCGTATGTGGACTACGCTGCATATTGTGGCGCCCGAAACTGCTGGAAAACGACGAATGCATAGACACCTGGCTGTCTAGATCGGGCCCTCTTCCCCTCTCGATTTCCATTGCCCGATTTCAGACAGTAAACTATGGTTTCAATATCTCGAAACTGGTCGAAACACTCATGCGTTTCTCCAATCATTGGAATCACCTTCATCTATTGCTTTCGTCATATTCCTCTTTAGAGCTGCTTGCGACTCTAGCCGCGGAGGATGTTCCCATGTTGTGATCGTTGGTCATCGATGCTTTCTCCAGCTGGGACTTTCCTACCGCCTTTGGCTCGCGTGCTATGTCCTTCATGAGCACCAATCTCCTCCGTCTTTCCCTTCGGCGGACTCATTTCCTGGAATTTCCCGTTCGGTGGGACCAACTGCGCCATCTGTCCATTGGTAGCCATCCGGATTCGTATGAGGCCTCTAGCCGCAAGCGCCGTCGAGGTGCTCCCAATTTTGCGACAATGCCCTGACCTCGAGACATGCAACGTATCAATTCTTCTGATGGCGCAAAATACAGTCCAAGTGCCGTGTCAAATAGAAAATTTCTGGAAGCTCTGCGTTATGGGCTTTCACTCCTCGCCCGAATTTTTCCGCGCATGAGTCCTCCCTAACCTACGGTCTCTAGAATATTCTATGGCCTTCTCTAATAGTGGCGATCCCCTGGCGTTTACACCCCTCCTGACCTCCGCCAATCATGTTGAGCGCCTCAGTGTTAGTGTACCCAGCTGTTTTTGCTGAGATTCTACGTCTCACACCTCTGCTCCAAGAATTATCGCTTCAGTGGGAACCCATCGCCACTCCTCCCGACTTCGATGACGATCTCGTTGTGCTAACCCCAAGCACTTCGGATCCACGCAAGACCCTATGCCCCCATCTTCGGGTTTTGAACCTCCTCGACTTTTTGGGCCCGACAGACCAGAGACTCCTTGAATTTATTCGGGCGCGGACTGACACCCATCCTCAGCAGGTTGTCAATCTGACAAGTATCCATGTGATCTTCTCGCGTCCTATGAAGGTCGATATAATTCCCATGCTTCAGACTCTCATTGGAGATGGCCTGAAAGTATCGCTTTGTTACGCTGCACCTCTTCCTTTGTACTCGCCTTTGGAATCACGCCACGCGGACAATGCATACTGGAATCCTATCTCATCGCATTGGGATGAAAAATTGAGCATCGAGTAATGTTCGAGTCCTTTTACTCTATTTTGTACCAGTACCTCATTTCCTGAATGAGCGAAGAAATCTTCTTTCTGCCGACAGACTAGTACTGCGACAACTTGATAGGTTCCAGCTCAAATTTGAAGTCTTTTCCGGAGCCCGAGATGGTTCCTTCATCTGCTCAAGCGCCATAATTTGATGGGCTCATTGCGACGTCCACTTCATGGTCGGTGTGTGGAATTTGCAATTTTCTTCGGCCCGACCCGGACCACGGCCCTTCGGTCCCTACTACCCCGGCGGGCCGTCGCATAATATAAACCTCAAACCAGCACCACCAACGAACAATTATCCCCGTCATGCCCGTCCAGAAAGGCGAAAAGATCATTATGCTTGAGAAAAGCGTAAGCTTCCCTTGTGTCGTCTTGCCGGCTGCTTTTCACCCGAATTCAACCCAGGGAGCCTCAGCTGAAATCTAGCACGTAACGCCACCCCTATTGTTTCCCCCACACTGACTGGCATACAGTCTCTATGGGGCCACAGTTTCCAGCTGGAAATCAGGTGGTGTAGAGCGGTTCTGGATGTCTGGAGGTCAGTCCGTGCTTTGGTAAGACCCTGCATGGGTGGCCGCATTAATCTTGTTCGACAGCTGCTGTGCTCGATGGTTCGGCTCCTGTATGTTCCCCCGCAGTTCTGAGATGTCAAGCTTACCTCAATGAAGATCCGCGGCGGGATCCCAATCGGATTCGTATGTCCTTTGATTTTCTTTCAGTCGCCAGCGCCATTGATTCTCAACAGCCCATTTTTGCGACGGATGTTCATCCGGACTTTGCTGAGCTTGTAAGTTCCGACCGTTCAATTCTCAGAATCATCTCAGAATTTCCTCAGGGCGGAGCACATGGCTTTGGTATGGGGGTTTACTGGAAAACGACATGAACTCAGTCTGTTCCAGCCAGGATTAACGTCTGGAGTCTGGATAATCCCGTCCACGAAACAGCAACAGAAATTAAAGCGACTTTTCGTAGGCCCTCCGGATGTTTATATAATATATTTTGCACTGAACATATTTAGGGCTCAAACCGAACGAATCGATTTCCAAACTCTTCCCGCATCCCTTTGAGCTGGTGTACGAGGTGGCGCTGACTGAGCGTGCGCTCACCACTACGCTGCACATAATCAACCCCGCATCGTCCGACTCCAAGCCCTGGAAATTCAACACCGTTTTCCATACTTGTACGTCGTCCGCTCCCGCTTAATATCCTTCTCCTTATACCGCCCAGACTATAAAGTCCCGCAGTCATTGAAGGCGAGCATCTCGCCGCTCCAGGGGACGCCCTATATCGACCGGCTCGACGGCATGAAGCGCAAAGTCCAAGAGAGCGAGAAGGCGTTTATGCTAGTTGAAACCGCGAGCGCCTACGATTTATCGGCGAAGCAAGACGCGTTCGAAGTGCTGTTGTCCTACGAGGACGATGCAAAGGATGGCCTCAAGATCGTCTCTCAAGGCTTTCCGGACGCAGTGTAAGTGCCCAGACTGCCACCATCACAGCGTCTCAGTTGAACGTCCGCCAGATTTTGGAACCCGCGCGAGGTCGTTGGCAGCAAGGTTCCAGACATGAGTAAAGGGGGATGGTACGTTATTGTATTATGCATAATTCAACATGGTCCACCTGCTGAGATGCATATATCACAGGGACGAGTTTATCTGCTGGGAGCCGGGCGTGATAACCAACCTCGCTACATTGAAGCCAGGCGAGACTTTCACGGGCGTGCAACACATGGAAGTAGTGCCCGTGTAATAATTTCGATCCCATTGAAAGAAAATGCGTTGAAAGAAAATGATCCCATCTACATCGAGATTTGACCGCAAGGATAAGAATATGAGAAGCAGGATAATATGGTTAGCCAAGAGAAAGGCAAAATCTCCAAAGCTTGTGTTTTTATGGTGAGCAGCGTTCGAAGATCTGATTGTGCGCCTGGCCGCATAATGATCTACAATGATCATCAGCAATGCACGTTGTGCGCTGTTGCGCGTCGGGTACTTGTCGGGACCGCATGGTGCGGGGGCAAAAATGCAATTGCGGACAGAGTTACGAGCGCGTACCAGAAGCATGGCAAGAATCAACAGACCGCGACCCCAAAACCAAGATCCAAAAAGCAATGAGAACACAAAGAGACGTGAGCTATGTAGAAAGCCAGCGATCACCTCAGCGAGCGCAACTTGCTGATCACATCCTGCATATCGTCCTGGTTCCACTCGCCCATCCATCCCTCCTTCGCCTCGGTGCGTATGACCGACGGCTCCCGCGCATGTTTATGGCCGCCCCGGGCGACGCGAACCTGCGAATTCACGGCGACGAGCGTGTCCATGAATGGGGTATCGGGGCGGAACTCCATCGGGGGTGTTGCCGGGGCGCTGGGATGCACGTAATGATCGTGCACGGACGCGTAGGACTCGGTCCGCGCGTGCTGGTGCGCCGACGGCTCGTGCCACGTACGCTGAGGGGGGAGCGGCCCGACGGGCGTGATGGGCTCGTCCCCAGACGCCCACTCGTCCGCGTCCGCCTCCGACGCGGCGGACCCGTCGTAGGGCGCGAATACGGCGACCGAAGCAGCTGCGTCGGGCCCATTGTATGGGGCAAATACCGCGACCGACGGCGGGCGGAATTCCATCGGGGAGAGTAGTGTAGATTCGCGCTGGGTGTGCGAATTATCGGCGAAGCATGCGTCGTCGAACGAGTCGTTCTCGCTCGTGGAGAACGAGCGGTCCTCCCAAGAAGAAGATGCATCCGATGTCGAAGACGTCTCGGAGCGCGGAGGTATTCTGAATGTGCCAGAAAAGTCGGAGACGATGACGTCGTTGCGATCAGGGTACGAGTCGGAGGGCGGCGACGGAAGTGCTTTGCCCAAGAGACGGGCTGCTTTCTCCGAGAGCCTCGGAACAACCTCGATATCGTCAACAGGATGGACGTTGGCCTGGTGCAGAGGGCGTGGCGGAGGGGGGGTATAGTACGAGGGCCGAGGATTGGATGGGCCCGCGATTTGGGTAGGGTCATTTGTCGAAGATGGGGGAGCAGCTGTGGAGCCCGTGCTCCCTTTCCGTCGCAGACTCAGGAACGACGGGACCGATGGGCGTCGTTGAAATCCTGGTGCGGGAGGCGCCGAGGATCCAAATAGCGAGGCCGAGCGGGCTGGCCGGGTGACCGGATTGGGATGCGCCTCGGGCTGGGAGCTTGACGGCTTGTTTTTGGATTTCTTGTCCAGTTTGATGAGTGGTTTAGGTGCCTTGGCCATGGGGGTGTCGTACGCGACGTACATCGACGGAGGAGACCTCGGTCTCGGCCGACGAGACGAGCCCCCGGACGACTTCGATTGCGTGCGCGTCAGAGACGGAGTGGAGGACGACATTGAAGATACTAAGAGTCTGTAGAAGTTCGTGGGGCGAAGAGACCGACATCGATGGCGACATGAGGTATGTATAGATGCAGTACCGATGCGATCTGACCAAATGGGTTTTCTATGTCAATCATGATGCATGATGCTGACAGTGATAGCATATTTGCGAGGATCACGTCCATCACAACAAACGGCGGGCAGCGCCGACAGGCCCCCGGCCACTCACCCATAACTCCGTCCGCGAAAAGTTCACACTTTCGCAGATTTATGAAATTTGGCCTTTCAGAGGCTGATTTACTCTATGTCGGACCGACTTTTGCACATAAAATACTCAGATTGGCTTTTGCGCCCGTTTTTAGGCTTCTTTTGACATACGACAGGAAGTTGCAACGAGTTTCTGACATGCCCGAACTGAAAATCACCTGAATCGTGGCTCCTAGACACTGTAAAAAAATCTTGTCTGCAGTGAGATTTACTTGTTTCCCGGACCGAGAAACACCAATTTTTGAGCGGTGATTTACTCTATTCGAGACGGAATCCATAGGTAGTGACCGGGGGCCTGCGCCGACCTTGACAAAACGCGGAAGTTAGAGGGCAACAGATTGAGGTTACAGCAACTCCAAATAGGACTCAGGTCCGTGCACCTAGTTCAACCATGTTCAGCAGAGTTTTTGATTATTGTGGGCAATCCTCGCACAAACCTGCTCCGCCGAATCCAATCTCCATCGGGATTTGCGCTGATTCGCGGCATTGGTATCCAGGCAATTTTTTGGCAAGGAGGACGAGTTCTGGTGACCCTGCACCAATCTCCGAGGTGTCGGCACGTCATCCATCTTACACTGAATTAAGGGCGGACTGCTCACCTCTTGGTGCTGGCCAAGCCCACTGTTTTGGATGCAGTTTCACCGGAGCGGTAAATATCTTGTTACTTATCTTGTGCGCCCGCAAACCTCCTTCTTTTCAGTGATCCGCACCACGGATTTAGCAACCCCGCGCGGCCATCTAATCTGCGCTCTAAAGGCTATCGTCGCGTCCTGGATACCGATTGAATAAGAATCATAGTAAGTACTCACCACTTGCTCACCGGGCATGTAAACCAGTGTAATAGATCTGGGGATTGACTGTCGTTCGCCAGACCTATTAAACTTTACATGCTAAGCGGAGAGCATCCATCTGTCAGTGGGGGCCGGCAACGACCACCGCAATGGGGATAAAGTTCCGAAAGCTTTTGCTCGTCTGACAGCGCTACTGTTGACAGGTAAGTAACGTGCTGTATGTCTGGAGCCACGAACAATCTGCTGCCGTCCTCAGTGGCGTCCGTGGAGCCGTTTAAATATAACTTGAATATGACGACCGACAAAATTAATTGTGTTTAGATCCCTAGCAGCTTCCGTCGCCGTTGGAATCACCGAGGAACCAGCAACAGCCCTGATATGATCAGATGGTGCATAAGGTCGTGCGAACTTTGCACAAACGTACGCGACTGGTCGTGCGACCAAAAGTGCAGTATCGAGCCGGCCCGACGTTTTCCCTTGACATGAGGAGGAAAAAAACGACGCGGCCGCGGTTTGCGAAGGATCAGGGTTCGCGCCAACTGGTAGCGACTGTAGTGAAGAAGGAAACGTGAAGATAGTGGATCTTCACTATAAGCCCCAGGAACGGTCTTGTATCGGTTTGAGAGAATGACGGGAGTGGCGTTGGGAGGGAGATGTCGAGGCGTGATCGTTCCTTATCAACAAGTGCAAATGATGACAAAGCATCTTCTTGCCCTCTGCCTTCTATGCCCACACCGTTAGACTTGCCTTTCGAACTGGTTACCGCTGAGATCTTCTCATAGACTGATCAGGGGTGGCGTATCCACGTCTAATCCTTATCAGGACCTTTGTATCTTTTGTTCAAGAGAACGAAGATGCGAAGATGGACAGAATGTTGACAATTGGTCCCAATCTCGTCCGGGATGTCCCAAGAGTTGTTTGGGTGAGATAACACAGAAAATAGTCAAATTGGAAGGAAATATTCTCAACTGGATGCTACTAGCAGGTAGGCTCGCTTCAGCCTCTATAGTATATCTTGCGTGAAATCTGAAGGCAGTCGTTCAGATCACGTATACTACTGTAGAACCAACGGGACCCGTAATGAAACAAGAAACTTTTCAAGCATGGGACGATAGACTCGGTAAAACGTGAAGATAATCGGCCTTAGTCCTCGCTACATTTCACCAACAACTTTGCGCTCGCGCAATGTCGAGGTCTCTGCCGTATCCCCCGGCATGGAAACCGCCGTCGAACCACTTGCACCTGCAGGAATAATCGGGGATACCATCTCGTACGACGCCTCTTCCGACGAGGGAGCGGACCTAGAAGCAGGAGCCTTGTCTTCCAACTGCTCCAGCTGCGCGCGCAGGAATGCGACAAGCGCGGCAAGCGCCCTATAAGTAATTTGTTTCCCGCCTGCGAGTGTGGCCGATGTGTACGCCGTCCAGGGCAGTGCACGGACCGCGGCCGCAGGTGCAGATTGAAGGAGGACGAGCCCCCCAGCGCCCGCCGCAGTGGATACACGGAGCGCGGCCCGCGCGAGTGTCCGCCGGGCTGCAGCACGGAGGCGCGGGGACGTGACGAGCAGGATTAGGGCCACGACGATGATCATTTTCCCTCCAAACAGCCGGAAGGGGAGCCGCGCGACGGATGCGAGCAGCCGCAACGGCAGCCACACGAGCTTCAGGGCTGACACGGGCACGGTGAGGATGCGTCGCAAGAGGGCGGGGCGGTGCCTATATCCGAATATCGCGCGGGAGAGCGCGTCGGGGATCGTCCTGGAGCGCATGATGCGGGCGATACGAATCCTCGAGACGACGTCCCACACGAGGAACACCACCAGCGCCGCGAGCGCGCGGCGTTTCCACCCCCCTCGCTTGCGCGGGAAACGGAGTCGCGCAGTGTTCGTATCGGACGCGCTTGAATCTATCGGCGATATTCCAGAGCGGCGCAGCCGCAGCATCTCTGCGGCGAGGGCGGTCACGACAACGGACGAAGCCAATGCGGACGACAGGACGACGGCCAGACAGAGGGCTGCGAAGGAAATTTAAAACCGCGCCAATGATGTGAGCGTGCATTTAATACCGAGGCCAATGAGCGTGACAAGACAGGTAGAAGCTGCCAGACAGATGGTGAAAACGGCCAGTGCTCTGCGGGAAAGCTTCAGACTTTGACAGCCGTGACAGAGATGGATGCGCACGCGGAGATCACGATCGGCGTGAAGCTCGTGGCTGCGAAAATCGCCGTGACGCTCTATGGTGGACCTCTTTCATTAGTATCAAACACGACTGGGTGGGTGCGGAGCCTCACCGTAGCCATAGGGTATTGCTCGAACGAATCGCTGATGAATTGTTTGGCTGGAACAGCATACCGATTTTCCAATCTGACAGCACAATTAATCCGAATTTCGAAGCGCCAACGGTGCAGGCTCACGTTATCATATAATCCCGAGCCTTGGAAGGGGAAGGTAAAAAACTCATACTGTTATGTCGGCGGAATGTATGATGAAGGAAATTGGACAGGGAAACAATTGTCGCGCCCGTTTTTATGTTCATATGGGGCTGCGGCCGGTGGGCCACGTCGACGAAAGAGCAGACGTATCCTCGGCACACGTCGTCAGTTCAATCTGATCGCAGTATCTTTCTGCTGCGTACACGTATATCTCAAATAGGGGCTCCGAGTCACGTCTGATGTTTACATAAGAGTGTTGAAAAGTGCTGCGAGTATGGCTTATCAAGATCTTCAGCCCTAATGCTATGCGAAACGTGAACGTCGAGAAAGAATTCCCTGTTGCTTTCTGCGAGTAGGCCCTTGTTGTCTTACAAGCGCGGGCCAAGGACGCGGAAGCGGAAGCGTTTATACTCGATCACTCTGGAACTTGCTTCCGCTTTACTTCCGCCTCCTCTCGAGGAGAGACATGCCTAGTATTTAAAAGCAGGCCGCGCAAGTAATCGCTTGCCGAAATCCCCCACATCGTCGCCATCATGGATCAGCTCACCAAGAACCACACCATGTTTCCGTCCCCAGGCCTCCAATTTCTCAGCGCTTTTATCCATTTCATAGGTGTGTACGCTATTCTCACTCTTTCCCCTGGCTGATTTCCATAGGCGTAACCGTGCTAACATATTTCTTATCGGTTCGGTTGGCTTCGGAGAGCCTCCTGTCGCGACAGGGATGGACGCGACTCACCTGGCCACGAGTGTGCATTCTTCTTGTGTTCCTCGATTCCTATTTGTTCATCTTTTCAAGTAAGCGCCGTCCACTACAACTCAGTCCTGAAGGTAACCCCCAACCTAGCCGGCCTTTTGATTTTCGGTGTGGGGATGCAGACAAATAGAATCGCATGCGCGGCTGGGATCTATCTCTGCGTCATATTCTACACCACTTCCAAGATCCTGATCTATGCCTTCCTGAGTGAGTAATGTTGTCCCTTTTTATTAACGCTCGAGTCCTCAATTCCATCCAGCGGAAAAGGTGTACATCGTGTGGGGCAGTGGTACAAGGCGCTTGCGATGCCCAGTGTACCTCATTTGTATGGGCACAATTGCCCTATACACCGCCGTGATACTTGCCATGTTCTTTGGTATGTACCTCCGCGCGCTCTTTTTGGTTTGTTTGACTGACCATTTCTCTAGGACGTATTGCCCATTATCGTGACGGCGACCGCGCATGTAAGTCCATTTAATAACGAATGTCTTCGTTGACTCACCGCCGTCGCAGGCGTGATTGGTCTTAAACCTACTGCATCACTTCCCTTGGTCTCTTACGACTTGTAGGATATTCTCCTTCATCGCAAGCCAAAAAGCTAACCGACCTACGCAGATACATTAACGTTCTTTTGACCTTCTTGTTCCTGTGGCCACTCTTCCGAAACGCCAACTCTAAATTGAGGCGTGTCGCGACTCGTACCTTGATGTGAGAAGGTCTCAATTTTCTGAGGAGGTCCAGATGATTCAATTGTTTATTGTCAGCGCGTCGCTTGCGGCTCTCACCACGTCGACTGTGAGTTTCCACCTGTCACAGTATGCTGCGTACGTTTCCTGAGATATTTCCCTAGGTGAATATAATTATTTTAACCATCCTCCATGGCCGCGAATTGAGCTGGCTCTGTCTTGGAAGCTGTGGCACCGATGTACGCGTTACAGCTAGCTTGTATCATTTGTATCAGCTCACAACCTAAAGGTCATCTTGAATGCGGCCGCACTGTTCTGGGTTACCTCAATGAGGCCTACGCCGATTCAATCCCAGCAGGACAGCGTTCCGTCCACACCACAGGCCAGCACGTCGCAAAAATCCGGGCTCAGACCATTCAACCTGTTGTCCAATTCCACCCCCCGCGCCCCCACGGAGGTCCAGGTGGGTTTGCTGCTCTTTCACTGTCGTAAAGCTCACGCTTCCCAAAGATCCGCGTTACCACGACGTCCAACGTCGAGACCAGTCCGCCTGCTCGGCTTACCGAACTGGCCCCTGGGGACCTCGATTTCGATGGCGCGAACGACGACATATCAGTCCAAACGAAACGCTGTTCCGATCTGGATTCGGAAAAATCCATCAAGGTCTTGTCAAAGTCTGAACTTTGAGTTGTATAGCAGGAATTTTCGTTCGTTTCAAAACTTTCGCATTCTGTATCTGTACATATTGTTTACGTGCTTCGAGCACTTGTTGAATTGGGCTGTTTTTCTAAGGGGATCTATGTTAAACATTACGATTATCTGTATATATTGTCAACTACATTAACAAAACACAACGAATGAGGCTACAGGCTGTCAAATTATGGCGGCGTGCTGGAGTTCGTCACTGCAGCGAGAAACGCGCCAACTTTGTCCCAGTACCCAGGACATGTGAATGTATCCGCTGCCCCAGGATGAGCAACCGCAATGTACGATGGAGGATGAAACGCACCATGGGTCCCCTCCGGGAAGGTTTCGAATCGATCGTTCTGCGCAGAACCATCCACGCGCTTCTGAGCTATCTCCCACAGTGTCTCCATGTGCTTCTTGGGTACGACTTCATCTTGTGTTCCGCTCAGCATGAGGATCGGTATCGTCGGAGGGATGAGCGGCAGCTTCGCCGCGGAGTTCCACTTCTGGAAGCAGAGGAACGAGAAGGTGCCGATGACTGGCCAGGCACGCACGACACGCGGGAGGGACTCGAATGTATTCTCGACGATGAGTGCAGTTATCTGGCCATAAGTCTTGTTTCTTTTCTCGAGATGTACCGGACAATTTTAACTTACCGCTGAGGGATTGCGGCTGGCGAGGTCTATCGCAACTGCGCCGCCTAAAGATGTGCCGAACAAGATCTGAGGTGCGAGATTAAATTTATCTCTATTAGCTTGCATTACTTACGATGGGAGCCGCCGAAAGCTCCGAGTCTGCTGTGACATGGTCGAGTGCTGCTTGGGCGTCTAGCCGGAGACCTGTGGCAACGTTCAGGATAACCGACGGCCAGTCAGGGATTGTCCAACCTTTCTCTGATGGAGTGCCCTCAGAATCTCCGTATCTGACCAGGTGTGAGCTTGTCGTTGCCAGCAGAGAGTGGCGGCTTTACCCTCGGTAAGAAAGCATTAGAACGTTGCAGCGCCGCATCACAAATCGTTTGGCCGCGTAAATGCAGTCGCCGTAGTTCATACCATTTCCGTGAAACATGATGACAGTGGCAATAGCAGGGGTATCCTGTGTTTTTCCTCGTCACTGGAAAATAACAGCAAAAAGCCAACACACATATTTTGCAGGTGGCCGAAAAGCCGCGTCGACATTCGGGAAATCGTTTCGTGCTTTCTGCGCTATTCTGGAGGAGGACTGGCGCGCTTGGTGCACCATATAGCAATGGAGGATAGCGCCATCTGAGGTTGTGAGCTGCAGGTTGGAATACGCTAAGCCCAGTTCCGACGGGCGCGTGACCTCTACACCCTCTCTGCTCAGTGGACGTTCATCAGAGGGGCTGAAGTACCTCTGGGCCTCTTTTCGAATGCTGAAGGGTATACGAGGTACGCTTGGCCATGTCTTAAAATCTTAACACGAGCAGTCAGTGGCACCCAGAGTTGGAGCCCGCCATGGTTGATAATCACGTTGGAAAGAATCTCCCGGGTCGTCATAGTGCTGTGGGGCTTGGATATTGAAACAGAGGTTCGAACGCGTGGGCTAGTTCAGGTGGAAGTACCAGTGTGGAGGCGTACAAGGCAGACGTAAGCTCAACGTAAGTAAGTGTCAACGGCCGCACAGCCTTGTCGGGACCGGCAATCTCTTACTACCTTAGTCTACCACTGGCATGAGTCGTGAGTCTCTGGGCGTTAATTGGCAGAATACTCAGCTATGGTTCTGTGTCTCTCACTTCGCCTGGTCCGGCGCGCAGTAGCTTCGCTCCGGCTTCAAGAAACTACTCATCAGCGAAAGAACAAATACGGATGTTCAGCTGGTTCTGATTTTTCTGCGTCTTCATCCACGGCGTTCTGTCAACAGGGACAGTGATCATTCTTCTCTGGGGTCCTCTCTTTTAAATTACAAAAATGTAACCGCAAGTCAGCAGGGTCAATGTTGCCAGCAATTGTCCGCATCGCATAAATGTATCGAGAACTATGTGTGGAATGTTCCAGTGCCATGCTATTCCGACGTGTCCTATGAATTTGGCAGCACGCGGGTTGTTGTCCCGTCATCTATAAACCTGGACCCCAGCTTTTCGGCCGCTTTTCCGAAACGATCTTGATCTTGATTTTGGGCCTATCATTTTCTCGCCGAAATTTCTTGAAGCACAGAGGGCACCCAACGGTAGAGCACGATGATTCCATCTTCCTCAGCGCCCGCACCCACGCGGCCGTCGTCTCGGGCTGTGCGCTCGGCGAAGGCCTCGCCTCCACGAACGGCACTTCTGATATTGCAAAAATTCTGGTATAGGTATCTCTGGAAACTGGGGCTTCCAGTGCTCAAAGTTCTGGGTAGGCAGCTAGCGAGCCGAAGTGACCTATCGGTTGGCTGCTGAACAACATGCCTACCTGAGGTGCACTTCTCCCGCCGGGCAGTCACTGATCATGAAGCTATCGAGCCGCGGATAGTTCACCGATATATGCGTGTTAACTCCGACTCAGCCTGGATGTAAATATCGGTAAGTATGGGCACGATGTCCTCGAAATACTCAACGCCAATCCTGCCAGTGTGTTCAATTCGAGTATTACTGACTTGCGCTGATTTTTCGGCCTCTCTCTTCTGGCAGTGTGCGCACCGTTTGGGTTTGGCGTCTAAAGGAACAATAAGCTTATTAAGTTACACGTAAGTACTTCATATTGATGTTCTTCGGCGGTACCGCCAAGGTACCACATGGAATACCCCGCTGATCGCAAATTTCAACTCCGCCCCATCATCACCGGCATATCTACGACGTCCACAAGATATCTACCACTTCCTCGGACTCAGACTCCTGGCCGCCTTGACACCTCTACTCTCATGCGCCTACGAAGCTCTCGTCCACGGATATGATCATGACTTCCAATGATGAACCACCTCTTTCCATGGAGTTGTGGACTTGGTTAGACTCTGAATCTTGCCCTTGCTTAACTTCGAGCCGCTCTCTCGGAACCGCATCCCATCCACGATCGATCTGCATCCGTTTGACGTCGCCTCCGCTCTGCCGCGGGATTTCTTTTTCGACTGCTGATCCATTCGAGGCGAGTCGACGAGGCCTGCCTTTACCGTTCCTCGCAGTTGCTTTAACATGGCCGGTCCTTCGTCGGATGCTTACACCCTCCTGTGGACCGCCGACTTCCCCTTTCCGCTGCGCATGGTAGAACGAACTATGCAAGGGCGCCCTAGGACCGTCAATCGGCAAACGTGGAGTCCGTGAGAGGCCACGCACCCCTTATCTTATCCAATCTTATCGCTTCTCTCTTATCTGTCCCATCTTATCCAATCTGATAATGGAAGATCTAGCGATGCTTCCGCGATATTGGCCATGGCCGTCCGAGTCGGCGGTCTTGGCCATAGGTTATCGGGCATGGTCTGGGGTTGTGTTTAATAACCCCACAATTTCCCGCTGGGACGCTTTTTGTTGCCCCGGTGCGGGGCACCCACCATTGGCGCGGAGAACAAAATGGAATGGAGTCCCTGGCATCACCACGACTGGCCACATAATCTGATAAGGTGTCGTATGACAAGATTATATAGACGCATTCGGGTTATCGTTCCCTCGGGGGTCTATCCCACTGGGTCTTTCGCAAAATTCTCGCGTCCTGCCGATCTATAAGACGGTTCTTTGCCAGCATGGTCGTTCACCGCTTCCTTGCCACAGAATGGAGCCCTCACTCTCTGCCAGCATCCTCGCACAAAAGCCTGACCCCGACCGCATTCCGCGCATCGCCCTCGCCAATTTGTACCCAAAGCAAGTGTGGTGGTTCTTGGCCACTTTCATCGGCCTCGTCACCGTCTGTCACTTTATCTCGGTCATCCACGCCTATTTCTCTCGCCAGCATGCCTCTCCGAGGGCTGATGCCTCCTTGCGCCACGGAGTGTCATGGCGCCGCCTGCCCCTCGCGACCCTCAATCTCTTCCGGACGGTCGCTTTCCGGTGGTCAATCACTATAGCGGGCGCCTATACACTCAATGTCGCGGACTTTATGCTCGCCGCGATGTACCTCACCGTTCTCTTTACGTGGACATTTATCAACTGTACGTCACAGCGCCTCTTAAATTTCGAGATGCAGCCCAACACTTATGCTCCGCGGCCAGCGAGGAACCACTTTGGCCTGAAATACGATCCCAAGTACTGGGCGAACCGTTGCGCGCACATTGCTGGGTCGCAGCTGCCACTGATGACTGCGTTTGGAATGAAAAACAACTTCATCTCGTGTGCGTCATTAGATTCTACCTGGTTCGCAACTTTTTGAATTTTTACACAGTCATCACGGGTGTGAGCTTTGACAAGGCAAGTAAACCCCCATTCGAATCTAAGTTATTTCTTACTAACAACCCTCACTTCAGCTCGAGCATCTGCACCGTGTGACGGCGCGCATAATTTGTGTATTGTTCTGGGTGCACGCCATTGGCCGCGTGAGTGGAGCTTCGTCGTCTCCTCGTTCACTTATCCACCTGCCCGCGGCTCTTCTAGATCGAACTTGAGTACGCATTTTATTATCGTGCACCGAACGCTATATTGACGATTCCTCCAGCCTCGCCGACGATCCAACAGAACCCTGGTTCAAAATCGGTGTTATGGGCGCCTCCGCCCTCACGCTCCTCTGCCTGTTGTCGGTCAGGCCCATTCGTTCGAAGAAGTATGAAGTCTTCATGTACATCCACCTCGTGTTCGGCGTGCTCACCCTTGTCGGAGCGTACATCCACTCCTCTGAATTCGGGCGAGTTCTTAAAGTCGGATGTCCTTCGTTGCGCTGATTAGTCATATAGATACGGCGTGTACATCTGGCCCGCGCTTTTCCTCTGGGGACTCGACCGCGCTCTACGCCTGACGCGCATTGTTTTCATCAACTCTCAGCTCTTCAAAAAGCCGCACCCGCGAGTCACCTCGGACGCTACTGTCTCCATTATCTCCCCTCACTTCCTCCGCATTCTCGTCGACGCGCCGCCTTATTTCCGATGGGACGCAGGGCAGAGCGCGTATCTCACAATATGCGGCGCATATCCGACGTCTGTTACGGAAGCTCACCCCTTCACGATCGCGAACGCCCCGCAGGAGGACTGGGCGAGTGGTGACGAAGCGTCCGGGGAGCAGTTGCCGGAGGAGACGACCCCTTCGAGCAAGGAAAAGGAGTCCAGCGAAGGCGGGCATGGCTCAGAAGACCGTCGGCAGCTGATGTTCATCCTTCGTGTTCGCGAGGGATTTACGAAGCGGCTGCTGGAATCCGTGGTTGGCACTGCGGGTGGCGTGAGCAAGACGTTCAAGGCGTTCGTCGACGGGCCATATAGCTCGCCACCCATCGTGAGGGGATTTGAGACGGTCGTGTTTATCTGTGGTTCGTAGTCTCGTTCCGCTTGACCGCAATGTAATAACTCCTGGGGCTATTTTTCAGGGGGTTCGGGCGTGTCGTTCACACTTCCTTTGTTCCTTGATCTCTTGCAGTGTGTCCGTTCCAAGTTTTCAACATATCATTATTAAATTCGTGATTCTCCAGAGCGGCCCGGGCTAACGCGAACCCCCGAGGCAAGCGCGTTGTCTTTGTGTGGGCGATTCGGGATGCCGGCGAGTGCAAGCGCCGCATGTTTTACCGCGCACTGATGATCCATTGCAGACCAGATCAATTGGATCGCCGACGCAGTAACGCGCGCCCTGCTCGCTCTTCCGTCTCGAGATAATGCGAACGGCATCGACATCGACGTCCGCCTCCACGTCACGACTGCGGCGGAGTACACGCAATCGTTCGAGGGAGAGGAACGCTCCTCCACCGCTCCGGACCCTGAGCGCGCCGAGGGCACCGCGACCGACTCGGACCCTGAGATAGTCTCTGTCGAAAAGGCCAACCTGAATTCAGCAACAAAACACCGTCTGCTCACACTTCCCGGCGTAACGCTTATACTGGGACGGCCAGACATCCCGAGTATCCTAGCGTCAGAGATAGATGGGGCTCGTGGAGCAATCAGTATCAATGGTACGTGCACCCCGCTTGTAATGTGACAACCGTGTTAATTCGATTCTTTTCCGCCTGCAGTGTGCGGGACAACAGAGCTCGCACAGGGTGTGCGCCATGCCCTTCGAGGGGGGATAACGCGGTTTGTGGACATATTGCGCGGGGGACCTAGTGTCGTGTTGCATGTTGAGGGATTCGGGAGTGGGTGAGGCGTTTATGGAGTTCCCCGTTTAAACACGATCGGTTCAAAAGGTTAACTTGTTGCGGCGATGTCAGTAAATGTGATCTAGAGTGCAGGCGTAACTTTAAACTTACTGCCAGCTTCGTTCGCCAATTTCACTGATGTATCATTCAACGACAATACTACTAATTTGAACTCAACCACGGCTGTTTGGGGAACGCATTGTGGGCTGGTCTAACTTGCAGGCACCATCAACCGCTACCAGATCCATAAACCGAATTTCTGACTGCCCGTCATTGCGCTCTCTGGGAACCGAAAACATCGCCAAAGAGTAGGATACACTTCAGTCATTCCTGCTTACAGTCGTTTGTGAATACTAGTTAGTGCACAGTAAATACTCAACTAGGCTCGATCTTCCTGTACTAGTAGGGAAAACACAGCCATCTCAACAGCTTCAGAATTGTATTTAGAGCACGATCACATGGCATGAGAATAAGCGTTGGGCGCTTAACATCTCTCCTCTGTCCTCAAGCATCTCATGGACGACGAGCCCCAAGAGCAGGTAGAATTTCAATCTCAATCTGAATCGACGATAGATGGAAACGAGGCTGAGTCCGTACCCTACACTCATCTTCTCTAGTCAGAAGCCCATTTTACTCCAGAATCACGGGCGCCTTCTTCCCCCATGCACAGCACTTCGTCGTCGCTGGTGGACAGTTCAAGAGTATCACGAATATCAACCATGCGGCCCCGATTGTACCTTCTGGTGACTAACGACCTCACACTGCGGGCAAATGCCGAGGCATGTGGACATCACATGCACAATACGCATGTGATGACGCATGTGTTCGGCATGTGTTCAGCATGCATCGATCCAGGCCCAAAAAGCCTTTTTTCGGAGCATGCCGAACACATGAGGAACACATGGTCATCACATGCGTATTGCGCATGTGATGTCCACATGCCTCGGCATTTGCCCGCAGTGTCAACTCTTTCGGAACGAAGCTCACAAGAAACTGACAGACTTTCGAAGAATACCGCTGGGGGACCTGGACCTGCAAAGCGAAATACGAACGGACTGTGATTCCGGCATGGTAAATAGCCGTAATGGCAAGGCCTCCGCAAGACGGATGTATTCTGCACGGATCCATGGGTTGAAATCAAAAATGACCGTGGCCTTATATCAGGGCTCGAACGCCGAAGAGGTGTGTAATCGGTATTCCTTCGTTGACCCCAAGTTGAATGACTCCCTTTCGCAGGAATGGCGCCAGGATATTTCGCGGCATGCATGGCCTCGGTGAGCCCATTTCTATGACCCTTATTTGCTCATGTCAATTTCCGTTGCAGCCATCCCAACCTTATACAGCTCTTTGGCACGGCGAGCTCATCTCGCCTACACGCAACGATTTTCTATGGCGGTTGTTTCCCCCCCTTTCGTCCCTCTCCTTCAAAACTTAATGGCGACGAGCAATTAGAATTAATTCCTGCGACCCACATGCTGGGGAACTACCGAGATTCTCATTTCTCGACGGTCTATATCTGGGCATGTCTTGTATGTTCATGAACCCTGGTACTGTACCTTCGACCTGTTAATGTTGATTTCCCAGGATACAGAATTCGATGTAAGAGAATATATTTCTCTGATGCGACGTACTCATGAGGTCGCAGTGTGTACAACGATACGTGTCCTCTATTTCGGGGAGAGCGCTGGTAAGCAGATCGTCTGGTATTCGATCTATACATTTGATCGCCATGGAAAGTCCTCCTCGGAGTGTACGATATGGATCCGGCATTCAACTGGTCGTCCTTGCGTCTACCTCGAACCCAGTGGGCAATCTAGACTTCTCCTTTACACTTCCATCTTCAAATCCCCGTCCTCGTCTATCCCCCGACTGTTTGAACCTCCTAAAGACTCGACGGTCATAGATTCCGTTTCACTGAATCTATACCATCGACTTTGCTACTATTTTCCCGACGCTTGCGAGCACTCAAGCTCGCAGGTAGGAGTGCAACTGGGGGCCCTCATTTACCGAGGTTATGACACCGAAAGTACTACCGGGATCGGATATATGCCTGATTTGGGTGTCTCCGATTCTGGGTGGCGGGCGACAGGGCGAAGGCCATTATTGCTCACGGAGAATGGGTGGACCCGGTGTGTTCCCTCTATTTATCCCAGGATTTCTAATCATTTTCAGTCTGAATTCTGATGATCATCTGGATGGAGTTCTTTCCCGCAGGATATGGTGCAACTACAGGGCATTCCACGGGTGGCTCTCCCAAGCGAACCACATCTTCAGTACTCTCGGTATAGCCTCCAACCATCGCGATTATGGTATGTTCTCGGAATACGGGGGAGGTTATCTCAATTAATTCTAATAAATTGGCCCTCAGTATTTGTATCCCACATCTTATACCAACTTACATTATTCGACACCGGAAACAGCATCCCTCGGGGATATTTATTCCTCTGTCCTTTGACAGAACTGCAATCGAGCAGCCAGTCGCGTTTTCGGCGCCCGAAATGCCCAGCCTACTGGTCTCTCGACTCATCCGGTGCCGGACGTCTGGAAATGGAGGAGGCGGCACGCCTCGGATTTCCTAGCTTTGAGTTTAAAATGATGGTCGGGGGGCGCTCCTGGGATGAAAGCGTCTACACCGGGATCAGCCAATTCCATCAAGGTAAAGGGTTCGATCCTGATAGCCAGGATGTCGCTCGAGAGCTAGGGTACGCACTCTTCGAGATATCGACGGAGGTGGATGGTGTATTTGTACACGGTGAGTTTAATAACGAGCACCGATGTTTTTATCTTGATCTTCCACAGTTAGAGAGGTCGAGGACTATAGGGCAGACTCCGACCATCACGAAGTCCCATTGATTCATGAAACTCCCTCGCAAGCAGTTTATGAGGAATCCAGTGCGCCCTCTAAATTGTCTAACTTTGCCGGGACTCAATCGAATTATATTTGACAGACTTGGATTCACCGTTTGAACCCGAAACCTCTTGCGCTCTCGACGACGCAGAAATGCACGAGCCATCTAAGGCCTGGAAGATATTTATGGGAGTGCAGCTTATGCTCATTCTGATCACCATCATCATGTGGTTGCATGATTCGCGCAACCTGTAGTTTATCTCTCCGACCGGTTCAAATTCTTTCGCCATATGTTTTTTGGAATTTTTTACCATAACTTTCAGATGGTTATCCTGTCCTTTTGAGAATTATTGCGTCGGACTGGGGAGCAATGTAGTTTCATTCACTGGCCTCCCCGCGATTTCCTGTTGACCGCTTGGCCGGGAATACACTTGTGTAGATCATTTTCCATAATTCTGCTGGTTGGCTGACGAGTAGAGACGGGCTGAGCACCTTTCTGAGTGACGACACAAAGTAGTGGCAAATGTTGGAGATTATCAACAAGCGGAACAATATTAATCCGGATGACCGTCAACTTTGGCTTTCACTCTGCACCACTGGCATCATGGCCAAGTTGGACATTTGTTTACCCTTATGCTCCCGGCTTTCGCTCTGCGCAACGCAACTGCAAAGCTGTGGCCCTTGCAAGGGAGGCGTCTGGGCTCAACACTACGGCGAACTCTGCTCAGATAGCATACCCATCTTTCTGCGTCAGGGTCTCGAAACATCCAATTGAAGTTTGGACTACTGCGCGCTGATCTTCATGTCACGTTCAACGCTCTGCTCATCAATCCAGGGTCTAGCATACATATTGCTCGCCGTCTCCGCCGCGGATCCCGGCCTCAAGTTAGGCTGAATCCTACCTACTATGTCAGCGCAGAAGGTGAATAGGCGCCCAGGGCCTATCAAGCGCCGTCGCCAACTTTTACGCGCATTCAAGGTCCCAAAATCCATTCCTCTTCTCCTCTTCCCACTTTTCAGCCTATTCACCTGCTCGCGATCGCAGCTTTTATTTCTTTTGCCTTTCTTTTCTGGTTCTGGTTTTCCGCCACAGGCACGACCCACCCCGCCGAACGCCTACAGACACATGCACACCATGCAGCTCACAGCATTAGTCGCCCTCGCCCTCGCCGCCTCCGGCGTTCCGCTCCCGATTATCGTCCCGCCGCCAGGAGTCACCTTAGGCGCCCCCGTGAGCGTGCCCGACCTGTCCAACGTCCGTATTGGGCACCTCCCGATCGTGCCGCCGGAGGGGGTCGTCTTCACGCGCGTGCGTCCTGGTCTTTTTCTTCTCCTTATTCGCCGTCGAATATTAATCAATTCTCATCCTAAACCCGTCTAGGACCCCACCGCCGCTAACATCGGGCTCGCGGTACGCCAATATAAAGCCCTGGTCAAAGACATCCCCGCGCGCGTGCATCTACTGTCTGCTAATCGCTCAGAGGAGAGGAGAATGCCGATATGCTTAAATCACTCTAAGAGTTCGTCCCGGTGCCAGAGGTCTCTCCCTTGCTCGGGACGTTCCCGGATACCCCGGCCGCGCCCGTTCCCTCGCCCACAGACGTTATACCTGTGCCGCCGATAGCCACAAACTTTGTGCCCGTTCCAGTGCCCTCGATCACAGACTTTGTGCCCCTTCCAGTACCCTCGGTCACAGATTTTGTGCCCGTCCGGTGCCCTCGGTCACAGAATTTGTCGTTGTCCCCAAGCCCTCGCTGCCCTCTGAGCCGACAGTCATCATCGGGCACCTCCCCACACCGGATAAAGAAAAATATCGACCTAGGTAGAAAGGTGAGCGGGAAGTCTCCGACATTTTTCCCATTGGCTCGGCATTTCGGTGTGCCATCGTGCCGCCGGGTGGGCTCTCCCCACTGGAATTACCTCACTGCCAGGGGCCACCTTCAACCCGCGCGCGAAGGATACTCCAGAACGGCTGGAAATTTAAACCTGATGAGTCAAGAGGCGAGGCCTCCGTCGTAGAGGGGTCCACACGGATCGCAAAGAGTTGTAGTAAATACTCCTGATATAGTGTTAACCGGTGTGGGTATCGTGTTATGTCGATGGCAATTTATGTTCACTTCATCGAAAATATATCCCAGAAATCAGGCTGTTTTGGTGCAACCTGAGGGTAAGTCCCAGTAGGAACTCAAAGCTTGTATGGACTTTCCGTCCCACTCGGATTTCCGAATTGTTGTGAGGTTCAAATTAGATCGGAATTTGAGCCATGGAAAAGTTCGGAACTGCGGCTGCTCTGTTATATCTCGACTGACTAGAAAATTCAACCTGTGTTTGCAGTTATTTGCCCATTTGACCCGGCAGGCAACACCCCTTGTCCACAAAACAAGACATATAATAGGATAATTCTTTGGTTATTCACATAGCCTTGAACGTGTTCTACGTCCGAGTGTGATTCAAACTACTAAAGAAGTATACTAAGACTATAATTCTCCGCGCCTGATGGGCTATCTTTGCAAACTGTTTCCTTAGCTCTCCTATCACGATCTTTCTTTGCAAGCGGGGTTCGAAATTGGGGTGGGGCTGTCTACATATGTGCTTTGCGCTCAAATACAGTGAGGATAAAAAGGAAACAGCGAAGCAAAAAGATATTCCGGATCGGGGAATCGAACCCCGGGCTGCCGCGAGAGAATTACGTAAAGCGAGCTGCTTACGTAAACATGAGAGGCGGCAATGTTAACCCCTACACCAATCCGGACATGTATACCTTTTGTTTGGTTCCGGCTTCATCCACACTGGTGGAAGATTTCAAAAGTTTTTGAGTGAAAAAATTGGTGTCTTGCTTAGTTTCGGGAGCGATGGGCGCAAACTGAATGCTGGAGGGGTTAAATCTCAACCTCCGCGGCGGCAGACCTCAAAACTCGGTTGACTTGTGCGGGAGTCACACCGGATAGCGAAGACGACGGTAACTCTTTCACAGTCCATCGGGATCCGTCACAACCGTGGCTTGAAGTGTTTGAGGAATACTATGATTCTCATCCAGAGGGTCTTCCTCCCAAGATGTCAATGGTGACGTGATGGGGTGTAGGTTGTTTTCTCTTGATCCAATAGGGTGTTTCAAAGTTAAGATTTCGGCCTCAACTTCTGCCTCAACTTCTGCCTCAACTTGACCTCAACTTTGCCTCAACTTGAGGCAGAAGTTGGGGCTTGAACTGTGAAACACCTGAGCATATTTCTGCCTCAAGTCCTCCAACTTTGCACCTCGACTTTCGCCCAACATGCAGGAGGCAGAGGAGAGGAAGGTGAAGAAGAAAAGCCGGAGGAAAATGGAGGATGGAAAGGCAAAGTGGTTCACATCCGACACATTCATTCAGATGTGTATCGATGATGAGAAGAAGAAAGAGGAGGAAGAGGCGGCGAAGGAAGGGAAGAAGGAGGAGCGAGAGGTACGGGCTGCTGAGTTGGCAGAATGGAAGAAGAAAAACGAACTGATCCGTGGACGCAACAAGGCGAAGAAGGAACAGTTCAGGATTGACACGGCGGCGTGGGAGGTGGAGAGGGCAGAGGCTAAAGCCGAGAAGCGCCGTCCGGCATGGACGAAGCCGAAGTGGAAGGACTACCAGCCGGAGGCGATGTTGCGAGGCCCAAGAAGGCGGCAGAGGACAAGGAGGACGAGAGTGATGATGCAGAGGGGTCTGTAAGCGGATGGGGAATGAATGAAGATTAGACACACACCGGGATTACAGGAATTTCGGGGCACCCGAAGTTGGTTTCGATATGGCACGTGCTTGTTCCGGGTGCGCCGAAATGCTTCGGGCTTGCTATATATGGGAAGGCCGATGCATTTCGGCGCGCCCGAAATGGCCACGTGCCGTATCGAAACTAACATCGGCTGTCCCGAAATTTCTGTAATCCCGGTGTGACAGCGGAAATATTTTTGCCGTTGTTAACCAGTGTGATGTGACTGTCCCATTGGCATATCAAGTGCCTGATAACGACTTTTGCTCTGATTTTGCCCCGATATCACTCAAAGATACACGGAAAATTTTCATATATGTTAGATTACACCTAACACTAACATCTGGCCAGCTCAAAACTTTGCAGAAAGTTTTGTTCTGTGTCAAAAACCGCCAACAAAATTTGATCATCCCATTCGGCCATAGAAGTCTGTATCCCATGATCGCCTCCATCTGGGCTACATGTACATGTTTTCCCCAAATTTATTGACCTAAGATTGACTGAGTTATTAATTATTCATTGTGGCCAGCGCTCTCGCCCTGATTTTTCCCACGGCTCGCCGAAGCGCTGCCCCGGGGCGTGCCCCGCTCTCCTTTCCAAAATAGCCAGCGCCAAGACAAGCCTCGCCTCTCAACCAGACGATCCGCGCTATCTTGTCTTCACACTGTCCCACCCTACCGTCTGCCTCGCTCTGCCCCGCCTCGCGGCGACGATTCTGCCGCTGCTCGACTCGCTGGCGCAGCCCGAAGGAACGATGACGGCAACGCCAACGGTTATGTCGCAAGCCTTCAGCCAAGGGGCTGCCGTCCCTCAAGCTTCGACCGTTGTCGACATCATAATAGGATGGGTATATAGAGTGCCGAAACCCTTAGCTCCTTGAATCATCCTGCTTGTAATAAGTATCTGTTCAGTTCTGTCTTCCTTAAGGCCTTGATCCTTTTCGGTGCTCTTGAAGGTGCCTTCTCTGTGATTGCAGGATTTGACCAATTACGAGCTGTGTGCCGATGACCGGTACGTGATGGGAGGTCTGATATTCCTTTCCGTGAAAACTAGCTATCTACCAACTTGTCCACTATTCCTCTACGTCTTTCGATTATCAGCAAAGCACTATGTCCACCCAACCACCAGATTATGCGCCTCTTATGCCCCCCCAGCCGACGGTCTACGACCTAAGCCTTCACCGGTACCTCATGCATCAACTTGTCCATCAGCTCTGTAAAGTGCCCGTCCGGCTTCATCAGCTGCGCCTCGGGGCTCACAAATCCGTCCGTCACATGCGTCATGCACCCAAAGAAACCGTACTCAAACACCCACTCCTGCCCGTCCATCCAGTTGGCCAGCTTGGCCGTGAAGTGATACACCTGGCCCTTGTCTCTGCTCGTGCACGCAATCTCAGACACGATCAGCGGCATTTTGGGATGAGCCTCGTGCATCTCCTCAATAAACTTGGCCGCGTCCTCGCCGTTGGGGCCGTAGTAGTGCAGTCCCAGGTAGTCGGGCGGGTGGGCCGCGACGCGCTTCAAAAAGTCGGCGATCCACTCCTTGCCCTTGGGATCGGATGCGCACGACGGCGACACGAGCTTCTTACCGTGCTCCTTACGGAGCGGAACCATGTGCTGCTCCCACAGCTGGGCGGCCTCCGCGGGGGAGACGCCGGCGCGCTCGGGTTCGTTGAAGAAGTGAACGATGTGCTCCTTAGACTTGAGCACGTTCTGCCAGTCGTCTCCCGAGAGCTGGTCCCTGGTGCGGACCATGGGGCGGAATGGGGCGCGGCCCTTGAGCTCCGGCGGCGTCCAGGTGTTCCAGTTGGAGACAGAGGACATGGGGCCCTTGAAGTCGACGTTGTCCATGGCCCAGGGGACATCGCGGGTGTTGGTCCAGTCCCAGAGGAGGCAGCGCTTGTTGGGGGCCATTGTGAGAAAGAAAGTTGTTTACACGAGAGGTAAGAAACGGGAAGGTTGTGCCAGTGAATTAGTGTTGCCGGTGTCAGGTTCAGAACCGATTCAGAACCTGAACCGGACCTGAACCTGACCCGAATTCAGGTTCAGAGAGTCGCAAAGAACCGGACCGAACCGCGGGTCGGGTTCGGGGTTTGAGAATTGTTGGAAATTTCCGAACCTGTGCGAACCTGTCCGGACATGTTCGAACCCGCCTTTTTCCTCTTGAAAATTTACCTGCTTTTGACGAAGTTCGGTCCCACCCAATTTCCCCGTGACCGTGTTCGAACCAAAAATATATTGTGTTCTGCTTTGCTTTGACTACGCTCGGCGCCTTGGAGCTTTTACCACGGCCACTGGCAGCATTTCTTGTCTTCGTTGAAATTGCAGTAAATATGTATATTCAGCACTATTGATCTCAGTACCCAATGCTGGGAAGTGATTAGCTCGCTGTCCAGGGCTCTGCTACGGCGTCCAAGAGAGCTTTCCTCAATAGGACACTGAGTGTAACTCCGCATTGCAACCGGCTGGCTTCGGACATCTTTCGAGCACTTCAGCAGTTGAAAAGTGCTGTTTGCAATCATTATGTTGGGGCTGCAGAGGAGGCTACAAGATGCATCACTGCGGCACTGGTTGAAATTTATCTCTACATTTTGCGTGTATCATCATCTACCTCCCGAAAATTGGTTGAAAAAAAATTGCGGTTCATTCGGGTCCGAACCTGTTCAGAACCCGAACCGAACCCTTTGTGGACTGGACCGATGTCCGGTCCGGGGTTCGAAAAATTTGAGCGAACCGGACCCCAGGTCAGGTTCGGGGTTCGGATTTTTTGGCAAAAAACCGGACCGAACCGAACATCGGCAACACTACAGTGAATAAGCGAGGTAGAGAGGGTGGGTGTTTGGAACGAGTAGCTGTGACGGTTTGGTTATATAGCTCCCCTTCCCACCCGACGACAAGACCAAGAGAGTTATAATTTGGGAACAAGACGGAAGCACTTGCTTTCGTCAACATAGGTCGAAGTCCCGTGGAGTGCGCAGCTCCGCATTTTCGCCGCGGCTGTCGGGATTCGGGAAGCGGAGTTGCGTTTCGACCGGATGTTCAGGTCACGCGTGAAGCTGGCATCTGAACTGAACCTATTCGGAACCAGTAACGGTGACAAAACGGTGACGGCGGGGTTTCCTGTCCAAAATAGGCAATAAAATCACAAAAAAAATCTTCCGGCTCGCACCGGACTACCAAATATGGTAAAATTTCCGTGCCGAGAAATAAACATGTAGGTAAGTGAACACAAGATTTGCCTTCGCTCCGCTTCGGCACCGATACTGGCGGGAGGCAATATTTTTGGGCTGCCAGTGACTCAGATTTTATTACTGGAAATGCGGACAATGTAAGGATTATAAATGTACCTGGGGTCAAGACTCAAGTGTGAGGGCCCGAGGTAGATTTAAGCAGCGCTACAACGTAACGTAGGAATCTAGGCCCAACATATTCTTGTTGCCGAGGATGTTACTTGGATAACAGTTGCGTGGTTGCGGGTTCGACATGCCGTTGTAAACCACAGGTCCAGAGAATATTTAGGGTTCATGGTGCGAGCAGCGAAGAGGAATTGACTGTTATTTTCAAGCAGGAGCCCCCAGTTTTATACTCGGAGGCAAGCCTACGTGGCCGCAGTCCGAAGAATATGCCAAGCGGTGTTGAAATGTGAAAAAGATGCCCGACTTGGAATCTCTTAACAGCAGTTGAAGGCTGTGGAAGCACGGGACGCAGCTGGGATGGAGAATTAGCCATATTGAGATTAATTTCCGAAGTCTGCTGTTCCAGATTTGCACCGCGGCAAGCGTTCGTCAGCGCGAGCCGGCTTGAGGTTGACAGACCGCAGTTGGTTTCCTGACTCCGAGATGGGAACTTGCTGCAAAAATAGCAGGCAAAGCTGTGGAGCTTTACGGTGAAGGGCAGAGAAAGGACAATGGGGTAAACCTGAAGGAGATGAGGCCAAATACAACCCAACGAATTGGGCACTAAATCTTAATAGAACGGATAATGCACAACCATCGCTGACGCCAGCTCCACCATCGATGCTAGCATTGGCTCCATGCTGCTGGGGCGGGCGGCCTCGAAATATGCAAACAGCTGTCAAGACGCTGAAATTTTTTAAAAAAAGTGAAGAACAGGCAATAAGGCATATTCGAATGCGCACGGATTTTGTCCAAAAATACCTCCGATACTTGGGAATGCGGACGTACGGGCCCCAAGGAACCCCCCAAGTCCGATAATTTCTGGGATCCGCAACTCGTTCCGGGAACATAAAAAGACGGATTATAAAAATGCCGGGTGGGCGGCCCCGATGTTGACGGAGGGATATAAAAAGCCAGGTGAGACGGCACGATGTCGACGGTGGGATATACGATGTCAGGTGCGATGTCGACGGAGGGATATAAATGTCGGGCAGTCGTCGTTGTGCCTATATATCCAAAGTCAGCTACAGCAAAGCACTAGTACACCACTAAACTTACCCAGATAGTTTCTGTCACTCTATCCATCTGCCCAAAAAAATGCACTACATCCACGTCCACAACAAATCCCAGCACGACCAAGAGTTTGAGGTGCACGGCTACCACGACAACAAGAACCTCATCGTCAAGGCCGGTCAAACGGCCACGATCGAGGCGCCCGACAAGACTTCGGGGGCCATTATCGCCCTCCACGACGGACACGAAGGCGAGCAGGCCGAAATCACCAAGGACGGATGGGGGGGCAACGACACATTCGACATCAGCGTCATCGTCGGGGCCGGAGGCAATATGACCATCCAACAATTCGGCGACGCGTCCACGCGCAAGGGCGACCCGACTTTCATGCAGAACCTGCGGGAGGCGTGGGAGAAGGCCGACGCCAAGAAGAAAGAAGAACTCAAGGGCGTGGTGCACCTCGATAAGAGCGGCGTCCCCGTGCGCATCGACGCGCCCAAGAGCAACAAGGCGCTGGAGGCGTTCGTGCGGACGTTCGCCGAGAACAAAGTCTACATCGGCATCGGGGCCTGGGGGACCAGCAAGGGAGACGCGGGCGATAACGCTCAGTCGTCGGCCGCGCACGGGAACAAGGACCTGATCCTGACGTATAGCAACGGCGACGCCACGCCCGACGACCACGCGCCGCAACTCGCGCATCGCATCCAGGGCACCGCCGTAGCGAACGTCAAGGCCGTGGCCGCCTCGACTGAGGCTCCCTCCGGCCCCGGTATCGTGCTGTCGAACAAGGGCCAGAAGGAGGACAAGTACTTCTTCTACCCCAACTACTGGAACGGTAACGGCACGGCAGGGGCCAACTTTGACAAGCCGTCGACGTCGGTGTCTCTCAAGCCGGGCGAGACGCACTTTGTGTCGCTGCCCCCGAGCTTCAAGGGTCGCGTGCAGCGCGGGACCTTCCAGCCCGCCACGTGGGCCGAGTTCCAACTGAGCGCCGACAACGACCACGGGGCCCACGGGGATATTAGTCTGGAACAGGGGTGTGACGGAGCGGCGACGATCGCGTCGACGGACGGAAGCAAGGTGGAGGGAGGGTTCACCGAGCGGGACATTGTCGAGAAGGCCCCCGCGGCGGCCAAGCAGAAGAGGCAGGACGGGGTCGAGTGCATCGCGAGCACGATGGGGAACTGGATGGGCGGGCCGAATCAGGCGGCGATCGAGTACCTGAACAAAGCGGTGGGGCAGAAAAAGGCATACATCACGGGCGGGACAGGCACGCCTGATATCGCGTCCAAGAACCAGCGGCTGGCTGTGACCTTTTACTAGGGTTGTTTAGTCCTGCCTTAATGTCATTCATTTCCTTCAAGTGAACAGCTGGTTGTGGCCAAACAAGTCTCTGTTGGATCCAGTAACTAACCACTAACCCAGGCACCCGGCCACCAGAAACTGCCGCTCCAACTGCCGCTTCCGGACAGCGGCAGTCTAACCAACTTGACTCAGCATGAATGCCAATTTCAGGTTACTTCACATGTCATTAGGTTTGGTCTGTAACAATGCATCACCAAAATTGTCCGACGCCTTGACGTGACTTTGCAAGGCCCTTTAAAGGCACTCCAAGGCTCACCTCATCTTGACAAGCGTCTGCACGCCTGGCGATGCGCCTCAAAGCCTCTTCCCTGACACTTCAAAGCCTTGGCTGCTCCTCCCAAAAGCTTCCAAGGTCGGCCGAATGCACTTGGCACTCTGCTGCGGCAGCGCTTGCTTAGGCTTCGAGTCCTCTCGAAACGGTGTCAGAAAATCAAATGGTAAATTCATTCACATTCAAATAAAATATTTACTGACCGAAATTGGACAAATACAAGCGGACCCATCGCGTCGCGTTCATTGATGGTCGGAACCAGACGCGTTTAGATGTCTCGACCCAGTGGAAATCATCCGTGGTGCTCATCTGATTCCAGCCTAGCGTTCCACTATGGGCGAACAAAGGAGCTCTTGGGACCCTCATCGGCACGCCATTACGACGCGGAGAACGACGAGGACTGGGTGTATTATTATGTCAATTTGTAAGATTTCCGTCTCTTCATTCAAACATATGTAATCTAATTAATTCTCTGGAGGTTTGTCAATTGGGATATGGTTCATGAGATATTCCGATGCTGTAGGACACACACCTGGGAGATCAGCCGCGTCTGCAGGGCCAGTCGACGCGAACACATCCGATGATGAGATGGATGTGGATCCGACACCTGTCGAACCACAACCAGCTGCGGCTGAGGAGCCTCGTGCAGAGACTCTCGACGAGGACCCAAGACCAGATGCCCCCCCCCCCCCAAAGATGCTTCCGACTCGGACTCTGACTCTTCAAGTTCTGATTCCGATGAGGAGGATGAAAATGATGCCGAAACGGAATTGGCAGCTATCGGGGTACAGATGAGGATATTCTTGACTACACCGGATATTATGAACTATAACATGTGTTTAATATGATTTTCCCCATTTTTTTGAAGCCGTACTTCCCTAATTATCGCGATTTGCGCGAGCCAAATGCTCTTCACGTGACCGTGAATCGGACTTTAAAAACGAGGGCGCTCAAGACGCGCCTCTTTGTCTGCGACCACCATGTCGACCTCGGCAGCCGACCTTCCTGTTTCTTCTGGCGCTCCCGTCCCTTCCTCTGGCCCAGCTGCACCAACTCTCCCTCCCACCAAGGCGAAGCGCAAGTATGAAGCCCAAAGAAGCCCTCGGCGCGATCCTTGTGGTCTCCAATAAGCGCCCACCCCAACGGTCCCCGGAAACGCCCAGCCTATCCCTGAGGTGGATGTATTCGTTCCATACATATTCAGCGCTTATATGCCTTCAGTGCCCTGGTAGAGCAAGCCAAGTACATCGACGCTTGCGATCTGATGATGACGATCTCGCCGGATTCCGTGGGGGTGTTGAGGCAGTTCTACAAGGACGACGAGCAGTGGGGGCAGATCGTCAAGCGCGTGCGTTCCGTTGCTTATCTGTCGTGATCACTGCTAATCATCCAGTTTCGTGAAGCCGCCGAGAACGACACGAGTCAGCTGAAGCACAAGACGAACTGGTCGCAAGAGATTGGACCCGCCCATCAGCGACTCGACGGTCAAGTCCGACCGGGGTATCAAACACCCGATGCTGCGAGACGTTCTTGTTTCCTGGTCGCTCCGCCTCAAAATCAATGCTCGAGTCGTGCGCGAGCGTCGGAAAAGCACCAGTCGGACGCGGTGGAGCCGGCGGAGGCGACTCCGTACGTCAGTTTGCACGCATATATCCACTTAACTCCCCTTCCTGTCTCAGCACGCCGCCAGCAGTGCCTCCTGTGACGCCGAATGCTGTCGCGTACGTCTCATGGCGCATATATGCACTCGAATTCACCTTCCTGTCCCAGCGCGCCGCCAGCGGACCTCCTTTGACACCGGATGCAGTCGCGTACGTTTTAACGTGCATACATTCACCCATCTAACTTGCCTTCCATCTCAAGGCCTAGAAGGTGCCGATACAAGGCCAACTAATGCGAAGCTCATGCACGTCCGACAGCGACGACTCTGATTCCGACTTGAAGATGACCGAAATCCTCGCCCATCGTGGCGCCGGCCGCTCGCCAGCATCTACTGCCTCCAGCTAGGTGAGTATTTGGGAAGCTTGCGGAGCGCACTGATGCAGCAGCTCCACAAATCAATCTCCATCTATCATCCTCCGTGCGCTAGTTCTTTTGTTTTCTGCCCCCCATACTAACTACGCTCCAGTCACATGGATAATGCTCATATCGAACTCTCCAGCTTCGCTAATTTCTCTGTAGCATGCGCTTCTTCTTCGTGTTCTGCAACGATGTGCCTGCTTCCAGTAAGTATGCCTGTATTACTTTGACCCTTACTAACCCTCCCTCTTCAGCTCGTTCCCACTGGTTAGTCGCAAGAACCAAGGTGTGCTTTACCATTACCCTTCTTTTAATCTGCGCGTACTTATGTTCCTTCCAGCTGTTCCTTCTGTCAATGCTTCGTCTGCTCTACTGTCTGTAAGTGCCTCAATCTTGCTCAGTCGACATCAAATTGATTCCACCCCGCATGCACCATCTACTCTCCTTTCCTGTTTATTGTCCCTCTCGTGAGCACTCATTTACATCGGGTTTCGACTTACTGATGCCCTCATCTTCACAGATCCAGTCCGCATTGTCTCGCACTGGTAAGTGGTCATTTTCCGCGGTTTTTTGCGCTCTCCCCTGACTTGTTCTGTCCCCAGATCGGTTCTCCGCCTCATGTTCGTCGTCCTGTAAGTCTTAGCACCCCACTTCTCCATAATTTTGCTGATCATGTATTCGCAGCATCACCCTGATCCTTTTCTCCGTTGTATTCGATACCCACATGTTGCTCGGCGTGCTGTATTTATAAAATGCAAATGTATATTTTTGTTCTCATTGTTTTTGGATTATAAGTGAAATGCGAGGAGGATCCTGGGAGCCATCGCAAGCCGTGCAGACCATTGCAGGGGCCTTACAAGGGCCGAAAGGCCTTAAAAGGCCGCCAAGCCTTGGATGCCCTTTAAAGGACTCGTGAATTCTAACCTTCACAAAACAGGCCTTTCAGAGTGGTACAAGGCTCGTGTGTCCCTTTAAGGCCTTTGATCCCTTGTAAGCACCTTTGAACCGCCTTTCAAGGGTCGCACATTTTTGGCGATGATATACATTCGTGAACACATCTCAACCAAAATGTGGCCCAAATTCAAGCTTAATCGCCGTAATCGCCAGTTAGTGCAGCGGCACTGCTCAGCCACCTCGGATTTAATAACAATTCACGCAAAAAAAAAATAGATATACAAAGGCAATATATGAGATGAGTCTTGAGAAGAAATACCGCAGAACTTCAAGCATGACGACGATGCTGGTGGGGTGACTGACATAATGCGGCTCCGTCAGACTCAAGCTCCGTAATGGCTGTATCAGTCTTGTCTTTCACCGTCATGGCACTCACCTCGATTGAGCACGGAGGACCTTCTATTTTCCCTCACGGTCCTTGTGCTTCTGCTGCTTGCGGACTGGTCTCCCATTGTTGCTGGGCTCAGTTATATGTATTCATGGCTCTCAAATATCATCACGGCTGTGATCCTCTGGATCCACCTTTGCTTTAAACCGAGGGTGCATTTCCATTCAGAGGCAAAGAGAAGGGTAGAAAGAAAAAATATTGTGACAATCGCACCATGCTCGACATACGGCGGTAGTGCTGGCCAAAAATACGATACAATAAAATATATTTTGAATATATTCAACTGAATATGAATACGATATGGTTTCCAGGATCAACTGAGAATATGAATACACCCGAATATGAATACGATATGATATGAATATAATATGATACGGGGCCAGTCGTATTCAAATATATTCAACTACGGTGAAGTCGCTCTTTGCCGCCCCGGAACACCACCCGGCACAGGTCGGACCATGAGACTTGACTGCCGAGCCTGAAACTCAGATCTTATTTGCCCTGGGCCGGCCCATCGGGAAAACATTGGTAACCTGCCGGGCATGGAACCATCAAACATTTGGTGATCTTTGATGTTTACAATGTTTACAAATTTAATCACGCCTCTGTCTAATACAAGACCGAGGTACAGCCGACCACGGCGGATCGTACGGGTAGAGTGAAAACCAGAGCCTTCTGTCCCACACCAACGCATTGATGGCAGCTGACCACCCAAATTTACAGATTCCATGTCCAAATCTTGGCCTACATGCTTCGGTGAGAGATGCGGATACATAGGAACATCTATACTTGGGTCCTTGGATGCCTTTAAGGGCCAATTGAGCACAGTTTTTCAATTAGGTTAGTACTCAAAATATATTTTGGATATATTCAAAATATATTCATATTCATCCTCTAGAATATGAATACAATACACTACGAATATATACGATACGGCCTCTCAGAGGTGAATACATTATGAATATGAATACGATATGCCTTTACCGTATCATATTCATATTTGGCCAGCACTATACGGCGGTAGACGGCAGAAGGCTCAAATAAACTTCGTGATTCATGTTTTATGGCGACAATCATGTACGTACTCTCAAGTCATGCATGGGAATGATCGACACCAGCACTATGAGGAATGGCGAGGGCGGGGCGGGGTACGTGGCGTGAGTAAGGAGGCGCTGTGGTCTGGCAACCTGTACAGATCAAGGGCGGAAGCTCCCTGCAGACCCATGTCGGCAGGAGGTCGGCAGCGGATCGAGCCATGTCTGGCCGAGTTTGCCGACCCCATGTCGGCATGGCCCGTTGCCCAGGGTCTGCACCGGATCTGCACAGATCGAGCTATGTCCGGCAGGCTGTGCAGACCACGGCCCTGAACAAGAGGTGGGTGATCTCTGGATGCGTGTACTATAAATGTACTCCGGAATAATCATTCTGTACAAGGAATAGAGATTATGTTTCCTCCTTAAGCCAGTCTTGTCACCTGCGCCAACACAATTGGTCCGTGTCATATCACGTTCTTGTTCCCTGGAGTAAACACACTTGTCATACATCCAATACATTCTTGCCAGCCAGATAAACATATTCTGCACCTCAGCAATCATAAATTTGTCCAGAGAATATGAAATTACTGTCTCCCCATCAAAATGTTTCTGTCTTCCAGATATCCCGTTCCTGTCTCCCGTTCATGGATCTCGACAATCCCTGCACTGAATCACTTGATCCCGGAGGATGCTATGCTCGGTTTGATGCGTGCTATCCAGTAAAAATAACCATCAGAGGGCCTGAACTCTTCTTCCCTCAGTTGACCTGCCAACAGCAGTGATTACTATTTTTGGGCTTCCGCAAGTTCATTTTCACTAGTGCACATTGTCTCGTGCATTACCTAGACACCCTCCAGCTCAGCACTGATTATGGAGCGGCATTGCACTCTGTGTATCAGAATAATAATCCGGCCCGGGGGATATCAAATTGTGGTCTGGCCCTCAAAGACTCCCTGTCTCCTGGATATCCCGTTCCTGTCTCCCGTTTATGGATCTCGACAACCCGTGCACCGAATCACTTCATCCCAGAGGGTTTTATGATCCTTTTGAGGCGTCCTGTTCAGTGAAAATAACTAGAGGGGAAGGTAGCGCTTGATTTCGCTGTTAAATTTTCTTCTTTTTATGTGCCTGGCATAGGTTGAAACTCGTCACTACCGGAGCCTATTATGTACACAGTAGCTTGTACCCGTGGTTTATGCCACGGAAATAAATAAAAAGTCAGATTGTAGAAGTCAGATTGCAGATAGACCGGCGCTCATGATATTAACGCCCTCCGGGCAGACCTGGATCCTCCAGGTTCCGGTTTGACCCGGGATGTTGTAGCCTGGCACACCGTCATTTCATTTTTTCCCCAGCCCGTAGCCAATATGCGCAGAGAGCGTAGTGTACCACATATCTCGGTAATCTCGAAGGGTGTACATATTTATTACAGCTAATAACAGTACCGAGGGCGCGGCCAAAAAATTTCCGTTTTGGGCTGTTTTTGATCCCCGCGAAAGAATTGCGTGGATCTCCCTCAATTCTCTATGGTTTGGGCTGGGACCTAGCTAGATCTGATGTACTAATTCACGCACAATCTTTCGTTTGGTCCCGGCTTGATCCAAATCGAATAAGAATTAAGCAGTCTACAGCGAAATTAAAACTTCAACCACTTGCTAAAAAACCAACCACATTGGAAAACACGGACTGCTCAATGAAAAGCGATAGCAAGATTTGGGGTGAGCTGCATCTGAAGGAATGGGTTTACACAATCTTATGCATGCCCAGATTTCTTAATGAAACATGGAGGAAAGGTCAACCAAAGTTCAGCCTCTGAACCCAGCCAAAATATTGCAACACAAAGCTCAACCTCCCCTGGACTTCATACTATTCTGTTTTCTAGCATCTGGAATGGTGAGGATCTCCATCACACATGAGCTCTGGGAAGGAGAGGTGTATGAATAACTGGAATAATGTTGTGCAGAGTTGGTGTGCTGGAGGACCTGGGTTGGCCTGATTGCGAGAGATGGTAATCCTGGCCAGGGCTGATAAACCCAAACTAGTAGCTGGTTTGGTCTCCTAGCAGCAACAGCATATGACCTCTGAGATTTAACCCTTACACCAATCTGGATATTGTTTCATTGAGAAATGGCAGCATATGACCAGCAGGAAACATTGAAAAGTTGAATCACACCAAGATCAATGAGACCACATGGAGAGCGGCAAGCAGCTGAGCCAAAGCTGAACTATCTCAAGATGACAATAGTAAATGAAAATGTATGACCTTGCGTAAACCAGGACAGGTTGACAAGAAAGCTATGTTCCATTTGGATGCTACAGCTTTTGTTTGTAGGCATGCTAACTTACAACTCCTAGCTTCCTGTGCATAGAGATGAAATTGATTAGTGCCATTTAATCAACTACCTACCTTGAGGTGTAGTGCAAACAACATACCTCTTTCTACAGACACTGGTCAATCTTTTGAATGAGTTAAAACTGATCAAGTCCGAGATGGCATCTCCAACTGATAGCCTCAAAAAATTCTTGTTGGAGTGGCTTCTTCCAGTGTGCTAACCATCTGTTGCTGCATAGCCTGTAGCAGCTGCATATAGGCTGTGTAGGTAGAGGCTGTGTTGGGCGCCAATTAGTGTCAACAGGCACCAATTCTTCTTCCCTACCACATGGACCCACCTCATCCAGAGCTCGAATTCACTATGAATCACTCCAATATCAGTTTGTGCGTAGTCATTAGATTCATAGAGGTCAGCGAGAAATTGATATCTAATAGATCTGCTGGTACCTTCTTCCCCAATGCACAGCATTTTGTTATCTCGGGAGGTAGCTTCACAAACTTTACAACCCATGTTCCTTCTCCAGTCTCATCTGGCAGTGGTAAATGATTCTTACCTAGTTTGGGCTCATCACTCACCCTCGGATACTAGGAGACGTTCAACTTATTCCCTTTGGAGAGGTAGATGTGCGACGAGAAATTTCACTCGATGTTGAGTCAGGCATGGCTACTCGTCGTACACAGCACCAGACAGTTCGACGCCTTTACTCGGCCCGAGTCGAGGGTCGAATTTCAGATATGATTGCTGTCATATATGAGGGAATTGAGGCCGAGAAGGTATATTCGATGTTGATCACTATACGACTCCTAATCGTTTGATGGAAAGGATTGGCAGCAGGAAATCAAGCGGTATACTGGGATTCGGTGAGGACTGGGTAGTTATTTGGTTATTCAGCCATTGATATTTCCACGACAGGCATCCCAATTTTCTACAGCTGTACTGTGCAGTCAAGTCATTTGGCCTCCATGGTCTGGTTTTTTATGATGGTTTGCTCTTCCGTAAATACTCGAGCTGTGTGAGAATTTAACCTTGGTGTAGATCTCATTCCTATCGCAAATGTATACATGTTGTGTCGTGACTCACCTCTTTCAGCAGGATATCTCAAAGTGTTTCTGGTAAGACTGGTATTTCAACGTTGCATATGAGATGGACTCATATTCATGTAGGGAATGGAATTTCTGGTAAGAGATGACCTACATGGCCGCTTGGCACTTCACTTTCCTTGTAGTGTGCCAGCAAATATTTCCATTGTATCTCCGGGACATGGCTGGCAAGTTGATACCCATATGTCGTCTACACTTGATCTAATCTTTTCTCAGAATCCCGAAGAATGCACCCTGTGGATACGTCCCTCTACTGGCCGGTTGTGCATCGACTTTTGGCCTAGTGGCACTCGAATATCGCCGTTCTATTTCGATATTTTGCTGGGTCCTCCTCCTCTCATTCCGTTCTGCCAGTTGGGTCCCGATCAGGACTTCATAATTATGAATTCTTTTCAATTGCGCCAGTATCACGAGCTCGTTCTTCGATACCTCTCAATAGCGGGCCGATCTTCAATCGAATCCCACGGATCGGTCCAATTAGGATCTATAATTTCTTGCCCTACCGGCCAATATTTCAAAGATGCACCGGTGATCGCCCACATGTCGGACTGTGCCCTTGAAGACTTTGGTTGGCACTGTTATCCATCACTGGAAGCAAAGCTGTCGAAACTGACACTCGCGAGAAATAGTTGGACTCGGTACGTCTAATGGGTTCATTGGTTGAATTGACAGCGCTGTCTCACATATGCGCAGTTTCGAACTATCCGAGGTTACCAACTCCTCCGCGGGAACAGTCAGATTTATCCGCAGGATCCAATATGGTTCACGGAGTCCAAGCTGGGGAGACCTACTTGCTGGCCGAAAGGTTAAGTACCACCAGCTGGCCAACTGGTGGTTCGCTCAAGCAAATTATATTTTCAACTGCCTCGGAATCACCTCTGGCTTGGAACATTACCGTACGCCCAACGTTCCCATCCAGGAAATAAAACAATCTGATCGCAAGATAGTACTGGTGGACAGTGTCGATTATCACATTCAATTTCGACATGAAAAGGATTATCAACTTCACGAAGGTTACTTGTTCCTCTGTCCAATTGCAGATCTCCGTACCGGCGGAAGAATGCCACGACTTTGTAATCCAGAATGCTGGGCATATTGGTCCCTGGATCCGTCCGGCGTAGATCGTCTCAGCGATATCGAGGCAGAAGCGCTTGGATTTCCTACCTTGACGGTTCGGATGGAAGTGGGAACATGGTCCTGGGATAATAATACGTATGCCGGCTTGCACAAGTTTCACCGAGGCAAGGGTTTCGACCCTGACACCCAAGACGTCGCCCGCCACCTAGGCTTCCCACTATACCAGCTGGTCGACAAAACAGCAAAAGGTGGAAATTGCTCAATTGCTCATACTTTATTTTATTTTATTGCTGACTCGGATTTTGAAACAGAATGTGGCCATCGAGAGTCAATGGAGCCTGAAGCAAGCGAATCGAACCATTTTATTGCGGATGGGAGCTTCGATACATGTGGTTCACAGCAGATATCCCGCACTATGGAGAAGTCATCATCCGATGCGTATAGTATCACGTCCTCGATCAGGCTTGCCCAGCGTCTTGAAACCTGGTTAGATGATGACTCCCTCGTCGTGTTCATCGAAATTTTGGAGAGTAATTCCGAAGCACGAGAGGCGTACTGTGCGATCGAACGCGAAGCAGTTCGCATGAAGTGGGTGCGGAGAAAGTTAGCCATGATTCCAGTCGATCGGGTAATAGTGTGACGATAAATTCATGGTGTACAGTACTTTGTTTTATAACGAGAATTATACACGGTACCTCTGCATGGTTTCCACTAAGTGATCGCGAATATCAATATTAATCAGGAATGTCTCCGACTACCAGCCAACCTCCTCTGTGAAATGCCTGTTCTTCATCAGAGTTGAGCCCAATGGAACTGAGGTGAGCCGCACTTCACACATCGACATCCGAGGCCCCTCGAAATCCAAATAACACTTGCCCTTTCATGTTAAAGTCGTTTATGCAGGCGAGTACTTCCGGGTCAAATGCACGGTGGTACCCGGGTAACTATTGCACCTCACTGCGGAACAACTGCTGCTCGAGATCGGCGAGTGCAGCCTTCACCTGGGAGAGCACGAACTCGAAGTACGTGTGGTCGCTGAATTGGAGGCGTGTCACGAGATGGAGAGCACAGAGGCCGGGGACGATGCCATCGTGGCCGGGATCCAGTGTGAGCTCACGCCGGAGGGTGTCTGCGATGAGCGCCTCGTCTCGACTGCCATCTGCGGCCTTCGGGTGGTCCGAAATGGTCAGGTTCTCCAACGAGTAGCTGGACATGTGTAACCACCACATGTTTCAGATCCAGGTCGCACCCAACGTTCAGAATGCTGAGTGAGGAGCTTCCATGCACGGCTGTCTTTTGCATCGGTCCGAACCTGTACGGTTAGTGGAAGGTTTTCCCCGCGTCCCAGACGAGCTGCCAACAAGCCCATTGTTTTCTTCCGCGGCCCAGACCAGAATAAACAATCAGCCTGTACAGCGCCATAGACAGGTTGCTATATCGTCTATATGTGTCTATGTATGTCTATAGAACACTTCATAGACATCATAGCAATTTGGGTTTTTCCTAATGAAGTATACGTAATAGGCTCGCTGAGAGAGCAGAGCGCAAAAATTTCGATGAGGACTGCATCTGGGAGTCGGCGAATGGGGGAAAACCGCCTGGCACACGTCGGAGTATGTCTGTAGGGAGGTCCGAGAGACCTCGAGCGACGCAAGAGAGGTCCGGAGCCGTGCGATTTCAGCATCATATCGCAACAGCTCGGACGTGGAGAACGTTATCACGGATCGGACGCGGAAGGCCTCAAACCCGGATACTGAACGAGTGGCTAGATCGAGGAGCTGGGCTTGATGCACGAGTCCCGACAAGTATTGGGACTGTGGGGAGGGCTTTTTGCAGCTCGTGCAAAGGAACTGCTCTGGAGACGCCATTGTGGAAGAAAATAGAGGCGCGAAAAGTAGAGCCAAACATCCGAAAGCAGATAGACCTGCATCTGCCGCGAACTTCAAGAGTGCTGGGGGCCATGAAGTTGCTTTATTCATAGCATTGTCTAATGGGCTGATTTTCCAATGCCGTTGCGATAGTGCATGTACATTAGTTCCAAGCTAGGCTTCGATTGGGCGAGCTCCTGGTGACGATGTTCGACAGTTACCCACCCATACGATGCGCAGAAATGTCCGCATCCTTAGCTACTACCTTGTCCGCGCTCACCCCGACGAATGTCGGAAATCTATTAGTCGCGCATATTAACCGTGGGTTTAACGGGATTTCCACGAACATACCTTGGCACCCCATCCTTCGTAAGTTCCTGGAAGCGATACACAACAATGTCCCCGATGTAAGGTGGGTTGCGGCGGTCGGCATCCGTCAGGCCGGAGCCAACATTGAATGTCTGGAAGATTTAAATAAAGGCGATACGAGGAGCCAAGGGACCACGAACCTTTCCGGATTCCATGCGGCAGGCTAGAGAGCCCACGGTACCGGTATGCCGACCCTTTCCCGGAAGGTGACACTCCACTTTTGCTTCGGCGTCGAAGAATGTCTGCACCAGTTGCGTTAAAGAAGCGGAATTTAGGATCAAAAGATGGCGTACTTTGATCTTGAGGAGGGTGGATGAGCGCTTGCCCTCGTATAGTCTGTTTATATACAAATGAGGATCGAAGGATGGAACCGCGAACAAAAATGGACGTGCGACTGGGGCTGGCGAAGCATCAACCCTTCTCCGCCGAGTGTCTCCACCTTCTTTAGCTCTTGCAGAACGTGATCCCGGCTGTGTGCCTTTTCTTGCGCCACAATTTTGATCTGCTTTGACTTAAACTTGCCCCGAGGGCCAAAGAGTCTTTGCAGTTTGTCCATGCGAGACTCGAATGGCTGGCTTCCCATTGATGGGATATCAAACACCTGGCGGGTATGTTGTTCTGACTTGTCTGTAAATACTTGGAAAGAGGCGAACGTACGTGGAACTCAATGCTCCCCCAATTCGCTGAATCGCTGGTTCTGACGATGCTTACCGCGGCGCTGAACTTTCCACGGCCAGCAAACAGCTCTCCGTCTAGTGTAATGTTCTTGGGAAATTCTGGGATGGCAATTAACGTGATACCCTGATTTGGTGAGCAGTTTACGTACGTTGCATGAATGATGTGGGAGGAGTGAACGGGTTCCCGAGCCGGCTGAGTAATTGCTTCCCGTCGTAGAACGTGCTACGATTTCCAACGCTGTCAGCGAGAAGGGCAAAGATTCAACTGCACGGACCGGACGCCGTCCAGTTTCTCGGAAATCCACCACCCAGTTGGGTCGGGCCCGTCATCGACGTCCCAAGGTTTAGCGAGGAGTAGCTCAGGCGATGTGGAGCACGCGCCACCCGCGTCAAGAAGCTTGCTGTCCGTTTTGGTCGCAGGAGCATCAGCGTCAAGTCCACCAGCCATCGTCACGGCGGTCGACTTCCTTGGCTTTGATGAACGCTTGGGAAGAGACAGCGAGGGCCCATTTGGATCCTTGAGCTTTAATCGTGCCGTCTCGTAATCCTCGCCCAAAAGATCTAGAAGATGTTTACAGGTCCTTGCGTCTATCGGCCTGGACTTGTGCGCGAGAGGTGAATGCCTGAGGATGATCTGAGACCGGTCCGGGGCACACCTGATTACGCCACGCCTGAGAATAGATCAGAAAAAAAAAATCTACCAATGGAGGAGGGGATTTACAGGACAGCTGCAGTGATAGTTGCCCGACGTGCGTTTTATCGTGTACATAGATTTGCTACCGGAGAATCAGACCGCAAGAACGAGATGGATTACGCCGCGTTACCTCGTCTTTGACGATACGTCAACCGAAGCACCGTCTACAAGATGGACTTTGGGAGTGAATCCATTGATCTGGGCCAATTCATCGTCGGCATCTACAGAGGCCCGGACTTCACTGCCGAGATTTGGGGAGGAAGAGAAATAAGAGCGCGTGCTAGATGGACTGTAAACGCCGAGGTGCTTTAGGCAAAGAGGTGTGGGCCTCGAAGCAGAGTCTTTAGATCTATTTTGTGCTATACTGCATGTGGAACTAGTCAGCGTCATCAGATTCCCAAGACAGTCCACGAACAAAGTCCTCGGGCTGGAATGGCGCCCAAATATACGTCTGGGTTTTGAGAGAGGGGCCAAAGAGAGGGAGTTCCCAGTGGAGTACAACGATTTGGAATGGGCTCGACTAGAATTGTGCTGAAGCGGGCGAGAGGAGAACTTGCCAGTAAGCAGCTTGAGCGCCATGATGATGATCCGGAACAAAAGGAGTCTGCACGTGTTTGTCAGCCCGGCGGAGTTGAGCGGAGATTGAAAAACGTCGGCAGCACGCGTTGGCGTTCTTGTTTGCGCTTTTCCCTAGGCTCGTCCCCATCCGGTAAATCAGCAAATAGACGCAAACCCATCACTCGCCAAGGCTCGGAAGGTAGTGCTGATTACCGGCTGGGCCCGCCTGTCGGACATTTTGGTGATGGATTTCGCCCCGCCAATTAAGAGGTGCGGACTTCGTCAAAAAACGTTCAAAATGTGCAAAAAAAGTGCTCAAAGTCCCTGCATGAAAGTGGGATAGTTTTCGATTCTCTATCGAATAAGCTAAACATGCTTTTTTGGCGGTTTTTGGACTACGAGACGTACAATATCCTCGCGTCTCCCACGCTGACCCGCTTCGATGCCGGTGATGTATCATTGGACATGGAGGTACCTTGATGATGAGGAGGGCGAGGACAGTGAGTACGATGGTTCTGGTAGCGAGGATAATGATTCGGGCGACGAGTAGTGTACAGAAGGCGCAAATGTCATTATATACCCTGAAAAACATGTTAAGTTCATTCGATACAGAATTAAAAGTTATCCCACTTTCATGCGGGGACTTTGAGCACTTTTTTTACACATTTTGAGCGTTTTTTTGACAAAGTCCGCACCTCTTAATTGGCGGGGCGAAATCCATCACCAAAATGTCCGACGGGCGGGCCCAGTCGGTAAGCAGGTACACCTTTCATCACGCCCATCAATATTTGTGCACGTTCTTGGCATGTTTGGTTTTCATCCGGATCCGGTCAGCTCGCTCTCTTTCTGTGTACCTGCGTCCGACTGGTTCCCGAGTCTAGCTTTTCCCCGCTGGCTTGCCACAGCCCCAGACCTTCCTCCTCTGGAATCGTCGAAGACGCCGCCACTTCTTGGTGGTATTCCGCTGGATAATGTCGTCTAGAATATCAGTATCATCGGCCATACCCCCTTCGTCTTCCCAACGTCTTCCGGGTTCCTCAGGTCCTGGACTCCTGGTGGGTCAAAAAAAAAAAAAGACCTTTTTGTTACTTTTCTGCGCGGTGCACTCTCGGCCTATTCTGTCTACATCACTTTGAGCGTCAATTGTATACTCGAACATCTCGCGAGCCATCGTGCAACGCTACCAAAACGCTACGGTTAACCGCTGCATCGGACAGCCTCCTATCAATCTTCTTTTCACAGCTGCGGTACTGTGTTTCCTTTGTCTTTCCTCGCCTTTCGCTCACCGAGAAACTTCCATTATACTCCCCTTTGCACCATCATTCCTGTGTCGAAATTGGGCTTGCTGGCATCGGTGGGCAATGTCTAATGCAAATTATTGTACGTAGGTCGACTCATTAGAGTTATAAATCTGGATTTCTTCATAGCCGTGATTTAAGAACCCACACAGCTGTATCTTCCCTTAACGCCGCTTGTTTACAAAAAGTACTCCGCGAACATTCTGAAGCGCCCGATTGGCGCCCGATCGAAATACCGCTCCAAGTATGTTCTCTGCATGCGCCCTTCGCATTCGTGTCGTTTGCTCCAGTAGGCTCGAGCCGCCCTTTGTCCCCAAGAGCAATAAACGACACGGCTTCTTCGACGTCTTCTCGGCGCTTATTAGAGGGAAAAGCCCGCTTTGTCTCCGCGGGCGCCTCGTCCGTCTTTCACACTGACGGAAACAAACGATCATTTCCATCAATCACTCCATACAGCATCTTCACAGCATCGCTCCCGATATAAAGAGCCGCTAAGGCTACCCCGCAGTCCTGAACCACCACCATAGTTTCACCCATGTCGCGCAATCCTATTCGCTCGACCACTAGTCTCGCACTGTCCCTGGGCAAGACTGCCGCGCACGTGGCTGCTCAGTTCGCTCCCATCCCTGCATTGGCACCCGCGGCAGAGTTGCTGTGCGCCATGATCCAGCTGTGCGAGAACGTGACTCAAAATCGGTGAGTGCGCGACATTCCTGCGTTTATTTTGACTTGAATTCGTCAAGGAATGCTGCAAGCCAACTGAGGGACCGATGCCACCGCTTGGCGTTGGTCCTCTACGAGAAATGCGGGGCGAATGAGAATATGACTGGGGCGATCCAAGCTGTTACTGAGTGAGTGTGCGGGTTACTGCGTGGTATACACTAGCTCACGCAGTGCATTTATAGATGCTTTGTCCATATACAAACCAGAATGGCTGTGTGGGCAATGCAGAGCAAGGTGCAAGCCTTCCTCCAACAGGCGGAAATAAAGAAGGACATCGAGCAATGTCACGACAAACTAAGCGATTGCTTGACCGCGTTCCAGGTGCGTCGCTTTCTTCTTCTGAAAGAGAAAGCATACTGATCTCGCCAAAGCTTATCTCGCACACCGAAATACATGACTGGCAGGCACAGTTTGCGCTCAATGCCCAGCAGGATCATAGAGAGCTTATGGAATTCCTCGCCGGGATCGAGAATTCCCAAACCATCACGAACGACGCCCTACAAGTACAAACCGACGCTTTACAGGTATCCTCCCGCATTTTATTAGCCATCGACGGTTCTAACGTTTGCTTCCCCGGCAGTCTCAAACAACCGATATCAGGCAGCTCATGGCGATGATGCAAGAGGTGGACTCCTTTGTTGATTTGAGCTTTTAAAATATTAACAAAGAACAGTTGCTCAGGAGAAATGTCGGAACTGGCGACCGCCTCCACAATGGGCTGGCATCCAACCTGTACGAACTTCAATTAAAAAGTCGGGAATTGTTGCCCGATTTCAACCTTCGCTCTGGCGAAGTTGTCCGACTCGGCCAATTCCCGATCGGGGGGACTTCGACCATGGTTCGTCCTTACTATAGATATTCCTCCGCATTAATTACATTTTCCATCAGGACATCTACGATGGTGCATTTCTTTTCAGTCACAGCTCGTACACGTCTCTCATACCTCGCAAGGTCTGTATCTCCAGCGAGAAAAAGTCGCCATCAAAACTGTTCGGGCCGTCAAGGCAAATGAGGACAGTTTGCGGGTACGCTGCCCTATCCCAGGTTGCGCTCTTGTACTAAACATAAGACTTCAGCGTTTCAATAGAGAATGCAAGATCTGGAAGGATTTGTGGAAAATCGATCAAGGAAACCATGTCCTTCCTTTTTATGGGTTCTGCCTAGAAGATCCTAATACCCCGTTCCCGTAAGAATTTATGGTCTCACCTGCAAATTCGCTACTTATGCTAGGCAATTAGGTACATGGTTAGCCCATGGCAGGTCAGTAATTATCGTCTTGGGGTCCCGTTCAAAAATAAACGCTCAGCTTTTCGAATAAATAGCCAAACGGGACTGCTCTGAACTACGTCAAGAAACATGATACAGATATCAACTATATGCAACTGGTCATTTTCATTTCCCCTGGCGGTGAACTGGATACATTCTCATATCTATATTACAGATCAAGGGAGTAGCTCTGGGCATTCAGGTTTTGCACGGAATGAACCCTCCCGTCGTCCACGGAGACATTAAGGCGGTTAGTATTCTGCTCAAGTTGAGCCGTGTCAACTGCAGCCGGTTTACCCAAACCTCAGAGCAACATCGTCATCAATGGTCTCGGCAATCCCCTGTTGGCGGACTTTGGTCTTTCTCGCGTTAGTCCGAGAGTCCATGCTTGCGGTTCGAACTGCTGATTTGTTATTTATAGATTGTTGAAGATATCGGCATGGACACTCAGAGCCATGGCGTCAGTGAATCCTACCGCTGGTTCGCGCCCGAGCTTTGCACCGGTAAAGGCACGCGATCCCTTCGCTCAGACGTCTACGCGTACGGGATGACGGTCCTTGAGGTATGCTCCTACTGTCTCATGCAATCCAGACACTCACGCGATCTCAGCTTCTCACGCACCAGCATCCGTTCAGCAATATTAAACACACTACGGAGGTTGTGGTTATGTCTGCCCGGGGAGAGCAACCCGAGCGCCCGATGGCGCCACCTCGTGTCCTGGAGAGGGGGTTCGACGACAGCCTCTGGTCGCTGTTGTGCCACTGTTGGGTCACGGAGCCGTCGCAAAGACCTACGATTCAAGAGGTCTTGGAGATGTTCTCGCAGTAGGTGTGCGAGAGTACGAATCTTCTTCTGCAATAATTCTAAACGACCTCCTTTCGCTACATCGAGTGAATGTAATATTAATCGAGATGCATTTTCCTTTCTACCACTTCCTAGGTCCATCTTCTGATTTTTCGCGTCAGCGTGGGTCTGCTATACACTCATCGGCATTCTGAGTCCGTTGAAGTTTCTGATCCGGGATTCGTTTAATTCATCCATCGAGTTGTATGAATGGCCCACACTTGTGCCCAGAAGCCTTCCCTTATAGTTAGGTTGCTGCTTCCGACCACAGCCGGCGGGGCAGCAGCAGCGAGCAGCGCACCGCGCCGAGCGCGATGCCTACCGGTATCACGTACACCATATACCCACCCAAGAGGTTATTTTTCACCGACAGCGAGAACAGGGAGGACGCAAACGAGGGCGCGATGCTCCGGAGTGTCGTCGTGACCATATGCGTCAGTCCGTGCGCGCTGCCTGCGCTCGCCGAGTTCGGTATCACGTCCATGACGAAGAGCGCCATCGACGCTGCCTGTAATGATTTGTCAACCCGAGGCAATGGAACGGTAGGGTGCAGTGTGCGACTCACCAAAGGCGGGGGAGAGCACGGCGGGGGAGAGCACGAAGGAGCAGCTGGACTGGCAGACGAGCACCGCGATGACCGCGACGTCGATCCGCCCGGCGCGTTTGGCGAGGGTGTTCAACGGGTACGTCGCATATGCAAGGACCAGAGCGCAGAATGCTGCGTTAAAGATGCGCCTAGGCCCGAAGTTATGGATTATACGCCCGCCGAAAAACGTCTGGACGAGGGCGTTGCAGGCTCCGAAGATGCCCATGATCATCCCAATGTCGTATGGTCTGAGGAGCAGAAAGAATGATTTACTGTGCGAACTGGCTGGCGGATTGAGCTTACATGAGCCCGAGGCCTCCCATACTGATGGGGGTTGCGTGCACCTAGGGGTCGGAAGTACTAATGGAAGTAGCGGAGAAGATTTGTTGGAAGGCATACCAGCGGTGGCAACGATTCATAGCCCATGTGGCAGAACGCCAACAGTCCGTTATTTATTAGAGCGATGCAGAGGGGGCGGGTCAGTAGTGATCTCAGCGGTGGAATGATATCCCCTGCGTCAAATGATTCTGGCACAGTATGTTCTCTAGTCAGGAGGGGATCTGTCTCCGTGGTGGAGGTTCTTTTTTTCTGCTGTCGTGCAATAGCAGAGGGCCCGGCAACGTCTAAAAAAGAACTTGAGTTGAATGATTTCCCAAGCAGAAGAGATAGGATGTACCTTAGACTCCCGTAATACCACGAACGCGCGAAGGCAAAAGAGGCGAAAGCGATGGACGCCGCCACCGCACAAAGCAAGACATACGGGTGAACACGCAGAACCCGATCTTCCCCAGGTGTCTCGCCATTTTGTCGCCGGATTTGCCAGGATCTCGCCCAGGAATGGACTTTGAAGCGCGTCAACAGAGATACCCGGCGGACGCGAACCAGGAGCCCGCACCTGAAAGTCGCGCCGACGCTCCGCATCACGGAGACGAACGATGGCATGTCCGCCACGTTCGTCGGGTCGGATATCTTGTGTTATTTATGAGGATTCATGAGCACAATGAAGATGTGACGCCGGAGAGCAGACAGTGGGTTACCTCGATCGTGACGGTCTTTTCGATGCCTAAAATTCACATTGGCACGCGGAGAGCGGGATACAAAGCGAATATAGCGCCGATAATCCCGTTGAAAGCACCCTGGGCACATCGGAAGGCCAAAAGCGTCCAGAAAATCTTCGATAGGCCGAACCCTAGCATGGAGAGGGCCAGACCGAGGGACCGAGTGGCAGGACCGGTCGGCGGCATAAATGTCAGACAGGCGGCCGAATTGGAATACGGTCAGACTGTGAGGAAGAATGCCGATTCCTGAATCGGGCCATGTTACTGTAACACAATGCAAGTCAATCATGGATGACGCTCACGAGAAGCCCGGCGTAGAAGCCTGTTTTAGCCTCACCCCCTGTGATTCCTGTGTCGCGCACATATTGAACGACGAAGGGGTATATTACCAGGGCTGGCCCGGCTGGGTGGTCATTTTGAGCGTTTTTTCCTTGAAGAACACATTCCAAGTTTCACTGACCAGTGATTGGCTCGGCAAACTGGACAGATAGAAGAGAGTTGGAATTTCGGGAACGGCGTGCGTTTCCTGGGGACAAGCTCGCCGCTTGAGCTGGTGGCCAGGATCAAAGCCGTAAAAATGATTCATAATCATTTTTCCGCAGTTCCATCGTTTCTGAAAACGGAAGTCTAGGGTTAGGGTTATCCGTAACGTAGAAATAGATAAGACAAGATATGCCGTCGCTACGCTCCGGCTTCTTATAAATTCCTCCGAGGGCAACGGTTGCAGTTTCCTTCTGATGCAAGTTGAATTTTGCTGTGGTTGAAAATCAAGTCAGTACTTGTGTTCCACTGTATTTCATTCAACCATGATTATCCAAGGATCCAGAGTTCAGAATTCGCGCTAACGGCCTACACACCATCTATGCCTACCCATCCGCGCGCCACCAAACATCTCCCATCAGAACAGTAGCAAATAAAACCAACTACCAATAAAACTCGTATAAACTCGTAGTAATGCCGAAACTTGATACATCACATAAACTTGCTGGGGATACCCTGTGCAACGCGTCATAACATCGGAGCTGTTGAACCACATACATGAACTAGAATTCGTTGGGAGGTTATTCGACGTACCTTCCTGCCCCGAGTATACGACTTCAAGGACTGAGCGCGGGCTGTCGGCGAGTTGCGCGGTGTCAAGTGAGCTGGCCAGCAGTGGCACGCGCTGTTGGATGGAAATGAACGAGTAGAGGTACGGCGGAAGAAATGTCATTGTTTGTACCTGCGGAGGGAGCGAGCCCGGCCGTCTGAGAGCAAGAAATGAGCGAGAATCAAGAAAACGCGGCTACTCGGGAGTGGAAATCAGAGGGAGAATACAACATACCAAGGTTAAGGGGATGAGCACGGCGCAATTCACATCCAAAAGCGTGCAGTTTCATTATTCGCACGATGGTTGAAAAGGAAGAAGACCGGCTCGGCAGGCTAGCAAACGGTTTGGTCAAATGAATGAGCATCTGTTAATCTGCTGGTTGCATCTTACCTGCCACTTGAAACCACCAACCGTTGTCTGTTCAACGGCAATGAATGAGTAAGAGGGGAGGCTAGAAAGAATATTGTCCTCACCGGCGGAAGGAGGCGTGCGTAGGGAGAAAGGCGATCAGCAATCCAATGAGTGGCATGGAGTCCAATCTAATCCGTAGGAAACTCTGGGCGACAGCATGCAGAGGTTGGTTAGTTGGCTGTCATGAATCAGTCGTTGTCAATCCCGTGTTTGTGGGTGCTTACCAGACAGGGATCCCAACGAGAACTGTGAGGGGGATATAGTGAGCAGATGGATGCTGTAGGCATCGTGCCTCAGACATACCTGTCATCGCTGTGCGGCACAATCTTGAGGAAGTTCCTTGCGGGTAGCGCGGAGACGGGGGACGTTGAGCCGAGGAAAATGAGACGCTACTGATGGAGAATGCGGCCAGTCTATGGAAAGTGGTTGTTGCACACAGGTGGTTAAGCTCGAAGGCATTGAAGTATCTTGCGTCTTGAAGGCGGCACGGGGTCTTGAGACCTTGAAGCGTCTTGACGGTCTTGAAGCCACTTGATGATGTTAGAGCGTTCTGAAGGATTGAGGCGGCGGCATCTTGAAGCAAGGTCTTCAGGCATTGAGGGGCAGCACCAGGGGGAACGCCATGGGGATATGGGCGGGCGGAGGAGGTGGGCGAGGATGAAGGATTGGGCGGGGGAGGTGATGGTAGGGAGCAAGAAGCGTAAGCGAGACGTGCGGCTTATGAGCGGGGGCTAAGTGGCTGATCGGCGAGGTTGACATTAAAACATGCCGACAGTGAAGCGCCGGGCGCTCAAGCTAATCTATGATGTGCAGATCGGCTGACATAGTCAGCCAGTCAGCCGGCAACCCAATGGAAAAAGGAAAACGGAACGCCGAACTTCTGGACCTTTAGAGAGGTGCATGAGAAAGACAGAATAAATTAGGAAAGATACAAACACATCTGCTTAAGATATGAGTAATAATAATTGGCTGTTGAGCGGTTGATTAACTATTGTGCGCTGAGTCAACTAAAGTAAAACCAACCACAAACGGGGAAATTTCGGATCAGGCCAAACAGGTGCACTCTGATACGAGGCATCTGCTTAATATACGAGTAATAATAAGATATATCATATAAGGCTAAGCAATAGAATTCGGTTTGAATTTCACCCACGTTTTGAGTCTAAGGTCAGCTGAAACCGAATGCTTGCTGGCGTGGATGGTGGTGAGGGAATTTGCCTGTGGCCGCAAAGTAGCGAACCTGAGAAGCTGGACCCAGTGCAAACCCAGTGGAGACCCCAGGGCTGGCAGCCTCACGGAGGGCACGGTAATATCGGACAGAAGATGGACAATGGAGAACTAAGCTACCGCGTCGGGAGTGCGATCCTACCACTGCATCAGGAAGAGACGTATCAGGTTTACCTGATTAGAATCGGTGTAGTAGATGGAAGGCCGGTTCGTTCGGTCCAATGGGCCAAACTCTGCTGTTGAATATGAATGTTCGGAGACCAAGTAGGTTAATTACCTATCCGCTTCATCTCGCACTTCAGTCTTCCATCACCCCTACTCCACACAACCGTGCAGCCAGAAAAAAGCAAGGAACAGCATGAGCGTGACTCTCGCCACCATTATCAAGCGCCAGCATGTCGAAATCATCTCAGGATGCTCAAAATCTTCCGGATGTACTGAGAAATGGAATCCAATTAGCCTTCCAATTCCCAGCGTTATTGTTTCCGCTCACCAGTTTCATCTGAGCTCGACTTAGGCGTATTTTCATCGATCGTTGCAAGCGCATCCTCGTCGTCGACTTCGTTGAACGTTAGTATCAATGAAGGAACACTCAGTCTGCCTCACTATGCAAAAATGGAAGGTCCAGATCATCGGCCAACTGGAACAGTGGATACCCAAGATGCTTCGCGACTTCCTGGCTTTCTGGATCGAAACCCTTGGCCTCGTGAAATTTGCGCAGTCCGGCGTAGACAAGTTCGTCCCAAAACACCCCGTAGACCCGCATTTTCAATTCGAGAGTAGGAAATCCGAGTTTGTTCGCCTGCTCAGCGCTCAGACGTTCAACCCCGGAGGGATCGAGAGACCAATAAACTGGACAGTCTGGCCATCGGAACGAATACGGACCGGCTTGAAGAGCTTCATTGGGACAGCGAAATAGGTACCCATCTGGCGGCGCTTCCGGAGTCGCAGGAATTGAAATCACGAAGTGGATACTCCGCACATACACTGTTAGTTGAGGGTGCCGCCTCGGTGAACATAAGTATTAACAATGGGTCTTTTTAGACTCACTATAATCGTCGTAGTTTGACGTGATGCGAAGACAACTGAAAATGTGATTCGCCTGAGCTAGCCAAGTGGCTTCGATGTCGCCGTCTATCCATTCGTGCATCGAGATCCCGGAGAGATCGCGGGCATTGTACCTTTAAAATCCAACATCAGCACGCATTCAACGGGTTATCCAAATGGTTATCACAGACCGAGTCCAGCCATTTATCACCACTTCTCCTTCATCGTTACTGTTATTCCAACTCGTGGTGATGCGCGGAGTACATAAGAGTGCAATTTCAGTTGTTTCTTCCAATTGGTGAGTGCTAGGAGGGGAGGATCTTATTACTCCGACTCTCACTGCTGCCGATGAAGGTAGGAAGCTCCGCTGGTCTCGTAGATGCCAGGAACAGAGAGCGTGATACTGGACCAGTGTTAGAGAAGTAGTGACGATATTCTCCGGTGTCGACCCGTTCAAGGTCGCTAATTTACTAGGCCTTGCCATTTGTCCGGTCCCCAGCTTGCGGAGAAAAAAAAAGGGAGGGCGCATGTGGCTCGGGAAAAGGTCCACGCAAAGCCGTCCAGTCGAGCGACGTATCAGGAAAGTGCAAGGCTCAGACCCATCGAAGCCAGTCATGACGTTGCTGATCCATCGGGGGGCCACCAGCGCTTTCTGGAACACGAGCTGAAAATAACTGCGGGCGTCCTGTAATGAGTCAGTGGCGCGGTCAATGGAGCCAAGGTGATTTACCGCGAACTCTGCGTCCTGCAGCGAACTGTCAACTGAATATTGCACAAATTCGAATGAGAGAAGCACGCACACAGTACGCATATATGTACACAGTCGCGAAATGAGAACGGCGATAGGTCTCCACAAAATATTCAAGAGGTATCAGCTCTGATTCCAATATCAATTTAGCGGTTCGGATGGAAGATAGTGAAGCTGAACCGTCATGCAGAACAGTGGCATGGATCCCATGTGAGCTCGCTGTGGCATAAATCTGTACGAAATTGGGATGCCTGGATATCAAGATTATATGTGGGCGGGCGAAAGCTGCAAGGTGGACGAACCGAAGCCGCGAATACGCAGATAGATCATGCCGCCATTCCTAAGTACAAGAATAGAGAGGGCATCTCGACAGATCGAAACGAAAGCACACCTCTTCCGCGTTATCCCCCCGGTAAAGAGCTACGGTCGTAGCTGACTTTCGACCGTCGATTCTGGCAGCGTACATGCGGCGGACATAGCCACGTGCACTTCGGCGATTCACCAGGCCGGTGTCGTGGTCCAACCGTATCTCATCCCTCAGGTCGATATCCCCCAGAGGAATCATTCGAAAGTCTGACGCCATGCGTTGAGTACAGAACGAAATTCGGGAACAGACGGCCTTCACTAGAAGGGAGAGACGGAGTGGAGTAATGGATATTGTTCGCGGTGGTGCTGGTGAACGTGCCACCGGCAACGAGGAGATGCTGCGAACTCGGGAAAAAGGCGCCCGCGTATCTATACATTGGGCACACTCAGGCTGACACTTGAATGAGGGTGCGAGGAGGACATACGGCGCGGATCCGGGGCTATTGATGGTCGATTCTGAGATGGAATCGACATCGATGCGAGGGCCATTGTCCATGGGTGATGAGGCGAGGAGAGACGGATAAGCGCTTGATCAATTGATTGGCGCCCGACATTGGCACTTGACCAGCTTTTTCCTTCTTTGGCTTCTTGATATTCTCACACAACGGGATGACCTTCGTTAGACGTCGGAGACATCTGGCTTATCTACGGCGGCTCCGCGAGTCTCCTACGGCGCACCTCATCTCAAAGACTCGCTGCCGGTACCGGCGAGTCCCTCGGAACTCGCAAGCTGCCACTCCTGATCCGGGCATGGTCACACACGGGCTCGACGATGAAAGGTATTCCCAAGCGCCGTACACAGCCCTCGGCATCAGCCATGAACCAAGTTCGTCAGTCCGGCGCTCTTGTCGCGCCGATGCGGTCCGAGGCGACAGCGTGTATCGCTGCAGCGCCAGATATTCATGCGCCCTTAGCACACGCCGCCTGGTTGGGCGTGCTTAAGCGCCGGCGATCCGGCCCGGTGCTGCCAACCGCCGAGCTCGACAAGCGTAGGTGAGGGTGCCGATCTTTTGGGCCCCGCGCGAGACGCACGCTGTGATGCCTGCGCCCAGTAAGCATGGATAAAAAATGAAATCTTCATTTCCCGCCGAACGGCACGGTATCGATTGCAGGTGCCTACCTTCCGGGCATATTTCCCCCGGGCCCACCGAATCTCACATGGCAGAAGAGGAAATCCCTCGTCATAAAAGTCCCGAGCGAGTATTCGGACGGGAAGATGAACGTGACTATCAGTCAAAATCTCGCCATGCACCTTTTGAGATGCTTCGGCAGTCGAATAAGTGTCGTACTTCTACACCACTCTCGCCACCATGTCGCTCAGATGGTACCGCTCGCGGTTCAGCACGATGTCTTTCGGAGAATTGATGGTCATTATATAAAAGAAAACGGGTCACAAGTGAGCTCTCGGGTGCTGCACTCCTTCTCAGAGTAACGGAAATGCGAGGGCAATGGCTCTGAAAACTGAAACTGTGCAGGGAGCAAGCAGAGCACTTGACCGGGAGTAGGATGACTCATACCATACGTACCTAGATACCGGACTTTCCAAGAGCTCATTGTGCAAATAAGAAGGCATCCAGGGACGGATGTACTTCGAGGGGTTGATGTTGCCATATATGGGCGTGTTTAGGACGTTGGCTCTCCAGGCATCTGGTGAGTATGAATCCCCGAGTAGGAAAAGATGTGATTCGCCACCTTAATATCGGTGTTACCGGGGCTTCTCCCGAGTTCTCGCGCCACCCGGACCGGATGATGAGCAGCGCCGAGCCAAGAAACCACAAAATGCAAATTAATTCATGCAGTATTTTTATCGCGCAACTGGAGGCAAGGCGCCAATTGGACTGCAGAGTTATGAGGGCAAATTTGAACCGTGGGACAAAATGACATAATGATCAGCAGATGCCATCTACACAGCGGTTCAACTTCAGGCGCGGCGACCTCGGCTGCGAAGCGCCACATATCGCGCACGCTGTTAACTTATGTTCCTACCGGGCGTGGGATCTCAATATAATTGAACGGATCTTAAACGAAGCGTTCTGTGTCATCTGCCAGACTGCTTACAGCATGGTCCTATTTCTGTGAGTAACTCGAATGCCGGATAAATCGGCATATTGTCGATGAATTTTCAACTCTTCAATGCGACATAGTGATACTGCATACCATTCATCCTGAGGCATGTGATTGTCGCTCCCAGTTGGTATTAAAACAACATCGATTGGGAAAATGCGGCCCGTAAATTACTGTTACAACAGTCGGCCTAAAGAATTCGGGACTGAAAATCAGGAAAGCTATAAATAAAACTACCAAGCGACCTCGCAGACATCGTGGTACCCACTGGGCTCACGCGAGTTGCGAGACTTTGGTGGTGACCATTTCAACGTCGATGGTGCGCGGCGAGTTCGTCTGGTCCAGGTCGTAAGCAAGTATGTGCGACTTCCAGTGCAACAAAAAAAGACATACGGAGCGCATAACCGGGGTTATTGAGTAGGCGAGGGCAGAATCGTTGATCGCACGGAGAGACGCTCTGGAGTTAAGACTACATTCAGAAGAGCAGGGGAAATTAATCGACAGATTTAGGAGTGAAGCTGATCATGACATATTATTTTACCTTGCCAACAGCGAGTTCGAGAACACTAATTGGTCGGTTAGAGTTCAGCGAATCAATGGAGTGGAGAGAAGGGAGTACATCTCGTTCCGATGGACCACTGCGCCAGCCAGACGACTGGAAATCATAAGTTAGGTCAATAGGGCTATCCACCCGAGCATGGGCATGATGCATACGGTTGTCGGGCATCGTTACGAACTGGGAAACAGGTGTTAGCAACGAGCCGGGGTGGCGGAGGGAATGTCATACAAGAATCAAGATGATGAAATTCGATATGCTTGGGTCGAATCATCAAATAGGACATCTCAGGACGCAGGCACCACTGACCTCGTCACCATTCCCGTCTCTGCGCGTAATGTGAACATTTAGAGTAATTCTAGAGCAGATTTATCAACGCACCAATGGTCCACACGATGAGTTTGTCGATCATAGCAACGGTCCTGCGGCACACCTGCTCAGTCGTTCGTTTCCAGTCCCGAAAATAATGCGCTCCTACCGCCGCTGTCCGTCATTGCGCTGCTGGTACAATAGGGAGACCAATGTTGCGGTAATCACAACATCGTTTGTGATGCTAACAGCCCAGAGCGCATTGATCAACCATGCCCATTTTTCCTCATAAGCGTGCATGAGCGGGTTCTTCCACACTGCAGCAACACCGAGCACGATTGCCGCCAGCCACCGCAAAAAGGACAGCGTCCACGTGAAGTACGAGATGTACGGCTTCTTTGACAAAACGTATATCCTGTAACCGAAAAACGCTTGGACTAGTTGCATGTCAGCACCGTCTATAGGATAGTAAAAGAAACAGTTACCGGTTGCGGCGACGCAGCCGGAGAACAACTCGGCTGCTCCCAGTGGTGCTGGGAAGTACTTGAGGATGTCCGATCGGCCGGAATCCGTGATCGTCCATGTATACAGAGTCATTCCAAGGCAGAGCGCATGCGCCAGCTCGCAGGACCTCCAGGGGAATATAAGTACCCGAAGATATAAGATCCTTCCACATACCAGACAAACACGACCTGTAAGATTTCTGTAAGCTTATGGATTATTGCCATCGTTTGGTGTGCGTACCAAGGCCTTGAGGGATCGGGAATCCTTGGGGAAACGAGTATAGTACAAATAGGCCTGCGTAGTTGTTACCCCGAAGAGCACATAGGATACCAGAACCCCAATTTGATATGCACCTAGATGGATAGTCAGTGACAAGACGAAGTATAATATTGCCGCCAGTTGTCACCAGTGTTGGCGTTAAGATCGAGTGGTGCAGCGTTCTCCATGGGGTAAGAGGCAGGTATTATTCCCCCTGGTCACAACATATATAGTGCTACTGGAAGACAATTAGTGTTATCTGCACGATGGGAAAATTCGTCTCGCCGTTGCACTGTGGAGTGCAGAAACATCATGAATCTTTCGTGATGCAGCTTCTCGAATATAGTTGTTTCATCCGGAGAGATGGTAATACTGGTGGAGCATTTGCTTCCGACATGGAGCACTTTATCTCCACTTTGGGAGATGATTGAATCCCAGGAATGTGGGTTAACTCCGCCAAGTGTATTGTTCTATTTCCAAGTATTACCTGTGGGTACGGTATAAGCCCGTGGATCATGGCGTCATGCGTGTACATTTCCGACGAAAAAACCATACCTGTGAATACCCGCTGGCTTGGCATGCAAATATTTCCGTCCCTGGGTATCATTATCCGTCGGTTTCTCACGGGCTGACCCACATGATTCCTCACACTCATGAGACGCCTCATGGGTTGAAATTCCCACTCCATCAAAACAACACAACATCCGTGCTCGAATCTAGGTCGAGGATGTATACTGTACTTCTCACCCCTTCTGTACCTCCACTGTCTTCCTCCGGCTGAAGGCATAATAGTCGCAGAGTCCTCATTCCATCCCCAATTCCTTACCCTAACAAATAGGAAGAGGCCTAGATGAAGAGCGGCAAATTTAAAGGAAAAAACAACTTCGTGCATTTCGTTTCTCTAGCAACTTGAATTGTGGGGTGAAGCCTGAGAGCTGCGAACTGCGAGGAAATTGTCCTTGTAAAATGGAACCGTGCTAGACTCGTCACTAGTCTGCCCACGAATGGCAACGATGTGGCGAGCACGTTGCCGTAGGCAGACTGGTACAATTCGGAAGTGTCAATCGACGTGGGCCTGAGTTTGAAATTCTAGAGGGGTGCCGAAGACTTGCCGATCATCAGTTCCCGGTCTTTCGGACCGGAAAGTCACTTTCTCAACTAAATTTGGGGCCACGCTACGGCACCCTGGGGCCATAAAATAAAATTCTGAGGAGACATAAAGCAAGAAATTGCTATGAGATTCAACTCCTCAGCTTTGACCAAAATGAAATATGAAGATTTGAGCCCAGGGCGTGGCACACAAGAAAATTTAAACTCCGCACCCGCTTCAATCAACTTTTCCGAATTGTACCAGTCTGCCTACGGCAACGTGCTCGCCACATTGTTGCCATTCGTAGGCAGACTGGTGACGAGTCTACCGTTTTGCAGTGACTCATCGATGGACAGTTCCAGTAATCTAGTTGCATGATCTCTTCCCGCAACGTATAGCCAATCGCTGCAGCTTCCTTCCGCTTCTTTTCGTCATCCCCCCACGAACGGCAACCAAGAAACCTGAGCACTGGCAGCGGATCCTGATCTATCATGCGCCTGTGTTCAGTGGAGATTGGTGGTGATAGGTGGTGATGTAATATCATTGCTGACCTATATCTGGTTGAAATTTTGTAGATCCCCCGGATCTGGGTGTTTCTCCGTTCGCCCGCCGGACCAGTTGACATTGCCTGGGATCCTGACGCTATCCTGACCTATATCTGGTGGAAAAGTTGTAGATCCTCCGAATGTGAGTACTTTTGCGGCTCGAGAGTGTCGATCCCTCCATCACTTTCTCCGCATCTCTTAGTCAGCCGGCTTTGTGCTCTCGCTCGCAAGCTCGCGTAGAGCTCTAGTGTCATCCTGCGTGCCGCCGGCGGCCCAGTGGCAAGTATCACTCTCTTCCTCCTCGTCCAGTTGCATCGTCGTCCTGCTCCCACCCTGACAGACACTCGTTCACTCATATATCACGGACCCTTGTGATCTTTCCTAGCTTCACATCCGCAGCCAATCGCTGCAGCTTCTTATCGCTTCTTTTCGTATCATACTTGGCCCACCGGGTGCGAGGCTGATCCCCTTATTCTGTCGGACCTAATTCAGGAGTTGATGGGGCTTGTTACGATCTGCGGTCAGTGGGACTCAGCATACTGTCGTGCGAATGGTTCAATTTTGTGACTTCACTGCGCTGAGCCCTCAGGTGGCATCTTTTGAACTTCCTAGGGAACCCCCGTATTCGTCTTCCATCTGGACCCGGCTTCATTCACCGCACGATGACTTGGATTTGTAGTCTTAACGTAGCCCGTGTTGGCTGTTGAACGGAATTAATCAAAGCGCTGACGCCGGAAGATGTTTCGGAGGGCGGGAGACATGATTGTACTAGGCCTCCGAGATCATCAAACTGCCCCCAGCAAGCCCCCAGTGTTAGTTTCTTCAAATCCGCTTTTGTCAGGCTACTCCTCCAAGGACCAATGGCGACCAACCCTGTGTTCCCGCTCGATTTAGAGCGAGAAATATTCGAAACCGCTGCTTCAATGTATCCCAGGACAGCTCCTGCTCTCCTTCGAGTTTCCCGCCGCGTTTTAATATGGTGACTGTCCAGTACAGTCTCACTCCCATCCTTCTGATAAGCCGTAGGATCGAGCCTCTGTTGTACAGAGTTCTTCGGCTCGATCGCTCGTGGACTTGTGACGCTGTCCGACGAGCAATGCAGAAGAAACCAGCGAGTTTCTTTCGAGACAGTGTTCGCCACGTACTTCTCCGCTCATCCGCAGCCTTTTCCGACAAAGACACCTATGCACTGCTTGGGTTTTGTCCAGGACTTGTATCCTTCGTCGTCGTGGGCGACCTCACGAGCCCCGCCCTCCTTCCGATCATCCAATGGATGCCTCAAATCCGTAAATGGGGTGGCTCTCTTAAAGATCTCTTCGGCAGCTACCGAGCCATCGATCTAAGCCATCCTTTCTTCCGCGCCGTCACACATCTGGATATATTCGATGTCTTCCCTAACAATGATCCTAGGATATACGATCAACTCGCGGCGCTCCCCGTCTGCACACACTTGTGCCTAAATGGCAATGTCGCGGTGGAAGTCCTCCAACGCGTACTGGAGCAATGCCCCCACCTCCAGGTCCTGGTCAATTTGCGGCATGCTGAGGACAAGCGAGTCCGTGCCACGGTGCCAGTTCCGGACATGCGGCTTGTCGTGTTAATCTATCGTGACTATTGGTCCGATTGGGAGGTTGGAGCACGCGGGGGTATAGATTTTTGGGCTGCGGCGGATGCATTCGTTGAGCGGAAGCGCAGGGGTGATATTGACCGTACGTGCTCGATTCCTTCAAAGTTTTTTACTACAGCTTTCTTTCAAGGGTCATGTTATTTGCTCGAACACCAGACAACAGCAAGGTTGTGATGTTGGGCACCGTCTGTGATCCGCTTCGCTTGGCGAATGGAAACTAGTACTGTTCAGGGATATGTGTTTAACCGTACTTGCTCGTGCTTAGGTCGTGTTCCATGAATGATGATTCTCAATTGGTGTGATCTCGCATGCGGTCCCCAAGAATGCCTGGTTCCCACAATGCATCGCGCTGCCTGTCTCACAGCTTTGACCCACCAAGCTTGTGATATAAGGGTCGCAGTTTCAACGAAGAACAGATCATTACGCTTCGAGAATCCAGGTTTGCGACTGTACTCGACGAAAATATAACCGCTGGGAGTCTTGCCCGTATGGTGACTGCGGTGAGCTCTCAACTTCTTGTTTATCAGTTGCTATCTGTTTCACCAGACACTGCCCAAGGTTTCTCAGTAACAATTTTAGCATAGGATAACTAGTATAAAGTACAGTACTTGCAAACACACACGCTCTCCATTACTCTCCTCATAATCTACTCTTCTGGACAAAATGGATATCCCAAGGTGCTTTTGCGGCGCATGGTTCCCCGCGTCTACTTACAGCCTCTGGATCAGGTTCCGCAAATACGCGCATCAGGCAATCGACAGTGAGCACTAGGTCATTGGCGGTATTCTTTCCAGACCATCAACCCGATCCTACAGGAATTTGTGATCATTATGAGAATATGGCGTCTCGTCCTGTGGTAGCTCAGGTCCAGCCTGGCTATCTCAGAAAGTTGCTACCATGGGCCGCCCCTGAGACTGGAGAGAACTTTCAAGATATTGTCGACGACTACCAAAAATTTATCATACCAGGTCAGATACTGGTTTTGAAGCAGTGCTCTGATTATCGATTTAACCTGGTCCTTGTAGGTCTTACGAACTGGCAGCATCCGTCATTCTTCGGGTATTTCCCGGTTGCGTGTACCTGGGAAGGCATCATTGGTCCAAAGTCCCGCCTCCGTATTGTGCCCCTGGATCCTGACTATTTTTTTTCTAGGCGATATTTATGCTGGAAGTCTTTTTAACCCTGGATTCAATTGGATATGCAGTCCTGCATGCACGGAACTCGAAGTGATCGTCATGGACTGGGCGGCAAAAATGTTTGGCCTTTCCGAGGAATTCCAACACTCAAGTATCGGCGGAGGTGTTCTCCAGGTAAATACCGGTTATGTTCGAGGCGAAAGACATCTGAACCACTCCCAGGCGACTGCCTCTGATTCTGTTCTTGTCGCCTTGGTTGCAGCACGCGTGAGATACCTGGGAAAATATCCACAAGCAAACCCATCGGACCTTGTGATTTACGTTTCGACCGAAACCCACGCACTTGGCATAAAAAACGGCCGGGTTCTTGGCATCGAGGTTCGGGTGCTGAATGTTGAAATTTCAGACAACTTTGCATTGCGCGGGAGGACTGTACACAACGCCGTTCAGGAGGACATAGCAAACGGGAAACACCCGTTTTTTCTCTGTGCGCACTTGCCATCCAATTATTTTCGCGACTTTTCTGACTCCTAGGTCTTCGCAATAGTGGCCACTGTGGGAACCACATCAACTGGTGCGGTGGATCGGATCGATGAGCTTGGCGCAATCGGTGTGTATCCTACACCGAAACTATTCAATTTACTTCATCTCTAAGAGCCACTTTAGCCTCTGATCATTTTCTCTGGCTGCACATCGATGCCGCCTGGGCTGGAGTAGCTCTTGCGTGCCCGGAATTCCGGGAGTTCTGTCAGTTGGACGCTATCAACAATTTTGCAGATTCATTTTGCACCAACTTCCACAAAGTCCTCGGTTTCGACTTTCAATCGCTGCTGTGCGTTGCTTACCTTTTTAAACAGTGGGGGCTTGTCAACTGGGATGCATCGACACTGTGGGTTCGAAATAAAAAATACGTGACGGATGCTCTCGACATTACACCCGCCTACTTACGGCCAATTGCAGAGATTCCAGGTAAGATGCGACTTAATCCATCTCGCTCCACACTCATTGTCCCCAGATACTGCCATGATCGAAATGAGACATTGGAAAATCGGCCTGGGGTCCCATTTCCGCGCTTTGAAGGTCTGGTTCGTTCTCCGCAGTTCAGTTACGGGGTCAAAGGTTTCCAGGCGCACATTCGAGATGTGAGCACTTTCTTCGCAACTCAAGGGAAAATGTGTGCTCAGCTGAGCATAGGATGTGGCTCTAAACGCGTTATTTGCGTCCAAAATTATAGCATCGCCCATCCTTTCTTTAGTCTCTCCGCCATCATTGGCCCTCAGCGTCTTCCGCATCGGTTTCAACTTGCTGAAACTGCAGCCCGATGAATTGAACAAACTCAACAAGTGCTGGTATCGGCGTCTCGCGTCTCGAGCAGACATATTTGTGACGCACACCGAAGTTGGCGGGATATATTGTGTCCGATTTGCCATCGGAGGGCAGCAGACAGAAGCTCAGCACGTATTGCGTGCCTTCAGGATCATAGAACAGGAGGCACTTGCTGCGGTGGTCTCCTGGCTATAAATGATATGCAGTAATTTGGTTCTCAACTCTGCTGGAGGGATGGCGGGTTCTTTTCGCGTAACTGCTATAGTGTTAAATATGTACGTTTGTGTCAACAACTTATGTCTTCCGACGACCACTTTATAGGGCTGATACCAGTGCACCATCACCCCTAAGAACGCCGGAGCCTACTCGGCGGGCAATCGGCGGTGCACATCCTCTGCGCCAACGGTCGGATCTTCCTGCGTAGACTATGCCGTGCGGGATCTACACGCCATTATGGTGCTTTGCGGTCGGCGGTCCACTCTATGCACACATCGGAGATTCGGACAAGGATCGATGCCGGTGGTAGACGATCAGAAACCATCAGCAGATGCCGGCTCTCATCAGCAGATTGTTTAAGCCGACGAATGCCGCCCTCGGATCGGCGAACGATGCCGTCCACCGGCGATCTCCGACGCTGAATGTCGTTGAACACTAGACATCTGCTGGCGGTGATGCAGCACGAAAATTGGAGCCCCCGGAACCCACCACGAAATAGGCTAAACGACGCACTAAACATCTGGTGGTACTGCACAAATTTGTGCGAGCGGCTATCCCAGTCAACATGAATGCCAGAAAGCTTAGTGCTCGTGCTTTAAATTTTTTAGATGACAAGTTAGAGTACGGCGGTCCATTTCTAGGGCCGGAATTGCCGGAATCCGCGGACTTCCAGGGTCCTCCCGTTTAACTGGTCGATGACGGCAGATGTATTTTCTGTATCCACGGCGGAATTCGGAGGACTCTCGCTGGATTCCTGTAGAAGGCAACGTGTGTTTCTTACTGACCCTTTATAAATCGCAACTGAGTCAATTGTTCAACTGAGCCAAGTATGCCTCCTCGGATCTCATTGTATTGAAGAAGCCATCTTTTGACATATCAAGGACCGCACATGCCTAAATGTAATGATGCGGATAGGTTGTCATTCGCTTTCCCGTCTAATGCTTCTCATGAGGGCATACGTCATTCGGCATGCTGGTAGAACAATCCCTGTGACTATCTCCGGGAGCCCATGGGTGATGCGGGGTAAGGTAGGATCAGGATCAGGCGAGAGGGCCAGTTTATCTATTTTAGTGGGAGCGGAAGCAAACTAGGGGCTGTCAAAGGGTGGCATTTGTGTGAGCCAGGAAACGACTGGAGCAGGGTGTGTTCCTCTTATAGGTGCCACGCTCATATCTTGCTCGCCACCATGTCTGTCTCCAGCGCCGAGCATCCCGCCAGCGTGGATAAGAACGCAGATGAAAAGCACCACAAGACCTTCGATGTCTCTGCGCGGGAAATTGATACCGCTGCGGCCTTGGTTTACGGAGAACATGGCACCCTGGACACTGCAGAAGCGTTGCGAGTCCGGTGAGACACAGACCTTCGGTAATTTATACGGGGAGCCACTGAAGCATTGAGCAGGCGTAAGATCGATTTTCACATCCTGCCGTTGATGTGCAGTACGTGTTCGCCTTCTGATCCTCAATTTTGACTAACCGCGTCGTTACCTTCAGTCCTTTATTGGTATGAGGGCCCAAAGTTGGATCCAGAGTGGCTCTGATTTTACGCGCTTGTTAGGATTCAATTCATGGGTATGTCCATCCAATCGAGATGGACCTCTTTCAACGAAATTGGACAGACAAGACGACCTTGGGTAGCTCCGCGATATTGGGCATCATGTGAGTGATCGAGCAGCCCTGTCGTTTGGAACCAGTATCAACTCAGCATCTCAGTAAAGCGAACCACCTTACCGTGAACCAGTAAGTCAACTAATTATGACATCTTCCCACCCACGACGATTCTTCACAGATACAACTGGTATACCGAATTAATGCCTTCCTAACCATATCTGATTAGACCCACAGGCTTGGAACAATATTCTATTTGAGTTACCTAGCGTTCGAATTTCCTCAAAATCTGGCTCTTCAGCGCTTCCCCGTGGCTAAGTGGATGAGGTGATTTTCTTATTGGATAGGCTCTTATCGAGCGCTGAATCGTTCGCAGCATAAATATTTTATATGGGGCGTGGCCCTCTGCTCGCATGCCGCATGCAAGAGCTTCGGGGGATTATTCGCTGCTCGCCTGATTTTGGGAATGTGCGAAGGGTACAAATCGTTTGATGCGCCTCATTTTACTGTCCCGCTTATTTTACTCCCTAGTTCCATAACGGCAGGGTGAGCATTCTAAATCCGCGTGTCAGAGTCATCCTGATAACCTCCCTTTAGTTTTATGATCGTCTCCTCTATGTTTTACACTCGGACGGAACAAACCTTACGCGTCGGATATTGGTGTGAGTGGTTTGATTATGGAGTTTCGTTTGATTAATCCGTCACGGCACCGTCCGATGACAGTCTTGATGAATGGGACGGGTAAGCGACAGTTTTATATATACCCCACGTACCGCATTAACCTTGTGAAAAGCGCAAATAATTTCCAGCTTCATCAGTTTTGGCACCCTTCACATTAAAACCACGACCTTGGAACCTTGGCAATGGCTCATGATCATCACTGGTATAATCACTCTGGTCACCGCCATAGTATTCTGGTGAGTATAAAAGTTACCTGGTGTCTATGACAAGCAGCAAACTCCCACCAAGGTTTTTGTTCCCGGACTCTCCAACGAACGCTTGGTTCCTGACACAGCCGGAACGTGTGGTTGCTGTCATGCGCTTGCAGGTTTGTGTTCGGCATAAAACTAGCAGCAAATTCACCTCATGGTTCCGCTAGGACAACCAAACGGGTGTAGAGAACAAGCACTTCAAAAAGGAGCAGTGCGTTTCATTAATATTCAACCAGAACCATTCATTCATCATGTGCAGGATGGTTGAGGCCCTCACCGATCCTAAGACTTGGCTCTTTGCCTTGTTCTCCATTCTAAGCAATGTTCCGAACAGGCGCGTCTCCTAGTCCAACTGTGCCCTCTTAGCTCATCTATGCCTCTTTAACAGCCTTACGTTAGTCCCATTTCACGGTTTGCCATAGTCCTTTGCTTAGAATCACTTAGCAATCAACTTTCACTCATCGTTTCTTCCTTCGGCTTCACCGTCCTACAGACCACCTTGCTCGGCTGTGTTGGTGGTGTGGTCGAAATCCTAACAATCTGGGTGGGAGTGACGATCTCCGCCAAGACAGGCAGCCGTGCATGGGTTGCCTTTTTCTTCTATCTTCCTCCCATCCTAGGCACCATTCTTGTCCTTACTCTTCCCTGGAGTAACAAAGTTGGTTTAATGCTCTCTGTATATATCAACGGTCCGTCCGTCACTCGCCTACCTGGGTTGAATCTGACGAACAACATCTGGCAGGTATTTTCATCACCGGATTCGGTAAGTACACGGAGTGTTCCACCCACTTCACATCCTTCCCCGACTAACTGTTTATCAAGTAATATCACTTTCCTGGCTCTCAAATGTCACGGCTGGACACACGAAGCGCGTTACGACAAACGCTATTATGTTGGGTGCATACGTCCGTGTCTATCCGCCCTCGCTGTTTATTAGCCTGACAGTTGTTTTCCACTAGTGCATCGGAAACGCAGCGGGTCCATTCATGTGGCAGGTGGATATTGATCCTTCGTCTTGTTTCTTTTATCCTCATTATTTTCGAAGGAAAAATATAAACCACGAAATCGCGTCCCATGGATCGTGATTGCTGTCTGTTATGTGTGCTGCATGGTGCTTGTTCTGGCTATCCGCACCCTACTCGTCGCCGAAAACAAACGGCGTGATGCGGATTCTCAGAGGGACGACGGTTACGATGATGTCTGGATTGAGAGACTCACCAAGGACGGTTTATCGATGGAGAAGGTTAAGGTCGACAAGGTGGGTTTAACTTTCTCGGCTTCCATTTTTCCGTTTAGATATATATTGACCCATTCCTTGTACTAGGAATTCCTGGATCTCACTGACATCCAAAATCGGGACTTCAGGTATGTATACTAGCCTCGTATGCACATGAGGTGGGCATATATGTTCCAAACCTCGAATACGGGAGCGAGATTGTAGTCTGGTTTCATTTCAGTGTCATTTACATTGTCACGGCAAAGTCCAGGGCCCCCAGCAGGTTCTAACTTTTACCTCACATTTACATTTCCAAATTAATAGAGCGCATTGCGTTCCGAACCATCGTGACCCTAAGTAAGGATAAGCCTTCAGGATATTGTTTCAGCCACCTTTACTATAATTCCTTGGCGCCTGCCTGCCTGGCTTCCATGAGGCCGCTGCATTGTTGGCGGGGGTGATTACAGGTGGGTAGAGCACCAATAAACACGTAGATTCAATGTAACTGACGTCAAGTCAATTTATCAGAGTGCCCTACAGCATGGCTCCAGCGGATCTCTGCAAGTTCGCTGTCATATATTATTTACATCCCCTACTTGCCAGGGGAGAACGAATTTGCCCGCTCTGAGTAGAGGACTTTTCTGTACATGTTGAGCTGAGATAAATCCGAGCTGCTGAGATTGATCATTGAAGGACGCGAATATGTTTCTCTGATTAGTGTCAGCTGACTTTGGTATTACCACAGGATACTAGTAGTAGTCCTACTTGAAACGATAGGCAGCTGCCTATTAGGCAATTTTTTTGAACATGCATCACGTGCCGCCCAAGTTCAAGTGTTCGATTTACGCGGTTTTAATTCATAGCACGGACGCATTAATATTATAGTCCATGAAAGATACAGGATTTTAAAGATGTATCATTACAGAGTGTTTGATAATGCCCGTACATCAATAGTCCCGAAAGTATTACAGTAAGCACATGGAGCCCGAATGTACACCCACCGCAACCCAAAGACGAATCCGAAAAGTAAACCCCCCAGATCCCAAGGAAACCATAAGTTTTCAGCGGCATCATTATTTTTGTTCATTGCTCGGCGCATCGGAAGTAATACTGGAAAGGCCGGGCGCCGGTGGGCTTGTGCTGACTTGCGATTCAGTCGTTACGTGTATCTTCAAGCCGGCGATTATTGAATGCCTCTCCTGCTAGGGTGTCAAGCATACGTACCTGGAACTCCTTTGCGGTCGGCGACAGACTGCCCCTCGGGAACTCCTTCGCTGTCGGCGACAGATTTCCCATCCTGAATATGTTGCTCGGCGGTTTGTCAATCTTGAACGAGCTCCGCGCGGGACTCGGGGGAACGGAGAGGGAGATCAGATTAGGGGTGTGGCTGTCATTCACCCCCCGGGTTCCGCTCGAGGCGTTGGTCGTGGGCTGCGATGCGCCACCCGTGACCCAGAAGAGGGCCGCCGCGTTGAAAATGACCTGGTCGGACGAGTTGGTAGACGGAAGGGAGAGGGGAAGCGGTTGTACGTACGTCGAGTCCGCAGCTTGCCAGGCAGACCCACCCGAGCTCGCGCCCTTTCATGATCGTGAGCACGGTAATATTGACCTGGTATAACGGGTGATGAGCAGACGATTCTCGCGCCTCGAGCGCAGAGCTGACCGTAGACGTAGTGAGCGCCACCCCGGAGGCACTGAGGAATACAGCATGGTCAGAGACAGAGGGGTACGCCGGATCACCATACATACAAGAGTGTCCGGATTGCCACGCGCCGCAGCTGCGCACTTGAATGCGCCGACCGCATCAGCGGCCACAAGAACAATGTCGTTAGGAGTATGTTGATGTACCTGAATCTACGATCAGGACAGGAGTTCTTTGTGTGCCTTTGCACTTACAAATCGTAAGCGAGTAGAGGGAGAGAGGCGGTGGGCTTCAGGCCAAGAACACCTAAACGAACGAACCAGAGTGAGAGGTGCACGGCTAACGCGAAGAGAGGGACTCACAAGCACCATCTCCTTGGCGGAATTGTTCGATGCGCCCTGCGACCGGGTGAGATTTCGGACGGAACACCTTTGAAGTGAGAACATACCGAAGAACATGATAAGAATGATGGCGAAGTACAGGCCGACCGTTATTGCGCAAACGAGATAGACCGGAGAGCGTAAGCGGCGGCGTTGAGTGTCCCACACGATGTACACTTTCTCAGCTGTAATGCGCGTGAGTCCGAGGGCGAGATGAGAGAGAGGAAAAGATGGCTGGAGAACAGATACGTACTCAAGAAGGAGTATATCAGGAGCTTGGACGTCGTATAGAATAAAATGCAGAGATAAATGCCTGCGGCACAAGCAGTGGCATTCAGTTGTAGGCCCACACCAAAAACCAATATGCCCGCTGGATAGGCTGTTAATATGACTCTAGGTATGGAAGAATATCACGCACTGCAGAACAGAAACAGGTACGAGTCGAGGAACACGAGGAGGATGCAGATTCGGGGCCAAGTCAGGCGAGCCCAAGCCTGCCTTGAACTCAAGTCCTCGCCCATAACTCTCCGCGATAAAAAAAAGGTAAGGATCGTGACCCCTACATCGACCCACGCGTCAGCGATCGGACGAGTAGAAGGGGTGCAATCGTACCTGTGAAATAAAGGAACGCGCTCGAGGCTTGGAGCCCCACGCTCGGGAACATAGTAGAATGATTCATAACTGGAAATGAAGGGCGTGAACGTGGGAGCCTCGGGTGGGGAGAGAGGGTTCAGTTATCTTTTGACGTGTGCCTCTTTTAAAGTGCAGTTCGGCGGTGCTGGGCCGATCGCGCCATGCGCAAGGTACCAAAGGTGACACCAGTCCCCTGTTTTGTTTCAAATTAGACAGGAGTCATTGAGTACGGAACAAAATAATTGAGACAATAGTTGTGGTATCAGTCAAGTATCAGTGGACTTGAAAATTGCAAAGGGCGAAACAGCGAACCGCCGCGTAAACTTTGGTTCTACGGGACAGTAGTCAGCCTGGAGAGAAGCGAATCTCGAAGACAAGAGGGCAGCATAGTTTGAACAGAGAGGGGTGAGAAACGGAAGCACCGAAGCGCCGGACGCTGATTAACACTGCCTGCGGGGAAGAGGAGGAGGAGAGGAGGAGGTTTAGCGATTCGATTGTTGCAAAACTTGGTTCCCCCGCCTCCCCCCGTCTCTCGCGGCTGCTGAAAAATAAGCGTGTATGCTTGATGATGTTGATGAAACTCAAGTTTTTTGAGGATTCCGCGTGAGGAGCATCGAAATATATCGTTCAGCAATATAAACCTCAGAGATCATCATCCTGCGACATCGAGGCTTGATGACGAAACGAAGACGAAGAAAAAGGATAAAACAAAGGTTCAAGAAGAACTCCACTGTTGTTAAGGGCATCTCATCAGCAACAATTCAGTTGTCGCCAAAGTTGAATTACCCGTCGTCCCAAAGTTGGGGTAGGTCATTGAGACGAATCGAAGCCCGGCTCGCCCGAACATAACACCTGTATCTCTCGCTGAAGCGACATATACTATTGTTGCCACTCCGAAGAATGGGAACACACCTCTTCTGCGACGTCCCGTGCTATAACTGCATTCCGCCCTTGACCCCAATACTCGCAATGTACATAGAGCCGCATCGAAGCCCGGCTCGCCCGAACATGACACCTGTATGTCTCGCTGAAGCGATTATAATACTGCTGCCATTCCGAAGACTAGGAACACCTCTTCTGCGACGTCCCGAGCTATGACGACATTCCGCCCTTGACCCCCATTACTCACAGTGTGCATGGAGCCGCGGAACCGCTTTGACGATCGTTTCTTCATCCAACCGTATGGGTTTTACGCTAGATCTAGAGGATCATTTCGAGAGTCTGAAAATGTCTAGGAGTAAAAGATAGAGCCTCATTATGAATATTGTTCGTCCAATTGTTCGTCAACGTCAACACTTCTTCCGCAACGAGCAAGTAGTGCGAGCTTGGAAAAAAACGCAAACACGCCTGGATTCAGCGCTGTGAGTCAGTTCACTTCGCTGAGGGGGTGAGAATAACTTACTGGACGGATCTCAGGTCGATGAGTCTTCTGAGTCAACCTCAGCCATAAGATAAAGATCAAACATCAGTGTTGTCAACAGCACTGCATGATGGTCTATGAAAAGTGAGCCTTATTCCGCGGCATTACTGGTAATATGGGCTGCATAAAATTGGTCTCTGCTTCCGCAAGCTAACTTCCTCGAAACGGGAAGCAAAATCCGTTGGGACCATAAGCATTTTCTCCAGGCTCAATTTTCTTGCCAAAAGCTTGGGAAATTTCATGGTGGGTCTACACCAGTTCGAGATGAAAGACTTGATTATCTGAATGCCAGGATGGACGCGCATTGAATATTGAAGGTGGACGTTGTGGACAAAGAGGGATGGCTGACATAATCCGGTGCGACCTAAGTTTGCCGGCGCGCAGCCCCAACAGCGCCCAAGCAGCTTTGGAGCAACTCCACAATCACTCGACGGGCCGTACCGCGTGTTTCAGACACGCCGCGAGGGGATCACCGCCTCGACGAGACCCACCCTCCCTTAAAGAGCATCGAAAAGGCACAACTTCAAACGCATCGATACCCTTCTCCTTTGACAAGACTGCCACAAGCATCTTGAGACTGTTCTAGCGCGCCTTGAGCTCGAAATCCTGTCTAGAACACAAAATTCATTCTAGATGGTCAAGAAAGACAAGCTACGGCGCGCGCTGAAGCTGGGGTTTCACGGGCGCACAGGGACCACCGCAGTCGGGCGCAGCACCTTTACACCGAGGCCAGGGGAGCAGCCCATCGTCTTTCTACGTGTGCAGGTTTTGGGGTGCACAGACGTCCTTGCAAAGGACCGGAATGGTTTCAGCGATCCGTGCGTTAACGAGCTGCGCGCAAAGCTACCCTATGTACTTATCCACTATCGGCAGATTCGTGGTGGCATCGCTGTTGCACACGCGGGTGCACACCCCCGTCGCCAAGAAGACAGTGAACCCGGTCTACACCGCCAAAGACGCGACGTGGGACCTCCCGATCTACCTGAGCATCGCGGACAAGCTCGGCGTCCTCGAGCTCGTGGTGTGGGACAAGGACGTTATCCGCAAGGACTACCTCGGTGAGGCGGGCGTTGCCGTCGAGGACTGGTTCGCAGACCGTCCAAAGGCCTGGGAGGATGCCGCGAATGTGGTGCGTTTTCTTTTACTCGTAATAAGGAGCGGTCACTGACCCAACGCGCAGCCGTTCACCGTGCCCCTCGTGTCGAGCCGCCCCGGCACGCCCGCGCAAGGCGCGATCCAACTGCGCCTCGGCTTCGTCGCGCCCCCGCCGCCGACCGCGCACGCGCCGAACCAGGCCGCGATCGACTACGACGCCGTTTACCGCACCCTCGTCAAGGGCGGGCGCAAATCCCTGGTGTCTGTACCTCCAGTATGTGCTCTTTTTTCATCTATTTGGGAGTCTCGATTGTGGCCGTGGGATGCGGTCTATTTCCCAAGGGACTACCGGTCTATCCCCTGCTTTTAACTTCCTAGTCGCGCCGGCCCGCTATCTACATACCCCTACATCGTCCCACCGTGTCTCTGTGACCCAACCCTAACCACCTCCGCAGACTGAAGGCGTCGGCACCGTCCGCTCGCATCTCGCCGGCCCCGCGTTCGAGGACGACGGCGGGCTCTCCTCCGCGTCCTCCTCCGACTCCGAAGACGAAGAATCGGACTCTGAAGGCGAGTCTGAGTCGGACAACGACGACGAAGGTGTGTGCTGCATCCAATCGATTCCCCCCGCTGATTGGGTTACAGCCGCTGAAGGGATACCCGAGGAACCGGAGATCTCGCCGTCCGCGTCGCGCCTGCAGGCGCTGTACACGCCGCCGGAGATCAGCGTCGTGCCGGGGTCGCCCGCAGGCGAGGCAGAGGCAGACATGAGCGCCGTGGGGGGGAAGACGCCGACGGGACCAAGCCCGCTGACGACGCCCACCCCGTCGCACACAGGCACGGTGCCCACGCCGAGCGAGGACAAGAAGAGCAAACCGAGCTTCATCGCGCTGCCCCTTCCGCGCAAGTTCCTCTCGCGCTCGCGACCGACGACGCCCGGCGAGGCGGGCAAGGACAAGGAGGTGAAGGAGAAGGAAAGGAAGCGCTTCCGGCGGAGTTGGAGCGGCGCGGGGTCGGGGGCAGCCACGCCGCTGGAGGAGGGGAAGGGAAAGGAGAAGGAGAAGGAGAAGGAGAAGGGCGGGAACCGCAAGCGCCCGAAGCCGCAGCGCACGTACTCGCTCGGTGCGGAGGTCGGCGCCGGCGGCACCGACCGCGCAAACGACATCGTCGGGATCGTGATGCTTGAGATCGCCAGCGCGGTCGACCTCCCGCGGCTCAAGAACAGTGCGTTTACTTTCCTCTTTATTTCCTTAGTGCTGACGCGCGCCCCTGCAGTGACGCGCACGTCCTTCGACATGGATCCGTTCGTGGTCATCTCGTTCGGGAAGAAGGTTTTCCGCACGCGCGTTATCCGCCACTCGCTCAACCCCGTGTGGGACGAGAAGCTCCTCTTCCATGTGCGCCGGTACGAGATCGGGTACGAGGTGCGTTGTTCGGGGTGCGGGACCTGATGGGCGTGTTACTAATTGAGCGCGTAGGTGCGCCTGACCGTCCTGGACTGGGACAAGTTGAGCTCGAACGACTACATCGGGGAGGCGGCGTTCAACGTGGGCGAGCTCGTCGCGGACGCGCCGCAGCCACTGCCGGAGGGCGGCGCGAATGGCACGTCTGTGGCCGCGTCGGCATCTATGCCCGCAGTAGGGGAGGCCACGGAGGAGCGCGGGACGCGCATCCCGCTGTACGCGGAGACAGAGGGCGGCGACCACCCCATGAAGGAGTTCAAGCTCAAGCTCGAGACCAGCGGCGGCGGTAGGGAACCCGTTCTGTGGGAGAGCAAGCACAGCCCCGTTATCACCTTCCGGTGCGTTCCCCCCACGTAATGTTAATTCTGCTCTGGCGCTGATGCTGGGCGTGCAGGGCGAAGTACCAGCCGTACTCGTTGCTGCGGCAGCGCTTCTGGCGGCAGTACCTGAAGCAGTACGACACGGACGACACGGCGACGATCTCGCACGTCGAGATCACTAGCATGCTCGACTCGCTGGGCTCGACGCTCACTGGGGGCACGGTCGATTCGTTCTTCACGCGCTTCGGGAAGGACCCAAGGCGCGACGATCTCACCATCGAGGAGGCGATCCGGTGCCTTGAGACGGAGGTGCTGCGACCCGAGAGCGAGCGCCGCCGCGTGGACGGCGACGCGGGCGCGGGGGCGAGCGCGAGCCTGAGTGCTAGCCCTGCGCCCGGGACGGGCACCCCTGCGGGGGACCTGCGCCTGGCGGAGCTTGACTTTGCGGGTCCTGCCCTGGAGGTGGACTTCATCACAGGGGAGGCAAGGGGGTACGTCACCGAGCCCGCCGAGATGGCGCTCTTGACGCCTGGGACGGCGCACACACGCCAGCCGACGTCGGAGTCGTCGTCCGATGCGGAGGGCGGAGAGTCATCCGGGTCTGCGGTGTCGGCGTCGGCGTCTCCAGCGATACCCCCGGCCTCCGGCACGCTTACACCGTCCGTGTCGGCGCCCGCGACGGCGCCCATCGCAGGCAAGAAGACGCGCTTCCGGCGGCCCCGCTACCGTAAGACGCAGTCGTCGTCCGTCACGACGGCGTCGGTCACGGCGTCCGTGTCGGTGTCGCCCGCGGGAAGCAACGCGAGCAGCGAGGATTCGTTCGAGCGCGTGATCAACGTGAAGAACTGCCCGCTGTGCCACCGCCCGCGGCTCAATTCCAAGGCCGAGGTGGACATCATCACGCATATCGCCGTGTGCGCGAGCCAGGACTGGAACATCGTCGACCGCATCGTGGTGGGCAATTTCGTCACGGCGAGCCAGGCGCAGCGCAAATGGTACACCAAGATCATCGGGAAGATCTCGAGTGGGGATTATCGGCTCGGCGCTGTGAGTATAGTCGGTCCATTGAGATGACGATGCTGACTTCTTGAGTACAGAATTCTGCGAATATCATTGTGCAGAATCGGATGTCGGGCCAGCTGGAGGAGGAGAAGATGCAGGTGTATGTGAGGCTGGGGATCCGCCTGCTTTACAAGGTGCGCAGCGTGGGCTTTTCATTTCGCCTTTCTGACATTTTTGGCAGGGGATGAAGAGTCGTATGGAAGGGGGACGGGGTGCGTATCCCCATCTGGGGTGCTCGCGGCGTGCTGACGGATATATTAGCCCGCCGCCTACTCAAGTCTTTGTCCATCAAGCAGGGTGTCAAGTACGACTCGCCCGAGTCTGCGCGGGACATCCCTACCTTCATCGAGTTTCATCAGCTTAAGGTTGACGAGATCCTTGAGCCCTTGGACTCTTTTAGTACGTACTCTTCTCTCCATCTCGCTTCATAGACTGATGTCTGCTCTGTAGAAACCTTCAATCAATTCTTCTATCGGCAAGTCTACGCTCACTCTCCTTTACACCGTGCTAACCCCTGTTCAGGAAACTCAAGCCCTCCGCTCGGCCCACAGAGCACCCGGACGACCCGTACCGCCTCGTCAGCGCCGCCGACTGCCGCTTCATGGCGTTCGAGTCCGTGTCGGAGGCGACGCGCTTGTGGATCAAGGGCCGCGAGTTCACGGTCGCGCGCCTCATCGGCGAGGCGTACAAGCATGAGGCGGAGCGGTACACGGGCGGCGCGCTCGCGATCTTCCGGCTCGCGCCGCAGGACTACCACCGCTTCCACTCGCCGGTGGACGGCACGATCGGGAACATGACCTACATCGCGGGGGAGTACTACACCGTCAACGTGGGTCCTGTCTGTTTGCCCGCGACGAGAAGCGCTAACCGAACCTCGTTTTTCAGCCCCAAGCGATCCGGACGGCACTTGACGTGTATGGCGAGAATGCGCGGAAGATCGTGCCCATCGACAGCCCGCAGTTCGGGCGCGTGATCGCCGTGTGCGTCGGGGCGATGATGGTCGGCAGCATCGAGACGACGGTCAAGGAGGGCGAGACGGTCAAGCGCGGCCAGGAGTTTGGGTACTTTGCCTTCGGTGCGTTCTCTTGCCCCTTTCTCCGTCTATGGACGACGACTGACACAGTGTAGGCGGATCGACGATCGTGTTGCTCTTCGAGAAGGACGTGCTGGTGTGGGATGAGGACTTGCTGGTCAACGGGCGCGCGTCGCTCGAGACGCTTGTGCGCGTGGGTATGGGGATCGGCACGGGCACGCGGAAGCCGGGGCGTGCTTGAATGATAATGCTGCAGCGTCAGGTACAAGGCGGAAGAAGACTTCGACAAGACGCAAAACCCTTACTATACAATCGAATTCGCTACTAATAGTAAGTCTACGGACGGACAATTCGCATCACTATCGCAGTAACGGTCGTGTGCCGTTAATTGGTATACATCGTACATATTCTAGACTCGTCAACCGTTTGTTTAGAGTTTTGCAATCGTTTCTAATCCTACTCAAATCCTACTAGTACGAAAATACGATACCTCTGAGATACATAACGCGCCTTGTAATAACCACTTTTCCTTATAATCACCGGAGAACCTGGACACTAAGAAAAATCTGCATTCTTGATTGTAAATGTATGACCCTTCCTCGAGCGTCCTCCGACGAGCGGACGCGCACAAGCTATGGAAGATTGCAGCTATCTAAAAACCTCATTGGGTCTCCTTGAGAGAAGCCAAGAGCACATGTTTTGTTTCCGGTCGCAACCTTCCGACCTGCGCTATTCTTAGCACACTAGGCTTTTACCCAAATCTCTACAAAATTGCTTGATCCGGCCAGATTTCGTGTCCTTATTGGGCTTCTTTCGGTCCCAAACGTCATCCTTATCTGTCGAACGGTCGTCAACCTCAACCCAATGTGATTCTCAACAGGTAGGCATGCTTTTATTGCATGGAGAGCATCACCCTCGCACCACTTGCCGGTTTATCGACATGTGAGGTCCACATCGTCTAGAGTCGAGCCCGAGTATCTTTAAAAGCGATTATACGATGCGCCTGTGGCTCTTGGACCATCTCGACCACTTTCGTTGTCTTGTCATTCATTCATCATGGTCCCTCGGTCTTTTCTGTCTTTCGGCCTTGCAGCTGCAGTCCTTCCTTATGCACTTGCCACCCAAAACTGGAGTTCGCCCGCTCACTATCCGGGTAAACCAACTGGCGGCTACAGTCCTGAATGGCAAAACTGTTCGTCTCGCGCTTTCTATTCATTCGTCGCGTTTTTTATCATATATTTCTAGACTTCGAAGTCACCGATCCTCTGGAAAATGTGACGTGGCCCCTGCCGCGTAACTGGGCGGGTAGCATATCAACGCACACCGTCGGGAGCCCAAACAACACCGCGTTCTTCTGGGGGTTCGAAAAGTCTAATGGCTCGCTAACTGATACCAACTCAACCGAGCCGTGGATGATTTGGCTTGCGGGCGGTCCGGGGTACTCCAGCATCGCCTCCATGCTCGTCGAGAACATTGGTCCTATCGTCGTCACCAAACACTCCCTTGGGCCTAACAACAACAGCTGGCACAATATTGCAGACATTGTGCGTTCATTAACTCCTCGTTTTTGCCCGGTGGCTTACCCTTGCACTGTAGTTCTTCGTGGATGCACCGGTCGGCACCGGCTACTCTACCGTCGGCAGGGGTGGTTATCCTGCTGACGAGAATCAAGTTGCTGCCGATTTCGTGAGTCCTAGGTTTGGGCCTTTAAGCTTCCTTCTAATTCTTTCCGTAGCTCGGATTTGTCGGCAGTCTCGTCAAGGTTTTCCCTGGCCTCCAGAACCGTCCATTGCACCTCGTCGGCGAGTCGTACGCCGGGAGATTCATTCCCTACATCCTCAAGAGCTATTTCGGCCAGGCTGCTGAGAACCGCACTGTCACTTTCGGCAAGATCGGGTGCTCCAACCCCGCGCTCTCGTATGTCCTTCTCACGACTCTCCCCGACCATTAAATTCTGAGTCCCTGTTCCAGGGAATCAAATCTCTTCGAGAATATCCCGATCGTGCGCGTCATCGAGACGTATCCGCAGCTCATCAACTACGACACGGCGATGTACGACTACCTGCGCGAGCAAAACCACATCTGCAAGTTCGACCTCAACCTGACGTACCCGCAGACGGAGAAGCTGCCGTACACGCGCATCCGCAAGGGCCAGCTGCAGCACCGTCTGCCGCAGCCCACAAAGCGCGACCTCGGTGACCCAGAGGACTTTATGCGCGAGTTGCACGAGCGCTGGCTCGCGTTGCCTGAAGCGCAGCGCCGCCGCTCGCCGGAGGAGCGCGAGCTGCGGAGGCGCGAGTGGGTGCGGGAGAACCTCGCTGTGGACGCGGACGCGGAGGAGGCGTCTGCATCTTCGTCGAAGAGCAGCAAGTCGGCAAAGAGCAGCAAGTCGTCCAAGACCAGCAAGAGCACCACCGCCGCGGCCACCTCCACCGCTGGGATCCCCGGCCTCCCGCCCTTCAACACCACGCTCACGGGCAAGATGAACCCGTTCTTTGGGTGCGACTTGCGCGACACCGCAATGCTGTTCGCGCTCAACTTCACCTATCCATGGAGTGCGTGTCTTTCCTTCCAATTACATAGGGCCCCTTTTGACACAGAACCCCAGATCAACTGGCCTACAAGTTTGACTTCCTCGACATTCCGTACACTGTCAACCCGATTTCTGAAAACCTGCACCCCCACCACTGGATGAACCGTATGTCGCTAATTTTCCTCCCCATCTTGATCGTTGCTGACATACAGCAGATAACACCACCCGTGCGGCCCTCCACGCGCCGCGTAACAAGATCTGGCGCGTAACGACGACGACATACGCTTGGGGCAACGTCGAGGTCGGAGCGGATCCCAGCCCACCGTGCGTAGCGTTTTTTGTATAGCATTTTCCAGATTTTCATCCCATATCAGGTCGACGTCCTTCATGGACGAGCTTGCGGCGAATGCGACTAAAGAGAACGTTGGCATCGTCTGGTATTCCGGCAACGACGACGCGCTCACGACGCACTGGTCTACGGAGGTCGTCATCCAGGTTCGTCCCAACTTTCTATCTTCGCGCTGATGCGTGCTAACTAGCCGCAGAACACGACGTTCGGCGGCATCCAGGGCTTCACCGTGAAGCCCAGCACCTCGTGGTTCGACGACGAAGGCCTCTTCGGTGGGATCGTGCGACAGGAGCGCGGATGGACCTACGGGCTCATCTACGGTGCGGGGCACCAGACGCCAGTCATCAACCCCGCGCGCACCTTCTCCTTCATCCGCGACTTCTTCATCGGCGACTCGAAGGTCGGGCGCGTCGACCCGGACACGGGCGTCGTGCACACGCAAGAGACGCCCGCGGGCGTGACGGTTCCGGAGATCCTGCCCGACGGCGTGATTACGGGCCAGGCGGAGGTGCACTACAAGACGAACATTGTAACGTGGCCGTCAGCGACTGTCGCGGCGTGGAATTCGCATGTGAGCTCCGCGCTGCATGCGGCGACGGCGAAGCCCACGACAACGAAGAGCTCGACGAAGACCAAGACCAAGACGAAGAGCTCGACGGCATCTGCAACGGCGAGCGCGACTGCTACCGCGACGTCGTCTGCATGAGCTTCGAGTTCGGATGCATGTACTTGTTAGATACCCACCGCGTACGCGACGGCCACTTAGAGGATAGACGACCCACGACCCATGCATAGAGCCAATGTATTATACCACGCATATATATGTCGGATAGGCCATTGCCGAACACAAGAGCGTCTCGAGGAAATAAACATATCAGATGTACGCCTTACTAAAAAAGGTGTCATCGTCAGCCCACAAATTCACGACCTAGAGGCTTCTTACGGATTTGGATAGGTGAATCAGGCAACATTAGAATCCGTAACTGACCTTTGGATTCAAAGAGGTGCACTGCTATTTGAATACGATGATACATGTAGATCCTGTGTAATCATTGTAATTGAGATTACTGCTTCGGGAGTCGAATAATTAATCCACGGGTGAAAAATGGCCGGAGACTTTGTCAATGGACGCATGCCATCTGTCTCGAAGAAAGTAGTAATAGTTGCTGGAATGCCAAGCTTGACAGTCTGAACTACGCCGGCATTGCCCCAGGATCAGACGTCAGCCGTGCGGCTCTAATATTCATCCCACAACTCGGAAATAGGCTCCCACTCGGCGGCGTGCGCCTCATTTTCTTCCGAAGGAGAGTAACCGGGCCTCGGCTTGGCGTAGTGCAAGGTGAGCTTGAGCCCGTCGGCGATGAGCGGCTGCAGGTTGGCCGTGATATCGAACTGCATCGGGCGAGAAAAGCGAACGTCGACACTCGAAAGCGGGGCGACATGCGCACGGTTAAAACTCCGAGTCCCCCGTGCACAGATGAAGTCGATAAGCGTGACGTCTGAGAGGAACCAGAAAGATGAGAGGCGGATATGGTGGAGCGCAGGGCATACAACGCTGCGCGGGTCTTGGACCGGAGGTATCAGGTAGGTTAAAAAGGTATCGTGAGGGGCCGTGTCGGAAATTATGCTCCAGGAGTCGACCGATCCTACTGCTATTGGTTCTCCGTAAATGTACAGCTCGAGGAGCGCGGGAACAAGCCGTAGGCACTCGAGCAGAATCTCCGATGTCATGTTCCGCTCTACCCTCAGGCTGAGACGGCGAAGGACATTAGGAGAGAGGAGGAGAGACGAGATGGGCAGTGAGGTGAAGGGATTTCCAGACTCAAATTCGAGGGATAGTAAGTTTGGAAGAACGAGGTTCGCAAAGAATTCGGTCGTGACAGCCCACGAATCGACGACACAAAGCTGCCGCAGGTGCTCCATGTGGTACGAGCTCGCCGTCGAAACAGTCTCAGGGCCAAACGACAGGGTGCAAGTCTCGAGGTTGAGACACTCTTGGAACACTTGAATCACCTGGTTCGTCGAAAGATACGTGTGGTCACGTCCAAGCGAGAGGTGGCGGAGCTGGTTCCATGCTACAGGGAACTTGAGGGGCTCGGATAGACGTCGAAGCGATACATTCCGGAGACTCATCGTCCCGAACAAGGCAATCGAACTCCAGTCAATGGGGTCATGCATTCTATAGTCCTCAGTAGCTTCCAACACAATGGACTCCAAGATCGGGACGTCGGAGGGGGAGAGAGCCAGCAAAGGGCCAATATCGGACGGATGCGCCTGAAGCATAAATTGAATGCGATTCCAGCGGCGAGAATAGCGTATGACTGTTTCAATGAGCAGCGAAATATCGCTTTCCAGGTCGGGTGCACATGTCCGGGAACGGGTGACGGAAATCGAAAGAGGAAGCACTCCGGATTTAGACAACCAGAGGTTGACTGCCTCGTCAAGCCGTTGAAGTTTCTCCTGGCCTGAGGGGGCGACAATGTGCAAGGATGCCCACAGACGTGGTGTCGCAAAAGCGAGGCTCCTCCACGCCTGACATACGTGACACACCAGTAGGGGTGCCTCCAACGGACTCATGACCGCATCTCGTTCGTATGGGAGGGCTGCCGTCAAGATCTCGACCACCACATCGTCGGGCAATCTGCGCATGGGTGATATCAACGCTGCATAAGGATCGATGAAAGCGTTCAATCGATCCCGCTTCGCCATCAGCTCGCCGACCAAGGTCTGCAGGCGCTCGATTTCATCGTTGATTGCGGCCAGCTCTGTTCGTGGGCCGGCCAGCAGCTCGCGAATGCGCTGGCACTCTGAGTCGGTGAGGACGACATTGGTATGCAAATTTTCTTTGAAAGGTGGCTCCATATTCTGGGATATGTGAACTTTCGAACGAAAAACAGGTCGCAGGACTTACTACTTCTCGGGCTTCAATCTGGCGGGCGAGGACAACTCCAGCCTTCGGTTCAGCAACATGGAGGGTTCCAAGCATGAGTTGATTTCTGAGGATGGATACTGTGATTGCTTTTAGGTGTAGCTTGACGCACGAGGCTCGAGCTCTCTAAGCTTGATAGCGAGTTGGTGGTGTGCTTAGTCAAGTTGCGTTTGGCCTATGACTAAACAAAGGCATCTTATCTAATCTTATCTTATCCTTCCGAATTATCTTTCCGAGTTATCTCACTGACGTGAACAGCCTTCATCATGACCAGCTTTCTTCCCTTCCTCCATTGCGTCTAGGGCCGAATTTACTTCTCAAATGCTGCCTGCTCTTGCGGGTGGCTTCCTCTCCAAGATCATATATCTCTCGGCGACGATCTTCCCACCGCGACCCACTTTCATTCCAGAACGCGATGTACCAGATCTCTCAGGCAAGGTCCAGCTGCGTCTCACCATCTAACTGTACCATTATTGACCGGTGCCTCAGATTGTCCTAGTGACGGGTGGAAACTCTGGAATCGGCTTCCACACCGCGAAGGAGCTGCTGCTGAAAGGCGCGATGGTTTACCTCGCGGCAAGATTTCCAGAGAAGGGCGCCGAGGCAATCGCGCAGCTGGAAGCAGAGACCAACAAGACTGCGATCTTCCTGGAGCTGGATTTGGCTGATCTGCGGAGCGTGCGGCGGGCCGCGACCGAGTTTCTGCAGCACGAGTCCAGACTCGATATTCTGTTCAACAATGGGTGCGGACTTGCGGGGCTTAAATCAATTGAGAGCAGAGCCTTAATGCTGCAACAGAGGTATCATGGAACCACCGACCTACATGCTGACAGCCCAAAATATCGACTTGCGTACGTACGATCTTTCCTTTCCATCCAACCCGCTGATGTTTATCTCGACCCAGAATTCGGAACGAACGTCGTAGGACATTACTTCCTCACCGAGCTCCTCGTGCGTTTGAAAAAAATTGCTGTCGTCAAGGTATAAACGCATCGAATCCCAGATCCCCGCACTCACCGCTTCGACAAAAGCGCACGGGCTCCCCGCGCGCATAATCAACGTCTCCTCCTCGGGCCACCTCAACGCTCCCCCCGCCGGCATCGAATTTGCATCGCTTATCGGAGGCGCAGCGCGCGATTCCTGGATCGACGCCTGCGGTCCCATCGCCCCGACGTGCGTTTTTAATTTTTTCTGCCTCGTCTCCTCGGCCCCGTCAATCAGAATCCACAGATGCCTCTACGGGCAAAGTAAGCTCGCGAACATCCTCCTCTCCAACCACTTCGCCGCAAAGCATAAAGACGTGGTGGTATCGACGGCACTGCACCCCGGCGGCATCCGAACAGGGCTTCGGCGGTAGCTGGCTCATTCTGTTTCCCGACCACGGACTGAGTGTTTCATTTATGCATCAGCTACGGCAGTGGATGGACGCGCGCGCTTAAGGACCGGCTCCTCTACCCGCCTGCGTCCGTGCCCACTTAGATCTCGTGTGCGCCTCCCTTAATAAATTATTTTCTAGGATGGGCGCGCTGACTCAGCTGTGGGCCGCCACCGTGGCGCTGCCTGCGGAGATCAACAGCCAGGCGAGCACTCATTTCGTCAAATTGAATTTCATGTACTAACAAAAGCGCACGGGCAGTACCTCGTCCCGTGGGGTGCGGTCGGGACCGCGGACGTGCGCGCCGCGAATGGGACGCTTCAGCGAGAGCTGGTGGCGTATCTAGAGGGGGCGGTGGAAGGGTTTTAGGGTTGTGACTGAATGATGACCCGGGCTGTGTTGGATGTTCGTTTACTCGAAGAAAATTGACAGTAAGGGGAGCTAGGCGATGGAGAGAGCGAATGTAAGCACCTACTGTAGGAGATCCCGTTCATGCCAATCGCCAACGAATTATTCTGTTTGAGAATGAGTTGCAAGAGATCCGACTGAGTTCCGCTTCCTTCAGCTTGGTGCTCTAAACGAATACGCTCAAGTATATTGAACTCTAGTCTCTTATAAACAGACGCTACAAACTGGAAGCTCGTACCTCGCTTGTTTGTAATTGAACTCTGAAAGGAGGTAAACTTCGCTGGCGTCCTCAGGGAAGGTATGGAGCGGTTCGAATTCGAACCACTTCTCTATTATGTTAGCGACCCAACATGTACTCCCATGCTGGGTCGACACGCTCGTGATGCACACTCTGCAAGGCAAACAATTAGCAGCTCGACGGGTGCGCTGCGCTTACATGATACCGCCGATATTAATATATTCCGAGGTAAACCTTCGCGCGGAATCGGGTACCTGGCGGAGTTCGGCGTTCCAGGCACGGTCACTGACTTCTCTTCACCTGTTCCTGTGCCCTCGCCGCCACCTACCTGTGTTTGGTGTTTCCAGCGACGATCCACATTTCGAGGAAGTTGCTAGGATGCTTACATTATATTACGCCGCGGAAAGCAAGCGCTGGGTGAATTCTGACGTTGATTTGCGGGGGCGCGAGAGAGCAAAGTTTATATTCTAGGGAGTAGAAGATCACTGGGATTTGCTGAGTACTACGTATAGACACGTATTAATATTCTAGACACGAATTTTTCGATGCCATCCCCGTGCTTCGGCCGCAGCCTCAGGCCCTCCGAGTCAAAATAAAGAATCTACAACTTGCGCCCTTTCCACTCTCTACAGTAGTTCGCGCTTTAAATTGATGTCATGTCTCCAAGGAGTGTGAGCCATAACACTGAAAATACAGAACGCAGACACAACCTTTGCCGTGCCCTTGTGTCCAAACGAAATCCACACAGGTGCAGAGGTGAGGTCACGTGGCCGTGTCGTGTGATGCGTCAGCCACAAACAAACCAATACCGCCACCCCCGCTCTTCTTCCTTCACCCCAACTCGCCACTCTGACTCGACTCTAGCGTCCGCTCACACGCCCTTCGCACCGTGGGCGTGCGACTGCACAGCGATGACTCGACACCGATTGCCCGCGCAGCCGCTGATGATCCATCGAACTGACAAAGTTTCGCCCGGGACAAAGGGATGGCCGGATTTGGTTATGGGCAGGGTGCGCTCAATGACAAGGTTTCGAGGCTGGATCCGGGAGCTAGGCACGCGCTTGCGCAGGCGAACCGAGCTGGCGATGTGGTAAGCGCGACGAGGAAGTGGTTCGTCCGGCGCTGTCAGGATTCAGGAAACGCGATTATCTGGATTATCTCGGTGCTTGTTCGCTGTTGGTGGAATTCCTGGAGATTATGTGTGCGTCTCAACGTCGCCCGGGCCTCCACTCGCTGTCCATCCGCAGGCGCCACCTTCTCTGGCCTCGGCTCGTTTCCTTGGTCCATTTCCTCGACAGACATGCTTTCCTCGCCGCGCATTGAACGGGTTTTACATGCATATCTCGAAGTCCCGATCTCCGCCTCGTCGCCCTTTCATTTTCATCTCGCTAAAGCAAAACCCATCCCCCGCCTCATCTCGACTGGTTGTACATATAAAATAAAATGAAATCAGCGCGGGCTGCCAATTCTTTTCTTTGGCTTGTTTACGCCACCACAATCTCCGCGTCATCCGTCCCTCTCTGTTTGCATGCTTATCTGGAGGCCCGGTCGTTTCCGGCTTCTTTCTGCCTTGTCTACCGCTCGCCTTGTTCGAACCTTCTTTCGTTCGTTCGTTCATCTCGGTGTTCTCCGTCTTCTCGTTTCCCTGGATACATAGAGCACATTCACTCGGGCGACGCCGACGTCTTGTGTCGTGTCCAATAAACGGCGCACGCACGCACGATCAAAGTAAAATTAAATCCGCACGGTCTGCGGTTTATCTGCGGTTGGTGGCGCAGGCTACATCGGAAGGGCTGATGCTGTTTATCTTTATCTTCGGTGGAACGTGCGCCGACAGCCGACTTTCTAGTGAATATACACGCAGGGAGCGCAATGGTGTTTTATCCTCACGATCATGAGCTACACAGCCTCTCACTCGGGCCGTCCCCCATGGGCATCGCTCGGAAAAACGATTCCTCGGTGCAATGTGACGCACCCAGCCCGAGATCTGCTGCTGTGCCTGAGTTGTCTATGTGCAAGTTGCGACCGCGTTGGCCGGCACCCCATACTCCGCGCGCTCACCGCCTTTGTCTGTGTCTGCGGGTGTATGATGCTTATTATCGCGCGCGCGCTGCGGCTGTCGTCTCAGGGCCATAAATACTAGGGCGCTTACGATTTAATTCCTTTTATTCATCCCACGGGACAAGATTCGAATATGATCGATCAATTGAAGACTTTGCAGTGTCTCCTTTGTCTGATGTCGGCGGGGAAATCGTCGTCGGCTAACGCGCTTTACTTGTCTCGGTGTGGTGTGGGGCCTGAGATCTGATGTGTTGTCTCCGCGTGGACGCGCCCTCGTCCGTCTCTGTTTGCTTGCATATCTGGAGGTCCGGGTCCGGTCTTTTGCGGCTTCTACCTTGTCTACAGCTCGCCTTGTTCTTTCTTTCTTTTCGTTCGTTCGTTCATCTCGGTCGGTCTTCTCATTTCCCTGGTTACTCTGAGGCCGGCGGCGCATACCACTCAGGGTCTTGTGTCCAACATCGTGTGGTCTTTTATCTACGTTTTATCTGCGTCGTTTTATCTGCGTTGTATTTGCGGTTGGGGGCGCTTCAAGCTATATCGGAATAGCTAAGTCTGTTTATCTTCGAACTTCTCGCCGACGGTCTACATACACGCTCTGGTGCCGATCTTTCATCCTCGTGCGTCCCATAATTATTATCGACACAGCACGCAAATACAATCCCACTGCTCTGCCGGCGCCCTTATCTCGCGCTGCGTCTTGTATTCAGCCTGTGCGCAGCTTGTGCTGCGCCTTGTGCTCGGCCTGTGCTCTGCTTGTGTTGCGTCTTGTGCTCAGCGTCCCCGGGCGCCTATCGTCAACCGCCGAATCGACTCCGCGCGGTCCTCCGAGTCTACAGGTAGTTCTACAGGCCAACGTGTCTCGGTACAATGTGACCAGATCTGCTGTGTCTATCTGTCTATCTATCTATACTATGCCATGTGCAAGTTGCAACCACGATGGCCGGTACCCCGCTCGCCGCACCTTTGTTTGTGTCTGCGGGGGTACGATGCTTATTATCGTGCGGCAGGGCCAAAACCATAAATGCAACTGCTACGAGGCAACTGCTACGAGGGCGCCATCCGTTCATCGCGCCTGGCAGCTCTCGTTTACATGTAAATTCTTTCATCCCAGAGGACAAGACCCGGATTTAATCCAACTTATCAACCAACAGCAATAACTTACAGCGTCTCGCTTGGGCTGCTCCTTTGTCCCGCGCGCGCTCTTTACTTGTCTTGCTGGCGAGGAAATTTGGCCCGCGTGCTTTGCTTGTCTTATAAAATGTAAATGAAATCAGCCTTGTCTTCGTCTTGTTTAATACTGCAAGTCAACCACGCTCTACGCGTCGTCCGACCTTGCTTGCTTGCGTATCTAGAGGCCGGGCTTCTCCTCCTGCGGTTCCCTTGTCTACTTGTTCAACCCTTCTCTTATTCTTTCTCTCGGTCGGTCTTCTCGGTCTTCTCGGTCTTCTCGTTTCCCTGATTATATAGAACTCATATAATACAAGTCCGGCGGCTCATTTCACTCGGGCGACGCCGACGTCTTGTGTCTTAGAGCACACGCACCATCAAAGTAAAATGAAATCCGCGCGGTCCTCATACCGTGACTACAGTCTCAGTCTGCCTTTTATCTGCGTTGTATCTGCGTTTGGAGGCTGGGTGCACGGGCGCTTCAAGCTAGATCGGAGTAGCTAAGTATCTTCGAACTTCTCGCCGACGGTAGTCAATCTAGACGCTGGGAGCGCAATATTAATGGTATTTTATCCTCACGCAGCCCACAATTATTATCGGCGCAGCACTCATACAAGGGCGCCGGCGTGTCGCACTCGGGGCACTCCTTTGTCTAATGTCTTGTGGTGCGCCTTGTGCTCTGCTCAGTGTGCTCGGCTTGTGCTCTACTTGTGTTACGTCTTGTGCTCAGCATCCCCCAGGCGCCTGTCATCAAAGAGCGCATTGAATCCGCGCGGGCCTCCGAGTCTGCAGTCCAACGTGTCTCGGTGCAATGTGACCAGATCTGCTGTATCTATCTGTCTATCTATCTATACTATGCGATGTGCAGGTTGCAACCACGATGGCCGGTACCCCATACTCCGCGCGCGTGCCTCGTCTCTTATTTTTATGACGCCTTTGTCTGTGTCTGCGGGTGCATGACGCTTATTATTCTGCGGCTATCGTTCATGTTCAAAGCCCCTGGTGCTGCCTTGCCTATCTGCACATCTGCATATCTACACATCTAGGCGCCGGTCGTTGGGAAATCTTCATCTGACGGCCCACCACCACCTCGTATGATGCCCGCAACGCATCATGCGCGGGCGACGATGCGGCCCATGGATATATGTCTCAAGCATGAGAGCAGGCAAATAGGGAGACTCGTCGCGGGCGCTGGGCGCACCCGGGACGGCCGGCTGCCCCGGTTGTGGCGCTTCAGGTCGTACTAGTGCGCTATCGTATCTTGCGCCACGGGTCAGAGGGCATGGGCGCTGCTGTGCCGCTGGACTACGGTGGCCGGGCCTCCACTTAGGCCCCAGCGCTGAACTTTGGACGAACTACTCCGGCCGATATTCGCTCTTTCTGGAATATCTGCGCGGAATGTCCCTGCGGCTTTTGTCCGTGCGTTCGTGCGTGCGTGTTGTGATCTCTCTCGGAGCCTATGGGCGTTGGCTCCGTGGGGTATACATACCCCTGCGCACGCAACCCAATCACCCCGCGATCGCGCGCAGGGGCGAGTCGCTCGCACCGTGCCTGAGATCTATGTTGCGCCACGGGTCAGAAGCGTATGGCGCCGATCCACGCCCATCCCGAAGCCACAACTTACTAACGGGTGCTGCAGCCGCCGCCGCCGCCGGGCCACGGTCCCCGGCACCCCAGCTCGCAATTCGCAGCCCTCAAGTCCGGACGAACTACCACGGGCGCCGGCCGATCCTGCTGCTCTTCCGTCCAGCGCGCGCTCTACCTCTCGTCGTGCCGCGTCTCCGTGTGTCCGCGCGTGTCTCCGTGGGTGCGGCCTCCGGATCCGGGTCGTCGGGCAGGCAGGCAGGCAGGGGGATAGCGGACGGTGCGCGCGAGGGGATCTAATCACCCCCCGATCGCGCGCGGTGATGCCAGGCGCCTCGAGGCAGCCCACCGCGGCATCCCAGCGCGGCTGTACTGTACCGCACCTTGCCATCCGTCGCGGCCGATACCCCCGTGTGCGGCTCCCGAGCTCGTCCGGCGCGCGCGAAACTCGTTATCGGGTTATTTATTTCCTTCTGTATGTTATGTTCGAAGTTTTGAACGCGCGCGCTGTGATGGCAGTGGGCCCGGGCCCGGGCGGGGACCGGGGTTGGTTGGGTGGGTGGGCAGGGGGGTCGATGCCGATCCGACTACCTGTTGAGCGCGATATTAATATTTGTTCGTCCGGTCATTGTCGTACAGACCTGCGTAATGCACCCCAACATGCGCAGCTGAAGGCCGCTGATACATATCGCATATCGCAATCGCATATCGTCTCGAGGCGTCCCGAGCGTCAGTCACGCGGCGCTGGGGCCTGTGATGGCACGCAGCGCCCGGGCCCGTTGGTGGCGCACGGGGATCATGGCTGGGATGGGGATGCGGGGAGGGAGTTTAATCGGAGTGCTTAATATCGGGTTGCTTAATATTAATATTAATCGCGCGGTACCGCTGGGGTTTTTTTTTCTTTTACGTTTACGTTTACGGTGAAAGTGGAGGTGGAGGTGTGCTTTTTAATTTAATTTAATTTAGCTTTAAATTTTATGGACGGGTCACGGTGCCTTGGTGTTGGCATTTGGGCTCGAGAGCAGGTACATATCAGTGAGTCCGGCGCACGGATTGTGAGCCCGGTGGAATTATCGAGAACAGCGAACTGGGCGGGCGGCCTCTGCCAGCGCGGGATTGGCCATGGATCTATCGTGCAGCGCGGTTGTTAGTAGTGGATGATCATGAATAGATGGCGATGGTTCGCAGAAAAATCAGCAGGGTCCAGGGGAAAAAAAAAAAGAAAGGAAGAAAGGTTCAAGATGGCGTGCAGGATGGATGGATGGTCCGCACGGCCCGAATTATTCTGCATATCACGGTGCGTGCTGCCTCGTTCATAGCGCGCGTAGACCTGCGTGTAATATATAATGCGATATACGCGCAGGTGCAGCGTGAACTTGAAGGCCGGTGATGCATATCGCATGTCGGCACGCACGCGCGTGCGGAGCTTGGATCCTGTGGTTAGTAATAGGCGGGTAGACAGCCTCCGGGGCGTTGGCATGGGCGGGGCTGGTGGGCGTGTCGGCGTTCGGCGGTGGAGGGTCGAGGAAAAAGGAGTATCGGGTGTGCGATATGGGGATGCGCATGTGCATGGGCTGGGCAGGATGGGATGAGATGGGGATGGGGAGTTTGGTCGGTGCACCGCGTTATTTTGTGCGTGGGGGTATTTATGGTGGACGGCGGGTTGAATTTTCAGAGTAGAGGGCGGCGGGAATATTATCGTGAGTTCTCCGTGTGGAATTGGAATTGGACTTTTGCTCCGTGGAGTTAAATTCTGTACTGCGCGCGGCGCCTGGAGGGGATGAATAAATAAGCAAGATGAATGCCCCTGCAAAAATCGGCAGGGTCCTGAGGGAAAAAGCGAGATTCAAGACAGGCGGGATGGTCAGACGATGGTCCGAATTATTCTGCACGTCAGAGCGCGTGCGAATGGAGAGTCTGCATTGTCGGTCCAGGCCTTCATGCTTATATCCTGAACCAAGCTAGTTTATCTTATTCAACCAGTCTGAGTAAAGCGCGTTACGTGCTGCGAACCGGACCAGGCCAGGTGGGGATGGGCGGGGATTGAGGGTCGGTTACCGAATCGATCGATCAGCGCCGCGGTCTCGGGACACAATAGCGTGTGAACATGCTGCCCAATCCGGGCGCGCATCTAATCGCCGGCAAGCACAAGGGCGTCCCCGTTCGTCCCTGTGCCGCTGAGCCCACTTGTATATACATAACCGCACGCCCCCCGCGTAGCGTGCGCTTGGACCATGCCCCCCATCCGCGAGCACATCACCCTCTACACTTTCCTCGCCGAGGAGGACGACGCCGACGACGACGAGCAGGACGGCCCCGACGAGGAGGACGGTGCGTGCTGCCTGTCGCTAACCCCGCATCCCAAATACTTATGCTTTTCCTTGTTTTCCCTTCTTCTGTGCACGCACGCTTTATATATATATAATATCCCTCGCGCGCACCAGACACGGACATGCCCCCGCTCGTCGACGCACCAGGGCCCGCGCCCGCGGTCGCGACGCAGGAGTCGATGATGTCCTCGTTCCCCTTCGACTTTAGCGGCGTCTCCTTCGGCCGCGCGCCCTTCGCGCCGACGCTCATCCACGCGTCGGCGCACGACGAGGTCGACGACGCCCCGCGCGGCGGGCGGGGCGGACGCGCGGCCGTGCGGCGCGCGCCGTCGTACATCCCGCGCCCGCCGAACGCGTTCATCCTCTTCCGCTCGAGCTTCATCCGCAGCCAGAACGTCCCCGGCCGCGTCGAGGGCAACCACAGCACGCTCAGCAAGATCATCGGTGCGTCCTCCCTGTCTCTGTCTGTCCCTTCGCAATCGTGCCTTCTTTCGTTTCGTTTCGTTTATTGGGCGTCGGGATATCCGCGGGTTTTTTTGGGTGGGAGGGCGTGATCTTCCGATTGCCCCCGCGGAACCATTTCATTCGCGTGCCTGACGCGCGCCAGCTGGCCGCCCGCATGTGATTCCGCGCGCCCCCATGGCCTTCTGCTCCCGACGCGCCCATCGTGGCGCGGGGTGGCTCTTATGCTTCGCCATCACCCTCGAACTACTTCTACCGTGCTCCGCCCTCGAGCTCCTCCTACCGCGTCCCTTATTCCCTTCTTATTGGGATACTCCCTCCGCCCCTTTCCCTGGTTTCTTCTCTCCTTTGCGCCTCCTTTCCTTCGCCACGCATACACCCACCTTTTTCGCTTGAGCACGCTTTTTCGCCGCATATATCGACCTTTTTTGCTTGGCCTCAGACACCCACCTTGTCGACGCACCGCTGGGCCATGCTTTGCTTTTGCGACGCACACATCCACTTCTGCCCCGTTCTTCCCTCACATTCGCCTCGTGCATCCGCTTTGCCGCGCATATATCCACCTTTCGACGTCCCCTTTGCACGCATACACCCACTTTTTCCGGCGCATACACCCCCTTTTCGACGCATACACTCCCCTTTTCGGGCCATATAGCCCACCGTTTTCCGTTTTGGCCTGGGCACGCTTTTGCTCTTGCGACGCATACATCCACCTCTGGCACTCCCTTCCCTTACGTTCGCCTTGCGCCTATGCGTCACATAGCCGCCTTTTCGACGCATATATTCTGCGTTTTGGCGCATATATTCACCCACCTTTTCGACGCATATTTTCCCCTTACACACATATAGAACGTACCTCGCGCATACATCTACTTTTTCGACGCATCCTATCCCCTCCCCCCTCCTCTTCCCCTTCCCTCTCCCTCCCCGCCCTCCCTCTCCCAGCCTTCCTCTTCCTCCTTTTCTCCCCTTCCCTCCTCCCTCCTCTTAACCCCCCACTTGTCCCTTCCCTCTTAACACCCCTTTATTTTATTTTATTTTATTCTTACTAACTCACTCACAACAGGCAAATACTGGCACGCCCTCCCGCCCGCGGAGCGCGCGCGCTGGGAGGACAAGGCGCGCGCGGCGCAGGCGGAGCACCGCCGCAGGTACCCCGATTGGAGATTTAGGCCGGGGAACGGGAAGGTGCGTTTGGTTTTTTTTTGGAGTGGATTTGGGGGTTTTGGGGGGTTTTGTGCGATTTGGGAGAGTTTGGGAGGAGTTTTTTCTTCACTTTCTTGCCTTCTATCGTGATCACTCTGGCCTCGTCCCCCTTCCAGAGGCGCGTGGTCCAGAGGGCGCATGGTCACCGACCACCGAGGGCATACGCGCGTATGGAGGCGAGGGGCGCTGGGACGTGTCCGCTGTCGCTCGTCGTTTCCCTTTGGGCCTCTGCGCAGCCCGCCATCTCGGGGGCGGCCGAGCACGGGGATGGACGAGGCCTCGGCGTCGTCATCGAGGATAGGCGTCGTCCAGAGGGTGCATGGTGCGGCGGACGCGCGTATTCGCTCGCGTAGAGTCGCGAGGCGCTTCGCTTTACTTCGCTTCGCCTCGCCTCGCTTTCGTCGCTTCCCTGGGATGGCGTGCTGCCCCATGCGCGAGGATGGACGAGGCCTCGGCGCGTGTGTCGGCGTCGAGGGCATGCGTGGTCTAGCGGGTGCACGGTGTGCGCTCTTCTAATCTCGGCTGGGCGCTCGGGCGCGCTCGCGCACAGCAGAGTCGCGCCCCGCCTTCCTTCCATCGCCTTCCTTCCATCCCTTCCCTCTGCTTCCTTGTCTTCCCTCGGCGTCTATATGCTACGGCGTAACGGGAGGAGCGCGCGCGTTGGGCGCTCGGCGCATGTATCGGCGCGGTCATCGAAGACCTTCCAGGGGCGCGCGGTCCAGAGGGTGCACGGTGGCCTCGGACGCGTGTATTCGCTCGCGCAGAGTCGCTCATCGCTTCCCTCGCCTCGCTTTCCTTCATCCCTTTTCTTTCATCGCGCCCCTCGACGTCTATGACCGGTGCTGTGGGCTTTTGGAGGGTTATGGGGAGGGGAACGCGTCGAGGCTAGAAGATCGCATACTACGCGTCCGCTGGCCCTCGCGTGTCTGCCAGGCCCGTCTTCGACGAGGGCGGCGATACATGCGCACCGCCGGTCCGAGCGCCGCGGCCTCGCCGCGCGCGACGTCCCGTTGCTTCGCCTCCCCTCGCCTCCTCGTCCTTCCATCGCTTCTCTCCTCTCTTCCATCGCTTCTCTTCCCTCTACTTCCACGACCCCTGCTAACGCCCTCCTCCCTCTGTAGAACGCCGTCGCAAGCGGGAGCAAACCCAAGGGCCGGCGGAAGGGGCGGATCAAGGACGGCGGGGGCGTGGAGGAGGAGCCGCCCCCTGCCGCGGACGAGGAGGGCGCGCGGGGGCGCGAGAGAGAGCGGGATCTGGGCAAGGGGAAGGGGCGGGGGAAGGGCAAGGGCAAGCAGAAGCAGGGGGAGCGCGAGGCGGGGGACGAGGGTGGCGGGGACGAGGGGACGGGGAAGGGGAAGGGGAAGGTAGCCGACAACAAGGGGAAGGGGAGGGACGCCGCGGACACCGACACGGATACGGACAAGGAGGAGAGGGAACGGGAGAAGGAGAGGGAGAGGGAGGAGGAGGATGCGCGGTGCGCGAAGATCACGGACCTGCTCGTCGCGGGGAAGAAGGGGCCCGCGCTCGAGGCGGCGGTGGAGGCGTGGGAGGGGGAGGGGCGCGGGCGGGGGCGCGGGCGGGAGCGGGAGCGGGAGAGGGAGCGGCGTACGAAAGGCCCGGGGGCGGGCGCGGCGCGGCGCGGGCGGGAGCGCCCCGCGAGCCTGAGCGCGGACGAGGGGCGCGCGGACGAGTCGCCGTTTGAGGAGCGCGCGCCGTCCTCCCCGTTCGAGTTCACGCACCAGCAGCAGCCCGCGGACGCGCCGTCGCCGTCGCCGTACGCGCAGCCGGGCCCGTCGTCGCCCTTTACGCAGCACCCGCCGTCGTCGCCGTTCGCGCCGCACCCGCCGGCGTCGCCGTACTCGCCGTACACCCCCTTCGCCTCGCCCTCCGCGTCCGCGTCGCCCGTCCCCGCGCCCGCGCGCGCGAGCACGCTGATGCTCCCGCCGCTGACGCACATGTACAAGCGCTCGCTCAGCGCGCCGTGCGGCGCGCGCTGTGCCTTGCCCTCCGACTCCCTCGCGTCGCCGGTGCTGTCCGTCTACGTCCCGCCGCCCGTCCCGCAAGATACGGGGCAGCAGCAAGATCAGGAGCGCCAGGAGCAGGAAGAACAGCGACAGGGCCAGCAAGGGCAGCTTCAACGACAGCAGCAGTACGCGCTCCCGCCCCTGCAGACACATGTGCGGCGCGACACGATCTCGGCGTTCCCGGCCGCGGCGGCGGGGTATGCGCTCCCGGCGCGCCGCGCGCGCGGGGCGTACACGTACCCGCCGCCGTACCTGTCCCTGCCTGACGTCGAGCCTGGACTGCGACCGCGCTACGGGGGCGCGGGGCGCGCGGGCGCGTGGTGGGACCGCGCGCGCGGGACGGGCGGGGGCGCGGGCGCGGACGAGGGCGGGGACGTGTACGCGCGCCAGGGGGGCACGTACGCGCGCGAGGACGGCGACGCGGACGCGGGGTGGGCGGACGGCGGTGTGCCCGCGTTTTCGGTGCGTTCTCTTCCTTCCTTCCTTCTCTCTCCTTGCTCGTGTCGCTGGGCTGACGGGCTGCGAACACAGGGGGCGTTCGCGCCGTCGCCGTCGCCGCCGCTGCCTATCTATGGCGAGGCCGCTGGGGACGCGTATGGCAAGGCTACTGGGGACGCGTACGGCAAGGCTACCGGGGACGCGTATGGCAAGGCTGCGCGCGAAGCTGGGGGGGAAGGCGGGCGCGCGGACCCGTACACGCTGCCGCTCCCGCTGTCGCCCGCCTCTGCGCAGCCCGCCATCTCGAGCTTCTCGACGCTCTCGGGGTGGGCGGGCGACTTTTCGGCGTCGCCGCCTGCTTCTGGGTCGGGGGCAGTGGCAGGGGCGTTTGCGCAGGCGGCGGGCGGGAGCGGGAGCGGGGCGGGGGCGGGGGCGGAGGGGGGCAGGCTGGGGCGAGCGGGAGTGGGAGTGGGCGGCGGACGTCGGGGTGGTACCAGCCGCCGGGGTGGGAGAGTTCTGTGCAGGGGCAGGGGCTGGGCAGTCCGTGGACCGGCGGGGACGCGGACGGGGAGGGATACAAGCCATGGCCTGCGCTGGAGTGGCCCGCCCGCGGGGATGTAGAGATGTACGACGCAGGCGGGTGGGGCGCGCCTCGCTGATGGCGCGTCGTGCGCCTGTTTTCCTCGCTCTCTTTCCGTCTCTCTCTTTCTCTTTTGTTTTTCCTCCCGTTGCTCGTGCTCGTGCTCAACCACGATTGACCGCCTTTCAGGATACACGCCCGTTTTCTCTTGTTTTCTCAGTCCTCTCACTCTCACTTTGGATTCCTCTTCATCTTGTACCGACCACGACCATATATCCATACACATCCAGACAATACCCTCGCCTCACCCCACCCCAAATGTACTCCTTGTCTATAGCTGTCTACTTACCACCCCCGTGTTTTACTACCTACTCGCTCTGTATGTAGATGTATAGTGTATCGTCGTGGATCTTGTTTTAATTATTTTTTCGCAGTTCGCCGTCGTCGAGGAAGCGCGTCCATGTAAGCGAGGAACATCAGGAATGGAGACACCGAAGCGCGGGGGATATAAAAAATTAAGCTACGGCGAACCAAGGGCCGGGACAGGGAGAACGGCAGACGACCAGGGGGCTAGCGGAGGACAAAGGGAACGCCGGATTGGGCACGCCGGGGCGCGGCGGAACTTCGGCGGCGTTAATTATAATCGATTCGGCGCCCTCGGTGCGTCATCGTCGATAGTGCGGGTCCGGATCTAGCTCGGGGACCGCGTGCTCGCGAACCCTCGCGCGGTTTGGTTTGCCTGTGTGCAGGCCCGGATTGGGCGAAACCTTGTTCCCGTATTTCGACCGGAACCTTGTTTGGCCCAGAAATGCGGATACTCTCTCGCGCATGTCTTAATGAGTTCCTAGATCGTCAGCGACATGTACGTCTTTGTACTCGTTGCTGAGTTTGCTGCGTGGTTTGCGCGTTTTTGATGCCCTCCCGTGACGTGGGTTGCCCGTCGACGAAACACGGCCATCGATAAGGAAAAGCATTCCACAGCGGTCTGCTGCCAGTGGAAGGTCGAACTCTGCCGTCGGTAAGTTCATTTCATTTCATATATCAGTTACAACGCGCGGTGATAACGATTAAACATGCGCGCAAACTCCGCTACTGTTGTCGGGCGGCACAAAGCGGGATGGTGGGTACGTACGAGTGCTCCTTGTGATTCCCGGTCAGAAATCGTGGTGGAACGAAATGGCTGACTCACCTTTTCTCGCCCATGCTCCCAATCCCGTATGCGCGACGAAAATAGTCTGGAGAAATCTGAACCGGTTCGCGACGCGGGAGATGCATCCACCGCCCGAGTTGGATAATTGACTTGTAAGTAGTTGCAGTCCCACACTCTGTACGGGCCACGGCTGCGCAGGTACATGCTTGAAGTCGAATCGGTGCCCTGGACGTGCAGAAGACGATGTTCGACAAGTCTCGGGCTAAGTGTGGTGCGGTCGACTGTAGTGCCTGCGAGCCGAGGGAATGGCAGCTTGTGCGTGAGCCGCAGATCGCAAGCATTCCAGGATTCTAGATTTCGAGCCAAAAGGCGCGGCAGAACCAAGGCAGAAAAGCCCCAAGATTGCTTGTGCGTTTACGGAGAAGGGTGGTTTGGTGGCATGTGCCTTTGAAGTATGTCTTTTCAAGGCAAGTTTACAGCGTACCAATTGCGGTCAAGAGGCCTCCGACTTGGTCTGGCAAGTTGCTGGCAAGAGGAAAGTAAGAGGAGGCAAAGAGGAAGGTGGCACAGGATTATGTCAGCCATTTTTTTGACACGAGCTATGCCTGCGCCCTCGACATCTCCTTCAATAAGCGTCTTTTGAACCCCCATGCTCCCGTTCGGATATTATATCTCAGCCGGTGTGGTCCACTGCGGAAAGCTTGCGGCCTGCCATGGCCAGGAACAGACCCGAGCCACTCCGAACGGTCCCAACGGATTTTCCTCGAGTTTCTAGGCACCGAACAAGAAGAGGTACCGACCATTTATGACCCTCATTGACGTGGATTCAATGGCTCAGTGTTTAAACCAGGTTCAGCACGTTAGCGCTTTCCCCCCATGCTGGCCACGTTCGTTCGTTGCAGAAGTCGTGTACCCGAGTATTGATGATTAATACCCCTCAGTCTTTTCTTCTGCGAGTCCCGCAATGCTTATCGTACCCACTTTTCTGATGATTCCCCCCAGGGTGAAGCGAAACACGGTGGGATGAAGAAACCATCCATGTCGATCGAAGAGGTGCTATGTAAAACTGCGAGCTCCAAATCCGTAATGAATGATATCCGTGTGTTCCCATTCCTTGAAATGGCAGCACTAAGCCTAATTATGTGCTTCAGCGAGTCATGCGGGTGGCTGAATCCAAATGTCATCCTCAGGCGAGTCGGGCTTCGACTCATCTCAATGACCTATCTACCTATCAAATTTTGGGACGCGTTGACACTTTGGCGACAACTGAATTCAGAATTGTTGCTGATGAGATGCCCATAACAGCAGTGGAGTTTGTTTTATCCAGTTCGTCGTCTTCGTTGAGCGCGTTGATAATCTCGAAGGGGTGCGTTGTTGACCGACGTATTTCGACGCTCTTAGCGTGGAATGCTCTCAACCTTGGTTTTATCAACATCATTAGGGCGCGTCGTTTTTCAACATCGCAGCGGGTTCTGCAACAATCAAATCGCTCATTCTGTATCTCTTCAAGTTTCTCGCTCCCCCTCTTCCCCGCCGGCAATGCCAAGGCAGTGTTAGCGTGGTGCTTCCGTTTCTCGTGGAACTCCTCTCTGTTCAAACTATGCTGCCCTGAACTTCTTGTCTTCAAAGACTCGCTTCTCTCAGACCACTGTCCCGTCGGTTTGCTGTTTCGCCCTCGCAATCCTCAATTTTCAAATCCACTGATATTTGTTCCATGTTCAGTGACTCCTGTCCAATTTGAAACAACATACCTGACGCGATCAGCCATAAGCTCTATCTTCGATATTCAATGCTCGTCCATCCTGGCATTCAGATAATCTAGGTAGCCCGCTGCGCGGCAGGGCCCGCTATCTAGCTATTGCCCCGTGATCGCTTGGGCAGGACTCTAATGTGAAGAATTCAAGAATCTAACCAAATCTAACTCTCTGTATTTATGGCACACGCGCCACGGAATATGGACCTCTAGTCGAGACGAAAATTCGGGCTCTGTGCTGCATCTGTTGTAGCCTCAGTGCACTGTGTAATCAGCCCCAGATGCGACCGGGGAGCATTACTATATTTACGTTTCGCTGGATGTCCTCGAATTTGCTCCGTAATTCTGTGGGGAATCCTCCTGTTGTAATATTACGATAAATATCGAGTTGACAGCCTTGCGGAAACAACGGAGGACCTGGATGGAAACTGTATCCATCCACAACAAATGCTGGCCACGAAGAACGAGTTTCTTCAACGAGTAGGTTGTCGGTGGCTCAACTTGAACCGGGCATGCGAAATTGGACGTGGGTGCCGAGCAGAAAATATATTTAGGGTGCCGCAATACCATCGATCACAGGTATAATGCAAAGACCATAACGCTAACTAGCCTTAAGGCACTGTCGAATATTGGTGGGCCCGCATGAGCTCGGAGGCCACCGTACACTGAAACTCTGTTCGAAGAAGACTGAAGTAGACGTGAGGTTGAGGGGACATCAACAGAGAAGCGGTGGTGTATAACATGACATTATCCTACTACTGACCCTGCAGCTCAAGCAATGATTACTTTGAATCGGATATATATACAGAAGAAACTTGTCAGAGGATTTTTCGCATGTGCACCACTCGTCGCCAACCTTCGGTCGCTCCTTGTGGCGCGGGGTGGGATGTTGAAAGTATATCAACAAAATACAGAGAATACAGAGATACGTGTGAACCACAAAGTGTAGAGGGGCGCAAAAGGACATACGAGGAGATTACAGATCGCCACGAGAGAGTGGAGATGGTTTTAAAAATGCCGCTCAAATCTAGCTGTGAAAAAAAGCCAAAGATAAGAGCTCGTTCGGCTGCCAGATGCTGCATCTGCATCTGCATCTCGTTTCCTTATATAGTAGGCCATGTGAAACGATCAATCCATGGGACTCGTCACATCAACAGTTGACCGACAGTGTCCGGCACTGTCCGCCGTCTTCCCGACGTCGTGTCGGGATGTCGGGATGGCTGTCGGGGTCCCACCCACCCATCCTAAAATTGAATTTATGGAGTATTATGTGGATAAAGATGAACTCATTTATCTAACCTGATGATTCGATGGAATTGGAGGCAAGAAAAGATGTTTAAGGCATCTGGAAGTTGTCGACGGCGATGGGGACGACAACTCGGCGATGACAACGACCCATTCTCCATTGCTGTGATTGTTGCCGATGTGACTTGATGGCAGAACTTGCATCTTCCCACGAGTACCATATAAGGAGATCAGATGCAGATGCAGCATTTGCATTTGGCAGCCGAACGAGCTTTAAATCCTGCCTGGTAGGATCGAGGGCCCAGCGGACCGGTGGTGAGAAGCTGAAGTCGCTAAAGTATTGAGGACACTAGAGAGCAGAGAAATCAGGACGAAACGAAAGGCAGTAGATAGAAATGTACGGAAGTAAAGACATCGGAACAATAATAGGTGCTTCAATGCAATTCACTCGCGAGAAGGGTCGGACATGGAAAAATAACAGAACAAATCGGGGAACCCCCACGATTTCGAGGAGACAAGGGAAGACATCTGAATAAATCAGGAATAATTGAAGAGACGACAAAAATCGCCTGGTTGAGTCGAGCGGGCAGGGCTTGAAAACTGAGAACTGAAAAGCAACACCAATGAACCAGCAACCGAAGGAGGCGAAGATTAAACCTATCCCGAGGAAGGGAAGTCACAATGGCCCGGCAATGGGACGCTAAAACGAGGATAAGCAGCGACATCGGAAGCAGGGAGGTAAACTCGCTAATGGGATGAGAGAGAGAAGAAGGCGGGTGTGCGGGCACAGAGGATGCTACATCCTGGGACAACAATGAGGTTGCGAAAATGAGTAAGCAAGAAAACTCACGGGGGTAAAGAGGTCCGAACGATAGTAGGGCGCTGCAAGGGGAATAAATATTGAGGAGCGGCGGGCCCCCCAAAAAAGCGAGAACAGTTCGGAGACTTGTCAAATATTTGAGGAGAGGGGGCAATCAAGGGAAGAGCGCAGCGTCAATAGGCAGCAGCAATGCGGGGGACAAACATTAGCCTGGCTGGGTAGCAGGCACCGGTACAAACTCTTGAGAGATTAAAGACTGAAAGGGTCCAAGAGTTAATTTTCGATATCACGGAAAACAGTGACTGAAGGTACCCGGTTGGCATGGGCAGCAATCAAAGCAGTCCTCCTTGAAGAAAGAGCAGCGAATGTACGGATCTGCGAGGCAGATACTGAGGAAGATAATCCAAGGTAGTTGCCAACAACTCGAACGGCCGCGTCAGGGAACATGTCTTCAGATCCAGATAATAAGACACTGAGGGCTGCGAACATATCGTGGGGAGTGCTGAAGCCGAGTCCGAAAGTCTGGCAAGCACATTTACTAGACACATGCTTCTCAGCGCAAAGGGATATGCACGAACCATGTGTAAGCATAGCTTCGCGAGCAGTACATATTGTCAAAGACGCATCGTAGCTGATGTGATGGAATTTGAGCATGTCCCGTAGACTGGGCAAACCCACAGTGAATATGTTTAACTCGAGCGAGCAAGAAGTAAGACATGAAACGAGAATTTCATAAGGGAAAGTAGTAGAGGACTCGTCAAGTGAACCGCGAGCAGTCGAAGAGCTTGACACAGATTGAGAGGTGGAACCTCGAACACCAAGGAAAATCTCTTTATTGAAACGGGATCAATTACGGGAACGGATACTGGTATCTTCGCCCGCATTATCTTCTGTCGATTCTCTTGGTGCTCCATCTGTTCCTCGTATGGATCTTATTGTTCTCTTATTTCACCTACACTAATCGCTCTTCCAGAACATACTCCATCCTTCGCTTCTGAAACTGAAACTGAAACTGTACCTTACTCTGTCAATGTTATGTGATGGGCTGAGGAACACCGATGAGAGCAAATCACGGACAGGCGACGATGAACATACTACGAGGGAGAGAAGTCGCTGCGGACCGATAATGAGACGCTAAAGTGAGCATGAGAAGCGATATTGGAGAGGATAAAAAGAAGGGTACTGCTGGGATGAGACAGAGAAGAAGGCATGGGAGGAGTTGCGCGGAGGGTTGGGCGAGCACGTGGGACGCTACATCGCGGGACAACAATGAAGCGACGGAAAAAAAGTAAGAAGAATGCTCACGGGAAGCAAAGAGGTCTGAACGATAATAGGGCGCTGCAATAAAAATAAATGATGAGAAATAGCGGTCCAAGAAAGAGAGAACAAATCGTAGACGCAGTCAAATTTTGATGAGAGGGAGCTACAAAAGGAAGAGAGCAATGTAAGTCGTCAGCAGCAACTGTGCAGCTGACGCCGAAACGAATTCTGAAAGGAGTAAAGACTGAAATTAACCCGCACAAAAACAAAGAAAGGGGAACGCACCAGACGAGAAGAAGGAGAAGGCATTAAAGCTCGAAGGCAGCCGAAGACCAGAGTAGAGCATGGAGTCCCGAACGCAAGCAGCCCAATCGAGACCAAGGACAATTTCGGGCGTAGCTGATGGAGGAACGACGACACACAGAAGAGTGAACGAGAACAGCCCATGACCCCCAGCGGACACGGTGAAGAGGAACACAGAGTTTCGAGCGGGAGGGAGACGAGAGACGAGACCAGAGCTTATAGATGTTCTAGGGGAATTGGCGAAGGTCAAGGATGAGACAGGTACATCCTGGACTAGCAGTGACATGGCCGTTGTGGGAGGGGGGGAGGACGAAAGGATGGGGAGGAAAGACTAACAGGGGGGCAGTATATATTAAGGGAGTCGACATTAAGGAGTTCATCAAGGGATGATGGACACTCAGGAGGGTGGGAAATATAACCTTGTAAGGAAATCCAATTACTGAGAAAGGGAATAAAAAATACAGACACATAGAGACAAGCAAATATAAGCAAATGTGTGTGAAACTGCGCCAAAAATTTTTCAAACATGCTTTTTCAAACGCACTACAAAACCCACTACTAAAGATAGCGGGAATAATCAATTCTTTCATCCCGAACTGGTATGGACCCACTGCGAAATTTCCCAAGCTTTTGGCAGGAGAATAGAGCCTGGAGAAATCTTTATGGTCGCAATGGATTTTCCTTCGAATTTCCAGGATCTATGGGAACGAGGAAGTGAGCTTGCGGAACTAAAAGACCGAATTTATGCAGCGACGCTGCGGAGAAGGCGCCACTTCTTTCCAGACCGTCATCAATCTTGTGATGCGGTTGACAACACTGACGACAGTGGCGTTTGATCTTTATCTTATGGCTGAGGTTGACTCAGAAGACTCAGAAGACTTTAGATCCGTCCAGTACGTCATTCCCACACCCTGAATGACTCACGGCGCTTAAAAGTTACACCCATGTTCCGAAATGGGACTACGTTAGTTAATCTTATCCAGGTGCGTTTGCGCCTTCTTCCAAGCTCGCAACACTTGTTTGTCGCGGAAAAAGTGATCACTAGCAATTTGACTATATCCACTTATCTCTTCCTCTTGGTAATTTTGTAAGTCTCGAAATGATCCTCTAGAGTGAAACCCATACGGTTGGATAAAGAAACCGGCCTGGTCGATCGTCAAAGCGGTTCTACGGTTCCAGGTACACTTCGAGTATTGGGGGTCAAGGGCGGAATGCTTTCCTACTCGCGTTATAGCAGGGGACGTTGCAGAAGAGATGTGTTCCTGTTCTTCGGAATGGAAGCAGTATTATATGTCGAAGCTTCAGTCACACAGGTGTCATGTTCAGGCGAGCCGGACTTCGACTTGTCTCTATGACCTCCCTATCTCCCAACTTTTGGGACGCGATGGGCCATCCAACTTCGGCGACAACTGAATTGTTGCTGATGAGATGCCGCCAACAGCAGTGGAGTCTTGAACCTTTGTTTTATCCTTTTCTTCGTCTTCGTTTCGTCATCAAGCCTCGATGTCGCAGGATGATGCTCTCTGAGGTTTATATTGCAGAACGACATGTTTCGATGCCCCTGACGCGGAATTCTAAAAAACTTATAGTTTCATTACCTTGCTTGTCAAGGTCTCTCCATCCTCATAATTGGCTCACTTTTTGATCCACCCACTGACCCTAAAATTTCCGAGAGGCCCAGGCTCAATATGTTTGTCAACTTCTGAGTCAAATTTACGTCTTGAAGCCGCGAGCGGAACGCAGCGTGCAACAGTTAGATGGCCGTGTGTCCTTGCGCGGAAGAGCGGGTATAAGGTGGTTAACACTCTGCCTGCCGCCGATTAATATTTTCCCAAGAGTCAACTCTCCAGAACATAGTACACAGTGTCCCGCAACTTGCAACGTGCAGCAGCCGCGCAAAGTTCTTTCAAACACTACCAAGCAAGGCGTTGGCCGACGGAGTCGGCGCTCACTAGTCAATATAATCAAGCATAAAAAGAGCAACATTGCCAGCCTGCTCGATATGGGAGATGGGGCGGCCGTTGAGACAAATATCATCGTGGACAGGGCCGAAAAACTTCGGCCCGAGCGGCGAAGTAGATGTTCCAGGGGACAGGCGAAGCGGTGGCGCCAGTCAAAACCCCGATTAGAGACTTGAACGCATCTGTTGAGTCGAATCCCTGACGGATGACGTGTCGCCGTCGCGCAGTGTTCTCCCATAAGGCGTTATTAAGGGCCTAGGCCTTACGCCTTAATAAGGGGGCTTGCCTTATGGGCATCTTAAGTCCTTAAGATTATTTTGGGCTGTCATTTTAGCAGCGACAATGAGCAACAAATGCGTCTACGAAGTCAACCCCGGAATCTGCGAGTCCTCCGTCGGCTGGCTCTTCGTCGGAATCATCGCCTACCAGTGCTACTAGCAGCTCGCTGTGCGAAGTCCCCCGTCCCGCCGCTACCCGCTCCAGCCGAAGCAATACACCCTAAAGCGTATTCTGTCGTCCCAGGAACAAGATTTGCGGCAAGGTACAGCACGGTGTTGATGTTGTGGTTAAAATATTATGAACCGATGATGTAGCGCCATCATTAAGGCTTCACAAAATTCTTGTTAAGGCTTGGTTAAGGCTTATTATTACTAAGGGCTTCTTAAACCTTAAATCATTAGCCCTTAGGGAGAACACTGCCGGCGGTACAGCATGCGCAGGCCAGTCGAATAGCGGGCCCGAGACACAGGCGTTCTGGGAGTCTGAGGGCGTTGTTCGCTTCAGCCATTCTCGGATCCGCATATCAATCCAACCGAACAAGCGACCTAAGTCTTAGAAAGTATTCTTAAGCTCTTTTTTAGCTAACAAGGGAGCACCGACTCCGTCGGCGAATACCTTGCTTGCAACGGTTCAGGACTTGCCTCCCTAATATTTCGGGTGCACTTGTGGCTTTGCGCGCTGTTAGCACGTAAATATGGCAAAGATGAGTCTGACTTTACAAACATTGGGGGATTCAGGATCACTGGCCCGAGGGTGGAAAGACCTTAAGGTAATTCTGGCCCGATTTCGCGATGCTACCGTGGGATGATGGCAATGATGGGCTGCCAAGTGATCCGGTTGTCAAGCTTCCATTAAGCAGGTGGGCGGGGACCCTCGTCGCTGTGGCGTCCCCGTTTGTCGCCGACTCGCGCGCCATATTTTTATGTGTTCCTTGACGCCACGAGATATCTACAGGCTTTGTGTTTGCCAGGTCCGCGTTTACGGGACGCCGCTGTTTACTTGCCTCGCGTGGATAGCCGTCGGCGTGTTAGCCACTGTCGGCCAGCCGTAGAAATATTAGTGGGTGTTGCGGTACGGAATTGTCCTTGACCTCTATCGTTATCCAATGTTTTCAGACAGTGGTACGACCGCCCTTCGGAATCGAAGTTCGGGTCTAGGTAAGGACTCGTACTGCCATGCGCTGCTATGCCCTAAAGCCACGTAACTGTCAGGGTCATCAGTCGGCTTTTTCATCTTTGGTATTTTGACGAGAATGGTCGTAATGTTCAGTGCCCGCTGTCCAGTTTGAAACATACTGGTGTCACCTTTGGTGCCTTTCGTATTGCGCGATCGGTCATGGCACCGCCGAACTGTACTTTAAAAGAGGCACATCACAAAATAACGGAACGAGGCTCCCACGTTCAGACCCTTCATTTCCAGTTATGAGCCCGTCTACTATGTTCCCGAGCGTGGTGCTCCAGGCCTTGAGCGCGTGCCTTTATTTCATAGGTACGATTGAATCCCTTCTACTCATCCGATCACTGACGCGTGGGATTCATGTAGGGGTCACGATCCTGACCTTTTTCTTATCGCGAAGAGTTATGACCGAGGACTTGGGTTCAAGGCAGGCATGGGCTCGCTTGACTTGGCCCCGGATCTGCATCCTCCTCGTGTTCCTCGACTCGTACCTCTTTCTGTTCTCCAGTGTGTGGTATTCCTCCGGCCCTAGAGTCATATTGACAACCCATCCAGCGGGCATATTGGTTTTCGGTGTGGGCCTACAACTGAATGCCACTGCCTGTGCCGCAGGCATTTATCTCTGCATTTTATTCTATACGACGTCCAAGCTCCTGATATACTCCTTCTTGAGTACGTATCTGTTCTCCAGCCATCTTTTCCTCTCCCATCTCGCTCTCGGACTCACGCACATTCCAGCTGAGAAAGTATATATCGTGTGGGACACTCAACGCCGCCGCTTGCGCTCTCCGGTCTATCTCGTTTGCGCAATAACGGTCGGCCTGTACATCGCCATCATCCTGATCGTGTTCTTAGGTATGTTCTCATTTCATCTAGATTCTGTCCCAAATGAGAACTGGTAGCAGGGCGCGTCGAACAATTCCGCGAAGGCGACGGCGCCTGTGCTGTCCCTCCCTTGCACCTGCCGTGCACCTCTGACTCTAGTTTGTTTTAGGTGTTCTTGGCCTGAGACCCTCCGCATCTCTCCCTCTTCTTTCTTACGATTTGTAAGTGGCAAGGTACAGAAAAGAACTCCTATCCTGATCGGAGACTCAGGTACATCAACATACTCCTAACATCGTTGTTCTTGTGGCCGCTGATGCGTTCGGCACATTCAAGTGCTCAGCTGCGGCGCGTGGCAATCCGGACACTCTTGTGTGTAGAGTGATCCGGCGTACCCCTCTGTCTCTGATCATGCTGTATTCCTCAGTGCCTCCGCCGTGGCGCTCACTACATCTACAGTCAGCTCTGCGCTCGAGTTGCGAGAATTGTCTGCTCATCACCCGTTACTAGGTTAATATGACTGTGCTCACGATCATGAAGGGGCGCGAGCTCGGGTGGGTTTGCCTCGCAAGTTGTGGCCTCGATGTACGTATCGCTCCTTCCACTCTCCCGCATTTGCCAACTCGCAAGAACAGGTCATCATCAACGCGGCCGCGCTCTTCTGGGTCACAGGCAGCCCATCGCAGTCCTCCACCAGCGCCTCGAGCGGACCCCGCGGGATGAACGACAGCCACAATGTGATCTCGCTGTCTGTTCCCCCGAGGCCGACGCACACCGACTCGTTCGACCTTGATAATCCGTCGAGCAGGGTGTTCAGAATGGGGCTGTCGCCGACGGCAAAGGAGTTCGAGATGGCTAATCTGTCGCCAACTGCAAAGGAGTTCCAGGTGCGCAACTTGAAGGTTGATATACTCCTAGGACAAGGATATTTATTAATGACTGGCCTGAAGATTCACGTAACGACCGAATCACATATCAGCACAAGCCCACCGGCGCCCGGCCACTCCAATATTTCTGAACAATGATAAAAAGATGATCCTGCCGTTGAAAATTCTTGGTCTCCCTGGGATGTCGTATACTTATTTTTCGGGTTTATGTTTGAGCTGCGGTTGGCTGTACGTTCGGGATGTTAGATACTTCATGTATTTATATATTACTCTTGGGACTAACTTACGTCCCGAAATTTGCAAACACTCTCGTTTCACCACGTCCTTGTCTGGATGTTTTGTGGACGAAGTGGCATCAATACAGCATGACCTTTGAACAGGGTTGAAATAACGAACATGATCAGCTCGGCCAGCACCGAAGTAACGCTTTTCCGCCTTGACCTGACTTGACTCGGAGGGCTCTCGGACTCCTTCCTCCGTGCTACCTGGATCGGGGGTTTTCCTTGCCAGCTACTACGAAAATACTTATGCATTCCTTGTGCAGACCAGACCTTCCTGGAATTCTTGCAGACACCTCAAACGGTGATGCTCACCAAGGGCTTATACGGCTGCAGACCGAGCTGTTTAAGTGACTCGGGAGGTTGCTTTCTTAAAAATGTCTTTGTTCCGAACTTCCGCTACAGGTCTTGCGAGTGGGACATAACTAGACTCGTGACCAGTCTGCCTACGAACTGCAACAATAACACTGATTAACAGGTCTTCCATATTCTTCAATGTCTACTCAAGTCATTGACTAGTCCTCTAGGTTATCTTTGTTGGAAATCTCAAGAAGCTAAACCACTATCAGTTCTAATTTGAAACTTCTTATCTGTTGTTCGGCACCAACCCAACCAATTGGGGAACACCTGTGAACACCCGGCTCTAAGCCAACGTCGGTGAAGAAGGGCTCTGTGGGAATCGCAAGAAGCTAAAAAAGGAAAAAGCTGTTCAGTTGTCGGGCGCCAATCAATTGATCAAGCGCTTACTCGTCTCTCCCGCCACCACCCATGAACAATGACCCTCGCGTCGATGCCGATTTGATCTCGGAATTGAGCATGAACGGCCCTAACTCCGCGCCGTGCGTCCTACTCGCACTCATTCATGTGTCAACCTGAGGGCGCTAACATACCAGATACACCGGCGCCTTTTTCCCAAGCTCACAACACCTTCTGGTCGCAGGAGGCGTGTTCACCAGCAACACAACGAACAATATCCATTATTCCACTCCGTCTCTCCCTACTGGTGAGCGCCGTACCTCCCCTAATATCGTTCTGTACTCAGCGCATGGTGACAGACTTTCGAATAATTCCCTTGGGGGACATTGACCTGAGGAATGAGATACCATCTAGAAATGCCTTTCCTCTAGCCGAGTCTATCGCGTGTCTATCAGCGTCTATTTGGTCTAGTAGAGACTGCCCTTGTCTATATACACCGAATAGACACGGATAGACTTGGTCCTGTTTCCAGATGTGACGGTTGGATCACGACACCGGCCTATTGAATCGCCGAAGCGCATGAGGGTGTGTTCGCCGCATGTACTCTGCCAAAATCGGTGGTCGAAAGTCAGCCATGACTGTAGCTCTTTACCAGGGGGGCGACGCGGAAGAGGTATTTTTTATGTGATTTAACCCAATATTATCCCCATTCGCATGCGCAGGAATGGTGCCAGGATATTTCGAAAGCGTTATGGCTTCGGTGGGTCCGATAAAAACTTCCGTGACATCTTAATCAATTTTGCAGCCATCCCAATTTTTTTTCAGGTTTACGCCGCAGCGAGCTAGCACGCTACGGGGAATTCTTTCGGGACAGGCCAAATTGGGATATTTTTGGCCGCGCCTTCGGTTCCGACATTAACTGTAATATCTCATGCATGCAAAGACACGGAGCGTTCGATTGAAATCCATCTCACAGCAAATCGATAACGCTTTCAAATTCCCGCCATTTTATCGCAGTGATCCGACTGAACAATCCGCACTACACCGAGTCTAACCGGATGGACAGGGGTTAACCTAACCTGTTCCCTTCTCCTGGATTTGTGATCTCCGCTTTGAAACGCCGTGCCTATGTGCGCCTCTCTTGCCGCGCTGGTCCGGAATTCATTACGAGTCCGTCGCTGCTTTGATTCCTACGTCCACCATGCCCACCAACGCAAACGGCGAGCTCGTCCCCAAGAGACGGACACCGCTCCCAAAACTCCAGCTCTTCATTCTTCTATCTATCCAATTTGCTGAACCAATAACTGGTCAGTGAAATTCTTTTCGGAAAGGTGCTCAGAATCATGATGACCCCTTCGTTGTTCAATTCGTGCGCGACACAGGGATCACAGGAGGAGATGAGGCTAAAACAGGCTTCTATGCTGGACTCCTCGTACGCGTCTGTAGTTTTCAGACACGCCTTCATTAATCAAGTTTTACTCAGGAATCAGCCTTCTTCCTCGCAGAAACCCTCACCGTATTCCAGTTCGGCCGCCTTTCTGACATTTATGGCCGCCGACCGGTCTTGCTTTTCGGTCCCTTCGGGCTTGCTCTCTCAATGCTAGGGTTCGGCTTTTCGAAGACCTTCTGGGTGCTCTTAAGCTTCCGGTGCGCCCAGGGCGCGTTCAACGGGAATATCGGTACTCTCCTCCTTGTATCCCTGTCCTCCGCGTTTCATTGTGAATTCCAGGCGTGGCAAAGACCGTCATGATCGAGGTACCCGCTCCCCGTTCTCCGGCGCCACATCCGCTTAGCTGATAACTTGCCTAGATCTCGGACCCGTCGAATGCGGCAGACATGGTTTCTTTCTTTCCCGTGATGTGGAGCACAGGTGCGACCCTGAGGTATTGGCTCCCATTTTGCGGCCGGTGGGTATCTCGACTGACACGCTCTGAAGTCCATTCCTGGGCGGTATCCTCGCTAATCCGGCGACAAAGTGGCCGAACACAATGGGAAAGATCGAAGTTTTGCGGGTTCACCCTTATTTCTTGCCTTGCGCTGCCGCGGCATCTATCGCTCTCGCTTCGTTCGCCTTGGCGTTAGTTGGATTACGGGAGGTACTTTTTTCTTCTTTCTGCGCGCGCGATCGAATGTTCAACCAGCGATTATTTCCTTTGTCAGACGTTGCCCGCTGTCGCACAAACACGGCAGAAGAAAATGACTCTCGCCACGGAGACGGATCCCCTTCTTCCAAACGGGCACAACACTTCAGTGCCATCTGATGTGGCTGGTTCCGCCCCTCCGCTGAGGGAACTACTAACTCGCCCCGTCCGCATCGCTTTGCTCAATCACGGGCTGTTGGCATTCTGCAACATGGCGTATGAATCGCTGCTGCCTCTGGTATACTATCGGAATTCTTCCCTACCATTTTACTCACCCAATTCCCAAACCCCTAGGTATACTCAACGCCCATCAGCATGGGGGGCCTCGGGCTCAGGTAAGATCTGCTTAATTGCCCTGCGAATTCTTCCCAGTCAAATCCTCATCCCTGCAGGCCACATGATATCGGGCTCATCATGGGCATCTGCGGAGTCAGCAATGCGTTCGTACAGATAGTCTTCGGCGGGCGGATAATCAGGTATTTTGGTCCCCGACGCATCTTCAACGCAGCATTCTGTGGCCTCATCTTCGCGTTCCTGGCATACCCGTTGTTGAACATCCTCGCCAAACGCGCGGGGCGTGTCGACTGCGCGGTCATCGCTGTGCTCATCTGCCAACTGAGCTGCTCCTTCCTGCTCTACTTTGCCTTTGGTGAGTTATGCAGGGCCTCCAAGTTCATCTGAGCTGACAAAATATGGTGTACAGCGTCGACGATGATATTCATCATGGACGCCACGCCGAACCAGGCGAGCGCGGGCAGCGTAAACGGGCTGGCGCAGATGGTCGGGACAACGCTCCGCGGCGCGGCACCCTCGTTTGCATCCTCCTTATTTTCGCTCTCAGTGAAGAACAACCTCGCGGGCGGGTATTTGGTGTACGCGATCCTGGTTGGCCTTACGCTCGGCGCTGTGCGCGGATCGCTGCTGCTTCCCCATCGGCTGCAGTCCGAAGCAAACCGGCCATGAAGGGAAAGAGTTTTTCTTTCAGGTGGGAGAGTGTACAATCGGAGTAATGGAGACCATAAAATTTGAAAAGGATGTCACGGCGAACTTGAAATCCCGTTCTCTGAGGAGACAGCCTCTGCTCATAAAAGACCACTGGGATTATATCCAAATTACATCCTTTGAATCCTCTTGCTCAATTTACGGTGTTCAATTTCGATGACTCCTCCGCATAATTCACGGTATATTACCTCGACGAATGGTTGACATAGCTTCAAGTTGAATGTTGGCTCAGACCAAGACTACTAAAGTTCAAACTCAAACCAAGTTTAGCCAACGTCAGATACCAGAATATTGTCATGGCGCATCTGCAACTACAGCCCATGGCGACTGAAACTGAGGGCTTCCAGTTCATTCATAAGTAAATAAAGCAAGATAGGACTTCGCCCCAAAAAAAGTCCTAACTTAGCCTGCACGAAAAGCCCTAACCGAGCCTGCCGCGAAAAGTCCTAATTAAGCCCGACTTTAAACCATTGACCGAGACCGATTTTCAGGTCCTAACCGAGCCCGACTTTTATACTGTTCCAACCCCTAACTTGGCCCGACTTTTAGACTTTTTTAGACTTACAACTCCCAGACCAAGACCTCAGCGCACGATGCCTGTATCAGTGTTGTAGAGACACAATACTACTGGATGTGTCTGTCCCAATGTATGAATTAGAGTCTCCAGATGTAAGATCCCTGTTCCCGGCCCTTCCGATACATTGTAAGTTGATTTTCTGATCGTTTGAGCTGTACTCCAGTATTTCGGCCCTCCTCGTTCTCTCCTTCAGAAATTGGCTTCAAATCCAACTTCAGCATCAGGTCAGTCCCCAATATAAAGAGATGCAGTCGGAAAGCTGGGTCTGGGCACAGGGAGTCCAAAAGTTGTATAAAAGTCGGGCTCGGTCAAGAGTTGGAAAATATACAAGTTGGGCTCAGTCAGGGCTTGAGTTAGGCTCAGTCAGGTTGAGTCCTGGCTCGGTCAAGAGTTGAAAGTCGGGCTCTGTTACGACTTTTCGTGGCAGGTTCGGTTAGGACTTTTCATTCCGGCTAAGTTAGGACTTGGTTTGGGGCGAAAACATATTTTGGGTAAATAAATAGCAAGATAGGATTGTTCCCTTTTTTAAACTCCAAACGAAGCACCCCACGCAAACTCCAAAGGGAGCCTCCCCGTCAAAAGTCCAGACGGAACCCGGATTTTCAAGTACCAACGGAGCCCCAAGTAAACTCCAAACGGAACCCCAATTTGGGTATGGGCCCAACTCCAAACGGAACCACAATTGGAAAGGCGCTTTGGGAAGTTAATAGAGGCTTGAGGGGGGACGGAAATATGTAAGGCACTAAACCTTCCAACTGCACTAGCCATGAGTTTATTTATTACGCGTAAATCAGTTGAAACCAAGGGTTCTATTGTAGTTTCGACTGTTGTAGGTAGGCAGCTAAATAGATTAAAGGGTGAACATTTTATTTCCACCGTTCTGAGCTGAGAAGTTTGAAATCATGGTTCCGTTTGGAGTTGAGAGCTTCCAAATTGTGGTTCGGGTTGTAGTTTTGACTGCCAGAATCGTGGTTCCCTGAAACTCCAAAATTGTGGTTCCGTTTTTAGTTTCACTTTGCCAGAATCGTGGTTCCGTTTGGAGTTGGACGCATACCCAAATCGGGGTTCCGTTTGTAGTTCACCTCAGGCTCCGTTGGTACTTGAAAATCCGGGCTCCGTGTAGACTTTGGGTGGGGAGGCTCTGTTTGGAGTTTGCGCGGGGTGCTTCGTTTGGAGTTCAAAAAGGGAAGAAACATATTTCCGAAATAAATATGAGGCCAAGTGACTTGCGGTACGCAAGAGGTACCCACCTGAGAAATTTGGCACACTAGGTATGAAAACTGATTTAAGCTCCTCGCCCCTCCTCCCTCCCTCTTTACATAAGCATTACATAAGCTCACGTGACTTCCATAAGCGGTAATTTCGTTCAATTGTCCTCGGCGTTGAAGCAATTATTCGTCGCAGCGAAATATAAACAGTTTGGCTCCTAGAAATCCCCCATATTCTTCTAGTATACAGAGTGATGCTTTTTACGAACCCTTCCGCCAGCATTTGTTCGGCACTCATCATCGCAGTACCACTCGGAAGGAAGAGTTTCCAACCCCGCGCAACACAAATGAAACTTGGGAATCAATGTGGATTAAGCTGCATCCAGTGAGTCAAATTAAAACACAAACCTTTGAGCCGCAAGCCAGGCCATGGACTAGCAGGGGCCTTTGCTGTGTCATCGTCTGTGTCATCCGGCTTGAAATCCACATTGACAGTACAGTCTTTGTCCTGGATAAATTCTGAGCGTTCGGCATGATGGTGGTAAGAGACAAGGGTTATATGTGCTTAGCATTGATGTCAATCGCATTAAGTAGTGGATCTAGCATCATATCACAGCTATCGCCGGATGCCATACGGATGGGGATGGGCGACACCAAACTTGCTCCCCGAGGACCTACAGCCGCTTAAAGAAAAGGGAAAAAAATGGGATTTTCTTTTTATTGTCTTAAACATGTTTTTGAGTGGTCCTGCAACTTTTTCCAAAAAGTGAAATAAGGACCTCGCCACCCCCCCTCCCTCTTACCTAATGTCTCGGCATTCTCCGGCGGGTAGACGCGTCATCTTGTGTCACGGAAACGCGACCGTCACATCCCATGACCGTGACTAACAGTGACTGCTGTTTTCTTTTCTTCCTCCGTCACACCAACTCGACACTCGAGTCAAGACTCCCGGAGCTAGAATCTTCTGGCCATTGGAAATGTCCGACGTGGGCACAATCGATCTCTCTGCTACTCAATATGCGGCTCGTCAAGCAGCACTCCTGGCCTTGGTGAAGGACATTCGAGGCGTCGGGTGAGGTCTCATGAGCATATCCACCTTATGCTGGCTAAGTTAGAGACTCCACCAGTGGGGAAGTCGAGCTGGATCTGCCTCGGATTGCTGTCATCGGGAATCAAAGTGCCGGTATGCGATTAATATCGAATTTTTCTTAACGCGCGCCTGCAACTCGAATTCACAGGAAAGTCAAGTGTAGTAGAAGCCATATCTGGGGTATGTGTTTTCGCCGTCTTCATGCGCTGACCAGAGGTCGACGACTCCCCTTAGATCAGTGTCCCTCGGGATGTCGGCACATGCACACGTTACCCAATGGAGTGCCGACTTTCCCCAAGTGACGCCTGGAGTTGCCAGGTTTCGATTCATTGGATAGTCAGCGAAAAGCAGAAACTTCTTGATACGATCATAGAGGCTCATTTCGGCGACGTTATAAGGGACAAGTCAGAAGTCGAAGAACGTTTACGGCGCGCCCAGATCGCTATACTTAATCCTAAGAGTAAACCAAAGAAAAATTTGAATATGGGGATCACTGAGATTCGGCAACACTCCTCTTCTCTCGCATTCCCTCAGAACGTGGTCTGTGTGGACATCGCAGGCCCACAGCTAACCCATATCTCCTTCGTCGATCTTCCGGATATCGTCAGACTATTACCTTACCTATTCATGTTCTTCTTTCCTTGACTTGCCTTCTAGGTATCATTCAGAACGCCGAGCCGGAGAGCGTCAAGATGGTGAAAGAAATGGTTACGTCCCATATCACTGGGAACTGTATTATTTTGGTGGCAATGCCGATGCCGGGTTAGGTCCCCCGAACTTCCATTCCAGATCTCTAATCCCAACACTTGTCAGATGACATCGAGAATCAAATGGCCCTCCAATTGGCTGCAGACCCCGAGGGGTCTCGTACAATCGGTAAATCTACTGTTTATATCTCTGCGTTCATCGTCATCACTGTTTGCTATAGGATTGTTGACAAAACCGGATATGCTTAGTAACGGCACTAAAAAGAAGAAGCTCTGGCTTGATGTCATTGAGGGCCGTCGTGATCGTCTCGCACATGGCTACTTTTGCACCCGCCAACCTGACGATACTGAACGAGAGCGCGAAAACGTCCAGCGATCATCGTTCTGCAGAAGAGAAGTTCTTTTCTAGCACGGAACCATGGTCGACCTCTTCTCAAAAGGATCGATTCGGGATCCACAACCTGGTTAAGACCTTGAGTGGACTACTGATGCGGATCATAGGTGATGGGTGAGTATCCACCCTTCGAAATTATCTAAATTGCACGCAGCCTCCCCGCCATACAAGCTGAAGCTGCGGCTTGTTTATCTGTCTGCAATGCTGAACTGGCGTCCCTTCCGCCGCTGGCGAATGCGGGTACTAACCCTGTCACCCATGTGTTGAATGTGATCAACAAGTTCAACAACGACATCGGACAATATGTCCAAGGTGGCGTACTTGCTGCTAGTCTTGTACAATCAAATCGGTCGGAGTACAGGACGTTCAAAATAGCCATTCGTCGAACCGCGCCAATCCTTGTTCCTTTCCGAAACGCCGCAGGCGTCCCCTCATCCGATAGAGCAGCATGCACCGGAATTGAAGCGAATCGATTGATCTATCTCGAAGATGTCCAAAAAATGATTTCAGAGTCAGCCCAATTGCTATTGCCTAATTCATCATATTTTGACGTTCCCTCGACAGGTCTACAGGCCGAGAACTTCCGGGCCACGTTCCGTACGATGTGAATACGACATTGATCAAGAGGTTTCAGGAATCATGGGCGAAGGTAGCGAAAGATTGTCTCAACGCGGTGTACAATGAGACTCGCGAGATTATAATAGACAGAATCCCGGCCGTAGTAGCTCCGCTCGAAAATTTGCGTACTCTTCTCAGGTAAGTCTCTATCATTGTCGAAGTCGTCATGCTCACTGTGCGATGTAGGGATGTAGTCTCTGAGATCATGGATTCTCGGTATTATGAGTTCTGGTCCCTCCTCTCCACCATCATCGAGGCAGAGGCCAGTCCGTACACTCAAAACACTCACTATCTTTCGGAGACGCGAGATAAATGGCTCGCAAATTACAAGGGTCTGCGTTCCGGGAAACAGCCACTGATGGGGTTGTTCTCAAAACCATTCACGTCAAGCACCGAGAGTCCGCCTCGCCAGAGAGTCGACAGGGCTCCTTCTGAGTCCAATGGTGGCGGGGATTCAGACACGGACTCGCAAGACTCTGGTTCGGACGACTACACTTTGGACGTTCGAGCCATAGCAAGGAAGCCAACGCCATCCGCAGAGCGAAGTCTGGTGGTAAGAAAGTGGACGCCGCATTGGCTCTGCTAGCGCAGATTGGCTATACGGGCCTGAAAGCGAACGACTTGGAACGTCTTAATCCCACTGACGAATTCGAAGCGGAATTGCGCGTGTTCGCAGAGACACGGTCTTATTTCCAAATCTCCTACAAAGTCCGTTTGTTTCTTTTCTGGTCTCTAACCGAGGGCTCACGACGTTGTCTGTAGCGTGTGATTGACATAATCCCAGCCTTGATTGACCTTAAATTCGTCAAGGCCATCCACATAGACCTTCAGCCGTTACTCATTGCAAAGCTTGACCTCGGTAATACCGACGCGGTTAATCGATGTCTCGAGCTGTTGGCACAGGATCCAAAGGTGGTTGCTCGCCGGATCGCACTAACATCACAGAAGAAGAGCGTGCGGCAAAAGCTTGAGGAATTCTTGCGTTGATATTAGCGCCTCATCTTGTTTGGAGTAATTATGGTTGTTATTAGGTCGGTCGTCGACGGTCGCCCGGCCGAACGCACCCCGATTCGAGCGCTTGATATCGTGCTTCATTCAGACGTGCCTGGGGAGTTTCACGCTTGGTGCTTAAAACGCAGAAGTGCCATTCCCACCCGAGGACTTTCTTCGTTGCCTCTCCGACACTTTTATTCAAGTCCAAAACTTCGCGATACTTTTATTGGACGACCCAAATCTCCCGACACTTTTATGGACCAAAACTTCACGACACTTTTATTCATGCACTTAGTACTTTACATCTAATCTCATCTAATCTAATCTAATCTAATCTCGTGGACAGTGCAGTACATACTATGATACAGGATTTAAGCTGGAGAGTAAGTAAGTAATTGCTATGCTAGAGGGTAGAGGGCCTTACGCCGCCCGCGTCCCCTTTCCCCATTCGGATCTCAAGCAGCAATAAGGGAGGCGTCGACCATGCACGCGGTGGAGAGAAGGGCAGTGCGTGCCCGCGGTGCGACAGGTAGCACTTACTTACTTAAATAATTGAGACCATAAATGTGAAAGGATGTCACGGCGAATGAGATACTGTCCATTACTGAGGAGAGACCCTCTTGCTCAGAAATCAGGATTATTACGAGTCCTAAAATGAATATTTTAGACTCGTCTTTACTCTCCATTCTCCGCCAACCTGAAGGTTTTTGGGTCGATGATGTAGATGATTCGTGTTGGTTGTTTTTCCATTAAAGGGAATTTCCGTGGGTTTTTTGTGCCCTTTAAGGTACTTCATGTCATTTGCCATGACCGACCTTGTCATATTATATCCGTCATGCCTTGCCTCAGCATTTGGAAATGGAATGAACAAGAAAAAAAAATTCTGAGCAATATTTAGCTTCTAGTTGCCTTATTATTTTCTTTCAACTTCACTTTCAGCCCTAATTCCCCCCGCCACTCTGCCCGAATTTCGTACCTTAAAGTTTCTTGTCGCCTAGTACCACCTCACGACGATCGGGCATCTGGATCAATGATGGATAAGACTCAGGATAATGATGTTGCGTTCCTGTCTCATATGTATATCCCTAGTTTTCGCTCTCTTTCTCTCTCAGACCTTCCCATATTTCCGAAATCCTTCTCCCTGCTGATGCCCTTTCTAATTCTGCAGCAAGTATCTGATTCCGCCGCAAATTCAAACGCCCAGATATTTGATCGGCGGAATCAACCGTTCCCGGGTATCAAACCGGGTATCACGCACATGCGACCGCAAACAACTTGCACTGTTATCTCTCGTCTTGCTCTCGTCTCCTTCTCCCACAAGACACCCAGTTTTACTGCTCAGTGAAAACCTCAATCGTACATAAGGTGAGTCGCTTTCTATAGCTTAAAGACCGAACTTGAGCTATGTCCGCAGATATGCAAGTCACAATCGAAACGGAAATAGAGCCACCTGGTACCGGCCTTCTTTTTGGCTACTTCCCCGGCACTAATCCATGCAGAACCTCGGCCTCTTCCTCCTCTCCCTGCCGATGGGCCTATACTCATGGAAGCTGTCGCTACTCCTTTGCTGAGCTCTGAGAGTCTGGCTTGCTCTTCGGCTACACTTATCTGCGGCGATGTTTCTTCGGCTGTTGAACCCTCTATTACTGCCAGCCAACAATTACCTCCTTTCTTCAACCGTTCGTGCTCGATCTCAACGGTTACACTGGTGGAATGGAAGTGGGCTCTCCGGCGACCGGCATCTCTGTACCTCTTGGTGGTACGTATTTCAGACCTGTTCCAAATGTTTCCGGCCACGGTTTACAGCGCATTTCAGCTCTTTGGGTCGCTCCTATTGCTCTACTTCATTGTACATGGTTCGTCTTAGGTCTAATCGCAATCCCCCGCTAATTTTCGCCGCAGGAGATATACAGCTTCCGTTGCCAGGCCTTCGCCCCTTGTTTGCCGTCCGTGGGTTAGCGGGTGCGTCATAAAACTCTTCAGGTAAAATTCTGCTGATAAAGGTACCGGGCTTGGCTTCAGGTGTCTGCGCATCTCCAGTGTGCTCAGGCTCAGACACTGAAGCCTGTCCGCAGGGTTTGATGCGCACCTATGCCATTTATGCGAAGCGTATCTGTCAATTGTGCCTGACGGCTGCCCGACGGGGCGATGTCTATACCACGGCACAGGGGTGGATACGCACCTCTTTAGCACTTGATGCGAAGCGTATCTACGATTTGTGCCTCACGAGTGCCCGACGGGGTTTCGCGGCACGCTTAGCATCTAATGCAAAGCATACCAGCCCGATGGGCCGCCTTTTGGCATTTAAATGCCCGATGGGCGGGTTATTCACCCAAGTTTTATGCATGATGTGCGGGTTTTTTACCCATGTGTTAATATTATGCCCGATGGATGGGGTGTTCACCCATATTCTGTTCCTGAGAGGCAGCCGCATGGTGTACTACATGCTCAAGTCAGTCCTCACACTTGTTGGGAGGCGTTTTCCATCTGCGCTCGATATTGATCGTGCCATTCATCCTGACCATGTATTGATGGGAGGCGGAGTACGACAGACTATACCTGGCAGGGTGTTGGCCCCATACTTGTTAAATGCGAACGGAATCCCCTCGTGGGAGCACATGGATTATTCTTTTGAATTCCAATGTAAAACAGCAGATGTTGCCGACGTTTTGGCTCGTCATAAAAACTGCATATCTGTCAGAATACCTTTGTCCAATATATTGCGCATACTTACTAAAATGGAGCTCGTACGCCTAGCTAAGTTGCATAACATGTGGTTGCCCGTTAGATTACCGGCTGAAGATTGTCGGAACATGTTCGCAGATCATGATTGTACCCAACTCGAGTGTGCAGACATAGTCTCGATATTCGCGAATGTTTCAGTTCAACAAAAATCGATGAAAGGACCGGTTCAGATCATCATAAGCCCGAGACCTAGAAAACAAAAGCACGGGGTGAGCACAGCTGCACGGATGTCTTTCGATGCTGCCAATAAGCAAAAGACAGCTCGCAAATTAAGAATGCTGCGGAAGAAACTCACTGGTCGATTGAAAGACACTGTATTCCCACCGCTGCCTTTGTCCATGGCACAAGCTCATAAAACTCTCACAAAACATTGTCGAACCATGAGGCCGAAATCTTTTGTCGAGTCCGGTTGTGCTGTCTGCGGTTACCTAGTGCAGCGTAGATTTCTCACTCCTCTGAGCAAATACGAAGGTAGCCTTGCACTTTTAATCCGAAAAGGTGTCACCCGGAAGGAGAGATTTAGTCTAAGTAATCCAATCGAAGAGCTTGAGGGTCCTGTGCTTGCTGAGGGCTGCAAAAATATCTGTGTGGATTGCGAAACTTGTCTAGATAATGGGGTTATCCCAAGAACTGCCTTAGTTCGGCACAATTGGATTGGTGCTGTCCCCGCTCAGTTACAAGATTTAACATATGCTGAAGGTATAATGATCGCTCGGATCAGACACAACCGGTGCGTCGTACGTGTGAATTCAGGGCGGGTCCGGATGAGCGCGAACGCCATAATGTTTTCCCAGCCTGTTTTGTCTATATTGAATAAGCTTCCACCTTCAAGGGAGGAAATGAACGAGATATTGGCCTTTGTTTTTATGGGGTCTTCGGCACCCACCCAAGAGGATTTCGACAGAACCCCTATGCTTATGCGTAAAAATAAGGTGGTAGATGCCTTAGAATGGCTGAAACTGAACCACGAGGGCTATGCTGATCTAGAAATTTCGCGCGAAAATCTAGCCTCCTACGCAGATCGTGATATCCCTGTGGTCGTTGACTGGAGAAGGACAAAGGAAGAGATTACCGACTCAGTTCCAGCTGGAACGACCGCAGTAAATGAGACTCCCCGAGAATATGGCGCCCGCACAGGAAAGTGCACTTTTGCTGTCCATGGTTTAACGGGCACCGAGTATGCAACAGCGACGATGAAGACAATTAAATCAGTAGCCCTCCAGCACTTAACGCATAAAGGGAGCATGCTCAGCATTGGAAGGTCAGAACTTCCCATCAGCATGTACGACAATGTGGGCGCATACCCTGGCATGTTTCCATGGCTTTTCCCCTATGGGAAGGGCGGAATAGGCCATCCTAGCCATGCCAATAAGCAGGGTGATACAACGAGAAAGAAAAGCCTTCTAATGTACCACGATAAGCGCTTCCAATTAGATACGTACTTTCCCATGGTTGCATTTAATCATGAACAACTCAAAGCTGCTTCAACCCACAGTATCCTCCTTGCAAAGCGGGCGAAGTTTGATTCTATATCGCGCCGACTCATGGCCGTCGATCCAGAGGTAGCTGGGAAAATAGCGGATCGATTGTCGGCCGGCGAGCATGTTAAACCGAGTAGTAGTGCGGAGCAGATTTGCTTCGATCTGATAAAAGATCTAGATGCTGTCGCCGGCCACGTGCAAGGATCAGTGACGTCTAAGAAATACATGCGCAATGAAATCTGGTCTACCATTGCGTTCTTCAATGCTCCCACTTGGTTCGTCACCGTGGCCTGGAATGATCTTCACCATCCTCTTGCTCTGTATTACGCGCAAACTGATACTGTGTACCGGCCCGAAATTCGTACGTCTGCGGAGCGCAACAAGCTAATGTCCCGCAATCCCGTAGGAGCCGCTCGGTTCTTCCACTACATGGTCCAGGCATTTATTTCCGACGTATTGGGGTGGGAGAGTGAGGATAGAGGAGTATTTGGGCATACCAATGCTTTCTATGCGACTGTAGAGCAGCAAGGACGGCTGACGCTCCATGCACATGCAGTTATATGGATAACTAACTCGTTGTCTCCCCAGGAAATACGGGATCGTATAATGAAGCCGTCGTCTAAATTTCGCAAACGATTGATTGCTTACCTTGAGGATTGCCACAGGGCGGAATTTTTCAACGGCACAAGAGACGCTGTAATTTTAAAGCGTAAGGTAGAGCCTCTGCCCCCTGATGCTGACAGCGATGACGAACTAGAAGATGGGTCGCCGTGTCGTCCACCTACCCAGACTTTTGGAACTGCTCCCCGAAATTATGTGTCAGCTCAGCTTGTCTCCCTAATTGTGCTCGCTGCAAGGCAAGTGCAGAATGGTGGGATGGATATAAATTAGAAGTTGATGATTTGTTGGTTCGTTCTAATATTCATGACCATTATTTATCGGTTGAGCATCACAGAGCCGAAGAAGCCAAGGCCAAATGGCGCAAGAGCAAGAAGAAGACCAAAAAAGCTGAGGACTTCAAAATCCGGCGCGAGCGCAAGGGGTGTCTGACTAAATCTGGAGTTTGTAGAGCGAGATTCCCTCGGGACGTGTATCAGGCTTCCGAGATATCTGCAGATGGGCATGTTAATGTGCGGCACTTAGAGTCCATGATGAATACAACTAACCCTATCCTTACTTATCTGTGTAGATGCAACTCGGACGTTACGAGTTTACTATCTGGTACTGCAGTCAAGGCTGTTGTATCGTACGTTTCAGATTATATATCGAAACTGAGCCTAAAGTCCTATCAGATGTTCGCGTCTGTGTATGATGTGTTCGAGAAGAATTCGGAGATGATTGGAGGCTCGGTCAAAGATAAGGAGCAGGCAAGACACATGCTCCGTAAAATGGTCAATTCTATGAGTGCTAAAATGGAAATAGGAAGCCCCATGGCATCTATGTATCTTCTGGATAATCCTGACCATTACGCCAGCCACAAGTATGTGACTTTCGCATGGCGTCCTTACGTTCAATTTATTAGAACCTTCTGGGTCTCAGATGTTATTGGAGATGGATCCGATGAGCAGCAGGACGACGAGGAGCGTGTTCCTATCGGGAGACAAGACGGTAAATATATTCCAGCCTCTGGAGTTGATAATTACAGATACAGGCCTGTCGTGTACAACAATGTGACACTTTACGAATGGATTCAATGCTCGGAAAAGAAGAAACGCACGGAACGTGAGCGTGCAGAATTTGAGCGAGAGTTGCGGTGGGCAAAATATCTGAACACTGATTACCATCGGGCGGCCATGAAGAGACTGAACGAGGAGGAGGGCTCTGCTGAGGACGAAGACAATCTTGAGGACGAACGGGACGATGATTTCGAAGACGACCATGAAGTGCCAGAACCGTCAGACACTCGGTCTTCAGCTCACCTCCAGGAAGATGATGTTTCCGATTGGGAAACTGACGATGATGACGATGTGATACTCGAAAAGCAGGCTCGGATAGACAAATCCAGGCGCCCGGTGAGACATGCTTTCACGCCGGACCACGATTTATTCCTATCTCACTCTGTGATCTGCCGATTCGAAAAATTAACAAGTGTAATTCCAAACTTCATTGGAGGTGCATTGCCTCGCTCAGATAAAGGTGACCGTGCAGCATACTGCATGACAATGCTTACCTTATTTAAGCCTTGGAGGTCGCCAGCGGACTTGAAAGACTCTATTTCTACTTGGGATCAGGCATTTAAAGAACACGACTTTACGCCTCGCCAAAATCAACTGATGCGCAATTTCAACGTTCGATACGAGTGTAACGATGCCAGAGACGACCATTTTGCACAAATGAAGAAAAAAATGGCTGAGGCCAAGGCCGCCGGCACTAGTTTGTTCCCTCCCAATTTTATGAGCTATAAAGATAAATTTGCAGATGACCTTAATGATTTCGACTACGGATCAGATGACGATGAGATGGTAGACGCTGACGACGACACCGAAAAGGGTCCCAAAACTCTGAAGCTTCTCGCAGAAGCCAAAAGTATTCGGAATATAATGCAGACTAATGGATGGCTCGATGCATGCAAGGACGGTTTGCCTCGTGCACGTCTTGATAGACTCATGCCTCCGTTCAAACCAAGAGCTGAATGGGCAAGCATAGTAAAGCACCAGCGGATGGCCCTGACCGCGAACAAGTTGTCAAATCTCCCCCCGGTGTCAGCCCAGGACACCAAGGAGAAAACAATGCGGGAAGGGATTAGTATATTGCCGCACTATTATTTCAACCACAAGTCCAATATAGATGCTCAGACGAACTCAGACATCATGTCTGCAATTGTAATGTCTTACAAATTAAACACCGAACAGTCCAGAGCCTTCAAAATCGTGGCAGACCATGCGTCGGGCGCTCCAGTGATGCCGCTGAGGATGTATATGGGAGGGATGGGTGGAACCGGAAAAACTCAAGTGCTTCATGCAATTATTGATTTTTTTACGCGAAGGAAGGAAGAACACAGATTTATTGTCTTAGGACCTACCGGTTCAACTGCCGCCTTGTTAAACGGCTCCACATATCACTCCGTCTTTAAAATTCCCAGAGAATCCAAAAGTAAGAATCACGATGATATAGATGGAATTCGAAATGAGGGCGCCTCCTTGGCTGCCGTGAATGAGCGTTTGCAAGGAGTTGACTATGTATTCCTAGACGAGATATCAATGGTGTCTTGCAATGATCTTCAGTCTCTAGCTACTCAAGCAGCCAAGGCACGCAATGTTCATGATGACTCCTTCGGTTCACTGAGTATGGTTGTGGCAGGTGACTTTGCACAATTACCACCGATGTCTGGCCCTTCGCTTTACAGTGGAAAGGTGACTCTCCAAGTGTCTGATGCCGTAGATCAGAGAAACCAGAATGCCGTACTCGGCCGCATTTTGTGGCACCAGTTTAACACAGTGGTTATCCTGCGGCAGAACATGAGACAGACGAAACGGACACCTGAAGACGACAAGCTCCGGACGGCTTTGGAAAACATGAGATATGGTGCATGTACACCGGAAGACATCGAGTTCTTGGAATCTCGGATAGCTGGTTTCCGTCCTGAAAATCCCAAATTAAACACCAGAGATTTCCGCGACGTTTCAATAATCACGGCTCGGAACAGCCAGAAAGACGCATTAAATCAGATGGGTGCTCGGCGATTTGCAGAAGACACGAACCAAACTCTCGTAGATTTTTGCTCTGTGGATAGGATCAGCGCTCGGTCTGTAGATAAAGCCAAGTGGAAGGGTTGCGTTCAATCTGAGATCAAGAAAATGACTAAGTCTCTGCAAACAAAATTGTGGGATGCGCCTCCTTGTACCACAAATGAGTTCATACCAGGCAAATTATCATTGTGCTTAGGAATGCCTGTCATGTTACGATCGAACGATGCCACGGAGATGTGTATAACAAAGGGCCAAGAAGGCTTAGTAGTTGGATGGGACGAAAGTGTGGGCCCGATTGGTCAAAGAATATTGGATACACTGTTCGTCCAGTTAGTCAAACCACCGAGGAATATACAGGTAGAAGGCTTGCCTCCGAACATAGTACCATTGGTGAGAACTGTTACCCACATCACCGTCCTCTTGGCAGACGACACACTCCTGTCAGTGCTGAGGGAACAGGTGGTTGCCTTGCTTAATTTTGGAATGACAGATTACACATCCCAGGGAAAATCAAGGGAACACAACCCCGTTGAGCTCGCAAACTGCAAAGATCACCGTTCATATTATGTGGCTCTTTCTCGAGGGTTCACTGCAAAGGGAACAATTATTGTCCAGGGCTTCACGGCTAAAAAAATTACCAGTGGAATTTCTGGCTATCTGCGGCAAGAGTTGCGAGAGCTAGAAATATTAGACGAGATAACACGACTGAGATGTGAGGGACTGCTGCCGCGCACTGTCACTGGTTTGTACCGGCGTCGGCTCATCCGGTCATTTTATGCCTGGAAATCAAACCATGCTGACCCTGCACATTTTCATCCTGCGATGAGGTGGAATTCCACGATGGGTCCTCGCATACCCGAAGCAGTACCTTACAGCGAGTGGCGACCTTCGATAACACAGAGTAAAAAACGGAAAAATCCGGCCGTAAGTGTTGATTCAGCACCCAAGCGTGTCAAAAAAGAAGAAAACCAGGTCGCCCAAGGCTCTCATCCAGAACGGAGCTTAATCGTGACTGCTGATGAAGCCAGGAGCTCCAATCCCCGCCGAATTCCTAGTGGGTTAATATGGGATTCACGGAACCACAGCTGTGCCTATGATGCTACCTTGACAATCCTATTGAATCTATGGTCCGAAGATCATTTAAGATGGTCGAGGGACTTCACGGGTCTGAGCAGATTGATGGGTGTCTTCGCACTGGGCCTGCGATCTGTGGTCCAAGGTACCGGCTCTTTGGAGCAAGCTAGAGATGAAGTCAGATGGCAGATGAATGCAATGAATCCGGAGGATTTCCCGTATGGTCCCAATCCTTGCTCCATAGATCGTATCGCATCGATGCTGTTCCCGAGCAAGTCATACGCGATCGGCAGACAATCATGTCCGGCATGTGGCTTTGCCGATCCGATTAACCACGGTATTTTCGAAGCTACGATGTCGGCCGGGTTGAGTGCAAGAAGAGAATATGCTAGTCCTGTGCGCATACAAGAGTGGTTCACAAATTATTTGGCCGAAGGTCGGCAAAATTGTCCAGCTTGCCGGCTGAATAATATCCGTACCAGACTGGTTATGCTAAGCCTGATAAGAGACGTGCCTCCGGTTATTCTGTTAGACATAAACCATCCAAGGTTATCCTTCGACAGGGAACTCGGATTTGACTGCAATGGATCTCTGATTAAGATGAAATTGAGGGGGATTGTGTATGGCGGCCAGGGGCATTTCACCTGTAGATTTATCGATGCATACGATGCCGTCTGGTTTCATGATGGGATAACAACGGGTCGAAGATGCCTCCAGCAACAGGAAGACATCGGCAGCATGGATATGATGGGCTTGCACCGATGCGGAGAGAAACATGCGGTAGCTGTGATATATGCACGCACCAACTGAAGACAGACTAGTAGCAGCCGACGGCCATGAGATGCCAAGTCGGCGCAATTGATCGGAGTTGGCGAGTTACTGGATGAGTTGCCGAGCGGCGCCGCCGAGTTTGATCTGAACGTGAAATGGAAAACCCCAACCGGACTCGTTTTGCCATGCGCATGCAATGGCCCTAAAGCACAAGTATCCCTTGAATCCTCAGGCTCTGTCAATTTACGGTGTTCAATTTCGATAAATCTTCCGCCCAGTTGACCTCGAATGGTTGACAGAAGTTCAAACTCAACCCAAAGTTGGATACAAGGATATTGTTGGCAATTGGGACGGATGATGGCGGTTGAATGTTGAACATCATCCAAGTCACCGCCTGGATCTCATTCGGATTGTTCTTAAAAACAAAAACGCCTTCCTTTGCATATAATACGCCTGAATTCTGTTCCCTTTGACTGGCGAGGCATCCATTAGGCTTCAATTTCAATTTTCAATTCAATTCAGATTCAATTAGAGTGCGCGCACGCCCCTGGGGGCCCATGTGGCACTAAACATAGTACACGAAAATAAGCTGGCGGGCATGGAGTGGGGCGCGGGTGGGACAAGATAGCGACGGGATGTCTAGGAGTTTGCTATGAGTGGATTGGGCAGAGGCAGGATGTCAAGACCAGCGAGATAAGAGATACGAGGTATGTATGAGGATAGAGAGTACAAAGAAGAAAGGAAGAGAAAGGGAAGAGAAAAAAGACGGGCGCGCGCTAAAGCGCATAGCGGGGGAAGCGCCCGGTCTCGCGTACAAACTCCAGCACCGGCTTGGGGTCGGATTTCGCCGCGAGCAAGAGCCGGAGCGAGAGCCGCGCCGTACCAAGCCTGTGGATCATGTTGAGGCGCTGGCGGCGGTAGACGGGGCAGGCGAGGAGAAAATGGGGGACCGTCTCGGGGACGAGGCAGAGTGCGCAGTCGGGGGAGTGGGCTAGGTGGAAGCGGTACAAGTAGGCGTTGAGGGCGAAGTGGGTCGTACGCAACTGCGTGAGCACACTGCACTGCGGGCGATTCAGGTAGCTTTACACTGTCCGCGCGGTGGATCTCGACGGTTTGGCGCTGTCGAAAGGGAGAGACGGCGGAAGCGGGGGACGCGGACCATTCCGCGAGCCATCGTGTCCTGAATTCCTTCGACCCTGCCGCCAATGCCGCTGCTTTGCTGGTCGGGAGTGGTGATCCGGGGAGGGGGGGATCCAGGATGCGAGGGCGGAGGAGGAGCTTTGGGGTGCCTCTTTCCCGCGCGCATCGACGGCCTCGTTCCCGGCGATGCCGACGTGCGCCGGCACCCAATTGATGCAGACTTTGAGGGTGGGGCGGCACGAAGGAGGCAGAGGTGGGGTGTGTGGAATGCCGCCGCAAGGAGGTATTGGCCAGGCCGGGGTTTGGGGGGGGGGAGGGCGATGATCGCGGGTTGGCAGTCTGTGAAGATGTCGACGTCCGTTAGCCGTGGGGTCCCTTTGACGATGTCCAAGGCGAGAATGGCACCCACGACCTCGGATTCGAAGATCGTATGCTCGCTCTCCACGCCGAGGTGCTTCATCCTGCACAATCCCTATTACCGCTCCAAGCAACTGCTGCCGCCCCCACTCCGCCCTCAAAGCCCCATCCGTCGGTGTACACACAGAAGCCCCCGCGACGCGTCATCTCTTCCATCTCCGCCTTCGCTATGTCCTTGGAGGGGTGCGAGGGGGGTGAGTGTGCCGAGCCGGACCGCGGAGTTGAAGGTGGAACGGTCGAGCCGAACATGGACGGGGAGAACGTTCGCATAGACGTCGAGCGTGTCCGTTGCCGTCGTGCGCCGGGCACCCGTGATGAGCTTACACGCGAGCCGCTGCCACACGTTCCTAAGCGCATCGATTGGGCATCGACATTGAACTTGGTGGCGGTGCCCGCGGCACGTCATTCGGCATCATTCGGCATCTTGTCAGCGGCGTCCCCTACAGATTGCCTACAGAGCCAAATCATCCTTCCAAAATAGCGCGCCTTTTCTTCTCACTGTCCTCCGCGCCGCATGCCTGAAAACATCCGCGTATTCGCAGGCCTTTACAAATGAACGGTTGTCCTGAGTCCCCGCCTCCGCAGATATTTTACCCCAAGATATACTGTACCTGGCAGTTACGACGTGGCACAACAAGGGCGAGCAAGGGCGGGACCCCTTTTCAATGCATACTCCAATTTTGCGCTCGTTGCTGTGAAGAGTTTCTGTAAAGTGTCCATCATATCTGTCTGTCCAATTGTACGCCACAGCTTTTCGATATGCCAAGAAGACCCATGACCATGCTATATATTGTATGTCACTTTCCCACCAGCGGCGCAGCATCACTCCTTTACCCAGTACTACCATGACTTCCCAGTTCCTCGTTCCAGTTGCAGTGACATTCGCATCGTACCTCCTGTTCCAGCTGGCGAAGTTGCTCTACGAAGAACTCACTTCTCCCCTGCGCAATCTTCCAGGTCCAACGGGGTCGCATCTGGTGCTCGGGCACTTCACACAGATGGATGTTTGTGCTCGCAAATTAACGTCTCGGATGGTAGATGCTAACGCGACTCTCGCAGAAAGACCCTTTTCTCTCAGATAAATGGCGCGAAGAGTATGGATCAAATTTCCAGTGGAGGGGGATCTTGAATGTGCATAGCAATCCCTAATCCTGCTGCATCCGACTGACGAATCGTAGAAACGAGGATTGTACACAACAGACACGACAGCACTGAACCATATTTTGGTCAACGATTCCCTCTACCAGAAAGGACCCATCGCGAAGAAGACCGTCACTAGCTTGCTCGGAAATGGTATGCACGATTCGCCTGGGTATCGCTGTATATCATTGAATAAAATAAATAGGTCTTCTTGCGGTTGAGACGGATGAACACAAGCGACAGGTAAGCAGCGTTTTGCCGGCCTTGGATTGTTAAAGACCGCTGGTTCTGTTCAGAGGAAAATTCTTGTGCGTCATCACCTCCTATCCATGATATTCCATTGAGCGAGTCTCCTAGAATCCGGCATTCGGTGTAGCACAGATCCGCGAACTCACCGAAATTTTTAACGAGAAATCCGCGCAGGTCTGTATCTCTAGTTACGCCCAACATGCTGCTTACGTCTGCATACTTAGCTCCGAGATATTTGGATGCGTCAGATTGCGGACGACTCTGGCTCCGCTCGCATTGATGTACTTGCCTGGTTGAGAAAGATGACCTTGGACGTTATAGGACAGGCGGGTACGTCCTATGCATATAATGTCTCCAATTATCTCTCAAACCGCTCGCAGGCTTCAATTATCAGTTCAATGCAATGGAACCGAAGGGCCAGCGCAATGAACTCGATGAGGCGCTCACCCATCTCTTCCATTCCCCCCAATCGCAACGGGAAGCATCTTTCCGATTTCTCCAAGCCGCAATCCCGATTTTCAGCATTTTTGTACTTATTCGTTCTTCTTTTATGGATTTCATCTCACCTGTTCCTTTCCTTCTTCCACAGCCAGCACCCGGTGGTAAAGTAGTCCGTGCAGCGCGCCAAAATATGGTCAACATCGCACATCAATTGCTTGCAGATAGCAAAGCGGCAGTCAGAGCTGGAGGAGGGGAGAAGACAGGGAGAGACATACTTTCAATTATGGTGACGGCGAACATGTCCAACGACATACCTGAGAACCAGAAGCTCAGTGATGCAGACGTTATTGCTCGTACGTCTCTCAATTCTATTCGGTTCCGATTGATATTGACTGGAAAATTCGTTCAGAGGTTCCAACTTTTTTCGTCGCGGGGCACGAAACGACAAGGTAAGTGGACAGGTTAAAATACACATGCAAATCTAACAGACTGGAATTCAAGTACTGCCACGGCTTGGGCCCTCCATGCACTCTCTATGAACCCCCCTATTCAGACGAAGCTCAGGGAGGAACTTCTAAGTTTACCGAGTGATAATCCAACAATGGACGATCTGAATTCTCTTCCGTACCTTGAGAAGGTGCGTCCTATACTGCTCCTGAATTTGAACTGCTTCATATTATCGGTCTCAGGTTGTCAGGGAGACAATGCGTTTACATGCTCCTGTAGGATTTACGATCCGGGTCGCCATGGCCGACGATGTCCTGCCCCTCAGCAAGCAGTATGTCGACAGAAAGGGCAAAGTTTACGACACCATCTCGTACATGTTTCAACAATTGTGCTATATATTTTTCCCCTGACGTTCATTCAGGATCCGGGAAGGGACCGTCATACGCATCCCGATTGCTGATATTCATTGCGCCAAGGATATTTGGGGAGATGATGCCACTGAGTTCAGGCATGTAGCTATCCAATCTCGGACAGGGTATGCTGATAATCGCGCCTGCACAGGCCCGAGCGGTGGGATCCTGATTTGTTTCCTGAGGCGGCCAGCGCAATCCCCGGCGTCTGGGGCAATCTTTTAACTTTCCTCGCAGGTATGTGTTAACAAGAGCGTAGCATACTGTTCCAATGGCATGACCCCCTGCAGGCCCGCATAACTGCATTGGATTCCGATTTTCCATCGTCGAGTGAGTGTGCCGTGGACAGACCTTCTACCCTCTTTACTTATCTATAATTGAAGAATGAAGGCGCTGCTCTTTGCGTTGATCCGCGCGTTCGAATTTGAGACGGCAGTGCCGAAGGGTGGGATCGTGTTTACCTCGACGCCCGTGACGCGGCCTATGGTCTCCAGCGAGCCAGAGAAAGGTAGCCAGCTGCCGCTGATTGTGCGCCCGTATCTTCCTTCCCACCATTAACACAGGCAATACCGCACTTGGTTTATTTCATACACGAGTTGTATCACCCACCATTTAAATCTATGTAACGGCTTTGCGGCTCCCTGATATTACCGCACAATAGCTGAGATGACCCTGATAAAATTGCGATGGCTCAATATCTGAACCTGACACATGGGCAGTGGTTTATTTTGGAAGTTTGGCCCCCTTCGACTTTCGAGTATATACGGTATGGACGAGGGAACTAAGGGACTGTGTTACAAGAGGTAGTATTCGTACAACGAAAATGAGCTCAGTATCAGAATGAGTATCAACTGCGCGCCCATGATAATCCTCCAAGTCTTGGATGGTTCGGGCATTTCTGGGTCGTTTCGATAGTAAGTAGTTTCTGGTAAAAGCGGCGAATCCAGCTCTGTAATACAACTCCCTTAGAACCAACACACCGAGAAATAATTGAGACGGCGCACTGGATTCGTATTCCGAAGGATATTCATAAAACAACGGGACTTCCCCGTGTTCGGAGTCTGCCCTTCCCCCGTCGACCTCTGTAACTGTGGAAGATCAAGATCAAAACATTGGTGTTCATTGTTAAGCTCACCGTGTGCAAACATACCATCCACTGCAGGCGATATCTCGAAGAGTGGGTACCCCACCTCTCGGGCCACGTCCAGACTGTCAGGATCGAACCCTTTGGCTTGGTGGAATTGGTGGATCTCGGAGTAGATACTTTCATCCCAAGACTCTGCATAAGCTTCCATTGTTAACTCGAGATGGGGAAATCCCAGATGTTCCGCCTCCGCAATGCTGAGACGTTTAGCTCCCCGCGGGTCCGGAGACCGGTAAGCTGAGCATTCCGGGTGTCGAAAATATGGACTGCCGGATTGTAGGTCCGCCACGGGGCAGAGAAATAGATATCCCGGCCGGATGCCATTGCGAGAGCTGGATAGCTTTAGCTTATACGAAACGCAGTACACCTCGACTGGCGGCTAATCCTTGTCAGAATTGGGATCGTCGATATTTTCTGAATGTACCATAATCATCATGATTCGATCTTATGCCAAGAAAATTGAAGATGTGGTTTGCTTCCCCGAGCCATCCGTACAACACCCCATAGTCGCATGAGATGTCGCGGGAAAGGACTGCATCCATAAGATCACAGGAATTCACACTTCGGATTGAACATAATTAGACCATAAAGGCGGGATGAATACATAAAAACCTACCGAGTCCACCCATTCTCCATGACCAATAATGGCTTTCTCTCGGTCGTCTTCCACCCAGAATCGACCAAATCCAAATCAGGGAGAAATGCGATCTCTTTTGAATGTTCAACGCCGGAACCAGTGGGACAGGAAATGACTGCCCCCAGCTGCACGAATTCATTCGTGGAAATTGGGTCCAGGGTGCTGATTGCGAAATGAGGAGCACAATTTTCATGGTAAAGGTCCAATGAAATCAAATCTAGAATCTTCGAGTCCTTGGGTGCGTCAAGAATAGAGATGACCAGAAATGACAGCGATCTGAGGGATCCGGGAGATGTATACAGAACGAGGCCGTCGTCTTCTGGGGGGTCGAAGTCCAGACATAGCCGACCGGTCGACGGTCTAATCCAGATCGTACAGTCCACGGAGCGCTTGAGATGGTAATAAGCAATATAGATATATCAGAGACAGGCTACTCACAGGACGTTTGCCCGAAACAGTTCCGATGTATTCTTCTGCATCCTACGAGCATGTCGGTGTAAATCAAGTCCGGGAAGTAGATCGTCTTACTGCAAAGTCTGCATCCTGTCGCAGTCAGTGCTCAGCTAGCGCTCAAAGTGACGCACATTGATATACAAGATATGCCCAGAGATACACTGTTGCCAGATGAGAACCACAGTACTTCTCGAATATTTGTTGGGCGGGAATCAACTCTAATTTGGGGCCCCGGGCCGCATGGTTAATAGTCGCTATACTCTTGAACTGTCCTCCAGCGACGACCAAGTTCTCGGATTGCGGGAAAAAGGCTCCAGTGAATCTAGAGCACGCTGCCAGTCAGCTCCTGCGCCAAGAAGATGAGTGAGGACCACAGACTGATCATGAGGAGTGCCGGATCTTTCCACCTTCGATTCCATTCTGAATTCTGCTTGGGGCTCGTCGTACATGAGATCGTGGAAGAAAGAGATGTTAAGCGCCAAGCGCTTATTATTGTGTCATGTGATGGCATTCTAAACCGAACTCGAAGCTATTGAGATGGCGGTGTTCCGGAAGCCTGCCGAAGGTTGGCTACAGCTTGCACACAGGGGTGGAATGAAATCCAAAGGCCCGGTACGGCTCAGTCCCCAAATACCAAATATCGAAGGTGAGCTGAAAACTCAAAATATCTCTAACTCTAGCGAGATTGAAATGACTAGGATTTATTAAATCCCATGGACTAGGTATAAATCTGTGTCGCTTAATTTGCTGTCAAACAGCCGTGATGCATATCGGCCAGGCGAGACAGTCGAAAGAGCAGAACTCCAAATATCAGTATGTCGAAGCGGGAAAACGAACGCTTTGAGATGAACACTATGAATTCAACCAAAATTCAACAGGTTATGCGAGTGGAAGAAATTGGGCAATTACAGTGAGAGCAAACTGCATGCCCATGACAATCCTCCAGGTCCTGGATGGGTCAGACATTTCTACGTCATTAAGAATAGAGGAGGTTTCCAGTAGAAGTGGGGAATCCAGCACTGTTCTATGAAGAACCGACAGAGCGAGAGATAGTTCACCGGACACACTTGATTCATCGTGAACTACTCCCCGAGAAGGCTCATTTTTCGACGGGACTTTGTGGCATTCATAGTCATCCTTTTAGTCTTCCACCTCCAGAACTGCTCAACATCAGCACAAGAGATTGGGACGTGCTTTATGAGCTCACCATGGGCAATTGTACTATCCACCTCAGTCAATATCTTGAAGAGTGGGTACCCCAGCTCCTTGGCGACGTCCAGGCTGTCGGTATCAAACTCTTTGGCTCAGTGGAATTGTCGCATCCCCCTGTAGACACTTTCGTCCCAGGAACGCACCCAAACCTTCATTTTAAGCTCGAAGGCAAGAAACCCGAGTTGTTCCGCCTGATCCATGCCCAGATGTTCACCCCCGGATGGATCAAGAGCCCAGTATGCTGGGCATTCGGGGCGCCGAAATGATGGTGGGCTGTCTGATTGCAGGGAAGACAAGGGACAGAGGAATAGATATCCTTGGCTGATGTTGTTGCCAGTGCCAAACAGTTTTAGCTCGTATCTGATTTCCGACACAAGGACTGGTGATCAATACTCATCAGAATTGGATAATCGATATCCTATCCACGTACCATAAGAGTGATGATTGGAGGCTATACTGAGAGTATTGAAGATATGGTTCGCCTGCGGGAGCCACCCATGGAATACTCTATAGTCACACCAAATGCAGTGGGAAATGAATCCGTCCATAAGATCACAGGAATTCACACTTCAGATTGGCAATGATTAGTAGACCGCAAATATGGGATGAATGCAAAAACACATCGAGTCCACCCGCTCTCCATGACTAATAATGGCTTTCCCTCGGTCGTGCTCCACCCACAATCGACAAAATCCAATTACGAGTACTTATGTAATTGTTCTTTTGATCAAACACAGATGAGGTTTTTGCAGGCTCGTCGCAAAATGTCCATCTCAAGTTTGTAAAGAAAATAGTGGCTATGCTAATGATTTTAGCGGCTGTGTTGAATGAATTTTAGTGGCTATGCTTAACTTCACTTCATTTTTTGTGACTATTTAGTGGCCGTGCTGTGGCCGTGCTTGCTTGTGTAATATTCACTCTATTGTTGAGAGTTCGAATCTTGCTCCTCCACATCTTTTTTTCTTCTTTTCTTTTCTAACACCCTGCCCCGTCTTTGCCATGGGCAGTCGCTGCAATGGCATGTTGCAGTATGGCTTCTCCTCTCCATCACAGTCCTGCAGCATAACATTCTCTTTGCCTTGGAAGCTGCACGCATTGTGACACTGTCCTCAGGCGCAAGGAAATCCCCTGCAACACTCTATGCTTTCACTCGGGATTGCCCATGCTATCTCGGCACATGATGAATATTTAGAGTCCCGTGCTGGGACCCTTGGTTCCCTGGGGCTAAATTTATTTCCCAATCATTGCAGGAGGTATAGGATAACAGAAAACTGAATTGATTGACCCCAGGTGAACCAGTTTTGGTGCACGGACTTCAACATCACATCAATGCCTAATATCAGCCAAATAAATGTAGGAGAGCCCCATAATGGGACCTTTGGACCTCTGGGGCCAAATTTATTTTCCAAGCATCGCAGGAGATATAGGATAACAGCAAAATGAAGTACTAGACTCCAGGTGAACCCTTTCCAGCATATGGGCTTCAACATCAGATCAGTGCCAAACAAGAACCAAATAAATGTAGGAGAGCCCCGTGCTAGGACCCTTTGTTCACTGGGCTAAATTTATTTCCCGAGCATCGCAGGAGGTATAGGATACCAGCAAAATGAAGTACTTGACCCCAGGTGAACCCTTTCCGGCATATTGACTTCAACATCAGTTCAGTGCCAAACAAGAACCAAATAAATGTAGGAGAGCCCTGTGATGGGACCCATGGTTCCTGCCACCCAAATATAATTAACAGGCTTCACATTAGGTATAGGATCTCAGAATAATAGTACATTTTGCCCCATGTGAACCCATCTCACCAGATGACCTTCAACTCTAGAAGGAGTGTAATACTTCCATTTTCGACCCTCCAACATAATCATCCCTACATTATACCCACTCATTCCAGTTCAGGACTTACATTTGGAATCCATATCGCTCCCGTATACTGTACTCTCTTACTGAATTAATCTGCTAAACCACCAATACACATTGAAGTCAACTAATATATCTTGATCAATGATGAGAATTTGCAGTCACATTATCTACAGACTTAATCGCGAGCGGTGCTGGCTCGTATTATTTCTCCAGCCTAACTGAGAATTGACGACTGAAAAAAAAAAAAACCTTTACATAAGTACGAGTGACTGCCGGGCTTTGGCTCTCACCCCCAAGTTCAAGTTCAGGGATAACGGCGATCTCTTCCGAACTTTCAATGTCGGAACCATGGGGACAGTAAATGAGCGCCCCCGGGTGTACTGATGCATTCATAGAAATTGTGTGTCAGTGGAGGTATGCGAAATGATTGGAACAAACTGTATGGTAACGGTCCAATGAAATTAAAGCCACGATCTTTGAGTTCTCGGGCGGTTGAATACCAGATTTGACGAGCGATGCCGGCATTTCGAGCTCCGGGCGTATGCAGCCAGAGGCTTTCAAATTCTGGGGGAGTGAGTTCAACGCAAAGAAGGCCGATTGAAGGCCTGATCCACATCGTACACTTCCGGGAGAGCTATAAAATAAATAAACAGATAATAAGACACGTACATGTAGATGGACACACCACAGATATTCTACTCAACAGCGTCGATAGAAGCAGCGTCGATATATTGCTCGGCACCCTACGAGTATAGGAGTGTAAATTAGGCGGATATTGCCCGGAGGTAGCTGCTCCTACCCCAAATTCTGTATACTGCTGAAATCAACGTCAACAGATCCCAGTGAGGGATGGTGGACATACAAGATATGCCCAGAGATACACTTGTGCCAGATGAGAACCTTGATACTTCTCCAACACTTGTTTTACTAGAATCAATTCTAATTCCATGTTGCAATCATTATATGCAACTCACTTGAAAGGGGGGAACCAACCATCGTGGAAAATTGCCGCGTGTATACCCGATGAACTCGCTGTGCCAAAGAGTTGCACAAGATTCGGGTGACTGCGACAGAATTCGATGTCAGCAGCTAAACGCGAGAGAGATCCGCGCCCACCGAAGGCATGCATTCCGTGAAATATCTTGCCGCCATTCCTGTGAAATGGAAGCTATTTTCACTGAGGTCCAACCAAGGAATACCAGTTATGCACCTCTTCGGCGTTCTCGCCCTGGTAAGGCCACAGTCATGGGGGACTTCGAGCCGTGGATGCGTGCAGAGTACATGCGTCGCACAGAGAGCCTTGTATGCCTGCGATATGCCACTCCGGGTTCGCCGTCGAAGTGTATCTCATTGCGAAAATCCAAATCCCCGAGAGGGATTCTTCGAAAGTCTCTCGGTTCCTTGTAAGCTTCATTCAGATGAACTTGAACTTTCTATTCACCAGAACGAACAGTCGGAGCCGCATGGTGGACATTCAGGATACTCTTGAAATTTCCTCCCGCAACAACAAAATGCTGCGCATTAGGGAAAAAGGCACCAGTGGGTCTGTAGCACGAATGAGATTCTGTTAGATCAAGCTGATCTAGGATCCGCACTGAACATCACTAGATCCAGGACCATCCAGCGTCCATTCAGTGGGCAATTCCACTTCAAGTGGGGTCTCGTCGGCCATGAGATGGTGGAGGCAGGAAGAGAGATGTTAAGCATCGGAGAGGCATGCATCAGACTTTCTACAAATTTCTGGACAGCTCTTGATTGGCACTTAACAGCTCGATTGCTCTGGAATCGCTCTTGAGCGCAAGAGCCCAAGGTAGGTCCGATTACCCTCAAGTCGAAAAAAAAAAAAACTTTTGCCGATGGGGTTAAGACTCATTTGCATTGTTGATGGCAATGTGGCTTTTTTTTTTTCGAAAAATTTCAATTCCAGAGGAAAAGAGGCTCAAGAGCTCAAGAATTTTGCACCGTGTTCTAAACTCAACTCAAAGCTGTTGAGATGGTTTTGCTTTTGGAAGTCTGGTGAAGATCAACAACAGCACGTTGTTACAGCGTGCACATAAGAATGGAAGCCGAACCAGAAACAGAGCCCAACCCCCAAAAATACATACCAAATCTGAAAGCCGGGTTTAAGTCATCTTCGTCACCTCTACCGGTTACAGGCCTTCAGTCTCGGTCTAGCAGAATTATGAAGAATGCGCTCAGGTTGATATGCTCCGGTGGCTTTGATTCGACGTTGAGATCGGGATGTGCTTCTGAGGACGCGGAAATGAATTACATTGCTTATGATGTACCGAACGCCAAGAGAAGTTAGTAATTTTAAATAGGATGAATTGAGAGAGCAAGGAAACCCCCCGCTTCAAATATGCTCAAGAGGTGGGATCTGTATACAGTCATTCTTCATCAAACATTCTGATTTCATGCGTAATGAGGTTCCAATATGTTGTTGGCCAGGTTTACCAATGTGTGTCAAAATCATCCTTGACCTCTCCAATACGTTACTCATCCTTACCCTTATCAGAAGTTCGAAGTTGAAGCTCAACATGTTCCAAGAAGTTCAAGTTGAACTTCGCAAGTTATGTCCTTTGATGGCTTGATTAGTGTCGAGACGCACAGCGCACTATTCATTCCAACTTGAGACTTCATCTATTGCAGCACCATCAACACAGTCAAGCCAGGCCTCGACATGAAGACAAATACTCCAAAATTTGTTCAGAGTCTCTCCAGGGGACATGTAGAATTTGGATTCACGGGGCCACCCCTGGTAGAGCATCGAACCACAAAGTTGGCCAAAATGCGATCGATGCTCCAACTGGCCCCTGACCTGCAACCCCCGAGAACTTCAATCTCGCTGGGCTTGAGTTTCGATCAGAAGTTTGAATATTGGAAAGGAAAACGAAAAATTGCACAGTGTTTACAGGCGGTAGTATTCGTACTGCGAGAATAAACTCAATATAATGAGCATCAACTGAACACCCACGGCAATCTTCCAGGCAGTCCTGGAGGGTTCGGTCATTTCTGCACCGTCAGGCTTGGAAGAAGCTTCCTCAACAAGTGGTAGATCTGGGTTTTTGATCACATGAAGAAATGACGCGACCCGAGATGATTGAGACGGCGCACAAGAGTCCTCATTGTATGATTCCAGAGGCGATTCGGCAATCGATGCGATTTCGTTTGCGGAGTCATCGTCAGAGTCTTCAACCTCCTGAACTGTTCAACATCAGTACAAGAAGTTTGGACGTGTTTTATCCGCTCACCATGTGCAAATGGGCAATTTGCATGGGTCGATAGTTCAAAGAGTGGATATCCCAGCTCAAGGGCCACGTCTTGGCTATCAGGATCAAAACCTCTGGCTTGGTGAAATTGGCAGATCCCGGCGTAGACACTTTCATCCCAAGAGTGTGCACGGGCATTCATTGTAAACTCAAAGGCAGGAAATCCGAGTTGTTCTGCCTTCTCCATTCTCAGACGTTCAACCCCTGAGGGATCAAGAGACCAGTATGCCGCGCACTTTGGGTGTCGAAAATATGACGGGTTGTTGGATTTTAGGTCTGCCAAGGGACAGAGGAACAGATATCCCCCGGTGTTGTTGCCAGTGCCAGATAGTTCTACCTGATATGTGATTCGGCGCAGAAAGACTGGTAGCCAATGCTTATCAGCATGGGGAGAGTACAGAATGCACGACGTACGATAATCATCATGATTGGAGGATACACCGAGACTATTGAAGATGTGCTTCGCCTGCGCGAGCCACCCGTGAATCGCCCCATAGTCGCACCAGATAACGCGGGAAAAGACTGTATCCATGAGATCACAGGAATTCACACTTCCGGTTGAAAATGATTAGATCATAAATGGGGGATGAATACAAAAAACTCACCGAGTCCACCCACTCTCCATGACCAATAATGGTTCTCCCTCGGTCGCGCACCACCCAGAATCGACCAAACCCAAGTCAGGGATAACTGCAATCTCTTTCGAACTTTCAATGTCGGAGCCATGGGGGCAGTAGATGGGCGCCCCCAGGTGTACTGATCCATTCGTGGAAATTGGTTGGCAGTCAATGTGTTGGAAATGATAGGAGCAAATTTCATGGTAAAGGTCCAACGGGATTGAATCTATGATCTCAAAGTCCTCGGGCGGTTCAAGACTAGATCTGACAAGCGATGGTGAATCAAGGGATCCACGAGGCCATAGTGGAAGGGGGACATCCTCTGGGGGAGCAAAATCCACACATAAACGACCGGTTGACGGTCTGATCCATATAGTACATTCCCAGGAGTGCTTGAGATGGTGATAAGATACAAAGATATATCAGAGACACTCTACTCACCGTAGATTCCCCCGAAACAGCTTTGATATATCGTTCGGCATCCTACAAATATGTAAATTAGGTGAATAATGCAGAGGCGTAGATGCTCTTACCTCAAATTCTGTGCCCTGTGGGAATCAATGTTTTCAGATCGCAGTGAGGGATGGTGGCCATACAAAGGATGCCCAGAGATACACTTGTGCCAGATGAAAACCCCGATACTTCTCCATCATTTGTTTTGCTGGAATCAATTCTAGTTGAATGTCGCAATTAATATACCACTCAGTTAGCCCTGGGTAGGGAACCAACCATCGTGGAAAATCGTGAAATGCATGCCAGCCGAACTGACAATACCAAAGAGCTGCACAATATTCGGATGACTGCAACACAACTCGCGATCAATGTCAGTGAATAAAGTGAGAGAGATCCACCCACCGAAGCCCCGAGTATTGTGAGATATCCTGACGCCATTCCTGTGAACAGGAAGCTATTTAACTTGGTGTCGACGAATGAAGTCTGGGAACACACCTCCTCGGCGTTCTCGCCCTGATATAAGGCCACGGTCATGGGCGACTTGGAGCAATGGATCCGTGCAGAGTAAATTATGCGTCGTAAAAAGCGCCTCCCATGCGTGCGATGTACCACATCAGAATTACATATTTTGTTTCGTAGGTCCAGGTCCCCCAGCGGGATCCTTCGGAAGTCTGTCAGTTTTATTGTTAGCTTCGTGTTCGGAGCTGGGATTTCAAATCACCGGAAGGAACAGTCGGAGCCGCATGGTGGACATTCGTAATACTCTTGAATTTCCCGCCAGCAATGACAAAATGCTGTGCTTGGGGGAAACAGGCGCCCGTGAATCTGGGGCCCAATGTCAGTGAGTCCCTGCTCAGAGACGATGAGGTGAGGAGTTGGAACGGACTGATCACAAGGACGGCCGTGCCCATCCGATGTCGTTTCAGACTCGAATGCCGTTTCGAATTGAGGCTCGTCGTCCATGAGATGGTGAAGATAAGAAGAGAGATGTTAAGCGCTGAAGAGGCATGTGACCGTGTCAATGTTCTAAATTCAACTCGAAAGCTGTTGAGACGGCTGTGCTTTGGAAGTCTGCAGAAAGTTGCACCACAGCTTGTTGTACTAGCGTGCACGGAGGAATGGAAGCAAAAGGTTAGACACAGCCTACTCCCCGAGATATGCACCAAAACTGAACTGCAGATTCAGAACTCAACATCTCTTCCAACTCGATCACTTCAGGGACACACACAAGAGGGAGGATGATGAGAATTTGTTCAAGGCAGCAGTGTGTGCGCCAAATTCGAGTCCCGGCAGCAAGTGGAAAGGGCCTGAAAGCTGGTCCGTGCGCCAAATTAGAGTCCCGGCAGACAGCAGGAAAGGGCCTGAAGGCCAATGTTCGAAATTTCAATTTGGAGCGGGTGAGCGTTGATATTCTCAGTCAAAGTTCAGTAGCCATAATTCCGTGCCAGCTGTGTCTGAGCATTGAGTCTGCCGGCCGTGGCCGTCGGTGCACACCAGGTCTTTCCGCACATATTCCAAACCCGGTGCACGGGTTGCGTGGATGCAGCCAGCATCGTGGGAATAGGAGTTTAAAGTTTTAAGACCTAGACTTAGGAAAGGCCGACTCCGAGATGGATTGTAACGAGCCCGAGTTCAGAATCGTGGGTGCTGGCAGCTGTGCACGATGCATAGCAAGGAATCCGGAGGGAGCGGTAGAATCGCAGTAGAGGAATTTTCCCTTTTGCCGTTGGACGGAGTAGCAGGGAATGGGGTGAGCAGAGTTGAGTTGAGCAAGAAATTCCGAAATGGGGTGGAACGCTCGGATCCGAAGGAGCGAGACGAAATAGGAATGGCAGTCGGCGCTGATACGCGTGCGCCATCGAGGTCGAGTAACACGAGATAACGTGCGGCGCGCGCCGTATCGTTATCTTCATCCCCCAGCGAATCGGAAACATAATTACGTGTGTGAACTTTTGAAACGAGTATGAGGTCATCGTTGTGGTGCCCGGCTTGCCCCAAGGAGGATATCGATGGCGTCCGTACTAACTAGTTCGCCGCGATATTGAAGCGACGGGTTGGCGACGGGTGACCTAAGTTAGTTACACCGAGAGCAGGGCGAGAGAGCTCCGCCGTTCCTTTGAAAGAAAAAATCTTGGTTACACGCCTAAGACTAAGACAGAGAGATGCAGAGCGCGAGAGACGGTAAGCATCTTGATTTGGCAAGCGGTCGTTATTGCGATGGTGATGGGCGGGGACTTGGCGGGGACCGCGGCTGAGATATTGTGAGTCACACCTAAGATTGCCAAGCTAAGATTGCCAAGCCGAAGCGCCAAAGTATATATCGAATTACGACAAAGGATAAAACTCAATTCGGGTAGTTTCAGTCCCACTGGTTTTGTAACTTAAACTAGTTGGATAAGTTTGAGATTTGGTTGAACTGAAATTGATTCGAAGCACTACCATGTCGTGAACTCGCGACGGCGGCGCTCAGTGAGCGAGTGGAGACGTTACAAACGGGCGGGGGCGATAGTACATCTTTTTTCTTCTTCATTTTGCATTACAACTCGCGTGCATCGTTTCTAGATACGAGTCTTTGTACATACATGTAGAAGATTGCAAAGAAAGAAAGAAAAATTCTGCTGAGCAAGCGAACAAGGAGCAGATCGTTGACGGACAAGTGAAGGATCGTTCGTGAACAAGTGATAGATTGTCCGCGGATTTTTGGTGGATTGTCCGCCGCCCGAATCTCAGCGCGTATGAAACTGTTCCTTTCGATTTGCATATTGGCTTGGGCTGAAATTTAAGCTGAAATTCCGTATTTCGGGACGGCTGAAATGAGAGAGGAAACTTGAGGTTCCAGTTTTGCTTTCGATGCAGTTGATATGTTAAGTCTCAGATGCCCTTTTTCTAATAATGATACCAGTACTTTAGACTCCCAGTTTCAGCTCATCCTTCTTGCAATCCGGCTCGTAGCCTTTCGAATCAAATCCAGTCAGCCGAATCAATTTTATTCAAAGCTACTAGTAGTCTAAGTTACAAAAATAAGTGGGACTTAAACTACTGGAAACAGCTCTTTCAGCCTGATTTTCATGTAACTTGATACGTAGGCATTCGAGTAGCACCTCGGCTCTACCTAAATTAGGCAATCTTCGGTACTACGCCAAGCCAACGCCAAGCCAGGGTGCCTGGACACAGGCAAGCACACGCAAACCCGATGCCACCAAACACGAGCAAACACGGTGCCACCTGTCTTTTCTCCGGTCTCCATGTTTCGCTCCACAGACTCGTACGCCGCTTTTTACTTGTTGTCTACATGCTCACAGTGCTCAGGCCAGTCTTCGGCGAGTCCAGGCGGAATTCTGCTGCCTCGCACGCCCACAGCACAATCTCCCAGACGGGCTCTACAAGGCACATCCTCGCGCCCTCTGCCATGAGTAGCACCGACTACCTCGAGCCGCCAGCTGCGCCGTTCAAAGGCAACTCTCGACCCTCCTCGCCCGCAGGGAGCACGCACTCGCTCGCGGCCAACTACCTGCCCTCCAAGTTCTCCAATTCCCTCTTTACAAGACGGCGCGGCTTTGGCGGGAAAGACAGCGGGGTACAAGGGATGGTCCCGCGGGGAGGGGGCGTCGAAGCGTTCCGCTCGAATGCTCCGCGCATGCCCGGGGCGGGCGACGAGGACTACGACGGCGTCGACGTGCGCAGACACGGCCACAAACCGCGCTGGACGCGCTTCAAGATCATCCTCTTTATCGCCAACACCGTCCTCTCCGCCTACTCCCTCATCGCGCTCATCTTCACCCTCCTCGTCCACTTCCGCACCCTCGAGAACGCGCCCATCCTCCTCGTCGCCAACACCACCGAGCTCGGCCTGTCGACGGCGGCGGCGGCCGCCGCTTTGTTCACCGCTTTAATCGGTTGGCCCGGCATCCTGCTCAACAACCGCCCCTTCCTCGCGACCTACACCTTCCTCCTCTGGATCTGTTTCGGGCTGCTCGTGGTGCCCGGGTACATCACCTACAAGCGCCGCACGCTCAACCTCGAGGCCAAGATCAACCAGCAGTGGTCCCAGGAGCTCTCCGCCTCCGCGCGCCTCACCATCCAGAACCTCCTCGGGTGCTGCGGCTACTTCTCGCCCTTCGTCGAGGCGACCGTCAGCAGCACGTGCTACTCGCGCTCCGTCCTCCCGGGGTGCAAGAAGCCGTTTTTGGAGTTTGAGCGCATGGCGCTCGAGCGGTGGTACACGATCTCGTTCGCGCTCGTGCCGGTCCAAATCGCCGTCATCGTCGCGGGGCTGCTGTGCTCGAATCACGTTACGTACAGGTTTGGCAAGGGCATGATGCCCAAGGCGTATCGCCTCAGCAGGGAGGCGATGGCGGTGATCATGGAGCGATATGCGGCGTGCGTGCTCCTCTCCCTTGACTTACTCGACCTAACCACACCCCGCCGTCCCCCAGGCAACTCGCAGAGCAGTACGGCCCGGACGCCGCCGCGCACATTATGGCATCCGCCTCTGGGGCGTCAACGCCCGGCACGCCGTAGTGAGTCCTTTCCCTCCTCCCTTCCTTCTCCCCTTCCCTTCCCTGCCTTCCCCCCTTTCTCCCCCCGACGTCCTCTCCTTCGGCCTCTTCCCTCTTCCCTCTTCTCATAACCCTCATACTCATGCTCATACTAATATCGCACACCCAGCGCGCGCGACCCCGCTTCTGCGCAGGGCTCCGAGATCAACCTTTCCACCATGCCGTACGCTTCGCGCCCCGTGGAGGGCCTCCCCGGCGGCAGTCATGCCAAGTACGACTCGGTGGGCGGGCGGGGGGCAGACACTGTGATATGAGGTGCTCTTTCGCTTGGTATGAAAGGAGGAACGGAGAACTGGGGAGCACGGCACTGGCACCGACACGCATACGCACACTTAGACGCTTTTCATCATCGCTTTCGCTTTCCGCTTCTCGCTTTCCGCCCGCTCCCACATGCATGCATGCACTCATCCGTCGTCGCAGCACAGATACGCAAATGCGCAGATACGCAGATACTCGCGGACAGATACGCACAGATACGTATAGTACATACTTTCCGATACCCGGCCACTCGTTATACAGCTTAATGCACGGTTTATATAGTGAACAAATGGAGAGCCAGCGCGCATCCGAGTCGATTAATATTTCGGGCGCGTGTCGGTGCGTACGTTGAACCTTGGTCCTTCGTGTCGGTGCAGTTTCTGTTCTGATTTCTTGCAAGCTGAGTTGAATGATTTCGGAGCTGACTGTCTGGTTCACTCAGTCTGAGTCAACGGCATGGTGCAGTTTGGGAACTACACACCGGCTGTCGTTCTCCTCGGATGCCACTTCTTCTTCGACCTCAATTCGACTTAATACTCGTTCAACTCGTTCAAGTTCTTTGACGCTCCGGCTTACGCTGCCGAAGTCCGACTGGGGTGGCGGTGTACCGATCTTGCGCTTTTGCCTTCATTGCTTCCTGCGAGTTGCCTGCGAACCCGTGGCCGAGTTCCCGAGGTCGGTTGTCAGTCGGCCGGCTCGCATTTCGGGACCTAAAGACGGCTCGACACCGGCCGCTGGCGCTGGCGCCTGCTACGATGTGGATGCTCGATCTTTCTTCGGCTCCCACTTCTCGATGCCTGGACTGCACTCTTCTGAGATCTCGAAGGGAGAAGGCTTGGTGCTTCGTGGAACGTCCTCAGGAATCTCTTCCTTGGCCCCACCTCTCTTGTCCAGGACCCTGCCTCCGATCCGCGCCCCGCTTTTCCTTCTTACTCAAAGGCGGCGGACGACCGACAGAGACAAACGACAGACCTGCCCAGCTTCCATACTTCGAGTGGTCTCCGAGTCGTCCCAATATACGCAGCAACCTCAGGTGGGTCTCACAGATACCTCACCCTGGGGCCGCACTGAACTCTGCGGATCGTAAGCCTGTCGAGGCAAAGCTTAGGTTGTCGGGCGTTTTTCAAGAGTTGCCCCCCGTTTCTCGGTCATTTCTTTCAATATTTGATCTGCGCGCTTACGCCTGACTAGTAGTCTAGTACATGTAGTGTGCTGCAGGCTCAATGCACATACACGGTTCAATTTCGGTGTTCTCCAATCTCCGCCAGCGTATCCAAGCCCCCTACAATGTGCAATGCCTCGGCGACTGGCCCTCCGACTCAGGGCTCTTTACACAGACTCACCTCGATGAACTCTGCGGCCGCGGATCGGCGGACTGTGCAATATATTTCGCCGCAGCTCTTTTCGGTTCGTCTGTCGAGGCAGCCGCTCTCAATGGTTTATCATATTCGCGAGCTTCCTCATATTGTCCCAGCCCCTTCCCTGAGACTTCGTGCACCAACGCTATCGCAAGGTCCATAGCCCCTGCTGTCAATCCACTGACTCAAGCTCGTTCTTGCTGACTCATTCCAAATACAATTCTGAGGCGGAGTGTATACCGCCGTATTCTAGCACAATTCACCCTTTTAAAAAATCTCGATGCATTCTGCTCGCGAATCAGCGGCAAGTGTCTGTGCTGCTTTGACTCCGCTTTTTCAACACCCTCGATCACCAACCCTCTGTCGATTGGCCTGAGGTGCAATATTTACCTTCTGATTCTGTGCTTAACCCAAGTTTCAGCGGAAAAATTGGGCGCGCTAATCCAAAATTTGTCTTCCAGGAACTCAAATTTCCAGGATGATGTGGCCACCTCATTTCCAGGTGCTGGCTCATGGATAACGAAAGAGGAATCCTCCTTTGATTTGCTTTCCAGCAGACGGCCTTGGAGACTGTCGGCCGGCATTCCCCTTGTACTCAAGGCTACCTCGCAATCCAATTTCCTCACCGTCCATTCCGACCTCAGCTCCACTGCTGGCCTACCGTTTGCCTTCTCTGGGTGCTCCAGCCTGAATGCAAGGCTCGCGTTGTTTCCCCGGGGCGATCGGGGTGTAGAGATTTTAAACTTCAAGTTTCCGCCTTCGCATATTTTCGGGGCTAGGCTGCGGCTAATCCGCGGATTCCATTCCTGTGCGCGCGTAACAACTGGCTGCAGGCTGTAACAACAACCTGTGGAGGGTCCGTTCGATAGGCAATAATATGTCAGTGGCCAACCTAATATGAATATCGTGAGGAACGTCGCGGGATCGCGCAAACTACAGATTTCTGCTCTGAGATGAAGGGGATGGATCTCGAAATGCACGGAGACGGTCGCTTTGAAGTTCAATGAACCCGGTTCTGGAGGAAACGACGGGGTGGTTCCTGCGTCGATGATAGTTGGGTGAAGGATCTGCATTCCCATACTCCAGGTGGGCTGCGATGGCTGCGCTGGAGGATTCTGGGAGTTCAAGTGATAGGTTACTTTCTGAAGCCGTTGGCCAGGCTCATTTTCTATCTGCTTGGAAAGCAATTATCGATTTCACGTATCACGCTAGAAGTACCGGCACCCGCACCCACCTTTCTTTTTCTCGTGGGCAGGGGAAGTGCGAAAATCCATCCATTCAGGGGCGGACCTCTGAGATGGATGGGATCAGACGGGTTTCTTTGGATCCACAACACCGACGTGGGCCGAAACAAGTGGATACTGCACGCGGTCTCGCCCGAGATGCTGTTTTGAGCGGCGAGGAGGTCAAATCCGAATAGGGTCGGATCGAAGGTGTCCAGGCTAAGAGGACCGTAGACGGTCGGCGCCGGGACAGGGTAGTCGGCCATCGACGGAAGAGCAGCGGAGGTGGACGCCATCGGCTGCACAGGCATAAAAATATCATTGTTTGTCACCCGGCGAGGCGGGGGACTGGCGTCTTAAACAAAATTTAGCACAACAAAAACTCGCAAGGATACAAAAGGACATACCAACGGTGGCGGTCGTGACACGGCCGCTGGAGCTAGCCGACACGACGACCGTGCGGGGTGCACTGGACTTCTTCTTGCGGGACTTGCCAGTTGCTGACATGCGCGTTTGCAAGTCCTTCAGCCGGGCCGACGACTCCCGCTTGTCAGCCTCGATCGCAAGCACGAGACGAGCCCGTTCACACACCCAACAAAGCTAAATGTCGACCTAGGTCGAAATGTTAGTTGAATCATAGCCAAATCAAAGCTCATAGAAAGATTATATTTCATTTGGTCCGAAAGCAAAACGGGAAGAGCCGCAGCACAAAAGCCAGAGATTTATTCGTTGTCAATAAGTTATGAAAGCCCCAATGCCAGAAGTACTTTCAGCAGCGCTTCCAGCCCATATCAAAACAAGGACTTGTGTAGAGACAATCCAAAATTCTTTTGTTGGAACAAAGGAAATTTGGATTGTTTGAATGCAAGTCTTTCTTTCAACACACCTGAAAGCATTGCCAAAAGAATTTCTTTTGGCACGGCTTTCATCACTTACTGATAATGAACAAATCTCCAGCTTTTGAAAGAGCAGCTGATTCTGGCTCTTTCCTTATCAATTTTGGAAAGAAATGAAATATAATCTCTGTATGAACTTTTATTTGGCTACGGATTTACTTACATTCAACTAACATTTCGACCGAAGTCGACATTTAGCTGCGCTGGGTGTGTCATCCGCGAGCGCATGCGATTCACGCGATTTGCGAATGGTCGTAGATTGATGTGTCGCATTTCGGGCTCGGCAATGGTAGGAGTCGTTCTGCGAGTGCACGAGGACACCGGTCTTGATGGAATTCGCGATTGAGTCAGCGATGTGCTCATCGACCAAACGAGCACTGGTGTAGAAATAAACGACTCAGGGTAAGTAAGATGATTGAACCTAAATTGTTACGCACCTCTCAATCGCCTCGACAAGGGATAGTTTCATAGGTGACTGGGACTTGATGAGGCAGGACAGGATCCACGGGCTCATCGCCTTGTGATCCACCAATCTAGGATGTAACTATAAATCCCGCACTGAATTTGAAGAGGATGTGTTCGAACTGCACCTTGAATCTTCTTCACCCCTAAACCTCGCACAAACACGGAAAACTCGGCTAATGCATCCGCCGAGTCGATATACACGAAGTCCATGAGCCGAGTGTAATCGGCCTCGGAGACAAGCGACTTGAAGTCAAGAACGGCGCTAGAGTCGGCGTTTAGTGCGATCGTTTCTGGTAGGTAGATTAACGCACCGTTTGGCATGAGTTGTGCAAAGTTTGATGAACTCCGGGGCGACCTCTTCCGCAAGAGTGTCGTTACTCAGTTTGCTGTACTCCGGGTTGTTGGTCTTCATGAATGAGCGCGCAGCGCCCAAGACCTGCACGGCCTCCATGTCAGAATTCATGGCCAAGAGATTACCTCCGTCCATGAAGCGCTTGAAAGCGACGGGCTTCCCGGCTAATTCGAGTTTGACTTCTTGAAACACGTCGTAAAGGCGCTCGAAAAACTGGGCGCTAGCCCCGCTCACGATGGTTACGGCTGAAGCTCGTGTCGGATCAGTGGCACGGAACGATTAATCAGAGCGACTCACCGCGCTCCAGGGCTTTGAGGAATAATACAACCTCCCACTCATTCATTTCGCCGTCAACCTGTCTGAACGTAGTGTCAGTTTCGAAGTTCGTCACTCCCGAGTCGTCCAAAAGCTTCATGAGTGCCGAAAGGCACGTCAAGACCATCAGACCTCCGTCCGGCATCGCTACGACACATTGAACGTAGCGCGCATCAAAGGCAGACTGGTACAATTCGGATTGATCGATTGGGCTGAGCCCGGAGTTTGGAATTTCTTGCCTCCCCCGCCCTGGACTAAAATCTCAATATTATCTCTCGGACAAAGTTGGAGGTTGGGATGTATTAGAGGTGTCTTGACGTTTGTCTGTTCAGAATTTCAGTCTAAGGGCTCTAGGGACCACAGTGTAGAGCTGAGTTTAATCGAGGAGCTCACTTTCGGACCGAGCCCCGGTGATCCAGGAAGTTTGGGAGTTCGAAATAACGGCGTTCCAAGCCACCGGCAAATTCCGGCATCCCGGGCGGAGTTGGAATTCGTTCTCAAGGCTTTAGACACCTATCTCCTCTAGGCTCCCGTACACCTTAGCTGTCCTGGGTATTTGGTGTCATGTACACTCTTTTCATATACTATTGATATATATGCAGCATGTTCAGGCCACGGCGCGAAACGGAAATAGCTCCGAAGCCTGAATGTGCCGGCCTCACCGCTTTGTGGCGGCAAGTAACCCATGGGCCTCCAATGACCCCCGACGTATTGTTCACGTGTATTGACCCATTTATTCATCGCATTACTGCTTCTGCTTTGACGAATTGAGCCTTGAAATTTGGTGTTTAGTTTTACTACCCCGTTCCGCATTTACTATGAGCCACAGTATGAAAAATAAAGGTAAAGATCCAAAGGGATCCCATACACCCTCCTCACCCTGACTCTACTATGTCCATTGACCCCAAAGCCAATCTGAGAACACCGAAAAGTGAGTGAGGCTGGGAGTTAGGGGCGCTGTGGCTATGCTTTGCCGTGATGGCCGGCTCCCGCGATCACAGTTGGATCATACCGCCGGTACGCCGGTACTTCGAACTCCCAAATGGACTCCGGTGATCAGCGTCATCGGCACCACCCAAAATTTCAAACTCCGGGCCTAGCTTGATTGTTTGCTCCGAATTGTACCAGTCTGTCTATGGCAAAGTGGTTGCCACATATTTATGCCATTCATAGGCAGACTGGTTACGAGTCTAGCACTCACAATGCATGCACAGATCTAGACAGGTCAAATTTCTGGTACTCCATGTACGATGTACAGTACCAACTTTCCAATTTCTGACATGTACACTTGCGCAATGCATTTCTGACTGGGCACCACTTCTTTCAAGCCTGAGATCCCCGCTAGTTGATGAATGGTTTGTACTCATTCAGTACATTGAGCTGTGTGCGCAGCTCTGTACTGCCAGAACTCTTGTCCATATTCTTACTGACCTGATCACTTGATTTGTTGTATTAGATAGGTTCATGAGTGGTCTGTAGCAAGAAGAGACCATGTAGGTAAGTAGAAGTGGATACCTCAAGTTCAAAAACTTTTGAAAATAATTCAAATTTTTACCTACATTTTTGGTGAAATTTTTATGTAAAATTCAAAACATTTTCACCATTTTTTTCAGTCAAAAATTTGAAATGTTCAACCAGTGTCTTTCATGTAAAGGCAGATTTTGTTGGAATTTATGCAAGCAGAGACTGCTCCCGAGGGACAGTCGGTCTTCCCAGTCGAACGGAGTGATGTGATTGTTGGCATCACCCAATTATAGTAACCAGTGTACCATCCATTCCGAACGGTACACTTATACATAGTAATGTTGTACCGGCCATTCGGGACGGTACGCACTTATACACTAGAATAGTGTACCGGCCACTCTGGACGTTACACCTACAGTGTTTCAGAATTACTCTAGACTACTTACTCAGCGTAATTAAAACGGTATATAAAGGGCCTGCATGTACACCTACCTACAAGGTTCGGTCCCCATCAATTCTACCGTTCCCTCACACTACCTCTCTCACCTGAGGCCTACCTTATTTCTGTCCACTCACCATAATCTCTCAACAGATTTCTTGAGGATTTCAAAACCGAAAACTCCGGATCCATTGTTATTTATTCCCTATACTGGTAATCTGAAAACACAACGAAACTAACCAGAAACTAATACATATGGGAACAAAATTAAGCAGAAATCAGAGCTGGTTTCTTTTATAAACCTCCCAGACTTTCTCCGAACACATAGTTTCTGGGAAGCTCTCCCTGTGAGATCTAGGAGGGGAAGGAGCCAGGGCTCAATATATCAGTTGTGTTGAATTGGCTATTAAAACCAATCACTCAGTTGAATCCAATAAATATATATAGAATGCCACAGCTACATATGTGCCTACTACTTTCCAATAAACTCTATCCGGGCAAACCTTAGAACAACATGGAAACTAAGAAAACAGGAAGATGGTGTAACACAGATAGGGGTCGGGTATATGGCATGCAGAAAACCAGAGCCTCACTGCTACTCTGATCAATTATATAGCAGCAACTCTGAAAGCAGAACAGAAACTGGACAGAGAACAAGCCCATGCTGTAACACAGTTAGGCTGGAATCAAGGCTTTATCTCATCCTCCTACTCGACAATCACAGTGTCCGGACGAGCCTTCAGTGCATTGAGAGCTAAGAGTTGAATCATGGGCTCAGGATGGTCTTCTGATATATTTCTCACTCTAGCAAGTCGCTCATCGATATAGCCAACTTGCTTCACTTGTGAAGATTGTTGAAACAAAGGTCTCGCTCTGTTCCAAAGCTTTCCTGCCTTCAAGAGGTCCTCATTCGCTTCTGCAATATCTCCAAGTCGAAGCATGCATTCTGCTCTGCTGCGATGCACATCCATCTTGGTGAATCCCTCAAGAGCAACAGCCAACAGACTGATTGCTGTCTGCTGGTCACCCTCTGCCAGATAGACATCTCCGAGGAATTGGAGAGCTTTGTGTATTTCCAGCTTCTGCTTCAACTTGAGGCTATGAACAAGAAATGTCACTGTCCAACTGGATGAGGCATGATCTCCAGCATGCCAGAGAGAGGCATTCCCCAGTTTCTCCAAACAGTAACTGACACCGTCGGGCTGTTTTCCCCACATAGATTTCAAGCATGTTTGAAATTGGTTTTTTGCCTTCAGCAAGTCCCCTCCATTCAGATCAAGGGCTGTTGTGAATGTATCACACCAAGCTATTCCTCTTGAATACCCCACACTGCTGAAGAGCTGCTTGGCTCTGTCAAGATTTCTATGCACTTTGTCCCTTGATGTACCCACTTCCACATCAATCTGTGCTATTGTGAGCAAAGCAAATGCATGTTCATGTTGGTTTGGCTCGATCGGAGCACTATGAAGGATCTGAGTGTGGATACCATGAGCCTCAACATATTCTGATTTCAGCAGGTGGACTTCTGCTTGGCCTTGGAGGATAAAATTATCTAGTTGACCTCCAGACATAGCACAGAGCCTAAGCAGATCTCTTGCCCTGCTAGCTAAGAGGATGCTTTGATTATAGCTTCCTAGTGTATACCAGCATTGAGATTCTATGTTCAGTGCATTGGCCTCCGCGAATAGGTTGCCTGAAATCCTGGCTAGCCTCCGTGACTCAGAAGCATGTTCCCGGCCTGCAGAGGAATCACCAGTTTTCCACTTTATCCATGCCAATCGCCTCAACATGTCAGCCTGTCTCCTGGTGTTCCCAGCTGAAATTGACAACGAGATTCCATTCTGAGCAAAGGAGATAGCTCTTGGAATGTCATGGATAAATAAGTAATAATATTCCGCAAGAGCATCATAACACTGGCCTGGTGGCACTGTAAGTAATTGTATAATAATATCAAATATACCACTCACATTCAAGGTCAGGATCATCAAAATGTGATAAATAGTCAAGAGCTTGGTCCACGATTTGTTGCCTATTAGGAACCATGTGGTAACCATATCCCGATATGACCTTCATCATCCAATAGACCTCCACTCGATGGTCTTGGGGGTGGGGTAGAACCTTGGGAATCTCGTGTATTAATTGACTAAGGCCTCGTCCTGTCTGTCTGCTGAAACGATCAAAATAGCATGTGCTATATATGGTTTCCACAAGGTCCGGATTATCTGGTGTGAGACCCATGACCAAGACATTCTGAATGTTGGCAAAGTTTGATGTGATTCGAGCTACAATCCCAGGACTTGAAGCAGTTATATCATGAGTCTCATAGACCTCAAGGAGCTCGCTAAAGTGTTTGCGAAGAGGTTGGACCATGGGTGCTATGGTGGGGTGCATTTTACGCATGTATTCCCGAATTGGCACCAATGCCTTGAGTCGTTTCTGATCATCCGTGTAGGCAAGAGAGGTGCAAAGTAAGGCAGATTTGCAGGCAAGGACATTTTTGATTGGGAGTCTGCTTTGTAGGAGGTCTGCATCTGCAAGCCCATCAGGCAACATGGAGAGAAGACTCAGTAATTTGCGAGCATGGGGCACAGATGCCAGGCGGGGGCTTTCCAGAGACATGGAAATTGATAAGTCCAAATTTGATCCCTTGTTGGGACCTTCTGAGAGTAGGGAGGTCCTCTCTGTCTCCCAGTGTTGCATCACACTGTCAAAGCCCTCATAGTCCACCAAGTGGGCTATAAGGTCAATTGCCAATGGCATATTGTCAGCAAGGAGGAGGATTTTGTCAATGTCTTCAACAGCATAACCATCATCCACAATATCAATGAAGGTTTTTCGAGCAGCATCCTGTGCCAGAGGCTGGAGTGGTTGTAGAAATGGATGGGTCCACCGGACACTGGCAGGCCTTTCTGCCCCACGCATTGTGATCTGAAATAATGGTCTTAGTATACCAGTAACAAACCCATCTTGTGTCCTTACAATCAATGTGAGATGTTCGATATCTTCAAGTAACGCCAAGAGTTTTTCAACATTGGCACGAGATTCCTTTGGCTCCCAGACAGTCTCCAAATTGTCCAAGATCAACAGGGAAGGGGGACCATTAGAGAAATACCGAATGACTGGTTTAGTGAGATCTTGACCCGGTTGGAGTCCAATATGTGCTCCAATTAAAGCAGCAAGATGAACACTGCTTGATGTTGCATCACAGGCAACAAAGAAACGATACTTCTCATATTTCGCAGATATTTGGGGGTGATGCAGAACAGCTCTTGCAAGGCTTGTCTTTCCCATACCCCCTCCACCCAAAATTGCAACTCTGGGAATCTGTTGATTCAGTTGCTGGATGATGATTGACACTTCAGATTCACGGCCATGGAAGATTTTTGGTTCAGATGGCAGCAATGAAAATGAGTTTGAGCTTTGGGTGATCATTATACAACAGAAGGTATTTACTGTAATGTAATCACACACCTGTTATGAGAGCTTGAAAAGACTTGGCTTATCTATTTCAAAATCAGTTACTGTGCAGTTTACATAATTTAACTCCGGACATACAAAGGATCCACTTTCTGAACCTGAGAGAGCTGAGAGCAGCTCCAGAACTTCCTTGTGTGTCTTCTGTGCATGTTCCTGCATTTCCACTATATCGCTCAGCACTTTTGCACCCTGAATCTGAAGTGTGGCTCTTGTTAAAAATCACACTGCCACCAACAACAATGAACTTGCCTTGAACACCTCTAGAGCCTGTTCCAGTCCTGTATGACAGGCCTTTAGCAATGCCTTCATCTCGCCTTGACGGAAAAAGTGCTTGATTTTGCTTTTCTCCTGCTCAGCTTCAATGAAAGTGTGGATCTTGTGCAGGGTCCTAGTGAACTCAGAAGTGAGAAACAGTATTTTCTAAGTATAATGAGAGGAACTTGCTTAGTGAATTTCCCCAGATTGCCTAGCATCAAGGGTGATAGTTCACCACCAGTATCAGACTTTATGTGAACCCATATGATAGCATACAGGAGCTCGTGGACCTGCTCTAGCATCTGAGCACAGTTATCTTGGTTTCTCTTCACAGTCTGACAGGTCTTCGTAAACACCTGGAGGACGGATTGCTCATGGAAAATTACCTGTGCAGCAGTCAAGAGAGAGTGCATGGTGTTTGAGATGGGTTGCAAGAATGGTGTCTTCAAGCTTTGTGTAACCACATCCACAGTGGTGACAGCAACACTCAAGGAGGTAATAATGTTGTTGAGTCGAATCTGTGCAGCAGTGGATGGGAGGGGCATTGTTGTCATGACCAAGGCTACTGAACAGTGTCTGCCTTTATGCCAGCTCCCATGAGAGATTCCATCCTGATTGGCTGGAAATTTGGGTCTCACATCATTCCTTGATGAACCAACTGCAGATGATCAATTTAGATGCGCAGGAGATGGCCATGTCATAACATCTTTCCTCCTGCACTTCCCTAGCAAGCCTGCCAAGAAAAGTTGAAGACATGACACATATACTTGAGTACAGAGTCTTTATGGAATGCACAATGCATTGTATCCATGCCAGCCCACAAGGTACGCACAATTCTGTGTTCATCATAATAGAAGAGCTTTCCTCTGATCTTGTTCCTGGAATCAGACTCAGATTGTCATGTGTGAAACGTTTATATCAGGAGTATGCTAGATTTAGTTGAGATTCGCATGCACTGCTGCTGCATAGCATTCCTCACACGGTTGTACTAGTCAAGTGTGGAAACATACAACAGAAACAGATCACCTTCTCCCGCTGTGGAAGGGTGGGTTGGATCGCTCATCACCATCCCCCCTATCTGTCTCCCATCGCTTATCTACGGTACATCGGTGATCACTGCATATTTGTTTCATAGGTACATAGTGCCAAATATAACCCTCTTACACCTCTTTGACTTCTCGCCCTAGTCACGTGCGCCAGATAATGGAATTCGCGTGGCTTGTTTGCTCCGCGACCATTTATGAGGCAGAAGTTAAGGCACAGGTGAAACTGGTGCCGCATGGGTGTTGTAGAATTGTGAGTAATGCAAAACTCTCCAAATAGAATACTGTAGTAATCCGACCAAATGTTCACAGGGTCACCCATCAGTATGGTGTTCATTTTTCTACCTGTTCATTCGGCAATCATAAGAAAAGTACCATATATGGTAGTCCGGCAAATCCCGGCCCAGAAATTTTCACGTTTTTTGGCGTATTTATTTAGGTCCCGAATTTTCGCCGTCACTGTCACTTCTACCAAAAGTGTTCAGTTCACGGGTGGCCGTTACCCGCCACCTGAACACTTGGTCAGATTACTACAGTAGTAAGCAGTAATATCTCATCTGCAATGGTTATTAGTTGAAACTCAATGAGCGGAACTGATGGGGAAAAAAAGGGACTCGGCCCGACATGGCGATCCACATCAAGTGATCGGCCTCCCGGCAAGCTTAAGCCCCGATATTCTGCACTAGTTCTGTACTTGGGCGGAGCTCGATATTTGGCGGGGCCAACGATGTCAGACTTTCAAGGACTACTAAATTCCACAAATCCACTGACCAAGAGTACAAAACCCCGAAAAGCAGGTTTTCGAACCACGAAATTACAACAAAACCATGTTTACGCATCGCGAACTCGTAGTGTCAGTTCATGTTCTCGAATAACATAATATTTAGCGAAAATAAGGTCATATGACACGAACGCGAGCTCCAGCACCGTCCGCTCGAACTCGAGGAACGGCTTCTTGCACCGGCGTCGTCTGTTCGAGGTACTGCTCATGGCCGAGGGCGCGAAGATGTGCTTTGTGGTGCTGTGCGCGAGGTTGCAGTCTTGACTGGCCGTAGACTGGCCTGTGCGCTGTGAGCATGTACACAGAGGTGTGGACCAAGGTGTTTGCTTGCCCAGGTACGGCTTAGCATGACGTCAGCGAGTGTTGCTTTCCGACTGGCACGCACTGACTCGTCCAACATATCGCGCCTCTCGCTCTAATTATAATACCGCACGCACGCCGCCTCGCAATGCCATCCCCCCGATCGCGCCCCTAGCCTCATCAAGATGCCTAACCGCGCGCTCCCGTCAACCGACCGCCGCCGCCCCCCTGGCGCTGCTCACCAGCCCCGCGGCCAACTTAATGAAAGTTGGACGCCCGCCGGCAAAAAGTTTAAATACGTTAAATCGCACTTCTCGTCCATCCAAAAATAAAATGAAATTGCATGTTCTCCCCGCCGCGCGGGTTAATAGACGATGCAACCGATGGATCTCCCGCTAAGTGCAACTAAAAAGCACGGCCGGTGAATTTAAAGCGGCGGATTACTTGGACTCACCGGAATGGTCTGTAGGAAAAAATATAGAGTCAGAACGCGTCGAATATCTGAAGAGCACAAGAATTACTGTAGAACACTAATCTATGCTACTCTGACCTCTGCAAACCCCTTCCCGAGTCGCCCGAGTTCCCCGAACCGTCCAAATGAATACAACTAGGACTCACTGGGGACGAGCGCGCGGTGGGGAAAGAGGCAGCGCAAAGCCGAAAGGACATGTGATTAGGTGCATATCTGGGACAACGAATTGAACGTACCCCTTCCCGGAACCTACCCCAAATATCGGTGGCGGCGCAGAGGGCGGAAACGACGGCGGCGCCCGGCGCGAGTCCAACATCGCGCCGCTGTGCGAGTTGGGTGAGTGATGAGACACGTGTGTGAATTTGGGCACATACCTCCAGCCCGCAACAAAAGTAAAATCATCCTGGCGCGGCACGGGGAAGTCGATGGAGCGGCGGCGGCGAGGAGGGGCGCGGTTAATGCGCTCGTTACATACCGGTGCGCGGCGTTGATCTGGACCCCAAAACTAGTTTGAATGTCACGGGGAAGTAACGGCAAACACACCTCGACGCGTATCCCCGCTTGCGGGATCGCCAGAAATCGAGTTGGGATGCCGCGCGATGTTTGAGCATGTAGGACGCGTCGAGCGCGTGTAACCTGTAGAAGGTTAGCAGGCAATAATACATAACAAGTAATGCACACTTCGGACGCGTCATACCCCTGCCTGCGGGGCTTCCAAGCAATTCATCGAATGTTTACGGCGTGTGGGGCTGATGGTCGGCGGCGGCGGGAGCGTCGGTGCCGTGGCGTCGCTGAATAGAGGAAAGAAGTCAGCCTCGGAGTCAGCGACGCCGAAACAAAGCGCGCACGTTCGCGGGCCCGTCAAATATCGAAGAAAGAATTCAGACGCGTCGGGGTCGCGGCGAGGAGGGGACTCGCTGTCGGCGCTGGGATACGCGTGAGTACATGCAGAAAGGCGACGTACGCGGAGGAACGCACCAGAATCGCTCGCGGGACTCCGAAAAATCGAATAAGATTTGCGCGCATCGGGGGAGGGCAGGCAGTTGCATGAGGAAGGGAGCACGATCGCCGTCGCTAATAACGCGTGTGCGCATCAGGTTTAAAACTAGAATGCATTCGTTCAATACAGACGCGAGAAATATAATTTTATGCTTACCTGCAATGCGTGGCCCGCTCGAGGGACGCGTGAAGATCCAATTGGAACATAAAGTGCGCCACGCCGCGCCACCGGCGCTCGGGAGTATTCGTGTGATACCTGCGCACGGAAGCAAGGCCCGTGATGCGTGTGTGAAACATGGAGGTTGGGCTGAAAGGTGGGGGGTTAAACCATGCATAAGTATAGATGAAATGGCGCGTACCTTAAACACGCGATGCAACCGGACGTTGAAATATATAGTCGGGATTTTCGGAGCAGCGCTGCGCACCGCCGGCGCTCATAGGATGCGTGTGGAGTGGAGGCAGCGCGTGAGTGGGGTCTAAGATGCAAAGGTTAAGCTGTGAGTTAAAGGTTAGTACTGCGTGCAACTCAAGATGAAATGCAACGTACCTTGCCGCGATCGCGGTCGCCGGAACCCCAAATAAATTATTAAAACTTGTGCGCGGCGCAGCAGGTGTAGCCCCGCTCATGGGGTGCCGAAAAATGTAATGGAAGCTCGGGGCGGCGCTGCGCGCCGCTGGCGCTCGTAGGATGCGTGTGGAGCGGAGGCAGCGTCTCGGACGCGAAGGTTAAGCTGTAAAAATCAAGATAAGTACTACACACAATGGAAGATAAAATGCGACGTATCGACGAAACCCTGCTCGCCGGAACCCCCAATATATTACTGAAACTTGCGTTGAGCACGTAGCCCCGCTCTTGGAGCTTGCACGGGGCTCAGCAACCTTAACCCCACTCGCGGGACATCTAAATTGACAATCGAAATTGACGGGGCGGCGCTGCGCGCGGCCGATGCGCACGGGTGCTCGGCTCGGTCATTGGACGCGTACAGCGTGAAGGTCGACGCGTGGCACGCGTTTACGACGCGGCGGTGGATCTATAAGATAAGATGAAGGTTAGTACTCACTTGACTCACTGCGTTCCCGGGGCCGACCCTGTCTACTTTGATTGCCGTTTGTCGCCGTGTCGCCGCAGACCCTGTCGCCATGGCGTCAGCACAGCTCGGCACAGCTGTGTCTACTTTGACTGACCCTTCGCCGCCGTCACGTCGGTGAACCCTTCCTCCCTCTACCTACATGTCTCGGCAGACCTCGCTCCCGGCTTGCCTCCTCTCAAGCTCAGTCCGACTGTGTTTACGTGCTACCAAGGTACTTCATCAGGAAAACCCTCCCTCGGCAATTCCCCGGGATTGCCCGCAAGTTTGACCTAATTGGGGTGAATATCCTCCATTAGTTCCATTTCCCCGCTAGCAACGTTCAAAATAACTTACCTCCAATTTGCCCCCAAATTACCTGATGTTTCTGAGCTCTAGTGCATAATTTGCAGCCATTCAACGGCTCATATCATGGAAGAAAACCGAAAGTATTGAATTCAGGTTACATATGTACAACATCTATCCTCGAACCTGTCCCCGGCTCGCGGAACCCTCCCGCCACCGCATGAATCAAGGGTGCATCTGCACAATAGATAATTAGAAAATGAAGGGCGGGAACTCGGCGGGAACCCACCAAAGACTCTGAGAGAATAACTTGAATGAGGAATGGCATGATCATCGGCCTAAGCGCGTAACATTCAACATGGCTCGGGATATGAGACAAGACTATTTGCTCACTCGGTTACCCTGTTAAGAACCAAAATTGTTGAAGCGGGAGGAGTGCGAATGGGGTATAGGGACAGGTGAATAGAAGATGACGACAACGTAGGCTCTAAAAGAAAATCTGGTCCGCATGCGCATCGTCCCATTATGGATGAGTCCGCCGGAAAGAAAGTTTGACGCACCTACGTAGGGCCGCTACACGCCGAGTTAAATAAAGAGAGCGCTCGGCGGAGACATGCCTCGCACCATGCAATGATATCGAGACGGGCGGCCGACGTAAGATAGGGCAAGAGCGAGCGTGTGCGGGGGGTAGGGATGCGGGGGAGTATGACTCAGGAATTGACTCTGCGCACGGACGGGTAACATGCATAAGGGTGTGTGAGCAGGTGATGGGGCGCAGAGAACACGCACAACACGAGGAATGGTGCCTAAGACCTGAAGCAGCTAGCGCGCAGGCAACAAAAACATCTGTCAGCTTCCGGGTAGAATGAAGGAACAGTGACACACCTCAGCAGGGCGGCTGGCCAAACTCCAGCGGGCAGGGGCACCCACAGACGCTCACGACGGCGGTACGGCGAGGCATGTACTAAGAGCTGACGGTATTCGGAAGAGGAAGGCCGCTGGGGCCGCACGTGCGAGGAATGAGGCTTTCGGTCCGGCGTGAGCGTACTACTCACAGGGAAATATAAAGGACTGACTTACAAACATCTGAAGATGGGGGCAAAGAAGAAAACAGGATGGGTCCCGGGACGACACATCAGACTGAGATATCAAGAGGGAAGGGAGAAACAATACCGGCTCCGGAGGCTGGATACGACACGTGCGGCTACGTCGACTGAATTGTCAGTACATTGTAAACCTGGCACACAATTTGGCACACTTACCATGACTCCTGTATATAAGGCCTCAGCTCATTCCCTGCGCCGATACATATGATATACAGCAGCGGCGCCCGCGCCCAGTCAGAGATCGACGCTGGAACCCTGTAAGGCCACAGAAGCGGGTGATGCGGTGGATGCATACCCTACAAAGTAACTCCCAGTGATTCCATGACAATTTGAAGGAGAATGGTGCCTCGGGAGAAGGGGGGGAAGGAACGAGATGAGGGGAAAGGAAGAGAGATGTTTGATCTTGTTGTGCCACCATCAAAACGAACCATCCGTGCACGATCACGTGTGCGATCTTGATCCGACGGAGTTTAGGGCTGGGCGCGATGGACTTAACGAACATTTTCAGATGTCGCACTCATCAAGTACCCTATCTTGGCTAAAGAAAAGTCATGATTCCGATGGGCATGGCTCACTTCCGCAAATGTTCCTCTGGCTGAATCATGATGTTTTTAAGTTCACGCTAAAAATGGTTGACCGGAAATGTAGGAAACCTCGGTAATTTGGCTCAATTACCCCGAATTGGGGGAATCCCCTGGGCGGTCAGGAAATTGGAGGCAATTTACCAAGGGAGGTTTTTCCTGATGCTTCGTTTACTGATAGCACATGACTCTCGACCCGTCGATGCTCGCGACGATCCAAATCTTGTTCGGTCATGGGTAGGCCCGTTCTCCTCTCGTCACTCACCATTTGCTTCAATGAAAGTTGATTGTCCCCACCCAAAATCCGCCTCAAGCATCTGTGCTCCAGCCTCTGCGCTCACTCAGCGTTCAGCACATCTGGGCCGCCATCGAGCCGCAGCATCCGGCATCCTAAGTCGTCGATGCCCATCTCGCTCTCGGTCGCGACGCCTCAGCAAATGCCGATCGCATGGGAATGTGAAGTTTAGCTAGGTGGGTCCGCGGTGCCCGCCAATCCGCCCAATATCGAGGTGGCTGGTGGTATGGAGGGAGATGCACCGTCTGGGTTCAGAGGATGTGGGAGGGTTTGTCTGAGCATCTGGAGGTCTATCATGCAATTGCCATGTAATCTTGCCATGCAAAAGGATTGGAGAGGGCGTAATGCGCAAGTAACACGTCCCAGACTCCCAGTCGGTAGAGCTGTGCCGATGCGTGCCGAATTGATGGCACTGCTTTGACCAAACATGTGCAGTCCATCCGGAGAGTGATGTTTAACTCGCAAACGTCGTTCATCCACGCAATGCATCGTTAACAGAGGGCCGCACACTGCATCTCCCCGGGGGATGTACACCTGTGCGTCCCTCTGTGCCGAGGTGTGCCGCCGCATCTTGGCACACCCTCTGTCTACGCGACCCTGGAACGCAGTGACTGCATGCAACGGAAGATTAAATGGAACATACCTTGAGGTGCCTCGCTGGAACCCCAAATATACTATTGAAAGTTGTGCATGATATTGACTGTGTAGCCCTGCTCGCGGGACGCTGAAATATATAGTTGAAGCTCGGGGGCGGCGCGCGGGACGCGTTGACGAGGTGGTGGTGGATCCATAAGATAAAGTTAGTATCAGACACAATGGAAGATACAATGCAACATACCTCGACGCAACCCCGCTCGGCGGAACCCCAAATAGTTTATTAAAACTTGTGCGCGGCGCTGCAGGTGTAGCTCCGCTCGCGGAGCGCCGAAAATAGTCGAAGCTCGGGGGCGGCGCGCAGCGCCGCCAGGGCTCGAGGACGTGTGATGTGATCGTGGTATGCGGTACGACACGTTTAAAACACTGGCGTTGATCTGCGAGCGATGTCCCTCCGGATCCTTTGCAATGCATCATATGAGCAGCCCCCGGTTCGGGCCCGTTACACCGTACGCACACTGACCATGCTGTCTTGAAGATGAACTGTTCATCATCCTCCCTCTTGTATGTGTCCCTGAAGCGACTGAGTTGGGAGAGATGTTGAGTCTTGAATCTGCCATTCAGATTTGGTGCATATTTCAGGGAGTAGGCTGTGGCTGAACTTCCGCTGGCATCCATGTGCGCGGGCTGTAGCAGAAAGCTGTGGTACAACTTTCTGCTGACTTCCAAAGCACAGCGATCTCGACAGCTTTGAGTTGAATTTAGAACGCGATCACATGCCCCTCCGGCGCTTCACTTCTCTCTTCCTACCTCCACCATCTCATGGACGACGAGCCCCAAATTGATCCAGTATCCGCGTCTAAAACGATGGTAGAAGCAAGCGGCCCTCCTCACGATCAGTTCGTCCTCAACATCCATCTTCTCTGAGCAGGGACTCACTGTCATCTGCCTCCAGATTCACGGGCGCCTTTTTCCCGCAAGCCCACCACTTGACCGTCGCTGGCGGACAGTTCAGGAATATCACGAATGTTCATCATGCGGCCCCCACTGTTCCTTCTGGTGAGTAGAAAGGTCGAGTTGCTCAGAATCAAGCCCACAATAGACCAGCAGACTTTCGAAGAATCCCGCTGGGGGACCTAGACCTGAGAAGTGAAATACGACTGAGCCGTGAGTCCGGTGAAGCGTATCGTTTGTTAGGAAGGCGCTCCGCCAGGCGAATGTACTCTGCACGGATCCATGGCTCCAAGTCGCCCATGACCGTGGCATTATATCAGGGTGAAAACGCAGAGGAGGTTTGTTCCCAGACTTCCGTCGTTCAACTCAAGTTGAATGGTTTTCCCTTTGAAGGAATGGCACCACGATATTTCACGGCATGCATGCCTTCGGTGGGGCCATATCTATAGTCATTGTTTCTGACATCGATTTGCATTGCAGCCATACAAATATTCTACAGCTCTTTGGAACAGCGAGTTCATGTGGCATCCATGCTGCAATTTTTCAAGATGGTTCGTCCCTCTCCTTCGAAAATGAGCTAATGATTAAGATATGAAAATAGAATTGATCCTCGCGAAAGAAATACTCAAGAAGTACAGTGATTCACATTTCTCGGCTGCATATGTCTGGTGGTGCCTTGTACGTCCACCATTCTAACTGCGACCTGCAGACATTGATTTCTGCAGTATATAGAATTCTGGGTAAGAGCATTTACTTTCTGGTATTATCCACTTATTTACACCGCCATACTCGTAGGATGCCCAACAACATGTCGGAGCTGTTTCGGGGAAATTTCCGGTGAGTAGACTGCCTCGGGATAAATCCATACCCATGTAGCTCATTACTATCTTAAAGAACTCCTGGGAATGTACCATATGGATCCGGCCTTCAACCGGTCATCTATGTGTGGATTTTGCCCTCCCAGAAAACGACCCCCTCGGGCTATGGTGGCTTGCCCGAGTCGATTCGCCGCCATCACTCGTCGGACCTGGTCTTGAACCACCCGAGGACTGGAAGATTATAGATTCAATTCCGTTGGCCGATTACCATCAAATCTGTTACAATCATTTCAGACACTACCGCTTGCTCTCTATATCCACAAATGCATCAGTACACCTGGGGGCGCTCATTCATTGTCCACTTGGCTCTGACATTGAAATTTCAAAAGAGATTGCATATGTCCCTGATTTGGATTTTGTCGATTGTGGGTGGAGGACGACCCAGGGAGAGCCATTATCGGTCATGGAGAGTGGCTGGACCTGGTGTATTTTTGTATTCATCCCATATTTATGGTCTACTAATCAATGTCAATCGAAGTGTCAATTCCAGTGATCTTATGGATGCAGTCCTTTGCCGCATATCTGGTGCGACTATCGGGTGATTCAGGGGTGGCTCGCGCAGGCGAACCACATCTTCAATCGTCTCGGTGTATCCTCCAATCACGAAAATTATGGTATATTCACAGTATATGGCTGACCCCAATTCTGAGAAGGATTTCCCAACAGTCTTTGTTGAAGGTATTAAATGTCAACTACAAATATTCAGGACTGGTGACAGCATCCCCTCCGGATATTTATTTCTCTGTCCCTTGGCGGACCTACAATCCGACAACCCGTCATATTTTCGACACCCAGAATGCCCGGCATACTGGTCTCTTGATCCCTCCGGGGTTGAACGACTGGGAGCGGAGGAGGCGGAACAACTCCGATTTCCTGTCTTTGAGCTGAAAATGGAGGCTAGGGGCTGGTCCTGGGATGAAAGTGTCTACGCCGGGGTCGGCCAATTTCACGAAGCCAAAGCGTTCGATCCTGATAGCCAGGACGTGGCCCGAGAGCAGGGGCACCTGCTCTTCCAGATATCAACTGAGGTGGATGGTCCATTTGCGCGTTGTGAGCTCATAAACAATGTCCTAATCTCTTGTCCTAATGTTGAACAGTTGAGGAGGTTGAGGACTGTGGGGGAGACTCCGGCCATCACGAAGCCCCACATGAAACTCCCTCGGAAGCAGTTCACAAGGAATCCAGTATGCCCTCTTAATTATCTAGCTGTATTCGTTCTTAGATATATTACAGACCTGGATTCACACCTTGTACCGGAAGCCTCCTGCACTCTTGATGACATCGAAATAGCCGAACCATGCAGGACCTGGAGGATTGTCATGGGTGTGCAGTTTGCTCTCATTTTGACCACCACCATCCTGTGGTTGCACGATTTACTTCGCTCGTGTAACCTGACAAATTCGTAGTAATCTCCCAAACGGGGTTCAAATTCTCTCAGCCCATTCTCTTTTTAAAACATACCTTCTAGATATCTTATGTAGATTTTGTTTCGGACCGTTATCCCGCCTTTCCGATAAATGTCGGCGGCAGTCCTCGGGGGATATTGATAAATCTTCAAGGCCCAGCCCATTTGCGGCACAATGGTATAGTCGAGAAGAATGCGACTGGCGTTGTTGGCTCATCTGTAATTGATCGCCGTCCGAATATTAGGAGTGTGTGCGTGGTGATAAGGTGGTGATCAGTATGGGGACTGGCACGGGAAACTTGATGGCAACATTTAGACGCGACATGTTCTAATTAGTGCTTTCAAGACACGTCTTTTGTGAAATTGGACTTCCATGGAGGTAGAGGGAATGAGCCCGCTCCTGTGGGTCGGTATCTGGAGCATTGTCATCCAGAACTCAGGGAGATGAACAGAATTGATTATTTCATATGTCAGAATATTGTTGAGGGAACTACAATGCCCAGAGGGACATATCGGCAAATATGGCTCTATGACATCTCTTGTAATACCCACAAGTCTTCCCTCCCTGAAAAACAGCCCAATTGAATGCAATCTAGATGCACTGGACCAGATTTATGCCCCGGAGGGCCAAGACTGTCAAATAACCCAAAATATGGTATTTTCGTGGTTCTGGCTCTATCACTAATTGCGCCGGAATTATTCCAGACAATCTAGCTATATTTTAGCTCCATCAGAGCCAAACTCACTGAGATATCGACAATTCTTTCGCGGGGATCAAAAACAGCCCAAAATGGGGGGAAAAAAACGTTCGCGCCTTATGTGTCGACATTAGCTGTAAAATTTTCAGCAGAACCCTGGTTCTGCTGAAAGATGTTCTTTCTGCAATGCTTTCCTAAATTTAGGAAGGTTTTTCTTTCTTCTCACTACAAAGGGGAAGCTGAAAGTTTGTCTTTCAGCAGTCCTTTCACAGCTGGCGGACAATGAATTAATACTTTGTCTTTGAATGAGCCGCTGATTGTGGCTACTTCCATCACACTTTCGGACCAAAACAATAGGTAAGCTTTCAGAATATTTCGATTGCACTACTGATTAATACATCTTCTGTCTATATATCGACCTAGGTTGACATTTTCCTTTATTTGGTGTGAATAGAGGTGGGCCTTAGCTGTGCACACTGCAACCACTTCACCACCCTTGACATACCCCTTCATGCCCCTAGTGACTCGTCAACGGATGCTCTACAGTGTACTGAGCTGGTGGTCGGACAGCATCATCCCTGGCTCAACCATCAATCTCCATGCACTTAAGAAGCCATTGATGAAGCGCATGTATCACCGGCAGGCAACAGAGTTGGTGAGGAAGAATTCCGGTGTCCCCCTTTCGCAAGAGACCCTTGAGATCTTGTTGAGCTACGTATCGTGAGGTCACCTTCCGGCCCGTCGATATCGCATTGAACCCACCCCGTAGATCGAAATATGTATGATCATTGACCAAGCACGTGGTTCTGGAGGACCTGGCCATGAGAGCTGCCTTTTCCGAGGCTGAGGCGCGCCTAGTGGCAAACTCACTGAATATGGTATGCCACCTCCTCCCACTCGTTGAGTGGCCAAGCTACGAGCTCCGGTGGAACGCACTCTGGATTTTAAGCCACCTGGCGAAGTACAATGAGTCCACTGCTGTGGCCATCACTATCACCCAATCACTGCTACATCTAGTATGTCAAGTTGTGTAAGCGTAGAGGCTGCGTTGGTCGCAGCAATCTAGCCACGGGAAGACTCAAGCAACAGAACTAGAACAAACTCTGTTGGGAATCCTGGGGCTCTACGTAGATAACAGCGGTCTTACATAGCGTAGAGAGTCCGTGATGTGACGATGTGTGACTAGGAGCGGAAATCCCTAAGTACAAGTTGGCCTTTTCCGGTTCCCCCAACTATTGTACTCATTTCAGAATTCTGAAAGGGATTGCAAGGACTACTTGCGCTGATTGCTCTGCAGCATGCCGCTCGTCATGGGTGTGCAAGTGGGGCCGCCGCTGCTGAAGTTGTCGTGGGAGCAGAAGGGGTCTGGTAAAAATGACGCGGCAGCGGCGCGCACTGACGCGGTTGTGACGCGGCAGTGACGCGGCAGTGGCTGTGTCATTGACGCGCATCGGCGCGCCGCCTCTAATTAATTACTCAGTGCTTATTCGAGCCAGATTTGGGTGCATGCAAGGTTTTTAGGCACCAATACATCATCTGAGTACAAAAAATCCAAACACAAATTTTGGTCACTTTGAACTAGTCTCATCACTCAGACTTTATGCCGAGTCCTTCTCAATGATCTATATAAGACTGTGAACTAAGTTGAACTAGCCAACAACGGTTCTTGTTTATACCGCATGCACTGTCCTCATGTCACCACCCTGAAGATTAACTGAAGGTATTCAATGATCTTAAGTTCTCTGAAGGTAATTACTGCAGTTTTCCAACATATATCCATCCCGCAAACTCGGAGTTTGGGTGTATCGTGAACCATGCCGGTGTGTATTCTGGGATACAAACTGTTCCGGAGACGCGTTTTGCAGTAACGATATGCCACAGGAATCCCCCCTCGACCGCACCGCACCATTCTACGGGAGATCAAGCAATGCATTAATTTTTAGGTGGCCTCCCACGAAATTCAGCATTGATCTACATCATTAACTAACCTCTGGACCTATTGACTCTATTCTCCCTCATTCCCTGTGGGTGCTGCCTTAATTTTCCGATATCTTGATTTTCGAGAAATAGAAAAATCTCGAGGCACTCGACGCGGCCATGGTCTACATGATGTAGTACAGATGTATAGTGGTTCACCTCAGTGTTTGCTACGCAGGGAGGTTGACCCCCGCCTGTTTGAATAGCTCCTCAAGCTGTACTTTGTTTCTTTTCTTCAGTATTCGACTCCGTGACCTAGGGGTCTATCGCTTGATGGAAGTAATTGTCTGTGTAAATTCATGTAGTCAGACATCTCTGACTACCCTCTGACTACAAGGGGCCGGAACGCAGTGCGTGGCATGGAGAGGACTGACCGCCATTCCTACTTACAGCAAGCTTTCCCTCCAACATTGGCCATTTCCTAGACTCCTTTAAACTGTATTAATCGTAATTTCCTTGACCTTGAACCTTGTTTGATTCTGCCGTAGGCAGGTTACTGTAAAATTTGGTTGGTAGGTCCCAAAAATATAGACAACACCGAAGCTTGGATGCTCTCAGGCAAACGATTCAAAGAGTATGAGGGTCGGAAGGATGGCAATGAACAGGCTACCAACCAAGACACTTCAGCAGGCTAAGAGACTAAGGGTTAATCATAGGCCGCTCCAATCATGCATTGGTTGTTACATTCGGACACCTGGTTAACATGAATTCTTCTTGTATTGGCCATTGTCCCTGCCTGTGTTAAACCTGTGGTTATTCCGCATACCTGACACTACAATCCAACACCACCTCTACCCGGATCATTCATTTATCTGGGCCCGCACGCATGGATAGATGATAATTATCATGGTGTTCCGTAGTCGTCATCCTGCACTATACGGAATTCAACTCCTAGAAGAACCCATATTTTTGGCCTGTATACGAAGCTAGCCTATGATAAACTGAATGTGGAGCAAGATAAGTCAGCCACAGGGGCGATAGGGAACAGAACTGAACATATTCATCTCAGGTTGAAACCATTGAATCTCACTGGGCTTTCCCGTGAGTTTTGAGTTACAATAGACCGAGATTTTGAGGTCCAGGGAGTAATACAGTTGTAGAGCGCATCTAAGGACACAAGAGAAAGCCTGAAATATCTCAATTAATGAATACAGACTCCAATGGTTATGCACACTTGTGGCTGTGTCATCGACGCGGTGGTGGCTGTGTTGACGCGGCACTGACGCGCACTGACGCGGCATCGGCACGCATTGACGCGGCAGTGACGCGAATTGACGCGCACCTGACGCGACATGGGTACAACCAGAACTGAGTGTATATAATGCTGAAAATCTGCCCAAATCTATGTTTCTCATCCAGTAGCTCCAGAGAGCCCACAACTGCCGTTGGTCCTGAGTTTGGGCCAAGTATACTACGAGTTCGGCTCCGATCATTATAGTAAAAGCTTCAAAAACTTTCCTCATGATAATTCAAACACTCAAAATGCATTGGAGGTCTTCAGAACTGAATTCAACCGGAGAATGTAGCCTGAATGAACCGTGGGAGGGTGCGCGTCAATGGCGCGTCACCGCGTCATTTTCTCCTGACCCGAGCAGAAGCGTTACACCTTGTCGCCGGACTGCCCAAGCTCTCGATCAGCTCGGAAGTCGTGCAGGCATGCTATACTTTACGGGACCTGGCTCAACACGATTCGACCAGGGCTGCGGTACTGGAGATAAAACCCTGTGAGCAACTCGTGGGTCGTGGCTCTTTTCCGGCCAGTCCCCCCCCCTGTATCGCCTTCATTGATGCTGTATGTCCGATCAGCGGCGAGGATCCTTTCGTTCGTGGCGCTGCACTGAGTGCGCTGCTCAGCATCGCCGACTCACCGGCAGGCGCTGAGGCTGTTGTGACCGCAAACGTGCAAGATCGCCTGATCGAAGTGAGCTTACCGTTTGACCGGTCGAAATACTCGGGAGATTGGCCCTGGGCCCGGAAATGGGAGTGCAATCTGGTCTGCAAATTTGCGCAAAGCCCATCTACTGCAACAGCTGTGGTGTACATCCAGCTGTGCGACCGCATGGCGACTGTCTTATAGTAGGTGTTTCTTTCATTTTATGCCGATTCACGGTACTCAGGTTACAAATCAAGTTACAGCAGCGGGGACGCCGAGTCCTTACATCTTTTTGACGCATTTTGCAGCATCGCCAGCTCCCCGGGCGGTGCGGCGGCCGTTGTAGGATCAGGGGTGCTCGATCGTGTCCCGGCAGGACTGAAATCAGACCACCCCGAGGTGCGCAGATCGGCATGCATACTTCTCGGATGCTTGGCGAAGCACAAGTCCACTGTAGGAGCTGTCCTCGCCATCCAACCTCACGAGCTATAGATAGGGCTGTTCACCGTACCGTATACGGTATACGGCCGTATAGTGCCGGGTGGGATACGGGTGGTATCCCGGCCGAACCCGTACCGTACAGCCCAAATCTTGAGAGGTGTACGGTACGGTACCGTATTACGGCTGTATACGGCTATAAGGTTGCGCCTCCTGGGAATATGATCCAAGAACTATATAAACGGTGAGCGGTGAGGTGGGAACCCATCCACAACTCACGGAATGCTTTAATATTCTCCAGTGAAGTATCCCGTCGTCATCAACATGTCTGAAAATGTCCACAGATCCAGCCGATGACACGAAGGCACCCACAAGCGACGCGGCAAGGAAGCCAACAGTTCGCCGAACGTGCTGGCAACCACCAAGGAGAGCTATCTGCACCAGATCCCAAGCCAGATCCACAAGACGGGCGATGCAAGACCAGGTTCGGGTCAATTCCCAAGCGATTGCCGCCTGTAACCGCCACCAAGCCGTACAAGGCCGTATGCAAACCGTATACGGCTCAGCCGGTACGGCTCTGTACGGCTGCAAACCGTCCCGCAACCGTACCGACCAATCGTCTGGAACTGGACCTTACGGTACGGATACGGCAGCCGTATTCACGGTTGAGCGTACGGCCGTAATACGGTTACGGTAATCAGCGCTAGCTATAGAAAGGTGTGGGGATGGAATAAGTGTATAACGGACTGGAGTTCTCTACATTACGGTACACTCCTTTTATACTACTTCAGAAAATAATAAGTACTCGAGTCAGTCTCTATTTAATACGGATCAGAATGGAGGCCCTTGGCCCCGGGCGGGTTGATGGGATACCGGGTATCCCGGGCAGTGTGTATGTGCACTGCATAAATCCTGGATACGGTTTTTACTTCCCACACGAGCGACTACTGGATCTCTTTGAGTACTATAACTTCCCTATTTTCCTCCCACATTCCACCACTAATAGTGGACTATGTAGCGATATTCGGACTGCTGAGCCGGCGGATGACGTCCTTATGACCCTCCCCAACTGGCCGGACGGAACGGCGGCCGTCATAGTCGTGAAGGGCGCAAAGTGTATTACAAAGGGACTCATATCTCGGGTCAACTCGGACCAACAATTAGCTTGCCAGCTACTAGGCAAGTGGGCAGGACACCTATTCATGAAGGCAGCCGTAGACCCCGAGCATCTAGTCACTCTCTTGAGGTACTGTCAATGACTCTCCTACAGCCCCAAATCATTGACAAAGTCCTTCTCGGGGACGAGGAAAGCGAAGTTCGCGAGAGTGCAGAAAAGGCAATGCGTGCACTCACGAATCACCTTGAAGGTTCTCAAGAGATGATGGGTTAGCTGAACGTTCCCGGGAACGGAGCCCACCTATGGGTTCACCTTGGCTCGCGTCACGTCCTCAAATTGCGCGACAGCGTTGAAATAAGTAGGGATATACCGAGTGGAGATGTAATTAGCTATCAGTTCAATCCGCCACCTTAAGAAATCAAACTATCAGAATGGTTAATATTTTTTTTTTTTTGAGTTCAACCTGTTGGATGACGGCCAAGGGCAGGTGTTCTTCCCAATGCTACCTGAGCTGATCTTCATTGAAGTACACTCGCGTGCCTTGGCCTGGTAGCCACGTCTCGGATTCGCATTTGAAGCGGACGCGGCTTCCCAGCTTTATTTAAATAAATAATTTCATATTTCGATCAAGACAATTGAACAAGGAGATAGATAGCAAAACCTACAGGGTCTCTTCAATTCGTGCCAAAACGGGAAATAAGTCCCTCCTTGTCCTTATCCTTTTGTCCCCCCTCAACTTCCATCTCGGAAGTCTTTGTTCTTTGGTAAGTTTCCTCTGCCACAGGTGCAATGGGTGTGTTGAGCTGTCCAAGACGTGTCCAACTATCCGTGGTTTCTTCCACCACATTGTTGCTGATTCCGGCAAGCCTCTCGTCGATCTGTGTAACCTGCTTCGCCTGGGATGAGCGTTCAAACAACGGTCTGGCGGTCTTCCAAAGCTGAATTGCCTTTGACACATCCCCGTGACCCTTTGCCAAATCCCCCAGGCAGAGCATGCATTCAGCTCTGCTGCGATGAATATCCATCCAGGTAAATCCCTCCAAGGCAACAGTAAATAGGGCTGTTGAAGTAGCAGTATCACCTTGGGCTTGAAACACATCACCGAGGAATTGGAGTGCCTGATGAATTGCCAATTTGTTCTCCAACTTTTTGGAATATCCCAGATATAGAAAAGTCCATCTTGAGGCCCAATTGAAATCACTTTCAGGCCAGTGAATGGTGTTCGCAAGGCTTTCCATGCACGAGAGTACAGCTTGGAAATCCTTTCCCCAGGTTAAGCGAAAACAAGTTTGGAGTATATCCTTCGCAGTGAAGATTTCTCCCTCTCTGAGATGCAGTTTTCCTAATTCAATATTACAGTATACCTTTGCAGAGATTACATCGTCATATCCATATCTGTGGGCATCAAATAGTGCCATTGCTTTGTCAAGGTTGGACAAGACATCTTGTTTCGATGCACCGATTATGATGTCAAGTTCCGCAATGTTAAGGAGAGACAAGGCTTCATTATATGGATCTTGAACAGCAGCATCTCGGGCAATCTGCATGTGGATACTGCGGGCCTCCGCATATTCTGATTTCAGCTGCTGGGCTCCTCCCAGGTCTTGCAATAGAATTCTATATGCGGAACCAGTAGTTGTACCACAAAGCGCCAGTAACTTTTGTGCCCTTTGACGGAGGAAGACAGTCTTTTGAGTGTCGCCACAGCGTTCGTAACATAAGGCTGAGGTGCGGAGGGCCAGTGATTGATAATGTAAATCTCCTGCTAGCTCAGCAAGTCTGTGTGAAGCTTGGGCATGCAACTGTGCTGCAGGATAATCACCCAGGAGCCATTTTATTTGACCCAGATGATTCAATACCAGGGCCTCCTGCCTAATCTCTCCATGCAATTTCGCCAAATCAACTGCTTGGTAGAAATATTTCAGGGCCAGAGATAATTTCCTTTCAGTATGAAAGTAGTAAAGTCCCACTTGATCATAAAATTTGGCTGTAAGTAATGTGATTAGGACACTATCAGCTGACACTATGGGTAGACTCACATTCAAGGACCGGATCATTCAGGGCACAAAAGTGGGAAATGGCCTCTATAATCAACATATCTGCATCGGTAGAAAGAGACGGGCTGCTTGACTCAAATTTCCATAGGATGAGCTGTGCCCTGAGTTTTTCATTGCAATTCGTAGGAAGAACAGTTTCAATCTGATCCATTAACATAGGAATCAGCGGATAACACCCGGGATCCATGTCTTGCGTGAAACCCTTCATAGAAAGGGTGCAATCAATGGTTTCTGCCAAGTTGGGGTTATCCTGATTCAACCCTCGGAGCAGCAATTCACCCATATTTCTAACATTTAATGCTATCTGCTTGACCCTTCCAGCCCCCTGCTGAGTTCTAAGATACTGCTGGTACAGATCCAAAAGCTGATGAAAGTACTTTTGCAGTTGGTGGATTAGAAGTGGGGAAGGAGGATAGAAACACTGCATGTGCTCTCGGATTGGCACCAGTGACTTCAGCCGCCTCTTGTCATCAATATATGCCAGAGAAGTAGCAAGGAGTGTAGCTTTGCATGTCATGATGTTCTGGATGGAGAGCTTGCTCTGCACAAGCTCAACATCTGACAGACCATCTGGGAGGACTGAGAGAAGACTCAATAGGTCCTTAGCACCAGTGCTCATGCGGGAGCTTGAAAGCGAAATTGTGATTGATGTGTCCAAATTGGACTTTCTATCATTGCCAGCTGAAAGTAAGGAAGTTTTTTCTGCCTTCCAACGAGCCAAGACAGCAGAGCAGCTTCCTTCAAAGTCCACAGCATGGGCCATAAGATCAACAGCAAGTGGCAGGTTATCTGTCAATGAGAGTACTTCATCAACATCTCTGGTTTCATACACATTGTCTGCAATGTCGAGGAATGTGTCCCGAGCTGCAACATTTGACAATGGCTTTAAGGGTGCTAGAAAGGGGTGAGTCCACTGGACTTTGGCTGGCCGTTCTGCACCTCTCATCGTGATCTATCTGGATGTCAGTATGTTTGCAAGCTTCAACAGATACAGACACTGGCCATGAGTGCAAGATGTGGGAGATCAGTGAGTTTGGCCAAGAGTTCTTCAATCTCCCCACGGGACTCGATGGGTTCCCACGAAGTTTCCAGATTATCAAGAATCAGCAGGGAAGGACCTGTTGTGGCAAAGTAGTGGATAACTTGTTTTGTAAGGTCCTTTGCTGGTTTAAATCCAATGTGTTCACCGATCAGGCCTGACAGTTCAACACTGGTGGTCACGGAATCTGCAACTACAAAGAAGCACTGCTCATATTTAGAGGCAATTTCAGGGTGATAGAGGGCAGCCTTGGCAAGAGTTGTTTTGCCCATTCCACCTGCGCCTAAAATGATGACCCTTGGTGAGTTCTTGTGGAGTATATCCACTATCTCCTTGAGCTCTGTTTCCCGGCCATGGAAGATCTTTGGCTTAGCTGGCAGCATTGAGATAGAGTTCAAACTGGAGCGGGTAATTCTTGTTAGTCTGATTCAACATCCTAAGACAAAGAATTACCTATTCTGGGATCCACGAGTCTTGTAGATCTGTAGAACAGGTTAAAGGTAGCTTTTAGCACGGATGGGGAAGTCCGTACAGAGGAGGACCTGTCAGAGGTTGGCCCATCTGACAAGGTTGAGATCCACTCGAGGACTTCCTGGTGCATCATCTCTGCCTCTTTCTGCATTTCAGTAATGTTGCCAAGTGCAGTCATGCCAGTCTCAATCTAAGGGATGCTTGAGTCCAATTGGATCTATCTGGGATATGAAATAAATGTACTCTGAACACCTCAAAAGCCTGCTGCAATCCCGCTTGACATTCACCGAGCAATGCCTTTGTCTCCATCTGGCGAAAGAAATACTTGATCTTGCTTCCATCCTGCTGTGCCTCAACAAAGGTATGGACCTTGTGAAGTGTCCTGAATACACGGTGAACAATATTCCCAGTAAGTGCATTATGTACACCTACTCTGTAAATTTCCCAACATGATGCAATGTTGCAAGTGAAAGATTCCCTTTTGTTTCCGACTTGATATGGAGATTCACAATGGCACAGAGCAGCTGATAGATGTTTTCGAGGAGTTGAATACAGTTGTCTTTGTTCTTCTTGACATTCTATAAATACCTTGTCAGCTCCAGTGTCCGACTATCAAAAATGGATATCTTACCTGGACCATAGTAATCAAGGAGAGAGTGGTGGTTGAAATGGCCGGCACGAAAGGAGTACCAAATGTGTCACTGAGCTCATTGAGCAAGGCAACCACTGGAGTCAAATAGGTAATGGTGCTGTTCAGACGGATATCTGTCACGGTGGGCTTGTGGGACATCTTGAGAATGGTGGAGTGAGGACTCAGGATGCGGAGCTCTTATAGTGAGCATGACAAGACAGTGTCGTTCATACATGACATGTTCATCAGGTTCCTGAATGTTTGACTCCCTCATAATCTCAGGAGTGTGGGTAATCAGTTCCCTATTTCCAGCATTTCGTCTCAATTTGTGTCTCTGTCACGCGAGAACCTCAACCAATGCACCGAATCAGCGAGGCGCAGTTGGGGCATCGAGGTACGGTCAGATTTGATGTCGGGCCATGGTGCGGTGCCTGACTTGACTTGACAGAGTTGTTCCGTGCCCTGGCTTGATCCGAGGTGAGGGAACGAGGTTAATTAGGGAACACACTGCTGGATAATCGAACGGACGATATCGGGGCGCTACTGCGTGTCAAGTCCTACTCACACTGCAACCATCAAAAACGAAGAGTGGCGTTTGCTATGGCGGAATGGCGGTGCCAAATATACTGACCTCGCTGGGCCGAGGAATGCAAGCCAAGGTTCAAAGATAAGGGTGCACTTCTGCACGCGTTGGTGGTGAGGCGTCTGGACGCCTGTAGAGGCTAAGGCCATAGAACATGAGATGGAATATTATATTGCCCGGCCACGGCTCTCTTCACGGAGTCTGTATGGAATTAGCGGGATATCTGAGGCCGTCAAGCTCCGCCGGCCACTGCTTAGTCTGTTGGAAAACGGCATGTGTAACATCAAGCAGACCTATAATGCCGAGGATGTGGTCGTGTTTGGTTGATGAGGTGACGCGTCGAGCTTCACGTGACGCGATCTTCTTGATTCAAGGTGTGTAAACCATATCAAGGAGCGCCTCAGCGTACCTCGACTTCTTCGACCCTGCGAGTCCACTCAGACACTTCCTCGATCCGCCCAAGATTCGAGGAGCCGCTGCCTTCTGGCTGTTTTCCCACCCGTGTAGAATTTGTAGGATGAACCAAGAGGGAGAAGAATAAAACGATAATTTATTGGCAAGCTCTCGAGGCCTTTTATACCTTCGAGAACAATGTACATAAATAAGAACAAAGTACAGCGAAGAACAATGGGTTTCAGACCAGCTGAAACCATGATACCATAGAAACACTACGTGGCGTTTCCACTTGCTGTGCATGTCCATGCTAACGGTTGTAGTGTTTCCACTTGCTGTGCATTGCCACAGTTTCAACAGTTGCACTGTTTCAACGTAGGCTTGCTGTGCTATTCCAACAACCCGCGCCCACTAGCCCCATAGTCGGCCTGCTGCGCCCGCAGCTTGGCGCTGCTCGAGTTGGAGACAGTGGAAGCTTGGGAGTCCTCTCCCGATGCGAAGACAATCAGCTTCAGCGCGGCTATCGACGCGCACACCAAGCGCAACGCGCTGATGCAGGAGATCTGCGAACATTTATGCTGGCGTGTACAACCACCCCAAGAGCGCACACAATGCGAACGCGGAGCACCTCGCTTTTGCGTTTGGCCTCGAGCGCGCGGCATTCGCGCGCTGTTCGGGATCGCGAGGTGCACATGCACATCTACCAGCCCCACGAGGAAGCAGCTCTGCATATCTGGGCCCCCACCCGCGCTCACACAAAGCAGGTGTGCGTACCTATTTCCCATCTCATGCACCGTTGCATAACGCCCCCGTTCGCAGGTTGCCAGGTATCTCGACAACTCGGTCGCTGGGAGCATCCTCAGCGAGATGGATGCATTTGAGGTCCTCGTGAAAGAGTGCACGGCGGAGGCGAGTCTCAGTTCACGCCACCTCCGACAGCTGACCCTTGGTGCTGCTCGTCGGTGGCCACTAACGCGGAAGACGTCTCCTGCAGGTCTGCGGAGGGGTGGCTTCAGCCGGGACAACCCCGCGGAGCTGCACAGCCCATTCTGGACCGCGACCACGCTCAGTGCTCGCCCTCTTCCTTTCCTCTTCGCTCGCCGTTTCGGTGTCCTCATACCTCTCCGCGCCGGGTGCGCTGTACGCGTACGACTTCGACCTTTTGAGCGCGGCGGCGGGGCTGGTGTATGCTTACGTGCTGGCGCTGCCGGTGCTGCTGTGAGCCGCGCTCAGGTGGATGGGCTTGGTCGAGTGGGGCGTGGTGAAGGCTGTCGCGGTGTGGGGGTGCGGCATGTTTGTGTGAATTGCAATGCGTTTCTACTCCTCCGTCGTCGATCTGCGCTTGTAGCCCTGATGCTCATGGAAGCGCAAATCCTCGCGGTGATCCCCGTGCCCGTCCGCTGGGCGTTCGTCGGGATCGGGTTTGGGATGAGCGGCTACTTCCTCGTGCGCAACGTGTACCCCATGCTCTCTACCGTGCGTGCGCCGTCTCTTCTCTCCCTTCCATCGTCATCTCTCCCTGCTTGCGCTTCCCTTCTTTTCTCTTCCCTCGTGGTCCCTGCCTCCGTCCCAGCCTCCCGTCCCCGCTTTCCCTACCCTCGAGTATATCCCTCCGCTTCGCTTCTCCTCCGCTCGCACTCCCTTCCCCCGCCCTCTCTCTCCCTAAAAATCGTCTTGGCCTGTGGCATTGAAGGTCCAGCTTATTGATTTTTTTTTCGTAGCATGCCATGCGCAGAGCCCGCGAGTAAATTACGCGTGCGAGGGGGTCGAACAATTCATGTTGGTTTGTTGATGAATATTCTACGCAGCTACGTAAACTCTCTACTACTACTGACTTGACCACCCATCGACCAATTCTTGTACAAAAGCACGGCCCACGTTATGTCACTACAATTTACCCTACTGTAGAACAGCGTACAAGAATCCATCGAACCCCTTTGCCCCCACGGTGTGGATTGTTGTCGCCTCCACCTCCAGATCGTCCTTGATATATCGCAGCAGCGCGCGGACGCCCTCGACACTTGGTTTCGTGTTCGACGGGTCGGCGACGGCTCCCGAACGGCCGAAGTTGTCCACAATCTAGTCCCCTCGTCATCGTGGGGATACTGGAGTGAAATAAAGCGAACGCACGATGACGCCGCCCTTGCGCAGAAGTCGTTTTGCCTCAGTAAAGTACTTCACATTCGACGGCTTGTCCGCGTCGATGAAGACCAAGTCGAATGGCGAGTTGGGGTCGGCTTCCATTGCCTGCATCGACGCGTATGCGGGGCCCACGATGACTTTGACTTTCGATGAGAGCCTGGCGTTCTTGACATTCTCCTCGAGTACCTGTGAAGATACGGGTGAGCGGAGGATTCTATGCGCGATAGTTATATGTTTCATTACGTGCGCGTGCAGCTCCTCGAGCTCAAGCGCGATAACCTGCCCGCCCTCCGGGAGGGCGCACGCCATGCAGATCACCGAGTAACTAGAACAGCGCGTCAGGGCCGCTAAAAATTCGTTCGAATGAAGTAAAGCTCACCCGCCGAGACTCCCAACCTCCAGCACGCGCTTCGCCCCAATGGACTCACTGCACGATCAGGTGGAGGAACTTGCCTTGCGCGGGGCCGACGGCCTGCTCGACCTCGATGCCGTTTGCCTTCATCTTCTCTTCACACCGCGTCGAGCACGGGGTCGGGCTTGATGAGGAATGAGTTCTGGTACTTCTCCGCGCGTGCCCAGAGTTCGTTATACAACAACGGCGAGGTCATGTTCCTGAGGGGAGGATGGGTGGTGGGCCGACCGAGACGCGTACTTTTATGCAATTGGGAGAACGGGTTTTGATGGGTTCATTTCGGCGATTCGCGATTCACTTCGGCGATTTGCGCTATGCCCAGGTCACGCGCCTGGACCTGAGTCAGCTCGTATCTTAAGCAGAAGCCTAAATCAGTCAGAAAATAGAAAAGCGAGGGTAGGGCCGAGGAACGTACGTGAGAGCGGCGCGCTGCGCTGCGATGGATTTCCCTGTATGGTCCGCAGGGCCTCCGTGCGATTTGAGGGTGTTGAGAAGGTCTTCATAGAGCTGTTTAATTAAATGCCAAAACACATCATTGTACCTACCTGTGCACTCAAGGCAGAATACTGACCGGTAGCGCTGCCGAAAGTGATCTGATTGGGTACTGGAGACGTTAGCGAGAGGACTTGCAGGAATAAATGCGCGGGAAGTTTACCTGGAAGATATAATGTGACCGAAGACCACAACGGTCAGTTAACCGAAAAGGCATGATATAGAGAGTGAAACTGACCTTGTGGGTGCGGTGCGTTCGGCGGCAAAGGATACATATACATCATGCAAATCGCATCCGAGAGCTTCGGACTTGCCCCTCTAAAATTCAGCATGAAATAGTGCTGGGTGTCAAATCAGTAAGAGGTCAGAAAAGGCGGAATATCGGCGAAGTACTCACCGAAAGTGGGCAGTGGACACGCATCCTTGATGCTAGTAGAGCACAATCTGACGTTAGTAGCACAAATATCTCGAGACACTCCAGCAGGAGCTCGCCAGTGAAGTCTAATGTGACTAGAACCCAAAATAGTCAGGATATTAAAATGCGCGATAAAAAACATTGAACTGACTCGGGGGCCGGCGAGAAGCGCGGGGAATGATTGAGATGCATTGCATACATCGCTTCCGAGCACCATAGAAGCCGAGCCTTCGTTCTGATCAAGGAGCTGCACTAGATGTAAAAGCAGTCAGTATGCGGGAGAATAACTGCTGGGTGCGGACCGGAACTACAGTGCAGACGTGTTCAGCGTTCCTGGAGAGTGGTAAGATGCGTTAACATCAGAAATAGCACGGCAAACTGCGCGCGGAGCTCACCAATACGGTATCATGTAACTGATAGCAAAAAAGGTAAGTACATCGGAAAAACCCGGTAAATAAAGCATGACTGACTTTGAGGGGAACGCAAATCGCGGGGAGTAGTATGCATTGTATGCATCCCTTCGGAAACCTTTGACAAGATATGTTCTCTTCTGAGCGAGGAGTTGGGCTATATATAACTACCAGGTCAGTGTCCGAAAAAAAAGCGGAATACCGGCGAAATACTGACCGAGAGTGGGGCGATGGAGCGCCGAAAAGATATCCATATGTTCACATCTAAGGCCAGCGAAGGAATCGGGGCGAAAAATTGGAGGCCGGGCTCACCAAAACAAGTCGGCCGGCATTTCTTTGCTCACTTGATGCAGATTGCAGCGGGCACATTTTTTGGACTCTTGCGATCTTGAGAGGTCCCGCAGTGGCTACGAGCGCTATAGCAACAATACAACCTGCAATCAGCACAGACCATGGCCGAGCTTACCATGTATACATACAGCCATTAATTGCAGAATTCGGTGCATCAAAAACACAGCTTTCTCTGACAACAGAGAGTAAGCGCACTGCTGCCCGAAGATCCCGCCAAATCAAGTATTTACATACCCCCGAGCTGTTAAGGATGCTCTGATAGACCCTTCCGGCCAGCACGACTTGTCTTGAGGAAGGACAGTCACTACATTGAATACAAGTCAATTAATAAAAAAAAGGGGATTAAATTGACCTTCGGAGCGCTGATAAGGGGACGAAACATCGTGGAAAACCTGTGGATGTAACGCATTCATGTCCCGCCCTGCCTCCGCCGCCCTCCCGAGCGAAAACCTCGCAAATAATCACACTAAAGTCACGCTACAGCAGTCAGTTAGTACTGCAAAAATGGGAAGATTTGAGCCCAATATATACCCAAGTCTTGGTTATGAGTTGTTCAAGGTAGTCAAGAAGTCTTGTGAGTAAGGATCTAAAGGCTTGAAGAGACTCAGCGACGTACCATGATGGTGGTTCAGGTGAAAGAACGATCACGGTCACATGGCCTCCATCATGATACCGAGCCTTTGGGCGCGACTGCCCAATAATCAGTGGGAAAATTATGCTTCCCTTGCAATAGTACTTACCTGATGGTATGGAAGGGAATGTGATAGCATGTGTCGTAAATATTTAGTTGACAAAAGACTTCTTCAGCATTAATTAGTTAGTGGCCCTGCATTGATTTGAATCGTACATTGACTCATTTTGGACGAGCGGGGCATGTATATGAAAGTACTATCGCTGCTTCAAGATGGGTCAAGTGCTAACATCTACAATGTATGGAACGAGTGTGCAAATCATTCATCAGTTAGCGGGTTGGATTTAAAGAAACGGTGCCCAGTCAGAAATGCATCGCGCAAGTGTACATGTCAGAAAGCGCTGGAATGCGAAGGGTCAGTACCGTAAATCGGGTCCGGGGAGTAATAAAAAAATTGTAGGGGTTACCTGCCTAGATCTGCGCGCGCAGTGCGACAAAGTCACTCAATGTCCTAGAGCAGCACAAAAACCGTGTTGAAATGCTGAATTGACAGTTCTCAGGGGTGCGCGAGTCTGAAATGTGCCGCTGAGGTCGATTGAGCAAAATGTAATGGCTGCAGGATACAAGTCGCGGCGGCGTCCTCGGGCTTGAAAAAGACACCTGCACGGTGTAGTGAAGATTGCGCGAAGTCCGAGTCTGGCAATGCAAGTGTTAGTTAAGTAGTAGAAGCCAAGGCTGCGGGATGTATACCTACGTTTAGTTTTGAGGGAGCTACTTCAGAACTCGATTGAAATGGAGCGCGCGAACACATAATGCGCCAGCAGTGCTGCAGACTCACTTGGCTGTTCGTTGAACGCGGACTTCGGCGTTCGGGGACGGCACCTGCTGAGCCGTGTCCTTGAATAGCGAGCACTCCAGCACATTCTTTGACGGAGCCATTTACGCACGTGCAGTACTAGTACATCCCGCGCTACGTTACTTGTAAGCCCCGCACCCGAATAAACAGCTTCTAACGAAACTATGTGAGTCCGCGGCGAAGAAAGATGGGAAGATGCGCGCGCGCACCTCCGCGCAATCGAGCGAGTACCGCCGCCGGACGGACTGCACGCGTCCGGGCCACATCGCACACGCAGCGCACCGCCTCCCACACAGCTATCCTACCCATATGAGTGCGTCCGCGCTTTTCTCCGATATCAAAGCCGCAGCGCGGGCTACAGGTTAGATGGATTGGTAACAGAAATACGGACTCTAAGCGCTATACACCTGGCACGAATTCGAGGAGGTCGGGCCGCGTAGTCGTACCCACTGCGATACTCGAAATAAAGGTCCTTCAAATGCAAATCAGTAAAGAACCAGAAAAAGCGCGCAGTAAAAGGAGTCCGACTTACCTGCCTGGAAACTGCGCACTCGCTGACTCGCGCGCGCGTGCTGCCATCCGAGCGCTCCGAGAGTCGCGTCCGTATGACGCCTTTGAATCCGCGCTCCAGATCGACACCCCTCCGAGCCCGCGCACATGGGGTTCTGTGCCATCCGAGGCGCGCCGAGCCTCTGCATCCCAACACGGTCAGTGGGCACAGAGCGCGTGGTAGTACCGCAATACTCACCTATAAAGCGCGCACAGCGCGCCGAACGACTCCCTGGTCCAAATAGGGAACTCTTCGTCCGCAGGTAACAAGGCAGGGCCTCACTGTGAAGCTGTAATATAGCTAAAACCCAAATCAGACAGAAAATAGAACAGCGGAAGTATGGCAGAGGAACGTACCGTGAGAGCGGCGCGCAGCGCCGCAGAGGATCTGCGTGGATTGCGCGCGGGCATTGGGATGCTCGAGATGCCTCCGCCTTCATCAACGTCCCTCTGCTCGACCTCAGCCTCGCAGTCGTGATCAACCACAGCGATCGGACTGCATTCAATGGCAAATCAGCTTTCATCTGCGACTAGGAAGAAAGCTGTATACGAACATCAGGAACACAGACTCCTCCTCGTTGCACCGCTGATACGGCTGGTTTTGAACCACCTGTGTAATCACGCTTTTTTGTGATTCTTAGCACAATTCTAAGAACCCCTGTTCGGTGGTATACAATTAGAGCCGGAGTGAGCTCCGAACTGCCGACTGTGTATTAATGATGCTAGAGGAGTAGCGCGCACTAAGGAGACATAGAAGCGTGGTCCTTATAAATATAGGGGATCCGCTTCATGATCCTAGAAGTGTTCGCAAACTCCGTCAGACAGAGTTGTTTCCTGTGATCCGGGAAGCAGCTTGCCCTGCAGGCTAGATACCATACCCAGGAGATATAACAAAAGCCTTGACACCCTTCGTGGATTGTACTGCACCAGACAAGGGCAGGGAACAGTTCGCGCACACCACTTCCATGCGGGAGGGCTTCTGAACGAGTTCGCGAACGAATATTGACATTCGCGAACCTTACTTTCAGTGGACTTATGACTGAGAGGGCGAAGGAACAAGTTCGCGAACTAGGTGAAGTGTTCGCAAACCTCCGACTATTGGTGCCTGGCGCGGGTTGGTTCAAGCAGTAGTCAACCCTGGGTCAAGGGGACCACATGTGATGGTCGCGACGCGGTCGCGAGGACCAAACTACTGCCAAAGCAGAAGCATATTGGCGATCGGAGTAGTCTTGAGCCGAAGCCGGAGGGCCTCGTGTTCGCGAACGGCCGGGCAAGTGATTTACCGCTCTTACGAGGGCTGGGCAGACACACAGGGTGGATTATCAACCATGCCGGTGTGGGACATGTACACCAAGGCAGCAGGCCGGGTTGTGAAACCCTTTGGCCTGGGCTACAATATTTCAAATATACCCAGAACGGTTCGCGAAGTCATTACTGATGACTTTCCGATACCGGGTACCTATCCAACCACCACTAGAGGGCCGCGTCACTATTCCTATTCCATTCCAAATCGCTCTGTTTACTCATTTTCTCTTATTTTCTCTTATTCATACTGCTCTGTCATTTATCAAAAACCTATAAAAGACCACGTAGAACCCGCCATACAGCAGTTCATCCTTGCCCCCTTGGTTGCGCTTAGACGGAAGTCGAAGCCACCTGTCAAAGGTGTTGGTGTCCTCTGTATCTGTGCAGAGATTTGTGATATAAAACATTTCTCTTGTGTAGATTCATTAATACAGAAGCTTTGATTTTGTTGGCTCCATAAGCTTTAAAGGATCATCTAAGCCAATCACTTCAACCTCAGTCTCGTGGAGGGTCACAGCGAGTTCGCGAAAGTCCTCTGTTAAGTTGCACGAGGCAGGCTAGTGTTCTATTGGAATCGTCCATGCATAGTAGGCCGGTCGTAGTTCATTAGTTGGGCTATTGGAATCGTTCCCACCTTAGCAGAATGGTCGTAGTCGTGTCCGCTATTGGAATCAGCCCCGTTTAGTAGGCTGGTTGTAGCTGTGCACAGTTCGCGAACCTACTGTGGTTCCCAGAGCAAGTTTTCATCTACCTTGCTGTTTGTTGGCATCTATTTGAGGACCTTACTGCATTTCAGCCTATACTTAGGTGCACCGTTTCACCGCGCGGCAAGCGTCTCTCCCCGGGCGGCGGGTCTGCGAAGGGTTTCTGGTTGCCCTCCCTGAATTATCTCTCGCCAATAAAATTGAACTGCATAATAGGAGTGACTCACGCGACAGTGGAAGCAGCAGGGACCGCCTCCGCCAGGGGCATATACTTCGCACCGCTGTCCCACCCGCCCTCGTCCGCCCACTGCCACGGCTGTGGTACCTCCGTGCGCACTCCTCAGGTACATTTGCCTTGGCCACAGGCTCAGCTGGGACATCCTGCGATGCCTGCGCGGGCTGCAGGTTGTACGGGTATGGCGACACCGCTGCCGCGTGCTCCTCCGCACTGACAGTGACAACCGTCTCGCTTGGGTGACACCGCCGTGATCGTGTGCATGGGCGCGGCAGGCATGAGGTCGAACCACACGGCCCCGTCGACGGCAGGGCCGGGTTCTTGTGCGGGCTCCTCAGCAGGTAAGCGCATGCTCAGTCAGTGACACGCAGAACGAGGCGTACAAAGGGAGACTCATTTGTAAACACATTGTGGAGGCAATGTCGGGCCGAGATGCGGCGGGATCCAGGGGCGACCTTGCTGAAGCAGTGTCAGGCTGAGATGCGGTGGGATACAGGGGCGACCTTGACGAAGCGGGGCCGCATCACGAACACGCTAGAAGGGCGTATAAGGGAGTGGTTGAGACTTGATGCTTGTGGATGTCGTTGGCAAGATATGATCAGCAGAATGTAGGAGCCGTCACTGATGTGCCCTTTTACGTGTAAAGTTCGACCTACATCAGTTCAAGTTCCAACCTTGGCTTCGCATGGAAGTGAATGGCCGGCAAGTAGCGGGACACAAACAGACAGGAGGGGATGGGTCTGGGGGAAATTGAACAGTAGAATATGATATATCAAGTTCTTCAGGCTCAGAGCGGTAGGCTCAGGGCTGCATTCCGCCACTAGGCCCTATCACAACTTAACAACAGAAAGTCTTTTAGATCGTTCTTCACCTCGGACTGTGAAAAATGGGTGTATTTACTTGGTTGGTTTCCTCAGTTGCTATGTATGGCAAGTCGGTAACCATCCAAGCAGGAGCGGCCTTGCTGAATCTGCCATCAGATCGGCATCCTCTCGGCACCCGCCGCTGTCTTGGGCTTGTTTTTCTGTTTCTTCAATCGGAAAAATTGTGTTGAAGAGAGAGATTTCACAGGGATAATGCTTGATCCTGTGAGCTTTGTAAGCTTCCGTGAAACACACTCCTTGCCGAGTCGCGAGTTAAATGTCTAATGATGTGTTGATCGCCGGATCCCACTCTCGTTATTCGGACGGCCTGAGACAATTAAATGACCCAACAACGCCAGTCCTACTCTTCTCGATAATACTATTGTCCATCAAGTGGAATGTGACCAGGAGAGCTGACAATACTTCCCGAGGACTGCCGCTGGCATTATCACTGCCATAGCAGCTTCGTCCAATGTCAAGGAGCTGTAAATTTTCCAGTGATATTTTTTTTTTTTGGGGGGGGGGAATACTGGTGGTTGGGTCACTTGGGTGTCAAGTACAATTACGGAGGTGAAGCGAGTGGGCTGAGATCAAGCATGTATATTAAACAGAATGGGAGAACATTAAGGGATATCTGGCTTTGGCTGGAAGGTTACAGGCGGTAGTATTCATACTGCGAGACCAAACTCAATATAATGAGCACCCAATGCATGCCCATGGCAATCCACCAGGCGGCCTTGGATGGTTCGGGCATATCTGTGTCGTCACGTCTGGAGGACACTTCTTCCTCAACGGGTGGTGGATCTGGGTCTATAATTGCATTATAAAAACGATGCAGTGAGAGATGATTGAGCGCACAAGATTCCTCATTGTCTGATTCCAGAGGAGAGTCGGTAATCAATGCAACCTAGCTTTCGGAGTCGATCTCGTCAGCTGCGGTAAATCAGCAGAAATAACTACTGAGACAGGTTTTCATTCACCGTGTGCAAATAGGCTATGTGCATCAGCCGATAGTTGGTAGAGCGGATATCCCACCTCAAGGGCCACGTCCAGACTATCAGGATCGAAGCCTTTGGCTTGGTGGAATTCGCGGATCCCGATGTAGACACTTTCATCCCATGAATTGCCCCAAGCTTTTGTTTCGAGTTCGAAGGCAGGAAATCCCAGTTGTTCTGCCTCCTCCATTCCCAGTCGTTCAACCCCGGAGGGATCAAGAGACCAGTATGCCACGCACTCCGGGTGTCGAAAATGTGACAGGCTATCCGATTGCAGATCCGCCAAGGGACAAAGGAATAAATATCCGGAGGGGATGCTGTCACTAGTGCCGTATAGTCTTAGATAATATTGAATTTCGTGCAGAAAGACTGGTGGTCAATCCTTATTAGAATTGGGATCATTGATATCCTGTGAGCATACCATAATCGCGATGGTTGGAGGATATACCGAGATGATTGAAGATGTGGTTCGCCTGCGCGAGCCACCCGTTCGATTTCCAATTCCTGCACATGATGCTGTAGGTAAGGACTCCATCCATAACATCCCAGGAATTCACACTTTGGATTGACAATGATTAGTCGACCATAAATATGGGATGAATACAAAAACACACAGTCCACCCACTCTCCATGACCCATAATGGCTTTCCCTCGGCCGTGCACCACCCCAAATTGAAAAAAATCAACTCAGGGATAAATCCGATTTCTTCTGAACCTTGAATTTCAGAACCATGGGGACAGTAGATGATCGCCCCCAGGTGTACTAATGCATTCGTGGAAATCGAGAACATGCGGACGTGGCGGAAATGATAGAAACAAATCTGATGGTACTGGGCCAACGATATTGAATCTATAATCTTCCAGTCCTCGGGTGGTTCAAGACCAGATCCAACAAGCAGTGACGGCGAATCGACTCGGGCAGGCCACCATAGCATGAGGGGGTCATTGCCTGGGAGGGTAAAGTCCACGCATAGACGACCGGTTGAAGGCCGGATCCATATGGTACATTCACAGGAGTTCTTGAGATGGTAATGAGCTACATGGACATGGATATATCCCGAGGCAGTCTACGCACCGGATATTTCCCCGAAACAGCTCTCGTATATTGTTTGGCATCCTACAAGTATACCGTGGTGTAAATCAAGGGGATAATGCCGAGACGTAGATGCTCTTGCCTCAAATTCTGTATCCTGTGGAAATCAATGTCTACAGGTCGCAGTTAGAATGGTGGACGTACAAGGCGCCACCAGACATATACGGCCGAGAAATGTGAATCACTGTACTTCTTGAGTATTTGTTTTGCGAGGATCAATTCTAATTTCTTATCTTAATCATTATGTCATTTTGGAAGGAGTGGAACGAACCATCTTGGAAAATTGTAGCATGTATGCCACATGAATTCACTGTTCCAAAGAGCTGCAGAATATTTGGATGGCTGCAACGCAAATCAATGTCAGAAGGTGGTGACGTGGAAGAGGGACTTACCGGAGGTATGAATATCGTGAAACATCGTGATGCCATTCCTGCGAAGGGGAAGCCAATCGACTTGAGTGGAATGAAGGAAGTCTGGGAACACACCTCCTCGGCGTTCTCGCCCTGGTATAAGGTGACGGTCATGGGCGACTTGGAGCCATGGATCCGCGCAGAGTACATGCATCGTACCGACCGCATCGAGTTCCAACGACGATATACTACACCAGAGTCCAAGCATATCTCATTGCGAAGATCCAAATCTCCGAGAGGGATCATTCGGAAGTCTGTCGGTTTCCTGTGAGCTTCATTCTGATGAACTCAAACTGTCTACTCACCAGAAGGAAGACTGGAAGCCGCATGGTGAACATTGGTGATACTCCTGAACTGTCCGCCAGTGACGGTCAAGTTCTGTGATTGCGGGAAAAAGGCGCCCGTGAATCTGGCGCAAGGTGAGCTCCAAGTTAGGGAAGACGAGTCTAAGGTACGAACTGATCACGAGGAGGGCTGCTTCCTTCTACTGTTGATTCAGATTGGAATTCTGCTTGAACTTGGGGCTCGTCGTCCATGAGATGGTGGAGGTAAGAGGGAGAGAAGTTAAGCGCCGCCGAAGCATGTGATCGCGTTCTAGATTCAGCTCAAAGCTGTCGAGATCGCTGTGCTATGGAAGTCATCTGCAGAAAGTTGCACGACAGCTTTCTGCTACAGCCCGGGTACGGGAATGTCAGCGAAAGTTTAGCCACAGCCTAGTCATCTAGCTACGCACCAAAGCTGAATGGCAGATTCAAGATTCAACATCTCTCCCAACTCGATCGCTTCAGGGACACATACAAGGAGGATGATGAACAGTTCGTCTTCAAGACAGCATGGTCAGTGTGCATACGGTTTAACGGACCCGAACCGGGGGCTCCTCATATGATGCATTGCAAGGGATCCGGAGGGACATCATGATAGGTTTTTTTTTCTTTTGCTGCTGGTCAGAGTAGCAGGAAAAGGCCCGGGCTCTACAAGACACATCCTCGCGCCCTCTGCCATGAGCAACACCAACTACCTCGAGCCGCCCTCCCCCGAAATTTTGGATTGCATATTTCGGGATCCTGTGAGCGAGGGTACATGCACGCAAGTCTCAATGTGATATATCACGTTCCGCCGAGCGGAGTCGCGTCGAGGTAAGTTCCATTTGAGTGTCCCTTGTGCTAATACTTACCTCGCAGATCAACTCCGGTGTTTTCAACGCATTGTACGCATCCCACGATCACATCGCACGTCATCGAGCACTGGCGGCGCTGTGCGCCGCCCCCAAATTTCGATTCGATTTTTGTGCGCGGGGATACACGTGCAGCGCCGCGCTCAAGTTTCAAGATGATATTATTATTTGGTACGTTACATTGTATCGTGCATTTCTGCACATACTGACCTTCATCCTACAGATCAACCACCGCGGCGCCGCCCCGAGCTTCGAGTATATTTTTCGGCGCCCTGCGAGCGAGCCTACACGCTCAACACTGTTCACAAATTTCTTTATTTATTTGGTGTTCCAGCGAGCGCGGTCGCGGCGAGGTATGTTCCACTTTATCTTCCATTGTGTGCGGTACTAACCTTTACATTACAGCTCAACTGTCGCGCCTGGAACGCGTCCCACGCGCTGCCTTCACTCTAGACGCATCCCACACGCCCCCGAGTTTTCTCCTATATTTTTCGGCACCCCGCGGGCGGGATATATGGGCGCTACCCTCCGGCGCGCGCGCAAATTTTATTTTATTTTTGGAAGTCCCGCGAGCAAGTCTAGTGCGTTCCTCCGCGTACCTCGCCTCTTCTGCACGTGCTCACGCCTATCCCAGCGCCGACAGCGAGTCCCCTCCTCGCTGCGACCCTCCCGACGCGTCCGGATTTTTTTTTCTTCGATATTTGGCGGGCCCGCGAACGTGCTTGATTTCATCTATTCAGCGACGCCACGGCACGGCGCGCCGCCGCCGCCCATCAACCCCGCGTGCCGCAGACATTCAATAAATTGGCTGGAAGTAGGGCAATGACGCGTCCGAGATGCGCATTACGCGCTAATTATTTCTCCCTAGTCACCTTACGCCAGTTCCCGTGCTCGACGCGTCCTACATGCTGTAACATCCGCTGAACGCGCGCGGCGCTCCGACTCGATTTTTGGCGGTCCCGCGGGCGGGGATACGCGGGGAGGTGTGTGGCCGTTATTTTTTTAGATGGGATTCAAACTGATATTGCACTTTTTCCAAGTCTGCGCGCCGATACCATCAATGCCGTGCGCGTCAAACGCGTCGCATCCTTGCCGCCGCCGCTCCATCAACCCCCCAGTAGCGGGCGAGGATGGGTTTATTTTCGTTGCGGGCTGGAGATATGTTACATAAATCACTTTAACACATTTCTGACTCACCCACTCACCTCAGTTTTTCAGTGCGAAGTTGGACTCGCGTCGGGCGTCGCCGTCCTTCTGCTCTCCGCGCCGCCACCGGTATTTCTAGTAGTTCCAGGAAGTGGGATGTTCATTTATATTCTGAGAGCTACAAGGGGTACTCACGGTGCGCTGTTTCATATTCATACTGCTCCCTACACCCTCTGTGCTTGTTCCGGGTGAGCCCGACGCAATCCCTGACGTGCAGCGCTGGCTTTCGACGGTTCGGGAATCTCGGGCGCGGGTTTCGAGGCTTGCGTAGCACATTAGATACATATTTTCGCGGTAAGTCTTGTGCTTTTCATCTATTCGACGCCTTTTGATTCGGGCTTCTTCCCTACAGACATTCCGGTGAGTTTTAATCCGCCGCTTTGAAGTTGAACTTGACGGCAGATTAATCGGTTGCATCGCACCCCCGCGCGACGGGGAGACCATGCCATTTTTCATTAAGTTGGCCGCGGGCGACGCGACGGCGGGCAAGGGTGGCGGGTTGGCGGGAGCGCATCGAGCGGTAGGCATCTTGATTTGTTAAGCGGCGCCATGGGCGCGGACTGCGGGGGGAGGCGGCGTGGGCGCTGTACTGTATTTAGAGCGGGAGGCGCGAAAGTTTGAGTAGAGTGGGCCCGGCAGTTGCCCGGCAGTCGTAAGTAAGGAGGAGTTGCGTCATAGATAAACAGGACCACACACCGGCACCGCCACGGCCTTTTCTGTTCTACCATGCTCACAGCGCACAGCCAGTGTACGGCGAATCAAGGAAGAGCTCTGCAGCCTCGCACGCGCACAGCACCACAAGGTGCATCCTCGCCCCCTCGCCCATGAGCAGCACCGACTACCTCGAGCGGACGGTGGCACACGGCGTAGTACAGGTTCGGGGAGGAAATGAGGCGTATCAGTTGAGTCGGGGGCAATGGCGGTCGGTATGAAGCGGTATGCGACGTGAGTCTCAGAGTCTTCCTCGCCTCGGAATGACCCGCCCCCAGACAACTCGCGGAGCAGTGCGGACCGGACGCCGCCCCGCAGATCATCGCCTCCGCGTCAAGGTGCGTCGTCCGCGCCTTTCCTTTCTTTCCCTTTTTTATTGACTTGTTGTGTGGAGTCGCGCCTACTCACTAGGACAGAGAACGCGCAGTCGACGCGTCACGGTCCACCGACGAGCAGAGCGACAGCACGACCCCGCATGCCGCGCGCGCAGGAGCGCCCCGCGAGTCTGCGGGTGGTGTGTGCGTTGGTGTTGGTGTCCCCGCGCAGCCCTTGGGTCTCGTGGCCACGAAGACTCAGCGCGCCGTCAGGCAGCGGAATACGCGCGGTGTGCGCGTGCGCTAGCGAAGAGCCCCGCATGCACGACCCGGCGGGCTACGCGGCCCGAACATCGCGCGCCGAGGTCGCTTTGCCCACGGACAGTCCAGGGACGCTAAGCCGGCGCGTCCGGTGCGCGCTCACCAAGCTCGCCCGCCGCTGCCTCTCGGAACGGCTAGCGCCCGCACGCGGAGCCAAGTCCCGCGCGCTTACCTATTCCCTTACTTACCAAAGCCCTCGCGCGTCTATCCACTTCTACTTACCTACGTGATCCCTTGCTCGCTACTGACTACTCGTGAAGGAATCCAATACAACGAATCGAGTCATTAGGTTAGTAACAATACGGACAAGAGCTCTGCAGTACAGATCTGCGCGCGCAGAGTTGGTTACAATCTCCATGTTAGTTACAGTCTCAATGTATTGAACAAGTCTATGCAAACCATTCATCAATTAGTGGGGATCTTGGGCTGGACTTAAAGAAACGGTGCCAAGTCGTACACTTGCGCGACGTGTACATGTCAGAAACCGCTGGAAAGCGAAAGGTTGGTGTATCGTGTGCGGGGAGTAACAGAAAAGATTGAAGTGGTTACCTGCCTAGATCTGCGCGCACAGTATGAATTCAATGTCCTCGAGTAGCACAAAAGCTGTGTTGAAATGCCAAATTGGCGGAGTTTTCGGGGGTGCGCAGTCTGAAATACGGCGCAGAGGTCGATTGAGAAAAGGAAAGGCTGCAGGTACATGTATAGAGGACTCACGAAGCGGGTTCTCGGGCTTGAAAAAGACACTTGCGCAATGTAGTCAAAATTACGGAAAATGCAAGACTTAGCTAAGTAGGACAAGCCCAGGCTGCGGGATGTATACCTACGCTGAATTTTTTAAGGGAGTTGGTTCAGGACTCAAGTGAAATGGAGCGCGGGATTGATTCTGTAATTTTGTCAACAAAAATTCCCCAGCAGTGCTCGAGACTTACTTGACTGTTTATTGAAAACGGACTTCGGTGGTCGAGAACGGCACCTGCACCTGCACCCCGAGCCGCGCTCTTGAATAACACTCAGCGCATTCTGTGACGGAGCTATTCACGCGCGTACAGTACTAGTACATCCCGTGCTACGCTACGTTGCTTGTAACCCCGCACCCGAATAAACGACTCCTAATTAAACTGTCTGAGCTCCAGATGAAAGAGAAACAGGCGCGCGCGGACCTCCGCGCAATCGAGTGAGTACCGCCGGACGGATGGACTGCGCGTAATCGCGCATGCGGCACACCTCCTCCCACGCAGCTATCCTCCCCCTACGAGCGCGGCTACGCTTTCTCCGGTATCGAAGCCGCAGCGCCGGCTACAGGTCAAATTGCTCAGTAAAAAAAAATACAGACTCGGAGCGCAATACCCACCGACAAAACGCGCCGAGTGCGCTTAACATAAATATGAAGAGATCAAATGAAAGTCCTTCAAATAAATCAGTAAAGAACCAGAAAAAGCGCAGTAATAGCGGTACAACTTACCCGACCTGGAAACTGCGCACTCGCGGACCCTCGTACGCGGGCGTCCCGCCATCCGAGCGCTCGGAGTCGCGTCTGTACGACGCGACTGGACCCGCATTCCCGATTGACGCCCCTCCGAGCCCGCGCGCATGGGTTTCTGTGCGTTCCGAGGCACGCCGAGCCTCTGCGTCCCATAATGATCAGCGAGCACAAAACGTGCGGTAGTAGCGCAACGATCACAGCGCGCACAGCGCGCCGAAAGAGTCCCTGGTGCAAATAGGAAATTGTTCGTCGGAGGGCGACGCGGCCGGCGTACATCGCAGCGCGCCTCCTCACGCAGCTACCCTCACGCAGCTACCCTCCCCGTACAGCGCACTGCGCGCACGTCCGCGCGCTCTCCTTGGTATCGAAGCCGCGGCGCCAGCCACAGGTCAGTTGATCAGTACGGATTCGGAGCGCAATACCTACTGAGGAAACGCGTAGCATGAATATGAGAGGATAAATGAACGTCCTTCAAATACATACAAATCAGTACGGAACCAGAGAAAGCGCAGTAGGAGCTGCGCAGAGTGCTAAGCCTCGCATGCACGCTCCCGCCATCCGAGCGCTCGTAGTTGCGCGGTCCCGATCGACACCCCTCCGAGCCCGCGGGCATGGGTTTCTGTGCGTTCCGAGACACGCCGAGGCTCTGCGTCCCATAATAGTCAGTACGCACAAAGCGCATGGTAGTAGCGCAATACTCACCTATAAAAAGCGCACAGCGCGCCGAACGAGTCTCTGGTGCAAATCGGGAACTGTTCGTCCGGGTTTAACACGGCAGGGCCTCACCGTGAAGCCGCAATATACCTCAAATCCAAATGAGTGAGAACATAGAAAAGCGGGAGTATAACCAAGGAACATACCGGAAGAGCGGCGCGAAGCGTTTCGATCGATCTGCCTGGATTGCATTAAAGGCCTCCGTGCGATTTAGAAGGTCTTCATCGAGCTGTTTAACTAATTATCAAAACACATTATTTTACCAACCCGCGCACTCAAGGTGGAATACTGACCGGCAGCACAGCGGAGAAGCGCCGGAAGTGACCGGGTAGAGTACTCGGAGACGTTAGGACAGGAATAGCAGTGGCAGTTATAGCATAAATAAATGGATAGTGATCGGCACGGGTCGGGTCACCCGCGGCGGGTCCCGGGTACGGGTCAGCTCGGGTACGGGTACGGGTCGTCCTCAGATTTTTTGCTGGACCCGTGGTACCCGTATGGGACCCGTGGGAATTAGTCGACAACAGAGTTGAAGTCGATTGACATGCTTAGGTGTGTACCCTTGGATGAAATACGGACCAAACAACCATTCCTGACACCCTGGAGGGGAATTTCAACAGTTCTGACGCGTCAGAAAAGAAAAGAATTTCTAGCCTGAACCGAACCGGAGGAGGAGAAGGATGAATATGTATGTTATATTTGGCATTTTCTTCGTTCATAACAATAGCCATAGTGTTAAAGAACTCATAGCAATGACCTGCCATGAAAGCTGTACTAGAAATATGAGAAAACCACGCGGGTCTCTGACGGGCCGCACGGGTCGCGGGTGACCCGCTAACCCGCGACCCGACCCGTACCCGTCAGCGCGGGTACGGGTTTTGGCGGGTACGGGTACGGGTCAGCGCTCCGGTACCCGCGGGAGGCCCGTGACGAACACTATAAATGGACGGGGAGCTTACCCGGAAAAGATAATGCGACTGAAGACCAAAACGGTTAGTTAACGGAAAAGCCGCGATATAGAGTGAAACTAACCTTGTGGGCGCCGCGTTCGGCGGCGAAAGACACACCTGTTGGGATGGGAAGCGCTTAATGAGGGAACACCAAACGTCCAGACCAAAGACTCAGTTAATTCATGTACAAATATGGCCAGTAATTAGTACATTCAGCGCCTCAACCAAGTTATTTCACAACTTGCTGTCCTTCTTAGACTTCTTCGTCCACTCGTCCAAAAAGTGACCAGTGGCACCTCCAAGGCCGGCGGCGACTGCACAAGCGCCAGGCGCGAGTCCAACAACTCCAGCCGATTGCAAGCCAGCGAATACACTGCCTGCAGCAACATTGCCGATGCCTGCATGCATTCCAGCCGCAGCACTGCCTATAAACCCTTCAGAGCATGCATCAAAGGGCAAGGATTATAATTATACTCACCGGCAGCGACGCCGCCAGGCGTGAATCCAAGCGCACCAAGCACCAATGGGGGCGCCACGAGTCCGACAACAACGCCGCCTCCAATGAACGCCGCTTTACGCTTTACGTCTGGGTCGAGGGAGGCGATGTGCTGCTGGACGTCCGCAGCGACCTTCCCCGTACCGACAGCAGCCTGATTTGCGAAAGCAACGGCAGCGTCCAGATGCTCCTTCGGGATATGGACAGACTTGATGGCATTGAATGCGTTGTTGGCCTGCGGCGCGAGCACCGCGCCGGCAGCGACTAGCTCCATGAGCTTGGGATCTGGAGGTCTATGCGCTGTTGGCGTACCTGCAGCACCCGCTGATGCCCGGAAAACCGCCTCAGCTGTACGCTTTGCAGCGTTGATTTGCTCCTCTGGTATTTGAATCGATTTGGCGGCGTTGAGAGCACTGTTGGCGTGCGGGGAGACTGTCTCTGTCAGTCATTGATCAAGATGAGACGCGCGCGCGGGTACTAGTTGAATGGCATCGCTCACCGGCTGCTTGCACGCCCAGAGCAGATGCCTGACTTGCCGCGTCAGTGGCTAACTTCCACAATCCGTTCATAATTCACAAGCAGGTGGTGGTGGTAGAGGAAGAGCGTGGCTGAATGCTTACGTATCTATATCGCCGCACAATCAGAGCTCACGGGCAGTGCTGTGGGAAACTCCGAGTCGTAGTCTCGTAATCCGCCTCCGATCAAGTTCCCAGATACAGGAATTATTTTCGGCAAGGCTCGGCACGGCATCAAAGGCAAGCGGAACTTGCGAGTAACCTTGCACCGCTGCAAGAGCACGGACATAAACATATCCAGTTCAAATTAAAATATGAATGGTGGATTAATCTATTTAACAACCCCCGCTATTTACAGATTTGCCATTGAATAAATGCTGGCACTGCCGTTTTTGAAGCCAAAACGGTTCACGTCGAGGCGAATCATGGCGAATGTGTCCTGAACACACTCCAATGCCCCCTCGATTTTTCTTTGATTTTCCCTCTGCAATTTCTGTGGACTTTTAGGCAATTTTTAGCCCGAGCAGTGTTGAACCTGCAATTGTTGGCCATTTTTGACCAGTAAAATCCGGAAAAGAGCGACAGGGAACTGGTCAAGATGGCACATCATTTGGATATTTTTCTCAAAGCTATCGGAGGCCTGGTGGTCCACCAGGAACGCACTGAAAGTGTCCCGCCTCATCCCGCCACCCCGCCATCAGATTTGATGTTACAAATGATCCAGCAACCCGGGTTGTTCTCAACAAGGGGGAGGTTGTTAAATAGATTAATCAATGAATGGTAGTGCACTTCGTGAAAACTTCAAGTTGCAAATGCAGGCAAGCCACGTGTGGCACTGCCACGGATGAAATTTGAAAATCACAAGTTCCGCTTCAATTTAAGTGAGCACGCCGCACGCGCGCCTCCCGCCCCATGAAAGCGGCGGCGAAGTGCCCACCGAAAACAGGATTACATTCCTGGAGGCAACTGACAGAGGGAGAGGCAGCTTGGAGGCGCCGCCAACACCGCTGAAGGCGCGTCCAACTCGATTTTTCGGGGTCCCACGAACGGGGGTGCGCGTCGAGGTCTGTTGCTGTCACTGTTCTAACGGGATTCAAACTGATGTTGCTTTTTAGGTTCGCGGGCCCCAGGGACTGTCCTCGCCGCCGCCACTCCATTAACTCCCCCGTGCCGCGCCAGGGTGGTTTTATTTTTGTTGCGGGCTGGAGGTACGTGCTCAAGTTCACATACGTGTCTCATAACTCACGCAACTCCCACAGCGGCGCGATGTTGGACTCGCGTCGGGCGCCGCCGTCGTTTCCGCCCTCTGCGCTGCCGTCGGGATTTTGGGTTCATTTTGCGAGTTCCGGTAAGAGGTCCGTACGTGGATTTATATTCTCAGAGTTACAACGAGTACTCACGGTGCGCTGTTTGAGATTCGCATTGCATCCCCACACCCTCTGTGTGCGTTCCGAGTGGGCGCGATGAGATTCCTCGGTTTCGACGGTTCGGGGTTCTCGGGCGACTCGGGGAGGAGTAGCGTAGATGAATGTTCCACAGTAAGTCTTGCATTTTTCATCTATTCGACGCGTTCTGACTCAGTTTCTCTACAGCCCACATCCGATGAGTTGTAACCCGCTGCTTTAAATTTACTGACCGTGACGGTGTGCTTCAGTTGAACTTCATCGGTTCCATCTAGATCTATTCGCCGAGCGACGGGGAGACCATGCCATTTTTGTTTTTATTGGATGAACGAGAAGTGCGTCTTACCATATTTAAGTTATTGCCGGCGGGCGGCCAACTTTCATTGAGTTGGCCGCGGGGCGGCGAGCAGGGCGGGGGCGGGGGCATTGGTGTTCATCTGCGATGGCGATGGCAGGGACGGCGTTGTGAGGCGGCGTGTGCGCGGTATCATAATTAGGGCGAGAGACTAGTCTCTCGTAGACAGACGCTTCAACACGAAGCTCGTGCCTCGCTTGTTGAAGTCTGTTAGTAACCGCGGGGGTCCGATCGCGTACCGAGCTTATGACGGAATCTTAGCTAATCATTTTTGGCGGGCCAAACTCTTCGTATGTTCGCTCGTCCCTCTCGCAAATCTTACCGGACTCGATTGTCTCTAAGACCATTCTAATGGCCATCTGGAGTCTCCTCAATTTGAGGCATGTACAAGTTTCGATAATTTATTTGGTGTTGCGGCGAGGTATGTTCCACTTTATCTTCCATTGCGCGTAGTGCGGATCTTTACCTTGCAGCTAGTCCGTCGCGTCTAGAACGCGTGCTACGCATCATGTGTCAATCCGCACGCGTCCCACGCGCGCTGGCGGCGCGCAGCGCCGCCCCCGAGCTTCAACTATATTTTTTGGTGATGCGCACCAGCGCTCCCTTAGCGTGGGATCCGGAGTTTGCGACAGCTGGGTTGCGACCGGAGTTTCCCACATTTGATTCAATTTCCCTTTTCGGTTTCCGGACTTGTTCCTGGCTCAACTGACGGAGTTCAACTCCGTACGGACTTCTTGCGACCGGAGTTTCCCACGGTTTGACACAATTTCCCTTTTCGGTTTCCGGACTTGTCCCTGGCTCGACTAACGGAGTTCAACTCCGTACGGACTTCTTGACACTCTGCTCCGTATACAGCCACACTGTACGAGTCATAGAGGCCGCCGTGTGTCTCCATTTAGATATTTATTCCCACCCTTGTACTATAAAAGGCCCCCGAGTTTACGATGTACAGTAGTGACTTGCACCCCCCTGCAATACAGCTCACATTAGCCTCGCTTCAGCGCATCGCTTCGCAGCCTATCGCCCTCGTCCTCGCGTCCTCCGTCGTCCTCCGATCACAGTCTTTCCCCGTATTAGATTAGCTTAGTGTCCTACGTCGACCCCCGTTCACAGTCTTTAGCCTTCGCAGTATTAGCCCCCGTGTCCTTCGCCGCCCTCGACCACAGTTGCGCACCGTTTGCGCTCACGCCCTCGTCCACGCCTCTCGCCCATAGCTGGAGTTACCCTCACACTTACCTGACTGGTTTGGGGACATCTTAGACCCACCTCGCACACCCTCGTCTATTACTCCCGCACTCGGAGTTGTTGTTGTTCATTTACTTGATCAGCTCCCGCTCTTAGCCCCGGAGTAGGCGTATCATTGGTCCCCGCGAGCGGGGCTACATGCTCAACACCACACGCAAGTTTCAGTAATATTTGCCTTACTTACAGCTGACCCGTCGCGTTTGGAACGCGTCCCGCGCGCTGCCCCTACTCCATACGCATCGGGCCCTCCGCCCCAGAAAATCTCGATTATATTTTCGAGAAGTGCCCAGCCTGAAGTATGTAAATCCTCCAACCCACTATTCACCTGACTCACTAATGTACTAAAGCTATACGCCCTCGACGCGCGCCACCAGCACCGCGGACGGAAATTCAATTTCATCTTTCGGCGTTCCCGCGAGCGGGGGTTTGGTAGGTGGCTTGTTTCGGCATCGATTCCCCGGTGTGTTCAGCGACACCACGGCACATGTGCCTGCGGCCGCCACCGCCCGTCAACCCCGAGCGCCGTAGACATTCAATAATCTTGTGGATGCTCTGCGGGCAGGGGTATGACACGTCCGAGGTGCGCTGGGGTAGTCACTCCAGATCGTCTCTTGGTCGGCGCCAGAGGAATCCCGCAGTGTCGCGATGCAGGGATGAAGCAAGGTGAAGATCTGCTCTAAACATGCGCAAACTGCTGACTAATCGGCCCGAATGCCGCCGGATCCATCTGTGCGCACTACCGCAGCGCATTACGCGTCGTTTATTTTTGCCTACAAGCCTTCTACAGGTTACACGCGCTCGACGCGTCCTACATGTTGAACGCGTGCGGCGCTCCGACTCGATTTTTCGCGGTCCCGCGGGCGGGGATACGTGTTGTCATTATTTTTCTATATGAGATTCAAACTGATGTTCTGTTTGAGGGTCGTGCGCCGACGCGTGCCGAGCGCGTCAAATGCGTCGCATCGACTGTGCTCCTCGCCGCCGCTCCATCACCTCCCCAGTAGCGGGCGAGGATGGTTGTATTTTTGTTGTGCCCCGGAGGTATGTTGCATAAATCACTTCGATGTCATTATTGATGCTCACCAATCGCCTTCAGGGTTTCCGCGCCACCGTCAATATTTCGGGTTCAATTTCGGAGTTCCTGGAAGGAGCTACGTACGTTCATTTATATTGTCAGAGCTACAACGAGCACTAATGGCGCGCTGTTTCAGATTCACATTGTGCTGTGTTCGTTCCAAGTGAGCCCGATGAAATTCCTCGACTTGCGACGTTGAGTTTCGATCGTTCGGGGGTTTCGGGCGGGGAATTCTACGCACGGTTTCGCGCCAAGTCTTGCATTTTGAGGCCTTTTCTGGGGGCTGATTCTGTTACTAGAGCATTCTGAAGAGTTGTAATTTGGAATGCGCCGTGGTGAATTACTGACTGTGCTCCTCATTTGAACTTGGCGGGAGATTAATCGGTTGCATCTAGATCTATTCGCACACCCGCGATAGATCCAGTTTAGGTTGGGTTAACACTTCAGGCCACCCCCCTGGCCTACCCATAGGGATAAATAGTTACTGAGAGTAAACTATCCCATGGGGTCTTTTTTCTGAGCCTATGTCCCATATGCGTGGGACGTCCCATGGTTTGGGCCAGGGATGTCCTGCCCACCGCAGGCGCACAAAAAATTGCCTGTTTTGGCAAGAGTTCTTTGGGTTGTGACAAAAATTGCCTATTTTGGCTCCAAAAGTTGCCTGATACAGCCTCAGTGGGACATCCCACTCATACAAAAAAAAAAAATGCTCCCGCATGCCTGGGGTCCTGCTACGTGTATGTATGTGTTAGCTGGTCCAGCAATGTTCCACGTTTCCTGTGTACAGGCTACAGTGGCTGTATGCATCTCTGAGCATCGAAAATAAATGCTGGCCTGGGTTGCCTGGCATGCACAACCAACCCCCCAGGTATCAAAAATAAAACAAAATAAAACCAAAAGTTGGTGGTTATCTCTGGATCATTCAATAAGCTTGTCTCTTCATAGACAAGAATGAAAAAATGCTTGCATGCATTTTCACCAACATCTTGAGTATGAAACATAGTCCCCGGTGTAGCGCTGCATGTGGGTGTATACATCAGCAATTGAAACAAATATGCATGGCGCGAGTATGCACCGTAGCCCAGCTGGAGCAATGTGTGTGGGGGTATACTTCAGTGATTGAAACAAAATATGCATGGTGCACATGGCCTTGCCTACGGCTCACTCAATGTAGATGGGGGAAAAAAACTGCCATTTGCAGCAAGCACAGGCAGATATGTATGGCTGCACCTCCAAAATAAAATAAACATGCTGTCCACGGCAACCACCAGCTTTGCCGAGGCAGTCTTTAAGGCAAGGTAAACAAAGGGGACATCCCACTTGCAGGGGATGTCCCACATTCTATGCCATGGCTGGTGGGACATCCCATGCCTTTCCCCGTGGGATGTCCCACATCCTTCATCACAACAGGGACATCCCACAAAAATACTGTGGGATGTCCTAGTTGTTGCTCGTTGATGTGGAACCTCCCACTCCATCCGCCATCACCTGTGGGATGTCCCACATCAGAGGATCAACCGTGAGATGTCCCGGCATCAGATGTATGCTGAGATCCTGATGGCAGGGACATCCCAGGGCAGTTCCTGTATGTGGGACCTCCCAATCCTTTTTTTTTCCCCTTGCATGAGATGTCCCATCTCACGACTTCCTTATTTGGACAGTGGCGGTTGTTTGGTCCATGTTTGGTTCAGCTCAAATTTATTGTGCAAGTAAATATTAACATTAATGTCAGTTTTAAGACAATTTTGAACCATTTGGTCAAGCATTTTGCATTTTGCGGGCCAACTAAGCAACTTGAGATATGGGTTATTAGATGAATCTGAATGCCCTCAACGAGCTCTACAACTTTGAATAGATATGCCTTGCGATGCCAGAGGGAGTGACGTTTGAAAATACGTTATAAGCGTGGGAATTGCCTTTTTCGGCAAATTTTGAGGCATCTTCTCCTATCTGCTCTAGCATTAAATATACTGATCCGATTGACTTATTTTTTTGGATATATCATACTTACATGCATTACCTAGGATGTGTCTTGCCCCGATCGTCAAAATACCTTATTATTCAAAAGCCTTGCAGTATTCAATTTCAATCAGTTTTAAGTCCCATGCCAGATGTGAACAAAACATTTGGATCCTTAGCTGGGCATGACACATCCTAGGTAATGCATGTAAGTATGATATATCCAAAAACTAAGTCAATCAGATCATTATATTTAATGCTAGAGCAGATAGGAGAAGATGCCTCAAAATTTGCCGAAAAAGGCAATTCCCACGCTTATAACGTATTTTCAAATGTGATTCCCTCTGGAATCGCAAGGCAAATCTATTGATGATAGTTTCAAGGGAATCGGTGAAGAACTGAGCTCAGTAGAGCTGAAATATCCAAAACATCCAAAAAAAAAAAATGGGCCGCGCCCTAAGTTCCGCAACTGGCTGTAATCATTAGAGAGGTTGCACAAAGCCGCATGCGGCTTTTTTGGTGCACAAACTCACCGCATGCGGCTTTTTTTTCTCTTTGCTCTGGTGGTCAAAAGAGGCTATTTGAGAGTCCCAGCGATGCTCCGCAGAAAAAAAAAGGATATTGCCGCGTGCAGCTTTGAAAGCTGCATGCGGCTTTTGCGCAACCTCTCTATTCGGCTTGCCGAGACGATGCCGACGGTTGCCGAAGAGAACCTACTCTTCAATGTCCCCGGTCGCCGACCACAAAGGCAAAACAACCCCTATGAGTTGAAAATGTGCCAATTATCACTTTTCACATTTACAGCTTCTTGCGGAACATAGGGCGCGGCCCAAATTTTTCCGTTTTAAGACGTTTTTGATCCCCGCGATGCGGATGGCCGCCCTGGCTGCAATTTTTACTTTACATGTACAAAATTATATGACTGGAATCACATTGCGATTCTGCAGGGCATGGCCTCCTCACATTCTGTGTAGCACTACTGTAATAGACCAGATTGAATATTTTGGTGTTTCAACGAGATCTTCTACTACCCCTTCCAAATATCTAGTGGAGTCATTTATAATAGCTTCATACTCATGTGGAGGGCACCAGGTGCACAGAATACAATTCATAGACATACAGCGTGTACACGATGTGATTTCATTCCAAAAATAACTGTTTGACGAGTTGCAGCGCAGAATGGCCAGCTTTTGTTGCTGCTGCATCTGGGACCACTCAGTCTTGCTGTGCACACATTCACACATGCCCCAGAGGGAACTGCCGACTCAAATTTGCAGTATGTGCCCTAGTTCGACGATGTGACGCGCCCCCTTTTGCGATCACGGGGTGACCACGGTTGAATTTAACTTGTATTTACATCTTATTCCCTAACCCACAAAACACAAAACACAAAACCCAACAACCGCAGCCTCTAAATATTCCAACAGGGTTGGCACCAACTAGTTTTGTTTTTGACAACTTTCGGGGTTGCATAGGGAATATGTTACACTGGTTGAAGATTTCAAGTTTTTGAGTGAAAAGATTGGTGAAAAATGTTTTGAATTTTACAGAAGTTTCTCACCAAAACTGTAGGTGAAAAACTTGAATCATTTTCAAAAGTTTTTGAACTTCAGGTGAAAAATTCAAAATAAAATGGAAAACTACTGAGAAACTCTTGAGTTTTTCACCTACATTTTTGGCAAAAAACTTCTGTAAAACCCAAACTAATTTTCACCAATTTTTTCACTCAAAAACTCGAAATCTTCCACCAGTGTTAAAGGGACAATCTAGTGTCGTGGTAAGTTCGAATAAAATCGACTGGCAACAGCCTTACATGATCAAGAAAGGGCCCACCTCCAAGGACTCGTACTGCCATGCGGAGCAGTGGCCCCTCAAGCCCAAGTCATGTTGCTTTTGCTGCCACAGGAAATTTTTGAAGTAGGCAGGAGTAGATAGCGGCTACTGAAAGCCGGTTACTATTAAAGGAAATGATGTTTAATGGAGCTTGAGCTAGCTCGAGTCGAGCTGAGTTCCCATCAGCTCGAGGTGCCGCATATGGTAAGGCTTCGAGGTGAGCTGGAACTCGGCTCGAGCTACCTCTACCTCGCGGCAGGCTGGCAGTGTCCGAAGCCTTTTAAACTCCGCTTTTGGCTCATCAACCCCAAGACTAGCTTTAAACTTCGGAAGAGTTGAAACATTTCGCGGCACGTGACAGTCGCGTTGCGTCACGTCTTCGAATTGAGAAATTCCCACTGGCATGGAACATATTGTCCCAGATATGAGTCCCAGAGGAATCACCCACCCGAATAAAATCAAACTCCTTTGTTATTCTTTATTCCCACTCCCTCATTTAAACCAGCATTTTAAACGTACTGTATGATATCTGGGTCTTACTCAGGCTGTCTAAATTCTAGGTGTTCGTTGGAGATTGAACAGATAAACTGGAGACAAACCTCAGAACATCGAAAAGAAATGGATGGACCACGGACATCAGACTTTTGACAAGCAGCTTGTGACCTTGTACAAGGCCAAACAAGGTCATTCAAGGTCATTCAAGGTCGCAAGCTCGCAAGGCAACAAGCTGAGTCCCAAAATTTGACAAGCTCTCTGGAGGTCACTTGTTCGGTTCTGTCAAGTGGCACAAATTTGCACAAATTTGCGCTTAGCACCTACGAACAGCCGCGACAAATTTCGGTGGGCATTCTCCGATTTTCCAAGAGGCTGTCCCGGCTCGTTCTGAGTTTTTTGAGAGCAATCTTTTCATTCCGCTTTGACCTTGTCACCTTGTGAGCTTGCAGACAAGCTCACAAGGTCAAACAAGTCACAAGCTAATTGTCAAATTGCCGATGGAGCGGTCCGTCCGCTGCTTGTGTTGATCAAAATTGGAACAGGCGATCCAACACCGGTGCGTATCTTGAGAGGCGGGAACGGATTGGGATTAGGCCCACTTGTTTCAGATGCGTTGTTCTGGCCGCGACGTACTGGACTCGCCACGTCTCTTGATTAGTATTCGACGGCACTCCTTCCGTGGTTACGCGCATACCCGTCATCACGGCCGTCGGTGCGGCACATCCGGTCGTTCAATATTCTTCAGATTCGGCATAGTCTAGAAGCGATGCTGAAGAGGGCATATTATGTTTCGTGCCGTTAGTAGTCGCGTAAGTGCGGGAATAGGATGTATGATGTCGGTTAAATCCTACCTGCGAACCCGGTGAGGACCCGTGCCTACTCCCCTCCCCATCTTATCCCATAGTTGTATATGGATGTATACCCTCTTCAGTGGGCAAGTTCAAAATAAATGTGTTACTGTTCCATCTGCATACAATGTCGGGGAGATACACGTTCTATTTTCTGCAGACACTCAAGTGCTATCTGCGACGGTGGAAGGAATGTAGTATCAAGATATATTCCGGCATAATGCTGGGAATAGAGTGCCCATCACCGACATCAATCAATTATCAGGCATCGCACCTGCTTATTTCCGATCCAAACCGATCAAACCGCCGTGGCCGGTGGAATATATCAAAGCCCCGATCTCGAGCCCTTGCTCCCTCCTTCCCAAGATGTCCCGCCAACCCAGTGTTACCGAGATGCGTCTGAATAACACCATTGCCTGTTTAACTCCCACACTTGCACTCCTCGATGAGCTCAGTGACACATTTGGCACCCCTTTTGTGCCAGCTATTTCACACACCACTCTTTCATTGATCAGTGCAGTTCAGGTAAGACATAGCATTTACTGCTCTCCTTCTGCACTGATATGTTGCAGAATGTCAAGAGAAATAAAGTGGACTGTATTCAGCTCCTTGAAAATGTCTATCAACTACTCTGTGCTATCATCAATCTACATATCAAGTCTGAAATCAAAGGGAATCTTGACCCCGCAACTTTGGACCATGTGGGGAAATTCACAGAGTATGTTGAACAACATTTGCTGTGATTACAATGAACAGTTTGCTCAGGACACTTCACAAAATTCATACATTTGTTGAGGCACAGCAGGATGGAAGCAAGATCATGCGCTTCTTTCGCCATATTGAGACAAAGCCATTACTCGGTGAATGCCGAGCAGGACTGCAGGAGGCTTTTGAGGTGTTCAAGGTACATTTTACTTCCACAATTGATCCCTTGAGACTCAAACATCATGTAGACTGAGACTGGTGTGACTGCACTTGGTAGCATTACTGAGATGCAGGAGGAGGCAGAGAGGATGCACACAGAAGTGCTTGAGTTGATTTCAACAATCTCTGATGGGACAACTTCTGACAGGTCATCCTCTGTATGAAGTTTCTCATTCTTACTGGAAGCAGGTGTTGAGCTGTTGCACAGATCTACAATGCTAATGGATGCCAGAATAGGTGAAATTTTATGCTCCTCAGTTAGATGACGCTGAAGTTACCCCCTTCAAGCTCGAACTCAATTTCAATGTTGCCCGCTAAACCGAAGATCTTCCATGGCCGTGAATCAGAACTCCAGGAGTTAGTAGAATTACTCCAGCAAGAAGCACCAAGGATTGCAATTCTAGGAGCTGGTGGAATGGGCAAAACAAGTCTTGCCAAGGCCACCCTCCACCACCCTGAAATTACTGCCAAATATGAGCAGTGTTTCTTTGTAGTTGCAGATTCTGTGACCACCAGTGTGGAACTGTCAGGCCTGATTGGGGAACACATAGGATTGAAGCCAGGCAAAGATGTTACAAACCAAGTGATACACTACTTTGCCACACATGGGCCTTCCCTGCTCATTCTTGATAATCTGGAAACTCCATGGGAGCCCCTCAAGTCACGCGGTGAGGTTGAAGAGCTCTTGGCCAAACTCACTGATGTCCCACATCTTGCGCTTGTGGCAAGTCTTCAGATCTGTTCAAGCTTGCAAATATACTGACAGCCAGATAGATCACAATGAGAGGTGCAGAACGGCCAGCCAAAGTCCGGTGGACTCGCCCATTCCTGTCACCCTTAAAGCCATTGTCAGATTTGGCTGCTCGAGACACATTTTTTGACATTGCGGAGGATGTGCATGACAGCAAGGATGTTAATGAAGTTCTCTCCTTAACAGACAACATGCCACTTGCTGTTGATCTCATAGCTCATGCAGTGGACTTGGAAGGCAGCTGCTCTGCTGTTTTGGCGCGTTGGACGTCAGAAAAAACCTCCCTACTTTCAGCAGGCAATGACAGAAAGTCCAATTTGGACACATCAATCACAGTTTCACTCTCCAGCTCCCGCATGAGCACAGGTGCCAAGAACCTGTTGAGTCTTCTATCAATCCTCCCAGATGGTCTGTCCGATGTGGAGCTTCTCCAAAGCCAGCTATCCATCCAGGATATCATGACATGCAAAGCCGCACTACTTGCTACTTCTCTGGTATACATCGATGACAAGAGGTGACTGAAGTCACTAGTGCCAATCCGAGAGCACATGCAATGTTTCTGTCCTCCTTCCACACTTCTCATTCACCCACTGCAAAAATACTTTCATCAGCTTTTGGATTTGTACCAGCAGTATCCTCGAACTCAGCAGGGGGCTGGAAGAGTCAAGCACCTGGCATTGAATCTTAGAAACATCCGTGAATTACTGCTCCGAGGGCTGAACCAGAATAACCCAAACTTGGCAGAAACTATCAATTGCACCCTTTCTATGAAGGTTTTCATGCGAAACATTAATCCTGGGTATAATCACATTGCTATGTTAATGGATCAGATTGAAGCTGTTCTTCCTGAGAATTGTAATGAAAATTTAAGGCAGAGCTAATCTTATGGAAATTTGAGTCAAGCAGCCCATGCCTTTCTACCGATGCAGATGTCTTGATTACACAGGCCATCGCCCACATCCATAATTTCAATGACCTGGCCCTAGAATGTGAGTCCCTTGCATAGTTTCAATTTGAGAGTGTCTCAATCAATGAACTTTTAGGCAGATTTTACCGTCGAGTGGGACTTCACTACTTCTATGCTGAAAGGAAATTATCTGTGGCCCTGAAATATTTGCACAAGGCATTATATTTGGCAAAATCTCATGGAGACATGAGGCAGGAAGCATTGGTATTGAATTATCTGGGTGAGATAAAATGGACCATTGGGGATTATGCTGTTGCTCAGAAGCATGCCCAAGCTTCACACCGACTTGCTGAGGTAGCAGGAGATTTATATTCTCAAGCAGGGGCTCTCCGCCGTTCAGCCTTATGTTACAAAAGCTGTGGCGACATTCAAAATATTGTCTTCCTCTGTCAGAGGGCACAGAAGCTACTGGAGCATTGTGGTGCAACTACTGGGTCTGCATATGAAACTCTATTGCAAGATCTGGCAGATGCCCAACTTCTGAAATCAGAATATGCGGAGGCCCGCAATATCCACATGCAACTTTCCCGAGATGCTCAAGACCCATATAACTATGCCTGGGCCCTCTTTAACATTGCACAACTTGACATCATAATTGGTGCATCTAAACAGGATGTCGTGTCCAACCTTGACAAAGCAATGGCACTGTTCGATGACCACAGACATGGATATAGCAATGTAGTATTTCCAAAGATATACTGTAATATTGAATCAGGAAAACTGCATCTCAGAGAGGGAGAAATCGTGATTGCAAAGGGCATACTACAGACTTGTTTTAAGTCAACATGGGGAAATAATGCTCAAGGTGCACTCTCATGCATGGAGAGCTTTGCCAACATCAAAGACTGGCCTGAAAGTGATTTTCACTGGGTCTCTAGTTGGGCAGTCGTATATCTGGGATATGCAAAGAAATTAGGGGACAAAATTGCCCTTCATCGAGCACTCCAGTTCCTTGGAGTTGTGTTTCAAGCTGAGGGTGATAGTGCCACTTCAACCACTCTTTTTACTGTCGCTTTAGAGGGATTCACCTGGATGGATATTCATCGCAGCAGAGCTGAATGCATGCTCCGACTTGGTGATCTGGCAAAGGGTCACGGGGATGTGTCAAAGGCCAAAGAGCTTTGGAAGACTGCCAGACCATTGTTTGAATGCTCATCCCAGGCAAAACAAGTTACCCAGATCGATGAAAGGCTTGCTTCATTTACCAACAATGTGCTGGAGGAGCCCACGGACGGTTTAACATGTCTCGGACAGCTCAATGCACCCATCGCAGCTGTGGCCGATGAAATTCACCCGGGAACACAGGCTGCGGAGAGGGAAGTTGAAGGAGGAGAGAAGGCTAAGGACAATGAACTTGTTTTGGTCGTTTGAGTTGAATAGACTCTGTAGTTTGGTTTTGCTAACTTTTGGTGAACAGTCTTGGTTGAAATATAAATTTATTTATTTAAATAATGATGGGAAGTCGTGTCTGCCTCCAATGCGAATTCGATACAGAGCTGGCAAAAAGCCCACTATTGTACTTTCGTCAATCTCTAGCTGAATGACTCAGCTTCGACAACATCTGGCCTGTACTGACATAGATGACTCTAGCTTCAAAACATGGTGACTCAATGAGTTGAAAGCAAGTGATCTCCATTTCATTCGGGGCTATGTGATTCCCGTCTGCTACATATTATTTTGGCAGGACGTCCACAGTAATACCATGCTGACTGTCGTGCATTCTAGCTGAATCATTAGACAACTCGGAAGTTCCTATTCCTCGGCCGGGCTGTATGATCAGACAGAAATCTCCGGAACTTACCCTGAACACTCGGTTGCTACGTGGGCTTCGGCTGTATATATATTAGAGACACCCGGTATCATATATGTACATCTCAAAGAGTCAGACTGCCCGAAACCGGGCGAAGGACCGCCAGGCATGTGTACCTTGATGTCGCCGCTCCCGCTCCCGGTATGTCCCGAGCGCGTGCGAAGCAAGATACAATCACCTTTCGCATTGGACGGCTGCGGATTTGGTAGCTGCACGCAATCGATGTGTGTTGGGTGCCATTCGCCTCAGTTTATATGTGGCATGCCAACTTGAACTCACGGACTGAAATAGCTAAATGATGAATCAGAATGAGTGAAGCTGAAGCACTCACGGGGCGAGCCAACATGGTGAAACGAGTGTGGGAGCGTTGGAGCCGTCGCAGTAGTTCGTGCCGCATCAAAGGAACGAGGACGAGGTGAATGGGTCCACTGAGCATGCTGTGTAGTATACCTGCAAGTACTAAGTTCAAGTGAGAGTTGCCTGATAGCAAGTTGTGAAATTGTTTGAAAAATAGGAGCCCGCCGGCGGCAGGGGAGTGAAGGGACCGATGAAACGGTGCAGTGGCGTGCAGCCATGAAATCTAATGTCAAAAGAGTAAGACAACAAGTCTTAACTCTAACCAACATTAAACTCCAACAAACTAAACACTCCAACCACCTGATCATTATTTAGTTCAGGGTGGCGGGTACTTGTATCAACCCTTCAATTTCAATAGATACAACTAGTGCTTCAGTTGCAGAGGACTCTCAAACACAGCGGTTCAATTGTCTGATGGGACACGGGACAGAGAAGTCGAGTTTGGATGAAGTTTCCAGTTTGCGCCAACCAGTGACTGGACTCGTGCCGAGTTTGAATTTAATCAGTGACTGGATGAAGCCGAGTTTGGATTTATAGCGCTAGTCCGAAGCTAAACCAGTGACTGGACTATCTCGATTTTTGTAGGGGTTTCAAGCCTACAAGTGAGATATGGGCGCCGAAGTTGGACTTTGTGTGCGAGACCCGAGTTAAGTTTTACAAGTGATCAGTCTTTTGACACACCTTGCAAAACTGTAACAGAACGGGCTCTTTAAAAGAGTAGTTGGACTGTGTATGGAGTGACCAGTCTTTGGCGCACCTCTGAGTCACAACAAGAACTCGTGATCAAGAGAGAGTCAAGTTAAGTTTACAAGTGATCAGTCTTTTGACACGCCCTGCAAACTGTAACAAGATGGTCTCTGAAGGGTGGGGTGCCAAGTGTGGATGTAGCTGTTGCCTTAGCTAACCAGTGACTGGACTTGAGTCGAGTGTGAAGTGACCATGCCAACCAGTGACTGAACGTAGTCGAGTTTGAAGTAGCTGGCGCTACTCAGTGACTGAACATAGTTGAGTGTAGAGAGGCTGCACCAACCAGTGACTGGACTGATCATGAGTCAAGTATGGATGTAGCCTGTGCCTTGGCTAATCCAGTGACTGGACAATCCCTAGAGAAGCTGAGTGTAGTTGCAGCTTTACCACACCAACCAGTGACTGAACTGGTGCCAAGTTTGAAACTATGTTCAGTGACTGGACGGCAGCTAAGTGTGGAAGTGGCGTGTTCAGCTTTAACCAGTGACTGAGCGAAACTCTGAGCTCAAAAGAGCCATGTGCCAACAACAGGGGTGATCTTCACTGCCTATCTACTGATTCACATGCAGCTTTTATACTACTGAACTAAGCGAGATATACAAACGTTGAATGAATAATAACAAGGTATAAGCGAGCCCTCTGGACTCTATTTTTAGTGCACCCTTTGCTTTGGCGCAGCTTAGACACCTCCTCCTAATGTCTTCTTTGTCATTCCTTACGAATTCTCGGTTATCCTGTCTCCTTAGTGAGTCTTAGCGAGCCGCAGTAAGCCTCCCAAGCCAATAAGAGTCCAGCTCTAACTAATCCAACCCAAAAAGGGCCTGTCTTTCATCGGCTAGCCTCACTAAAACCCTCCTCTTCATAATTGTCTCCTGCTAATACCGTTGGCTAACAGCCTCTCTAAGCGAGTGCCTACTGGTAAACCTCCATTACTCCGGACATCCTTGAGTTCATTGGGAGATTGAAGGTAAGTTGGTGCCAACTTGTACATCCTTCCTCTTCGGCTCTTCCTCCTTCAGCGACCTCGCGCCAAGGCACGTGTGTTATTTTTGGTGCCCAATCTTGGTTCAAGGGCTGGCGCCGACATGTTGTACACAGCCTGGCACCAGCTTGTACCATTTATTCTTGGAACTCAAGAGTTGGTGCCCGATTGCTTCAGTAACATTTCCTGGTGCCAATTTGGCTTACTTTCCTGTGTTCCTTTCACGATCTCCTGGCTTCAGTTCTGAACCTCGCGCCAATAGCTAGTTTTTTCCTGTTCCTTCCAAAGTCCCTTGATTGCCTAACATCCATATTGACACTGAGCTTGTAGCCTTTATTCAATACTCCGTGACAGGTGAGTCCTATGGCCAGCTGGTGTTTTGTGAAGCCTGGGCCAGTATCCTAAGCCCCTGTGAAGAGTACCTCAGACGGCAACCCAGTCCTCCTTTGTTGGTTATGCTAGTTTGCAATGCTCCTAGCGGCTTAACACTCAGTCCTGGGATTGAACCAGTGCCCTCTAGTCTTCCTGGAGTCAAAGTACAAGCCATCCACGTGTACTTATGCAAAAATGGAGATTTCAGGCACGCAAGGATGCATGCCTTATCACCGAGGTGATCTTGAAGGTATCATGATCGGCAGTGGAGTATACAGATATCAAGTGCGCTGCGCAGCGCGAGTACTCACCTAATAATACCATATATACCCTCCAGTTAGAGGGGGAATGGGGGGTGGATCGTCCCTTCTAAGCAGAGGCTTTTGAGACATTCCACACATGCTGCAGATTATGCTGCCAATATGCTGCTATATGCTGCAAGCCGCTGCAACATATGGACTTAGACGATTTTTCGGTCTCTTAGATAATGCCAGTTGGCCCAAAAAGGAAACTCAGCCAAAAAAATAATAATAATAATCAGGTAACCCCCCCACTCCCCCTCAAACTGGAGGGTATATATGGTATTATTAGGTCATAAAACCCATCAAAAAAAAAAAAGAAATTAAGACTCCAGCTCCTCCTGTGCGCCATCAACTGCGAGCATCGAGATCTGATACAGGAGGCTGGAGACCTCTGTATCCCTTGCCTCATCCCCCTCGTCCTCCTCATCACCCATCTCGCCTCCCTCCTCGACCTCCATTTTGTTTCCTCCCAGCAACTCGAGAGCCACACCCGGCACAATCGACCCGGTGAATCCTGTGGTCTTTGCCAAGGCACAGGATCGCCGCATGTGGCCCTCGTCAAAGCGGCCCCGCCGCTCTTGGTACAACCTCAACTGGACCGCCAACTCCAGGTCTGTGTCCGCCTCCTCCTCGGACTTCCCCTCTGACTGCCTCAACTCCCTCCCTTTTCGAGGAAGCACACAATCTTCATCTCGAATCCAGGTAACGACCCAGTATATTTCGATATTCAGCCGCATGATTTCCTCCTTTGCACATTGCAGACTGAAGTATTTGTCAAGGGCGAGACTGTATGCTGGGCGTGTCCGCACCCTCAGCCATGAGCAGCATCGAGTGCCTCGAGCCGTCCTCCCCGGGTGCAAGAAGCCATTCCTCGAGTTCAAGCGGACGGCGCTGGAGCAGTGGTACACCACCGTTCGAAATGAATGTCTTTAGGATATTTTGCATCCCATGTGTGTTGAATGTTGCCTCGAACATCCCTGAAATATTGGCGAAGTCAATCCCTCAAGGCTTTTTTGAGAACAATATTTCAGGTGTCTCGGCGAACGGGGTTGCGTCCAGGTACGTTGCATTTTGTAATGCATTGGCTAGGTACTAGCTTTGCCTTACAGCTCGACCGTCGCGTCTGGAACGCGTCCCACGCACGCCAGCGACGCGCAGCGCCGCCCCCGCGTTTCTCCTATATTTTTCGGCACCCCGCGAGCGCTACCCTCCGATGCGAGCGCAAATCGTATTCGATTTCCGGGGTCCCGCGAGCGAGTCTGGTACTCCACTAGCACCGCACGGCGCCGCCAGCGAGTCCCCTCCTCGCCGCGACCCTCCCGACAGGTCCGGACTTCTTCTTCGATATTTGGCGGGCCAGCGAACGTGCGTGCTTCGCTTCAGCATCGCTTCTTTGGTGCTGATTTATTCCCTTTCAGCGACACCACGGCACATGCACCCGCCGCCACTGCCGCCCATGAACCTCGCGCGATGCGTTGCTTGGAAGCTCCGCCGGCAGGGGTCTGACGCATCCAAGGTGCATAGTACGCGTCACTGATTTTGCCAATTAACCTTATACCAGTTCCCGCACTCGACGCGTCCTACATGCTCTAACATCCGCTGAAGGCGCACCGCGCTCCGACTCGATTTTTCGCTGTCCCGCGAGCGGGGATACGTGTTACGGTTTGTTGCCGTTGCTTCTCCGTGAGAGTCAAACTGATGTTCTGTTTTTTTTTGAGGTCCGCACGCTGCCAGATCAACGCCGCGAGAACTTCTGTGCCTGTGCACGCCGGGTGCGATAAACGCATCACACCGATCATCTGCGCCGCCGCCGTTCCATCAACTCCCCCGTGGTGCGAGAGGGTGTTTTCGTTGCGGGGTGGAGGTACATTACATAAATCACTTTAACACATTTCTTATTGCTAACCCGTGTTTCTTGGTGATGCTAAAGTAGACTCGCCCCCTGCGCCGCCGCCCGTATTTTATTTGGTCTGTGAGCGGGGATATGTATGTTTTTTGTGGTGTCCCAGTTAGATCTGAGTAGTGATGATCACCTTTCAGCTGTGCGCCCTCCGGCGGCACCAACGTACGCGGCATTGCGCCGCCACGGCCAAAATCCCCGAGTTTGCGAGCCTGCCATCAACGCCGCGCGCCGCGCCGAGTTTCCTTGCAGAGGGAGGCTGCATCGGCCTTGGTGTGTTTGATCTTCTAGTTCAAAGCTGCATTTTTGCTGATTTCCCTTGCAAAGAGATGATTTTTCGACAGTTCGGGGATCTCGGGCGGGGACTTTGTAGGACTGCAGATTAATTCGGAGGAACGGGAGCGGTAAGACTTACATTTCTAACCCTCTGATTAGACCGGTAACCGATCTGTCTATGGAGCAAACTGTCGATAGACAGACCGGTCGATCTGGGTTTTAATTTAGATGACGAGCGCCAGCACCGCCACCAGTCACGTTTTGATGCCCCATCAGCTATCAAAGCGCGTTCCTCCGCATCCGTGTCGCGTTATTTGCATGTCATTCAGCTCTACTAGCTATCTCCTACACCAATGTCTTTACCTTGTAGCTCACGGACGCGGAGAAAGGAAGGCAAGCGCGCTTTGATAGTTGATAGCTGATGGGGCATCAAAACGTGACTGGTGGCGGTGCTGGCGCTCGTCATCTACATTAAAACCCAGATCGACCGGTCTGTCTATCGACAGTTTGCTCCATAGACAGATCGGTTACCGGTCTACCCTCTGATAGGTTCTGGCTCGGTTGCGTTGTTATGTAACCCGCCGTGTCGAATTTCCTGACCGTACTTTTCAGTTCAACGTGGCGCGTAAGTATCTAGATAGATCGAGATGTCACTCACGCACGCTAACCCCATGAGCGAGCCCACCTTCGGGACGGGGAGACCATGCCAAAAAAGAATTTATGGGTCTTTGTGGGATGCGGTACTTACATGATTTAAGCTCATTCAGCGGCCAACTTTCATTAAGTTGGCCGTGGGGCGGCGAGCAGCGCGGCGGCGGCGGCGGGTTGACGGGAGCGCGCGGGTACGCATCTTGATTTGGTGAGCGGTGTGATGGGCGGGGGCCGCACTGGGAGGCGGCGTGTGCGCGGTACTAATATTGTAATTAGAGCGGGAGGTGCAAGAGTTTGAGTCAATAGAACAGATAATGATTCAACTGTACCCTGCTTTGAAACTCGCCCAAAACGAATGGCCAAGATGGCCCGGGATTACCACAAGGCAACACAATATGTTGATGTTTCCGATGACGACTATGGTTGAATGATGTGCACTGAGGAAGTGCTTGAAAAGTGCGATGCACGCTTATCTCAAAATCAATACAATGAGATGAACAAGTATCTTACGGAAGAGGATATACGAAATGCATTGAAACTGTCCAACAATGGCAAAGCCCCGGGGCTAGATGGCATCCGATACGAATTTTTCAAAGCCATGGACATTGAATACAAAAAATATAAAGACAAGCCTGGCGGGGCTTTTAACATTTTGGGATTCCTGGCGGACTTATACCGCGACATTGGGCAATTTGGATTATCTGATGGATACAACTTCAACATGGGATGGTTATGCCCCGTGTTCAAAAAAGGAGACACAGGTCTCATTAGCAACTACAGGCCAATTACACTGTTGAACACAGACTACAAGCTTATGACGAAGGCTTATTCTATTCGACTAATGAATGTTGCCCCTTCTTTGATAAAACCGGACCAAGCGGGCTTCATGAAAGGGCGGAAAATTGAAGACCAGGTCAAATTGGCGAAATTTCTGTTGAACTATGCTGAAGTTGCAGAACAAGATGGTGTACTTATCGCCCTTGACCAAGAGAAGGCGTATGATCGAATTAACCATGATTACCTTCTCCGTGTTCTAGACCATATGCGATTCCCTCCCAAATTTTCAAAGACAATCAAAAGTTTATACACTGACGCTAAAACTATAGTGATGATCAATGGCGAACTCAGTGATCCATATGTCGTTACGAGGGGTGTGAGGCAAGGTGATCCCCTCTCCTGCTTATTATTCAATCTGGCTATTGAGCCGCTTGCATGCCTGCTACGAAAATCCGATATTGAGGGAGTAGTCATTCCCGGAACAAATAAGACTCTAGTGGTATCACTTTTTGCTGACGACACCACAATTTACTTGAAATCCACCGACTCCATGGAGACTCTGTGGAGCATTCTACGCCTCTGGTGTGCCGCATCTACTGCAAAATTTAATAAGCATAAAACAGTGCTCCTTCCTTTTGGGAGGCCCTCCTATCGTCAGAAAGTCATGGGAGAAAGACGAATCAATGATCACTCCCCCATTGGTGACATCAACACAACTATTAGAATTGTGCCCGACGGCGAGAGCTGCCGTATGCTAGGTGCATGGATCGGAAATAACATCCCTTATACTACACCATGGCCTTCTGTCCTAGAAAAAATTAATACCGATCTCATGCGCTGGCAAGCAACACACCCGACTCTGGAAGGGAAGCGTCACATCATTAGTATGGTAGTTGGAGGTTGAACACAGTATCTGACCAGAGTCCAAGGGATGCCAAAGGACATTCAGGACACACTTGAAAAATTGATACGGTCCTTCTTGTGGGAAGGTAAAACAGCCAGAGTATCACTGGAGACAATGATCCTCCCAGTTGATCAAGGAGGCAAAGGAATTTTGGATATATCCTCTCGGAACAAAGCAATTCATCTTTGGAATCTCCAATGCTACCTCATCCAAGGAGACGACCGACCACTGTGGTGCTATTTTGTTGACTTCATTCTCAGAAAATACCTGGAGACTAGCTACCTAAATATTAGACCAGGTCAAATCATCAACATTTTCTTAAATGACATCCATTTCCCCATCCCCAGGTCAGACAGGATACCTGATGACCTGAAAGGTATGATATCTGTAGCCCAGGAGTTCAACCTCAAATTTACAGCACTCTCAATTGACCGTGATGTCCAACTGGAGATGCCAATATGGAAGCACCCTGCTATCCGCCAACCAGCTTATAAAAATGCCTGCCTTCGAGATGCAGCAATTTGCCTCAGAATCCAACATGAGGTTCGGACGGTTAAAGACGCCCTCATAATAGCTACGAGGAAAACTACGGTGGCAAGAAGGCCACACACAATCAACCCTAGTAGTGGCATTGCCCGTAAAAACTGTGGATGCCCATCTTGCAACAGAGATCGAAATGAACTTGATTGCATACACCCTGGCAAATGCATTGAGACCGCCCAGACATTGATAGACTGTATTATGCCAAAATGGAATCCGTTAGCTCCAATGGCTGACCTTTGTGACGAGCTTAAACTGACAGCAGAGGAATTGGAAGCCAACCAAGGAGGGGTAGAAATTGATAAACCAATGACCTATGATCCAAACTTCAGATTATCCAGCACCACAAATGGCTTCCGGATATTTGCTGGGGATGATTCAATGAATGAGATTCCGGCACGACGACAACTCCGATTGGAGCCACTCCCTGATCAAATAACAGCCTTTGTACATATCAAGGTCCTGCGTGCTGGTCAGTACGACCCTCAAATTGTAGCAAGATTCAAAATTGTTTCAGATGACCTCAATGAGGATGCAACTATCCCCCTCACATTTGACAACCCAACCATAAAAATTAACTTTAAATCAGGAATATTGGGGGCTACCCTCACAGTGCTGCAAAAAATCCCACACAATGTCCCCTTACTGCTATGTTCTTCATCCGACTTTTTGCTCAAAACACTAATTAAGGAGAGAATAAAATCTGAAAATGACATGTTAGACCCAAGTTTCCTGCTCTTCAAAGCAGTCTTTGCAGCTCTGAATGAGCGAGTTGCACGAACACAGTTCAAGCAGACAACAATGACTTTCCCCGTCACTGCAGATATTGATTCATACCCTCCTCTTGAAGTTGATACCCAAATTGATTTAATGTTCAGCTGCCCGGGTATTCTAATCTCACAAGGTTCACAGCGAATCTTTACAAAAATCATTAAAGGCAGACGCTCAGAACCGTTCAGGAAGGCAACATTTATCAACTTAGATCGTATCCGGTGCTCCGTCCATGAAGTCTCTGATTACACTCCTACTGATGAAATGATTTGGAAATCTATACGTTCCACAAATCTGAGACGACTCCACCGCGAATTATTCTGGAAGTCAATTCACAACATTTTCAGAGTCGGCGACTTCTGGACACATATTGACAATCTTGATGCCATTGCAGTCTGCCCAACATGTAGAGTCCCTGAGAACCTCGAACACATCGCACTAGAATGTGATGCCTCAGGGGCAAAATTAATTTGGCAACTGACCGAGGAACTCTGGGCCATGAAATATTCCAACTGGCCCCCCCTCAGCTGGGGACTCATCTTGGGTTGTAACCTTGTTAAATTTAAACACTCAAACGGGAAAATTATCCCTGCTATGGGACGATTATTTGCCATTCTGGTATCCACGGCCTGGCACACAATCTGGAACATCCGGAATGATAAGGTTCTAAACAATCCACACCGTAACATTACAGATATTGAGATTCACAACAGATGGCTGAAATCTGTGAATTCCGCACTAGGACGAGATCGAATCCTCACCAATAAAATGAAATTTGGTAATCTTGCGCTGAATAAAGATCTTGTCCTAAGAACATGGAGTGGTCTACTAATGAACGAAGACGCTCTGCCGGACGATTGGACTTACACAGTGGGGGTTTTAGTGGGTATACAGCCATTGACATTGAACAATCCAAGAAATGGGATAGGATAAATTTATTACGGCTGGAGTCCCACACTATGGTACTTGTGCGTAATGGCATTTCCTCCCTGGACAACTTCCCCGGCATTAACTGGATTTATCTGGTAGACCCAGTGGATGACTTTTGGAATGCTTCTGCAGACTGAATTTCATTATCCCAAACGCTCCAAAAAAAAAAAAAAAAAAAAAAAAAAAAAAGAGCAGTCAGTAAGGAGGAATTGCGTCATAAACAGATAAGACCACACAGTGACACCGCCACCGCATTTTTTTCTGCCACTCACAGCGCGAATCCAGACGGAACTCTGCAGCCTCGCACGCGCGCGGCACCACAACGCATGTCCTCGCGCCGTCCGCCATGAACAACACCGGCTGCCTCGAGCCGTCCTCCCCGGGTGCAAGAAGCCGTTCCTCGAGTACGAGCGGAGGGCGCTGGAGTGGTGGTACACGGCGGCGTGGTACAGGTTTGGGAAGGGGATGAGGTGTATCGGTTGAGTCGGAGGCGATGGCGGGCATTATGGAGCGGTGTGCGGCGTGAGGCCCCGAGTCTTCCTCGCCTCTGAATGACCCGCCCCCAGACAAATCGCGGAGCAGTACGGACTCAGGACGCCGCCGACTCGCGGAGAGGTGCGATGCATGCGCGTGTGAGATTCAGGGTGCGTCGTCAGCTTCCCTTTCTTTACCTTCTTTGTTGCCTTGTTGTGCAGAGTTGCGCGCCCTCACAAGGCCAGAGAACGCACAGTCGGCGCGTCACGGCCCACCGACGAGAAGAGCGACAGTACGACCTCGCATGCCGCGCCCGCAGGAGCGCCCCGCGAATGCGCGGGGTGGTGTGCGTGTGTGGCTTGCGGTGTTGGGACTCGCGGCGTTGGTGTTGGCGTCCCCGCGAAGCGCGAAGCCCTTGCGTCTCGTGGCCACGACGACTCGGCGCGCCGTCCGGCGGCGGAATCCGCGCCGTGTGTGGGCGCGCTAGCCAAGACCCCCGCATACACGACTCGGCGGGCTACGCGGCTCGGGCATCGCGCGCCGAGGCCGCTTTGCCCTCGGACAGTCCAGGGACGCTAAGTCGGCGCGTCCTGTGCGCGCTCCCCAAGCGCTGCTTCTCGGGCACGGCCGCTCCCGCACGCGGAGCCAAGTCCCGCGCGCTTACCTATTCCCTTATTACCAAAGCCCACGCGCGTCTATCTACTTCTACTTGCCTACTTGGTCCCTTACTCGCTACAGACTACTCGTGAACCGATCTAATAGAACGAATCGTGTCATTAGGTTAGTAACAATGCGGACAAGAGCTCTGGCAGCGCGCCGAGTTAGTTCTAATCTCAATGTACTGAACGAGTCCATGCAAACCATTCATCAGCTAGCAGGGGTGTCAGGCTTGAAAGAAGCGGTGCCGAGTCCGAAATGCGTCAAGTGTGCATGTCAGAAACTCTGGGACTCGAAGGGTCAGTACTGTGGTTGGTACCTGGGTTGTATAGCCTTGGATCGACGCGCGCAGTGAGAACTCAACATCCTCGGTTCGCACAAAAACTGTGTGGAACTGTTGAAATGGCGGGGTCTCGAGGGTGCGCGAGTCTGAAATGTGTCGCTGAGGTCGATTGAGCAACAGGTACGACTGCAGGGTACAACACGGATACGAGTCGCGGCGGCGTTATCCGGCTCGAGAAAGACAATTGCGCGGTATAGTCAAAACTGCGGGGAGTCGAGCCTGGCGATGCGAATGTCAGTTAAGTAGTAGAACCCACGGCTGCGGGATGTAGACTTGCGTTCAGTTTTGGAGGAGTTGCCTCAGAACTCGATTGAAATGCAGCGCGGGCACAAATAATCAATGCACCAGAAGTGCTCCAGACTTACTTGGCTGTTTGTTCAACACGGACTTCGGCGTTCGAGGACGGCGCCTGCACCCCGAGCCGCGTCCTTGAATAGCGCTCCAGCGCATTCCTTGACGGAGATATCTACTCGCGTGCAGTACATGGACATCCCCCGCCAGTCTCTACTTGTAACCCCCACACCAGATAAACGACTTCTAACCAAAATGTGTCGGCTCCCAATGAAAAACGAAGAGGCACGGGTATTTCGGGGCAATCGAGTGAGTACCGCCGCTGGACAGCATGGACTGCGTACATCCGGCGCACATCGCGCACGCAGCGCACCGCCGCACACGCAGCTACCCTCCCCGTACGAGCGTGTCCGTGCTCTCTCCTCGGTATCGAAGCCGCGCCGCCGGCTACAGGTTAGATGGATTAGTAACACAAATACGGACTCAGCGCAATACCCACCTGGCGCAAATTTAAGGAGGTGGGGCCGCGTATTCCTACCCACCGCGATACTCGAAATCAAAGTCTTTCAAATAAATTAGTAAGGAACCGGAAAAAGCACAGTAAAGGAGCCCAACTCAGCGGACATTGGAAACTGCGAACTCGCTGACCCCGCGCGCGCATCCCGTCATCCGAGCGCTCGTAGTCGCGTCCGTACAATACCTCTGAATCCACGCTCCCGATCGACACCCCTCCGAGCCCGCGCGCATGGGTTTTTGTGCATTCGAAGGCTCTGGATCCCAAGATGGTCAGTACGCACAAATCTCGCGGCAAAGGCGCAATACTCATCTAGAAAACGCGCACAACGTGCCGAGCAAGTGGCTAGTACGAGTAAGAAGCGGTGTATGTGGGTTTAACGGGGCGGGTCCTCACCGTGAAGCTGTAAAATACCTAAACCCGAATCAGTCAGAAATCGAAAAAAAGCGAGATAAGGGCCGAGCAACTTACCATGAGAGTGGCGCGCCGCGCCTCGATGGATTAGTCTGTGTGGTGCGCAGGGCCTCTGTGCGATTTGAGGCCATTGAAAAGGTCTCCACAGAGCTGTTTAAGTAAATATCAAAACGCATCATTTTACCAACCCGCTCACTCAAGCCGGAATACTGACCGTTGGCGCGGCGGAAAAGCGCCACAAGTGAGCGGGTAGAGTACTAGGAGATGTTAGCGAGAGGACTGGCACGAATAAATGTGCGGGGAGCTTACCTGGAAGATATAATGTAACTGAAGGTTAAAACGGTCAGTTAACCGGAAAAGCGTGATATAGAGAGTGAAACTAGCATTGTGGGCGGCGCGTTCGGCGGGAAAAGAAACAGATAAATCGCGCAAATAGCCTCCGAGAGCTTTAGAGTCAGAGGTCGAAGATCCAGCATATAATTGTCCTAGATGTCATGTCAACACAGTAAGAGGACGGAAAAAGCGGAATATCGGCGAAGTACTAACCGAAAGCTCGCAGCAGGGACGCATCCTTGATGCTAGTAGAGTCTAATGTCACTGGAACCAAAAATAGTCAGTATATTAAAACCCGCGATAAAAAACATAGAACTGACACTCCGGGCGGCGAGAACCGCGGGGGATGGTTTCGATGCGTTCAATTCATCGCTTCGGAGCGCCAAGCAGCATAAGCTTCGTTCTGATGAAGGAGCTGCACTAGATGTAAAAGCAGCGAGTAAGCGGGACAAGCGGAATAACTGCGTGGTGCTGACCAGAACCACACAGTGTAAACGTGGTCATGGTTCCTGGATGGTGAAAGGAACTGTTAACATGAGAAATAGCACGGTAAACTGCGCGCGGAGCTCACCAGTACGGTATCATGTAACTGACACTGGGGGCAAAGGCCGGGGCATGTGGACATCACATGCGCAATACGCATGTGACGACACATGTGTTCGGCATGCGTTGATCCGGGCCCAAAAAGCCTTTTTTTGGTGCATGCCGAACAGATGAGGAACACATGCGTATTGCGCATGTGATGTCCACATGCCCCGGCCTTTGCCCCCAGTGTGACAGCAAAAAAAAGGTAAGAACATCGAAAAAAAAAACGGTAAATAAACGATGACTGACTTTGAGGGGAGCAAAAATCGCGGGGAGTGGTATGAATGCACTGTATGCATCCCCTCTGAAACCTTTGACAAGAAATGCTCTCTTCTGAGCGAGGAGTTGGGTTAAATATAACTACCAGGTCAGTGTCCGAAAAAAGGTGGAATACTGACCGAGAGTGGGTCGATGGAGCGTCGGAAAGATACCCATATGTTCACATCTAAGGCCAGCGAAGGAATCGGGGCAAGATGTTGGAGGCCGGGCTCACCTGAACAGGTCGGCAGCATTTTTGCTCATTTGATGCAAATCGAAGCGGGCGCATTCTTGGACTCTTGTGATCTTGAGAGCGTCCGCAGTGGCTACGAGCGCTATAGTAAGAATACGATCTGCAATCAGCACAGACCATGGACGAGCTTACCATGTATTCATACAGACATTAATTGCCAGAATTCGGAGCATCCAAAACACAGCTTTGTCTGACAACAGAGAGTAAGCGCACTGCCGCCAGAAGATCCCGCCAACTTTAGTCTTTACATACCTCCCTGAGCTGTTAAGGATGCTCTGATAGACCCTTCCGGCCAGCACGACTTGTCTTGAGGAAGGATAGTCACTACATTGAATACAAGTCAATTAATGAAAAAAAAAGCGATTAAACAGACCTTCGGAGCGCCGATAAGGGGACAAAACATCGTGGAAAACCTGTGGACGTAACACACACTGATGCCCCGCCCTGACTCCGCCGCCCTCCCGAGCGAAATCTTCCCAAATAATCACGCTAAAGTCACGTTACAGCAGTCAGTTAGTACTTCAAAAATGGGAAGATTTGAGCCCAATATATACCCAAGTCTTGGTTATGAGTTGTTCAAGGTGTCCTTAGAGTCAACTAGTCTTATGAGCAAGATTCTAAGGGATAGAAGAGACAAAGCGACGTACTGTCACACCGGGACTGATGGAATTTCGAGTGAGTCTAAATTGGTTCTGATTCTGAACTTGAAACGCAACTTGATTTTTCAAGTATCGGCTTCGAGTTTCGGCGCAGCTGAAATCCCATTGATAAGGACGATAGGGTTTTATTGGCCCTTGGACAGATGCAGTTGCCTCAAAACTCCAGCTGAAAGTCCAAGGATCAAGTTGGGTTTCAAGTTATGAATTGGAACCAATTTAGGGCAACCCGAAATTCCATCAATCCCGGTGTGTGTGATGGTGGTTCAGGTGAAAGGTGGATCACGGTCACACGGCCGAGATCATGATGCCGAGACATTGGGCGCAACTGCCCAGTGCAAAAATTATGCTTCACTTGCAATAGTACTTACACTGGGGGCAAGGTTCCACACATGTGGAAACCACATGCTTTAAACGCATGTGGTCTGCAGGCGGTCACCATTTGGCTGTGACACCTTTGACAGGGCATCCTTTGTTGACAACAAAGGACTGCCAAATCCTTGGATGTATTTTAGTCAGATTGTATACAAGTAGGATAAGGGTCAAAATACATATATTGCATTTCAACCTTATTTTGACTAAAAATGAATGTGAGCTGCAAGTCAGCCAGAGGTTAGATTCCTCATTTGTCTAGACCACTGCTGGTGTCAAACAGCCACCCTGCCATCACTCTTTGTGCACACTACCTTTGTTAGTGAGCTATCACCCCCGTACATTGCCTTTGTTGACATGGAACCATACCTGGGCATTGTCTTTGGTAAGCTGAAACTATGCCCGGACGTCGCCTTGAATGGGCTACAACTATGCCCCATGTTGTCGTTGTCAGGCAACCATCTTGCCTGCACATCTCCTTTGTCCTTAGGGTGGCTCATCTTTGTTCCCACTTTGTCTGTGGGGATGACCATGAACTCACCACACGCTGATCACCACCCACTGCCAAATCACATGATCACATTTCTGCTCCAGAATTCCCGGAAAAATACTCATAAAATGCAGAAAAATAGCCTGATTCAGGTGCACCCAAAGCACCAACAACTGCACGAGTCCGAGGCGGCATACCTCCTACCACACAGCTACCTCCCCATACGAGCGCATCCGCGCTTTCTCCGGTATCGAAGCCGCAGCGCCGGCTACAGGTCAAATTGCTCAGTACCACAAATAGCGACTCTCGGCGCAATACCCACCTGGTGCGAATTTGAAGAGGTGGGGTGGCGTATTCGTCGTACCCGCCGCGATACTCGAAATCAGAGTTCTTCAAATACAAATCAGCAAGGAACCAGAAAAGGTGCAGTAAATTAACAGCAGTCAAACCCACCGGACTTGGAAACTGCTCACTCGCTGAGTCGCGCGCGCGCTGCCATCCCAGCTCTCGGAGTCGCGTCCATCACACGGATCTGAACCCGCGCTCCCGATTGGCACCCCTCCGATCCCGCGGGCATGGGTTTCTGTACGTTCCGAGGCACGCCGAGCCTCTGCGTCCCAAAACGGTCAACGAGCACAAACCGCGCGGTAGTAGCGCAATACTAACCTACAAGACGCGTAAAATGCGCCGCACGAGGCCCTGGTGCAAATAGGGAGCCGCTCATCCGAGTTTAACATGGCAGGGCCTCGCCGTAAGGACGCAATATAGCTAAAACCCAAATCAGCCAGAAATCGAAAAAAGGGAGATGAGGGCCGAGGAACGTACCATAAGAGCGGCACGCTGCGCTGCAGAGGATCTGTGTGGATTGTGCGCGGGCATCGGGATGCTCGGGATGCCTCCGCCTTCGTCAACATCCCTCCGCTCGACCTCAGCCTCGTGGTCGTGATCAACCACGGCAATCGGACTACATTCAATCCCAAATCAGCATTCATCTACGACCAGGAAGGAAGCTGTATACAAAGATCAGGAACGCAAACTCGTCCTTGCTACGTGGCAAGCCTCTCTCCCCGGGCGGCGGCTCTGTGAAGGGTTCCGGTTGTCCCTCCTGGATTATCTCTCCAAATGAACAGAAATCCCAATGCACAATGGGAACCACTCATGTGACGGTTGCAGCAGCAGGAACCGCCTCCGACACAGGCATGAACACCACCCTGCTGTCCCACCCGCCCTCGTCCGCCCACTGCCGCGGCTGCGGTAGCTCCACGCACTCCTCCTAAGGGGGCTGGGTGAAAGTGCCGCACCTGCCGCGCACTGCCGCGGCACTGACGCGCACTGACGCGGTGGTGGCTGTGCTATTGCCGCGCCATTGCGGGGCACTAAATAACTTCTTCCACAAATCTTCGCTTATGCTAAATCAAGTTCAGGACGTCTTTTTGAGGGTAAATACGTCGGTTGGAGCCAAATATGCCTGGTTGAAAATTTGGTGACTTGGGCTCAAGCCACCAGGTATATTGCTACACATCACCGAATTCCCTATATACTTCTTTCCAAACGACGACTCATGTTCGCTTAGATCTCCTAGGTCCTATATGATTCATCTTGGGGGACCGGAAACAGATCCAACTTGAGGTTGAACTCTGGGGAGTAGTGAGTGATGGGTGTGACAGGTAAACCAGTTGCCACAGTATTTCTTCCACCTGGCCCCCCAGTTCCTTGCAGAGGCTCTCTGATGTACATCACATATGCTTCTCATCGTATGAAGTACATTGTGCTGTAAGAATAGTGTATGGGGCTAAACAAACTGTCCACGCAAAGCTGAACTTGCCGCTCCATTTCTGGCTCCTTTGGAACTCTGCAGCTTGATCCTTATCCCACAACTCACTCTGGATTGAACCATCTGTTTGTGAAGAATTAACTTGATTTTCCTGGCTAACCGAGTTGCATCTGTGTTGGTGAAAGTATTTGAATCCGAGGAGCTCGCGCCCGAATTTGGATGTGGTCCGTACTTGAACTTCAAGTTTTATCTTCGTTCTAAAGGTCAATGGAGCATTAAGGACACAATATCAGCAGAGAGTAGCATAAATACCAGTGGGGCTGGAGTGAGGTGCACTGACGTGCAGTGCCGCAGCGGTGGCTGTGTCATTGCCGCGCCATTGCGGGGCGCCGAATAACTTGTTCCAAAGACCATTTCCTGCACCAAATCGAGTTCGAGGAGTGTTTTAAAAGAGAAATACATCGTCTGGAACCAAAAACACCCACCTCAAAATTTGGCAACTTTGACTAAAGCCACCCGGGTATGTCGCTAAGCAGCATCTAATTCCTTACAAACTGCGTCCAAACGACAAATAAAGGTCCGGCAGGGTTTCGAAGCTCTATGTAGCATTTGGGTGGACCTAATCAGACAGCTTCTCTGAGTTAAGTTCAACTTGAACTGGTGAGTAGCGGTGTGGTGCGCAAATAAATTGCCGCGGTATTTCGCCAAATTTTGCCCCACCCGCACGTCCGTTCTAATGGTCCTTCTCATCCTGATTATTCACTGTACTAGTTAGACTGTGGTATGAGGAATAATGCTGTTAATTACAAATTTTCTTGTAAAGTTGACCCTTCAAGCTATATTTTGCCTGGTTACTTTGGAACTGTGCAGCGTGATTGTACTCCTATAACTCACCCTGAAGTATAACCAGCTGTTTTTTAGCTTGGGTTGCCTGGCCAAGGTGTGTTCATCTTGGTGAAAGTATCCAGAATCAAGGAGGTTGTAATTTTTGTCAGACCATACCCAGGCAGCCCTGGACTACATTGCTTCGTGCTCCAGCAGTATTCCTGCCTCAAATCAAGGGCCTAGTGACTGCACTGATGTGCTGTGAGGTGGTGGTGGTTGTGCTAGTGCGATGGCATTGCAGGGCACCCAATTTCCACAAACCTCTGCTGCACCAAGTGAAGTTGAACCAAGGTTTCTTGGGTCCAGCATCGTTTGAAACTGGAAGTTATTTGTTGAAAATTTCAAGAGTTCAGCCCAGTGCATGGAGGTAAACTACTTTGCATCTTCAGATCCCTTCCGCACTTCTATACCATCAAGGTCCAGAGAGGTTTATCAAACTGAATTCAAGTCCAACAAATCCTCCCGCAGGGTCCGTTCACTCCGACTGCAAAATTATTAATCTTGCTTGAGGGCCTGCCTCGCTTCTGCTTAGTCACTCCTTCATTCATCCTTCCGTCAATGTCTATACATATACCATGTCGGGCCCTTTTTTGCTTGATCCTCTCCTAGCATTCGTTGAGTGAATAAGACCACAGTTTATGCAACTGTCATGTTCTGCCCGACCCTCAGTTCAAGCATGCATTACTTATTCTCTGATCAATGTCAAATGCCTGCGGTCACTGTGACAGCTCGTATACTGGGTTATTTTCTGCAATGAATCACTTTCAAGTGTGATGTGGCAACGGCTATGCTATTGCCGCGGCGTGAGGAGTTGGATTGATTGGCGGGGACTGACAAGTTAACTCCCATGCACCACTCCCATATTTTCGAAGAGGATCTTAAATTATCAATATACTTGTTGAGTCCAAAATCCCATCCCACTTTCTTGGTCATTGAGACCCAGACAACCATCCCCCTACCGCTCGCTCTCAGAGTCCGTCTGTGAAATTGTCGGAACCTAATGCCGTGGTAGTGCGGGGACATTTGAAGGTTGGCTGGATGTTTATATTCTAGACCAAAAAAAATAAAGAAGTTCCTGCTGCGAGACAGAATTAGGCTTCAGCAACTTTAAGGTGAGGTCAGGAACCATGATCGTGGACCGGAGAAGCAGACTCACTTCCAAGTTATAATTTAATTTCTTCAAGTGTAGATGTCCCGTTCACAGCCGATGTCTCGGGATGATTCGCCACGAGGTTTCCCAGTGCAACCAGTAAGTATCATTAGCATACAGGCAGTGAAATGACTGCAGAATTCATAACTTAGAAGAGAGGAAACCCGCTTATGACTTGATTTAACATGAATTGCCACGGCCTACTTCTCTCTTCAACATGGGCCCAGAGTTCATGTATTTGGGGTCCAAACAGTGCTCTGGGCGTATGAAATCACGTTTGACCTCTAGCATTGGTGAGAGGAGCTGTATGAAAGGAGAAAAAGGCTGCGCGGCACTTTGCCGCGTCACTTTACCCGGTGGCTGTGCTGCCGCGGCAGTGCCGCGCACTGACGCGCAACTGGCGCGGCATTGCGGCGCATTGACGAGATACTGCCGCGCATTGACATTTGTGTTAAACAGTTCAATTTGCCCGTCTAAAGTAATCCTAACACTCCTTCCAGTATTGCATTATATCTCCCAAACTATTGCAGAGGCTACCCCGACAGGACCTGACTTGTGCCCTACATTTACCGAAAATTCCCGCCCCCGACATCGTATTTAAGCTCTAGAACAATGTACACTGCTCATAAGTCTTTGAATATACCATAGAACCGCACTTTAAGGTATCCCGACGTAGCTTAGTTAGGCTTAGTTGGGCTTAGGCAATGCCGCCTCAGTGCCGCGGCAGTGCGCGGCACGCGCGGCATTTTCTCCAGGCCCCTCCTAAGGTGCATTCGCCTCGGCCAAAGGCTCAGCTGGGGCATCCTGCGACGCCTGCACGGGCTGCAGGCTGTACGGGTACGGCGACACCGCCCCCGCGTGCTCCTCCGCACCGACGACCGTCTCGCTCGCGCTCCTGGGCGACACCTCCGCGATCGTGTGCATGGGCACGGCGGGCACGAGTCAAAGTACGTCGCCTCGTCGACGGCGGGTGCGGGTTCTTGTGCGGGCTCCTCAGTGGGTAAGTGCATGCCCAGTGGCGCGCAGAACGAGGCATACAAAGGCATACTCGTTGTAAACACGTTGTGGAGGCCGTGTCGGGCCGAGATGCGGCGGGATGCAGGAGCGACCTCGAAGAAGCGGGGCCACATCACGATCAGGCTAAAAGTGCATATAAGGCAGCGGTCGACACTCGATGCTCGTGGATGTCGTTGGCAAGATATCATCGGTGTCACGGGGCGGGAGCCCCCGAGAAAGCCGAGGGAAGGAGCGGAGGCATGAACAAGAGAGCTTGAGGGCACGGGAGCCCCGAAACTGGCGTTGATTCGACGAAACGGACCCCGACAAACCCAAGGACGATAAGTACATGGGCAAGGCGGTGCTACAGGTAACGGTAACCAAGTATTCGTAAGTATCGTAAGGCAAGGATTATGGAATAATATAAGCGATGTAAGGGCATGCGATCTGGCCATGCCCCTTACAATCGGCAGAATGTAGGAGCCGTCACTGATGTGACCTTTTACGTGTAAAATTTGACCTACATCAGTTCAAGTTCCGACCTTGGCTTCGCATGAAAGTGAATGGCCAGCAAGCGGCAGGACACAAACAGACAGGAGGGTCTGGGGGAAACTGAACAGTAGAATATCAAGTTCTTCAGGCTCAGAGTGGTAGGCTGTGTTCCGCCCCTAGGCCCTATCACAACTTAACAATAGAAAGTCTTTTAGATCGTCCTTCACCTCAGACTGCAAGAAAATGGTATTGACTTGATTGAATTTTCCTGAGACCCTGTGTATGGTGGGAAAGTGGAAGTCACAAACGATCCAAGCGGAAGGGCCTTGCCGAATCTGCCATCAGATTGACATCCTCCCGGCACCCGGCAGCCTCCGCCGCCTTGGGCTCGTTTTCTGTCTCTTCAACTGGATAAATTGTGTTGAAGAGAGAGATTTCACAAGGAGGATGCTTGATGCTGTGAGCTTTGTTAGCTTCCCTGGGGCACACTCCTTGCTGAGTCGCGAGTTGAATGTCTACTGATGTGTTGATCACCGGATCCCATTCTCCTCATTATTCGGACGGCCTGGAGCTGAGACCAATTAAATGTCCCAACAACGCCAGTCGCACTCTTATCGATGATACCATTGTGCCACAAACGGGCTGGGACTGGGAGAGTTGTCAATATTCCCCGAGGACTGCCGCCGGCATTCCTCGGAAAGGCGGGATAACGGTCCGAAAAAAATCTACATAAGATTGACATAAGATATCTAGAAGGTACATTTTAATAAGAGACTAGGCTGAAAGAATTTGAACCCCGTTTGCGATGTAACTACGAATTTGTCAGATTATGCGAGCGGAGTAAATCATGCAACCACAGGATGGTGGTGGTCAGAATGAGCGCAAACTGCACACTCATAACAATCCTCCAGGTCCTGCATGGTTCGGCTACTTCTATGTCATCAAAATTGTAGGAGGCTTCCAGTACAAGGTGTGAATCCAGATCTGTAATATATCTAAGAATGGATACAGTTAGATAATTAAGAGGGCGTACCGGATTCCTTGTGAACTGCTTCTGAGAATGAAACTGCACCACTTTTAAACTTTAATACTTCTGAGGGAGTTTCATCCGAGACTTTGTAATGGCCAGAGTCTCCCCCACAGTCCTCGACCTCCTCAACTGTTCAATATTAGGGCAAGAGATTAGGACATGGTTTATGAGCTCACAATGTGCAAATGGACCATCCACCTCAGTCGATACCTCGAAGAGTCGGCGCCCTAGCTCTCGGGCCACGTCCAGGCTATCAGGATCGAAGCCTTTGGCCTGGTGAAATTTGTGGATCCCGGCGTAGACACTTTCATCCCAAGAGAATGCATGAACATTCATCATGAACTCGAAGGCAGGAAATCCGAGTTGTTCCGCCTCCATTCCCAGACGTTCATCCCCGGAGGGATCAAGAGACCAGTATGCCGCGCACTCCGGGTGTCGAAAATATGACGGGTCGTCGGATCGTAAGTCTGCAAAGGGACAGAGGAATAGATATCCGCAAGGGATGCTGTCACCAGCCCTGAATATTTCTAGTTGACACGTAATCATGTCCACAATGACTGGGGGGAAATCCTTCTCAGAATTGGGATCATCGATATCTGGTGAACATACCATAATCACGATGGTTGGAGGTTATACCGAGACGATTGAAGATGTGGTTTGCCTGCGCGAGCCACCCGTACCTCGGCATATAGTCACACCGGATGTGGCATGAGAGGAATCCATCCACAAGATCACAGGAATTCACACTTCAGATTGACAGTGATTAGTAGACCATAAATATAGATGAATACACAAACACACCGAGTCCACCCACTCTCCATGACCAATAATGGGTTTCCCTTTCCCCCGAGCGTGCTCCACCCAAACTCGACAACATTCAAATCAGGGATATATGCGATCTCTTTCGAGCTATCAATGTCGGAACCATGGGGACAGTAAATGAGCGACCCCAGGTGTACTGATGCATTTGTGGAAACTGAGACCTCGCGACCGTGTTGGAAATGATGGAGACATATTGGATGGTATGTGTCCAACGAAATTAAATCTATGAGCTTTGAGTCCTCGGGTGGTTCAAGACCAAGTCTGATGAACGATGGCGGTGAATCGAGAAATCCAGAAACCACCCATAGGTTGAAGGGGCCCGGGTGTTCTGGGGGGGCACAATCCACACATAAACGACCGGTTGACGCTCTGATCCATATCGTGCATTCCCAGGGGTACTTGGGACGGGGATAAGATACACCGAAATACCATAAACACTCTACTCACCAGATACTTTCCAGAAACTGCATCCATATATTTTTTGGCACCCTACAAGCATGTTGGTATAAACTAAGTGATGCGGCCGGGACATAGATGTTCTTACGCGGAGTTCTGTTTCCTGTTGCAGTTAGTGCTACGTTTACGTTCAGCTAAAATGCTGCACATACAAAATATGCCCAGAGATATACTGCTGCCAGATGAGAACCCCGGTATTTCTCCATCGCTTGTTTTACTAGAATCAATTCTAATTTCTCGGGATAATCAGTTGGGACCTCATTTGAAGGGACAAGGGGCACGAACCATCGTGAAAAATCGTGGCGTGCATGCCAGCCGAACTCGCAGTGCCAAAAAGCTGTACAATGTTTGGATGCCTATGACACAACTCAATGTCAGCACATAAATTGAGAGGGATCTACTCACCGAAGCCACGAATATTGTGAGAGGTCCCGATGCCATTCCTTCAAAAGGAAAGGCATTCAACTTGAGTGGAATGAAGGAAGTCTGGGAACATACCTCCTCGGTATTCTCCCCCTGATATAAAGCCACGGTCATGGGCGACTTTGAGCCATAGATGCGTGCAGAGTACATGCGCCGTGTAGTAAACTGCCCATACGTGCGATATGCTACTCCAGATTCGCCGTCGAGCCTTATCTCATTACGAAGATCCAAATCGCCGATAGGGATTCTACGAAAGTCTGCCAGATCCTTGTGAGCTTCATTCTGATGAACTCCAACTTTCTACTCACCAGAAGGAACAGTTGGCACCACATGGTGGACATTCGTGATACTCCTGAACTGTCCGCCAGTGACGGTCAAGTTCTGTGATTGCGGGAAAAAGGCGCCCGTGAATCTGGAGCACGCTGCCCGTCAGCTCCTACGAAGAGAAGGTGAGTGAGGAGGACATACTGATCATGAGAAGTGTCATGGCCGTCCATTGTCGATTCAGATTGGAATTCTGCTTGAAATGGGAGCTCGTTGTCCATGGGATGGTGGAGGTAGAAAGAAAGGTGTTGAGCGCCGGAGAGGCGTGTGATCGTGTTCTAATTTTAACTCAAAGCTGTCGAGATGGCTGTGCTTTGGAAGTCTGCAGAACGTTGCACCACAGCCTTCTGCTACAGTGCGCGCACAGGATTGCCAGCGGAAGTTTAGCCACGTATGACGGTTCGTTTGTACAATTCAGGCGCGCGCGTGCGCGCGAGGGTCAATCTATTTTTAAGTTACACTACGTTACATCCGATCTCGCCCGACGACAGTATTCGACTCCACCAGAACGGCCGACTGCGCAGTGGTCTGTGCTACACCATCGTCCCGGAAAGGCGAAGGCGCGCTCACAGCGTCTCAAAGTGACGCAATGGGGTGCAAGGAAGCCGGAGGGGGCTAGAGACGTTTACTATGGACGGGCAAACAGGATCGTGTACACGACGAGCGGGGAAGGCAAGGGGAGTCTGGTGTTGGCGTGGTGTGGGGAAAAGAAATGTGCTGGCAAAAGTTGGACCTGTTTGGTTGATCACGTCAAGGCGCACGGACCATTTCGACGTGGTGTGACACTAGCGACCTTTCCGAGTCTCCGATTTTTCCCTCCCTTTGTCTTCATCTTCACCGGTCTGCGACACTCCGACAACATCGTGAATCAATCGTGAATATGGGAGTCCCTTTCTGGCCTTTCAATATAAACTATTTTAAATCCCTTTCTCGAGACTTCCAACCTTCAAGTTGCTTATTTGAACTTGAACTGCCAGTGCTATTCCGCCACTGCGAACTTCAGCACCGTCACAGACCTTCTCAATCCCAATGCTGTCGTCCTCAGGATGCCCTCCATGCACATGCTGCCTTCGGCGAGTGTCGGAGTTTCAGGCGATGTTGCCGGCGTGTGTTATGGCATTGACAGCTATTGATGGCAAGCTTGACTTGAGGACACTTGGAGATATTCCCAAATGCGATTAGGTCATATACATATACAACCTCGCGCGCGTAAATCTTTATTTGTACAAACGAACCGTCATACCACGGCCTAATCCGTGAAATACGCGCGAGATCCGAGGGGCGGATTCAAAACTCAACATCTCTTCCAACTCGATCGCTTCAGGGACACATACAAGAGGGATGATGAACAGTTCGTCTTCAAGACAGCATGGTCAGTGTGCGTATGGTGTAACGGGCCTGAACCGGTGGCTGCTCGAATGATGCATTGCAAGGGATCTGGAGTGACATCGTGATAGGTTTTTTTTCTTTGGCTGCTGGACAGAGTAGCCGGAAAAGGCCCGAGCAGAGTTGAGCTGAACTCTCCAGCCTCGCACTGGTACAGCACAATCTCCCAGACGGGCTCTGCAAGGCACATCCTCGCACCCTCTGCCATGAGCAGCACCGACTACCTCGAGCCGCCCTCCCCCAAAATTTTGGACTGCATATTTCGGCATCCTGTGAGCGAGGGTACATGCACGCAAGTCTCAACGTGATCTATCGCGTTCCGCCGTCGGAGTCGCGTCGAGGTAGCTTCCATCTTATTTTGAGTGTCCCTCGTGCTAATACGTGCAGGTCGCACACAAGTTTCAACATGATATTTGGCACATTGCATTTTATCTTGCATTTCTGTGCATACTGACCTTCATCTTACAGATGAACCACTGCGTCATAAACACGTCCCAGTTTTTGCCGGCCTTCACTTAACACGCATCCCACCAGGGGAGACGGCGCGCAGCGCCGCCTGCGAGCTTCAGCTATATTTTTGGTCCCCCGCGAGCGGAGCTACATGCTCAACACCACACGCAAGTTTCAATAATATAATTGGGGTTCTGGGTTGCGGCCAGGTACGTTGCATTTTATCTTGCATTGCCTGGTGTAGTAACCTTTATCTTACAGCTCCACCTTCGCGTCTCAGACGCCACCCACGCTCTGCCTTCACTCGAGACGCGTCCCACGCGCCCCAGCGCCGCCCCCGAGTTTCTCCTCTATTTTTCGGCACCCCGCGAGCGGGGACATATCCTCTGGCGCGAGCGCAAATTTGATTTTCCGAAGTCTCGCGAGCGAGTCTAGTACTCCACTAGCACCGCGCGGCGCCGCCAACGAGTCACCTCCCCGCCGCGACCCTCCCGACGCGCCTAGAATATCGATTCGGTATTTGGCGGGCCCGCGAACGTGCGTGCTTTGTTTCGGCATCGTTTCACCGTTACTGACTCATTTTCTCTATTCAGCCACGCCACGGCACACACGCCCGCCGCGGGTAGAGGTATGACGCGTCCGAGATGCGCATTACGCGTCATTTATTTGTTCCCTACTAGCATTCTACAGGTCGCCACCCACGCATCAAACAAGCGCCCGCAAGCTTCGACTATGTATTTCAATGTCCCGCGAGCGGGGATACACGCCCAGCGCCGCCCGCAAGTTTCAATATTTGTTCGGGTTCCGCCGAGCGCCGTCGCGGCGAGGTGTGTTGCATTGTATCATCCATTGTATGGAGTACTAACCTTTATTTTACAGCTCACCCCTCGCATCTGCAACGCATCCCACGCGTCGTGCTTCACGCTGCACGCGTTCAATGACCGCACCGAGCACGGCGTCGCCCAGAAATTTTCGATTATATTTTCGGGCGTCCCGCGAGCAAGCGTCCAGGTATATAAACCCTCCAACCCATTATTCAATTGACTCGTATACTACAGCCATACGCCTTCAACACGCGCCGCCCGTCAACATGCCGCACACCGCGCACCGAAATTCGGTTTAATTCCTTGGTGGTCCCGCGAGCGGGGTTTGGTACGTGCTTTGTCTCGGCATCGCTTCCCCGATGCTGATTTATTTCCTTTCAGCGACACCACGGCAGACGCGCGCGCCGCCACCATCAACCCCGCCCGCCGCAGACGCCCGATTAACCCGCGGGCAGGGATATGACGCGTCGAGGTACGTGACACGCGCCAATTATTTTTGCGTACTCACCTTACACCAGTTCCCGCCCTTGACACGTCCTGCATGCTCAAACATCGCGCGGCGTCCCAACTCGATTTTTGGCGGTCCCGCGGGCGGGGGTACGCATCGATGTGTGTTGCCGTTATTTTTCTATTGTGAGATTCAAAATGATGTGATATGCTGGGTTTGGGTTCGCGCGCCGCCAGATCAATGTGGCGCGCGCGGGTGCGTAACGAGCGCGTCAAACGCGTCCCACGCCGCCGCCGCACCATTAACTCCCCAGTAGCGGGCGAGGATGGTTCTATTTTTGTTGCGGGGTGGAGGTATGTTTACATAAATCACTTTAACACATTTTTTACCACTCACCAAAGTTCCTCAGTGATGCGAAGTTGTATTCGCGCCTGGCGCTGCCATCGTTCTGCTTTCCGCGCCGCCGTCGGTATTTTTTGGTTGGGTTTTGGAGTTCCGGGACGAGGTACGTACGATTCTTAGAGCTACAATGAGTACTCACGGTGCGCTGTTTCAAATTCAGATTGCGCTGTGTCCATTCCGAGTGATCTCAACATAATCCCTCAACGACTACGACGTGCAGCGCTGGGTTCGATGGTTCGGGGATCTCGGGCGAAGGTTTCGAGGGTTGCGTAGCACATTAGATCGCGGTAAGTGCTTTTCAGCTATTTGACGCGTGCTGACTCTATTATTTTTCCTACAGACCATGCCGGGGAGCTCACGTAATCCGCCGCTTCAAATTTACTGACCGTGTGCTTCAGTTGAATTTGGCGGGAGATTGATCAGTTGCATCCTCTGCTCACGGGGAGACCATGCCATTTTTAATCTTTTTGGATGGCCAAGTATAATTTAGCGTATTCAAGCTTTTTCGCCGGCGGCCGGCCGACTTTCATTGAGTTGGCCGCGCCGGGGGTGCCAGTGGCGAGCAGCGCCAGGGGAGCGGCGGTGGCGGTGGGTTGACGGGAGCGCGCGGGTAGGCATCTTGATCTGGTGAGCAGTGGGATGAGCGGGGACGGCGTTGGGAGGCGGCGTGTGCGCCATATTTTAATTCGAGCGGGAGGTGCGAGAGTTTGAGTAGAGCGGGGAAGTCAGGATGAGTTGCGTCATAGACAAATATGACCACACACCACCACCGCTTTTTTTGTTTCTGCGTACAGTACATGCTCACAGCGCACAGGCCAGTGTACGGCGAATCAAGACGGAACTCTGCAGCCTCGCACGCGCATAGCACCACAAGGCACATTCTCGCGCCCTCGGCCATGAACAGCACCGACTACCGAGAGCGGACGGCGCTGGAGCGGTGGTACACGGCGGCATTCGCGGGCTTGCCGTGCTCGAATCACGAAGGGGATGAGGCGTATCGGTTGAGTGGGGAGGCGGTGGCGGTCATTATAGAGCAACGTGCGACGTGAGGCCCCGAGTCTTCCTCGCGTCGGAATGACCCGCCCCAGGCAACTCGCGGAGCAGTACGGACCGCGCAGATCATCGCCTCCGCGTCGGCGTCGGGGAGGTGCGATGCATGCGCATGGGAGATTAAAGGTGCGTCGTCCGCGCCTTCCCTTTCTTTACCTTCTTAGTTGACGTGTTGCCCAGAGTCGCGCCCATTCACAACGACAGAGAGCGCGCAGTCGACGCGTCACGGTCCACCGACGAGAAGAGCGACAGTACGACCCCGCATGCCGCGCGCGCAGGAGCGCCCCGCGAATCCGCGGGGGCGGTGTGCGTGTGTGTGGCTCGCGGCGCTGGTGTTGGTGTCCCCGCGAAGCCCGTGCGTCTCGTGGCCACGACGACTCGGCGCGCCGTCCGGCGGCTGAATCCGCGCGGTGTGCGGGCGCGCTAGCGAAGAGCCCCGCGTGCACGACCGGAGTCTTGGCTGCCGACTCGGTGGGCTACGCGGCTCGGGCATCGCGCGCCAAGGCCACTTTGCCCACGGACAGTCCAAGGACGCTAAGCCGGCGTGTCCTGTGCACGCTCACCAAGCTCGCCCGCCGCTGCCTCTTGGGCACGCTCGAGCCAGAAGCGCCCGCACGCGGAGGCAAGTCGTGCGCGCGTCTATCCACTTCTACTTACCTATGTGCGTAGCCCTTAACTCACTGCTGACTACTCATGAAGGAATCAATACACCGAGTCCGACTGACATCGTGATGGAGTGGTCAAGTCAGTAAGGAAACCGGGTAAGTAAATCGTACGCGGGTCAATGAAAATTTGAAACGTCACTTATAATTACCTTTTGGTCCAGTACAAATCTGCCCGCGCGCCTCCGACAGCTCCAATGATGCCAAGTCAGACATAAGAAAGCTCTGGGACTCGAAGGATGGGTACTGTGGTTGGTACCTGGGTTGCGTATATAGCCTTAGATCTGCGCGCGTAGTGCGACCAAATCACTCGATGTCCTCGAGCGGCACCGAAACTGGTGAAATGCCCAATTGGCGGGCTCCCGGGGGTGCGAGTCAGAAATGTGCCGCTGAGGTCGATTGAGAAAGAGGCAACGGCTGCAGAGTACAACGCGGATACGAATCGCCGTGGCATTCTCGGGCTTGAAAAGGACACTTAAGAATTGCGGGGAGTCCGAGTCTGGCAAATGTAAGTACTAGTGTTAGCTAAGTAATAGAAGTCAAGGCTACGGGATGTAGACTTGCGTTGAATTTTTGAGGAAGTTGCTTCAGAAGTCGATTGAAATGGAGCGCGGGATTTATTCTGTAATTTAGTGAACGAAAAATTCGTCAGAAGTGCTCCAGACTTTCTTAGCTGTTTGTTGAACGCGGACTCCGGTGGTCGAGGACGGGACCTGCACCCCGCGCCCCATCCTTGAAGAGCGCTCCAACGCATTCTTTGACGGAGCTATTTACTCGCGTACAGGACATGTACATCCCGCGCTACGCTACTTGTATCCCCGCACCCGGATAAACAGCTTCTAACCAAAGTGTGTGAGCCGCGGCGAAGAAAGATGCCAGGATGCACGACCGAACGAATACCGCCACCGGACGGACTGCGCGCGTCCAAGGCGGCGCACCTCTTACCACGCAGCCATCGTCCCCGTCCAACGCGCCACGAGCGCGGCCGCGCTCTCGCCTCGGTATCGAAACCGCAGAACCGGCTACAGGTCAAATTGGTCAGTACCAAAAATAGGACTCTAAGCGCAATACCCATTGAGAAAACGCGCCGAGTGCGCCGAGCATGACTTTGGAGCGGTCAAATGAAAGTCCTTCAAATACAAATCAGGACGGAACCGGAAAAGCACAGAACAAGCACAGTCCAACTTACCCGATTTCGAAACTGCGCACTTGCTGACTTGCACGCGCGCATGCCGCCATCCGAGCACTCCGACTCCCATCCGTACGACGTACAGGAAGGTGTCCCCTCGATCGCCTGGCCTCCGAGCCGGCGTACACGAATGCCTTTGCGTTCCGAGGCACACCGAGCTTCTGCATCCCCAAATCGTCAACGGGCACAAAACGCGTGGTAGTAACGACCTAAAAAATGTGTGCAAATAGGGAACCGTTCGTCCGAGGGCGACGAGGCGGAGCCTCGCCGTGAAGTCGCAATATAGCTAAACCCAAATCAATCAGAAAATAGAAAAGCGGGGGTAGGGCCGAGGAACGTACCATGAGAGCGGTGCGCAGCGCTGCGGAAGATCAACATGGATTGCAAGGTCTCCATGTGATTTGAAGGCATTGAGAAGGTTTTCATAGAGCTGTTTAACTAAATCTCAAAACACATCATTTGACCAACCCGCGCACTCAAGGCGGAATACTGACCGTTAGCACGGCGGAAAAGCGCCGGAAGTGACCTTGGAGAGGACGAGGATACATTAGCGAGAGGACTGGCACTAATAAATGCGCGGGGAGTTTACCTGGGAGATATAATGTGACTGAAGACTAAACCGGTCAGTTGACCGAAAAAAGCGCGATAGAAAGCGCGAAACCAACCTTGTGGGCGCCGCGTTCGGCAGCAAAAGACACACATACATCACGCAAATCGCCTCCGAGAGCCATGAAGTAGTGATCTGAACGTTCAGCACGAAATAGTCCTGGATGTCAAATCAGTAAGAGGACCGAAAAGGCGGAATACCGGCGAAGGACCCACCGAAAGCGCGCAGTGGCGACATACGCTGGGCTCGGAGACGTATTCCTGGTGCACGTAAAGTGCAGCTTGACGTCAGTAACACAAAAATCGCGAGACACTCTAGCAGGAGCTCACCAGCGAAGTCTAATGTGACTAGAACCAAAAATAGTCAGTATATTAAATCCCGGGATAAAAAACATGGAACTGACTCGGGGCCAGCGAAAAGCACAGGGAATAGTTGATATACATTGAATGTATCGCCTCCCAGCGCCATAGAAGCCGAGACTTCATTCTGATGAAGGAGTTGCACTAGATGTAGAAGCAGTGAGTAAGCGGGACAAGCGGAATAACCGCGGGGTGCGCACCGGAACTACACAGTGTAGACGTGTTCCGCGTTCCTGGAGAGTGATAAGAGCTTTTAAAATGAGAAATAAATGGCTGTGCATGGATTTCTGCGCGTTCCGAAGCCCGCCGAGCCTCTGTATCCCCAAACGGTCAGTGAGCACAAAACGCGCGGTAGTACCGCAATACTCACTTAGAAACCGCTCACCACGCGCGGAACGAGTCCCTGGTGCAAATCTGGAACTGTTCGTCCGCGGGTAACGAGGCAGGGTATCGCCATGAAGCTGCAATAGAACTAAAACCCAGATCAGTCAGAGAACATAAAAGCGGGAGTATGACCGAGGAACGTACCGTGAGAGCGGCGCGCAGCGCTGCGGAGGATCCATTTGGATTGCGCGGGGGCATCGGGATGCTCGAGATGCCTCCACCTGCGTCAACGTCCCTCCGCTCAACCTCAGCCTTGCGGTCGTGATCAACCGCAGCGATCGGACTACATCAAAGCAAATCAGCATTCATCTATGACCAGGAAGAAAACTGTATACGAACATCAAGAACATACATTCGTCCTCGTTGCGCGGCAAGCCTCTCCTCGAGCTGCGGGTCTGCGAAGGGGTTCTAGTTGTCCTCTCTAGATTATCTCTCGTCAACATAAAATCGAAGTGCTGAAACGGTGCACTTGCGTGCTCCCGTGAAATCAAGACTCAAACTCAGTGAATCTAGTGTGCGAACTCAACTAAACTCTAACCAAATCCAAAATCAAAATATACCACAAACTCCAACTCTAATGTCAATCGTGTGTGTGTTCGGGGAGATAGGACAGGTGTATCGTCCTTCAAGACTTCTGTGATTTCAATAGATTCAGCGGACGGGCAGTCAATAACCTAGTCGCACTCGAATAATCTCAAATGGCACTTCTAATCACTTCAATTTGTATTGCAAATAATATACTAGGACTTCGAAAATCAATGCAATGCTTTGGCTAACTATCGTGCTCTAGTATCCCTTGTCACCGAGGAATGTAGCAGCGTTATGCCGAAAGACTAGGAGGAATATCAACTTCAAACTGCCGTGGAGCAGTGCTCAACACTATCAGAACGGAGCAACGCTCAACGTTAGGCCAGAGCAAGGCTCAATGGAAAAGCAGAGTCAGAAGGGATGGCGGTCCGATGGCTTCAAGTGGCTAGCAGCACTAAGCACTTAGACGGGCGGGCGGTCACAATCTTAGTTGTATGCGTCTCCAACTTCAATCTTCTTGCAAATCAAATCTCGTCTTTTCTATTCTCGAGCTAACTCTAGTCCCAAATCGCGGGGGTCGAATTGACTGCCTTTACATGAAGTACACTACACCTTTTATACAAGTACAAGATTACAAACGGAGATAATAGAAACTGGTTGAGTCAGCAGTGAGTCAGCGGTCCATGTGGCAAGTAAATCAGATGTGCCCGGCCGTCCAATGGTATTAAGCAGATTTCACTGCCCGCGGGTATTCTGGACGGCCCGTCGGCTTTTCCTTCAAGCTTCTAGCCAAGACTCATAATGATTATTACTGAGCCAAGGCTCTGTTTATCCGACGGCCGGTCAGGTCCAGTTAGTAGAGCCATCTTGCTCAAGTAACTTCAGAGGACTGCCCGGCAGTATAATCTAATGGATACCTTCCGAGCCACTAGAGTGAAAAGAAGCCTTTCGTTCAACTTGTATTCAACTTCATAGTGGTGTGCCAAGGTCATTGGTTCATCTATCAGGAACGGCGGCCGGTCGGACTAATCCCTTAAATCATTCCGATGGCCCGGCGGTCGGGTCTTAGGATAACCAAAACCATCTTATACTTCATTATGCCTGGTCTCAATTAAGCAAGTGCTCAGACTCCATCTAGAGTTCAATCGAGGCTGTATCCAGTTCTACCTTCAAACATCTCATCTTATTCAAGTCCGCCGGGAGGTCAGACTAATCATCAGTTCATCATCAAGCTTAATCGTTGATCTGCCAGTTGAGTCCAAGTCGGCCCGGCGGTTCAATCTGATCTTTCGGCATTCCGTGTCAAGTCCTTCAGAGTGCTGCGCTAGCAAGCAAGTCTAGTTAAATTTGTAGTTCCTCTGAGTGGTTCACTTCCAGCACACAAGCCGCCCGGCAGTCAACCGGCGGCCGGTGCCCAACAGTAAGATTCAAGTCACAATTCAACCATCCCAGATTATCCTTGTGTTCATGAATATGTAGTGGCCCGTCGGCTTTCGGCCTTCAATAGTGTCGTATACCATTCCGAGGAGAATGTATACTCTGATTACTTCGCCTCACTAGGGTTGTAATAGGTCTATAAAATGAATGAAAATTGGGATTTTCATGCGTGCTTGTGTGCACGCCCTATCAGTGCACAATGGGAACCACTCACGCGATGGTGGCAGCAGCAGGAACCGCCACCGACAGGGGCATAAACACCGCCCTGCTGTCCCACACGCCCTCGTCCGCCCACTGCCGCGGCTGCGGTACCTCCGCGCGCTCCTCCTCGGTACATTTACCTCGGCTACGGGCTCAGCTGGGTCATTCTGCGACGCCCGCGCAGGCTGCAGGTCGTACGGGTACGGCGACACCGAACGAGGCGTACGAACTTCGAAGGCAAACTTTTTGTAAACACATTGTGGAGGCGGCGTCGGGCCGATGCGGCGGGATGCAGGGGCGACCTCGACGAAGCGGGGCCGCATTACGATCAGGCTACTTAGAAGTCCGCCAGTGGTCAAGACTCGATGCTCGTGGATGTCGTTGGCAAGTTATCGTCGGCAAGATGCGGTTGGAATCAGAACAGTCACTAATGTGACGTTTTACGTGCAAAGTTCAACTTACATAAGTTAAAGTTTCAACCTTGGCTTTGTATGAAAATGAATGACCGGCAAGCGGCAGGACACAAACAGACAGCAGGGGGTCTGGGGAAAATTTGAAAAGTAGAATATCGAATTGTTCAGGCTTAGAGCACCCTGCGTTCCGCCGCTATCAGTGACGGTCCAACTTGAACAACAGAAAAACTTTTTCGATCGTTTGTCACGTTTGGCTGCGAAAAGAATGGTTGTATTTACTTGGTCGGATTTTCCTCAATCCCTACGTATGGCAGGGAAGTGTAAGTCAGAACGATCCAAGTGGGAGCAACCTTGCCGAATCTGCCATCAAAACGGCATCCTCCCGGCACCCTCCGCCGTCTTGAGGTCGTTTTTCTGTTTCTTCAACCGGATAAACTTGTTGAAGAGAGGTTTCGCCGGGACGATGCCTGTGGACCAGCCTTGATGCTTTGAGCTTTATGAGCTTCCGTGGAGCGCACTCCTTGCGGAGTCGCGAGCTGAATGTCTACTGATGCATCGATCGCCGGATCCCGCTCTCATTGTTCGAGAACAATTAAAATGATCCAACAACGCCAGTCACACTCTTATCAATGATACTATCGTGCAGTAAGCGGACTGCGATCGGGAGTTGACAATAATCCCCGAGGACTACCGCAGGCATTATCGCTACCCTAGCAGCTTTGTCTAATGTCAAGGAGTTGTAGTTTTCCCAATGATACTAAGATTTTCCTCGTGGGAATTACAGGTGGCTGGCTGTCAAGTCCGACTACATAGCGGGCTGTGATCGAACATGAATATAAACAGAACAGGAGAACATTGAAGAAGGGGATATCTAGCTTCTCCTTGAACGTCACAGGCGGTAGTATTCGTATTGCGAGACTAAACTCAGTATAATGAGCACCCAATGCATGCCCATGGCAATCCGCCAGGCGGCCCTGGATGGTTCGGGCATATCTGTGTCGTCATGCCTGGAAGAAACTTCTTCAACCAGTGGGGGATCTGGGTCTATAATCACATTACAAGAAATGATGCAGTGAGATAGAATTGAGCCCACAAGATTCCTCATTGTCTGATTCCGGAGGAGATTCGGTAATCAATGCGACTTCGTTTTCGGAGTCGGTCTCGTCAACTGCGGTAAATCAGCAGAAATAACTATTGAGTCGGGGTTTTCAACTTCCCATGTGCAAATTGCCTATGTGCATCAACCGATAGTTGCAAGAGTGGATATCCCAGCTCAAGGGCCACGTCCAGGCTATCAGGATCGAAACCCCTCGCCTCGTGGAATTTGCGGATCCCAGCGTAGATGTTTTCATCCCAAGAGTTTGCATAAGCAGTCATTGTAAACTCGAAGGAAGGAAATCCGAGTTGTTCCGCCTCCTCCATTCCCAGTTGTTCAACCCCGGAGGGATCAAGAGACCAGTATGCTGGGCACTCGGGATGTCGAAAATATGATGGGTTGTCGGATTGTAGGTCCACGGAGGGACAGAGAAATAGATATCCGGAGGGGATGCTGTCGCCAGTCTCGTATAGTCTTAGGTCATATGATACTCCGTGCACAAAAACTGTTGATGAGTGCTCATGAGAATTGGTTACTCGATATCCTGTGCACGCACTATAATCATCGTGGTTGGAGGTTATACCGAGCCGATTGAAGATGTGGTTCGCCTGCGTGAGCCACCTGATCCATTCCCACTTGCTGCACACGATGATGTGAGAAAGGACTCCATCCATAACATCCCAGGAATTCACACTTCGGATTGACAGTGATTAGTCGACCATGAATATGGGATGAATACAAAAACACACCGAGCCCACCCATTCTCCATTTGCTTTCCCTTGGTCATGCTCCACCCATAATCGACAAAATCCAAATCAGTGATAACTACGATCTCTTTCGAATGTTCAATGTCGGAACCATGGGGACAGTGAATCAGGGCCCCCGGGCGTACTGATGCATCCGCGGAAATCGAGAACAGGTCGTAGCGTCGGAAATGATCGTAACAGATGCCATGGTAGGTGTCCAACGGAATTGAATCTATAATCTTCGAATCCTCGGGCGGTTCAAGACCAGATCTAAAGGGCGATGACAGCGAATCGACTCCGACAGGCTGCCATAGCTCGAGGGGGTCGTTCTCTGGGAGGGTAAAGTCCACGCAGAGACGACCCGTTGATGGTCGTATCCATATAGTACATTCCAAAGAAGTCTTGAGATGGTAATGAGCTACATAGATATAGATATATCCCGAGGCAGTCTACTCACTGTAAATTTCCCCGAAACAGCTTCGATATATTGTTCGGCATCCTACGAGTATGGCGGTGTAAATAAGTAGATAATACCAAGAAGTAAATGCTCTTGCCTCAAATTCTGTATGCTGCGGAAATCAACATCTACAGGTCGCAATTAGAATGGTGGACGTACAAGGTACCACCAGACGTATACAGCCGAGAAATGCGAATCACTGTACTTCTTGAGTATTTGTTTCGCGAGGATCAATTCTAATTTCTTATCTTGATCATTAGCTCATTTTGGAAGGAGAGAGACGAACCATCTTGGAAAATTGCAGCATGTATGCCATGTGAACTTGCTGTTCCAAAGAGCTGCAGAATATTGGGATGGCTGCAATGCAAATCAATGTCAGAAGATAATGACGTGGAAGAGGGACCCACCGGAGGTATGAATATCGTGAAACATCCTGACGCCATTCCTGCGAGTGGGAAGCCAATCGACTTGAGTGGAATGAAGGAAGTCTGGGAACACACCTCCTCGGCATTCTCCCCCTGATACAAGGCCACGGTCATGGGTGCATTGGAGCCATGGATCCGTGCAGAGTACAAGCGTCGTACCGACCGTGTGGGGTTCCAACAACGATATACTACACCAGAGTCCAAGCGTATCTCATTGCGAAGATCCAAATCTCCGAGAGGGATCATTCGGAAGTCTGTCGGTTTCCTGTGAGCTTCAATCCGACGACCTTGAACTTTCTACTCACCAGAAGGAAGAGTGGAAGCCGCATGAGTGATATTCGTGATACTCTTGAACTGTCCGCCAGCGACGACGAAGTGCTGGGCTTGCGGGAAAAAGGCGCCCGTGAATCTGGTGTAGGATGAGCTCCGATTCTGGGAAGATGAGCCTAGGGTACGAACTGATCCTGAGGAGGGCCACTTCCTTCTACTGTGGACTCAAATTGGAGTTCTGCTTGAACTGAGGGCTCGTCCATGAGATGATGGAGGTAGAAAGAGAGAAGTTAAGCGCCGGAGGGGCATGTGATCGCGTTCTAAATTCAACTCGAAAGCTGTTGAGATGGCTGTGCTTTGGAAGTCTGTCGAAAGTTGCACCACAGCTTGCTGTTCCAGCGGGCACGGAGGAATGGAAGCAGAAGGCTAGCCACAGCCTAGTCCTTGAAATACGCACGAAATCTGAGGGGCGGATTCAATACTCAACATCTCTTCGAACTCGATCGCTTCAGGGACACATGCAAGAGGGAAGATGATGAACATTTTGTGCTCAAGGCAGCACGGGCAAATGGATGCGCCAAATTCGAGTCCCGGCAGCAAGTGGAAAAGGCCTCAAGGCCTGGTCCGTGCGCCAGATTAGAGTCCCGGCAGGCAGCAGGAAAGGGTCTGAAGGCCAATGTTTGAAATCTCAATTTGCAGAGGCTGAGCGTTGATATTCGCGGCGGGAGATGTCAGTCAAAATTCAATAGACATAATTCCGTGCCAGCTGCGTCTGAGCACTGAGTCTGCCGGCCGTGACCATCGGTGTACACCAGGTCTCCGCCCATATTTTAAACCCGGCGCACGAGGTGTGTGGATGCAGCCAGCATCATTGGAATACGAAATAGTACAGTATGCTTGGTATTCATTGCCCCAGTTGCTATGATGCTATGCTTGTCTTGCAGCTCGACCTCCGCTTCTTAGAGGTGTCCCACACGTCGTTCTTCCCTCCACACGTCTCCCGCGCTCGGTCCGAACATTCTCGCGCACCAGTGTCGCACAGCACCGTCCCGGAAATTTCGACTGCATATTTCGCGTCCAGTGAGCGAGGGTACATGAGCACAAGTTTCAGCATGATATATTGTGTTCCGCCGAGCGGGATCGTGTCGAAGTAAGTTCCATTTTATTTTGATTGTCCCTCACAGATCAACGGTGTCTTAAACATGTCACACACATCCTACAATCACATTGTATGTGCTCCAGCACTGGCAGTGCGCAGTGCCACCCCCTAAATTTCGATTCGATTTCTGTGTGGTGGTCGGCAATGCTCCGCCAAATTCAAACTCTGACATCAGCGCAGGGAGTGGTAGCTCAGTTTTCTAGTTCCTATAAGCACTTTGAGGGTAAACTTTGGCTGTATAATATGCTGGCATGCTCAGAATTATTGAAATGATTGTTGCAGATTTTCGATTGGGGGTCTAGATGTACCCCAATCGGACCGTACATCTAGCCACCCAATCGGACCATTTCGACAATAGATCCTGCTTTAGAGTCTGTTCGGATGCGTCAATATATTGTCATTGTTGATTGCTGTACCATATCGAGTAATCTCATTGTCAATTACTAAGGCTGCCTAGTAGTGACCTGATGTGTGACCCGACGGGATTGCGTCCGTTCCCACGCCAATCTACACGCGCCGCAGACGCGTTCCAGCCACTATGCCGCCTCAAAACATTGATCCTGCGCTACGGAGACGTGTCCTATTGGCTGCTTCATGGATTATCCAAGCTGTTTCCCTTGCTGTCCTCATTTACGCCAACCCTTTGTACTGGAAACAGCACTACCACACTTCGGCACTCACTGGTGACGCCTGGGTGTCTGAGCTCATCAATGGCCATCCGGAGCGCATTCACTGCGAACTAGGGATGCATATGCATGTCTTCCTCATTTTTGTTGCTGAGCTTCGAGGTGTTTCCGGCCTGGAGGACTCAAAGTATCTATGGCTGGAGGAGCAGGCTGCGATCTTCCTCTACATGTGTGTGACAGGCTTGCCTGTTCGTCATGTGGGGGAACAATTTTAACATTCCAATGAAACAATATCCAAGTGATCCAGATGAGACGCGAGGTTTCTTGACTACCGGTCGAGAACGAGGAGGTGTCGAAAGGGCCGGGCGCTTTTTATTCTATGGGCAGTATTAGATCACTATGCACGTACAAAAGAATAATGTAACCTCGGGCTCCTTAGGAACAGGAGACGCTTCAGGGGATCCCGAATCGAAGGGGCTCCAGGCGGGACTTGAAGAACGTCCTCCGGTGTTACGGCCGTTGCCCTGTGGCATGTTGCTTGGTGTGTCCTCACCGTCCTCGTCGCTGCCCGATTTGTCCGCCAGATCGTCTCCGTCGACACCGGTGCCCAAGCTAGCACGGTAGACATGAGCCCCGGACACCCTAGGAGGCATGAGCTCGTCCATGAGAGCCAGCCACTCCCATCCTTTGTTTTTGAAAGGCTTAGCCTTCGGGTGTGCCGTGACGTAGTCGTCCCATGTCGATTGGGTTCCCGCAGTGATGCAGGCCCCCTTTTCGTTGTCCCAGTGCCATCCTGAGTTCTTACGGATCGCGTCGACAACAGAATATATGCCCCGAAGCTTCAGGACATGAGATTTTGCATGAAAAGACAGACAAGCACGCACCTGAGTATATTTATTCTGGCATACTTTGGCCATCTTGGGGGCACCTTTCTTCACATCAGGTTGCAGCCTGGACGATACATCTGTGAAGACCGGCCCCGGGAAGTTGCCGCTGTCCCCAGCTTTGTCTTTTTTCGTCACAAGGAAGTGGAGGAAGTTTTTGGTCCCTAGTTGCTCCCATTGGGCCTTCTCGGCCTTGGATGTGCCGGAGCCGGCCGGAATAGAGGCAGGGTCGTCATCGGCCACCTCCTGGCGCTGTCTCGGGGGCATCATCGCGTCGAAAGCTCGTCAAACGCCCGTTTGTACCGTGTAAGATTGGTGTGGGAACGACGCAATTACGTCGGGGTACACATCAGGTCACTACTAGGCAGCCTTAGTAATCGACAATGATATTCCTCGATATGGTACAACAATCAACAATGAAAATATATTGATGCATCCGAACAGACTCTTAGCTATTCGTAGTGCGTGGATATTCAAAATCTGCAACAATCATCTTGTTCTAATTGTAGTATAGCATATATATATTACTGCATACTTGAGTCTGTTACCTTCCGTACAGGGCTACATTTTTAGAAGGAATGAATCCCGCCTATGATGCTACATGCCTGGCTAGAGTACTGCCACCACTCAAATTTGCGACTGGATGAAAGAATATGAATGCAAATGGTAGTTGACGGCAAAAGCGGGGCTACTGTACATACCTGTATGGGAGCAACGGCCACGGTCACTGCAAGACCGTTGCATTGCTTTTTTTCTACGGGGCCACGGTCACCATAGAGCACGTTGCCTGAAAAAAAAAACTGTGACATTCCAACAAAAAAAACGGAGAAATCCATAAAGGAAATCTCAGGATAGTGCGTAAGGCTCCTGGTGCAGCCAGTGCCCCTGAGAAACATGTGGTTGCTAATGGCATCAGTGAACCGCTTCTCACCCTTGACGGACCACTTCCAGACAATTGGATGATGGAGTTGCGGTTGCCTCTTCAGGCAACGGTCACGATCACGATGCTGGCCGCTGCCTGAAAAAGAGGCAACGGGTATGTCACGGTCCTTGGAGCATTGCTCCCATACAAGTATATACAGCATAGGACAGACAATGCAAGGATGTTCTGCATAAAGAGCCTCAGAAATAGGGAGTCACATCCAAATGCGGCAATACTGGTTTTCTCATCACTGATTTCCAGCAGGGTTGCTGACCACCATTCTGTGTCTTGCGAGCGAGGATACACGTGCAGGTCGCGCATCAGTTTCAAGATGATATTTAATGTTCAGCACGGGGTCTGGTACGTTGCATTTTGTCCTACATTGCCAACATCCTAACATTTATATTACAGTTCAACCACCGTGTCGTAAACACGTCCCTCACACACATCAGCCTTTCTGCAAAATTCTTGAGCTCTGGAAGCTCTTTCCCTCTGGAATTGAAAATTTTCGAAAAAAAATATATGGCCATCAGCAATGAAAATGAGTATTGACCCATACGCAAAAGTTTTTTTTTTTTCAACTTGAGGCTAATCGGACCTAGCTTGAGCTCTTGCACTCAAGAGCAATTCCAGAGCAATCAAGAGTTGTCAAGTGCCAATCAAGAGCTGTCCAGAAATTTGCAGAAAGTCTGATCATTGATGCACGCTGGCAGCGCCACCCCCGAGTTTCAACTATATTTCTCGACGCCCCGGCTACATGCTCAACGCCGCGTGCAAATTTTCGTAATGTATTTGGAGTTCAGCCGAGCGGAGTTGCGTCGAGGTATCTTCCATTTTATCTTCCATTGCCTGGTGCATTAACCTTTATCCTACAGATAAACCACCGCGTCGTAAACGCGTCCCGCGCGCTGCCCCCGAGCTTTAGATCCCCCACCGCGTCGTAAACGCGCCCCACGCGTCGAGTTTCATGCTGCGCGCGTCGAACACCTGTGCGCATCGGTTGTCCGCATTGGCGGCGCCCCCAATTTCGTTTGTATATTTCGACGTCCCGCGAGCGGGATTAAGGTTGCTTCTCCAACACGATATATCCCGTCCCGGCGAACGGAGGTCACCTTTAGGTATGTTCCATTTAATCTTTCATTGTATGCAGTACTAACCTTTATCTTACAGCTCACCCGTCGCATCTGGAACGCGTCCCACGCGTCCCACGCGTCCAACGACCGCATCGGGCTCATCCGTCCAGAAATTTCGATTATGTTTTCGGGCGTCCCGCCAGCAAATGTGCAGGTCCTTAAGTCCTCCAACTCACTATTCTCTTGGCTAATATACTACAGCCGTCCGCTCCGACGTGCGCCGCCCATCAACAAGCCGCGCACGCGCACCGAAAATCTAATTTACTTGTTTGGTGGTCCCGCGAGCGGGGGTGTCGTGCGTGCTTTGTTTCGGCATCGCTTCCTCCGGGCCTGGCTATTCAGCGACGCCACGGCACGCCGCGCCGCCGCCCATCTACTCCGCACGCCGCAGACATTCAATAAATCGGTTAGAAGTAGGGTAATGACGCGTCCGAGGTGAGCATCACGCGTCGTTTTTTCCCCCGTACTAACCTTGTCTCAACTACGCGCGCTCGACGCGTCCTACGTGCCCTAACATCCGCCACAGGCACGCGGCGCCCCGACTCGATTTTTTGCGGTCCCGCGGGCGGGGATACGCGTTGGTGTGTGATGCCGTTATCTTTCTATGAGAGTCAAACTGATGTTGTATCTTTTCAAGTCTGCGCGCCGCCAGATCAGGCGCGCGCCGGCGCGTGCCGAACGTGTCAAACGCGTCGCAACTCCGCCGTGCCGCGCAAGGGTGTTTTATTTTTGTTGCGCACCGGAGGTACATCACATAAATCACTTCAACATATTTTCTTACTCACTCACCTAAGTTCTTCAGTGATGCGAGGTTGGACTCGCTTCGGGCGCCGCCGTCGTTCTGCTTTCCGCGCCGCCGTTGGTATTTTGGGTTCATTTTTCGAGTTCCGGGAAGAGGTTATGCGCATTTATAATTCCAGAGCTACAACGGGTACTCGCGGGGCGCTGTTTCAGACTCCCTACACGCTGTGGTCGTTCCGAGTGAGCCCAAGTTGCCCAACATAATCCCTCAACGACTAGGACGTGCAGCGCTGGGTTTCGACGATTCGGGGATCTCGGGCGAGGGCTTCGTAACACATTAGATAGTTTCTGGGCATGTTTCACGGTAATCTTGCAATTTTCATCTATTGGGACGCGTTCTGACTCTGCTGTTTTGTCCATAGACCAATCCGATGAGTTTTAACCCCGCTTTAAATCTACTGACCGTGTGCTTTCAGTTGACCTTGGCGGGAGATTGGTCCGAGGTTGCACGCTACCCTCGCGCGACGGGGACTATGCCATTTTTTTAAATTTTCTGTGGATGAATGGGAAATGCGACTTTATTTACGCTTTTCTGGCGGCGGGTGGCCAACTTTCATTAAGTTGGCCGCGGGGCTGGCGGGCAGCGCCAGGGACACTGGAGGCAAGCACCATGGCCATGCTTTCATGGCCGAGGTGCGACACTTGCCATGGCATTTGCCATGGCGTATGTCATGGGTGTCTATAGAACAAAGGGAAAACACAAAGAGGTGAGAAAATCTCGGGAGTTTTCAGCTTCGTTGCCGCGAACTGATTGACAGTGTGTGTCGGTGCTTGCAGGGCATCGAGTTGGATTTGACCAATGTAAGTTAAATAATATACAAGAATATGCACCACTTATCAGGTTTCTTTGTATGAAAAGTTCCCTGCGCGAGACAAAACCTCCGCGCCCGAAGAGATCCAAACTTTCAAATTGAACTCAACAGCTGCGGAGGTTGTTTCAAAACTCCCCTACCAGAGCGCTCATAGGGTGCTCGGATGAATCATAGACGGTGCAGAGATTTTTTATTTCTCTAAACACGAATGCAACATGTTCATACATGCTGAGCCACAGAGGCGTTGTGAGTCGGTTCGGAGAGGTCTTTGATGGGACTCCGGAGCTTTAAGAGAAGATGCAGGGATGGGTTGGCCAGAGAGCTTCTCTCTGGCTGATGCCAGTTGCTTTGCATTTGAGTGGTCAATGTCGAGGTCTGACAGCAACAACTGTATGCATTGTTGTGGAGGTCGATGAATTGTTCGTAATCAGCTTCTGGTAATTTTTGTCTCCTCCCTGCTGTGGTTCGCCCGTTCAGTCTATATCACTTTATCTGCTGATGAGGCCGAGCTTCACTGAACCAATGAATTGTTTCAAATCCTTCCGCGTGGCTGACATGAGGTACGCACTCTAATTATAAGTACAGCGGTGGCTGCAGAACTGGAATCTATTGAGCTGTGCCAGAACAAAATAAATGCATGTCTTGTTTTATACCCACCCGAAGTTGATTGTCACAACCCACTGCGCACGCTCATAAGCCGCTCGGAGTGTGCGGGATTCAACCTGCCGGATACCGGCAACTTGATTGCAACACCATATCATTGATCTGTGAACAAACGCACCAATGGAACAATGGAACAAAGGAGAATGAGCTCTGACATGGCAAACAGCCATGGCAAGTGTCGGAGCTATTCCCAGAAAAGGCCATGATCCCACGCCCACGGCCCTTGCCCCCAGTGGGAGCGGCGGTGGGTGACTGGGTTGACAGGAGCGCGCGGGTAGGCATCTTGATGAGGCAGGCGCCGATGGCGATGGCGACTTCTAATACAAAGTAGATAAGCACCCGATGAAAAACCAAGAGGCGCGCGCGCACCTCCACCGGATGGACTCCTCGCGTCCGGGGCACATCGCGCACGCAGCGCACCTCCTACCACGCAGCCATCCTCCCCGTCCAACGCGCTACGAGCGCGTCCGCGCTTTCTCCGGTATCGAAGCCGCGGCGCCGGCTACAGGTTAGATGGATTAGTACCAAAAATACGGACTCAGAGGGCAATACCCACTAAGAAAATGTGCCTAAGGAGGTTGGGCCACGTATTCGTACCACTCGAAACGAACGCCCTTCAATACAGATCAATGAGGAACCAGAAAAAACGGAGGAACAGCGGTCCAACTTACCCGACTTGGAAGCTGCGCAGAGTGCTGACCCTCGCCCGCACGCGTCCCGATATCCGAGCGCTTGGAGTCGCGTCCGCACGACGCATCTGACACCGCCCTAGGGATCGGGGCCACTCCGAGCCCGCGCACACGAATGCCTTTGCGTTCCGAGGCACGCCGAGCCTCTGCGTCCCAAAATGGTCAGTGGGCACAAAACGCGCGGTAGTAGGCATAATACTCATCTACAGAGCGCGCCCAACGCGCCGAACGAGTCCCTGGTGCAAATAGGGAACTGTTACTCCGAAGTCGACGAGGCAGGGCCTCGCCGTGGAGCCGCAATATAGCTAAACCCAGATCAGTCAGAAAATAGAGGAACGTGCCATAAGAGCGGCGCGCAGCACTGGTGATGATCAGTGTGGATTGCGCGCGGGCATCGGGATGCTTGAGATGCCTCCGCCCTCGTCAACATAAATCCCAGTGCACAATGGGAACCACTCACGCGACGGTTGCAGCAGCAGGAACCACCTCCGACACGGGCATGAACACCACCCTGCTGTCCCATCCGCCCTCGTCCGCCCACTGCCGCGGCTGCGGCACCTCCGCGAGCTCCTCACGTACACTTGCCTCAGCTACAGGATCGGCTGGGGCGACCTGCACGGACTGCAGGCCGTACGGGTACGGCGACACCGCCGCCGCATGCTCCTCCGCGCTGACAACCGTCTCGCTCGGGCGATGCCTCCGCGATCGTGTGCATGGGCGCGGCGGGCACGAGGTACGTGGCCTCGTCGACGGTGGGTGCGGGCTCTTGTGCGGGCTCCTCAGCGGGTAAGTACATGCTCAGTGGCGCGCAGAACGAGGTGTACAAAGGCATACTCGTTGTAACCATGTTGTGGAGGCCGTGTGGGGCCGAGATGCGGCGGGATGCAGGAGTGACCTCGAAGAAGCGGGGCCGCATCACGATCAGGCTAAAAGTGCGTATAAGGCAGTGGTCGACACTCGTGGACGTCGTTGGCAAGATATCATCGGCAGAATGTAGGATCCGTCACTGATGTGACCTTTTACATGTAAAGTTCGACCTACATCAGTTCAAGTTCCAACCCTGGCTTCGCATGAATGTGAATGGCCGGCAAGCGGTGGGACACAAACAGACAGCAGAGGATGCATCTGGGGGAAATTGAACAGTAGAATATCAAGTTCTTCAGGCTCAGAGCGGTAGGCTGCGTTCCGCCCCTAGGCCCTATCACAACTTAACAACCGAAAGTCTTTTAGATCGTCCTTCACCTCAGACTGCAAAAAAATGGTTGTATTTACTTGATTGAATTTTCCTCAGACCCTATTGTAAGCTTCCGTGGAGCACACTCCTTGCCGAGGTGCGAGTTGAATGTCTACTGATGTGTTGATCACCGCATCCCATTCTCCTCATTATTCGGACGGCCTGGAGCCGAGGTCAATTAAATGACCCAACAACACTAGTCCTACTCTTCGTGATGATACTATTGTCCGGTAAGTGGAATGTGACAATACTCCCCGAGGACTGCCGCTGGCATTATCACTGCTCGAGCAACTTCGTCCAACAAAACATTGCATCCCAACTAGAATTTCCCACAGTTTTTTTGGGGGAATTACAGGTGGTTGAACGTCAAGTGCAATTATGGACGAGGGCTGAGATTGCACATGACATTAAACAGAACAGGAGAAGATATAAAAAGGGGGAATATCTAGCTTCAAATTCTGCTGGAGGTCACAGGCGGTAGTATTCATATTGCGAGACCAAACTCAATATAATGAGCACCCAATGCATGCCCATAGCAATCCGCCAGGCGGCCCTGGATGGTTCGGGCATTTCTGGATCTGCATCGTCACGTCTGGAAGAAGCTTCTTCCTCAGCGGGTGGTGGATCTGGGTCTATCACCACATTACAAAAACGACGCAGTGAGATAGAATTGAGCGCACAAGATTCCTCGTTGTCTGATTCCGGAGGATATTCATCATTCAACGGGACTTCGTTTTCGGAGTCGGTCTCGTCAACTGCGGTAAATCAGCATAAATAATGACTGGGACGGGTTGTTCAGCTCACCGTGTGCAAATAGGCTATGAGCATCAGCGGATAGTTGCAAGAGTGGATACCCCAGCTTAAGGGCCACGTCCAGGCTATCAGGATCGAAGCCTTTACCTTGATGGAATTGGCGGATCCCGGCGTAGACACTTTCATCCCAGAACCAGCCCCTAGGCTCCATTTTAAGCTCGAAGGCAGGAAATCCGAGTTGTTCCGCCTCCTCCATTCCCAATCGCTCAACTCCGGAGGGATCAAGAGACCAGTATGCCGCGCACTCCGGGTGTCGAAAATATGACGGTTTGTCAGACTGTAGGTCTGCCAAGGGACAGAGAAATAAATATCCAGAGGGGATGTTGTCGCCAGTGTCGTATAGTATTAGGTAATATGAAATTTGGCGCACAAAGACTGTTGGTCAATCCTTATCAGAATTGGGATCATCGATGTACTGTGAAAATACCATAATCGTGATGGTTGAAGACTATACCGAGACGATTGAAGATGTGGTTCGCCTGCGCGAGCCACCCGTACCTCGGCGTACTGTTGCACCAGATGCCGTGGGAAAGGACTCCATCCATAAGTTCACAGGAATTGACACTTCCGGTTGACACTGATTAGTCGACCATAAATATGAGATGAATCCAAAAACACACCGAGTCCACCCATTCTCCATTCGCTTTCCCTTGGTCGTGTTCCACCCATAATCGGAAAAAATCAAATCAGGGATAAATGCGATCTCTTTTGAATGTTCAATGTCAGAACCATGGGGACAGTAAATGAGCGCCCCCAGGTGTACTGATGCATTCGTGGACATAGAGAGCGAGTGGTAGTGTCCGAAATGATAGTAACAAATGTCATGGTACTGGGCCAACGACATTGAATCTATGATCTTCCGATCCTCGGGCGGTTCAAGACTAGATCCCAAGAGCGATGACGGCGAATCGACTCGGACAGGCCACGATAGGTCAAGGGGGTCGTTTTCTGGGAGGGCGAAGTCCACACATAGATGACCGGTTGACGGTCTGATCCATATCGTGCATTCATCGGAGGACTTGAGATGGTGATAAGATACACCGAAATATCATAAACACTCTACTTACCAGAGAGTTTCCAGAAACGGCATGCATATATTGATCGGCACCCTACGAGCATGTCATTGTAAATTAAGCGGCTGGGACATAGATGCTCTTACGTCAAATTCTGCATTCTGTCACAGCCAGTGCTAAGTTCAATTAGCTCTCGGCTAAAGTAATGCACATACAAAATATGCCCAGAGATATACTGCTGCCAGATGAGAGTCCCGGTACTTCTCCATCACTTGTTTTGCAAGAATCAATTCTAATTTCTCGGGGTCATCAGTTGGGACCTCATTTGAAGGCAAGGGTACGAACCATCTTGGAAAATTGCAGCATGTAAGCCACATGAACTCACTGTCCCAAAGAGCTGTAGAACATTTGGATGGCTGCAATGCAAATCGATGTAAGAAGATAATGACGTAGAAGAGGGGCCCACCGAAGGTATGAATATCGTGAGACATCCTGACGCCACTCCTGCGAACGGGAAGCCATTCAACTTGAGTGGAATGAAGAAAGTCTGTGGCCTCACCTCCTCGGCATTCTCACCCTGATATAAGGCCACGGTCATCTTTGATTTCGACCCGTGGATCCGCGCAGAGTACATGCGTCTTGCAGAGCACCTGCTATTCCAATAACGCTGCACTACGCCAGAATTGCTGTCTAATCGTATTTCGCTTCTCAGGTCCAGGTCCCCCAGCGGGATTGTTCGAAAATCTATCAGTTTCTTGTGAGCTTCGTTTCGATGAACTCGAACATTATACTTACCAGAAGGAACCGTCGGAGCCGCATGGTGAACGTTCATGATACTCCTGAATTGTCCGCCAGTGACGGTCAAGTGGCGGGCTTGCGGGAAAAAGGCGCCCGTGAATCTGGAGGCAGATGACAGTGAGCCCCTGCTCAGAGAAGACGGATGTGGAGCACAAACTGATCGTGAGGAGGGCCGCTTCCTTCTGCTGTCAATTCAGATTGGAATTCCGCCTGGACATGGGGCTCGTCGTCCATGAGATGGTGGAGGTAGGAAGAAAGGTGTTGAGCGCCGGAGAGGCATATGATCGCGTTCTAAATTTCACTCAAAGCTGTCGAGATGGCTGTGCTTTGGAAGTCTGCAGAACGCTGCACCACGGCTTTCTGCTACAGCCCGTACACAGGAGTGCCAGCGCAAGTTTAGCCACAGCCTAGTGACCTAACCAGCACCAAATCTGAAAGGCAAAATTCCACATCAAGTTCTTTGAAGAGAGATTTTCTCGATTAGCAGCCAATTTCTCCCGGAACTCGACCGAACTTGGGGAGATTCAAATCTAAAAGCGCAGGATAAATCAATGAAGAGAAAGTCTGAACTAACTGGGGCGTATGTGACGAGGGACCAGGAGTGGCAAAGGCGGAATCAAAATAGACTGACATGGGCTGACATTAGCCGCCAGCAGAGTGTATTAAGAGGAGGACGTAGTGCCCTACAACGACGCCGGAGGAGACATGCTTACACCGAAGGAGCATTAACAGGTTGGGGTCGATTTGAACGGCTCGAGCGGGCAAAGCAGGGCCAACCACGGGAGGCAAAAAGTGAGCTGGATGGTGAGGAAACTGGAGTGGTGAGGGTGAGTAGATTGTTCAATAGACAGCGGCGGGGGTGTCCAAAGTGAGTGAGGAAGCGATAAGTAGTTTCGTGCCGAGAGTCACATACCGCCTGTAAATCCGGCGGAAGGTTACCTGGAAGAGTAAATTTTAGTTTTGAGTTCAGGAAACACCGAGATGAATCGTGGTATACGGTGTAACGAGCCCGAACGGTGGGGCTACTGGTAGCCGCGCACGATGTATTGCAAGGGATCCAGAGGGAGCAGCAGAATCAAGGTAGGGGAGTTTTCTTTTACTGTTGAACGGAGGCGCAAGAAATGGGCTGAGCAGAGTTGAGTTAAGCAGGAAATTCCGAAATGGAGTGGAACATTCAGATGAGTCAGATCCGAGGGACCGAGATGAAATAGGAATGGCAATCGCCGCTGATACGCGTCGAGAGCGCGCATCGAGGTACAGAACCGTACAGTAACACGCGGCGTGCGCCGTATCGCTATATTCATGAATCGGAAACATCATTGCATGTGAGAACTTTTGAAACGAGTATGAGATCACAGGCGTGGTGTCCGGCTTGCCCCAAGGAGGGCGTCCGTAGTAAATAGTTCGCCGCGATATTGGAGTGACGGGTTGGCGATGGGAAATGGCGATGGGTAGCCTAGTTGCTTAGTTATGCTGAGAGCAGGGCGAGAGGTGTGTAGAGAACTCTGCCGTTCCTTGAAAACAAAAAGCTTGGTTGCAGGCTTTGGACAGAGAGATGCAGGGCACGAGAGACGGGTAAGCATCTTGGTTTGGCCCCCGGTCGTGCTTGCGATGGCGATGGGCGGGGACGGCGTTGGGACCTTACAGCTCACCCCTCGCATCTGCAACGCATCCCACGCGTCGTGCTTCCCGCTGCACGCGTTCAATGACCGCACCGAGCACAGCGTCACCCAGAAACTTTCGATCATATTTTCGGCGTCCCGCGAGCAAGCGTCCAAGTACGTAAATCCTCGAACCCATTATTCACTTGACTCATATATTACAGCCTGAGCCATACGCCCCCGACGTGCGCCGCCCATCAACATGCCGCGCACCGCGCACCGAAAATTTAATTTAATTCTTTGGTGGTTCCGCGAGCGGGGGTTTGGTAGGTGGTTTGTTTCGGCATCGCTTCCCCGGTGCTGATTTATTTCCTTTGAGCGACACGTTTTAGCTACGCGCCAGCCGCCGCCGCCGCCGCCCGTCGACCCCGCGCGCCGTAGACATTCAATAATCTTCTGGAAGCCCCGCGGGCAGGGTATGACGCGTCCGAGGTGCCCATCGCACGTTATTCTATTTTTGCGTACTAACCTTCGTCGGGTTACACGCCTCGACGCGTCCTACGTCCTCTAACATCGTGCTGCGTAGGTGCGCGGCGCTCCGACTCGATTTTTCGCGGTCCCGCGGGCGGGGATACGTGCTGTCATTATTTTTCTATGAGATTCTAACTGATGTTGTATTTTTTGAAGTCTGCGCGCCGACAGATGAAGGCGGCGCGCGCGGGCGCGTGCCCGCGCTCCCCGAGCGCATTCAACGTGTCCGCGCCGCCGCCATACCATTAAATCCCCGTGCCGCGCAAGGGTGGTGATATCTTTGTTGCGGGCTGGAGGCACGTTACATAAATCACTTTAATACATCTCACGCACCAAAGTTCCTCAGTGATGCGAAGTTGGACTCGCGCCGGGCGCCGCCGTCGTTCCCGCTTTCCGCGCCGCTGCGTTGGGCTTTGGGGGTTAGTTTTAGAGTTCCGGGAAGATCTTCCCGGAACACTAAAAGAGGTATGTGCATTTATATTCTTAGAGATACAACGGGCACTAACGGCGGGCTGTTTCAGATTCGCATTGCGCTGTGTTCGTTCCGAGTGAGCCCGATGAGATTCCTCAACGACGTTGGGTTTCGACGGTTCGGGGATTTCGGGCGAGGGTCTCGAGGGTACATGTTTTCGCGGTAATCCCCCGCTTTACAATTTACTGACGGTGCTCCTCAGTCGGACTTGGCGGGAGATTAATTGGTTGCAAGCACATTCGGGACGGGGAGACCCTGCCAATTTGTTTATTTTCTTTGGATGAACGGGGAGTGCGACTTGGTGTATTTAAGCTTTTTTGCCGGCAGGTGGCCAACTTTCATTAAGTTGGCCGCGGGGCTGGCGAACAGGGCGGGGGCGGGGGCGGGGGCGGGGGCGGGGGCGGCTACGTCGGGGCGTTGGTAGGCATCTTGATTTGGTACACAGTGCGATCGGGGGACGGCATTGGGAGGCGGCGTGCGTGCGGTATTATAATTAGAGCGAGAGACGCGATATGTTGGACGACTGTCAGTGCGTGCCAGTCAGAAAGCAACGCTCGCTGACGTCATGCCGAGCCGTGCCTGGGAAAGCAAACACTCGCACACACCGCCATCTGTCTTTTCTCCGGTCCACACCTCTGTGTACATGCTCACAGCGCACAGGCCAGTCTACGGCCAGTCAAGACGGAACTCTGCAGCCTCGCACGCGCACAGCACCACAAGGCACATTCTCGCGCCCTCGGCCATGAGCAGCAGTGAGCACCGACTACCTCGAGCCGGTGCAAGAAGCCGTTCCTCGAGTTCGAGCGGACGGCGCTGGAGCGGTGGTACGGGCGTGGTACGGGTTTGGGAAGGAGATGAGGCTTATCGGTTGAGTTGGGAGGCGTATGGAGCGGTATGCGGCGTGAGTCCCCGAGTCCTCCTCGCCTCGGAATGACGCGCCCTAGACAGCTCGCGAAGCAGTACGGACCGCACGCTACCGCGCAGATCATCGCCTCCGCGTCGGCGTCGTGCGCGACTCGCGATGCACGCGTGTGAGATTAAAGGTGCGTCGTCCGCGCCTTTCCTTTCTCTACCTTCTTTGTTGACTTGTTGCGCGGAGTCGCGCTTACTCACATGGCCCGAGAGCGCGCAGTCGATGCGTCATGGTCCACCGACGAGAAGAGTGACAGTACGACCCCGGGCGTGGCCACGAAGACTTAGCGCGCCGTCAGGCGGCGGAATCTGCGCGGTGTGCGGGCGCGCTGGCGAAGAGCCCCGCATGCACGACTCGGCGGGCTACGCGGCTCGGGCATCGCGCGCCAAGGCCGCTTTGCCCCCGGACAGTCACAGCGGCGCGTCCTATGCGCGCTCACCAAGCTCGCCCGCCGTTGCCTCCCCTGCACGGCCGCGCCCGCACGTGGAGCCAAGTCCCGCGCGCTTACCTATTCCCTTACCTACCACAGCCCTCGCGCGTGTAGCTACTTCTACTTGCCTACGTCGTCCATAACTCACTATTGACCACTCGTGAAGGAATCTAATACACCGAGTCCGCCTGACATCGCGATGGAGTGGCCAAATCAGTAAGGAAATCGGGTAAGTCAATCGTACGCGGGTCAATAGAACGTTTGAAGCGTTACTTATAATTACCTTTTGGTCCAGTACAGATCTGCCAGTGCGCGCCCGAGTCGCTTCCAGTGGTGCCAAGTCAAAAATGCGTCGCGCGTACATATCAGAAAGCACTGGAACGCGAAGGGTTGGTACTGTAAATCGTGTCCGGGGAGTAACAACAAAATTGAAGTGATTACCTACCTAGATCTGCACGCGTAATCCGATCAAGTCACTCAATGTCCTCCAGCAGCACAAAACCTGTGTTGAAATGCTGAATTGGCGGGTTTCCGGGGGAGCGCGAGTCAGAAATGTGTCGCTGAGGTCGATTGAGAAAGAGGTAAAGGCTGCAGGGTACAATGCGGATACGAGCTACGCGGGCTCGAGAAAGACGCTTGCGCGGTGCAGTGAAAATTGCGCGGAGTCCGAGTCTGGAACTGCAAGTGTTAGAAGCCAAGGCTGCGGGATGTATGCCTACGTTGAATTCTGAAGGAGTTGGTTCAAGCGGACCTCGAATGAAATGGAGCGCGGGAGCAAATAATCAATTCGCCAGAAGTGCTCCAGACTCACTTAGCTGTTTGTTGAATGCGGACTTCGGCGTTCGAGGACGGCACCTGCACCCCGAGCCGCGTCCTTGGATAGTGAGCGCTCCAGCGCACTCTTTGACGGAGCGACTTACTCGCGTAAAGTATATGTACATCCCTTGTTAGTAACCTCCGTAGCCCCGAATAAACGACTTCTAACCTGTCTGAGCTCCCAATGAAAACAAAGAGGCGCGCGCACCTCCGCGTAATCGAGTGAATACCGCCGCCGGATGGACTGCGCGCGTCCGGCATGCAGCGCACCGTCTCACACGCAGCTACCCTCCCCGTCCAATGCGCTACGAGCGCGGATGCGCTCTCGCCTCGATATCGAAGCCGCAGCGCCGGCTACAGGTCAAATTGGTCAGTACCAAAAATACGGACTCAGAGCGCAATACCCCACCGAGAAAACGCGCGAGTGCGCCGAGCATGACTGTGGAGCGGTCAAATGAAATTCCTTCAAATACAAAGTAAGGAACCAGAAAAAGCGCAGTACAGGAGCCCACTCACCCGACTTGGAAACTGCGCACTCGCTGAACCTCGCGCGCGCGCATCCCGCCCTCCGAGCGCTCGGCGTCGCGTCTGCATGACGCATCTGACACCGCCCTAGCGATCGGCGTCCCTCCGATCCCGCGCACACAAGTGCCTTTGCGTTCCGAGGCACGCCAAGCCTCTGCATCCCATAATAGTCAGCAAGCACAAAATACGCGGTAGTAGCGCAATACTGACCTCCAAAACGCGCACCACGCGCCGAGCGAGTCCCGGGTGCAAATCGGGAACAGTTCGTCCGCGGGTAACGAGGCAGGGCCTCGTCGTGGAGCCGCAATATAACTAAAATCCAAATCGGTCGGGAAACGGAAAAAGTGGGGGTATGGTCGAGGAACGTACCATGAGCGGTGCGATGAATTTGTCTGTGTGGCGCGCGAGGCCTCCGTGCGATTCACGGGTAGTTGGGAAGGTCTCCACAGAGCTGTTTAACTAAATGTCAAACACATCATTTTACCAACCCGCGCACTCAAGGCGGAATACTGACCGGTAGCACGGAGGGCAAGCACCATATGTGACCTGGTGGAGTACCAGGAGACGTTAGTGAGAGAACTGGCAAAGAGAATGCGCGGGAAGCTTACCTGGAAGATATAATGTGACTGAAGACTAAAACAGTTAGTTAGCCGAAAAGCCGCGATATAGAGTGAAAATAACCTTGTGGGTGCGGGGCGTTCGGCGGCAAAAGACACATATCCACCGCATGAAGCGCCTCCGAGAGCTCTCGCCAGCGGAGTCTAATGTAACTGGAACCAAAATAGTCAGTATATTAAATCCCGCGATAAAAAACATAGAACTCACTCGGGGAGCGGCGAGAAGCGCGGGGAATGGTGGAGATGAATTGCATGCATCGTCTCCGAGCGCCATAGAAGCATAGGCTTCGTTCTGATGAAGGAGTTGCACTAGATGTAAAAGCAGTGAGTAAGCGGGACAAGCGGAATAACCGCGTGGTGCTGACCGGAACCACACAGTATAAATGTGTTCAGCGTTGCTGAAGAGTGTTAAGAGCCGTTAACATGAGAAATATCATGGCGAACTGCGCGCGGAGCTCACCAATACGGTATCATGTAACTGATGGCAAAAAAGGTAAGTACATCGGAAAACCCGGTAAATAAAGCATGACTGACTGTGAGGGGAGCGCAAATTGCGGGTAATAGTATGAATGCAATTTAGGCACCCCCTCTAAGACCTCTAAGAATATAGGCTATGTTCTGAGGGAGGAGTTGGGCCAAATGTAACCAGATCAGCGTACGAAAAAAAAAGCGGGATACCGGCGGAATACTGAACGAGAGTAGGTCGGTGGAGCGCCGAAAAGATACCTATATGCTCACATCTAAGGTAGGCGAAAGAAGTAGGGCGAAAAATTGGAGCCCGGGCTCACCAGGGAAATTACCTTGGAGGAGATTGAAGATATGAAGCGGCATATCAAGGAGCACGGCCTTGATACTGCCTTTGGAGTGGATGGTTTTTCTTACAAGGACTGTCTGGCCATTCCGAACGACAAACTACTGGAGTTCTTTCTGTTCTGCCTGAAGAACCGTGACATGCCACGCCCCTGGTTAATTTCCCTCTTGATTGGAATCCTCAAGAAGGATAAGGATCCAACTGAACCATCAAGTTATCGGCTCATCGCACTTGAATGTTGCATGCTCAAGATGCTCACCCTGATTATCGACCGGAGACTCCGCGAAGGTGCCGAGGACATTGGTGTAATTCCGAAGACGCAGAATGGGTTCCAGGCTCACCTTCGTACCAACAACAACCCATTCGTGTTACTGTGTCTCATTGACAAGGCGGAGGCACTCAGGAAACCTCTCTATGTCGCATATCTGGACCTGAAAAATGCCTTCCCTGGAACCGATAGGTCAACACTGTGGGTTAAACTCGCGAAGATGGGGATTTCCGGGCCAATGATTGAATGGCTTAAGATTCTCTACGAGAGGATTCGATATATTGTCTGGCTGGACGGTCGTTTCGCACCTGCATTCAGGTCTCTTCTCGGAATTTTGACCGGGGACCCAGGCTCTCCTCACTTGTGGAACTTATTCATGTCGGATTTTATCCTCGCACACCATCCGCAGGATGTTGAGCTGAATGGAATCCCAATCTCCAACATTGAGCATGCCGACGACATCTTAACTGCGTCCTCTTGCCCGCCAGGCTTCCAGACGCACCTGGATGACTCACAATCTTGGGCTGATGATAACGGCTGTGAAACGTCAATCTCCAAATGCCTGTACCAGATCTTTGGACCTCGCCAGAAGAGCTATCCCTCCTTCCACCTGGGCGGCAAAAAGATCACACAAGTACAGAAGGCCTGCTACCTTGGAATATGGTTCGAGACTGGGACAAAATTCATCTGGCGAGAGCAGTACAAGATAAAGGCTAAAAAAGCGACCACAGCTGCGAATGTTATCCTCGGCTTAGACCGTTTTGTTGGTGTTCTCCCAACATGGGACTTCCGGACGCTTTACATGGCCCGTGTGGACCCATATCTCATTGCGGGCTGCGAAGTCTGCCTCGATATCCAAGAGAAAAGCTTGAAACTCTTCGAAAAGGTCCAATGCAAATTCCTGCGGCGCATGCTCGGTGTCGGCTCTCGCTGTCTCAAAGCCGTGTTATTCTCGGAAACGGGGATATGGCCTATCAAATACCGCCGCGTTTACCTGGCACTTAAGAATCTATGCTATCTTCTGGGCCTCGAAGACTCCAACCAACCCGTTTGGAATGCCCTCGAGGAATCAGTTGCTCTTGCCCGTGCTAAAAGGATATCTTGGATCACTGATCTTCGCATTGTGCTCTCTCGACTCTATGTCCCTGTGGACCTCGACATCGTTGAGGACTTGGAGGTTTCCACTGTGGAGGCGGCCATGAAGGCTGTTAAGAAATCCATGGAAGCTTGGATTGATAATGAGATTGAGTCGTCATCAAGGACCAAGGAGTTGCTCACAGGTCGCCTTGAGAAGGACAGCGAGACAGGCAAACTCGTCAAGAAATCTCTAGACTTTAGGCATTACCTGAGAGTCAAGACTCCGGACCATCGCCGTGCATTGACGCGGATGGTTCTCTCAAGCCATAGTCTAGCAGTGGAGCGGCGGCGATGGACCGAACGAGGCAAGAAGATTGTCCCGCGCGAGTGGCGACTCTGCAGATTCTGTCGTGAAGCTGTTGAGGACCCCACACATGCAATGTTCCTCTGTGATCACCAAGAGCTGATGCAAGTTCGCGAGCCTTTCCTGAAGGCGCTCTACACGGAAATCCCCGAGTTCAAACACCAGTTCACAGATGTGATGAGCTTCTTCCGAGCTGTACTTGCACGGAGGGAAATTACACCAGTGCTTGCAAAATTGGCATTCAATGTCCTCAAAATTTATGATGGCACACCCATGCTTTTGGTGGAGCCGCCGGTGGAAGCCATTTAATGGCCTCATACCTCCAAAATCTTTGGCAACTAGTTTGCCAGCCTTCAGGTGAAATACTTTGTTGTTGGATCTGCGCATGCATGCTGCAAAGGGACAGACATGCGACAACTTTTTGTGACTGGTGGACTCCGGGGATTTACACCTGGAAGGAGAGAACTCCTTCCGCACACCAGTACATTCGGCTGGTGGTCAGGTCCCACGAGGTTTTATCCGGAGGTCCAGCCTTTAAGGGCCGGCCAGTCTCAGACTGTCAGCGTCTTGTGTGATCGACCCCCTGGAATGGTGTGTGCTCTGTTAACATCTTGTAGATCCATGTATGGATAACCACCCGTACATACCTTCATGTTTGTTTTCGGTAAACTCGTAGTTCAGGCTATGGACCACGCGAGTATAATATAACCCCCCCCCCCAGAATAAGTCGGCCGGCATTCTTTGCTCAATTGATGCACATTGAAGCAGGCGTATGTTTTGGACTCTTGGGATCTTGAGAGCACCTGCAGCTGCTAAGAGCACTATGGTGAGATTACTACCCGCATTTATCGCAAATTATGGATGAGCTTACCATGTATTCATACAGACATTAATTGGTCAAATCTGGAGCATCAAAAACACAAGTTTGTCTGACAACAGAGAGTGAGCGCACTGCTGCCCGAAGATCCCACCAAATTAGATACTTACATACCTCCTTGAGTTTTTAAGGACGATTTAATGGACACCTCCGGCCGGCAGGGCTTGTCTTGAGAGTATCAACGAGAAGAGTGGGAGTGGGATTCCCCAATCCCACTCCCAGAGCAATCAATAGTGCGACTGACCTGTGTTAGTGGGACTCGAGATCAATAGTGGGATTCGGCACGCGAAACATCTGACAGGATGTGACACGGTATTCAAACTCCGCTAACTGCATGATGTGATGTCTCTCCTCCCCTAATTGGTCCCAATTTTAGTGACCACAGACCATGTAGTGAAACAGGCCGAGGCGGTCAATCGAACCATCACATAACAACAGTAAACAAGCCAGTTGCGCCGACGCGTGGAGCCAAATGAGTTATGGCCCAGAAAAAATATTGGTGATCATCAAGCCTCGAGTCTAATGTTTATTACAGTCTCAGTGATATGAAATCATAGAGAGAGTAGGCATATCTGCCACAGTTTTCCACACGGACCAACAGTGGACAGACAATCCTGCGAGCGCATACCTGTTGGGGAGGGGTCTACGTCTCCCACATATCTCACTGTGCCACATTGTTGTCGCGGGCATGCCTACGGCCGCTCACAGACTTCCGGCCGGAGTGTTAATATCCCGGATTTCATAGTACAGCTTAATTGCAATGGCTGGACAAAAAGAAGACAAAAGTGAGCAGAAATATTTGCAAGCGCACATAATTTTTCTCTGGCTTCCTTCCGGCTCCCCAGTTTCAAACTTTAGGGAGTGAATTGCTTCAGAGTTTATTAACCTTTGTTTCACATGTATCCAGCCAGGTTGCCGCCCCGACCCACAGCAGTGTTTGGTATGAACCATGTTGTATCCGGACGGCGGACGGAAGTAACTCATCTCCTTCGCAAGCATCCAGGCAGCATAGGCCCGTGTACGACCGTTGATCTATCCCTCCACCTTGTCCTGGCACCACTCGGGCAGAGACATAAGGTATGGCTCTAAGCCGAAACGGCCGTAAAGCACAGATGGTACGTGCCGCAGCCCACTGACTGCTCCTCTACCGCGGAAAATTAGGCTCACGACTCGTTACTCAAATGTATATATAAGGACGCTGCTGCCCATGCTGGAGTCATTTCTTCCCCATAAACCATCTGACCGCGGCCCTCAATGTTTGACACTGCCGATGACCTCACACCAAGGGAGATCCAGGCTTACAGAAGCTTCGTCAGTCAATTCCATTGATTTCATCTATTCCTCTACGATTAATGCTCCATTACTCCCCAGGCGTTCCCATCACAAGTTGGAGAGCCCGGCCACGAACCCTACTTCTCTGTTGACAATGCGGCACATTGGATGACTTCTTTCGCATACCAGTTATACCTGGAGCATGTTGACGACGCCATCCCCACTTCAACATGGGATCCAGGAGACGCAACTTCAAACCAACTTCGAGCTTATCGCACCTATGTATGTCTCTCTTTACAGTGCAGTATCGCGTTGACGCTTCACCGAATTGTAGATAATAAGTAAAGAATTTTTGGGATTTCCTTTCTTTGACTTGGAAAATTCGGAGGTCTGGGTCAATCCCGTTGCATTCCAAGCATACATGGAATTACCTCACCGCTCCATGGGCTATCGGGATACCCCGGACGAATCTACCCCAGCCAGCTCGCGAGCGCCCTCCCGGGCAGCATCCTCTATTTCGCTTGGCAGCTCTCGTGCGAGTAGCCGTGCCTCCTTTGTTCCGTCCTCTCGAGCCAGTTCTCCGGATTCGTTTGGACCATTCGAGCATCCTTCGCGTCCCACCAGCTCAATGTCCACCGATCCGATTTTTATTGATGATTCTGATTCGGACAACGGTGATTTTCACCCACCGCAATAACTTCCACTCACTGCTATTCATGATCACGCCCGGAAGACCACCCCACGAATCCTGCCGCCCCTAAACTCGAACGACCGCCCTATCCTCCCCTCGTTTTCCTCGATGAAATCTACCCCAGTGGAAGCAAGCGTAAATCTCACAAAGGCAAAGGGAAATCGAACCGGGATCAGATATCGATCACTCGCGAGCTCTCCGTAGACGAGATTGTAGACGTACTTAAAGTCCCCGAGACTTGGAGCGTTCCTCGAATTCCGACGGCTTTTCTCGTCGATCTCTCGAGCTCAACGGGATAACTGGCTGGGCGAAAGGAAAAACATTGTCTCTTGATGCATTCATACGGTCGGAGGTAAGTCCTAGTTCAACTGATCTCAACTCCGCTGATGCGTTCTGCAGGACCAGGAATCCTGGGGCGGCTCCGCCGGACATTCCAAGGGAGACGTAAAAATGGCTGGCTTCTCCCCTGACCTCACTAAAAAGATTAAGTGCCGGAGAGCGCACTTGAAATGCAACGGGGTGGATACTTGTAAATTTATAGATCCAGCCCTGCTTTCTGGTTGTGAGCGGTATGAGGCAGATTATGCGGCCATGCGTGAGCTGTGGAACCACGAGCTCGATGCCAACGAACGCGAGGCCGTTTCCCCCGCAGGAATAATCGCACGGTGCGTAAATCTTGTGCATGCAATTCTCATTCTAATATTCGTAGATTTTACTGTCGTATAATCAATTCGAAATGCAAAGTCAAGTGTGACGGTGTTCCGATCCTCATTCTCCTTTCGAAGGTCAGTCACAACTATCTGACAAAGTGCTGGTTGTGAACGTATCTATAGGGTCCTTCCGCCTATGGGAAGAAGTTTTTTGTCGGCTGCTCGAAATGGTCGCGGGACGAGAGATTTGAGCACATCTATTGGCCTATTCCCCCAAATGTGGACAAGAATGTCTTTGAATTTGTGATGCTGAACAACGGGCTCCTACCGCCAGGCAGCGTGACGGTTGAGAATGCGAAATGTATTCTCACGGTTCATCCCCGGGTCGGGTTGAAGAATTGCCGTGAGCTCTCGCACACTGTTATTCATCTCCCACATCTAATTCCAAGCACAGCGTACACCCATATCATGGAGGGACGAATCCGCCCCGCCACAATCCAGCAACGCACATGCAAAACCGAGATGTTGATTTTCATTCCCATCGATGGGGAGTATTCACACAAAGCACTCGTTGTTATACGCACACCGCACAACCATCCTGCCCATCCGAAGACTAAACCTGGGGCCCTGGATCGCATGCAGCTTGAGAAAGCAGTTCACTCTGCCGGCCTCACCGATTTGACAGTCCAGAAACTACTCAATGGTGATCTATTCCTTATGTATCACGGATCTGCATCGATTTAATTAATCATTGCCAGCACCATCGACTTCAATCGTGTACAGCGGCCAGCGTGTGGCGGAGAGCAGCCCCGCATTCATGGACAGTCGAAAAGTCCGGGATTTTATTAGCCAAGCGAAGAAGCAGCAACACCCGCACGGCATGGGGTGGGATGGTATTTGCTCTTCATGACTCACACTTCAAAATTATTCACGATCCGCAGGTGTACTTCATCGGCTCAACACACATGAGGTCACGCTCGCGAAGGAGGACCGTTATATCCATACAGCGATGTCGAAAAATGGGTTCCGTCTGGTTGTAACCATGCACCCCCAAATTGAGCGCCGCTATACATCCACCTGGTTCTGTCTCTCAGCATCGACTATACATTCAAGCGTGTCGATGGGGAGCTAGATGAGTGGGAGGTGGCGGGATTTCTGGATCGATTCAAACACAGCGAGATCAATCACACTTCATGGCCTTTCCTGACTGCGTGAACTAGGACTTACATTTGCGAGCTTGTACTGTGACATAAAAACGAAAGAGGCCTTCGCCCAGCTCTTCACAGAGCTCTTCGATACCATTCGTGAAGTCACCGGCCAGTTTTTAAAGCTCGCACCGTTTTTCCCTGATGCCAAATGCCGTGTTGTAATTATGGATGGGGAAGTTCCACAGGCACAAGGGTTTGCAGAGCTCCTCAAGACGTACAACGACCCAGAGATCAGTGGTTTGCACACCCGCAACACAGTCGAGCTCCTCAAATGCTCTCTTAAGACTTGCAATCCACATTTTGAGCGGTAAAAGCCACGTTCAAAATTGCTCTGTCCACCCATCTAACTAGTGAACACCTCTAGCCATATCAATGAACTACCGATGCATATTCCAAGACCAGTTATCATGCGCCTCAAATCCATCATGGGACTGTCGACCCACGAGGAGATCGACGCATGGCACGAATTCTGTGCAGTTCAGACCGATCCAGATATTAAAAGTGAGTTGATTACCCCTTGCTTGGCACGGATTTGACTTGCTTGAAGATTGGTACAGTCATAAGCTCGCAAATGCGTGGATCCTGCCATCAGTCAACCGACTACTCTCGAGCATCAGCAATGACGATTGGGACATTACTCCGCTCCATTCGAACTACGTAGAAACAGCGCATTCCGGGCGCAACGCTGAAACCTCGATCGGAGTGGGACTGCTTACTGCAATTCTTCAGTGCGTCCAGCTCTCTCCATTGTCACTGTGCTAATATTTGGCCAGGGCCCAAGAGCGTGACAATAAGAGGGCCGAAGAAATTGCGCAGGTTGAGCGCGACGTAATGCGTCATCGATGGAATGGCGCCGGAGAACGCGAGAAATTATCAGCACAACAAAAGTTGTGGAAAATTCGCAAAGTGTCAGTCCGAGATAATCAACTCACCACCTTCGATACACTGAAAGCAGAGCGCGACGCCGGCTCGGAGGAAAATAAACATTCGCTCGAGCGCCAGAAGATACTTGAACAGCAAATCAAATCGATCCAAGCGGAACAGCAACTTGACCGACATCGGACCGACCTCAGGGTGGCAGTGAATGAGTTGCGAGCTGATATAGAGGCTGAGAAGGCTGGACGGCGCGAGTGGGCCATCCGTCGGGGGGAGATTGATGAAGAGCTGGAGGGGTTGAGGAAAGGCCCCTTAGCTGGGGCGCGCATTAAAGGCCGCCGGCCTACTGAGCGCCCGTCGGGAGAAAGTGATCCTGCCCAAGACCCATCGGTTCTAGCTGCCAACAGATCTCCCAGTGAGCGAGCATTATCCTACTATTTATCTTATGCACATCTGACTACTATTGTCTAGCCGAGGACGATGAATTGAACCAGGCCACAGTGGAGCCAACATCCCCAGGTAAATTATTTAATCATGATGATTGCCTTCACTAACCAGTATAAGATAATTTCTTGGATTCACATTCCGCCATCCCGTCGGTGCTTCAGGACGCTCGAGACATCCCCATGGAATACAACGCGAATGTTGACATCAACGACGCAGACATGGCTGCGCTCGCCAACTTCTTTTGGACACCAATTTCCACTTCTTCGACGCCCACTCCACTCGAGACTGTCGGTATGGACGATTTTCTCCAGGACTTCGACGATGCGCCCGTTGTCCATTTTACTGAGCATTCCAGCTCTGCCGACCCTTTTCCCGCCCTCCCTATGCCGCCGGCGTCTTCACCTCCGCCGCCAGCAACACCCGAAATTACGAATGTGCCGACAGTCTCCGGTCGAAAGTGTGGTCATCAGGAGGTGGATCCGGCAAACATACTGCCGCCGGGCAGTGGGCGCGTGAGAATGAAATCCCGGCGTGCTCGGGGGGAAGATCAATAGCTTCAGATGGAGCTCTCTGTCGGTGTATCAATACTTATATTAGAATTAAGATTTTTTCCTTGGTCACTGCAGTCGGGGGACCTTTCGAGACATGCACCTATATCTCAGCCATTTCAAGTTCGAGTATTCATCCGTTGTTCTTGGTACTGGATTCAGCTCACACAATGTACCGGGAGCGCGCCGCCAGTGGTTGAATCTTGTAGTCCTGGTTGAAATTTGTGGAATACTTAACTTGAATTCGGGAATTCTTGAAACGGACCGGTATTTGAAACGGGTAACTGATTACAGTGCACTTTACTTGTTTCAAATAAGCTTAGATGCCCTACAGCGGTGGGGCGACGGATTCGGGTCGTGACCTGGGTCACAACAATGATGTGATGCCGTTGACGCGGCGCAGTGCCGAAGTGTTTCGCGCAGTTACACCCGAGTTGCACTGTCGCAACCAGTCCCACTAACCAAGGTGAGTCCCACTATCCATTGCTCTGATAGTGGGATTGGGGAATCCCACTCCCACTCTTCTAGTATATACTCAGAGCGGGTGCAAGGCAACAGTCAGAGGAGTTGCGTCATAGACAAACAGGACCACACACCGCCACCGCTTTTTCTCAAGGGGGTGCCGATCCGTGAATGGCGGACCAGGTGTCGGTTGGTTGGTTCGGCCGTCAGGCCGGATTTTTTTCTCTGGGAAACACAGTTTGAGGGGCTGGACAGTGGTCTATCCGACTTCTGTGAGCCTCCAGATATTCCTAAAAGGCTCTCTGAGCTTCATGGAAGGCTATCTTGCCTCCCGAAGACCAAATTGCCCGATTCGGACATGAGTTTCGTTGGTTGATGTGTGAAATCATGAAAAACTGGTTGACTTGCACGTCAAAAATCAAATGAATGTCACAGCCGCCAGTAATCATACCAAAAATGAGAAGAGGCATCAGGCGACACTCTCTTGATGACACTCAGTGAAAGCTTGAGATTGGACAAAAAAATTTACAGTAACTCCAGAGTTAGTATGGAAGGACATCTTGAAGGCATAAAACTGTATTTATGGCTGGATTTCGTGGCAGGAGCGCTGTTGGGCGCGAGCTGGCAATATTTGAACGCGATACACGTGACAAATTTCCTTATGGGGATATTATGTGGTTGGTTGGTCCGTCGGGCGGGACAGATTTTCAAAAACCGACACCGGTTCCGTTATTCACAGATCGGCACCCCCTTGCTTTTTCTGTTTCTGTGTACATGCTCACAACGCGAATCAAGATGGAATTCTGCAACCTCGTACGTGCACAGCATCACAAGGCACATTCTTGCGCCCTCGGCCATGAACTGCACCGACTACTGAGAGCGGATGGCGTGGGGTGCTGGGGTGGTGTTCGCGCTCATGCCACTTCGCATAGTGTCATCGTTGCCGGCTTGCTGTGCTCGAATCGCGAAGGCGTATCGGTTGAGTCTGGAGGCAATGCCGGTCATTATGGAGCAACGTGCGGCGTGAGTCCCCGAGTCTTCCTCGCCTCGGAATGACCCGCTCCCAGCCAACTCGCAGAGCAGCACGGACCGGACGCCGCCGCGCAGATCATCGCCTCCGCGTCGGCGTCGGGCGCGACTCGCGATGCACGCGTGTGAGATTAAAGGTGCGTCGTCCGCGCCTTTCCTTTCTTTGCCTTCTTTGTTGATTCTTTCTGCGGAGTCGCGCTCACTCACAAGGCAAGAGAGCGCGCAGTCGACGCGTCACGGCCCACCGACGAGAAGAGCGACAGTACGACCCCGCATGCCGCGCTCGCAGGAGCACCCCGCGGGTCTGCGGGGCGGTGTGCATGTGTGGCTCGCGGTGCTGGTGTTGGTGTCCCTGCGAAGCCCTTGCGTCTTGTGGCCACGAAGACCCGTGCGCCGTCAGCGCGCGCTAGCCAAGACCATGACTCGGCGGGCTACGCGGCTCGGGCATCGTGCGCCGAGGCCAGGGACAGTCACAGCGGCGGCTCAGGGGGCGCGTCCTGTGCACGCCCACCAAGCTCGCCCGCCCACCTCGACCTCGTGAGCTGCCTCTCGGACACGGCTGCGCCCGCACGCGGAGCCAAGTCCCGCGCGCTTGCCTATTCCGTTACTCACCACAGCCCTCGCGTGTCTATCCACTTCTACTTACCTACGCAGTCCCTTACTCGCTACCGACTACTCGTGAACCTATCTAATACAACGAATCGAGTGATTAGATCAGCAACAATACAGACAAGAGCTCTGGCAGTACAGATCTGCGTGCGCAGAGTTCGTTCCAATCTCAATGTTAGTTACAATCTCAATGTATTGAACGAGTCTATGCAAACCATCCATCAATTAGCGGGGATCTTGGGCTAGATTTCAAGCGGTGCCAAGTCAAATGCGTCGCGCTAGTGTGCATGTCAGAAAGCTCTGGGATGCGAAGGGTCAGTACCAACTGTGTTGTAAGCCGTGTGTGGAGAGTAATTGAAATTTGAAGTGATTACCTGCCTAGATCTGCACGCGCAGTGCCAGTCGTCAAGAAGTCGTCAAGAAGTCGTCAAGAAGTCAGTGTCCTCGAGCAGCACGAAAACTGTTAAAATGCTGAATGTGCAGGTTCTCGGGCACGAACAGCCGCGTGCATGAGTCCGCGCTGCTGAGGTCGATTGAGAAAAAGGGAAATGCCGCAGGGTACCAAGGACTCGCAGATACGAAGTCGCGGCGGCGTCCTCGCGCTTGAAAACACACTTGCGCGGTGCAGTCAAATTTGCGAGGAGTTCGAGTCTGGCAGTGCAAGTGTTAGCTGAGTAGTACAAGCCAAGGCTGCGGGAAGTAGATTGGCATTGAATTGTTGAGGGAGCGGGTTCAGAACCCGATTGAAATGGAGCACGGGAATAAATAATTAGTACGCTAGAAATGCTGCAGACTTTCTTAGCTATTTGAGGAACACTAACTTCGGCGTTCGAGGATGGCGCCTCGCGTCCTTAAATGACACAGCGCATTCTTTGACGGAGCTATCTGCTCGCGTACAGTACATGTACATCCCGCGCTACGCTACTTGTAACCCCCCGCACCCGAATAAACGACTTCTAACTAAACTGTGTGAGCTCACGATGAAAACAAAGAGGGCACGCGTACCTCTGCGCAATCGAGTGAATGCCGCCGCCGGACGGACTGCGCGCGTCCGGGGCAGCGCACCCCCGCACACGCAGCTGCCCTCCCCGTCCAACGCGCTACGAGCGCGTCCGCGCTGTCTCCGGTATCGAAGCCGCAGCGTCGGCTACAGGTCAAATCGGCCAGTACCAAAATACGGACTCGGAGCGCAATACCCACCGAGAAACACGCCGAGTACGCCTAACATGAATATGAGAGGATAAATGAAAGTCCTTCAAATACAAATCAGTACGGAACCAGAAAAAGCGCAGTAAAGGAGCCCAACTTACCCGACTTTGAAACTGCGCACTTGTTGACCCTCGCGCGCGCGCGTGCTGCCATCCGAGCGCTCCGACTCGCGTCCGCATGATGCACAGGAAGGTGCCCCATCGATCGCCCCGCCTCCGAGCCCGCGCATACGAGTACTTGTGCGTTCCGAGGCACGCCGAGCCGAGCCTCTGCGTCCCAAAATGGTCAGCGAGCACAAAACGCGCGGGACCGGCGCAACATTCACCCAGAAACCGCGCACAACGCGCCGAACGAGTTCCTGGTGCAAATCGGGACCTTTTCGGTCCAGGGCAACGAGGCGAAGCCTCACCGTGAAGCCGCAATTTGGTTAAAACCTAACTCAGTCAGAAAACAGAAAAGCGGGAGTATGGCCGAGGAACGTACCGTGCGAGCGGCGCGCAGCGCTGCGGAGGATCCGTGTGGATTGCGCGCGTGCATTGGGATGCTCGAGATGCCTCTGCCTTCGTCAACGTCCCTCCGCTCGACCTCACCCTCGCGGCATGATCAACCACAGCGATCGGACTACATCGAACCAAATCAGCATTCATCTGCGACCAGGAAGAGAACTGTTGGAGACGTAGTCTCCGGTAGATCCTGCGGAGGTCTGCAGGAACGTTGCTCAGCGCTGCACGAAGTGGCAGGAAGCAAGGGATGATGATGATTTTCCATGCTCGCTGTCTACGCCTGCGCCCTGTCTGCTGTCTGCTCGGCTGTCGCGCCCGATGGGGAGTGCCCAAGTGCACTGCCACATGTGCCCCCCACCAAATGGACACGGCGCCCTCGTCGTGCCGCCTACTTGTCCCCGCCCGACTCGGATGTGTCTTCATCGTCCCCCTTGTCCTCTATCCTCAACTCCTCGAGCCCCATGGCCCACTCCTCCTGCAACTGGTGCAGTAGCGTGCTTCTCCTCGGGACGAACTGGTGCAGTAGCCTCGAGCTCCACCTGCCACCCAGCGGCAGGCCCTCGAGCGTCTCCAGCTTGTACAAGTTTCGCGAGCGGTTGGTGATGCGCCGTGGTGCCGACCACATCGGCACCATCTTTCGCTCGACGAGGAATGTCGCGCCCGTCTCATACTTCGTGTTGTAAACCTGTACCAAGGATCCTGTCTTGAATATAACCTCTTTGGGTGCGCGCGCCAGAACCTTCTTGTCGAATTGGGCCTTGCGTCGCACGGCATGGTCGACGATTTCGGCGTACCCATCCAGCCGAAGCTGGCCCATGTACGCCATCTGTAATCCGGCGTCATTTTCGTCGACGGGAAGCGTGGCCTCCTCGATCGGTGTGCGCGCGGTGTTGATGACCATCCCGAAAAGGAGCTCATCTGGGGAAAATTTCAGTGCTGGCAAAATACGATTGTTCAACGCGAAAACTGCGGCCTCGAGATGGTCTGGCCAACTCTCCGGCAAGTCCTCCCAGTTCATCTTCTCGTAGTCGTCCTCCCCAAGGTTTGGCGTGCACAGGCGCTTCAGCCGCCCGAGGAGCTTCGAGTTCATGCCCTCCAGGAGGCCATTCACCCATGGCGAATATTTCGGCACGATGTGGAGGTCGACGCCCGAATCTTCGCACAATTTCTCCAGCTGCCAGTTGTCAAATTCGGAGCCGCCGTCGCACATGTAGCTCTCGGGGCGTCGAAATTTCCCCCATATCTCGCGCAGCGTCTTAACTGTCGAGTCACCGGACGCTGCAGAGGTTAGCGGTCGGACCCATAGTCGCTGTGCGTAGACGTCCATGTTGAGGGAAAGCTTGTGAAAGCCCCCCTTCCCGCGCGGCATGGAGAGCGTGTCGCCCACCATGAGTTCGAACGGGTGGCGTCGCGTTATTGGTTCGAGGAGCGAGATAACGTGCCGCGCACCAAAGTTCTTGCAGCGCCCGCACTCGTTTATCGCCGTCACGATTGACTGGTCGAGCGCGGGGCTGTAGATTCGGTCGAGCAGCTGCACCTTGATCATGTCGCGGTGGAAATGCCCGTTGCGCTTGTGGGAGCTACGTGTGAGCTCCACCGCCTCGAGCTTTGTGACGCACTCAACCTTGGCGCGCGCGCGCACCGATTTCGGCCCAAGCTTCCATAGCTTGCCGTCCTCGATGCAGTAGTCGAGTGCGCGGTGTCGAGCGCGCTTGCGCTCGCGTGGTGAGGAGCCGTGGTCGAGTTCGAGTAGCGCCGCGATGACTTCTTTAAAGATGTTCTCGTCCTTAAATCTGTCGAGCAGATCAGAATATTGCGTCGCTTCGGCGATGTGGAAGAATGCGTGTGTCAAACCGGTGCGTGCCTCCCAGTCTTCACAGACTGTCCACTCATGCCCGTCGCCCTTCACCAGCGGGACCCCAACAAATTTGCGGCTGAGCCCGTCGGCGACGACATTGCTTTTGCCAGGGCGGTGGCGAACGTCGATGATCTGATGGTCTGTGACCACCTCCCGCCAGCGTGCGTGCGTCGCGTTGAGCCGGTCGTTGAGTAAGTGGTCGCGGAGAGCCTGACAGTCGGTCTCGAGTTCTACCGGGAATCCCCAAATAAAATCCGAGAACTTGTCAAGGCTGTATTTCAGCGCCGCGAACTCGAGCAGGAACGGTTTATACCGCTCCTCGGACCCCGACGTCCGCTTCGACGCGAAGCCAACCGGGTGAAGGCGCTTTGTCTCTTTGCCGTTGGCGTCGACTGTGATGTGCCACTGCGAGAGCATCCCCGCGAAGCCGTATTTACTGCCGTCCGTCGTCACGATGAAAGGCCGGCCATCAAACATGGGGCCCTTGAGTACGGGCTCCTGCGTCAGCGCAACTTTTAGAGCTAAGAACACGCGCTGCTCCTTCGCTCCCCACGCAGCCTCCAGCACGTGCGCCTTCATTGCGCGATGGAACGTGCCTTTGCCTCTCCGACGCGGGACTTCCGCCGCGCGTATGAGATCAGTGAGGGGCTGCGCTATGCCCGCGTACCCTTTGATTAGAGTCCGGAAGTAGCCGGTGAGCCCGAGAAACGCCCCGAGATTTTGAAGATCTCGCGGCGTCTCCCAGTCTACGACCGCAGTGAGCTTCGTGAGGTCGGGTTTGATGCCGTCGGGCCCGACACGTCCGCCCGCGAACATGGCCTCGGTGACGAAGAACTGGGACTTCGCCGCGGAAAGCGTTAGCTTGCGCTCTCGGCACCTGGTGAATAAAACTCGCAGATCAGCTAGTGAATCACTGAAATTGTCCGCTGCCATGCCGCCATCATCGACGAATAGTTCGAAGAGGCTACCCACGAGGTCCCCGAGCTCGGTGGCCGTCATGTTGCCAAAAGTCGATGGTGCACCGGTGAGCCCGAACGGCATCCGTTGGTAGCAAAAGTAACCGCGGCCCTCCACGTAGAAGCAAATATACGGCTGGTCCTCCTCTCGGATAGCGCACGCGTAGAACCCGGACGCAAAGTCGAAGGTGTGCACCCAGCGGTGACCGCTGAGCCGCTGTTGCTTCGCGCGGATGTCGCCTTGCGGGACTGGTGCGACCTTCGTCACGTCGTTCAGAGCTTTGAAGCTCTGACATACGCGCCACTTCTGCTCTGTGGGCGCGTCAGCGGCCTTCGCTACGGTGGGTGTACCTTCGAATTGCGTGTGGAATGCAGTCTCGAAGCCGCTCGCGACGCACCGGTCGTCGACGCGGCGTTGCAGCTCTTCGATCGTCAATCCTTCCCCGCTATGGGCTTTCTGCGCGAGCGTGGTGGAGCCGCAGCATTTGACGTCCGCCGGATTGATGGGGCGAATTACGCCGGCATCGAGCATCTCGTCGATGACTTTATTGAAGAAAATACGCTGCAGGGGGCTAAGGGGTCGTTGGTTAACCTTCGTTTTAAAGGTTGCGCCTGCGGGTACGTCAAGCCGGTGCTCCGCTCCCAGAATCGCGTGGACCTCGCTCATGGACAAGCCGAACACGTCCACGAACTCGTCGAGGAGCGCGTCGACCTGCTGCCGCTCGTCTGGCGTGAGGTCCTTGCCGACGGTGATCCGCCGCTTGACCTCTGCCATCCTGCGAGCATCACGCGGATTTGTCTTCCGCGTGAAGAGCGTGCGGTCCGTGGAGCCTGCAGACTCCGGCTGCTCGACGCCAGGATCGTCCTGGGAGTCGCCTGCATCCTCGTCAAGGTGCCAGATGTCGGCCCAGTTTCGGGCTGGCTCGCCGAGGTTCGGTACTCCGTCGCGGAGATGCGGTAAGCGGCTGTCAATATATTGGTCAATACGCGGCTTCTGCTTCGGTTTCCAAGCTGGCTTTACTCCCCTGAGAGGGGTTCGCGAATCCCCTCCAGAGCGGTGTGCACGTGGGGCCATTGACTCCGCCAAATCCTCCTCAGGTGTTTTAATTCGGAATGCTTTCGGCCATTTCCCGCTGTGGTCCTCGGGCTTGTATGCACGACGTGGTTTCCTGCGACCAAGGGTGTCAGTAACGTTGAACGCGACGAGGTCGATGTGGGGCGGGACTTCCCTCGAGGGGGTTCGCGAATCCCCCTCTGAGTTTGTCGCGCGTGATGGCACGTGACCGTCGCTTCCCAGAGCCCTCATCCTCCTCCACGCGGTCTTCTCCTCCTTCGTCCACTTCCTCCCCGCTGCGCCGCTCTTCCCCACCAGCACCGTCAACCGCGCCCTCACCTCTGCCGCTGCCCTCCTCTGCGCCGCCGCCTCGACCCGCTCCAGCTCCTCCCCATTCCGCCGCCTCTCCTCCCTCCGCGCCGCGATCGCCCTCCTCCACTGAGCGCTCGATCCGACCCTTGCGCCCCCGTTCTGCGCACTACATCCCCCCTCCTTTTCCGCTCCGACACCCACCGCCCCGGCCAAATCTCCGCTCGGTGTGACACCTTGTTTCCGGGCCGCCGAATCTCGCGCAACCGCACTTTTCCGCTCTCTTTCGCGGAGACCGCCGCGCTGCCGCTTCACGTGTCTGCCCACAGACGTCTGCGCTTCTCGGGCTTTGGTTTCGCTCGCTGTCCGCGCTGGTAAGTCGTCCGCTGGGGCTTTTTCTTCTCCTGTAACTGGGTGCTCATCCGGGTTTCCAGGAAGGAGTGAAACGGGCTCGGGTACTTGCCTCGTGGGGGGTGCGTCGTCTCCCCCCATGATGGTCTCGCGCGTAGCCATGATGCTGGCCATTCTCGGACCCCCTGCTCGCCACCAGTTGCTGGTGCGTGCGCTGAATTCATTTCCCGCCTCCGGTGCACTGACATCTGTGGGCCCAGGCTGGTCAATCCGTTCTACGGCCGCGGAATCCGCTACGGGTGGTGCTTGCCTCGCGGGAGGTGCGCGACTACCTCCCGAGATGGTTGCGCGCGTTGCGGCCGCCGTCATCGTCATGACGGGGCTCGCCTTCCCTTGTGCTCCCGCGTGCGTGTTTGTGACCCGCACGATCTCTCCGCGTTCTCCGCGCAGCAGGATTACGTCCTCTTCGTATCCGTGCCAGGCGCCGAACGCTTCGAGCAGAGGCTTCCCGAGGAGCATCGTCCATGCGCCGCCACTCGGGAAGATCTCCAGCGTGCCGCGCCTCGCCACACCACTGAGGTTTACCTCCCCTGTCCATGATCCCATCGACGGCACCAATTCCCCGTTCGCCATGCGTAGCACGCGTGGTGACCATGCGAGCTCGCCGAGGATTTGCCTCGCCGCCTCGTATGCGTCCGCGTCCAGCGCACCCGCCATGGCGCCGTCGTCGACGACCGTCTCCACCTCCATCTCCCCCCCACTGTCTGTCCGTAGCAGCACTTTTTGAATAAATGGCACGCTTTTCCTCTTCCTCTCACGCGAGCCCACGCTGTACAAGTCAATGATGTGTGATTGATCGTATACAGGTACATGGGCATCTGGGATAACCGCTGCCACGTCGTCGGGCGGTGAAGCTCCCTCCCCGCGACCCAGGGTATGCGCGTGAGGTTGGCGCACTACGTCCCCGAGCGGTTCCTCTGCGCGCTCGGGGACCCCTTCTCCTCCTTCCTCTCGTGCTCGGGCCGTCCCATGCTCGCTCAGGTGGACGGCCCTTCCACTTTTCCCTGGGTGCGCAGGTACTCCTGGATGACGGCGTTGTCGTTCTCCGCGGTGCCAAAGACATTGTCGTCGGCGTCAGCGACAATGCGAACGGGGACGGCCTCGGCAGTACGCACGGCACAGGTGCGGATGGATTGCACTATTTGGCGCCAGCGGACTTCGACGGCCGGGATGAGGAGGCTGTCGGTCGCGGAGCATTCCGCGCTGAAGTGCCCCATTGTGCCGCATTTGTGGCATTCCCCGGAGCCCACCGCGACAGTGCCTGGCATCAGCGGGTAGGGCCGCTCCTCGCTCGGCCTGAGGGTGCCGTGCTTCTGCGCATACGCGGCGATTTCTCGTGCATACGTCGCCTGTCCTGCTGGGGTGCGCGGCTGGATGGTGACCGGCGCCGCCTGGATCATCACGAGGCGCTCCGAGTCGGCGCGGTAGTTGCGTGCCACGGGCGCTGCGGCTGCCGACGCTTGGGGAAAGAGGAGGCGGCGGTTGGGGTCGTTCCTCGCAGGGGATGATGCTGCAAGACTCGAGAAGGCGGTGGTGAGGCCGCGCGTCGGCGTCTGGGGCGGTGCGCGCTGGAGGTTACTGATGAGGGTCTCCATGCTCGCGAGCCGGTCCTCGAGGCGCCGCACGCCTGCGACGTCCGACGAGGGAATGTCCTTCATCGTCTGGACAAGTTCCGCCCAGGTCTTGCGCTTCGGTCCTAAGCGCAGCAGGAGCGAGTCGGGGATGTTTTTGAGCGCCTGGGGGATTAACCCGCCATCGTCCTCGATGCGCGCCGCAATGGCTGCGACTTTGACAGCCCAGTGGACTTGGCCCACTCCTCTATGCCGTCCTCCTCGACGCGAACTCCAATCTCCTCCGGCCGCAACTTCAGGCTGAGGAGCTCCTCCTGTAGCTCCCCTTTCTCCCGTACCGCCATCTCCTTCTCCGGCCATTGCTTCTGGAACGCGACGACGAGGTGGGGGAAGGTGTCCTTGTCCGTCGCGGCCAACTTGTTGTACCAGCTTTTCGCGTAGCTCCCGGACTTCAAGCTGAGCTCGAAAAATTCGAGCTTTTCAGCGTCTTTCCAGGTCGGACTAACGAGATTGCGACGGCGGATGGCGTTCAGAAAGTCGGTGGTGTTCTCCCCGAGGCCATCGCCCTTGAAGAGCTTGGGATTGAGTTCAGTCATGGAGTCAAGTGGTGGTGGAACAGCAAGGATGGAGGCTAGAGCGGCGTGTAGTGCGGTGGGGTCCGGTGCAGGTGCTGGGGAAGTTTCGGGTGTGAGCGGGGTTATCCCTCCGTGCGTGGAGAATATGGGTGATAGAGTGACGCTCGATTCGTCTGATAGGTCAGGAGTGGGCTGTCGGGGTCTGGGTAGGAATCGGCCGGAGGCTGCTGAGCGGTGCGGGTACGGTGGAGTCGCCAGGTTTTTCTTTTTCTTTTTCGGTGTACTGGATTGTAACGGCTACGGCGTGGCAAGTTGCTCGGTGTCGGATCGCACTGTTGTCACCAAATGGAGACGTAGTCTCCGGTAGATCCTGCGGAGGTCTGCAGGAACGTCGCTCAGCGCTGCACAAAGTGGCAGGAAGCAAGGGATGATGATGATTTTCCGTGCTCGCTGTCTACGCCTGCGCCCTGTCTGCTGTCTGCTCGGCTGTCGCGCCCGATGGGGAGTGCCCAAGTGCACTGCCACACTGTATACGAACAGGAAAACAGACTCGTCCTCGTTGCAGCCGCTCGACGGCATGCTTAGTGTTTATGGGACACGCCCCGATTAGGGAATACATTATGTAATCGTGTCCCGGGACACGGCGTGGCGTTGTTTGGCTGTGGGCTCCCGTGTCCCCGTGACCTCGGGACCCCGCGCACTCGTTTCGTTTGTTTCCGTCGATCGACCACTACCGCCGCTCGCCCAAAGTAGTAAGTAAGTTCAAATGTGACAGCCTTTCATCCAATTAATTTCCCTGGGCTCCGATAGGCCCGCACAAGCCATTCTGCCCTATAATTAAATTACATCGAGTGCAAATGGTCTTTAGAATCAGCAGAAAATAAAGAAATTATCGAGAAATACCTCCTGAGTTAGTGTCTTAGACATGGGCATCTCCTTTTTGTCTCTCTCTTCCTTCTTTCCTTGCGCGCGACTTCTCGAACTTGACATCACGCAACCCGAATGACAGACCTCATCAGCCCCTTCGGGGTGTTCCCATCAATCCCGCCGCGCGGTACTGGCAGCTCTCCGCCGATGCCTTCATGTCCCGCGGACCTTACTGTGGCATCTCTCACGACTGCTTCGGGCAGTCAACTCGACTTCTGGATTGATGCCGCCAACAAGAAAGCCGAGAAGAAGGTGCTTGTCAAGACAGGCAGAGTTGATACGCGCCGGGAGCGGCTTGCAGGCTATTACGGGCTTGATCTGTCCGCTATGCCTGTTACACCGACTATTGGCCCAGTCTCTCGTGATGTTGCTATAAATAAAAGCCAGTGGGCACATCTCCGTGCCCTCGGAGCTGAATGGGCTCAAAAGGACTCGGCTAAAATCCCATTTCGACTTGTTACGGAAGTGCCATCGGTTAACTCGACTCGTATGGTTCTAAATTTATCTGGTGCGGTGCGAATTCTCATGATTATCTCGACAGACCCACTACTGCCAAGTATCAAGTCTGCAATTGAGGAGACACTTGCTGGTTCTGCCGCATTTTCTGCAGGATCTGCATCCGAGCCCCAACAAACTGGTGGTATGGATGACGAGACCGTGCAGGCATTAATTGAATCAGCAAAGGAAGGAGATATGGCTTCAATGATTGCTTTGTTCAAACTTCAGGCATCTATTACAGTGGGTTCTGTTGTCTTCTCGGAAGCAAAGTTTGCTAACTGCTATGTATTTTAACAGGGTCAACCTCCAGTTGCTCCTGCAATACAACAAACTATATCTGCTTCATCCTCTTCTATTCCTACAAACATTCCATTGACTCCCAACACATTCTTCTCTGCAACATCTGGGTCTTCATCCACTCCATCTTCCCTTCCGATTGAATCAACAGAATCCACCTCCTCCGACTCGATGATCCTAGCCAGCGGAAGTATGTCCATCGAAGCACTCACCCGAGCAGACGGGCTTCGCGATGTCATTGCCCAACATGAAAGCGGGGCAGTAGCGAAGATCCGGGACCTATATGGGCCTGTGAAGGGCCGTGAGACGAACCCGATGTGGAAGAACATTAAGGTGACCATTACACGGCGGGAGCGTTTGGTGCTCGAGTTCCAAAACGAGTTCCAAGGCGATAAAGAGAAGTTTTTTTCCTTCTTTACGACAACAGATCCAGGTTCCACTGGCAATAAGCGTAAAGCCCCCGAACCTGTTGAGAAAATTAGGCCCCTTCGCCGTGTTGTCGAAGCTATTCCTCATCGCGACAAGGACTTGAAGACCGAACAACAATTGGAGGACTACCAGAATAGTGGTGTGTTTTCTGAGGATCTGTGGGTGACGAAATGGGCCGGATACAATAAATGGGAGATCTGGAGGGCCATAGGCAAGGAGAAATATTAGATTAGATTACATCAAGTGTTGACGCTTTGATACATTTCTATCATAATCAGCCATGAACTCGTGGTTATCCTTCGGAGAATAAAAATAGTGAAACATTGTTATTGCCTCAACCTGAGACCAGCCACCCCAAGCGGCGACCATGTCAACAGTCCAGCCCTTGTTCTTGATTCGGTGCTGGCAACCCCCACGACGAAAAGAATGAGTTCCGTACATAGCCCAGGATTTGTAGCCAAGGTTTTGTAAGTCACTTGTTAATGCACGGCTCATTATGCTTGTCGTCTAAATGACATCAAAACATCAGTTAAGTGTATCAATCCGTGATGAATTGACATACAATTGGGGTGTCCTGGAAGATCGCACCATGCTTATTCACCTTCATAAAAAGCGGCCCGGCAAACCCGAATCAAGGCTCGCACCGGACAGATTTTGGGGTCGAGATCGTTGGCATGCAGGGTCCATGCATGCCCGATGCCTGTCTGCGCGGACTTGCGGGTCGAAAGCTTCACCTCGAAGAATTCACCTGAAATCATATGTTAGCGGAAAGGAAAGTACAAATAAATGGCTCATACGATTCCCTGGAATCATGTTAATGCTCTCAAATTCGAGGCGGACAACTTCCTCGAATCGCAAGAGTAATAACCAAGCAAAGAGATAAGAAGTCTAAATTCTAGTGAGTTTCATGGCAAGTCACGAAGGGAAAGTGTATACATATCGCACAATTCCCCATCGGATTTCTGCAGCTGTTGCCTCGGGACGAAAGCAATAGTCATACAGATTATGCATGTCGAGCAACGACAATGCACGGGCCAATGTCGATACTTCACCAGCTTTCGCTTTTGTCTTCTCCAGCCCGGTCATGAACTCGGAAACATGCCTGGAACGCGTAGGTAGACCAAAAGTGTATGTGACTTAGCTGCTTTAAGGTTAAATTATACACTAACGCTTACCATTCCCCGGTTTTGGAATCAACTCTCCATTCGTTAACACTTTCGTTTGGCCGGATAGAACGGTACCAAAATGTCAGAGCGGCCCGAGTTGAAACAGCGGTCGAAAACTGGCAGAAGAAATATGACTGTACCACTCAACAATAACAGAATGACTTACCTTTTTCCCTTCATACCCTTTCGCCTTGTCGCCGCATTTCTGTATTATAAATTGGGTAATGTCCGTTGGTGTGCTTGCTGTGACTTTCTTGGGGTCCCAGTTGGGGTCTTTACGCTTATGACACGCAATATATGCCTTGGCGATGCTGCAGGTGTAGTAAGCGGCTGCATTTGATGGGTGAAGAAACTTACCGAAGATGGCCGCCACGCGTCTTGTCAGTGATCACAGCCCGCGCGATCTCGGCAGCGTATCTTGCGGCATCGTCAACATTGTCCTCCTCCGGGAAGTCTTTCATAGATTCAGATATGATTCCGTCGATTTGATGTGAGAGCGAGTCTTCTTCTTCAAGCCAGATTTTGAAGGCCTCCTCAGATAACTGTAATAGGAATCAGAATTGAGGAGTGGGGTGTAGAAAAGAAAGGACATCATCCTCTGTGGGTTTCATTTTACTGAAGGACATGGTGGTCAGGAGCAGGAGCCAGGAGGTTTGCGCACGATCACTGCGACGCGGGATCATTGAAATTCCATTCCACTTTGGGACAAGACTAACTCGGTAGAATATCACTGCGCTTCCGCAATGTAGGCAGGTGTAGTGTAGGTGGCCATACAAATATATAGAGAGATGGCCCTATTGCACGCAAAAAAAACAACAATTAATAGGTAAGTAACTCGCAGAAACCCGCGCCATCCACGCGCCTCGCACGGAACGTACGTGTAAACGAATTGACCTCGGCGCAACCCTGTTGACTGAAACACATATAGCCGCACATGCAGTGTAAGGCGCGCACTCGCGCCGGCAATGCATATGCAGCTCTGCGCGAGCCCAGGGAAAGAGGCGCGCTGCGGCAAGCTCAGCTGCGGATACATGCCCACTGCGACTGAGCACACCAGGCTTCCAGAAGGACGCGCTTGCCTCGCCACAGTGCAGGAGACAGTCCGGGGCGGGGCACGGAGCTTGTGGGCAGCACCGGTTGCATCTATCCGCCACGTGCGAAGTGCAGAGTGCCCCGGAAGCCGCTGCAATGCTGCAGCGCGCTTCACCACACATAGCGGCGGGGCCGAGCGCATCACGGGCGCAGCCTTGCATGCTGCGCTACGTGAGGCGCGAATTCACGTGCGCGGAACGGGCGAGACTGATGACTGCTGATCCTCAGATGCGCAGCGTGGCGGTGAGGCGGATGAGGAACGTCGTGTGCTGCATGCACGTGTTGTCGCCACGCGGAGACCCGGAGCGCGCGTACATACCGACACGTCGGTCGCGGTCGAGTTTGGGCACGGGCAAAGGCATAACACAGGCAAGCTGGGCAACAGAGGCACAAGGGGCAGCGGTAGCCGCGATTCTGCAGCGCGTGCACACGCCAGCCGCACGCGCTGCGCGAGTCGCGAATTCGCGCCTTTAGCAGTGGCCATGCCGGCCGTATCCCTGTGCACTCTCCTCATGTACTTCGAGTACATCCCCGTTGATGCGACATGCGAGCTCGCTCAGTGGGGGGCGGGCGTTGAGCGAGCTCGCGTTCACAGTGGATCGTCGCGGCGCGCGGTGGAGCAGTCCGCGCTGCTCGTGAACGCTCAAGTCGTGAGCGTACACGCACGGCCACGCGGACTCTCATTGCAGCTGCGCGGGCGGGGGAATGGGCGCGCTGGTGTGACTACGGCTACTGCGAGTTCGCTGGTGGTCCGCGAGGCGTGTTCTCTGCGGAACGCTGCCGCAGTGCCGCGCGACATACGATGCACAGCGGTCGACGAGGGCCGTGGTGGGGACGATCTGACGGCTCCGGAAGGAGTCGCCCGCCTCGCGGGGGGGTGCTCCAGTGCTGCGAGAAAGTGCGCGCGCCTTGTCTGGCACGAGAAGCTGCGGTACGCGAGGTGCCACACTCAAGAGGGCACCCGCCTACCCAATCCTGTTCCGCACGAGGTTAGTCCAAGGAGAATAAGAGGGGCAGAGGGACGCACGAGGGGGCACCAGAGCTGCATGCCGCAGCGCGCTGACATGGCGCTCCTTCGTGCTCGCGCGCTCTGCCACCCCGCAAGGGCTACGCGGCGTGCGTGTGCACACACATGGGCGCGCCTGCGCAGAGCTTGAGCGGCTTCTTGAGGAGGAAGTGGTAGCGAGCGCACGGTGGGCGGATCTTGCCCCCCGTGCGCACGGAACACGAGGCCCGCGCGCGGAGTGCAGCTGGCGCGAGTGCGCCAGCGACTGCTGCGCGATGGCGCCGGGGGAGCGTCGCGCTCACCGGATCACCGTTCTTGAGAGCGCAGCGGGGCGCAGGCGAACGTCGAGACAGTGCACACGAGGCGTGTCGTCTGAGCTCGGAGTGGAGTTAGTATAAGACGAAGAGACAGGGTAGAGGGACTTACGAGTGGCGGCGGCAGGCTGCGAGTGCAGTACGATGGTTCAGCGCTGGGGCGCGGCTGTGCAGTGCAGCAGGCACGAGCGGGGGCCAGATTTGCGTGCCCGCGAGCTTGCGCAGAGCAGGAAGACGCGTTCGCGGCGCCCTCCACCGCAAGCCGCGCGCACACGACGCGCCGCGAATGCGCGGGCATCTCTGCGCGCGCGGCATGTGGTGCTCTACGTGTCCGGCGCGCAGGGCGAACTTGCGCAGTGCGGAGGCGCGCATCGCGGGCGCGTACGACGTGTGCGCCGTTGCAAGAGAGAGTGAGCGGGAGGTCGGGACAGTAGACGAGGTGGTCGCACCTACTCCAGCTAACTGCCCGCGCGCACTCGGTTTGAGTGCGATCCTGGCGACGGCTGGTGAGAATGATCAGTTGAGAAGACATAAACGAGGGGCGGGGACGCACCAGCAGCGCTGGATAGTAATCCCAGCGGCCACGCGCAAGCCTCTTGGCTGCCGTAGCGTATACACACCATCCCAGTGGAGAGTTTAGTCTGTGTGATGGGAGAAGAGGAGGGTAGAGGAGGTTAACGGCTTGGAGGGGGGCCGTGCGCGTCGTCGTCGCCACCTGTCGGGGCCGCGCGCGCGTTGCTCGTGAGCACGTCCGAGTCTCCGCGAGACAGCAAGGGGAGGCAGGGCTAAGGGCCAGCGGGCGCTAGGGCCAACGCGGAGGTCGCACTTGCGCGCTGGCTTGAGAGAGAGTCTAGAGGAAATCGTAACAAATTATTGGAGGAAATAGACCCCAAGACTCACATTTTTTGGCTTGTTTATACAGGCTGAAAGCTGCAGCTCCGGCTGTAGGTAAGGACGCGCGCGCTTGCTGCGTTGTATTCGTCGGCGTCGTGGGAGAGGGAGACGAGGAGGAAGAGGCAGGACGGCAACCGAGCAGGGATCAACGACGACGGGCACGTAAACAGCCAGCTCGTGGCCGCGACCGGTCGCACGCCTTCAGATAGGCTTGCGGGGAGATTAGATGAATATACAGCGAAGAGATAACATACAAGATAATCTATAGATGGGCCTAAAACGGCAGCGTGTCCCATGGGCAAAAAAAATCTGTTCTTTCATGGGACACGCTGTGGGCCATCGGCCCCGCGAAAAACAGCGTGTCCCATGAGAAACTAAGTTCGGTTTTTCTCTTGGGACACGCCGAAAGGCTGCCGCAAGCGAAGACCTTGATTAGCGCGATACCGTCACTACGCGGCTGACAGGGCGGAGATGTGCCATCGTTCGCCCTTCTGTGGAACCTTCTAGGGATCTTGCTGTGGTGAAAAGCCTCGGATTATGAGCCGCCGATGTAGGTATGTGACCTCCAAGTTAAACGAAGTTCGGGGATGAAGTATGCGTTGAGTCCGTGTACGGTGCCTCGGGGGCCATCACAGCACGTGCGCTTATCTCATCGCGGGATCACCCGGTGCGTGTCCCAAGTTAATCTAAGTGTTGCGTAGCCACCGTGACTGCGTAGCTTAGTCATCACATCATTCTGTCTTAGCTTTTACCATCGTATCGACTTGCTTCCTGCTTTGCCTTGTACGCCGCTCGGGCCATCTCCATCGTTGCGCTGCAAGCCTCTCTCCCCGGGCGGCGGCTCTGTGAAGAGGTTCTGGTTGTCCTCCCTGGATTATCTCTCGTCAACGTCAAATCGAAGTGCACAATAGGAAGGACTCACGCGGCGGTGGCAGCAACAGGAACCGCCTCCGACACAGGCATGAACACCGCCCTGCTGTCCCACCCGCCTTCGTCCGCCCACTGCCGCGGCTGCGGCACCTCCGCGGGCTCCTCACGTACATCTGCCCCAGCTACAGGCTCGGCTGGGGCGTCCTGTGCGGGCTGCAGATAGTACGGGTACGGCGACACCGCCATCGCGTGCTCTTCCGCCTCGACGACGGTCTCGCTCGGGCTCCCGGGCGATGCCCCCGCGATCATGTGCATGGGCACGACGGGCACAAGGTTGAAGCACGCGGCCTCGTCAACGGCAGGTGCGGGTTCTTGTGCGGGCTCCTCAGCGGGTAAGCGCATGCTCAGTCAGTGACGCGCAGAACAAGGTGTACAAGGGGAGACTCATTTGTAAACACGCTGTGGAGGCGATGTCGAGCCGAGATGCGGCGGGATGCAGGGGCGACCTTGACGAAGCGGGGCCGCATCACGAACAGGCTAGAAGTGCGGGAGTGGTCGAGACTCTATGCTCGTGGATGTCGTTCGCAAGATATCATCGGCAGAATAAAGGAACCATCACTGATGTGACCTCTTACGTGTAAAGTTCGACCTACATCAGTTCAAGTTCCAACCCTGGCTTCGCATGAAAGTGAATGGCCGGCAAGCGGTGAAACACAAACAGACAGGGGATGGGTCTGGGGGAAATTGAACAGTAGAATATCAAGTTCTTCAGGCTCAGAGCGGTAGGCCGCGTTCCGCCACTAGTAGGCCCTATCACAACTTAACAATAGAAAGTCTTTTAGATTGTTCTTCACCTCGGACTGCGAAAAAATGGGTGTATTTACTTGGTTGAATTTTCCTCAGTCCCTATGTATGGCAAATCGGTAACCATCCAAGTAGGAGCAGCCTTGCCGAATCTGCTATCAGCTCGGCAGCGCCCGGGCACCTCCGCCGTCTCGGGCTCGTTTTCTTTCTCTTCAACGGGATAAATTGTGTTGAAGAGAGAGATTTCACAGAGATAATGCTTGATGCTATGAACTTTGTAAGCTTCCGTGGAACACACTCCTTGCCGAGTCGCGAGTTGAATGTCTAATGATGCGGTGATCGCCGGATCCCACTCTCGTTATTCGGACGGCCTGCGACAATTCAATGACCCAACAACGCCAGTCCTACTCTCCTCGATGACACAATTGTGCAGCAAATGGGCTGGGACTGGGGGAGTTGACAATATTCCCCGAGGACTGCTGCCGACATTTCTCGGAAAGGCGGGATAACGGTCCGAAAAAATCTACATAAGATTGATATAAGATATCTAGAAGGTACATTAAAAAGAGAATAGGCTGAAAGAATTTGAAACCCCGTTTGGGACATAACTACGAATTTGTCAGGTTACGCAAGTGGAGTAAATCGTGCAACCACAGGATGGTGGTGGTCAGAATGAGCGCAAACTGCACACCCATAACAATCCTCCAGGTCCTGCATGGTTCGGCCACTTCTATGTCATCAAAAGTGCAGGAGGCTTCCGGTACAAGTTGTGAATTCAGGTCTGTAATATATCTAAGAACGGATACAGCCAGATAATTAAGAGGGCGTACAGGATTCCTTGTGAACTGCTTCTGAGGGAGGTTCATCCGAGACTTCGTAATGGCCGGAGGCTCCCCCACAGTCCTCGACCTCTTCAACTGTTCAACATTAGGGCAAGAGATTAGGACATTATTTATGAGCTCACGATGTGCAAATGGACCATCCCCCTCAGTTGATATCTGGAAGAGCGGGCACCCCAGCTCCTTGGCGACATCCTGGCTATCAGGATCGAACCCTTTACCTTGATAGAATTGGCGGCTCCCGGCATAGACACTTTCATCCCATGACATGCTCCCAGCCTTCATTTCAAGTTTGAAGGCAGGAAATCCGAGTTGTTCCGCCTCCTCCATTCCCAGATGTTCAACCCCGGAGGGATCAAGAGACCAGTATGCCGCGCACTCTGGGTGTCGAAAATATGATGGGTTGTCGGGTTGTAGGTCCGCCAAGGGACAGAGAAATAAATATCCGGAGGGGATGCTGTCGCCAGTGTCGTATAGTCTTAGGGAATATGAAATTTGGCGCACTAAGACTGGTGGTTAATCCTTATTAGAATTGGGATCGCCCATATACTGCGAGCGCACCATAATCGTGATGGTTGGATGTTATACCGAGATGATTGAAGATGTGGTTTGTCTGCATGAGCCACCCGCACAAGGTCGTAATGTCGCTCCAGATGTTGCGTGAAAGGACTCCATCCACAAGATCACTGCAATTCACACTTCCGGTTGACAATGATTAGTAGCCCATAAATATGGGATGTATACAAAAACACACCGAGTCCACCCACTCTCCATGACCCACAATGGCTTTCCCTCGGTTGTGCTCCACCCAGGATCGAAAAAAATTGAATCAGGGATAAATGCAATTTCTTTCGAACTTTCAATGTCAGCGCCAGGAGGACAGTGAATGAGCGCCGCCAGGTGTACTGATGCATTCGTGGAAATCGAGAACACGCGGTCGTGTCGGAAATGAACAAGATGAACTAGATGGTATGTGTCCAACGGAATCGAATCTATAATTTTCCAGTCCTCGGGCGGTTCAAGACCAGATCCAACAAGCAATGACGGCGAATCAATTAGGAGAGGCCACCCTTCGAGGGGGTCGTCTTCTGGGGAAGCAAAATCCACACATAGACGACCGGTTGATGGCCTGATCCAGATTGTGCATTCCGAAGGGTACTTGAGATCGCGATAAGATACACCGAAATATCGTAAACACTCTACTCACCAGAAATTTTCCAGAAGTGGCACCCACATATTGATTGGCACCCTACGAGCATGTCGGTGTGAATTAAGCCGATGTAGGCGGGACATAGATGCTCTTACCCCAAATTCTGCATCCTGTCACAGCCAGTGCTAAGTTCAATTAGCCCTCGAATAAAATGATGCACATACAAAGTATGCCCAGAAATATACTGCTGCCAGATGAGAGCCCCGGTACTTCTCCATCACCTGTTTTGCTGGAATCAATTCTAATTGAATGTCGCAATCAGTATGCCACTCAGTTTACCGGGACGGGGGGGAACCAACCATCGAGGAAAATTGCCGCATGTATGCCCGATGAATTTATTGTTCCAAAGAGCTGCACAACATTCGGATGACTGCAACGGAACTCAATTTAAGGATCTCAAGCGAAAGAGATCCACTCACCGAAGACCTGAATATTGTGAGACATCTTGATGCCACTCCTGCCAACGGGAAGTCATTCAACTTGAGGTCAACGAAGGAATTCTGGGAACACACCTCTTCGGCATTCTCTCCTTGATACAAGGCTACGGTCATGGGCGCCTTGGAGCCATGAATCCGCGCAGCGTACACTCGTCTTATGGAGTGCCGTCCACGTCGGCGATGTACCACACCGGAATCTGATCGTATCTCATTTAGAAGATCAAGATCTCCGAGAGGGATCATTCTGAAGTCTGTCATTTTATTGTGAGCTTGGTTCTGAGCAACTCGATCTTTCTACTTACCAGAAGGAACAGTCGGAGCCGCATGAGTGATATTCGTGATACTCCTGAACTGTCCGCCAGCAACGACCAAGTTCTGTGATTGCGGGAAAAAGGCGCCCGTGAATCTGGAGCACGCTGCCCGTCAGCCCCTGCGAAGAGAAGGTGAGTGAGGACATACTGATCATGAGAAGTGCCATGTCCATCTACCGTCGATTCCATGCTGGATTCTGCTTGAAATAGGGGCTCGTGGTCCATGGGATGGTGGAGGTAGGAGGAAAGGTGTTGAGCGCTGCAGAGGCATATCATCGTGTTCTAAATTTAACTCAAAGCTGTCGAGATGGCTGTGCTTTGGAAGTCCGCAGAAAGTTGCACGACAGCTTTCTGCTACAGCCCAGGCACAGGAATTCCAGCGGAAGTTTAGCCACAGCCTAGTCATCTAATTACGCACCAAATCTGAAAGGCGGGCTAAAATTCCACATAAAGTTCCTTGAAGAGTGTATGGCACATATACTGTGCAATAATTAAATTACCGCACACCGCAGCCGCAATCGCCTTAAAACACTCAAGTTGGGAGAACCAGAAGTAAAACGGCATATGAACACATCTTCCTCCATGAAAACACACACCTCATTCTCTGGCTCGCAAAGACACTCAGGCCGAAGTCAGGTCGAACAGGAGGATATCCCGATACCCATCGGCCTTGCAAAAAACATAAGACATCTGGTGATGATGCTCAATTATCCGTGCCATTATCCGCAAGGTCTGACAAATTATCAAACCAATCATGTGATTTCACGGGAACTGTACCATTCATAGGTACAGTAGCTCTGGGGAGGATATATGTATTGAAGATCTTGAGGTGCAGGGAAAGCTTCCTCACTGCAATCTCCTATTTACAGCAATCCGACAGCTGGCCACAGAGATGACAAGAAAAGGCGCTCAAATAAGCGGACAATGATGGACAAGGTCTGACCCTGCTATCACCCACACGCTAGCCTGGTGACTGTCAATTAGCAGTGAAGGCAGGTGGTGCAATGAGAGAGGAATGAAAGAATCTGGAACCAAGTTGTGTCGCTTTTTCATATCAACACATGCTGCGTGATTTTGGGAAGCCCAACAGCAGAGACAAGCTGTGTCAAATTCTCTAATGTCAAATTGACATGTGTGTCTTTTTATGTTTTTGGCCTGAATTATTGCACACTATATAGCCCATAAGAGTGGTTGTAGATTAGTAGCCAATCTCTCCTGGAATTCGACCCAACTTGGGGAAATCCAACTCTAAAAGCACAGGATAAACCAACGAAGAGAAATTTTGAACTAGCTGGGGTATGTGACGAGGGACTCCCAGTAATGGCAAAAAAGCGGAATCAAAATAGATTGAGCAGGCTGGCATTAGCCGCCAGCAGAGTGCATTGCGAGGAGGAAGTAGTGTCCTATAGCGACAGCGGAGATATATGCATACACCGAAGGAGTATTGACAGGTTGGGTCGAATTTGAATGGCTCGAGGAGGAGTATATACTACAGGCATGCACCCCCGATGCGCCGCCCATCAACGTGCGACGCCGCACACCGCGCACCCAAAATTTAATCTAATTCTTTGGTGGTTCCGCGAGCGGGGGTTGTACGTGGCTTGTGTCGGAATCGCATCCTCGGTGCTGATTTATTTCGTCTATCAGCTACGCCACGGCACATGCGCCCGCGGCCGCCGCCGCCCATCAACCCCGCGCGTCGTGAATATTCGCTAAATTGTTTGGAAGTAGGGCAGTGACGCGTCCGAGGTGCGCATCGCGCGTTATTCTATGTTTGCGTACTAACCTTCGTCGGGTTGCACGCGCTCGACGCGTCCTACGTGCTCAAACATCCCCGAACGCGCGCGGCGCTTCGAATTGATTTTCGGTCCCGCGAGCGGGGATATGTGGCGAGAGGTGTTTGTCGTTAGTTCTCCGTGAGATTCAACCTGATGTTCTGTTTTAAGTTCGCGCGACGTCAGATCAACGCGGCGCGTGCCGGCGCGTGCCGAACGCGTTAAACGCGTCCCACGCCGCCGCCACACAACCAACTCCCCGTGTCGGGCGAGGGTGGTTATATTTTTGTAGCGGGCTGGAGGTATGCTACATAAATCACTTTAACACATTTCTTAGTGCTCACCTAACTCCCGCAACATCGCGATGTTGTACTCACGTCGGGCGCCGTCATTCCCGCCCTCCGCGCCGCCACGGATATTTTTGGTTGGGTTTAAAGTTCCGGGAAGAGGTACGTACGATTCTTAGAGCTACAACAAGTGCTAACGACACCTTCTCAGATTCGCAATGCGCTGTGTTCGTTCCGAGTGAGCCCGACGCGACTCCTCAATGAATACGACGTGCGGCGTTGGGTTTCTCGATGGTTCGGGGATCTCGGGCGAGAAGTTCGAGGGTGTCATAGCATGTTGGATAGGTTCTGGGCGTGTTTTCGCGGTAAGTCTTTGTTACTTCTTCCCTACAGATCCTTCCGGTGAGCTGTAACCGCTTTACATTCACTGACCGTGCTTTTCATTGACGGAAGATTAGTCGGTTGCATCGCCTGCGGTTCTGACTGCGAACCCCACGCGACGGGGAGACCCTGCCAATTTGTCTATTTTCTTTGGATGGACGAGAAATACAACTTGGCGTATTTAAGCTTTTTTGCCGGGGGGCGCAAGGGGGGGCGGCCAACTTTCATTGAGTTGGCCGCGGGGCGGCGAGCAGGGCGGGGGCGGGGGCGTTGGCAGGCATCTTGATTTGGTAGGCGTCGATGGCGATGGGCGGGGACGGCGTTGGGAGGCGGCGTGCGTGTGGTATTATAATTAGAGCGGGAGTTTCCGTCAATAGAGTCAGTCAGTAAAGGAGGAGTTGCGTCATAGACAAACAGGACCACACACCGCCACCACTTTTGCTATTTCTGTCGACATGCCGGGGACCGACCTCCTACCCTACCTCATATGGGCAATGCTTATCCTTGGACCCCCTTGCGAGAGACGCGATATGTTGGACGAGTGTCAGTGCGTGCCAGTCAGAAAGCAACGCTCGCTGACGTCATGCCGAGCCGTGCCTGGGAAAGCAAACACTCGCACACACCGCCATCTGTCTTTTCTCCGTCCACACATGCTCACAGCGCACAGGCCAGCGTACGGCCAGTCAAGGCGGAACCCTGCAGCCTTGCACGCACACAGTACCAAAAGGCACATCCTCGCGCCCTCGGCCGTGAACAGCACCGACTACCTCGAACGGACGGCGCTGCGGCGCTGGTACACGGCGGCGTTCGCGCTCGTCGTGCCACTTCACATAGCATCATCGTCGCGCGCTTGCTGTGCTCGAATCACGTTACGTACAGGTTTGGGGAGGGGATGAGGCGTATCGGTTGAGTCGGAGGCAATGGCGGTCAATGAAGCGGTATGCGGCGTGAGTCCCCGACTCTTCCTTGCCTCCGAATGACCCGGCCCCAGACAACTCGCGGAGCAGTACGGACCGCGCAGATCACCTCCGCGTCGACGTCGGGCGCGACTCGCGGGGAGGTGCGATGCACACGCGTGTGAGATTAGAGGTGCGTCGTCCGCACCTTCCCCTTCTTTACCTTCTTTGTTGACTTGTTGCGCGGAGTCGCGCTCACTCGCAAGGACAGAGAGCGCAGTCGACGAGAAGAATGACAGTACGACCCCGCATGCCGCGCGCGCAGGAGCGCCCCGCGAGTCCGCGGAGTGGTGTGCGTGTGTGGCTCGCGGCGCTGGTGTTGGTGTCCCCGCGAAGCCCTTGCGTCTCCTGGCCACGAAGATCCAGCGCGTCGTCCGGCGACGGAATCCGCGCGGTGTGCGCGCGCTAGCCAAGACCCCCTCACGCACGACTTGGCGGGCTACGCGGCTCGGGCATCGCGCGCCGAGGCCGCTTTGCCCACGGACAGTCACGCCGGCGGCTCAGGGAGCGCGTCCTGTGCGCGCTCACCAAGCTCGCACGTCGCTGCCTCTCGGGCACGGCCGAGCCAGAAGCGCGCGCACGCGGAGCCAAGTCCCGCGCGCTAACTTATTCCCTTACTTACCGAAGCCCTCGCGCGTCTACTGTATCTACTTCTACCTCTCCTTGCTCGCTACTGACTGCTCGCTAATACATGGAGTCCGACTGGCATCGCGATCGAGTGGTTAAGCCAGTAAGGAAAGCATAACTCGACGGGTGAGTGAATCGTACGCAAGTCAATAGGACGTTTGAAGCGTTACTTATAATTACCTTTTGGTCCAGTACAGATCTGCCAGTGCGCGTCCGAGTTAGTTCCAATGGTGTCTTCATATTGGGATCCAGGAGATGCAATTACCCTCGTGAATGAGTGTGCAGTTATGAGTGCTGCCCTTCGACGGGTGCGGGGAGTAACAAAAAGATTGAAGGGTTACCTCGGTTGTATAGCCTTAGATTTCTGCGTGCAGTGCGAGTGAGTCCTCAAGAAGTCCATGTCCTCGAGTAGCACAAAACCTGCGTTGAACTGCTGAATTGATAGTTCTCGGGGATGCGCGAGTCAGAAATGTGCTACTGAGGTCGATTCAGTAAAAGGTCAAGGCTGCTGGGTACATCGCGGCGGCGTTCTGGGGCTTGAAAAAGCCAGTTACGCGGTGCAGTCAAAATTGCGGGGAGTCTGAGTCTGGAACTGCAAGTGTTAGTTGAGTAGTCGAAGCCAAGGCTATGGGAAGTTTACCTATTACCTACGTTGAATTTTTGAGGGATTTGCTTAAGAAGTCGATTGAAATGGAGCGCGGGAACAAATGATTCGCCAGGGGTGCTCCAGACTTTCTTAGCTGTTTGTTGAACACAAACTCCGGCGTTCGAGGACGGCACCGGCACCCCGAGCCGCGTCCTTGAAGAGCGCTCCAGCGCATTCCTTGATGCAGCTATCTACTTTATTCTTTGCGTACAGTACATGTACATCCCGCGCTACGGTACTTGTAACCCCCGCATCCGAATAAACGACTTCCAACACAAATCAATAAGCACCCAATGAAAGAAAAACAAAGAGGCGCGCGCGCACCTCCACGCAATCGAGTGAGAACTGCCGTCGGACGGACTGCGTGCGTCCGGGGCAGCGCACCTCCTACCACGCAGCTACCCTCTCCGTCCAACGCACTCCGAGCGCGTCCGCGCTCTCTCCTTGGTACCGAGTCCGCACCGCCAGCTACAGGTCAAATTGCTGAGTACCATAACTACAGACTCGGAGCGCAATACCCATCTCGCGCGCATTCGAAGAGGTCGGGCCGCCTATTCTTCGTACCCACAGCGATACCCGAAATCAAAGTCCTTCACATGCAAAGCAGTAAGAAACCAGAAAAAGCGCAGTAACAGCGGTCCAACTTACCCAACGTGGAAACTGCGTATTCTGAGGCGGAGTCACTGCCGGCCCTCGCGTGCGCGTATCCCGCCCTCCGAGCGCTCGGAGTCGCATCCGTACGACGCCTCTGAACCAGCGCTCCCGATCGACACCCCGAGCCCCCGCGCATGGATTTCTGTGCGTTCCGAGGCACGCCGAGCCTCTGCATCCCAAAATAGTCAGCAAGCATAAAACGCACGGTAGTAACGCAATACCCATCTAGAAAAGGCGCACAACGCGCCAAAAGAGGCCCTGGTGCAAATAGGAGCTGTTCGTCTGAGGGCAACGGGGCGGAGCCTCACCGTGAAGCCGCAATATAATATCTAAATCCCAAATCAGTCAGAAAACAGAAAGGCGGGGGTATCGCCGAGGAACGTACCGTGAGAGCGGCGTGTAGCGCTGCGGAGGATTCGTCTGTATTTCGCGCATGGCCTCCGGGCGATTTGAGGGCATTGGGAAGGTCTTCATAGAGCTGTGTAAGTCAATGTCAAAACACATCATTTGACCAACCCGTGCACTCAAGCTGGAATACTGACCGGTAGCACAGCGGAAAAGCTCCGCAAGTGACCTGGTAGAATACTAGGAGACGTTATCGAGAGAACTGACATGAATAAATGCGCGAGGAGCTTACCTGGATGATGCAATGTAACTGAAGACCAAAACGGTCATTTAGCCGAAAAGCCGTGATATAGAGTGAGACTGACCTTTTGGGGGGCGAGTTCAGCGACATATACTTCGCGCAAATCGCCTCCGAGAGCTGTATAGGCAGAGGTCGAAGATCCAGCCTGAAAGAGTCCTAGATGTCAAACCAGTAAGAGATCCGAAAAGGCAGAATATCATTGGCTCCGAGAGATATGGAGTCAGAGGTCGAAGATCCAGCCTGAAATAGTCCTAGATGTCAAATCAGCAAGACGTCAGAAAAGGCGAAATATCGGCGGAGTACTCACTGAAACCTTGCAGCGGGGACGCATCCTTGATGCTAATAGAGTACAATCTGACGTTAGTAACACGAATATCGCGAGACACTCTAGCAGGAGCTCGCCAGCGGAGTCTAATGTCACTAGAACCAAAAATAGTCAGTATATTAAAACCCCCGATAAAAAACGTATAACTGACTTGGGGGGCGAGAAGCGCGAGGAATGGTTGATATGAATTGATTGCATTGCCTCCGAGCGCCATAGAAGCCGAGACCTCATTCTGATGACGGGATTATCCAAGTGCGGTGCACACGGCACATTCCAAGTGCGGCACACGCTGTTCACTCACGGCACATTGCTCCTATCAGCGGCACACCAAGGGCAAGTTCGGCACACTATCTACGATACGTGTGCCGAAAATATTGAGATCATCGGCACATGGTTCGGCAATGACCGGGACCAACGAACGAGTTCGCAAAGTCAGAATACCGGCTCGCAGGCAAGATTGTCGACAATGTTGGACTTCAAACACAAATCTGGGTTGGCAGAGGAGTTCAAGAAGTATTCAATTAATACAAAAAATGTACAAGGCAGCGAAATAAGTTGTGTATCTATGATTGGTGCGCATTTTGGGATCCTGGAAGGTGAATGAGTGACGAAACAGGAAGAAGAGTAGATATCTAACCTAGGCATCGGCGCGCTTGGGCGCGTTACGGGCCCGTGTCGTGTGGATCACGCTGGCCGGGTCGACATCATTCCGCGATTTCCGTTTTTTAGAACCGGTTGCCGACACCTGATCGACCTGGGCGGTGACCAGCTCGGGCGTGGGGGAAATTGGCGAGGATGCGGGGATGGGAGGAAGGCGATGACCATGCTGTTGCGAGTAGCACCGAAATCGTATTGAGGGAATGGGAATCCGTAAAAGGCATCGTTCGATGGAAGGGGACCAAGGGCATCAAGAAAAGACAGGTTAAAATTAGTGAAATCCCCGAAGTTCGGGGGCTTTCGGCAGGAGGGAGGTGGAATCCAAATACCGTAGGATCGAACAAGGTGTCTTGGCCACCCGGACCGTACATGCTCGGCGCAGCGATCTGATAATCGGTCATCGGAAGATGGGCGGCAGAATGTTGTTGGTTGCACGACGAGATGAGGGACTTGAGTCTGAGACAGAAGTTAGCATGAGGCAAACTCGGAAGGACGGAATAAAAAAGATACCCCAAACTGTGTCGGATTTGTGGAGGGCAGGTGCCGTGTCGGACTCTTGAGAAGACGAGTAACCATCGAAATCTAGGTGCAAAGATTAAATCACGTTCGGGGACATATACTTCGCGTACCGGTCAGGTACAATGTCTCACTTGGCAGATCGGACGGGGGAAGGGGCGAGGATTTGCGCGAATCTGGCGAATCATTGATTGGGGGGAAATGAAGAATTAAAGGACACTCACCGCTTATCTCCTGTCTGCCATCGTGGCTACTACGCTCCGACAGCAATCCATCCTCCTCCGAGTCCGAGGAGTCTGAATCAGAAAGGATTTCACACACCTCACGGTTTCCTTCCTTCAGTGTCCGAGTTTTGACACTGGGGAGATCAACTGGAGGTATGGCATCCCCTGAGACGGAAAGACGTGTCGCGCTCGAGTTTGACGCGTATCGGGGGTGATTCGGGGGTGGGCTCACGATCCGGGTCGGGGATGCACTTGAGGAACTGACGAAGCTGCTCCGCATCAATCCAGTCGTTATTGATGAACAGATTCACGTTGGGCGCGATGTAGGTAGGCAGGTAGATCTGTAGAGCGCGTCAGGAGCCAGTTAAGTGGTGGGGGAACACGTACTGAGCTTCAAAATGCCGTAATGACACCCATCGGCAGGCTATGATTCAATTTCTCGTCGGCAGGAGCGTGTGTTGAGGGCATTTTGACGCGTTGTTAGGGCGCGTTGTGGTGGGGGTGATGCGTAGGTGGTGGGGGTAGGTGGTGGTAGAGGACAGAGAGGCGGGTAAATATTTGGTTCCACCCGGCCCATCCGAAAATCAGGGTGATGACCATCATCGGCACATTGCTATTTTGAGAAGAGTGTCGAGCATGAGCCAAGCTCGGCACATGTGTCGCATTTGAACGCGATGTGCCGCACTTGGTAGGTGCCGTGTGCACCGCACTTGAATCATCCTCTTCTGATGAAGGAGTCGCACTTGATGTAAAAGCAGTGAGTAAGCGGGACCAGCGGAATAACCGCGGGGTGCGGACCGGAACTACACAGTGTAGACGTGTTCAGCATTCCTGGAGAGTGGTAATAGCTGTTTACATGAGACATAGCACGGTGAACTGTGCAATGAGCTCACCAGTATGGTATCATGCATGCAACTGATAGCAAAAAGCAGTATGTACATCGAAAAAATGCGGACAATAACTGACTTTGAGGGGTGCGCAAATCGCGGGGAATAGTATGAATGCATTTTATGCACCCCCTCTAAGACCTCTAAGAATATAGGCTATGTTCTGAGGGAGGAGTTGGGCTAAATATGAACCAGGACAGTGTCCAAAAAGAAGCGGAATACCGGCGAAATACTGACCGAGAGTGGGTCGATGGAGCGTCGAAAAGGTACCCATATGTTCACATCTAAGGCCAGCGAAGGAATCAGGGCGAAATGTTGGAGGCCAGGCTCACCTGAACAGGTCGGCAGCATTTTTGTTCATTTGATGCAAATCGAAGCGGGCACATTTTTGGACTCTTGAGATCTTGAGAGCGTCCGCAGTGGCTACGAGCGCTATAGTATGAATACGACCTACATTCAGTGCAGACCATGGACGAGTTTCCCATGTATTCATACAGACACTAATTGGCCAAATCCGAAGCATCAAAAACACAAGTTTGTCTGACAACAGAGAGTATTCGCACTGCTGCCCGAAGATCCCACCAACTTAAGTATTTACATACCTCCCTGAGCTGTTAAGGATGCTCTGATAGACACCTCCGGCGGCAGGGCTTGTCTTGAGGAAGGACAGTCACTAAATTGAATACAAGTCAATTAATGAAAAAAGCGATTAAACGGACCTTCGGAGCGCCGATAAGGGGACGAAACATCGTGGAAAACCTGTGGATGTAACGCATTGATGCCCCGCCCTGACTCCGCCGCCCTCCCGAGCGAAATCTTCGCAAATAATCACGCTAAAGTCACACTATAGCAGTCAGTTAGTACTTCAAAAATGGGAAGATTTGAGCCCAATATATACCCAAGTCTTAGTTATGAGTTCAAGGTGTTCTTAGAGTCAAGTAGTCTTCTGAGCAAGGTTCTAAGGGCTAGAAGAGACAAGGCGACGTACCATGATGGTGGTTCAGGTGAAAGATGGATCACGGTCACAGGGCCGAGATCATGATGCCGAGCCTTTGGGCGCGACTGCCCAATAATCAGTGCGAAAATTATGCTTCCCTTGCAATAGTACTTACCTGATGGTATGGAAGGGAACGTGATAGCTTGTATCGTAAATATTTAGTTGACGAAAGACTTCTTCAGCATTAATTAGTTAGTGGCCCTGCATTGATTTGAATCGTACGTTGACTCACTTTGGACGAGCGGGGCATGTATACGAAAATACTAACTTATCGCTGCGTTAAGATGACTTGATATAATGGCCTTGAATCGAGTTGATTAGTCTGAGCCCAATGATAGATTCAATACTGACTCACCTGAAGTCCGACAAGCATAGTCTCGGCATTTTGAAGCCTTGACCGTGGAGTAGCGTAGTCTTGGCCATGAGTCGGATGGTCTGGGCAAGTAGACCGTCAGTATCTGAGTGTCCATTGGGTCAGCATGGGCCAACAAAGAAAGGACATGGGAAAATAAACCGGGTGCGCATTGAATTGAACAGAGCCTTGTCAATCAACCAAATAAGTCAGGAAGTAAATGAATGTAACGTTAGAGCAACGATACCTCGCGCTGTAGAGCGATACGTGCTCCCGAATTTCTCAGCTGTATGTTGAACACGGACTTCGGTGCCCGAGGACGGCACCGGCACTCCGAGCCGCGCTCTTGAATACTATAATAGCGCTCCAGCGCATTCTTTGACGGAGGGAGCTATTTACTCGCGTACAGTATATGTAATCCCGCGCTACAATACTTGTAACCCCGCACCCCAATCAACAGCTTCCAAGCAAACTGTGTGAGCTCCCGATGAAAAACAAAGAGACACGCGCGTACCTCCGCGGGATGGACTGCGCGCGTCCGGCGCACATCACGCACGCAGCGCACCTCGCACGCAGCTACCCTCCCCATACGACCACATCCGCGCTTTCTCGGTATCGAAGCCGCAGAACCGGCTACAGGTCAAATTGCTCAGTAACAAAATAAATACGGACTCTGCGCGCAATACCCACCTATAAAACGCGCCGAGTGTGCCGAGCATGACTGTGGAGCGATCAAATGAAAGTCCTTCAAATACAGATCAGTACGGAACCAGAAAAGACGCAGTAAGGAGTCAAACTCACCCGACTTTGAAACTGCGCACTTGCTGACCCTCGCGCGCGGGCGTCCCGCCATCCGAGCGCTCGGAGTGGACTCGTATGACGCACAGGAAAGCGCCCTATCGATCGACACCCCTCCGAGCCCGCGCGCATGGGTTTCTGTGCATTCCGAGGCACACCGAGCCTCTGCATCCCAAAATAGTCAATACGCACAAAACGCGCGGGGGTAGCGCACTACTCACCTAGGAACCGCAAACGAGTTCCTGGTGCAAATAGGGAACTGTTCGTCGGAGGGCAACAAGGGAGGCCTCGCCGTGAAGCCCCAATATAGCTACAACCCAACTCAGTCAGAAAACAGAAAAGTGGGGGTAGGGCCGAGGAACGTACCATGAGAGCGGCGCGCAGTGCTGCGGAGGATCCGTGTGGATTGCGCGCGGGCATCGGGATGCTCGAGATGCCTCTGCCCTCGTTAACAGAAATTTCAGTGCACAATGGAACCACTCACGCGACGGTTGCAGCAGCAGGAACCACCTCTGACACGGGCATGAACATCGCCTTACTGTCCCACTGCCGTGGCTGCGGTACCTCCGCGCGCTCCTCCTCGGGGACATTTGCCTCAGCTACAGGCTCGGCTGGGGCGTCCTGCGCGGGCTGCAGGTCGTACGGGTACGGCGCCACCGCCGCCGCGTGCTCCTCCGTGCCGACGACCGTCTCGCTCGCGCTCCCGGGCGACGCCTCCACGATCGTGTGCATGGGTGCGGCGGGCGGGCACGAGGTCGAAGTATGCGGCCTCGTCGACGGCGGGTGCGGGTTCTTGTGCGGGCTCCTCAGCGGGTAAGCGCATGCTCAGTGAGTGACGCGCAGAACGAGGCGTGCAAAGGCAGACTCATTTGGAGGCGGTGTCGGGCCGAGATGCGGCGGGATGCAGGAGCAACCTCGAAGAAGCGTGGCTGCATCACGATCAGGCTAAAGTGCGTATAAGGCAGTGGTCGACACTCGATGCTCGTGGATGTCGTTCACAAGATATTGTTAGTCTCTCGTAGACAGACAGTTTCAACGAGGAAGCTCGTACCTCGCTTGTTGAAGTCTGTTGGTCATCGCGGGGGTCCGATCGGACTTACAGCTTATTACCAATCTTTGTGATTACCAATCTTTCAGTAATCACGTGTAATGGCCCGTGTACTGCTTCCTCCCGTCCTCTACCTTCCTCCATTGCGTGTTGCGCTCCCAAGATGGTACAGATCATACTGGCAAGATCAAATTGGTCAGTAGATCATCAATATTATCGTCAAGAAGCTCATTCCCAAGTGAAAGGACGGTTTAGGACCAGTACAAGAAGACCTGATTGCTCCCATTCTCGATGGCAAAGATGTCTTGTGCTGCACTGCGACTGGGGATGGCAAATCTGCTGGATTCATTGATCCAATACTGGTGATAACATGAATCCGAAACTCTACCTGCCTGGACTTTGAACGTGACTGGATCCGGTGGGCGTTGTGGTGACACCGACGAAGGGCCTTGCGTCGAATATTGTCAGTGACACCTCCTCAACATCATTGTTGAAGTATCTTGATGATTTACAAGCTTTTTGAACCCGCAAAGCTCAACATCGCAGCGTTAACATATTGCCATGAAACCCTTGCCGAATCGCGTCGTAATGGCATTAACCTCGCGGATGAGATCAAGAATTGCACTAAATGGCAGGTTATCTGTTTGATTCAGAGCATTTACACGGCAAAGAATGGCGCATTATTGCTGAGCATCCGATCTTCCGAGCCAGAATCTTCTATGCGGCTGTCAACGAAGTTCATCTGATCAACGAGTGGGGCATTGAATTCCGGCTTGCATTCAAAACGATTGGTCTTTTTCTGCGCGGCTGCTTTCCATCATGGATTTCCCTCATCGATCTTTCCGTTACCCTTGCCCCTGGCCAACCAACAACTGCCGTTTGCGAGAGCCTCGGACTTTACGGCGGGAATTTTCACCTGATTCGAAGGACTAACGAACGTCCCAATGTCCAGTTCATCATGCATACTCTCCAGCACGGTCTTGCCGGTTACGAACCCCCAGACCTCTTGCCATATTTAGCGGCCGCAAAACTGTTATCCATTTCTCCTCTCTTGACATGCTTTTCCAAGGCTACATATACATTTGGCATCTCCAACCTCCATCTGCCAACAAATATTGTCGCGCTCGCATGTATCACAGTCTATCCCCTTTACCCGGACGCTTGTAACACATTTCAATTCGCTTCAAGCTCCACCCTTCAAAGTCCCGCCAAGTAACAACGTGTCCGCGGCCGCGCCCAATTGTGGCAGCGCGAAGTTGGACGTGCTGGGTAGGATCATCGGGATCATCCTTGGTGAGATGCCCGACCTGACGTCAGATTTCTACGGCCACCAGCCTTGATGCCCACGTTGACATATACAGACGAGCATTGCGGATTTCGTCGAGCGGACGGGTCGTCGAAAACATGTGATCTTGTTCCTCGGGGTGCGCTGAATTTATGGACGGGTAGCTGCTTCAATGTCTATAAATCACGGGGAGAATATGTGACATCTGCTTGTTGTCTGCGCCATGCACAAAGCGCTCGACCATGCTGCTGTGTGTGGGACCGTGCGGATCGCGTTCTCCATGGGGGCAGTTGTGGAACAAAAGCTCCAGAAACACACCTGAGCTTTCGAAAGGCATATTGTCTAGGAGCTCTTCCATCCTGCGGAATTGTTCTGCTCTTTTGTCGGCCGCACTATGTCGGGACTGTCGTACACGAGGCTGAGTATGTGGGAATCCAGGGCAATCTTTAGTTGGCAATGAGGCAGAGGAAGTGAGCGGAAGGCGAGTATTTGACTGTGCAGTGAGGTAGGATTCACCGCCGGCAGGTGCTGCAGGAAGGGATGGGATGGGGAGCGCTGCGGGAGTTTTATTGTAACCTCGTTTGATTACTGGCGGTTTAGGAGCAGAATCAATCTCGGAGTTCGATTGTGCAGTGAGGTCGGATTCACGGCCTGCGGGTGCGCCAGGAAAGGATGGATTGGGAGCGGTGCAGGAGTTCTCATTTCGTTGCCGGAGGTTCTGGAGCTAAACTACGGTCAGAATCCATCGATACGGTTGGCGGGCGCGTGGGCCTTGAGTTGTGGCCAGAACGGATGGATGAAGGAGGAGAAAACGCGTCGCCAGCTGGCGAGAGTAAAAGAAGACGTGCATCACGTGCCTAAAGATTGGTAATAAGCGGGAAGTCCGATCGGACCCCCCTCGTAACAACAGGACTAAGATATTGTCGGCACAATGTAGGAGCTGTCACTGATGTGACCTTTTACGTGTAAAGTTCGACCTACATCAGTTCAAGTTCCAACCTTGGCTTCGCATGAAAGTGAATGGCCGGCAAGCGGCAGGACACAAACAGACAGGAGGGGATGAGTCTGGGGGAAATTGGAGAGTAGAATATCAAGTTCCTCAGGCTCAGAGCAGTAGGCTGCATTCCGCCACTAGGCCCTATCAGAGGCATGACCAAAGTTGTAGAAGTAGAAGTGACTTCTACTTCTACTCCTGTCGTTAAATCCCAATAGAAGTTACTTCTACTTCTACTGGGTGTTGGTTCTACTTCTACTCAGAGCCCCTACTTCTACTGGGATGTAGTTAGCTTTCTACTTCTACTGTCACGCCGCCCCGCCTCCTTCCGCCTCGAATTACCGCATCAGGTTTCCAATTAAGTAGTCAATAGCTGTCCGGACTGGGAGCATGATGCATATGTTGTCATTTATGCAGTCTCCTTCACTGAGCGGTTAACATCAATGTTCCGAATTCCAAGTTCACTTTGTTACGGGCCGGGTTCAAACCTAACAGCGGTCGTCTGTTTTGCTTCAGCCATTTCGCCTCCCAGTTGCCGGCAATAGGTCAAGTTGCCTATCTGCACTTTTTCTGTCCCCGAGGGACACGGAAAAGCAAGGTAGGCGACTCAAGAAGAACCTGAAGCCTGGCGCCTAACTACAGTGAAGAAGCGCCCAGTAGAATACATAGATTCAAAGAAGTCTAACATAAAATAATGTATGAAATAAGAATAGTCTGCCGTCCCTAGGGTCGTCTGACATGTCGAGAAGATATGCATAGTCCTCTTCTGGCCGCAGCACAGTCCAGCAAGGTTTGGGCAGGTCTGTCAGCAGGCGCAGCTCTGAACAGGACAGCTGTTTGGAGATGATCACTCGTTCTTCGGATGTAGCTTGTTTAGCGTGTTTCTTTCCTTTCTTCTTGGACTGGATGCACACACGGGAATCGGAATCGGAGGAGACGGAGATTACATTGTCAACCTTTGCCGTAGAACGCTTGCGCTTCAGGTACTTCAGAAGTGGGGCAGGAGGTGGATCATCTGCGTCAGAGTCCGGGATATCGAGGACATCCGAATGGCGAGAAGAACTAGCATTCAAAGATTTTACGGGTCGAGGAACTGGTGAGATGGGAGATGAGTGAGCACTAGCCGAGTGCATTGGTGTGGATGGCACCGGCCGAAGAGCGGAAGGAGTACGGGATATAGGTATTGAGGGCGACGAGCTAGCAGCGTTCTGGATGGCACGGCTCAACCGCCGCATGAATTTATCGATGTCGAGTGTAAGGGATGGACCTCGGCAGCGGGTGGAGTGATCCGGATCCCACGGTTGATTAGGGATTAGATTAGATATGAATGTTCGACGGCCTTGTTCGACTGCAGCCATTGTACCAGTTACAGCCACCATTCATAGCGTAGATATTTAGTTAATTCGTTTGCATGGCATACATTCAAACAATGGGTGGCCACGGATTCCGAATCGGGAGATGCGCCGCGGTGCGTCAATGGGCACGACCGGTTCCGTCACGCAATGTCATATATCTGGCACATCTACTGGATCATTCAACTTCTACTGGTCATGGCTTCTACTTCTACTGGACTCAGCTTCTACTTCTACTGGGTGCACTTCTACTTCTACTAGCTCACTTCTACTTCTACAACTCCTGTATATACTCTATCCAAAAGGTTATGGAGACTGCTACCAACAAAATACCGGAGCAACCTCCCAAATCAACATATCATCAGTGCGACTGGGAAAGGTTCTCCTGGAGCACAGCTGTAGCCTCCAGGGAAGTGTTTTTCATCATTGAGTGAGGTTCCTAGTCGTATTCCCCCAGGTAGGTTGCTCACAGCGTCGGAAATGAGGTTGAACGGAGGCCTCCGAACTTGCAAAGAGTCTGCAATATTGCGAACAAAGTACTGTCGAGGTTATATTCAACCTCGTAATATAATATGAATACTCTCACTGGGTTCGAAAGCACCTTACGCAGTTGTAATGACGGTGTTTGGTTAATTTCGGTTTCATGCCGTGGAGAGGTGACTGAGTCTTTCATAGCTTGAGGAAGCTTTAGGATTGTTGGAATATTAAATATACACTTATTCGCCAGTAACAGGTCTTCCCCAGTTCGGAGACTAAATTTTACGATGCGAAGTTTGGGTATGTCACCGTGTTGAAGATATTTTTGAACCGGAGCCTTGCATTTGGCTTGACTATTGCTGGAGACGATGCTCCGCAAGATCTGAATCTAACGGCGATAAATTCCAGCAGCAAGCCGCTAAATACAGTATGAACGAACAGTTTGTGAGATATTCATGAAATTAGGGTAATAGGATAGCCCTTGGCCCGGGTTGGATGGAGGTTTTGCGTAGAAGGGCTTACCAATAGCAACGATTTGCGATTTTCACTCACGATAGGTCGGAGAAAAATCCGTAGCAGTAACAAAGAATGCAAAAGTATGTTGCGGAGGCTTCCAGAGGTTCAACAGGGTTTTGGAAGCGAGCCGCCCACAGGTATGGTGTGAGGTACTTGAAGTATATCGAGCCTTTAGAGACCAGAATAAGCATTATTATATGTGGGAAAAGGGCCGTGCTGGTCGACCGGCGTAGTATTGTTTCGCGGGATGGGGGAACCTATGTTTTTGTGTGTCCGGTGTTGATTCTGTGTTGATTTCATGATCAGAGGCAGTCATAACCTCCCTGAAGGTTCGAGTCGTTGCCCAGTAGTTCTAACCCAAAAGACCAAAATCGGCGGGCAGAACGAGGCCTCCCAAAGACAATGTTGAAATATGTTGATCCGGCACGATGCAGGGAAGAAATTGGCAAAATATTAGATGCAGGCAAATATATGTCAAAGTTTGAGTGGATAGGCAAGGAAACAATAGAGTGGGAAATTTTCATGGAGGCCGGAGGCGAGCAAAGCGCTCGCAATCGTCCGAACGGCGACCTCCGAAAGCGATGGATTGACGCTCCGACAACGAGCGCCGACTCTACCGGCCGAAAGGAAGGCGATTATATAATAGAAGCGAGGGGGTCTCCCTCTGCGGAGACCCACCTCTTAGGTACCTTTTACTACTACAGAAAAAGGTATCTAAGAGATCTATAACGTGACCTTTTCGGTGACTCCATAGGTATCCAATCGGCACAGCGACGATGAGCTCGGAGGCATTGTCGACATACAACTCAAGATTTATGACACCACGAACGTGCGCGTTGTGGATACGTCGATTATGCCGCTGCAAGTCAATCTCCTACCCACCCTCGGTTACGGGGTTGGGAATCTCAGTGGTGGTATTAGCGGCGAAATCTCAGTAGTGATGGAATAGTAATCATGTAAACGTCATCCACATCAAAAATTCAAACTCCGAACTCTCAAGCCCAACCCCTCCGTGGAGGGGTTGGGGCAGAGAGTTCGGAGTTTAAAATGTGTTCTAGAATTGATCAAATGATGGGCCATTGATAGATTTGTCTTTTCGTCTTACTCCTCCTCTTAATCCCACTACTGAGACTCCCCAACCCCGTAACTGAGGTTGGGTAGGAGACTGGCTGCAAGTCAGCGCGCACCTACAGTCCACGCTTTACGCCATGGCCGAGAAAGCGGCTGACCTCATCAAAGCCGCGCAGTGATTATGTCCAGTTATGGACACAGTTGCGTGGACTTTGGATAGACGGTGCTTATGCATTCATGTATTCTAAAATTCCACCAATAATTAATCCAATCACCTCTGAAGGCCAGGGAGTCGACCCGTACTGCGAGGCAGATATGGTAAAGGGTGAGCTACTCGAGTGCGAGCGTTTGTGTCCAGGAATGAAGTAAACCGATTGGCTGGGCATGAAAGCCGGTGAGGTGGGAGGTCACAGAGGGAAACCAGGGCGAGAAGCGCGTGGATTCTTGCCTGGGAAGATGGTGTTTGAGAAGCTTGTGCAGACCCGAATGGCTGGCTGGCACCGTATGGTGAGTACATGAACCTAGATCGTTTTCTTTTATGACTTCGGCTCTTTACAAACATCAAAATCTGCGATGGATTGTCTCATGCACTCAGGCTCACCCGGCACAGACTCAGCGGCATTCAACCAGGGTATTGCGCTCATCGGACGCACCTTGTTACTTCCGTTAATCTCAGGTATGTCATGCCACATGAGTCTTGTTGTTTCTTCGAATGCTCCGCAATGGACACCGGGCCCAAATCCCAATCAGTAGAGATCTTGTTCGGCTTAAAGCGGTAGGTAGGCAGGTAAGATTACACGACACAAGGTGGTGACCGTCGGGGGACTGAGCCAATATTAAAGAGTTCGACAGCGGCCTCTCACGCTAGACTGTGAGTCTGCGAGTCTGTGAGCTGCTTAAAGCTTAGCAAGAAGTGAACCTTCGTTCATATTCACATTGGCCGAGGCGATATTTCAAGCCTCGCTTGTAACCAATTATCAATGGCGACGCCAGCCTCCGCCCACAAACGATTGTATTCATAGGACTATATGAATGCCGTCAGGTTCGATATGACAGTTAGCAGTTTTGGGGAAATAGGTGGAACGAGGCATGCAACTGTGTAGGAAGGTCGCAATACGTGGTAGGTTCCCTCGGACTGCGCCCGGCTTTAATGGTCCCCAAATGGTTGGATCCGGGGTTATAAACGCAAATGCGTCAACCACAGTGTGGTCAATTTCACGGCGGATATCACGCATCCGACTGGGGAGCCTGTCCCACTGATAGTAGAGACCTGTGAAGAAACTTCTGCGAGCATGTCCGGTGACTCCAAGACTCACAGCGAATACAAGGTTACGTGTCCCCTCGTTTTTTTGGTAATAGCATGTCTTGTTGATTGGCCCGATGCGAGGTACGAGCTTCCCGCTGTAGCGTCTGTTTATAAGAGACTAGCCCGACACCATATCATATTGAATCCCACTCACGCCGAACACCGGTTCCCGGCTCACTCCGATTCGAAGTGTCAACATGAAGAGGATTCCAACAATTCGATGCCCTTGAGCATATCGTTCTTAGGACAGATGATCATGGCTAAAGAAAGACTACAAAACAGTGCCTTAATTCCGTGACAGCGCGGGATCTTCCGGCGCCCGGGGACTACTGTAGTGTTACGACCAAAAGTTCGGGTGACGGGTGACGGAGGGTCGTGAACTGAACAAATTTTACCTCGGTGACGGTGACTTTTCGATTTTGAGCCCCAAATAGCCCAAAAAACATCAAAATTTTCGGTCCGGCAAGTGCTGGACTACCATATAAGGTAAATTTTTCATGATTGCCGAGGAATGAACACCAAATCTAGTGACAGTATAAATGAGGATCTGCGCCCGCTTATAGCGTAACAAGGTCTGTTGCCGGTTCTTCCCGGGCACTTGTGAACTTGATCAGCGGAACAGAAATAGAAGTTACATCAAAGCCTAAAATGTCCCAGGTTCCCACCGTCGCGATTGTTAGACTGGCCATCACCAAGCACGAGTCTGCATAGTTAACTATTATGAGAGCAAGGAGAGATTCGTGAAAACGCTGATACGGCGACAAAGAGATGCCAAACGAAGCCGTAAATTTCGTTATCAGAAGGTATAATTGCCTTCTCTGAAAATAACCGAAACAAAGAAAGTGAGGCGTCCATGAATTCGGAACCGGGTTCGGAATCACACGACGCCGAAGTTATTCATGCGTGACAGCGCGCGCTGCACTGAGATGTTTATCCGTCCCAGGTTCCCGGAGTCGCCCACACTTCGTTCAATTCGAGAGTCACCCGTCACGGAACACGGCAGACCTGCCAAACAAGCCATGGTCAGAAATTGATTTTTTTTCTTGACTACAAATACCCTCAGAAACTGATGAATCATAGGAAGATCCTCCTACTTTGATTCGATGCAGGATACCAGTGAAATACCGGCGGTAGAAGCGATTTGCAGTCCATTTTGATGGCAGGTTGGATTTTTCTGGTTGCCGAAATTTCAGCTGTCACGGTAAAATTCGCCCTGGTCGCGTTGCCTAAACCGATTCACAATGTCACGGTCGGTCAGCTGGTTGCCTCAGTACACGCACTTACAGTAACCATAAGGGAAAGCGAAGGGCATCTCCCACACCATGATGCACCCAATCACAGGGATGCAGTTCTGAAACCAAGTCTCATCGTACCAATATTTTTGCTCTCAACCGCTATAAAAACAGGCGCTCGTGAGGTCCTGTAATCCACCCACCATGTGGCCAATCTACCTCTTCACCTCTCTTCTTGTCGCCCCCGCTTGCGCAGGGGTAGTCGAAGTCTGGTGGAATCTCACCCCTGTCAACAACGTCAACCCCGATGCCCGTTTCCCCCGCCAGGTCTTCGGAGTTAACGGGAGCTGGCCACCTCCGCCGCTCGACGTTCAGCAGGACGACTTGCTCATCGTCCACGCAAAGAATTTCCTTCCCGCACCGGCCACCCTCCATCACCACGGCATGTTCTTTAACTCGACGACTTGGCAGGACGGCGCGTTGGGCGTAACAGAATGGTATTTTCCCATCCGATTTACCCACCCACCGGGCACTTCTATTCATTTCCAGCGGAATTCCCATCAATGGTGGTGAAGCGACGTACCAGATCGCGGTCAATGCCTCAGGCCAATTCGGAACGTACTGGGTGCACTCGCACGCCCCTGGGCAGTACATTGACGGATTACGCGCTCCCTTGGTCATCCATGCCACCAAGGAAGCCTACATCTACAACGACGAGTTTACCGTCGTCCTGGGCGACTGGTACCATCAAACGCACGCCGTTCTCATTAAACAATACATCAGCACATCCAACCCTGGTGGTGCCGAGCCTGTTCCGGGTCAGTTATATATTGACCTCGTTTGAAGTTCACTCACTCGTGTTGAACAGACTCCGCGCTCATTTACTTTGCTCACAAAGGCACGTACCTTGGGCCCAAAGCTGGAACGTCATCCGAGACCGGCTCATCCGTCGGCTTCAACGTGAACGCCACGCTCCCCTTCAAGCCTGGAAAAACTTACCGCCTGCGCATCATCAACACCTCTGCTTTTTCCAAGTTCAGCTTCTATATCGACGGCCACGATATGCGTTTGATCGAAGTTTGTTCTTTACTTTTTCCCACGGTTGTGCTTTGAATCGATCACGCCTAGGTTGACGGGACCGATATTGAAGAGTTTCCGATCTTCCCGCTCTCTGTCTCGGTCGCCCAGCGCTACTCCGTCCTCGTCACCGCGCGCCCTAACGCCGATGCCAACTTCGCCGTCCATGCGGACATGGACCCATCCATGTACAACGTCATCCCCCCTACGCTTATCGCGAGTGCGTCGTGCTTCTCTGTGACTGGTGTGTTTCCTCCTTGAGCTGATCCACGCAGACTCGACCGCCTCGATAACGTACAACCCGGCCCTGCCGATCACCAATTTGGGCGGGGTCGACGCGTTCCCGGACGTCCCCGACATCAGCTTGGTGCCTCTCAAGGCCGTCCCCGCGGCTTCACCGACCCGCCAAATCACGCTGCAGGTGGGCCCAAATCGTCGCTCACCCATTCATTTATTGATCAGCTTGCACAGGCGAACTTCTCCCTGATGACCGACGGCACGAACCGCGCCATGTTTAACAATATCACCTACAACATGCCCCTCGTGCCCGCCGTTCTCAGCGAAATGACACTGAGCAACAACGCCACAGTCGCGGGAGCGTATGGGCCGTCGAGCTTCGTGCTAAACCATCTGGACGTGATCGAACTTGTGGTGCAGAACGCCGATACAGGCGCGCATCCGTTGTAAGTGTATTCAATCGTTCTTGAGATTGGGCGTTGACGGCGCGTGCAGCCACATCCACGGTCACAAGGTCCAGATAATCCAGCGCTCCTCAGACTTCACCTCCAACGACCCGTCTGTCATCACGAAAGCGAACCTCAAGAACCCCCTCACTCGGGACACGATCCTAATCGAATCCGGCGGGTCCGCGACGTTACGGTGTGTGCACAGGAATAAATAAGTAGATCTGCTTGCTCTGAAACGCTCAACTCCCTCCAGATTCGTCGCGGACAATCCAGGGACATGGTTCTTCCACTGTCATATCGAGTGGCACCTGGAGGCCGGCCTCGCCGTCCAGCTCATCGAGGCGCCGCTGATTGCGCAGAGGTCGGTGTTGAACGTCCCGAGCCAGCTCCAGAGTAACTGCAAGGCGCTCGGTGAGCCCATTAGCGGGAACGCCGCCGGCCATGCGAGCGCGACGGACCTCAGCGGCCTGCCCCTCGGCCCGTTCCCTGTGCAGTAAATCTTCAACTTGACAGAGATATTTCGGCTCTGTATATGACTTCTTTCTTTGAATCTCGGTCATTTTGGGGGCATAAAGTTCGGATAGCTGTAATGAATTATCTGGCGACTAGCTCGCACTTTTCCTATCAGAATTTGCAACCACGACTTCGAGCCGGTTTTAAGCGGCAGGAAATTGAGTCTTTCTCGTATCGACACTATGGCAAAAACAAGATGCACCGCGCCAGGCCCAATTAATGCATAATGTGTAGAAAGAGAGGCGTACTGGTGTGATTCTGGATGAACTTGGATCGAAGTTCGTAATTGATCCCTTCAAATGTTGACACTGGCGGGAAGACGGCCGGATAATTGAGGGTTTATTATTTTGTGCCCCCCCTGATGTGGAAGTGCGAGGGTCTTGAACGACCTGAGCTTGTGACTCTTGGAAGGGTCCAGCTCGTGATGAAACATTGCTCTGAAAGTCGAAGAAGAAGACTCGGGTCTTGTGAATGAGAGAAGTAACCGCGTCATAAGTTTCGGCGCAGAAGCGAAGCGGTTGTGGAGGCGCATCCGGAGAAGAGATTGCATCTTGCATTCCACGGAAAGTTCGCGTCGGGGTAAGGCGTCAGACCGGATTTGGGTCGAAGACTCGGGGCAGAGAACAGACGTGAAAATGCTGAATACAGTAACAACAAACGTTGGTCACGAAAGCCGATGGCGATTGTAATGCGAAAACCCGGGTAAATGGGGTAAAAGAGCTTTCGGCTTTGGCCACGTTGTTCGGCAGAGGAAGGAGCTCAACGCAACAATGCGGAGTTCCGAAAATTGGTGTTCCACCAGACAGGAGCGCGCCAGGACGAAGATCTGATTGAGAAGATGAGTCGAGGAGCGGCCGGATAGTTTGCCGTGCATAATAGATGCAAGGCGCGAGGCAGGAGAGAAAAGAAAAGAGTGGCAAGTGAGCAACAAGTGAGAGTCGAGGCAAAGGCAGTTGTCCGCTGGAATCGGCTGGATTGGGAGACCGAGCGGATGGATCGACTTGGAACTCGGACTGGGGACAAAAAGTGCTTGATTCTACGCAATGCTGGCAGATTGTGAACACGAAGCAAGCAGGAGAAAGTTGGGAGAAAGGTAGTCTCTCTAGACAGTTACTGTGATGATACCAGCTCGTTCCTCGCTCATCACAGTCTGTTCGTTACCGCGTCGAATAAGCGGCGTCCCACCTAAGGGAGCGGCGACGCAGTCACGTGGAGGCCTGTTAGGGGGGGTTATCGTGTATTAGTAAAACCCCCCTAAAGAGGCCGGGGTAGGCACCGGAGCGAAGGAGGTCATGGCACGTGTCCTTCCACGTGCCCTCTCGGCCGGTCCCGCCTGCCGCCTGCCGCACTTCCTCCCATGTCCCGCCCCTCCTCCTGCACCTCCGACGCATGCACCTCGGAGTGCAGGAGGCCATTCTGTCATCTTCTGATAAATACTCCCGGGTAATCCCTCGGCATCTTCCTTCAGTTTCCCACCACCCCGGCTGCTGATGGCATCGGTCCGGCCTCCGTCGCACCTCCTGCATACATTCCAGCCTCTCCCCAGCCTACATGCCGGCTCCATATTGTGTACTTTTACTACATATTCTTTGTATGCCCTTCACATCACTGTCCCTGCCTATTTCATGTAATTAATGTTGAAATTCCCGATGCATTGGAGGCCTTTGGCTTCTGTCCAGTTTCATATTTATGCACATAAAGCTTATCCAGTGACTGTATCCATTCACAATGAACATAGGAATGGTCCTGCACATGGGAATATGCTCTGTGAAGTTTACTGCTCATGAGCCTTCTTGATGCATCAGAGGCCTCTGACATGTCCCGTTAGATGTTCCATAGAACTAATCCCAGTGACTTCAGCTATTGGCAAGAAACCCAGAAGTATTCACACACAGGTGAATTCATCCGGTGAGATAGTTGAGCTGCTCGGAAGGCTTCCCAGCACATTGGAGGCTGCATCGGAGGTCTCCACCATTCTCTGTTTGATATTGCTGCACCACACACCTAATTCCAATTGATGTAGCTATTCGCATTGACCATCAGACAAGGTACTGCACGTTGGCATCTGTTTTGTCAGATGACTCAACTGTTCAGGAAGTCTCCCGATGAGTCGGAGGCCCCCAACCTCCTTCCAGTTTGACATTCAAGTAATAGAAAATTATTTCAAGTGACTACAGCTATTCATAATGAACATTGGAAGGACTCCCCCATGGCAGATTCATTTTCTGGGATGAAAGAGCTGCTCTGTGATACCTCTGACACCTCCGACACCTTCCTTTCAACCAATATCTTACTCTATATCATTCATAATCTGAGAACTTCAATGAACCATGAACTAAAGACCACCATATGCAAAACACAGCAGATGTAGCTGTATGCGCAGTGCATGGCCAAAGGAGGCCTCCATACTTCTACTGTTCCGGCATGAATTGGTGTCCAGCTGCTTGTATAGACTTGGTAAAATACAGCCTGATAGGAAATTTACCAACTTCCCTCAATTGCGTACACCAGCTTATGGATAGGATGCTGCTCGAGGGTGTCGGAGGTGTCGGAGGTCGCTGTCTTATCCATATTTAATAGAGCCTGTGTAACCAACCATTTTCAAGATGCCAGAACCATATGTCCAAATTTGAGGTTCCCCTCTCTAAATTTGGGCTCCAAGTCTCGGAAGAAGTCTCACTCATTGGCCCAGTACATTCTATATACCTCTTACAGCTTCTATGAAGAGATCTTACACTTGAAATTTTTCGAAAGGTCTTAAATTTGATGTTCTAGTAAGATACATAAGATTCAACCATATAACTTGTTTAACTTCAACTGATATTCTTGCACGGAAAATTTACTTGAAGTAAGGCAAGATCTGGGGACCATTCATTGCCAGGGCATCCTACAGCTATCGGTTGATGGTGGATCCATCATATTTCATCGAATATTGAGCTTACTAGAAAAGGTTTACATTGTGGCTCATGGTTATTCGTGCTCTGATTGGCCCATCAATCCACGGCCCGGACCCAGGTAGACCCAGGTAGCCAGAGGTAGACACACTGTGGCTACAGATGTAGCCACATGTAGACACACATCTGTGCCTACGGGGGGGTCGGAACGCAGTGAATGCTTGTGTATCAACATTGCCTCAAGAATTGTTATGGTGGCCACTACAAATGATTAATTCCTGGAGGCTAGGGGCCAGCTAAGTCTGCTGGATTTGTCAGCTGAACCCTAGCTTCTAGGCCAATAATAACATTTTGGTGAGCCGGCATTACTGCTGTTTGCGGTACTTAGGGTGCGGCTTGTTTTTCATTTATTTTTGATGCTTTTCGACGAGAACAACGATTCGGAGCTCAATTCTTGACCGTTTGCCTTGAAAATATGCTGATTCTCTCCGCAATGAAAATGCGAAGGGTATCACCACCTTCAATTGGCCTGATGCAATCAAAATTGCCTTATTAGGCAAATATCGGTCTTTTAGCACAGAATGGTTGGCATAATAGCTATAGTGGTCCGACTGACCTAGAAATTGGAGAGGATGGTCTCGGTTGTATTACTGAGGGCTGGAAATGTCGGGATTTTTCATATCATATGTCTTTCCTATATACAAGGTACTCAAATATCCATTACTATGAGAATGCAGAATACGGGCCAAATAAAGCACACATTGACAATACCAGCATTCCTAGCCCTCCATAATACAACCAATACCATCCTCTCAAATTTGTAGATCAGTTGGACACCTATAACTATCATGCCCATTATTCTGTGCAAAAAGATTGGTACTTGCCTAATAAGGCAATTGTGATCGCATCAGGATAATCGAAGGTGGTAGTGCCCTCCGCATTTCCATTGCCGAGAGATTGAGCATATTTTTAAGGCAAACAGAGAGGATTGAGCTCAGAATTACTGTTTTCGTTGAAAAGTATAAAAATCAAAGAATCTGACTTGCGCCCTAAGTACCGCAAACAGCAGTAATATTATTTTGCCAAGGAGATAGGGTGTAGCTCATGGTGCATTTCAATGGCCCAATTATCAAATTGTAATTCCCAGGGTGCCTAGTTTCAGCTCAAGGTAATGTTTTTTCCCCTGTATGCCAGGGTTGAGCTGCTCATTTTGAGCGACAAAATATTACATGGTTGGGCTCAGCTGCTCATGGCACTAATACTATTGACTGTATAGTGTAGGGCATAGCTCATCCATATGCTCATCTACATAGCTGGATACAGTTTAACAACAACAACAATATTTATTTGCCACCTATATAGGACTCAGCCGCTCATGGCCTTAATAATATTTGCCCTGGATGATGGGACTGAGCTTATCCACCTCTGGACTTTTAGTAATCTTATTCTCCCTATGTACCTGCATACAGCCCATCTCACTTCGTTAAAGCCGGGCCAGCACAAGCACGGATGAGCATTGGATCCTCAAAAAAACGAAGTGTGGCTTGTTTCAAGTCTAGTAGTGGCTAGAAGGTTGGCAGAAAAGTTGCGCCATGCAGGGCGGTCAATTATCTCAAGCTGCTTCAGAGAAACCAGGACTGATCCGAAGTTCGGCGGCCAGAACATCCTTTCCTCTTCCTTCCTGCCTGCCCCTTCCTTGTGCGAGCTCCCTGGTTTGCAAATGTACCAATTGCAGCTGTTCCCGCCCCTGTGTAAACGACATCGAAACACAGCCAAACCTTGCTGCTGCCCTTGCCTCTCTCGGTCCCCTTTCTGCCCCGTTCTTCGGCATGGCCCCGGCATTTTCTCTTCACTTAATTTCCCGAATTGACTCTCTGGGTACATTCTCATGTCGCAAACGTCAAATGAGAGATTTAAGAGCTCCGGCCGGCTCACGGGGTCCATATCTTCAGATTAATTTTGGTGCAGCTGCCAATGGCTGCTAAGCGGTCCTAGTAAGTCCCGGAAGCAAGCTGAAGAGTGTAGCAGCCAATTAACTTTCACCGCCCCGAGAAATTCACCTTCCGCTCACACCTCAGACGCTCGTATATGCATCCGATTTTCAAGGTTAAGCCTGTTGCCCCCAAGGCATAGGTACCTCGGTGCGACATGAAGATTGTATTTCCTGGCTGTTCACTCACCAAGTATCTCATGATTCATGAATGCATTATCAAACGAGCCCAATGGTCTTATTTTCCTTCGGTGATTGCCGTACTGGGTTCTACAATACCGGAGGTCTCCCGTCGTCTAAACCGGCTTTAACGACATCCAAAGCAGGGAACCCGCTAAACCGGCTGTGGTGACATCCGAAGTACGTCGTTGACTTATATCAAGAACCATCTTGAGAATTCACTAGAAGTCAATAGAATTGTGGTGATGTACATCTTGCGGAATTCTGCAAAGTTGCGAACCCAACTTCCGCTGCACCCGACTAATTGATAGCCACTGATAGCCCATCGCTCCCAAGAGACAACGGCTGCCTTATTCTGGTGCTTATCTCGTTTTTTGTACGCCGAAGACCGCTCGTTGAATCATTACGAACTAGCCTTTTGTTCAACCCAATCCTATTTATTTTGGCGTTCTAGCCAACAGACATGAAGAATGCACCCTACCCTTCAGCGCGGCCTGCGACTACTTGCGTCGAATTTGTCTCACAAGTTACCTTGCTTGTCAAGGTCTCTGCACCCTCATAATTGGCTCACTTTTTCGTCCTCCCGATGATCCTACATTCCCCGAGGCCCAGACTTGGTCCAGACTCAATCCGTTTGTCGACTCCGACTAAAGTCTGACTCAAATTTATGTCTTCTGTCGAAGCCGTGAGCAAAACTCAGCGCGCAATTGAACTGGTCTCTTAGTCCAGCAGAGCAGATTCAAATTATGTTATGTTCCAGATGACTATTTTATGCCTCAAATCCACCCTCTCCGGAAGTCGAAGCCTCCAATCGGCACAAGCAGAAGCTGGTGACGTCAAGATAAATACACGTGTGATTTTTGAAAGAAGCTAGAGCTCACAATGGGCGCAAGCAGGAGCTGGCAACGCCCAAGAGAAATAGAAGCTGGGAGTTGCAACGAGCGCAAGCAGGAGCGGGCGACGGCCCAGTGCACAAAGTGCAGAAAACAATATTCGGGCCCTCGCTCTCATGAATTGGTGCAAGCAAGGTATATGCCGACGGAGTCGGCGCTTCCTAGTATATACATGAACACTATTCTTAGGTCGGCGGCTATCGGTAAAAAACTACCCTGCGCAAGTATTCTTAGAACTATTTTTCTCATCCTCGCTTCTTCTCTTGGCGAGCCGTGTGTGGGTCATGCCAAGACTACGGCGAATCGCGGTGAGCCAATCACTTCTCACTTCTCGATACTTGGCGGATTCCTGAGATGATTACACTTCGCTTTTTTCGCGGGACTCAGCTGTTCGGCCCCGAACTACATTGGGCTTACATCTGATTCTTTGGGTAGACGGCTATCCTCCTCGGCGGTTTACAAGGATCGACCAAATGATTCTACATATCCCAGACTCCCGGAAAATACTTTATACTCATCAGATCTGGCCTTCGGTGCGCTGAAAAGCACACCGCGTAGGCGAAGCAGAGGATTCGGTGCAGTGGGGCATTCTCAGAAGCATAGGCCGGACTTGATCAGACAGACGCCCTTTCCGGCGTTGAACGCGCGGAAGCTGGTACTTTGCCTTCATTTATATCACCAGTGTTGGCGTTGGCCATTATCCAAGAATCCTTGACTTATCGACCGGGTAACGGGTCATTGACCGCGTCATTCGCTGGTCGACTACTCGCGATTACTTGGAGAGTTCGATGATGAAAAACCACACAATGCCCGGGAGTTTTCCGGCACTACACGTCTCTGGCCACCGAGTTTAAGACATCACCGCACTTTCCACGATCGACGGGGACTGATTATTATCATTCCTATGTGCCACATATATATTCGCCCGAGCCACTGGCATGTCTTCCCTGTGAGCTCGCGGCATTCTTCGCGGAACTTTCCGCGCGGTGCCGGAAGTTCACCGACTCGGGATTCGGGGCAGACAGCCAAAATTATAACACATCCCTTAACTCGGGTTCCAGCTTCGGGCATATGATCGAACGGGTATTTACCGGCTGTTGAGTCACAAGCATGAACACCTTATGATAGGAGGCCCATTGCTTCGGTGGGGAACCGTCGCCTGAACCGGCCTTTCTGTGCTTTGAAACACAGCTTTTCATTTGCGATGGAACAGGTGACTCGTGCGCAGTTCTTTTCTCCACCGCACGCAGTTCATGCAGTGGGTCGCAGTAGTTGCTGCCGCCCGCGTCGCAGTTTAATTCAATGGCTTCCAGCCGGAGGGCCACGCAATCACCTTTACCCCTTCTCTAATGGCGCTCCCAAATCCCTCTAATTTCACTGTGTTCAACTCGGCACAATTTGGGGTTATTATGATCACTTGACAGCGGGCAAGATTTCAAACCCCTTCATTAACGTTACATTTGATGCTTCAATGAGGTCCCCGTGCTAGGAATTAGGGTGGCTCCTTTTTTCTTTCATGTAGGAACAAACATCACTCTCATCACAACACACAGATGATTCTACAAAATGAAGTCTTCTAGAGATTTCAGAACAATTTAGAACATTGAAATCTTGCATTCAGAAGGGCTCCCGGTCCATCCTTCTCGCCAAATCGGACAGTAGGATGTCCGCCAATCCAGTGATATGTTGTATCACAATAAGGGGTGAGAGAAAAATTGCGAACCGAGTTCCACCAAGCCAACAGAATTTTTTGAAGGCTCTTCGAGCACGATTTTATGTGGATGAGGGGAACAAGAGTATATTAGTTAAGTTACAAATACGTGAGAATGTTTCGGTGGCTTTAATGCCGGAGATACCGCGATCAGTTTCAACTGCAGACTTGAGACTTCCAACTTGGATCACGAACCCAGGAACATGGACTGAGGACCTGGGACATGGTCAAAGCTACAGACGAGGGACTATGGTCTACCCAATATCTGCAGGCTTGGCAAGTGGAGTTTGATAAAAAGATCTCATACTATTCCTTATTCCCCGTGCCAAGGTCATGTCTGGGCGCGCACACCGAATTACAGGGGGGCCAATCACAAGTTTCTTCTCAATATCCGAGAGTTTGTGACTGTTGCAACATCATTCTAACGGCACCTTACTGGGATTTTTTTCATAACTGTTGCAAGGTGTTTCTGTCGAAGCCACTCCTTCGGGTCCGAGCGACCAATGGAGCCGCGTAAGGGATTCTTTGGTAGGATGGCCATCTTGCTCCGCAATATGCGAGAACATCACCGGATGTCTCTATAAATGCCTCCTCGGCAGCACCGGTAAATGCAGCTTATTATACTCATCCGGCTGTCCATGACGAAAGATGAAAATCTATCCGTTCCATCCAGTGCGTTGGTTTGGTGCATGCGGGATGCCAATGATCCCAGGGGTTCATTTTAGGACGTGGAAATAGAAAGCCTCTATGCCCTCATTTTGACCGAAGAAAGTAATACTATCCAGTGCGGGCTGCATTTTCAACCCACTGAGCTTGCTTCTTCTGAGTTTGCCCCCAAGACGGTCAGAATTTGTTGCATTTTGCCACCGTCCGGAGACAGGCTTCAAACTTCTGTATCTTTAGTGTCTCAATCGCATGCAGTACAAGGGCTTCACAGCGCTTCTTCGAATAGACGGGCACACCCGGAGCAAAGGTTTCCTCCCAGACAACGATCTTATCTTCCACGGGTAGTCAGGTTTCGGCAATGCTGCTCGGAATTCAACTATCGCGGTTCCCGATGCTCAGAATTAGACTGGTTGGAAAGATATAAAAGCGCCTCCAGAATGGCCCACAGACAGTAGACAACGCCGTCTCTCCTGTATCTAGTCATGTTCCTGAAGTACTTCTCCTCCGCTCTCGTCACTCTTGCAACCGTCCGCTCTGTTTACGGTCAGACCTTGCCCGTACCATGTTCCCTCCTTCCCGTATGCTCACCGCTCAACAGGTGCCTCCACCCCGCACCGTAGAGCGACATGTGCGGGCGGGCAGACTGTGAAAAACGCCGCATGTTGCGCATGGTTTCCGGTAGGTCGCTTCTTGGCAGAGAGTTTATTGTTTTTTAACTCATACCCCATTCGATAAAGGTGCTCGATGACATTATTCCCAATATGTTTCACAACGAATGTGGTGACGATGTGGGCTACCTTTTAAAAAATGGCTGGAGTATCCTGCAACTGAATTTACATCTCCCAGGCCCATAGTGCCTTGCGTATGAGCTTCCACGACGCAATCGGTTTCTCTCCTTCGGGAGGTGGAGGAGGCGCGGACGGGTCCATCATTGTTTTCAACGACACTGAACTCGCCTACCCTGCGAATGCTGGTCTCGATGATGCGGTGCGCCTTCGGCTTAAAATATCTATATTGATCACTTAATTGAGCTTCAATATAGGTTGCCACCCAAATTCCCTTCATTAAGGCGCACAATGTGACCCCTGGAGACTTTATTCAGTTCGCTGGAGGTAACTCACACAATTTTGCCTGTATCCCACCTAAATTAATTGAAACGTGTCAGCCGTCTCTCTCAGCTTGTGTCCCGGTGCTCCTCAGGTCGGATTCATGATGGGTCGCCCACCGCCGCTCGCCCCAGCTCCCGGCCCTGACGGTTTGGTGCCTGAGCCTTTCGGTAGGTACTTTCCGTTTGGTACCGCAAGTTGAATTAATGGTGCACCTAGATAATGTCGCCGTCATACTGGCTCGTATGAAGGATGCAGCTGGCTTTACTCCCGCCGAAGTTGTCACTCTCTTGGCCAGTCACTCAGTTGCTGGAGCGGATAATGTGGATCCAACTGTGAATAACTTCCGAATGTTGACCTTTACTTCGTGGCTGAACGTTACTCACAGATCCCTGGGACCCCGTTCGATTCCACTCCTTCGGTTTTCGATCCTCCTACACCCTTTCTTTCCTGCTCCTGATTTTTATTTTATTTAAGGTCTTTGATACGCAAATATTTATCGAAGTTCAGCTGAGAGGCACCTTGTTCCCAGGGTGAGCGCTTCAAATCGTGTTCACAAAGTAAGTGTTGCTTATGATCAAAATGCAGCAAGGAACCCGGCCAAGGGGAAGTCATGTCTGCTGTGGCTGGTGAGCTGCGGCTCCAGTCGGATCACTTGGTCCGTGTTGCTTTAGCTATGCCTCCGAGTCTTGCCTTATCCGTTCAATAGATGGCCCGTGATCCTGCGACGAATTGTGCTTGGCAATCCTTCGCTGGTAACCCATTTCCACCGCTCTTGGACTTATGCGGCGCTGATGCTTGGATAGGGAATCTGGCCGCCGTGCATTCGGCATTCCCGCCGGCATTCAGCAAGATGGCCACTATTGGGCATAATCCCGCGAATCTTATTGATTGTTCCGATGTTATCCCCGCTGTGCCTCCCCTCCCTGCCAACGCCGGTCCGCACTTGCCCGCTGGGCAGACGAACAACGACATAGAGCAAGCTGTGAGTACTTCAGTCCGTACGACAGTTTGCGTTTTATGGACGGGAATATTTTCAATAGTGTGCTACGTCTCCATTCCCGACTTTCACGGCTCAGCCGGGTCCTGCGACCACTGTCCCTGCCATGTAAGTGCTTCTCAGTCGGTGAGATAACGGTTCTTATACACTTCACAGTCCGCAGTCTTAACCCATTCATGCCATTCCTTTGGTGTTTGAGTTGCTCAATCTTCTCTACTTATACTACTATGCGTGTCTTATGTCAGAAATGCGACTATTGAACAATCATTGTGCAGACGAGAATGACAAAACCTCAACACCCATCAAATACTTGCAATTAAAGCCTTCTGTATGTCATACCTGGGCCAAAGATAGTAATATTGAATAGGGACGCGTTAGCCCAAAATTGGAAAAGGACCAGGAAATGTAGTTGATGCTGGGAGTGGTTACATGCAGCAGTGCACGGGGCTAAGGGGCGAATACTTGACCTAGTAAAGCCCGATAGACGAGGTTGTCCCATGCCAAAAAGTTTGCATGCTTCTTGGGAGCTGGCCCCAACTCAAATGGGTGCGCAGCCGCAGGAGATTTTTGGGGCAGAATGGCGTGCTCACGCCATCCCATCGGCTCCGGACAAAGCTGTCATCGAACTCGCATGAGTTCTACCGCAGGTGGAGAGCAGGAATATTCGGTATCATTCCGAACTGAGAATGGAAGGAAGAAATGCAACCCATCACCAGCTATTTATCGTAAGCACAATTGCGCGAAGGAGGATAAGATGTTCCGTTACACTCTGGAAGGGTGTCTTCCCGCAGAACGAGGTGCGTGCATAGCGCGGGCGAGCGAATGCCGCGTTGGCTATTCTTGAATTATCGCATGAGAGTGCGTAGCAACGCTGTCGCAGTAAAGAGAAGGATAATTATGAGGGCGAGGGAGTCAACATGGGGGGCAGTTGAGACGGGCGTATACACCGTATTGTTGAATGGAGCAGGGAGAATGATGCATTTTTATTTCACCCGCGTTGTCCCATATAATACACACCAATGCACACAGATTGAGCCGCTCCTTGCTCTGAACTTCTGAGGAGAACCTTGTTTCCCGGTTCCGCAGCCTAAACCTGTTTATGCATCACTTCTCTCTCTTTATAAAATTACAAGAGCGCGCTGGGCCGCTTCGCGCCCTAGCACTTTGGTTAAAGAAGTTAAAGAGCTCTTAAGGACTAAGGCAGAATGAGTGGCACTAAAGTAGTGCAATGCCGAGGGCGGCGGCAGGCGCTTGACAGGCGCCTCGAAGTTGCGGGTTGGAAAGTCCAAAAGCGGAGTTTAGCAGGCTTCGGACAGACACCCGTAATTTTATAAAGAGAAAGAAGAGATGTTTCTCTGTCTGTCCGAAGCCTTTTTAAACTTGCGGGATGGGCCGTCGCATATTGCGCGGCAGTACTCGTAATTATGTTTAACAATTGATTAATTTGGCTCTATATAGTTGTAAACTGGAGCAAAACACTCAGATTGTGCACCTCTTTGCAGGTGCCATTGAGCCCCAATGATGTCATTTTTTATCACAGGTGAACAGGGACTGTCTCTACCTTCCAGCATGTCAAAGCACTGCACAGTTTAGTGGTCATGGAGAATGCAGAGGATCTTTTGTGGAACTTGGAAAGAACTACTGACAGCCCCTGAGAGTGGGAAAGGTGTTGATAGTTGGCAGTACAATGAATTTCATTTCATTTCAAATTCATTTTATTGTGCGCGCGGGCCCCTTGGGGCCTATGTAGCACATGTACGTATGACATGGAATAGACTAGCGTGCATGGAATGAGTACGTGGAGGGGGGGCAGCTACGAGGGGACGAGTGCACGAGAGCAGTTGCTATGAAGGTGGTAATGAGGTGCAAGACGTAGCGAGGATATCGTAACAAGCTGGGTGATGATGTGTAAAGTATATAAAAGAAGAAGAAAAAAAAAGAACCGATTTGAGCCCGTGGGCTAGAGCGAGTAGCGCGGAAGGCGGCCGGTGTCCCGAACGAAGTCGAGGACCGGCTTGACATCAGCCTTCGCCGAAAGCTTCAGCTTCAGCGAGAGCCTTGCCGTGCTGAGGCGCTGGATCAGGCGCAGGCGGTGGAGGCGGTGGGCGGGGCAGGAGAGGAGGAGGTGAGGGACGGACTCAGGGACGCTGGGACAGTGGGGGCAGCACGGGGACGGGGCGAGGTGGAAACGATGGAGGTAAGCATTTAAGCCGACGTGTCCGGTGCGTAACTGTGTCACGACGCTGCATCGAGGGCGCGACAGGTCCGCATACAGCCGCTGCACTGCGTTGGAGGGTTTGGCATTGTCGAACGAGGCGAGGCGGTCATGGCGCGGCGACGAGGACCATTCCGAGAGCCACCGGCGGCGGGACGCTTGTGTGCACTCCGCGACGGCGGCCGCCTTGCTGATGGGGAGCGGGGTGTCGATCGCGCGAACGCGGGCCGACAGCGGGGTGGTGGAGCCCTGTGCAGCTTCCTTCGTGCGTGCGTCAATGGCCTCATTGCCGGTGATGCCAACGTGCACTGGACCCAGTGGATGCGGAGTCGAAGGGATGAGCGGGCACGGTGGAGGCAGCGGAGCATCGCGTGGAAGGTGGCAAGGAGGTACTGGCCCGGCTGGCCCTTGGGCGATGCGAAGGCGGCAATGGTAGGTTGGCAGTACAATGAAAGCCTTGCATGAATGTGACTGTGTGGCAATGCACAGGCCCTGTGCACAGGTTTCCAAACAAGTCCACACAAACCCTGGTAATTCAGCCCACCTAGGGGAGCACCGGTGCCGGTCACATGAGGGCCTCTTAGGGGGGGTTATGTTGTAGGAGCATAACCCCCCTAAGAGGCCCCTGTAGGCATCAGAGGGGTAGGTCACGGGCTTACTTTTGCACGCCATTCTCGGCGCATCCGTGGCCTACTGCCTCCGCCTCCTGCCTCCTGCACCTCTTTGCGCATCGTGCTCGGCACATCCCGTGGCACGCTGCCTCCGCCTCCCACCTCCCGCCTCGCGCATGTCCGACATGTATGCCTGACACTAGCTCACCAGCTTCATTGCTACAAGCAAACATCATTATTGTTTACAAGCTTTCAAGGGTGTGTGTATAACAAGGAAAGTAGACTACATAATGCACAAATATACCATGCTACGGGCACGGTTGCTCATGCGCACGAAGCTGAGAAGGAGTTGTACAATGAAGTGAGACATTAAACTGTCCTTCTGTCTGTCATGGTTCATACAATACATCTGGTGATAAGACTGGGATTTGCCTAGTGGTGCAAATAATGTACTAGCTGTGAATGACAAGTCGAAGGTATAAACCAACAACTAACAACCACCAACTACCACCTATCCACTATCGCACTACTCGAAATCGGAGTGTCTTTGTTTGTTTGGGGGTGATGAGTCAAGTATTAGACTCTCAGAACAAGATTTGGTTTGTGTTTGAACAATTTATAGGATGTATTCAACAAGGCTTGACGGTGTCTCAACAATCGTAAATGGAGTGACTCAATTGTCAACAGCGATTACAAAGATGTATACAGGCTGGAGCAGATAATGGATACGGTTAAAACCGTGTATATGGTTGATTTGGGGCTTGTAAACCCTTAAGGTCACACTGGGAACAGACCCAACGAACTGTGTAAACGCGATTGAACAAGTATAAACTTGTAGGAACTTCCAGGCTCAAATGTTATAACTTCCAGGCTCAGGTGTTTATATCAATCCAAAGGTATATTCACCCACTATAAAGCAGACTCTACTGAGCGATGCCTTAAGGCGAACAGAGCACACAATCTACCAAACAGCTAATTGTGACTATCTTCTAGCCTCCAACCAGCTGCCAGTGCAATTCGCTACCGTTCCCTCTCAAGCAGGCGCCCTTATATACTGTTTCTATATCTGATTACAAACGATGATTACACTACTAGCTGATAAATAATATATGAAATGAGCATGCATTCCAGAATATATCAATCCCGAAACCTCTATGATTGGTTGAGGGCCCTCCCACGTTCGTGGATGACTCCTTCTTGCTGATTCACAGCAGAACCGTATGACTCGTCCGTCCAAACGATTGGAGAATAGGTGCAAATGGTCATACTCCTGGGTATATGGTGTTCAAGATACCTTTGAGGCATCTTATAAAGTGTTAGGTTTCCTTCCCAAGCCTGATATATAGCGTATATAGACTCTAGGTGCTAGTTTACGGTGGTCGAACATCGTTCTGGTCATATCCGATCAATATTTGATTCCGTCAACGGAGTTATCTCCGTTTGGATCCAGATGAGCCGGCTACTCGTGTTCCCGGAGCCTAGACCCATCACGTGAGGTGTCATGGCACTAGGATCAGTGTCAACATTGTATAACATCCTGTTATGCAACTGTATGTTGTTCGTAGTATGTACACCTGATAATACCATATAACAGTACGCCCTATGCTGTGCCCCTTCTAATTAGAAGTGATTCGAGCCGTCTGCCTATGCTGCAGAATATGCTGCAGATTTAGCTCAATATGCTGCAACCACTTTGCAGCATATTGGCCTCTGGGGACTTAGAACTTATTTTGCAGGTGTATTATATAAGCCCAGCGGGCACACCGACGCCCGCCATCCCAAAAAGGAAATTGCCCAAGAAAAATTACCACAGCCAAGATAAAATACAGGTAAAATACAGAAAAAACCCTAGTCCGCGTCCCCACCCCCTGCCACCTTGCCATCAACAGCCAGCATTGAGATATGGTACACCAGGTCTGACACCGCTGCATCCTTGGCCTCATCATCCTCGCCCTCCTCATCACTCTCCACGTCTTTGTCGACGGCCATCTGCATGGGGACCCCCTCGCCATCGGCATCCACCCACTCGTCCTCCTCGTCGCCCGACTCCAGCTCCCGCCCATCTTCGTCCATTTCGCCTGCATCACGTGCTGCTTGCTCACGCAATTCCCGGAGACGCTCCCGTATTTCCCGCCGTTCTACTGCCACTCCGCACTTCAGCGACCCTGTGAAACCGGGCTCCACCGCCAACTTGTAAAACTGCCGCATATGCCCAGCGTCGAAGCGGCCGCGGCGCTCCCGATACAGACGGACTTGGATGGCCATCTGTATGTCCTTGTCAATCTGCTCCTCCGATTTCCCCTCTTCATCCCTCAGATTCGCCTCCATCTTGCGCAGGAAGCTGTTCTCGTCCCGAATCCAGGTTACGACGCGTGGGATTTCGATGTTCAGGCGCTTGATTTCCTCGCATGCGCGCAGTATCCTGAAGTACCTGTCCATTGCCAGCCGGTATGTAGGGCGAGTCCACGGCCGTGCCTGGATCTCTGCGCGTGTGTCTCGGAGGATGTCGAAATCTGCAAGGAATGCATAGTCGACAACCTGCTCCCAGGGAAGCTGTGGCATGGGCAGGATGAGGGTGCAGGCGGCGGCGTTGTAGTTTTCGATGGCACTCCGCACCGCCTTTGATCGCGCTTGCAGCGCTTTGGCAATATGCTTGCGCATCTTGTAGCCTGTAGCAAAGTTAGCACGCAATGCAAGGAATATAATACTGCACTTACCTGTTTGCGACCGGTTCATCTTCGTCAACTCGAAGATGCGCTTGACAATGAGCAACTCCAGCGCATCGAGCGCGAGCTGGTACTTGCATTTCTTCACTGCGGTTACTGTCGCCAGCCACTTCGACGAGGTAGTCGTCCAGCGGTCGACAATCTCGAGGGCAGCCTCAACCTCCAGCACAGCGTTGAGGTCCTTCTCCATCTTCTCCCTCGCGTGACGTCTGGCCACCTCCGCTTTGGCGACACTGGGCTCGTATGGGGCATCGTCTCCCCTCACACGTCTTGCCTCCGCAGCCATGACAGCGTGTTTGGACCTGGAAAAACAGGGGGTGAGATTTCAGCAAGGTCGCAAAAAGTATTGACTAGGACTCACTAGCTCGCGCTCAGGTTCACCAGTTTCTGCACGTATTCCATCTCCAATGTCTCCACATTTTCCTTGGGCGCATTCTTCAGACTGAGGAGGTACACCTTCTCCTCCTCGAGCCACTGATGGAACTCCTGATAGTCCTCAACGCCTTCCCGCTCCATCCAGCTCTTCAGGGTCGGCTCGGTATTGAGGATCCTCAAAGCCTGGTGGTAATTGGAGGTGAGGAATTTGCCTGGCATCTAATGTCAGCTGGAAGGGGACGAATTGCGGAAGGGCCGACGTACCAAGATTCGCGTACATCTCGAAGCTGTCGAAATGCTTTACATAGCTCGTAATCTCCTGTTGCCAATGGAACCTGCTTGCATACCGGCAGGATTTAGCGAGGCCGTTCGACCGTGAGAAGAATCGCTCGCAGCCTTCAAGGTCTTCAAGGCCCATGCCCTCGACGTACGTGGCGAGGAAGCGCAGCTGACAAAGACGATTGTGGGCATGGCCGTGGAAGGAGCCGACTAAACACTTCAGCTCCTTCTCCCTCGCCTCCTCCCTGAGCTCGCTGTTGTTGACCGTGACCCCAAAGTGGCACTCGACATCGTAGCCGGCCCCAATCTTCAGCCAAGGAGTTCCTTGACGATGGCCAGTGGGTACTTGGCTCTGTGATGGACTGTTAGTCAAGGGTTAAGGTACCGACTCGCGCGAGAGACTCACAATTCTCCGCTCTTGATCATATCCGCCAGCAAGAGGACGAACCCGTGGCGACAGAGCGCTAAGAACACCCCCGTTTCGTCGAATATCCCCCACATTTTGGACGTAACGTCATTGATCATGTTCTTCCAGTGATCTGCGCATGGATTGTCCTCATCCTGGAGGATCATCAGCTATGTCGCCACCGTTCACAGAAAGACGACTTACGGCGTTGCCTGACTGCATTGGCAGCTGCTCGCCCAGCCGGCTCTTGGCCCACTTGTCCACCTTCTCACGCGAGATGTAGTACCCATCCCCGGCGTCCCTGTTGTCGACACGCTCCCTCGATTTCGCCAACATCGGGTCGTCCGCCTCGTCCTGCGCCATGGTCGTCTTCTCGCACCGCAGCACTCGCTTCAGCGAGTCGTTGCCATCCATGGTGGTGAGGATGCTGAAGATCAGCGCGTCTTCGCCCTCGAGCTTGTACATGCAGGCAGGGCATGCATGCTTTAGGCGCCAGAAGGAGTCGCGGTCGAGAGCATGCATCACACGCTCGTCGGTGCGTCGACGAAGGTCAAGGTACAGGTTGTATGCAATCGAGAACTGCTGGCACAGGTAGGGACGATATGCGACCTGCCTTGAAGCTTTAGAGGTCGATTTTGAATGGCAAGCTGAGGGCAGCGCACATGGGTGACACGGTATGCCTCGAGCACACGAATCTTGATGGCAACTGTCGGCTCCCAAGGCACGCAAGGCATAATGCCCTGCAGGATAAGCGCTGGTGCTATTCCATTCGCACGAGGGTCGAGCTTGACTTCAACGCTGCTCGTGTCTGTAATGATAATGAGCAGACGTCCGTGAAACATGAAATGGAGCTCACCGAACATATCCACCACTGTGAGCTCGTATATCTCCTCCACAGCATCGTGCTCCTCCTCAGTGGCTGGCCTAATCGGAAGCTCCGCCTCTGCACACATCCGGAAGTACGCTGCGAGCATTTGAGGCATCTGGTCTTGGAACACCAGGTTTCGGCGCTCCGTCCGATCGCGCCGTGTGCGCCAGTCTGTTTGTGTCCTGTTTTTCGTATCAGCAAAGTTTCAGAATGCTGGAGAATAACTTACTTGGCCTGTGCCCGAGCGCCCTCATCCCCGGAATTGTCCTCAACGTCCTGCTCAAGCAACGCAAATTCGCCGCCAGCGTGGCTGATCTCTATTCTTGCTGAACCATCCAAGATGTCTGCCATGCTGACCATATTCAGGGCATCGGGGACATCTCCAGCATGAAAGTTGTCATCGGCGGCTAGACTTTGCAGGCGGTCAAAACCTTCGTGGTGTTCTGCGTTCATGTCTGTGGTTGTTGCATCAGTAAGCACAGCAGATTGAGATGGAGGAATATCCGTACTTTGCAAGTGCTCCCGCAGCCTCCTCTCCCCATCTCGCCGGTATTCATCCACACCTTGCGCATTCAAGGTGACTTGCTCAGCGCTGGAGCGGCCAGGAATGTGAGCCACCCTGCGGTCCGTTCCAAGCATTCACATCTTGCTGGAATTCGCGCCCCCCTTCTTGATGCCGCTGGGTTGTCGCCGCATCACGGATATACAGAGATTTTGCAGAGAGTAACGAGAGTAACACCGAGTCACACGCGTGTCCATCACGTGCGCGTAGCCAACCTCTTTCGCAAAGTCCGTACACCTCCTGCCACCTCACCCCCAGCCGCATGCCAGCGCCCGACCGACGTGCGCTGGGGAGTCTACGACAGCTGCAACATCAAGTAAGCCACTTTCCCTTTCCCCTTCCCTGCACCCTCTTTCCCTTCATGGATCTTTCTCCACGCATCCACCATAAACCGCCAGGCCCGAGATCCGACCCTGCGTTGGCTGACCCCTTCCCCCATACCCCTTTTCTCCTCCCTCATTTTTGTCCTATTTTTCCCATTCTGACTTGCCACCCAGATCTCCCACTTCGGATGTGACCTGTCACACCGAGGCTCCGGTGTGACAGGTCACAAGGAATTCTCAGCATACATTCATTTCGATGTAGGTCTGTACCTACAGCAGCAGATTGCTGAGCAAGAAGCCATGGGTGCCTTCGACAAGGAAGACACCACCAGCCTCCCTGCACTGTCTCAAGGCGGCGCACGAGGTGTAGTACCAGGGCCGGTGGGAGCAGGGAATGAAAATATTTAGCACTATTGATGACTTGTAGCAGGCGTAGAAAACTCACCCAATCCAATTTCGCCTTGACACCACTCTTTTGAGAGCTGAGAGGACTTAGAGAAAGGGCTCTGGGACAGGTCGGCTGACAAGTCCGATATCACAAACCTGTAACTGATCCCACCAACATGACTGAATATAAAATTATAGAGTGACCCGCTGGCTCTAGAAATTTGGCACGATAACCCTTGAATGTGTACCTTACAACGGATTTTAGAAAAAATGTGATTGGTAGAATAGCAACAACGGAATTAAAGTTGCAATATTCCTGGACACAAATGCGACCAAAGTGATCTATTTGGCTTATACTAGCTCACTTCTTCCTTGCACCTCCCCGAGCTTCAAACCTCAAAACCTCAAATTCTCCCCTCACTCTCCTGGATCCTATGCCATCTGACACAGAGAAGCGTGAGAGGCATGCTGAAGCTCAGCGACGTTTCCACGAGAAGTAAAAGCCTGCGCACTTCCGATTTCAATTTTGCAGCACTTACATGCCGAACCCCAGAAATATCGACACAACACGCCAAGAGGTGATTGATCTCTGGATCGCGGACTCTGATGTCCGCGAAGCGAGATCAACGGCATCATTTGGCGGATTCGGCACCTCTTGCTCTAACTCTTGCTCATCTCAATCCTATATGAGCCACAATTTACTGCCACAAATGCTTTCTATCAGTGGCTAGAAGCCTACGTTCTACGAAGAAACTCACGAAAGCAACTATGTAAATAGATTATGCACCATATGCAGTTTTATGTTTCAAAATGAGTTCAGAAGTAAGCTATTAAGTATTGAAAGAGATTCAAAACATATTAGGGACACACTGAGTGCGCGACATGTTGAGGAGCGCGGCAATGCAACACAACTGACTCGGATGAGCTGTTGATGAAATTGATGCGGGTTGCCTTTTCTGGGGGGGGGGGGGGTCGTGGGAAGGAGTCCATGATCCAGAGATCAATCACCTCTTGCAACACGCGCAAAGGCTCGGGAGCGCATGCAAAGGTATGTTGCCTGCGCTATGTTCGTTTTGTGTGTGCCACATCAACATGCTTGCTACAGACTGTGTGCACGACCTCAGACACCTGAAGAAATCCAGGAGGCAGCAGATACGTGAGGCCGACGCGCAGGGCAACGAACTGTAAGCAGGACCATCTCGGAGGAGTAGCCCACGCTCACACCCACCCAATTCCACAGTCGCCGCAGGCAGTATGTCACACTGTGAATCTTGAGGGAATTACATATGACTGACTGCATGCTTTTGCCAGGAAATTCGTGGCCAAGTATGGGCACGAAGCCTTCATGGAATTCTATTTTCCCAAGTACGCGGAGCTCGGGAAGCAGTACCTTCCCCAACTGCGATTCGAAGAGGGTCCCGCGGCTGCAAAAAAGAAAAGGAAGCTGAGGAATTCAAGCCGCGCCGGAAGTTCGTTAAGTAAAGGATAATTTCGTGCAGCTGGGCACCTCATTACTAGTGAAATCCATGTGTTCAGAGTGCCTACAGAATATTTGGGGACTTGTGAGCTGTGATATCGCGTGGATCCCGTGACTGTGCCGGATCCCATGGCTGTGCAGCGAGATCACGGGCAGCGCAACCAACCTCCTTCTCTTTTTCACTCTCTGGCTCTCATGTCTTGCACTCTCCCCATTTTTCCAAACACAGCCAACTATGTCTCCGACAACGAGCACGACAGCAATCCACGCAAATTCTGGTTCTTAGTCCTCAGCGAAGGTCTCTTCACCAAAAAGTGGGTGTTGAGCCGACTCACCTGCTGTATCGCTGACCTTGGAGTGTGTTTGTTTCAGGACTGACGCCGACCTGCTCTGTGAGCCGGACAACATTCACATCTACTTTACCAAGGCCCAGGCCCAGGCGCCATTGGGATTCACATTGCCGCAAGCGGCACGCTCATGAAGGTGACAATGTCATGCCCGAATACACCGGCAGCTCTCCTGCAAAACCCCCTGCTGCTCCCTCCTCTTCTGCCCGCCCATTCATGCCACCAAGGCGAAGACCCCTTCTGTGCGAGCACCCCCCAAAACCAGTGCAGCTCCCAAAGCCAGCGCAGTTCCCAATGCCAGCACCGGTGCCAGGAAGTGTGAGGGCACCAGCACCACGATCAAGCGCAAGCCCAGCGTACCGGTCAAGCGTGAGAAGGGCGGCGTCGCTGTGAAACGTGAGCCCAGCGCCTCCATGAAACTCGAGCCCCGGGCGCCACGCAAGCTACCCCTCTACCTCGACGGCTCTGACGAGGACGAGGATGACGTCCCAGAGCATGCAGATGTGCTGCTGCCGCTGTACAGGGACGAGTCCCCGCCCCATGACAGTGCATCTTGCTGCATGCGCTCAGTGCGGGGCGTGACATCCACACCGCCAGCAGGAGCCAAGCGTGCCAGGGGCAGCGCCAAGTCCTCCGCATCACGCCTCGCTCATCGCTCCTTGTCGCCTGTCCCACTTTCGCCAAGCGTTAGCTCGGCCTCATCCATCTCCACTGCGACGACGGCAGCATCCTCCGCCTCAGCCGTGGCCCCACGTCGTGTCCCTCATGCTGCTATCGCTCAATTGGTAGCCGTGGCATCAAACACAAGCGCGTCCGGCTCCTGCACTCCCTCCATGCGCCTGCTTTACAATAGCACGAAGCGAACACTTTACAAGGACGTGTGCGTACCTTGTTTGTCTTCTTCCGTCACCTGATTTGGATGGACAGGGAGAAAGCAGTGCGGGAGATGAGTTTGGAGGACAGCGTGCAGGTCGTGGACTGCGCCGACGTGGTGGACTTCTGTGCGGGGCAGAGCGGGAAGATGTCGGGGTGACTCTATGCAGCGCGCGGGATGGACTTGGCGCCGCATCATTTCTTTTGGCTCCATTTCTTGTTTTGTTGTCTGATATGGTGCTCGTTCCTTCCGCTAGCTGTATGTTGGGTAGTTATCTTCAATGCATGTATTATATGGCGCGCCTGGAGCGCCCGTTCTCAATGAAATGTTCTATGTTTAACTTGTGGGTCCATGTTCACATCCTCATGCCGTACTCTCTTCTCACCATGCTCGCCGCTTTTTCCTTTTCTCTATGATGTCCTCTGCAATGTACATTTTGAGGATGCCTGTTCGCGTCATGTCCCAAACACGTCGGCACGTGCTCTGGAGTACAAACAGACCCCAGCTGTCTCTTTGCCCTACACCGCGCTCAGTTGGTGGCAACAACTCTTTTGCTGGCAACAACTCGATGGCCGACGACCCATCTGAAACTTCCCCTTCCCCTGATGCTGCCCCCCAAAAACGCCGTGTGGTCGACTTTGAGCTGGATGATGACGAATGGGAAGATGAGGATGCCCAACTGGAAGGCCTCGGGACTACAATGCACTGGAGCCGCAATCGCTCTCACCCGGTGATCCCCATCCGCAAACACCGCTGCATCATCCACGGTGCCAACTCGCGCACCGCTGTGGAGGCGTGAGGCAAGAGCTCAGGGAACCATGACTTTGCTGCAGACCTCGCAGCCTGGGAGGTCGAGTGAGAGGAACACGCGCATAAGCTTGCTGAGAAGCATTCAATGAAAGTGAAGGAGGTCCGCCGCCGGATGATGTCGACATCTACCTTCAAACCCAAGCGCAAAGTGAGCCTCTACAATGCGAAGATAGCGCACATAATGGCGGACAAGAATGAAGGTAAGTCTTACATTTAGTTACACCGCGCTGGGCTGATGTGGTGTTACCTGTAGGCCGTGAGTAGGGAAGGACACGGGTACGGGTCAACCCGCCGGGTTTTCGGGTCGGGTCGGCCCGGGTACGGGTACGGGTTCCAATTTTAGTGGACCCGAAACCCGCGGGTACACCGCGGGTCTGCGAACATTGACTCTTTTATTGAATTTAACTCATTTCGAGGCCATTGAACATGGCTACCAGCCATCAACGGTGCTCGCAAGCTTTTGTTAAGCACCTGTCGCATTTAAAAACGTCAATCAGTGAACAAATTTCATGTTTTGAAGGTGTTGAACCTTCTCGGCAGTCTTCGGCAAGCATAATCCGATCAATTCAGACAACCCGTGAACAACCCGTGAACCCGCGGGTTCGGGTTCGGGTTTTCCGGGTTCGGGTCCGGGTTGACTGATTTATACCCGTACCCGTACCCGTACCCGTGTCCATCCCTAGCCGTGAGTGGGTGACCGTTACAAGCTGGCCAAGGTGAAGGGTCTGGTCAGGGCGGACCCGACGATGCTCGACGCGTTCACCAAGGAGGAGGAGGAGGAGATGATCAAGGAGGTGTTGGAGAAGCGAAAGACGAAGCTCCGCAGCACACGCGCCAACAACCTCGCTGCCGGTGCGGACATGAAGCGTACGCTGGAGCGCATGATGTTGGAGGTGCGTTTCCCTTTTTAGTCCTTGAGTACTGTTACTGACTAACACCTAGATTACGGGCCTTGCAGAGCGCGCGGGGATGATCAGATCCGCTATGTTCACCCGCGGCCACATCCACGACAAAACGATCCCCGTGACCATCCAGTCATGGGGGGCGCTCGACTTTTTCCGGGAAATTTTGAAGAAGGACCCCGCAGACGTGGCCGCATTGTTCGAGCTGTGGGCTGTGAGTTGGGAGCAAGGTAAGTACCCCATTGAGATGAGTGGAGGCCACTGTACTGATGTTTTCTGGCGTGTTACAGGGGACACAGGCACAGATACACTTCTAGGCATGCAGCAAGACTGCACAAGTATGATCACCTCGGGCCTGCATGAGTCGTCCTCTCCTCCTTTGAGGTTCGCTAATTTTCTTTTTACAGGCATGGTCTTGGGCAAGACGAAAGTCAAAATGAATTTCGAAAATTACATCAAGGTGCTTGTCGAGGGGAAGAACGTGGGCCTCATAGACTGGCCCAAGGAGGTCGAATTCAAGCGGATGTCCAAGCAGTCGAAGGTTGGCCCGCTGCGCATCCTCCACGACGCCCTCAAATGCGGAACGGTCCGGTGGAAGGTGTTGAGCACGGGGGAGAAGAAGCGGCTTGTTGAACAGTTCAAGGATATGGTGGAGAATGGTGAGGCGCAGGAGAAGGTGGGGAAAGCGAGGGTCAAGGGAACACGCAAGGCATCGAGCCGCGTCTCACGTCTGAGGAAGAAGAAGACGCCACGGGAGAGCGAGGACGAGCTGGACGACGGCGACCACCACCACCACCCTCCCCCGAAGGCCAAGGCAAGCCGCATGTCGCGCACGAAGGGAAAGACGCAAGCAGACCCGGGTGAGGACAAGGGGGACGATGACGAGGACACCAATGCACCTCGCAAGGCAATCTCCGACATGACGGTGGAGGAGAAGCGTGCGCAGCTCATGCGCCTTGTGGCAAAGTCCCGTGAGGCAAGTGGCGAGGGCAAGCATGGCGCCAGGAAGTCATCGAAGCGCACGTGTGAGGAGGAGTCCAGCCAACCTCGCAAGAAGGCAAAGCGGAAGGGGACCGAGGGGGAGGGGCGTGCGAGTGGTGAGAGCTCGAAACGCAAGAGGGGCGCAGAGGAGGATGAGGAGGGGGGGGAGAGGAAGAAGAAGAAAACAAGCAAGGAGCTCCCTGCCCCCACGCAGCCGGCGCCTGTGAAGCCGAGGCCAAAGCCAAGGCTCAAGGTGCACGCTGCCAAAACTGCGACCACCACCCCCACCGCTGAGATGCCTGCGACCGCCACCCCCACCACCAACGTGCCAGCGATCGGGACAACTGCCACCACCAGCAGCACACCTGCGATCTCCACTGCCACCGCCAATGCACCTGTGACACCGGCGACCACCACCACCACTACTGCTGATGCGCCTGCGACCAAGACCCCTGGTGCAACCACGACCACCAGCACCGCCAAGAACGCCGCAGGTGCGCCGTTTGGGGAGGTCACCAACGGCGCTGCCCCCTGCAGCACCTCCGCAAGCGGCACGTCCAAGCCCAAGGCCGGCAAGCCCAATATGGTTAAGGGGAAGGCGGGGGGACCTCCCGGTGTACGTTAGTCATGCGCAGATACTATTATTCTTGGTACACAGTGTCTTGTAATATTTTTCTGTTTTATTCAAATTTTCTTGGGCAATTTCCTTTTTGGGATGGCAGGCGTCGGCATGCCCACGGGTTTATATAATACGCCTGCAAAATAAGTTCTAAGTCCCCAGAGGCCAATATGCTGCAAAGTGGTTGCAGCATATTGAGCTAAATCTGCAGCATATTCTGCAGCATAGGCAGACCGCTCGAATCACTTCTAATTAGAAGGGGCACAGCATAGGGCTAAGCCCTTCTAATTAGTACTGTTATATGGTATTATCAGGTGAGTATGTATACAGGGCTCGGAACCCTTCCCCTTGGTTGGGAACCGACACTAGGTGACTGATAACTTTCGGATACTGGGCTGCACTGTTTTCTATGGGGTGTTGTACTTCAGTACAAGTTGTATATAGGCCTCAGTATGGAGTACCACTATACGAACCTGCTTCGAAGCTCCCCTAAGGTGTACGACGCTCAATGACTAACTGTTTGGGCTCACAATAGTCCTTATACAGATATCCTTAGTGTTTATACTGTCATGAAGTATGGATTAAATGTGATTTTCACGGCCAGAAATGTACACTGCTTATCACTGGAGGGACATTGCTCGCAGATCAACACCAGTGGTTTAAACATGTCGTGCCGCATCCCATGATCACATCACATGTCCTCGAGCCCTGGCGGCGCCCCGAGCTTCGACTATTTTCGGCGCTCCGCGAGTGGGGCTACACCTGCAGCGCCACACAAGTTTTAATAAACTATTTGAGGTTCTGCCGAGCGGGGTTGCATTGAGGTATGTTGCATCGTATCTTCCATTGCGTTCAATACTAACCTTTATCTTATGGATCCACCACCACCTCGTCAACACGTCTCGCGTGCCGCCCTCGAGCTTCAACTGTATATTTCAGCGTCCCACGAGCAGGGCTACACGGTCAATACTATGCACAACTTTCAATAGTACAAGCACTCGGGAGTAGTCCCCCTCCCCCTTTATTGATCACAGAAATTCGTAAAAACCCTCTGTTTGCATAAGGAAACAAATAATAAGATCAGTCGGACAAACGGAGAGACATAATTTGCTATGTAAAGGAGATGTACAGTGGTATCGATGAGGTTTAGGGCGACAATGTCAATGTGCAGTGCAATGTTGTGTTTTGTAGATACCCCAACATGGTTGTAATGAAAATAGGTTTTAAATTTTGCTATATCGTGTGGTCGAGTTTTCAGAGAAACCTTTCTTTTTTGCGAGGCAATGATGCAAGTAAAGCGGCCAAAACCATCGAAAACCTCATGAAATTCATGAAAACTTCATAGCAAAATTCTAATTGAAGTGATTTAACAGCCCACACAATGCCGACAATTCATTTTTACCAGTATCTCTATCTTTATGAAATTACACCTGTCTGAAGCCTTTTGTCGGATATGATTTCGGTAACTGAGTCAGTTATCACAAAACCACTGCCAGTGCATGTATTGCAATTTGTATTCTGCAGCTCTGAGTGCGGACCAAATTCGAGCAAGACAATAAGAATCTTCGTCTTTGTCAGGTTGCAGTCAAGTTCAGAATTTTATCTCCAGCCCATCCTTCAAAGCAAGGGCGGAATTGATGAAGTTGCAAGTAAATTCAAGTCACTGGCACCAGTTTTGCACTTGAATTAGCACTTTGGAAACTTGAACGGTGAGCGAAAAACGGAGTTTGGCATTGTGTACACTTTTATAGGCGCACACGCGCTTAAAGTTGATCATGGGGCCAAAAGCCCTGAGGAAGCGCCGTTTGTTGAGCCCCGTACGCAAGTTTCAGTAATATATTGGGGGTTCCGGCGAGCAGGGTTTCGTCGAGATACGTCGCATTTTATCTCCATTGTGTGTAGTACTGATCTTGATTTTTACAGCTTAACCTTCGCATCCTAGACGCTGCCTCCGCTCCACACGCATCCTACGAGCGCCACCCCCGAGCTTCCGTTACATTTTTCGGCACCCCGTGAGCGGGGCTACACCTGCTGTGCCGCACACAAGTTTTAATAATTTATTTGGGGTTCCGGCGACCGCGACCGCGGCGAGGTACGTTGCATTTCATCTTGAATTGCACGCAGTACTAATCTTTAACTCACAGCTTAACCTTTGCATCTTAGACCCCACTCACGCGCTGCCTCCACTCCACACGCATCCTATGAGCGCCGGCGGTGCGCAGCGCCGCTCCGAAAATCCAAACTATATATTTCAACGTCTGGTTGCATCGCGTGTTTAAGGTACGCGCCATTTCATCTATACTTATGCATGGTTTAACCCCCCACCTTTCAGCTCAACCTCCATGTTTCACACACGCATCACGGGCCTTGCTTCCGTGCGCAGGTATCACACGAATACTCTCGAACGCCGGTGGCGCGGCGTGGCGCACTTTATGTTCCAATTGGATCTTCACACGTCCCTCGAGCGGGCCACGCGTTGCAGATAAGCATAAAATTATATCTCTCGCGTCTGCATTGAACGAATGCATTCTAGTTTTAAACCTGATGCGCACACGCGTTATTAACGACGGCGATCGTGCTCCCTTCCTCATGCAACTCCCTGCCCTCGCCCAACGCGCGCAAATCTTATTCGATTTTTCGGAGTCCTGCGAGCGAGTCTGGTGCGTTCCTCTGCGTACGTCGCCTTTTCTGCATATACTCACGCGTATCCGACAGCGAGTCCCCTCCTCGCCACGACCCCGACGCATCTGGATTTTTTCTTCGATATTTGACGGGCCCGCGAACGTGCGCGCTTTGTTTCGGCGTCGCTGACTCCGAGGCTGACTTCTTTCCTCTATTCAGCGACGCCACGGCACCGACGCTCCCGCCGGCGCTGCCCATCAACCCCGCACACCGGAAACATTCGATGAATTGCTTGGAAGCCCCGCAGGCAGGGGTATGACGCGTCCGAAGTGTGCATTACTTGTTATGTATTATTGCTTGCTAACCTTCTACAGGCTACACGCGCTCGACGCGTCCTACATGCTCAAACATCACGCGGCATCCCAACTCGATTTTTGGCGATCCCGCAAGCGGGGATACGCGTCGAGGTGTGTTTGCCGTTACTTCCCCGTGACATTCAAACTAATTTTCTGTCTTGGGGTCCAGATCAACGCCGCGCACCGGTATGTAACGAGCGCACATTAAACGCATCCCTCCTCGCCGCCGCCGCTCCATGGACTTCCCCGTGCCGCACCAGGATGATTTTACTTTTGTTGCGGGCTGGAGTATGTGCCCAAATTCACACACGTGTCTCATCACTCACCCAACTCGCACAGCGGCGCGATGTTGGACTAGCGCCGGGCGCCACCGTCGTTCCCGCCCTCTGCGCCGCCACCGATATTTTGGGTAGGTTCCGGGAAGGGGTACGTTCAATTCGTTGTCCCAGATATGCACCTAATCACATGTCCTTTCGGCCTCTTTCCCCACCGCGTGCTCGTCCCCAGTGAGTCCTAGTTGTATTCATTTGGACGGGTCGGGGAACTCGGGCGACTCGGGAAGGGGTTTGCAGAGGTCGGAGTAGCATAGATTAATGTTCTACAGTAAGTCTTGTGCTCTTCAGATATTCGACGCGTTCTGACTCTATTATTTTTTCCTACAGAACATTCCGGTGAGTCCAAGTAATCCTCCGCTTTAAATTCACTGGCCATGCTTTTCAGTTGCACTTGGCGGGAGATCCATCGGTTGCATCGTTTGCTAACCCCGCGCGGCGGGGAGAACATGCAATTTCATTTTATTTTTGGATGGACGAGAAGTGCGATTCAACGTATTTAAACTTTTTGCCGGCGGGCGTCCAACTTTCATTAAGTTGGCCGCGGGGCTGGTGAGCAGCGCCAGGGGGCGGCGGCGGTGGGTTGACGGGAGCGCGCGGGTCGGCATCTTGATGAGGCAAGCGGCGCGATCGGGGGGATGGCATTGCGAGGCGGCGTGCGTGCGGTATTATAATTAGAGCGAGAGGCGCGATATGTTGGACGAGTCAGTGCGTGCCAGTCAGAAAGCAACACTCGCTGACGTCATGCCAAGCCGTACCTGGGCAAGCAAACACCTTGGTCCACACCTCTGTGTACATGCTCACAGCGCACAGGCCAGTCTACGGCCAGTCAAGACTGCAACCTCGCGCACAGCACCACAAAGCACATCTTCGCGCCCTCGGCCATGAGCAGTTGATGAGCAGTACCTCGAACAGACGACGCCGGTGCAAGAAGCCGTTCCTCGAGTTCGAGCAGACGGCGCTGGAGCTCGCGTTCCTTATTTATCGCTAAATATTATGTTATTCAAGAACATGAACTGACACTACGAGTTCACGATGCGTAAACATGGTTTTGTTGTAATTTCGGGGTTCGAATCCCTGCTTTTCGGGCGGGGGTTTTGTACTCTTGGTCAGTGGATTTGTGGAATTTTGGTGGTCCTTGAAAGTCTCACATGGTTGGCCCCGCCGAATATCGAGCTCCGCCCAAGTACAGAACTGGTGCAGAATATCGGGGTTTAAGCAACACTTAGATTAACTTGGGACACGCACCGGGTGATCCCGGAGATGAGATAAGCGCACGTGCTGTGATGGCCCCCGAGGCACCGTACACGGACTCAACGCGTACTTCATCGCCGAACTTCGTTTAACTTGGAGGTCACATACCTACATCGGCGGCTCATAATCCGAGGCTTTTCAACACAGCAAGATCCCTAGAAGGTTCCACAGAAGGGCAAACGATGGCACATCTCCGCCCTGTCAGCCGCGTATCGCGCTAATCAAGGTCTTCGCTTGCGGCAGCCTTTCGGCGTGTCCCAAGAGAAAAACCGAACTTAGTTTCTCATGGGACACGCTGTTTTTCGCGGGGCCGATGACCCACAGCGTGTCCCATGAAAGAACAGATCTTTTTTGCCCATGGGACACGCTGCCGTTTTGGGCCCATCTATAGATTATCTTGTATGTTATCTCATCGCTGTATGTCCATCTAATCTCCCGCAAGCCTATCTGAAGGCGTGCGACCGGTCGCGGCCACGAGCTGGCTGTTTACGTGCCCGTCGTCGTCGTTGATCCCTGCTCGGTTGCCGTCCTACCTCTTCCTCCTCGTCTCCCTCTCCTACGACGCCGACAAATACGACGCAGCAAGCGCGCACGTCCTTCCCTACAGCCGGAGCCGCAACTTTCAGCCTGTATAAACGGGCCAAAAAATGTGAGTCTTGGGGTCTATTTCCTTCAATAATGTGTTACGACTTCCTCTAGGACTCTCTCTCAAGCCAGCGCGCAAGTACGACCTCCGCGTTGGTCCTAGCGCCGCTGGCGCTTAGCCCCGCCTCCCCTTGCTGTCTCGCGGAGACTCGGACGTGCTCACAAGCAACGCGCGCGCGGCCCCGACAGGTGGCGACGACGACGACGCGCACGGCCCCCCTCCGAGCCGTTAACCTCCTCCCTCCTCTTCTCCCATCACACGGACTAAATTCTCCACTGGGATGGCGTGTATACGCCACGGCGGCCAAGGGGCTTGCGTGCGACCGCTGGGATTACTATCCAGCGCTGCTGGTGCGTCCCCGCCTCTCGTTTATGTCTTCTCAACTGATCATTCTCACCAGCCGTCGCCAGGATCGCGCTCAAACCGAGCGCGCGCGGGCAGTTAGCTAGAGTAGGTGCGACCACCTCGTCTACTGTCCCGACCTCTCACTCACTCTCTCTTGCAACGGCGCACACGTCGTACGCGCCCGCGATGCGCGCCTCCGCACCGCACAAGTTCGCCCTGCGCGCCGGACACGTAGAGCACCGCATGCCGCGCGCGCAGAGATGCCCGCGCATTCGTGGCGCATTGTGCGCGCGCGGCTTGCGGTGGAGGGCGCCGCAAACGCGTCTCCCTGCTCTGCGCTGCGCAAGCTCGCGGGCATGCAAATCCGGCCCCCGCTCGCGCCCGCTGCACTGCACAGCCGCGCCCCAGCGCCGAATCATTATAAAAGCTTTTTTCGACAAAAAATATGAACAATACAAGGTGAACATTGAACAACATGAGTGTGCATTATAATAGGTACATGTACCATTATTCGGGTGTAGGAACTGTGCTAATGTACAGCTGATGTGAAGAAACAACAACTATATTGCACATTGTACAATGTACAATCAACATCGAACCTCACACTTTTGCACAATGAACACACAGCATACCACATTCAACAACTCTCCAATGTCATGCCTGTGTATACCACTAAATTGTATGTGTACAAGGCAAATGGTGAGATGAGCAAGGCAGATTTGTGATCGTGGCTGAGCTCACTATATCACAAGCCAGGTCTTAAGCGAGCCCACCGAAACCTCATCATTTCCCACCAATCACCAGTGGGTTCACCCAATGATCCCAAGCCTAGTAACCAAACCCACCATCATCCCAACAATCACCGGTGGGTTTACCCAACGATCCCAAGCCCAATAACCAAACCCACCATCATCCCATCAATCACCAGTGGGCTTATCCAACGACCCAAGCCTCATAATAACGAAACCCGCCAACCCAGCACTGAGGAGTATCATATACTTGATTCAATGTGTCTCTACTGTGACTGAGATGCAAACAACTACGGAATATTATTATTTTAAAATACATCTGGGCGAAGGTGGCGAACATAAGCCAGTGCGGCTGTCCAGAGAATAATGCAATCATCGTCTTGAGCACTCCCAAGCAAGTGGATGATGGAGTTGTAAAGGCTGACAACCTCACCCTCCTCTAATAATCCGACCGGGGGCTCCACCACAACATTACTGAGATCGCTAAGAGGGGGTGGCCCTGATCTTCCGACCCAAGACGTTGCCCCCTCTGCCATTGGATTGTTTGCACGTTGAGATGCAAGGAGGACATCATCCCGGAGACCTGCCCAATCGATCCCGTAAACCTCGAGCTCCTCCTGGCTCAAAACGTCATCACTGGGAAGCTGGTTGCCACGAACCCCATTGACAAGCATATCAAAAACAAACATGTCCGCAGGGGAGCGGTTTGGCCCGTGCCGGATTTGGATGCGATGTTGATTCCAGCTCTCGGCAAAGAAAGCGAGCTGACTGTTGATTGTGGCAAGGAAGAGGAACTGGAGCAGCCATATGTGAGCGACATTATTGATGTCAAGTCCATGGCGGAGCTCAAGAATGGTAAAGCGGTCCGACCAGGTAGCACCTAATTGAGCAGTGATGTCGACCCAGAGGCGTTCGATGCGAACATTGTGAACACTCCTTCAATTAACTGTCAAGATTATGCTGAATAAGAAAAAAGTTGTTTTTTCACTCGCCTTCCCCAGATATAGGAACCACGGCGGAGGCCACGATACTGCTCCATCCATGCTGCAACATAGAGATTCTCGGTCCCATGATCTCCACGTAACCGAGACGGGATACCATACTCTGCACCAGCAGTGAGGAAAATCTCCAGCACTGTGGAAGCAGTATTGTTGTTACTGGCGCGTAGTCCAGTAATCAAGCGCGAGTATCCATCCATAAATCCATGGAAAACAATGCCCCACCGGATGAGCCCTGGTAAATATGTTATCATCTCCTAATGCTGATGGAGGCGGGGAAAAACACATACCATGTTGGCCATCATGATGCCAAAGAGAATTGGGGCCCGGGACAGAGTATATCCGACGTCGTATACGGATGCGCTCAAATATTCTGCGCACTGGATCAATCTGAAGGAGGGATTGGCGTACTCTCTCCCGAGGTACCCGGTGGCCAAGGCGTCTCAACATGCCATCAAGCATCCCGAGGCCTGCTCTACGATAGTGGGACCTGAGATGAAGAAGTAAAAAGTCCAGTTCGTCATCTGGTATCTCTGACAAGGGACCCGTATAAGATACAATGCGTGCAGGTGCGAGGTTTTCAACATCTTCAGGCAGATGGTCTGGCATTGGAATATCCGGATCAAGGAGGTCATCGTTCCCGCCGCTTGTATTCGCGTTGTTGAGAAGGGTTGGGAGAGGTTCAGATACTGATTCGGTAGGGAAGGGGTTTGACTGCGGAGTCGCAAGGCCATTGGCCAGAAGTGCTGAGCGGACGGTTCCGCGACTGACACCGAGAAATCGGTGTATGCCGGCTGTAGATCGGTGGGAGTACGACCAGCGAAGGAAATCTGGATCAATATGGATCCTGGGCCATCCAACCGCACCAGTTTGAATGGTCTGCACTATTGTAGGTCGCCCGTTGTGGGAAGCATCAATTGCATCCCTGTACTCGAGTCTGATATCATTCTGCATGGCGACAAGACTGGTCTGAATGAGTTTGAGCTCAGTTGCATCGAATATTCCATAGTGCTAGAAAGTTTGAGTAAGTCCCAGTATTTCTTCCCGGAGCACACACAGACCTGGTGCACCAATTGTGCAAATTCATCCAGGTCGTCTCCGAGCCGGGCAATGACCACGGAATCAGTTGGTGTTTGGACTATTGCTGCAACACAGGTTTGAAAGCGAGTGTAATGCCAGCGGAAAGCATCCAACAGAGGTGTTGCAGCGACTGCTCCGTCTGGTTCCATGCGAAGAGAAATATCGGTGGCAGTGTGTTGTTTCGTGGTGTTATGTGATTGACAGCTCGGACACATCAATTGCGACACGCGTCTTGCTTCCTCGACAAATGGGCAATATCCAAGGATGGAGTCAATTCCGGCCGCTGACGGTGTGTACCAGGAAATTCCCACATCTTATATTTGACATGTATTGTTCGCAGCCCAGTTGGACCTTACAGCATTTGGCCCGCCATCCAGTCACCACTCCAATTCTGAGCAGCCCCAGGAATTTGACATCATCAGCTGTTCCATTCTTGTTCGAGAACAGAACAAACCAGATATCTTCCAGATGTTCCCGAGACTGGCCATCGAACGCTTGCTGAAAATTACCAGGGAGGATGCCTCCTCTGTTTGGATTGCATCCCTCATCCAGTGCCTGCGAACTGGGATCCAGTTCGAAAGCTTCCACATTGAAAGTGAAGTACTTACAAAGCTCATCACGGGCACATTTGACTTCCCGGATTGGGTCAATGTCGGTACCACGCGGATCCCAGATTTCTCTGCCGACAGGTATCGAGCTGCTGGAAGCGGGTATCAGTTCCTTGGTTGTCTGACCTCAATCAACTCTGCTGTTGAACACAACCAAACCCACCATTCTACTGCCTATACATCCGGAGAGATAATATCTGCTCTTTTGACTTCCCAATCATCCGAATTCTTTGCGACATACCGACCGATGAATATTGTTCCAGAAACACACTTTATCCTCGTCTTTGCTCTCCGCAATGACCCAGTTCCTTCGCCTCCAAGCATGTCCCGGTCTTTCTCGGTAGCGAGTTTCGACACTTAGTCTCAGTTTTCCATGGATCCAGCTTATGGCATATTGCCAGACACCTTCTCCACTTCCGATGGCGAGCATGGTGGGCCATGGGCATATCCACTTGATGTGATCAACAGCACCTTCGAAAGCCCAGCTTTTCCGGATCTCGCTATGGTGGCAGCTTGGGAGCACCGCATATCACCCCCAGTGTCTGATATACAGGACGATGTTGTTGCGAACAAATCTCCTTCCTCGCAGCCGCCCAATAGACAAGCAATACAGGGAAATCGTGACAGCAACTTGCACCCATGTGTCATCTCCACTGCGCCCTCTTGCAAGTTGCCTTATCTCTTGCTCACATAACCGCACGGGCTCAGTGCACTTTGGGCACCCCCCCGCCCCCCCCACAGACCAAGTTAGGATAAATAGGCCCACTGGAATAAAATACCCAAGAGGGCTCTGTCTTGTGGGGTGTGCCCATGGGACTGAAACTTGGGCCTGCCCAGCTACCTGGTATTTTCTGGTGCTTGGGCGCCCCCAAGTGCTGCCTGATTTTGCATGGGCGCTCCCACCTGTTTCCTGGCATTCTGCCTGGACAGGCCCACAGATGTCACTTGTCACACTGGTGTCTGGGGTCCTTTTCCCGTTCCTCATGGGCCCGCCCATGATGCCTTTTTCTGACTGCCATTTGGGCCTTTCTGGCCCCTCTTGCAGCCCCGCACAGCGCCCAAAAATTTTGCTATTAATTGCTTGCTCACAGCAGCTTTTTTTGGCTTGTGAACTCATGGGGTTATATACATATAACTTGTTAGCTAATAACCTCTCCCTTCCAATCTGCAGCACATTTACCTATCTTGCTTGCATTTTTGCTTGCCTTCAAATTTGGCAGCTAATATTTAATATTCCTCAGGTGGCTATATACTTTCTGTATATTCACTTCACTTAGAACATATTAATAGCCTGTGGGCCTGCCTGCCCCTCATTATATACATTTGGGCCTGCCCAGAGATGTCTTTTAGAAGCCTGTGGGCTTGGCTACCTTCATTATGTGTGTGTGGGCCTGCCCAAGCTCGCCTTTTAATAGTCCGTGGGCCCACCCACCCTTCATTCTGTACATGTGGGCCTGCCCAAGCTTATCTTTTAATAGCTCATGGGCCTGCCCACGTGTTCACTATTCGCCTTTGGCCCTGCCCAACCCCTTATTTTAGTACACTGTGGGCAGGCCCACACTGCCCTATTCTCCTTGATGAATACATCAACAAATATGGTTGACCCTTAAAACCCACGCATCCAGACTTGACTGTGAGAAATTCAAAGTAAATTGAGTACAGCTTATATACTCCATGTCTTAGCATCTGTGCTTCCCAAATATCTCCGCTCCATTTGTTGACAACTTTCTTTTTTTGGCCCATAGTGGTTGTTTGGGTCTCATTTGGTCTCACCTCTTTCTTTTTATTTGTGGCCAACAACAGAAGCTTTAGTAATTATAAAACTTCTTGCTTACACCTTTTCTAATCACCATGATTCCTGTCTATCTCCCCTTCATTTCCTTGAGAATTGCCTTTTTTGGCTCGTAGCAGTTGTTTGGGGCTTGTTAAATTTTCTAATGACTTGCATAAGCTGTTACATATTTAGATATTGAACCACATTGGGCCGAGTATTTTGTGATCTGCAGGCTAACTAAGCTAGTTGAGACCTAGGTCATTAGATGAATCTGAATGCACTTGCAGAGCACTACAACTTTGGTTTTTTGAGTCACAATTTTTTCTAATGACTCACACAAGTTGTTATGTAGTTAGACATTTTGAACCGCATTTGGCTGAGTAGTTTGTGATTTGCAGGCTAACTAGTTGAAGTACAGGTTATTAGATAATTCTGAATGCCCTCAGTGAGCTCTACAACTTTGGTTCTTGGGTCACAAACCTTTCTAATGAAGTTGCAATTTTGAACCACATTTGGTTAAGTATTTTGCATTTTGCGAGCCAACTAAGCTACTTGACATATGGGTTATAGATGAATCTGAATGCTTTCAACAAGCTCTACAACTTTGGTTTTGAGTCACAAATTTTGTGAGGAAGTTATACATCATTAGTTAGCTATTAGAAACACACTACACTGGTTGGGAGATTCAAGTTTTTCAGTACAATTTTCGGTGAAAATGTCATTAGTTTTTCAGCAGTTTTTCGCCGAAAATTGTGCTGAAAAATTCAAACATTCTTCACCACAATTTGCAGTGGAAAACAAGGTGAAAAACTTGAAACAAAAATTTTGAAATTTCGTGGCAGATTTTCACCAAGTTTTCACTCATGTTCCAACCTGAAAACAGAGGTGAAAAACTTAAAAACTTTTTTCACCAGAGTTCTCAGTGAAAAAGATGTGTAAAATGTTAAAGAAAACTTGGTGAAAAACTTGAATCCCAGATTCCCTGGTTTTCATACATTTTTCATCATATTCTGATGTGTTTTTTTGGTGAAAAATGTGCTGAAAAAGATAGGTGTTTTTTCACCGCTTTTTTCAGGGGAAATACAAGTGAAAAATTCAAGATATTCTCACTTGGAACCAAGGTGAAAAATGTAAAATAGTTTGATTCAAATTTTTCAGTGAAAATTGCAAAATAGTTGTTTTCAAGTTTTACAGCACAAATATTTCAAGTTTTTCACCTGAAAAATCAGGTGAAAAACCCGAAACATAGCTTCATCGTGAGATAGTATTGACTCCCACAGTGAGGTTGGAAGCATCAACACTCATTCAACTAGGTAGGTGCAGATTCATGGTCCCCCAGCCTCTCCGCATCTTTCTGATCCACTTTTAGGCAGATCCAAGGGGGTCAGTTATTAGTCCCATGTGCATATCAGCGTGGACTGGATCATAGTTGGCCCAATGCAGGTCAACTCTTGAATGACATTCAGAATGCCTAACCAATGTTCTAGCCCAAAGACTGAGATTTAAACATGGGCCATTGTGCCTGACGCTCCACAGCCAATCTCATATAATCAAGTGTTTCCCATAGCTCCAAAAGTAGCTCACACTAGGTGAGTTTGCAGCATTGATCCTTAAGTCTTCCTGCATCTTCCTAACCAATTCCATGGCCAAGGGGGTCCACTCTTAGTCTCGCACGTGAATGGAGCCAATGTCTGCCATAAATGTGCCTAGCGCGAAGTCTCGGAAGGATCAAGAGGAGTCAAAGGCATGCAGACCAATGTAATGCCATGTGCTTCAAGATATTCTGAGTGCTCAATCGTTGGTTCAAGGCTTAGGAAGGCCACTCCTTCTCGGCGGGTTGGTTAGACCCATTAGGGATGCAAAAGCGGCAGCACCCTGCAGAGGGCACTCAGGTGGAACTCTACAAGAGTGAACGTCTGAGCTAAGGGAAAACACCGCTGGCATGAGTGGGTAGGCATTTGCTTTCCTTGGACCATGGAGCAGCACATGGGTTTGTCTTCAACACTTTCTTGCATGCTGGCTGAAGGCAAGAAGTTCTGGCTTTGCCAGTGATGTGCCTTCGGCTGTCTCTGTGCTGATTCTCAGTCAGAAACAGTGAATCTAATACTCATTCTTCGTACTTATATTGGATACATTCGAGTGCATATTCAGATACTTTTGTATTTCAGTAGGATTTCTTTGCAGCTTCAATGGGAATGGGTGAGATGGTTTTGATAAAGAATTCAAATCCAACAAAAAATCTCCTTCAAGTGAAAATTTCAAAGCATGAGGTCAAATTGTCAGATCAGTGATTTGGCCGATGCTGGCACAAATTTATTTTCCACAGGCTCGCAGCTGAGTTGTTGCTGCAAACAGTGATTTGGGCAAACTCTCTGATCAGCTTAGAATGATCATCAGACAAAGAATCCACCATCAAAATCACCTTCTCGCAGCTGAGTGGGTGCTCCAAACAATGATTTTGGCAAACTCTCTGGACGGATTTTTTTCCGTGGGCTCGCAATGAGGTGGATTTTCCCGCTGGAATCCTGGACGGTTGCATGAGATCCTGATCAGCTCAGAATGATCATCGGACGCAGAATCCACTATCAAAATCACCTTCTCACAGCTGAGTTGGTGCTGTAAACAGTGATTTTGGCAGCGACTCCTCTTGATCCTTCTGAGACTTCCCGCTAGTCACATTTATGGTAGACATCAGCTCCATTTGCGTGCGAGACTAATAATGGACCTCTTGGCCATGGAAGATGCCACAAGCTCACCTAGTGCAAGCTACTTTTGGAACTACGGGAAACACTTGATTATATGAGATTGGTGTTATATCTGTACGTATCAACCTTCTGGCATCCTCCAATGCCTCCGAGATGTTCCAATCAATTGGACCGTTCTGGCCTCCAGAATTCTGGAGGCCTTCTGAACCGGGTTTTTACGCAATGAAGGATTACTGAGTGTTTCCTGTTTTTTCCCTTGTTCTAATTGGTACTTCTCAAGCGGACTTCACCACTCCACAACTTTGACTTGCAGCTTCGTCCGTCCATGATTACTTAAGTAGGTAATGAACTTTACGGCCGTATGTACTTATGACTTAGTATAAGTACTCAATATGCTTGTATGTAACTTCAGTTTGATTATGAACATTCTTGACTACTCGTCTTGCTTCCGAGTTCCCTCCGACTCTGATCCTCCAAAGCTCCAACTTTCATCGGAACCACTTCGACTCTCACCAGTCCAGGTAGTATGCACACCCTTACCTTCCTGTGGTGTTTGCCCTTGATTCAATCCCTCTGATCCTCCGACTGGAACTCCGATCAGCCAGATCATTCCTCTGGCTCCAACTTGGGATATAACAATTGGCTGTGGAGCACCAGGCACGATGACCCACCATTAAATCTCAGTCTTTGGGCTAGAACATTGGTTAGGCATTCTGAATGTCATTCAAGAGTTGACCTGCATTGGGCCAACTATGATCCAGTCCACGCTGATATGCACATGGGACTAATAACTGACCCCCTTGGATCTGCCTAAAAGTGGATCAGAAAGATGCGGAGAGGCTGGGGGACCATGAATCTGCACCTACCTAGTTGAATGAGTGTTGATGCTTCCAACCTCACTGTGGGAGTCAATACTATCTCACGATGAAGCTATGTTTCGGGTTTTTCACCTGATTTTTCAGGTGAAAAACTTGAAATATTTGTGCTGTAAAACTTGAAAACAACTATTTTGCAATTTTCACTGAAAAATTTGAATCAAACTATTTTACATTTTTCACCTTGGTTCCAAGTGAGAATATCTTGAATTTTTCACTTGTATTTCCCCTGAAAAAAGCGGTGAAAAAACACCTATCTTTTTCAGCACATTTTTCACCAAAAAAACACATCAGAATATGATGAAAAATGTATGAAAACCAGGGAATCTGGGATTCAAGTTTTTCACCAAGTTTTCTTTAACATTTTACACATCTTTTTCACTGAGAACTCTGGTGAAAAAAGTTTTAAGTTTTTCACCTCTGTTTTCAGGTTGGAACATGAGTGAAAACTTGGTGAAAATCTGCCACGAAATTTCAAAATTTTTGTTTCAAGTTTTTCACCTTGTTTTCCACTGCAAATTGTGGTGAAGAATGTTTGAATTTTTCAGCACAATTTTCGGTGAAAAACTAACGACATTTTTCACCGAAAATTGTACTGAAAAACTTGAATCTCCCAACCAGTGCTAGTCAGCTTCACTTGTGAGCCATTAACAGCCCTTAGTTGCAAAATCATCGGCTCTCAAATTTATTTCTGGTTTTACAGGCTAACTGGTGTTTGTAATGTAACTTATACAATCTAATGGCTAACTAGTGCAATCTAATAGCTAACTAGTGTTTCTAATGTAACTAGCATTCTAATAGACTAACTAGTGTTTGTAATGGCTAACTACTAACTAGTGTATAACTAAGGATAACCAGTGTTTCTAATGGCTAACTAGCACTAACTAAGGCTAACTAGTGTAAACTAATGGCCAACTAGTGCAATCTAATAGCTAACTAGTGGTTAACTAGTGCTGATTAGCATTTCTAATGGCTAACTAGCGCTAACTCAGGCTAGTGTATAACTAAGCCTAACAGTGTTTCTAATTGGCCAACTAGTGCCAACTAAGGCTAACTAGTGATAACTAAGGCTAACTAGTGTTTCTAATAGCTAATTAAGGCTAACTAGTGCTAACTACACTGGTTGAACATTTCAAGTTTTTCAGTGAAAAATTTGGTAAAAAATGTTTTGAATTTTACAGAAGTTTTTCACCAAGGATATAGATGAAAAACTTGAATCATTTTCAAAAGTTTTTGAATTTGAGGTGAAATTTTCTGAAAAACTCTTGAGTTTTTCACCTAAATTTTTGGTGAAAAACTTGCGTAAAACCCAAAGTAATTTTCACCAATTTTTTCACTCAAAACTCGAAATCTTCCACCAGTGTAACATTGTTGGTAGTGATTGCTCATTAGTGTTTCTAATGGCTAACTGTGCTACTAGTGATAACTAGTATTTCTAGCTAACTAGTGTTTCTAATGACTAACCAAGGCTAACTGGTAACTAATGATACTACCACTAACCAGTATATAACTAGTGATAACTAGTGTTTCTAATCGCTAGGGCTAACTAGTGCTAACTGGTGTTTCTAATGACTCAAAATACTCGAGCCAACGGGGTTCAAAATTGCAACTGCATTAGAAAAGTTTGTGACTCAAAAAAACCAAAGTTGTAGAGCTCGTTGAGGGCATTCAGATTCATCTATAACCCATATCTCAAGTAGCTTAGTTGGCTCACAAAATGCAAAACTACTTGACCAAACACGGTTCAAAATTGCAACTTCATTAGAAATGTTTGTGACTCAGAGCTCTGTAGGGGCATTTAAATGACCTGTGACATCATCAGAAAAAATTGTGACTAAAAAATCAAAGTTGTAGAGCTCCTTGAGGTCATTCAGAATTGTCTAATGACCCATATCTCAACTAGCTTAGTTAGCCTGCAAATCACAAAATACTTGGCCAAACACGATTCAAGATATCTAACTACATAACAATTATGTGAGTCATTAGAAAATTTACCAAGCCCCAAACAACCGCTACAAGCCAAGGAAATGAAGGAGAGATAGAAGGGAATCATGGTGACTAGAAAAGGTGTAAGCAAGAAGTTGTTCCTGGATGCTTTAGTATCCTAGGTCTAATGATACATGATTCTTTGGTAGAAGGTTCTACATAGAACATTGTCCTGAATAGGCAGCTTTCAGAATGATGGCTAATCACTTCATGGCCTGATCCTTTGATTATGTCAGTGGCTGTGGGTTAATAAAAAAGATATGAAAATAGGTGAAAAGTAATGTTTGCCTGTTCCCAAAGTGCTTTTTTTGGTTTAAACCATGGTTTAAAACCGGTTTAAGCCACGGTTTAAGCCACGGTTTAAACCGGTTTAAACCGGGCGGTTCAAACCGGGCTAACACCAGCAACCAACGTTGGCAACCTTACGGTTTAAACCAAAATGGTTTAAACCGGGCCAACGTTGCCAACGTTGCGGTTTCATCTTAAACGAGCCTGTTGCTGAAATTTCCCCCCTGCTGAGGACTTACGACACTGAGATCCATGGCAAAGCTGGCAAATGAGGCAAGACTGTTTCACTCAAGACAAAGACCTATCTTGAAGACCACAGCCACCTTACAAACACAAGACCGTCAAAGAGTAGTCAAAGACATAAGATGTCAAAGACAAAGGTATTGTTTTACTCATGTGTATGGTGTACCGTGAAAGATCACAAAAATTACTAGGAAATAAAATTATGCATTTTTTGTATGTAGATGGAGTCAAACTAGTGACCTTGTGAGAACAAGGACTCAGCTTGTGACCTTGCGGAGCTTGTGCGAATTTGGTGGGGCTTGTGGGCTTGTTTGACCTTGTACAAGCTCACAAGCTATTTGTCAAAAGTCTGATGCCCACCTAAACATGACATATCGGTTGGGTATCAGTTGTGCCAATACGAAAAAAATAAGACATCAGTTTTCATACGAGTGAGCGCCGACTGCGTCGGTGAAACAGTGCACTTAAGTATAGGTTGGAAATGCAGTAAGGTCTTCAGATAGATGCCAATGAACGGCACCACACTAAATCACTAACACACACTACACACAACCAATATGAAGTGCAAGATATTTGAGTTTGGGTCACCCTGCAATATACAGGTAAGATGGAACTTCGTGGGAAGGGGTCAACTCAAAGAAGGATCGAATAGAACCTCTAGGAGCCTACAGTAGTTTGAAAACCACTAAAAGTGCACAACTCTGACACAAGGTATCAGAGTTTAGGTAGATGAAAGCTTGCTCTGGGAACCACAGTAGGTTCGCGAACTGTGCGCAGCTACGACCAGCCTACTAAATGGGGCTGATTCTAATAGCGGACATGACTATGACTGTTCTACTAAGGCAGGAACAATTCCAATAGCCAACTAACGAACTATGACCGGCCTACTATGCATGGACAATTCCAATAGAACACTAGCCTGCCTCTTGCAACTTAACAGAGGACTTTTGTGAACTCGCTGTGACCCTCCACAAGACGAGATGAAGTGGTTGGCTTAGATGACCGCCTATAAGAACCAAAACCATCAGTGCCATATTCAATGCACAGTGTCTCGATCCCGACCACGATTCCCGTGTCAACATGCACGTAGCCCTCGAGCACCGTACTCGAGGCTCCTGTTGGCACCACGCACACATGCGGTCCAAAATTTCTGAGGAAATCTACTCACATATTCGCCCATCTGCGCTGCTGAACCCCAACGGGTAGGGAATTCATCTGAATCAATCTGGTCATTTACTGACATGCCATCCTTTCTCTTCTTCGAGGCATTGGTGCATGGCCGAAACTTTTCCGGCTTGGGTGGCGTAGCATCTGGTTCGGCCGGGGTGTACACTACGGTCATGGGGCAACACCAGAACGGGCCCCCGCACACTCGCTCCATCTCGGGATGTGTAAACGGCCCTATCATGTGGCCTGCGGCCTTTTCGTCGGTAAGGTACTGGTCGACCTGGGTCTGGTATGTCTCGACAGAGGGATCATTGGGCAATATTGTGGTTTCTCGAACGGGCTCAAAATCTCCCATGGGAAATCTGTGTCGGAGGTGGTGGACAAGATTAGGGTGTTGAGAAGTAAGGTTAAGAGTTTTTAGGGCGGTCTCGAACGCTTCTGCGGAATAGGGAGCGATTATGGTGTTGTAGTCGGATAAGATATTGGCTCACCTGATGCGAATGAAGTGAGAGTTGATGGAAGTATTTACAGCGTCTGAAATGAATTCGGCCGCTCTTTCACTATCATACACTTGGTGTGAATTGTGTGGGATGGGGTTAGCACTTGCCGGATGCGGCGTGGTGCTTGGTGGTCCTGCATATCGTACATGCATGGCAGTGCATGTTGGCGTTTTTGGCCTCGCATGTTCCGTGCACGTTCCAGGTGACACAGACCTGGGTCTTTGGCTCTGAGATCCAGAATATCTTCCCCCCTTCGAAGAATATCTTGGCGGGGCCTCCCTTGACTGTTTTGGTTGCTCGGCATTCACGCGCCATGTGCCCGGTCTCGCCGCACTTGAGGCATAGTGCCGTGGTGGGGTCTTTGCGAAAGGAGCGCTGTTGCTCACGGTCAAGCCGCTCGCGAGAGTAGGGAGATGACCGCTCTGGGTATGAGGATGACGAGGTCCGTTCTGGGTACGTGGATTTTCTCGGGCTCTCCGTGTACCATTTGGGCTCCCGGTTGTACAACTGCCTTGCTTGTCCTAGCTTTTCTAGATCCGCCATCTGCTTGGTCATCTTCGTCTCGAAGTACCGCGCTTGACTAGCTTCGACATCTTTGTTGTACATTGCATCGTCCCACGCGGTCGGGTTCCATGTCTGGCGCTGCATCCAATCTCTGCACCACCGCTGGACCATCACGAAATCCCGCTCATCAACAAGCACACTCTTGATGCCTGTTAACCCAAGCGGTGTACGTGCACCGAAATTTCGACTGGGTGAAGATCACATCTCGGGAGGTATCATTCTAATGTCACGATCCTGCCTCGGAATTTTAAACAATGAACCTACAACATTTTAATTGCACTGCAACAAAATGAGGTATACTGTAAACTAGTGAGCGAAACTTACCTGGTTGATTAATCCGACTTGGACAATTCACAATCGATTCAGCGTTTTGTGTTGGAGCTGAAATTTCGCGAGAAGGCCAGTAACAATGGTCTAACAGAGCTCACGGATGTCGGGGTGCAAGAGCTTGAGTTCGACATGGGCATTGGGATATTCGGAGTCTCTGGGTAAGTCAGTGTTTGGATTCGAGTACGTGCGGACGCAGCGAGACTCATGAGGCTTAAATTTAACTTCAACTATTTAGGTCTATCTTACCCGGGCCTCAAAATTGACTGAAAGTTAAGTGGACTCAAGTCAAGTGGTAGCAGTTGGATCATTCGTTCCATAGTAATTGTATCAATGGAGTTAGTCACCAGAACCTACTGGGACGCAACCGCATATATGAAGCGCAGTGCGGGCAGCGGGGATCGATGCGATGGAAGCATCAGGGAAGCGAACATGAGCTCTGGATCACGAACGTCGCCGAACGTAATAGTAGTAATCCAGTCTCCCCTCAGTCTCTTCAAGCCCTTACTAAACCTTACTCACAAGACTATTTGACTCTCAGGACAGCTTCAACAACTCATAACCAAGACTTGGGTATGTATTGAGCTCAAAACTTCGAATTTTGAAGTATTGACCGACTGTTGTAGCCTGATTTCAGTGTGAGTATTTGCGAGGTTTTCGCTCGGGAGGGCAGTGGAGTCCGGGCAGGGCATGTATACATTATATTCACAGTTTTCCCGTGCCCTTTCGTCCTCTTATCGGCGCTCCAAGGGTCCATATTGACTCAGTTAGCTGCTTGCTTTCCTTAATTGACTTGAATTGAATCTAATGGCCACCCTTCCTCAAGACAAGTCCTGCCGGCCGGAGGTGTCTTAGAGCGTCCTTAAAAGCTCACGCAGGTATGTAAGGATCTAAACTGGCGGGATCCAGACAAAGCTGTGTTTCTCCGGATTCTGCCAATTAATGTCTGTATGGATACATTGTAAGCTTGTCCATGGTTTGTGCTGAATGTAGGTTGTATTCTTACTATAGCGCTCGTAGCCACTGTGGAACCTCTCAAGTACTCAAGAGTCCAAAAAATGTGCCCGCTGCAATCTGCATCAAGTGAGCAAAGAAATGCCGGCCGACTTGTTTTGGTGAGCCCGGTGAAACGCTGACTATATGGACACGAGTGAAACTTGATAATACTATAATGGCTCAAATATAAACCACTACAATACACCAACAACACCACTATATCCACTACAGACAGACTGCGGGTTCGGGGATTCCAACGCTAGATAATGTTGTTCGCGAATCTGAATTTACTACACAATAGAATAGTTAAGCCGAAGCTTTAACTAATGTTCTGCCAAGTTCGTTTAATGGTCTTCTAGCCGCTCAGATGAGCCACTAAGGACAATTGGAACGTAGGTGGGTTTTAACAGGTGGTTGGGATTGCTCCCGGTGATCTGTGCCATCGGATTGGTTTGCCAAAGTCTATTTATATCTCTCCGAGCGGTGGTGTTTTAAGCCAGTGCGTAGAGCAATATATCCAAAAGTTCCATATAATTCAGATGTTCAGAAGCCATATATCCATATATCCAGAAGCCAGAAGTTCCATAAAATCTAATCCATACAATCACTGACAATTGCGATCTGGAACTGCCAACCGCGTGGGGCTATTAATACCCACCTAAGTCCGTTATCTCAGTCAACAAAGGTCTCTTATATGTTTCGAGCCAGATATGTGTTCAGATAGCCAATGGCCAATGATTTGGAATAAGACCGAGCTATACAAGCAAGGCCGATCGACTTAAATTGCAGTATTCTTAGAACAGAACAATTCAATTCAACCCCAACAGACTAAGACTACTGTTCCCAGAAGCGGCAGCACTTAAGCTGACCACCTGAGGGGCAGGGTCCAGTGTCCTACTACTGCTAAAAGAGTGGGTATTTATACAAACTGGCCGTCTAAATAAGGAAACACAGAATACAAACATTAATTAAAGAAAAGTTGAGACAAATATAGCTAATAGCTGTCAAACTGAACCTGTTGAACGTTAGTTTGTGTCGAAAATGGTATAATTGGTGCACAACCATGCGGCCAGGGCCTAGGGTTGGCTTGGTTTGCACTGAGTAATCAAATGCCAAGCCAGACTTAGCACTGGTTCGGACTGATCAATCAAGCCCGCAGCCCGCCTTGCTGCAATATCTACTCCATGATTGGCTCCTCTGTAGCCCTATCTGCACCCGTGCAAGCCCAGGGCCCGAGGGCACGGACAACTGCCTCATTCAGCCGAGTCGGGGATAACTCGAGTCATCCCGGAATAATCCTAGTCCGCACATGCTAATGGCAACTGCCCAAGTTCCTGTCACTGATTCTGAATGTCTCCGAGGTCTGGAGACATCCTGAATAGCCCGAAAGAGTGTGACTCCCAGTCACAGTGACCAACAAACTCACAAATGAACAATAAGTGCTCGCAACGGACACAACAGCTCTGTTGACACAATTCAACTTGTAACCAGCGCTCCCTTGGGTCTCCCGTAGTCTAGATAGATGGTAGTTGATACCCTTGTTCAGAACACATGCAGATAAACCCCAATTCGTTCACAGAATGGTTGAGTCTTTCTTTAATTAAAGCTTTGGTACTCTCTTGAAATCCAACCCATAGTAGTATTATCATTCAAGTCGAGCTCCGCTGCTCCAATACATGCTTAGTGTCCTAGCTAGCTGCTCGGGTCTCACACTAGCCCATATCTGGATATATAACAGCCGTGTAACACAGTGCAGAAACATGCAAATCAAGCAAATTCAGCCGTGGTCATTCAGCCGGCTTATCACCGGCCTCCAATTCTTCGCGCCGATTCTTTCGCTGACCTCACATGTGAGTATATAGGTATCTTTTTGACCCTCCGCCACCCTGCTCTCGGTCAGCATTTCGTCGGCATTCCGCTTTTTCAGACACTGAGCTGGTTTGCATTTAGCCCAACTCTTCGCTCAGAACAGAGCATATCTTCCCAGAGGGCTCAGAGGGGATGCATACAATGCATTTATACTATTCCCTGCGATTTTCGCTCCCCTCAAAGTCAGTCATCCTTTATTTACCGGGTTTTTTCGATGTTCTTACCTTTTTTTGCTATCAGTTGCATGATACCGTACTGGTGTATGGTCGGCGGATTGGTCGCGGATGGATTTGGGGTTTTTGATGCGGGCCACATGGCCGCGTGGCAACTTCGTGAAAGTGTATGGGCTGTGCACCATTGTTCACTATAGCTCCTCGTCGTTGCCATTGCCGTTCCCCGCCCCAACCTCGTTGCCGCCGGTGCGTTCCTACACCCCACAAATACTTTTCTCTTTGCTGCCGCCACCGGCTCGGAGCCACCTCTGTATCCACACACGGTCTTTCCTCTTCACCACACCCAATGCAGCGTTTTGATCACTCTGTTCGCGCATCGGCTCCTTGGCCCTACATCAAGCACTCGAATATGAAAACTAACATCCTCTCTCTCAGTTAATAATTGGGCTAAAATGGTACACTCCGGCGGAGTTGACCGGGGCAAGAAGTGCATCCTGACATGCATGGAGGGCGCATGGCGATCGAAAGTGGCGACACGGTGATGTACGAGTGCATGCTGTCTGTTCACCAGGATGGGCCATATTGCTTATGCAGCGCTTTTTGGGTGAACCTGAGCACGGGTGACCGCCCATCCGTGTACTCGTTCCTTGGCGGCATGGTGAAGAAAATGGTTGCGGACGAGGACCACTAAACGAAGATGCTCACGGACAAGGTATTGCACAAGGTCATGAAGCAAACAGTAATGATGACCGGGATCACATTCGACCATGGCACCCATAAGTCAGAACATCAGTGTTTCCTTCCTGGTCTGTGAGGACTACAGTGTCACAACCGACTTTTAATGTAGTTCCTGGTAGGAGACCGGAATTTTGAACGCAGCGCACGGCCAATGAGACGCACAGCAGAAGAGGTGGGCGCATCGCGGCGCGATTCGGCGCTTATATGCCAAGGAGATGGAGCAGAGGCGGGGTAGCGGGCGCAGGAACGCGGCTGCGGTGAAGAGGTTGGGGGTGGGGATGGCGACGAGGAGCTATAGAGGACAATGGTGCACAGCCCATACATTACCACGAAATTGCCACTGGCCATGTGGCCCGCATCAAAAACCCAAATCCATCCGTGACCAATCCGCCGACCATACTGCTGAGCTCCGCGCGCAGTGTACCGTGCTATTTCTCATGTTAACACATCTTACCACTCTCCAGGAACACTGAACCAGGAACGCTGAACATGTCTACACTGTACACCCACGGTTATTCCGCTGATACGGCTGGTTTTGAACCACCCGTGTAATCACGCTTTTTCGCGATTCTTAGCACAATTCTAAGAACCCCTGTTCGGTGGTATACAATTAGAGCCGGAGTGAGCTCTGAACTGCCGACTGTGTATTAATGATGCTAGAAGGATAGCGCGCACTGAGGAGACATAGAAGCGTGGTCCTTATAAACATAGGGGATCCGCTTCATGATCCTAGAAGTGTTCGCGAACTCCGCCAGACAGAGTTGTTTCCTGTGATCCGGGAAGCAGCTTGCCCTGCAGGCTAGATACCATACCCAGGAGATATAACAAAAGCCTTGACACCCTTCGTGGATTGTACTGCACCAGACAAGGGCAGGGAACAGTTTGCGAACACCACTTCCATGCGGGAGGGCTTCAGAACGAGTTCGCGAATGGACATTAGTATTCGCAAACCTCACTTTCAGTGGACTTATGACTGAAAGGGTCAAAGAACAAGTTCGCAAACGAACATCGATGTTTGCGAACCTCTGAATATTGGTACCTGGCGCGGGTTGGTTCAAGCAGTAGTCAACCCTGGGTCAAGGGGACCACATGTGATGGTCGCGACGCGGTCACGAGGACCAAACACTGCCAAAGCGGAAGCATATTGGCGATCGGAGTAGTCTTGAGCCGAAGCCGGAGGGCCTCGCGTTCACGAATGGCCGGACAAGCGATTTACCGCTCTTACGAGGGCTGGGCAGACACACAGGGTGGATTATCAACCATGCCGGTGTGGGACGTGTACACCAAGGCAGCAGGCCGGGTTGCGAAACCCTTCGGCCTGGGCTACAATATTTCAAATATACCCAGAACGGTTCGCGAAGTCATTACTGATGACTTTCCGATGCCGGGCACCTATCCAACCACCACTAAAGGACTGCGTCACTACTCCTATTCCATTCTGAATCGCTCCGTTTACTCATTTTCGCTTATTTTCTCTTATTCATACTGCTCTGTCATGTATTTATCGAAAACCTATAAAAGACCACGTAGAACCCGCCATACAGCAGTTCATCCTTGCCCCCTTGGTTGCGCTTAGACGGAAGTCGAAGCCACCTGTCAAAGGTGTTGGTGTCCTCTGTATCTGTGCGGAGATTTGTGATATAAAACATTTCTCTTGTGTAGATTCATTAATATAGAAGCTTTGATTTTGTTGGCTCCATAAGCTTTAAAGGATCATCTAAGCCAATCACTTCAACCTCGTCTCGTGGAGGGTCACGGTGAGTTCGCGAAAGTCCTCTGTTAAGTTGCACGAGGCAGGCTAGTGTTCTATTGGAATCGTCCACGCATAGTAGGCCGGTCGTAGTTCGTTAGTTGGGCTATTGGAATCGTTCCCGCCTTAGTAGAACGGTCGTAGCCGTGTCCGCTATTGGAATCAGCCCCGTTTCGTAGGCTGGTTGTAGCTGCGCACAGTTCGCGAGCCTACTGTGGTTCCCAGAGCAAGCTTTCATCTACCTAAACTCCGGTACCTTGTATCAGAGCTGTGCACTTTTAGTGGTTTTCAAGCTACTGTAGGCTCCTAGAGGTTCTGATTGATCCTTCTTTGAGTTGATCCCGTCCCACGAAGTTCCATCTTACCTGTATACTGCAGGGTGACCCAAACTCAATTATCTCGCACTTTGTATTGGTTGTGTGTTGTGTGTGTAGTGTGTGTTAGTGATTTAGTGTGGTGCTGTTTGTTGGCATCTATCTGAGGACCTTACTGCATTTCAGCCTATACTTAGGTGCACCGTTTCACCGCTTGTCCCGCTTACTCGCTGCTTCTACATCTAGTGCAACTCCTCCATCAGAACGAAGTCTCGGCTTCTATGGTGCTCGGAGGAGATACATTCAATGTATATCAACCATTACCTGTGCTTTTCGCCGGCCCCCGAGTCAGTTCTACGTTTTTATAGCGGTTTTTCGATTAACTGACTATTGTTGGTTCTAGTCACATTAGACTTCGCCGGCGAGCTCCTGCTAGAGTGGCAATATTTGTGTTGCTAACAACAAAGTGTACTCTAGTAACATCAAGGATGCGTCCCCGCTCCGCGCTTTTGGTGAGTACTTCGCTGATATTCCGCCTTTTCTGACCTCTTAATGGTTTGACATCTAGTACTATTTCATGCTGAATGTTCAACTCACTACTTCATGGCTCTCGGAGGCGATTTGCGTGATGTATATGTATCTTTTGCCGTCGAAGGCACCGCCCACAAGGTTGGTTTCTCTCGTTATATCGCGCTTTTTCGATTAACTGACCATTTTAGTCTTCAGTCACATTATTGTCAAGGTAAGTTCCTCTTTATTAATGCCGGGCCTCTCGCTAACGTCTCCCAGCACTCTACCCGGTCATTTGCGGCGCCTTTCCACGGCGTCAGCGATCAGTATTCCGTCTTGAGTGAGCGGGTTGGTAAAATGATGTGTTTTGACATTTACTTGAACAGTTCTGTGGAGACCTTCCCAATGCCCTCAGATTGAACGGAGGCTTTCCTTGCAATCCACACGGATCCTCTGCAACACTGCGTGCCGCTCTCACGGTCCGTTCCTCGGCCCTACCCCCGCTTTTCTATTTTCTGGCTGATGTGGGTTTGAGGTATATTGCGGCTTCACGGTGAGGCTCCGCCGCGTTACCCGCAGACGAACAGTTCCCTATTTGCACCAGGGACTCGTTCGGCGCGTGGTGCGCGCTTTCTAGGTCAGTATTGCGTTACGAGCGCGCGTTTTATGCTCGCTGACTATTTTGGGATGTAGAGGCTCGGCGTGCTTCGGAATGCACAAAACCCCATGCGCGCGGGCTCGAAGGGGTGTCGATCGGGAGCACGGGTTCAGAGGCGTCGTACGGACGCGAGTCTGAGCGCTTGGATGGCGGGACACGCGCGCATGCGAGGGTCGGCGAGTGCGTAGTTTCCAAGTCGGGTGAGTTTGACTGCTTTTAATTTACCGTGCTTATTCTGGTTCCGTACTGATTTGTATTTGAAGCACTCTGATTTCGAGGATCGCGGTGGGTACGAATATGTACGTGTCCCGACCTCCTCGAATTCGCGCCAGGTGGGTATTGCGCTCCGAGTCTGTACTGATCAATTTGACTTGTAGCCGGCGCTGCGGCTTCGATACCGAGGAGAGAGCACAGCACTTTGTATGGGGAGGGTAGCTGTGTGGTAGGAGGCACGCTGCGTGCGCGAGGTGCCCCGGATGTGCGCAGTCCATCCGGCGGCGGGACTCACTCGGTCGTGCATCCTCGCATCTTTCTTCGCCGCGGCTCACATACTTTGGTTAGAAGCTGTTTATTCAGGTGCGGGGGTTACAAGTAACTTAGCGCGGGATGTACTAGTGCTGCACACAAATAAATAGCTCCGTCAAGAAATGCGCTGGCGTGCTATTCAAGAGCGCGGCTCGGGGTGGCCACGTTCCGAGAAGTAGTATAGTACAGATGTCCAACACTGGCATTGCTGTGGCTCCCATGTCGGAATTATGGGCAAGTTAAGGCAAAGGCCCCAGATGGCGCCACCGAGGCAGATGCAGAACATAGCTCAAATTAGACCCAGACCCCAAAGAAGCTCGAGAAAATCTAGGGGCTGCGCGGCAGAGGCACAGAGAGTCTCAGTTCCGGATGAATGGGAGACACCCAGAATTGTTCAGGCAACTGAGGCGGGAAGTAACATAGATAGTGAGAAATAGAAACATGCAGGAACACAGAATCCTGATTTGATGTGAAATCGCCCAGCTTTTGGAGCGCCGCGCGTCCTGAGAGGGAAGAAACTTGAGTGCAGGAAATGGAAATCTGACACAAAGAGCATGTCGACAATTCTCAATACTGGCGAGTGGGAATAGCCCTGTTGAAAAAGCTGAGACGGAGAGCGGCTTGACAGGAATCCGGTCCTGAAACACCTCGACGTAAATAGCTCAGATGTGAACGAGGTGTGGAAACGCAGAAGGTCGACAGGGGATGCGCTCTGATCGCGCTTTTTGACCAACAAGAAGCAAGCAAAGTGCAGGAAAACAGAGAAAGGCCTCGGGCTCGGTCCGTCGGCCGCACAACACGCAAATCAGACGCGGGGCACGACGCGCAGGGACGGAGACGGATCGATTGGACGCAGAGGTACATACATATAATACATGCATGCAGAAGGTCCGAGCGCGAGCACGGCGTGGCGTGGAAGCGCAAGCGGGGCGCCGCGTGTTCGGGGGTCCCGTGCACGACGCGGGTGACGAGGGCGCGCCAGAAAAGAAGGAGGCGCGCGTGCATATTCCCGAGAGGCGGGGCGAGAGTGCAGCATGAGAGGGCTGGGGCGCGATATGAGGGACGGTGCTGTGATATTGTGCCGATGGGAGAGATGAGGAAAGGCTGGTACTGGCGGGCCGGAGTGCATACAGTGGCTACCGCGCGCAAGGCACAGCGCGCCTCTCACGGGCAGCAACACCGCACGGAGGGGCAAGAGAATTCGACGACCGTGAGGCCGGGCGGCGCGACGAGGTGCACCATCACGGCCCACGACGAGTCGCAGAGCAGCAAGACGTCTTGCGCAGTGAGCGCGTGCATGTCCGCGATCGCGTCGCCCGAGCAGCGTGTACTCCGTCTCCTTCAGCTCCGCCAGCAACCCCTCCTCCGCATTCTTCATCGCGACCGTCAGCCGCACCCCGTGCGTCCCCAGCTGTGAAGCGCAGATGTCTGCAAGCACACGCACGAGCGCAGGGACGTTCATCGAGTCGCGAAAGTGGGAGAGCGTGTTGCCGAGCGTGCCGGTGTCGCCCCAGCGGATGTGGATGCCTACGGTGATGGGGCGCGCAGGCGGGAGCGTGAGTGGCGGGGGGAGCAAGGGCGGCGTCGCGGGTGCCAGGCGCTCGCGGATCCAGGCCCCGATGCACCCGTTGAGGTCCTCCGCTATCTAATGGGCATGAGCGTCAATAATTCATTGCGCAATGCACGCACCTCGCGCTCGTCGACATCGACGATGCCCGTGCAGTCCGCCATCTCCGCCTGGATGCGCCCGCCTCGTCCGCACACCACCCGCGCATGAGTGCATTGCGGCGCTCCTGCGGCAGGTGGTCCTTCATCCGGCACGCATTGCACACGTCGAGCGCCGCCTCGTCCCGCGCACCGTTGAAGATCTGCGACGTCGAGCAGCGGTGATCCGACTGCTCGGACGCGAGGAGCAGCGTCGAATTGAGCGCGCGCGAGAGCACGACGTTCTGCTTGAAGTGCTGCAGTGCGGACGCAAGGAAGGAGGCACTCGTCAGCCACGCTAAGAGCACGACGCAAAAACGCACCTCGAACCCATCTGCCCCGAGCGCCCCGACGCGCAGGTCCACCCGCTTCCCCGTGTACGGCTGCAGTGCGGGCAACCACGACGGTCGTGGTCTTCTTTGTCTCGTTTGTCTTGGCCCGAAACAGGCAAATCCCAGGAAGGCAATTCAGAGCAGCATGAAGGCGGCGCCCGGGCCGGCGACGACGAGCCAGTGGAGCAGCTGCCGCCACTTCACAGGTGGGTGTGCGAGGGCGGCGCCGGTAGGGAGGAGTTCGTACTAGAGGTCACTGGGGAGGAGCTCGTACTACATGGTCGTTGGCGACAGGCGGTGCTACAAATCAGTGGCATGACATAACTTTTTCGTGATCTCCGTCCAGCCGCTTGGTCAGCGCCAATTTTGGTTCCCGCTGCGGCACGAAAATGAACTGGTTGTCGTACGAAACCATGATCGGGCTACGGACTCCTGGGAGTGGATTTATCATGCATTACAGGGATTAGTTGTGGGGATTAGTTGCAATTGTGCATCACTGGAAACTCCAAGATCTCCCGTTGTCCTGACGTGTCACGGTGGCGGGATGCTGTATCAGATGAGATTTTGACCTGCATGGAAGCTTCAAGCTACTGGCACAAAAACTGCTTCTCCAGCGGCCGTATCCCCCATGCCAAATTTAAATTTAAATCCGAGACTCTGAACTTGAGCATAGGTTCGCCGATTCCAGCCGGTTGCTGCCAGTCCTTCCACGTAATGGACAGACTGAGCTCGAAGATGCAGTCATCCAATAACCCACCAGTTCACCAACAATACGACGGGTCGTTCCGGGGACCCTTGCATTCAACTTCATCATTTGTTGGCCGAAGTCTGATGGGCCCAGAGCGGCAGAAGAAGAAATACTAATGAACGCGGGGACCCGAAGTAACTTATATCAGGCTAGAGCGGGAATCGGGGGTGCTCCCCGGGCAGTGCAGCCCGTTCAAGCCACTTGAGGCATTACTGCGGTGTGTTGAAGGAGCGCTGCGTTGAAGAACAGTGCTCGGATCACGCTCGGCATATGCATCAGCTTGGGCGGTGTATTGATCCGGGGCATCAACCTCTTCTCTCTTCCGACTCGAACTAGGTTTCCGACTACGAGCACGAAACAAATGTCCGGCTGCACCACACCCTGCCTCGACATCTTAGCTCAGAACAGTGTTGATCATCCCCTCATCATGTCATCCGTAAAAATAAACCTCCCAGCACCTTTTGAGCAACTCCCCGCAGTTTCCTGGGGGCGGGTGATTTGCAAGTAATTTCGACTTCGACTTTCTTTGTGCATGTGAATCTGCATCTCTCACGGAAATGTACCCTCCATGAGGATTCTGAAACCAAAAACTCCGGGTCCATTGTTATTTATCAACCACGCATCAATAGCTCCCTGTCTACATCCCGGTAATCTGAAAACACCACGGAAACTAACCAGAAACTATACATATGGGAACACAATTAAGCAGAGATCAGAGCTGGTTTTTGTACGAGTGAGGGCCGACTACGTCGGCACAGACCTTGCTTGGGTGGGAACCATTTTGGATAGCGGATGGGATCTGGTATATTATGATATAACAACAAACAGGTAGAAAACTGACGGCTTTCTTCTTCACAATGCAATGCCATTCTTCACAACATCATCTCCTTCTCTTGTTCTTTATCTTTCTCTATCTCACACTTGAAGTTCAATGATTAGAAGACAGAAGTGTTGCACGAACAACCGTGCCCATCAACATTGCTCGATAGTTAGCAGGTGGACTGAGATCCCCGTCAATGTCGTACACAGGGATGGGAGTTTTGCAATAAAGACCGGCGGTTATCATTTCTTCTAAGTGTTGCGAGCGGCGTTGGATGTGACTGGTCAGTCTTGGGAGTTTAAAATCTTCCTCGGTCTCCGAGTCTATCACAATTCAAATTCTTTAATGGGATTCGGAACATATATTCGAGGTGAGCTTGCTGTTGTTTGACAATGCTCTATGTTGAATGTTAATATAGGCAAAGAGATTGCAAGACAAAATTTGGGCATACCTGAAAAACTTTGTGGCGGATCTTAATGGTCAATATATCACAGGGTCAAACAATTCCATTTGTGCTGGTGGACATAGGGACACTACTATGTGGAACCGTTAGTCTGTTGAATCTTTATTTTGCGCTTTCGTGGAGTTCGGGTCGTGAAACTATCCAGGTACTGAGGGACTTCAGTGATGTGTTGTTCTTGAAAGAACATGATCCAGTGTTATTGATAGAGGATGACAAGTTGGGAATTTGAATAAGCAAACAAAGAGAAGATGGGAGACGATTTGGCGGAGTAAGTGTGAAGCACGAATAATAAAAAGTGACTCTTCAATATTATCGCCCTCCGGGCAGACCTGGATTCTCCGGGTTCCGGTTTGGCCCGGCATGTTGTAGCCAGTTTGCAGCCAATACCTTTTGCCGGACTGTAGTTTATTCTATTCAGCTCAGAGTCAATAGTTCAGAGCTCTCGACTCCATCCGGACCGCGGTATTTAAGTCTCCAGCACGAAGACATGGCTTTCGACTCCGTCCGCACCCTGGTTTTATTCTTTTCAGCTTACAGCCAATCGTTCAGATCTCTTGACTCTGTCTGGACCATGGTATTTATGTTTCCAGCTCGAAGACATAGGCTTTTGACTCCGTCCACACCATGGTTTTACTCTTTTCAGTTCACAGTCAATGGTTCAGAGCTCTTGACTCCATCCGGACCATGGTACTTCCAGCTCAAAGACATGGGCTTTCGACTCCGTCTGCGCCATGTTTTTATTCTTTTCAGCTCACGGTCAATGATTCAGAACTCCCGACCGTACGGACTGTGGTAATACGGAGCTGAAAGTTCTGAAGTAATTAATTTTCCCGGCGTGATGTCTAAGGCTTTCGACTCAGCTCTGTCCTGACTGTGGCTTTTATTCGCTGCAGTTTGATTCTGTCTTTTTTTCTTATCCATTTTCTTTGCTGTTTCTTTTGTTTTCTCCCCCTGTCCCCTGAGTCTGTCTAGAATTCAGAATCACAATGTAGTCGGTGGGAAGCATTTTGGCTCCCAATCCTTTCAATGTTTATGTGCTCCAGCCGTTGGGAATTGCTGAGTCCAGACAGAGGCAAAGCTGAGCAAGCACCAGCAAGCAAATCGTGGGAATAATGGGAGTGATCGGTGGCAAGACAGACAGTTACTGAAATCAGACCTGGATACCTCCGGATCCAGGAACATCCTCATCACGTGGACTCGGAAAGATTCGGGGTAGGATCAAAACGGGTCGGTTGGGTCCCACGCAATTTTGAGGTTCCAGATACCTTGTCAAGCAAGGTAACAAACCTCCCAGACTTTCCCCTAGCATCCACAGATTCTGGAAGAGCAGGCTCTGTGAGATCTAGGAGGGGAACTAAGCCGGGGTTCAATATGTTGCCTGTGTTGAATTTACTATTTAAACTAAACACTCAGTTCAATCCAATAAATATATATAGAACACCACAACTACATATGTACCTACTCCTTTCCAGTAAATTACATCTAGCAAACTTCAGAACAACGTGGAAACTAAGAAAACAGGAAGACGGTGTAACACAGATAGGGCTTGGGTATATGGCATGTATAACACCAGAGCCTTACTGCTACTCAAATAAAGTATATACCAGGAACTCGGAAAGCAAGATGGGAACTAAACAAGGGACAAGTCCATGCCATAATACAGTTAGGCTGGAATCAAAGAAGGCTGTATCTCATCCTCCTCCTCGACAATCACGGTGTCCGGACGAGTCTTTGGTGCATTGAGAGCTGAGAGTTGAACGATGGGCTCAGGATGGTCTTCAGATATATTTCTCACTCTAGCAAGTCGCTCATCAATATGGCCAACTTGCTTCACCTGTGAAGATCGTTCAAACAAGGGTCTCGCTGTGTTCCAAAGCTCTCCTGCCTTTGAGAGGTCCCCATTCGCTTCTGCAATATCTCCAAGTTGAAGCATGCATTCTGCTCTGCTGCGATGCACATCCATCTTGGTGAATCCCTCAAGAGCAACAGCCAATAGACTGACTGCTGTCTGCTGGTCATCATCTGCCAGATAAACATCTCCGAGGAATTGGAGAGCTTTGTGTATTTCCAGCTTTTGCTTCGACTTGAGGCTATGAACCAGGAATATCACTGTCCAATTAGGTGATGTATGATCCGTAGCAACCCAGAGGGATGTATTCCCCAGTTTCTCCAAACAGTAGCTGACAGCATCGGTGCGTTTTCCCCACATAGATTTCAAGCATGTTTGAAATAGGTTTTTTGCCTTCAGCAAGTCCCCTCCATTCAGATCAAGGGCTGCTGTGAGTGCATCACACCAAACTATTTCTATTGGAGACCCCATGCGGCTCAAAAGCTGCTTGGCTGTATCAATATTTCCATGCACTCCATTTCTCAATGCACCAATTTCCACATCAATCTGTGCCATTGTGAGTAAATTTATGGCATATCTGTATGGATTTTGCTCAATCGGAACTGCAAGAAGGATCTGAGTGTGGATAACATGAGCTTCAACATATTCTGATTTCAACAGATAGACTTCTGCTTGGCTATGGAGGAGAGCATTATCTAGTTGACCCCCAGCCAGACCACAGAGCCTAAGCAGATCTCTTGCCCTACTAACTAAGAGGATGCTTTGATTATAGCTTCCTAGTGTATACCAGCATATAGATTCCATTCGCAGTGCGCTGGCCTCCATGAATAAGTTGCCTGAAATCCTGGCCAGCCTCTGTGACTCATAAGCATGCTGCTGGCCTGCTGAATAATCACCAGTGTGCCACTTTATCAATGCCAGTTGCCTCAACATATCAGCCTGTCTTCTGGTGTTCCCAGTTGAAATTGACAATGAGAGTCCATTCTGAGCAAAGGAGATAGCTCTTGGAATATCATGTTTAAATGAGCTATAATAATCTGCAAGAACCTCATAACACCGGCCTGCTGGCACTGTTAGTAATTGTATAATAATATCAAATAGACCACCAACATTCAAGGTCAGGATCATCAAAATGTGAGAAATAATCCAGAGCTTGATCCACTATTTGTTGCCTATTAGGAACCATGTGGTAAGCATATCCCGATATGATCCTCATCATCCAATAGACCTCCACTTGATGGTCTCGGGGGTGGGGTAGAACCTTGGGAATCTGGTGTATTAATTGACTAAGGCCCCGTCCAGTCTGTCTGCTAAAACAATCAAAATTGCATGTGCTATATATGGTCTTCACAAGGTCCGGATTATCTGGTGTGAGACCCATCAGCAAGACATTCTGAATGTTTGCAAAGTTTGATGTGATTCGAGCTACAATCCCAGGACTTGAAGCAGTCCCATGATAAGTCTCATGCACCTCAAGGAGCTCGCTAAAGTGTTGATGAAGAGGTTGGACCATGGGTTTTAAGGGGGGATGCATTTTCTGCATGTATTCCCGGATCGGCACCAATGCCTTGAGTCGTTTCTGATTATCTGTGTAGGCAAGAGAGGTGCAAAGTAAGGCTGCCTTGCATGCAAGGACATTTTGAATTGGGAGTTTGCTTTGCTTGAGTTCCACATCAGAAAGCCCATCAGGTAACATTGAGAGGAGGCTCAATAAATCATGAGCATGGGGCACAGATGCCAGGCGAGGGCTTTCCAGAGACATGGAAATTGATAAGTTCAAATTTGATCCTTTGTTGAGACCTTCTGAGAGTAGGGAGGTCCTCTCTGTCTCCCAGTGTTGCATCACACTGTCAAAGCCATCATAGTCCACCAAGTGGGCTATAAGGTCAATTGCCAATGGCATGTTGTCAGCAAGGAGGAGGATTTTGTCCATGTCTTCAACAGTATAACCATCATCAACAATATCAATGAAGGTTTTTCGAGCAGCATCCTGTGCCAGAGGCTGGAGTGGTTGTAGAAATGGATGTGTCCACTGGACACTCGCAGGCCTTTCTGCCCCACGCATTGTGATCTGAAATAATGGTCTTAGTGTTCAAGTAACAAACTCAGGTTTGGCCTTACAATCAATGTGAGATGTTCAATATCTTCAAGTAGTGCCAAGAGCTTTTCAACATCGGCACGAGACTCCTTTGGCTCCCAGGCAGTCTCCAAATTGTCCAAGATCAACAGGGAAGGGGGACCATTAGAGAAATACCGAATGACTGGTTTAGTGAGATCTTGACCCGGTTGCAGTCCAACATGTGCTCCAATTAGAGCAGCAAGATGAACACTGCTTGATGCTGCATCACAGGCAACAAAGAAGCGATGCTTCTCGTATTTCGCTGATATTTGGGGGTGATGCAGAACAGCTCTTGCAAGGCTTGTCTTCCCCATTCCCCCTCCACCCAAAATTGCAACTCTGGGAATCTGCTGAGTCAGCTGCTGGATGATGATTGACACTTCAGATTCATGGCCATGGAAGATTTTTGGTTCAGATGGCAGCAATGAAAATGAGTTTGAGCTTTGGGTGATCACTAGACAGCACAAAGTATTTAATGTAGTCACATACCTGTTATGAGAGCTTGAAAGGGCTCTGCTTATCTATTTCAAAATCAGTTCCTGTGCAGTTTACATAATATAACTCTAGACATACAGAGGATCCACTTTCTGAATCTGAGAGAGCTGAAAGCAGGTCCAGAACTTCCTTGTGTGTCTTCTGTGCATGTTCCTGCATTTCCGCCATATCACTCAGCACTTTAGCACCCTGAATCTGAAGTGTGGCTCTTGTTAAAAACCCCACTGCCACCAACAACAATGAACTTGCCTCAAACACCTCTAGAGCCTGTTCAAGTCCTGTATGACAGGCCCTTAGCAATGTCTTCATTTCACCTTGATGGAAAAAGTGCTTGATTTTGCTTTTCTTCTGCTCAGCTTCAATGAAAGTGTGGATCTTGTGCAGGGTCCTAGCAAACTCGGAAGTGAGAAACAGTGATCTCCCGGTCTCATGACAGAAACTTGCTCCGTGAACTTCCCCAGATTGTGCAACATCGAGGGTGATAATTCACCACCAGTATCAGACTTTACGTGAACCCATATGATAGCATACAGGAGCTCGTGGATCTGCTCTAGCATCTGAGCACAGTCATCTTGGTTCCTCTTGAGAGTCTGACAGGTCTTTGTAAACACTAAGAGGATGGATTGATCACAGGAAATCACCTGTACAGCAGTCAACAGAGAGTGCACAGTGTTTGAGATGGGTTGCAAGAATGCCGTCTTCAAGCTTTCTGTAACTACATCTAAAGTGATGGCAGCAGCACTCAGAGAGGTAACAATATTGTTGAGTCGAATCTGTGCAGCAGTGGGTGGGAGGGGCATTGTTGTTGTGATCGAGGCTACCGAACAGTGCCCCACCTTTATGCCAGACCCTGTGAGAGATTCCATCCTCATTGGCTGGCAATTTAGGTCCTGCATCTTTCCTTGATGAACCGGCCGCAGATGATCAATTTAGATGCACAGGAGATGGCAATGTCATAACATCTTCTTCCTCTACTTCCTATCAAGCCAGCCAGAAAGAGTTGAAGACATGACACATATACTTGAGTACAGAGGTTCTATGGATGCAGAATGCATTGTATCCATCCCAGCCCACAAGCTATGCATCATTCTGTGTTCATCATGATAGAAGAGCTCTCCTCTGATCTCGTTCCTTGGCAACAAATCGGCATCACCTTGTACCTGACTTCTGGAATCAGAAACAGATCAGCTTCTCCCGTCCAACTGTATGTCCCATGTGATGGTCAAAAGAAGCAGAGAGTGGGATGGGGCCTTTGATGTGTTAGATTTTTTGCTGCCCCCATACTTGTATGACAAGCAACAGGGATTGCGGAACATGCATATAACCTGTCACAAAATATCAGAGATAGACCACAAGTTTCAGCTGCATCCAGGCAAGTTCAAGGTATGCTGTGGTGTGTGGGTCAATATGCCACACATGACCTTGCGCGTGAACATATTTGTTCGCCTTCCGACTCACCACGCTGTTGGATGACGTCGCTGTCGAAGTTCTCACTCCGGTCGGGGTAGGGGCCGTAATAGGTGCAGTCTGTTGATCACGATTGAATAATAAAGCTATAACGCCGGCGAGCGGCACCGCCCGCTACCTGATTGTTTAAACAGCATAAGGCTCGATTTCTTAAATTGAAACTAGTTCAGCTGTGCTAGTAGCCAGTAAAGGAATGAAATGCAAATCGGTCTGATAAAGTATGTACGAATGAAAGGAACATCAGAGTGGTGAACCAACTAATTATCAACCGCACCTGCCCCTCTTCTGGGGTGACCCCTGTGGCATCGGCATCGGCGACTTTGTTCCAAAGTTATTAAATGCAGCGTCGGCAGCATCATTCCTGGCTCTCTTAAGTGGAGTCGCAGGGGAATGGTAGCGAGACTCGAGCATCGTAGGAACAGGTGGCTTCCATGGTGCGCCATCCCCCTGGTCGAGGATCTCGAGTCTATCGACGAGAACATGATATATCTGACAGACGCTGATGAAGTACGCTTTAATATCACCTAGAACTCCACCTTCCAGGTCCGTATGCTCCGGATCATAGCCAAGAATTGCAGAAATGAATGCTTTCATGTCGAGATTGAAGAACTGAGCTTCAACAACAGGATTTTTCGCCCCTAGGTCAGATTGGTCCCAGTAGTTAGGAATGTCATCCCGAACTTGGCATCAACATCGATTCCTTCACCAGCAAAAAAGTTGACGATAGGATTAATTAAATACATCCGCAGGATAGTTATGTAGAAACTGGGAAGCCCTTTCTCAATCATGGGTCCCCGAATTTCATTGTGTATTGCTAGGCGGGCAGCAGAAGAGCCGGGAACAGATGCAGTGATGCCATTTCCTTGCTTCAGCAAATTCAACACTTTACATCCTTCTGGATTTTTCGGCACCGCAGACTCACCATTTGCAACGTATTCAGAAATATTCTTCACAACCTCGGGAGATACCAATGCGAACTGCGAAGTGATAGAAGCAAAATTATTTCCTGGCCGCAAATCAACGATATAAGCTAGCCTTCTGTGCAACTGTCCAATACTGTCCCCATCATCAAATTGTACATTCAAGTTCAAAATTCGAGGCAGAGAATTCAGAGAAATTGTGCTTGTATAGATCACAGTCAAGATATGCATTTGTAAATCTATATCCAGTTTGCTGCTGATCTATTTGTTGTGTACTGTGATGACATATATAAAATACCCCAAAATATCGATGAGACGGGTCGTAAGTCTCGATACTCGGGTGAGTGGGTCAGGAGACAAACTGAGCTCCGTATGCCGCAGTGACTGAACAACTTTGGGTGAATGGGAAAACAGCAACTGTCTTTTGGGAGTAGCGGAATGTAGGGATAATTTGTAGGGTATGGGAGGCGACGTTGATAACTTGGTCCTGTAAAATGCAGAAGTCAGCAACCGACAGTGAAGATGAAGTACTTGTGAGGCAATACGGTCTTTAATGACTGGAGGATGTTTTGGGCAGAAGAGGAAGCTTGGTGAGTGTATTTGCTCAATAAGCTGGTGAGAGATTCGATGGCGACACTATTGTATTCTGTATCCATTGGCAGAAGACAGGGGGACAACGGAACAAAGATAAAAGAAAGAAGTAAGGGCTTAAATACATTTCTTGATGCCGATAATCGGACCAAGTAAGCTGAAATTATAAAAATAAATATAGAGCGTCCGTGTGGAATGCACTGCCAATGAGAGTAAAACCATGGCAATTATTGGAAATTGGGAGAGTCAGCTGAGGCTTATTTCATCTGCCATTGTGGTGAAACACCCTGAAATATTGTCCAACCAATTGTAAATGTCAGTGACGGACAAATTGGATTCTTGCAGCACATGGAGGCTGAACAAATTTCATACTCGGGCTCCGATGAAGCGGATGGGGTTCCGAGGGCTTTCCCATGGTTTGCATGGCTGTTGCAATGTTGAGGGGTCCGAGGAAAATTCTGAAAAGTGCGTGATCAATCCATTAAATCGTTTCCCATGGTTTGCCTTGAGTTTGGCAGACCGCCGAAAAGCCATGGTTCTGGATCAAGTGTCTCGTAGTGGCCAGACACAATCTGTGGTTGATTTATGATATCCCACGAGCACAATTGATAGTGCAAAGTTGATGTATTTGAATGTAAACCATGAAATGGTGTCACATCCAGGGGGCACGGGAAAATTTGACCGTCCTCAGCCGTGTTGGAGCGTAGGCGAGCTATTGAGTCGAGCAACCACAGAAGGAATGAAATGGGGGAAAGGGGTATAAATTCGAGCACTAAAGGTCCAAGTCCTCCTCATCAAGGAGCTCCAGCCTTGCTTCTTCGTCATTGTCGACCTCCATTTCTTGCATATCAGAAGGCTCGCATTCGAGAGGACCATCAGTGGGAAGGTCATCCGCAAGCTGCACAAGTCTTGGATCATCGCGGGAAATGTACAGGAGAAGTCGTGTAGCGGCTATCCCTTGAGTGCTGATCGCTCCAGAGTCTTCACAGCCTTGATCACAGATTGACGAATGATGTAGTGGCCACGCTCTACGACTGGGTTTCCAGGGGAGTTGTAACGGGAAATCTTGACATGGGGAATATTCAGAGTGGTCATGAGCAATGTGAACGCTTCCTTGACTTCTGAGCCATTATCAGTGGTCACTTGAAGGATAACTCCATAGTGGCAATAAATCTCTTCCCAAAAGAACTTGGCAAGTGAGTGTGCATTGGCCTTTCGCAAGGCTCTGGCTTCAATGATGCCAGAAAGATCATCTTTGGCAGCGACGATGTAGCGGAAGCCACAAACAAGGGGCATGAACCTAATGTCGATGTTGACCTTGGAAAACACAGTACTTAACGGGGACAGACACAGTGAGTGGAACGTGCATGGCAATGCACGTCCAAAGCTGGCATTGGTGACATGACCGGATGTGGGTGATAACTTGCGTGTGCATGTGAGGCCAAAAGAACCCAATTTAATTGTCTCCAGTGTGGGAACATCGCCTCGATGACCCAACATCTCGTGAGCCTGCGTGAGAATCTGTATGCGCTTCTCGGGCTCAAAGATGACAAGGAGGGGCATTTTTCCATAGTACTCGGCAGTTTTCTTCAAGAACCGACGCTTGGCTAGTCTCCCGTAGTCAGATTCCACGAGTTTTATGATAGTCGATAAAACTTGATATGGAGTCTGATTTCATTGGCATGCCCCTTACCGCAACTCGGATTTCCGTGATCGCCGAGTGATTACACGTGATATTCTCACGCTCCCAATGGCGAAGGGACCTTCGACGTGTCGCGTCAGCCATTGACTTGCTCATTGCCTTGTCCCTCCCATGTCGGAGCCATTCGTCTGGAGCTCTGCTGAAGGATACGACCTCGCACGACGCATCATTAGCTCCACCCCGGTCCCATACATCCCCCATGACCACCAACTTGAAGGAGTTTGCAAGAGTCTAGACGGACAAAATCTCTTTGCCATTACGCGCACAGGCAGCGGCAAGACATCATACTACATTCTATACATCCTGGTTGTGCTTGCCGTCGTCGCCGACCCAACCCTTTGCCCATCTGCTACGTTTCCACCAAAACCCTGCTTGGTCACCGTGCTCTGCCCTACCGTCTCGCTACAGCTAGAGATGGTGCGTCCATTTGGTCATTTCTGCCTTTGCAACAAACAGTTGGAGATACCAGGAGGCCACCATGAAGAATCTAGGGCTCAAAGCTCTCGCTATCAATGCAGAAACCCGCTGCGAAGCCCGGCGCCGGCATAATCAAGATCTTTGGTTCCTGGCGCGTACGGAGCCGAACGTCATCCTCACCGGCCCCGAGCAGCTGAAGACTGCTGAGTATGAGAAAGCCCTGCGCAACGATGCGTTCCAGCGGCGAATCTGCGCCACCGGATTTGATGAGGTGCATCTGTTGAATACATGGGGTGCAAGCTTCCGAAAACATTTCTTGCAGATGGGTTTTGTCAAGGCACGGACATCCAACTCGCACAATTCCTGGATACTGACCTCGGCGACGGTTCGCGACGGCGCACCTTTTGAGAGCATCTGCAAACTCCTCGGCTTGGATCAGACTGATTTCCATCTCATTCACCGTTCCTCCGCTCGCCATGATGGTCAATTGTTATTCCGTGAGCTCATATCACCCATCTATGGCGACTCTTTCTCTGAGCTCGGCTGGATCCTCGAAACCAACAGACCAACTATTATCTTTCCCAAACATATCTCCCTTGCTTCTCGCATCTATGCCTATTTACTCCGCAAGTCGACCTCTTCCAATGCGAACCGAATATGCATGTACAATTTCCTCAACTGGGAATCACATAACAAAGAAACCCGCGAACTGCTGACTCATGCGCCCGGCGGAGATGATTATTGCCAGATTGTTATCGGCACCAACTCTCTGTCGGTTGGAGTAGGAATGCCTGCTCAGCTCGATGCTGTGATGATCGGTGATGTCGATGATTCTGATGACTTTTTCCAGAAACTTGGGCGCATCGGAAGGAAGGGAGATGGACATCATTCATATCTAGTCCGCGACCAACAAGCATTCACAAAAGCTTCTTGATGACCACGCTGCAGGTGTCGTCCCCAAGGCCGTATGCCGCAACTAATACGCGCGGATTGCACGGTCGAGGCACAAAACACACCGTACAACAATCCTAAGTCTGATCCGCAATGCACCTGTTCTCCCTGCATCGATACCCCTCCTCTCGGGCCTTGAACCCCTTGTGATTGATCATTGCAGTGGGTGCCTTCCCGAAAACATCACGCCAACACGGACAGCTTGCCCGTCCCGAGTCAATACCCTGATCCTAAAATCAAAACACCTCTCCAAGTTACAAAAAGCGCACGGATACAAACACCTACTTCAGCTTCGTCTCGAGATTTGGAGGAATGCAGATTGCGGCAAATTTTGGATGCTAGCTCCAGCTGTATTTGTCTCCGATGCGCTCATTTAATTGCAGCCATACTCGACAACTTCGTTCTTCCAGATTCTGTCGACAAAGTTTCCGTCTTCCTCGAGAGCTACCCCTACCTAGCCGGATATGCACCGCGCGTTTTGGAGGTACTCCGCGAGCTGAAGCCCCAATTCAGCGCAATCACCGCTGCTCGCAAGGCTGAAAATGCGGAAAACTTGAAGCGCACAAGAGACTGCATCAGGAAAATCTGAAATGCTATGAAGTGTCAGTGGAGGTTATGATGGTCGTTCGTGGTCTCCCATGGTCTTTCTGGGTCTTTTCATCCGACACATCCCCTATGATTGTCTATCGGCGTCTTCCGTGGGCTATAAAAGTACCCTCACAGTCTATGCTCGTTCCTCACTTTAAGCCCTATTTCTGACAGGTAAATTCAATGGAAATACTCCAAGGACTTCACTTGCATTCGGTGCAGCTGTATATATCAAGTACATATTCTGCTCGTCAGATCGAGAGTGACAGTCGAATCATGATGGGGTGTCATAGTGGTCCGTGCACATCAGGCCAACATGTGTCAATGTTGACCAACTTGATGGATTCGCTGGCGTCTCTTGTCCTTTCCCCTCATCGCCTCCACTCAGTCAAGCACCTCCCATGTCGCTCTCTGCTTCAACACTGTTATATCGGCTCTTTTGACAACAATCCACTCAAATCTCACTGCCTACACACTCCAACATCTTACCCACCTTCGTAAACGACTGACTACCTTCATCCGTCTCGCTACAAGAATAAACCAAGAAGCCAACGTCTCTTGTGACTACCGCGCCGAGCTGAGCTCTATTCAATGTGATCAAGCTGGACCCCAAGCTGTCCATGGCCAGTTGAGATCGCCTGTCGCCCCAAACGCAAGTCTCAAAACTCAAATTAACTCAAGCCATCAATTTTCCGCACTACGCAAGTTCGCGACCGCAAGTCTTAAAATACCAAGCCATCAATTTTTACCACACCACCGCAGACGCTCAAGTTTATTACCCTAAGGTTCCAATCTTTTTCGGAGTCGCGCAGCAACATCCAGCCGCCAAGTTCCTATCTTATCCAAACTTCCACCGATCGATACCAAGTGTATGTTGGCTTTGTAGAGTTACTTCTATCTTTGTATTCGTAGAATGCAATTCACATCTTTTACATTGTTTCCTTCGGTCTTTATAAGCACTTCGAGAACTATGATAACTATGGTGACTACACCGCAAACCAAGAAAATTACCAAAAGAACATCTATGGAGTGATCAATTATCAGGGTCCACCGTAGATAGTAATTTGTTGTACTTACAAGCTGATTTTGAGGTTGGATACGAGGGGCTCAGTTTGATGTCGATTTTGAGGTCAACCAAACACTCGCAACACGACACCTAACTGGCATCCGAACCCAGAGCCTCCGCTGACCCTCTCTGGCACACCATTATTTCGTCTGAGGATCTACATTCAAATCATGTCAAGCTTCCTCGCTGTGCCACCCGCCTTGGTCTTGCCTGGCACAAACCACTCATTGTATAACTGCCACTCCGCAATATGCCAGAATCGACTTCATCGGCTGCAACTCAAACGGAAATGACTTTTATCATCAATGCCCAAGGGCCAGGGCCGTTTGTGCGTTACCGTGCATAACATCTCCTTTGTGATTGGCTAACATCGCGTCCAAGACATTCAATATCAATCTGACGGGCACTTCACCAGTCCAGCGCCTCAACTTCAGCATTCACACCGATTCAGGCACCAATGCCGTATTTGATAAGCCGATGGCAACCCCTCGTCGCTGCGGGAAAGGTGGTGCCACTGTAGTCACTGTTCGGGGTGCGCAACTTGCTGCATCCGAGACACCACGGAACCATGTTGGCCGTGCTCGACCCTCAGCTCGTCAGGGCCATCCTTCTGGTCCCCGGCATGATGAAAGTGTTGTGCCGGAGACTCCAGAAAGCACGGGCGGCGGTCTTCTCCAGCCTCACCTTGTCGACAATGCGAGTCAGGAAGTTGAGCGGCCGGCGTCTCCTGCGAGTGAACTGGCAGATTGCGACGATACCGACGCTTCTGACTTCTCTGACTTCAACGACAATGAGCCTGTCGCCTCCTTCAGTCCAAACTGTCAGGTATGCTATTAATCTCTTGCCTTTCATATTTTGATTCCATTCTATGACAGCTTGTAACCCCTTCTCGCAAGCGGAAGTTTTTCTTGATGGATCATCAGTCGGAGTCGAGTCGGAAGCGCCGTCTCGCGAGGATGAAGTACGAGGGGGACTCGGATTAAATGAATCAGTTTGTAATATATTTGAGACAACTATGATTTTTTGGCCTTCTTGCGCGGCCTCTTTTGAGCTGTGGGTACCGGAATGCCATCATCTCCCGTCTCCTCCCCCGGATCCTCATCCCCAGAACCAATATCAACGTCCTCTTGAATTCGGGCATTGGCAGCTTTGCTCTTCTTTGCAGCCATGGTTGCCTTCCGCTTCTCCTGTGTTCGTGCTCGTTTCACCACCTGCGAGACTCGCAAGCCGGCGGCAATCTCGAAATGGTGGGCTTTCCGATCCAAGTGAATTGGCCGTGGAACTGTCAATGCAATCGGCAATGCTCGACGGAGCAATGTTGCGTTATGGAGGGCAGCCATGTTGATGATGAAATGGTCATCATCTTCATGGGATATGAGCTTAGTGGTCTGCGACGTTTCTTGCCTCTCCTGTACCACCCGCCGAAGTGCTGTAGGCTGACAATCCACGAGACGGCAATCATGTTGGGCAGAGAAGCGAAAGAGGATAGCCTGTGTAAATAATACAGTTAATCATTACAAGGAGATTTGGAGTATAACAATTCTTACCTCGGGGCGAACGGTGATAACTTGGGGATCAGTGTCCGCCGGCCTCTGCAGAACTGGCATTTCGAAATCTGGGTGGAGTTTTTCGGAGACAATAAACTGCTCCAGCGTAACAACTCCACTGGGCACCCCTTCAGTGTATTCGTCTTGTGTCAGAAGCTCGGAGATGCGCCCAACTATTGTTGAATTCTACCGCAAAATTAGTACATCTAATAGGACGGTCCAAGGAGATTCTCACATTACTATGTTGCGCAAAAATCCAAGATCTGACGCAACAAACATCCCCGGACTGAGCTGTTACACTGATGGCAGAGCGCCAACGAGCAGTGCTGCAAATTGCGAAAGCATTGCTTGACGAAGCCGACTGTGTCTCTTTCCAGCGAATGGAAGGAGACTTCTTTCGTGAAGCCAGTCGCATTTTTCCTGTACAGAGTCTTGAATTAGAGCACGTCTTCCACAGTTCAGAATAAACTCACCAGCTTCTAGCTTTCGCGGGGGTGCCCAGCCTAAATGACGTTGGATGATGGGCATGGTCTGCAAAACATTGAGGACATTTGCCGCTGCTCGGACCCATTCATCGCCTTGCTTCCAAAATCCCCCGCTTAGGATATGTTTCAGCCGATCCATGGACGCGAACTTTTTGGCAATGTCACGACTTGGAGCTTGGTGATTGCTCAGAATTGAACAGAGCCGGAATATGGCATTGAAACATTCGAAAACCTCCGTTGAGTTGCGTATTGCTGGTCCAAATCGAATGACGTCTTCCACAATGTGTGGTAACAGATGAAGTTTAATTTTCAGGAGGATTTTTGCTGGATCGTTGTCTCCGAATGCATCAAGGACATTGGCAATCAGGATCTTCAGGTGATCCTGAAAATTTGAGAATGAGTGACTGAGAAACTGGTGGATCGAATTTTCCTACCGTGTATTGCGCCATGTCGTCAATTTCATGAACCCAGAGAACTGAGCCCAGGGCAGAGACTGCTTTCACAAGTGTGAATACTTCAGGGGGAACAAGGCCATGCATATGGAACACCATCGTCTGCATGAGGGTTTTAAAATGCTTCCCAATTAAGCCGTTTTTATACTGCATCATATATGCAGCTCGAATCGGCGGGATCGAGAGGCCGTCAATGTCGGTGGATTGGAGGCGGATGACAAAGAGATTTTGCTGTGTCTCGGTCCATTCGGTGTGGAGAAGGTGCCAGACATATTTGATGATCCCGAGCAGAATGGTGTGAAGGAGCTCGACTGGCGTATCTCGATTAGGATCAAGGCCTCGATGAATAAATTAACATGGAACTGTGTGATGGGGCATGTAAATCTTACCGGCGATATCAAGGAGTGGGTTAATCTTATCCCCGGGCTGGTTCTCGAGCCAAGTCTGGAGTTCTGTGGCAATTGAATCTGCCGTGCGCCCAGGTTTATCAACTTTCATTTGTCGTGCTTTCTCGAGCAGAATATTGATCCAGTATTGGGCCACTTTGTCCTTGACGCCGGTAGCGGTCTGCAGTTTTGAAATCGGTGCTTCAACTCCATATGTTGCTAACCGGATTTGCTCTTCCAGTGTCTTTTTTGTCTGTGCTGCAAACCGAGGAAGTCCAGCCTATAATATAAATGCGGATCGTACTTTGCCCAACCAAAATTTAATGAACAACTCACGTAGTGCATTGAGTGATAACCCTCATCAGACTCTGTATGCTCGTGAGGGCCACCAGCCATGCAACGGCGACATCCACAATTAGCATTACCACCCATATGCGACGCCTCCTCAGACTGTTGAGGATTATCGGCCGGGAGGCTTGGAACACGCAAAATTACGCGACAGTTACGACATGTTTCAGCATTGTAGCAGCGAATTGGATCAGTTTGTGTTGCCCTACGGTGGCGCTATCAGTCTGGTCGGGCTACATTAAAAATGGAAGAGCGTACTGGATTTGTTCTTTGATTGCGGAAAATTGCTCCGGAGAACCGGCATGTGGAGAGGTAGAAACAAATCGTACGAAGTATTCTTGCTGCAGGAGTTGACCAGGGAGATTCGAGTTTGCCATGTACATATTCATATGCTTGTTGTATTGCTTTGACTTGTTCCCCGAGACATCATCTGCCCACATAGGAACCATTACGACGTAGAGATCATCCCCGTCCGCGAGTTCTCGTAGAGGATTCGGCATTTTGGGCGCATTTGAAGTGACTTGGGTCCGAAAATGTTGAGCACAGGTTGTGTTCCAGCAATTATTGACATACCTGCCCATGGAATTTCGTTTCCAATGCGCTCAACAATGTCATGATAGTTGAAGCGAAACTCGATGGCTGGAACACTTTGAACGTCCTGACCGATCTCCCAGCCCGTCTATATCATTTGGTTAGTGTCTTCACTTGAGTCAAGGGAGATTGACACACCACAGCCGGAATAACATCGAGATAATCGGCACAAAGGACTCCCCCGCGCTTGATCCAAGCCAAGGGTATTACCATTTTACCGCTCTGAAGTTCTGCAACCTCCTCGATATAAAATTGGCGAAGGCCTCGGGAATACATTGGCGTCAATTCGGACGGCTTGAATTCCTTCCAGCGTTCGGCCTGCCAGACCTCCGAAATCGGTCCAGAGGTTTCCTCAGGATAAAAATTGAGGTGTTTGACAACTTCTGGGTTGGAAAAGTCCTGAATCCGAATAAAATAAGGTCTCAAGCTGGGATAAAGCGAGCAAAAATGACGTACACGTGCTATTGACTCACGGACATCGTTCACAAAAAATCTATTGCCGATGCTCGATGTATATGCTTTTGGTTCACTGCCGCAAAGGCCACGGAGGTGGTCTTGCATCTGACGAAATGCGGAATATGACGGGACGCTGGTGACCTTGCACTCTTTCAAGATCCATAATATCATCTTCAGTTGGTTGCTTGACATCCGAAGGCGCGGGAGATTATCCAATATATCCAGCAACATACTCTGAAGTATTGATGTTTAAACTCTGGGACATGCCATAGGTAATTTGACTTACAACTTTGTTCGGGTACGGCGAATACTCTGTGTCAATGGGGATATTGCTGAAGTAGTTCTCCGCATCGATTTCATCACCTTCCGTCTCCAAGCCTTGCAAGTGAATGTCAGCGCAATCCGTGGGGATCTCAGGGGCAAATCACGAACCAAGGTCTTTCAAGGCATTGATAGTGTTACCAAGTTCGTCCTCTTCATCGTCACTCTCTTCTGATCGTGACAGCATTTGCTCTACTTGTTCTCGGAGCCGGGCCCGTTCAGCATCTGGATCATGGATAATGCGAGTGATAAATGATGGAATTGCAGGAGCATTCAACCCCGCTGCTTCATAGTCAGCCCAACCAGGACTTGGCGAACGCTGCTGGTCGCCAGAATACATCTCAGCATGCAAAGCAGGAGATGGATCGCTAGCTTGGATAGGATCTGCTGGAGCACCAGAGTAGGTTTCTTCAAGTCGTCGGGCTTTTTCGGCAGCCTGCTTATCCCGCTCACATTTGTTAGCCACTTGGGCTAAATGTTGGGCAGACTCGAGATGGCCGGTGAGGGATTTTTTGTCAATCCACTTGCCGTTATTCATCGGGTCTCCCTCCTTGCAAATTATGCATCGTACTTTCTTGCTTGCTGAATCCTGCTCGACTCCTGAAATGTCAAAAACATGATTATTGATTTAATACTGAGCTGAAGTGTGGCACATATTACCATCTGGCAGTGGTTTTGCTGGGCGGGGCATGGTCTGGAAGTCGGTCAGAGAGCACCAGGAGGTTTTCGGAGGTTTTCGACTCGACACCAAGTGTGGAGTTTAATGCAAGAGGCAGCAGGTCCAAGCGCACTGAGACATCATTTTATTGTTCGCACCGATCACTGAAATATAGTATTTGCGAATGTACGAGTTCAGTTTCAGCCCGCCGTTGGTAGGGTTCGGGCGATAAGGTCCTCCAGATAGCCCAGTTAATCTCAAGAGGCATCCAATGGCCCAGTAAAGCATCCCTCGAAAGTTACAGGCGAAAGTAATTGGCAGGAAGCCTGAAGCGGAAGTCACTTGTGACTATGTTACTGGCGTGACAACTGGACCGTGAACCAAATGGGGGGTCCCATAGAAATATTTTGAACCTTGCCCAATCAACTCAATCTTGCTCTTTTATGCCATTTTCTTTATTTCACTGAAGTGAACAAGTGCGCTGATTAAATTTGCGGGTCAGAGTGACACAGTTGTGACCAGGTCACAATGCCAAATTTCTTACCTGTTTCGTCCAGGCCACCATGCCACTGACTTCATCGAGCGCACACATAAAGGCTGAGCCTCTCTTTGAACAATGCCCCGCTTTCCATGTCTTCCTTCAACTTTGATACCGATGTCCTCGATCCCGCACTCCTTGCGGAGGATCCAGCCCAAAGTCTCTTGACACGCGTCCGCAACACTCCGAGCTCTCAAGTCACCCCTTCTCCGGCTCCCAGCGAAAATGACGGGGACGCTGAGATTCCAACGACCCCGTTGCTCGAGTCCACCTCATCCAATACTCCCTCTCTGGTTGCTTTCGGACGCTTGGTCAAGCGGAAATTAGATTTGTCGGACGCATCCTCGGCGGCATTTGACCAATTCTGCCAGGTGTGTGCACTCATTTTAGTGGCATGCCCAACTTTTGACTCCTCATTTAGCCTCACTCTGTCGATGAGCGACAAGTCCTCATCTATGCACAGCTCCTCGGCCTGCAAGATATATCGAAGAAGAACGAGAAGTTTGAGACATGGAGCATATCTGCTGATTTCGGGGTGCGCCACAATACTTTCCTCCTCTTAATCTTTCACTAACACCGCTGCAGAAGAAGATCAGTGCCTACGTCAAGGCTTTTGTCTACTCGCCAACGACCATCTCGTACCGCGGTCTCAATGTTGGTGAACATATCATGGTGCGTACTTGGACCTCAGTATTCCTTCATGGTCTTGACATGCTGTGGCGGTACTATAGAAAGCCATGCGGGAGTGTAAGGTCAACGACCTCCCTGCAGAAGATGATCTCCGTGCTGTCGACCTGGTCTTGACCAAGATCCGCGACAAAGGAACCCAGCTCCGCAACATTTACAAGACTAAAGTTCGTCTTTGGCTTTTCCCGTGGTCCAGGCATTGACGCCTCATTGGCAGGTCAAAGAATCCATGGAGAAGGGCTCAACGTTCCGCAATGTCGCAACATTGTCTCACAAGCTTCTCAAGAATACCGGCATCAAGGCAACTGTTCAGTTTTACCAGCGCGCCGCACTTGTGGTGAGTGCAGTCCTCTCATCTCCATTCCTTCTTGCTGAGCGAGGTATTCCGTTCAGCGCTGGTGTATTGCAAGTTACCCTGGCCTCTCTGACGAGGAGTTCTGGCCGAGAGTTGATACAACCATCACTACTTTCCGCAAGCAGAGCAGCTCGGACGTCGAGCTTGATAAGTGCGTCGTCATCCCTCGTCTCCTCTGTACATTTGCTAAATCTTTTCAAGGTGTTTCAACGCAATTTATGAGGAAGACAAGAAGACGTACGGAGACCCTGCGGACACCGAGTACAAGACTGTCGATGACGCCGCCGTGTCCGGGTGGCAAGCCACACTTATCAAGCACGCCAAGGCAGTCCAGCCAACACCTCAACAGGCACAGGGCGCGCCACCACAGAAGAGGCGTAGGATTGAGGTGGACGGTGGTAGCAACGCTTCGGACGGCGAGGATCAATAGATCGGGGCGGCATTCAATTACCTGTTTCTTTTTATATCTGTCCTTTTTTCAATTGCTTTTCTATTATTTTTTTGCCCCGTCAATCCTCCGATGAGCAAGATTTAAGGCCCATTAACTGTGGTGGCAAGGCATAGACGGGATCCAGCACCATATTTGTCCGAGATCATTGCACTGATTCCAGGATGCGACTTCATCGTTTGTATAGTGTATTTTCATGATTTAGAAGACATTCCTCAGACCTTAGAATGACACTACTGAACAATATCGGACCAGCCTTAAGAGGTCCGACGCCGATATGGCATTTTTTTGATGGAGATCACTTGGACCTCAACACTCAAACTAACATCGGCATGATTTGCTGATTATGGTCATTCAAAGCTCTCACTGACTTCGTTTCGACCTCAGCACTGGAACTCTATTTGGTCATTGTATCAAGGTCTTAAAAACATCCCACTCCACTTGCGGTGTATGCTGTCTACGCCACTATGATAGACTTGGTGCAGTCTATGGTGGTCTTTCTGGTTGAAACTGCCCTCCCACCTTTCTATATAGACGAGGGTCTGCTATGAGTTCTATCATGTCTTTGTTGGGCTATGATGGTCTCCAGAGCAGTTTCAGATTTTCCTGATGTGTGGCCGCCGAAGAGGATGGGGAAGGCGACATTATTATGGTCGATGCTCCGGTGCAAGGGCTGAAGTACATTTTTAACTTTGACATGGCCTCAATGGGCTGACGGAAACCTCTAGAGACGTCACGGCTAGCACAGTCAACTCCCAGACCGCTAAACCCCCTGCCTCGGCCAAACAAGATAATTTTGTAACCAATCTCATAGGACCGCTCCCGAGGTTTCATCCACTTCTCGCTACGCCACACGAAGCAGAACAAAGAAACCTCATTGACTTCACAAGACCACGTTGAACAAGTGTCACTATCGCTATCGGTGTTCTCGTCTCCCACCAACACTGCCATCATCTCGTCGTCCACCTCTTCATCAACATCAATTATGAGCTGCCCGTCCTCGTAAGTCATATCTCCCAGCGTCATTGTCTCCCCCTCATCATCTGACTCATCCAACCAGTCTGATTCATGCTCTGACACTGAATCCTCTTCATCAAAAGTCTTTTGAGGGACGGAATCGCTGCGCTGTATCTGCGGACTTCGACTATTTGTTGTTCGTTTAGCCCACCGCTTGAGGACAGCTCCCTCCAGAATCTTTACCCCTGCCTGGAAGTTGTCGACATCGCGCCCATCGGAGAATGTGCGACCGGGCTGTCGTTTATGAAGCTCTGCCTCTCGGTATTCTCGCAATAGTATTCACTGCGTTCAGGCCCCACCTAGACCGGGCGCTGTGCGAGCAACCCCTTCGGGCCGTAGATGAACCGCTGAAACGCTGACTATATGAACACTAATGAAATCGGTCTAATATAATGGCTCAATAAACCACTATAAAATACCAACAACACCACTATGTCTGCTACAATCAGACTGCGGGTTCGGGGATTCCAACGTTAAAACACTGTATACAATTTGGCTTCACAATCAAAGAAATAGTTCTTTAATTAATGTTGGTTATGCAACTATCTCAATCGTTCCAGGCGCTATACGCGGACTAGATGATTTGGAAAGTTGGGTTTTTATCACAGGGTTGTGGAATATGATTCCAAGGGCGATCAGTGAAGATCTAGGAGGTTGGTTTCCGTGTAACGTTCTCAAATATGCAACAAACAATATTACTATTGCGCGTGTACCTAATGCTCAAAGCCAGATATTTCCTTATACCAAATGTCCAGAAACCAGATATGCCAGATGCCAGATATACAGATTTCAGATATTCAGATATTCAGACTTTGCCAGATGATCAAATATATTGTGAGACCGAAACACAAATTGTAGAAACTAAGAGCTTCCCCAATGGTATTCCGAATGAATGCTAGACTTTCCCTAGGCGTACAAGCAAGGCTCGCACTAGTAGAGGGAAAGGGTAGATTCACTGGTGTTCCACTGCTAAACTACTGCCTTTTATACAAACGAACAATCCCAAAATGGAAACAATAAATAAAGAATGAGTTTGGTACAAACAGATAAACGGAACTCAGTGGGCCGCGGGCGCCGCACTATTTGGGTATCAAACTGAACCTGTTGCACGTTAGTTTATGTTCCAATAAATATTCTAGGGTATATGTGGCTGCACAACCATGCGGCCAGGGTATAGGGTTGGCTTGGCTCGTGCTGAGCCATCAGTTGCCAAGGCGAACCAGTGCTGGCTCGGCTGATTAAACCGAAACCCGCAGCCCTCCTTGCTGCAATGTCTACTCCGTGATTGGCTCCTCTGTAGCCCTAACAACTCTTGAACCGGTTCATCAAGGGCCCAGGGTTCGGATGTGTATCCGAGCGTAAGCTGAGCTGGGTCATCAACAATATCACGCCCGATTGGGATCGGCTATTGTTGGGCTGGCTTCCTGGCCATCAATGCAGGTCCCCTTTGACCGCCGACACCTTAGACCATTATTCCATAGTGTATCCCTATTCGTGTGATCCTTCTGAATGGATAATATATGTGCCCTTGGTAGGAAACATGCCAACAAGCCCCAATCCGATCGGATGGTTAGACGTGTTGTTAGCCATATTGAACTTAGATACTCCTGTAATCTGACCCGTAAGGTGGCCGTCATACAAGTCGTACCAACTCTCTCTATAGCACATGTTATATCCCTAGCTATCTGCTCGGACCTCCGCAATAGCCCTTTGGAGAAACATTAATTAATGTTGTGCTTTCAGCTAGTAACCTCGTGTAACTGGCGCAAAATTGAAAGATTTCACGCTGGTTCACTTAGCCAGCTTATCACCGCGCCGTCAAGCCCCTCCGAGGGGTAGCCGGGGCTCGCCATGGTGCAGGACCGGGGGCTAGCAGGTCCTCGGCTGAATGCACCAAGCAGTGGGAAGGCACCTCAGCTAGGGTGCCGGCGAAGTGGATTGACAACAGTAGCCCAGCTGTGTCTAGGCGACCGTGATGGGGCGGTGCGCACTTCAGGCCACCCCCCTGCATCAGACTTTTGACAGATTGCTTGTCATCCTTGTTTGACCTTGTACAAGGTCAAACAAGGCCAACAAGGTCAAAGGTCGCAAGGTCGTAAACGAAGATGACATTTTCGCAAGGTCAATATTTTCCTTCAAATTTTTTTTTTCAAGAATTGTCCTGGACCTCACTCGCAATTTCCTTGGGGATGTTTTTTGACATTTTTGCTTGTGGGACCTTGTGAGCTTGTGAACAAGCTCACAAGGCCAACAAGGTCGCAAGATTTTTGTCAAAAGGCTGATGTGGCCTACCCATAGGGATCAATAGTCACTGAGAGTCAACTATCCCATGGGGTCTTTTTCTGAGCCTATGTCCCATATGCGTGGGACGTCCCACAGTTTGGGCCAGGGATGTCCCGAAAATTGCCTATTTTGGCAAGAGTTCTTGGGCTTGGGACATTCCATTTGGCCGCAGGCTGAACGGAAAATTTTTGGCTCCAAAAGTTGCCTGATACAGCCTCAGTGGGACATCCCACTCACACAAAAAAAAAAATGCTCCTGCATACCTGTGGCCCTGCTACGTGTATGTATATGTTAGCTGGTCCAGTGATGTTCCACATTTACTGTGTGCGGGCTATGGTGGCTGTATGCATCTCTGAGCATCGAAAATAAATGCTGGCCTGGGTGATTTTATTGCCTGGCATGCACAACCAACCCCCCAGGTATCAAAAATAAAATAAAATAAAACCAAAGAGTTGGTGGTTATCTCTGTATCATTCAATAAGCTTGTCTCTTCATAGACAAGAACGAAAAAATGCTTGCATGCATTTTCACCGACATCTTGAGTATGAAACATATGTAGTGCTGCATGTGGGTGTATACATCAGCGATTGAAACAAATATGCATGGCGCGAGTATGCACTGTAGCCCAGCTGGAGCAATGTGTGTGGGGGTATACTTCAGCGATTGAAACAAAATATGCATGGCACACATGGCCTTGCCTATGGCTCACTCAATGTAGACAGGGGGGGGGGGGCGGGGGGAAACTGCCATTTGCAGCAAGCACAGGCAGATATGTATGGCTGCGCCTCCAAAATAAAATAAACATGCTGTCCACGGCAACCACCAGCCTTGCCGAGGCAGTCTTTAAGGCAAGGTAAACAAAGGGGACATCCCACTTGCAGGGGATGTCCCACATTCTATGCATGGGATGTCCCATATCCTTCATCACAACAGGGACATCCCACAAAAATGCTGTGGGATGTCCCAGTTGTTGCTCGTCGATGTGGGACCTCCCACTCCATCCGCCATCACCTGTGGGATGTCCCACATCAGAGGATCAACCGTGGGATGTCCCGCCATCAGACATATGCTGAGATCCTGATGGCTGGGACATCCTAGGGCAGTTCCTGTACGTGGGATCTCCCACTCCTTTTTTTTTTTTTTTGCTTGTATGGGATGTCCCATCTCATGACTTCCTTATTTGGACAGCGGCGGTTGTTTGTTCCATGTTTGGTTCAGCTCAAATTTATTGTGCAAGTAAATATTAACATTAATGTCAGTTTTAGGACACATATCATTGCGGTTGAGCTGGGGAATAATCAATGTCCGGGTTGTCCTTCCCTTTGATGTCGGCATTCATAAATTTTATTTGTTTAGGTTTGATTCTCGCTGGGGACCATTCTCCATTTCTGAAGTTGTTTTATTTTTCTCCTAGATAGAAGCTATGATTCATGCATTTGCAACCTTTTCTTTCTGCCCCAGAAACCCTTGATGCTTTGAGTGTGTCAATGAATATGGGCCAAATTAATCATTTCAGGGGGATGATGGACCTCCTGCCCGCAATATAGACTCGGAAAGAGATGGTTTCTGTTTTGGGACTTAGCAAAGAGCCGTAGCATCAATGTTCCAATCAGCCACATCATTTTGGCCAAATCTCCCTCGATATTAAGTCCCTCCAATGTGTACCGAGGTTTGAATGTAGAATGGCACAGGATGTTGTAAAGTGGAGCCAAGTTGTTCCCTCGGTGCCAACTTGTTAACACTGGTTGGGAGATTCAAGTTTTTCAGTACAATTTTTGGTGAAAAAGGTCGTTAGTTTTTCAGTAGTTTTTCGCCAAAAATTGTGCTGAAAATTCAAACATTCTTCACCACAATTTGCAGCGGAAAACAAGGTGAAAAACTTGAAACAAATTTTTGAAATTTCATGGCGGATTTTCACCAAGTTTTCACACATGTTCCAACCTGAAAACAGAGGTGAAAAACTTAAAACTTTTTTCACCAGAATTCTCAGTGAAAAAAGATGTGCAAAATGTGTGAAAAATGTGAAAGAAAACTTGGTGAAAAACTTGAATCCCAGATTCCCTGGTTTTCATACATTTTTCATCATATTCTGATGTGTTTTTTTGGTGAAAATGTGCTGAAAAAGATAGGTGTTTTTTCACCGCTTTTTTCAGGGGAAATACAAGTGAAAAATTCAAGATATTCTTCACACATTTCTCACTTGGAACCAAGGTGAAAAATGTAAAATAGTTTGATTCAAATTTTTCAGTGAAAGTTGCAAAATAGTTGTTTTTGAGTTTTACAGCACAAATATTTCAAGTTTTTCACCTGAAAAATGTGGTGAAAAACTTGAAACCTAGTTTCATTGTGAGATAGTATTGACTCCCACAGTGAGGTCAGAAGCATCAACACTCATTCAACTAGGTAGGTGCAGATTCATGGTCCCCCGGCCTCTCCGCATCTTTCTGATCCACTTTTAGCCAGATCCAAGGGGGCCAGTTATTAGTCCTGCACGGGTATCAACGTGCACTGGATCCTAGTTGGCCCAATGCAGGTCAACTCTTGAATGATGTTCAGAATGCCTAACCAATGTTCTAGCCCAAAGACTGAGATTTAAACGTGGGCCATCGTGCCTGATGCTCCACAGCCAATCTCATATAATCAAGTGTTTCCCATAGTTCCAAAAGTAGCTTGCACTAGGTGAGTTTGCAGCATCGATCCTTAAGTCTTCCTGCATCTTCCTAACCAATTCCATGGCCAAGGGGGTCCACTCTTAGTCTCGCACGTGAATGGAGCCAATGTCTGCCATAAATGTGCCTAGCGCGAAGTCTCGGAAGGATCGAGAGGAGTCGAAGGCATGCAGACCAACATAATGCCATGTGCTTCAAGATATTCTGAGTGCTCAATCATTGGTTCAAGGCTTAGGAAGGCCACTCCTCCTCGGCGGGCGGGTCAGCTAGACCCATTAGGGATGCAAAAGTGGCAGCACCTTGCCAAGGGCACTCAGGCAGAACTCTACGAGAGTGAATGTCTGAGCTAAGGGAAAACACCGCTGGCATGAGTGGGTGGGCATTTGCTTTCTTTGGACCATGGAGCAGCACGTGGGTTTGTCTTCAACACTTTCTTGCATGCTGACTGAAGGCAAGAAGTTTTGGTTTTGCCAGTGTTGTGCCTTTGGCTGTCTCTGTGCTGGTTCTCAGCCAGAAACAGTGAATCTAATACTCATTCTTCGTACTTATATTGGATACATTCGAGTGCATATTTAGATACTTTTGTATTTCAGTAGGATTTCTTTGCAGCTTCAATGGGAATGGGTGAGATGGTTTTGGGAGAGAATTCAAATCCAACAAAATGTCTCCTTCATGAAACTTTCAAAGCATGAGTTCAAATTGTCTGGTCAGTGATTTTGGCTGATGCTGGCACAAATTTATTTTCCACGGGCCCGCAGCTGAGTTGTTGCTGCAAACAGTGATTTTGGCAAACTCTCTGGACGGAATTTTTTTCCTGTGGGCTCACAGTGAGGTGGATTTCCCTGCTGGAGGCCTGAACGGTTGCATGAGACACTGATGAGTCCAGAATCATCATCGGAACAAGAATCCACCATCAAAGTCTCCATCTTGCAGCCACATTAACAGTGATTTTGGCAAACTCTCTGCATGGAATTTTTTGCTGTGAGCTTGCAGTGGGGTGGATTTTCCTGCTGGAGGCCTGAATGGTTGCATGAGACCCTGATCAGCTCAGAATGATCATCGGACAAAGAATCAACTATCAAAATCACCTTCTCGCAGTTAAGTTGCTGCTGCAAACAGTGATTTGGGCAAACTCTCTGCATGGAAATTTTTTCCTGTGGGCTCACAGTGAGGTGGATTTCCCTGCTGGAGGCCTGAACGGTTGCATGAGACACTGATGAGTCCAGAATGATCATCGGACCCAGAATCCACCACCAAAATTGCCTTCTCGCAGCTGAGTTGTTGCTGTAAACAGTGATTTTAGTCAACTCTCTGAACAGAATTTTTTTTCCGTGGGCTTGCAGTGGAGTGGAATTTTCCGCTGAAGGCCTGAACAGTTGCATGAGACACCGATTATTGGACCAAGAATCTACCACCAAAATGACCTTCTCGCAGCTGAGTTGTTGCTGTAAAAAGTGATTTCGGGCAATTCAAGCAACAGAATGTTTTCCCGTGGGCTCGCAGTGAGGGGGATTTCCCCACTGGAGGCCTGGGCAGTTGCATAAGACACTGATAAATCCAAGGGGGTCAGTTATTAGTCCCGCGTGCATATCAGCATGGACTAGATCATAGTTGGCCCAATGCAGGTCAACTCTTGAACAATGTTCAGAATGCCCAACCAATGTTCTAGCCCAAAAACTGAGATTTCATGGTGGGTCATCGTGCCCAGCGCTCCACAGCTAATTGTTATATCCTGAGTTGGAGTCGGAGGAATGATCCGGTGGATCGGAGGGATCAGATCATTAGCATACACCACAGGAAGGTAAGGGTGTGCGTACTACCTCGACCGGCGAGAGTTGAAGTGGTTCCGATGAAAGTCGGAGCTTTGGAGGATTGGAGTTGGAGGGAACTCAGAAGCAAGATGAGTAGTCAAGAATGTTAATAATCAAACTGAAGTTACATACAAGCATATTGAGTATTTATACTAAGTTATAATTATGTACGGCCGTAAAGCAAGGGGGTACGAAAATGCGAAAATATCAACATACCTTCCATTTTTATTTTCAGAGGCTCGAGGTCCCCCCCCCCACGTAAGCGATTTGTAAGCAACACGTGAGCTTCGCTTAGCCTTTGCCTAGCAGACAAGGTAGCAGAGCCCGTACTTTTAGCATCTACGTTGTTTAAATCATCCTAAGTACCATTCAGGCAGTTTTCCAGGCAGCAGTATATGTTTTCACTCAAAAGACTTTTCAGCGTTTTCCGCCGCAATCAGTACATGTGCTGATTTTCGGTCTGCTGAGCGAGGCTGAGTGGCTGTACCCCCCCTCCCCCCTCCAAATGCAGGAATAATGTTTTGCTCTCTAACTCCATGACCACTCCACCGTTCATCTCGGGAGTTAGATTTTCGGACTCCTCGTGGGAAATGGAATCAGAATGGGACATCATATGAGTTATTCGCATTTCCGAAGCCCCTTGCCATAAAGTCCATTACCTACTTAAGTAATCATGGACAGATGAAGCCGCAAATCAAAGTTGTGGAGCGGTGAAGTCTGCTCGAGAAGTAAGTAAAAATTAGAACAAGGGAAAAAACGGGAAATGCTCAGTAATCCTTCATTGCGTAAAAACCCGGTTCAGACGCTCCAGAATTCCAGAGGCTGCAACGTTCCGATTGATCGGAACATCTCGGAGGCATCAGAGGATGCCGGAAGGTTGATACGTACAGATATAACACCAATCTCGTATAATCAAGTGTTTCCCGTAGTTCCAAAAGTAGCTCACACTAGGTGAGCTCGCGGCATCTTCCATGGCCAAGGGGTTCCATTATTAGTCTCGCATGCGAGTGGAGCTGATGTCTACCATAAATGTGACTAGCGGGAAGTCTTGGAAGGATCGAGAGGAGTTGTTGCCAAAATCACTGTTTGCAGCACGAACTCAGCTGCGAGAAGGTGATTTTGATAGTGGATTCTTCGTCCGATGATCGTTCTGAGCTGATCAGTGTCTCATGCAACTGTTCAGGCCTCCAGCAGGAAAATCCACCACACTGCAAGCCCATGGAAAAACATTCCGTGCAGGGAGTTTGCCAAAATTACTGTTTGCAGCAGCAACTCAACTGCGAGAAGGTGATTTTGATGGTGGATTCTGGGTCCGATGATGATTCTGGACTCATCAGTGTCTCATGCAACCGTTCAGGCCTCCAGCGGAAAAATCCAACTCACTGCAAGCCCACGGAAGAAAATTCCATCGCTTGAATTGCCCAAAATCACTGTTTACAGCAACAACTCAGCTGCGAGAAGGTGATTTTGGTGGTGGATTCTTGGTCCAATGATGAATCTGGACTCATCGGTGTCTCATGCAACTGTTCAGGCCTTCAGCGGAAAATTCCACTCCACTGCAAGCCCACGGAAGAAAATTCCATCGCTTGAATTGACTAAAATCACTGTTTACAGCAACAACTCAGCTGCGAGAAGGCGATTTTGGTGGTGGATTCTTGGTCCGATGATCATTCTGGACTCATCGGGGTCTCATGCAACCGTCCAGGCCTTCAGCGGAAAAATCCACCCCACTGCAAGCCCACGGAAAAAAAAGTCCGTCCAGAGAGTCACAGGGGGCAAACAAGTTGGCACTTGTCATAACGGCTTCCGAATGGCACTTGCAGTGGCCTCCCAAGGGCACTTCAGAGCAAGCTTACATAATCCTAGACTGATCTGGACATGGGTTCGATCCTGCCCAATGCCATCCTTTTAGTCTTGGACTTTTTGAGCAAGCTCATCAACAGCTTGTGTGTGGTTCAAGTTTTGATCCAGAGACAATCAAATGTGCAGCATATAGCCTTGAGCTGGTAAGACTGCAATGAAATATAATGTCACTGTCAAAATTGTGTCAGCATAGAAAAAAAACATTATTCTGAATTTATTCAGATCTGTGTGGGGTGGACCCTATACCATCCCAGCCATCCTATACTTGCTTCCAAAGTCATTGAAAGGGCCATATTGAGGGGGACAGGGGAAAGAAGGTTGTGTAAATATCTAATATGATTGAAATTTTACAACACAGCTCTGGGCGGAGTCGGTGAGTGGATAATGTGGGCCCATGCTGGGCAGTCAAGACCCAGGTGGAATCCCAGTTAAAGCAACTGCTTTAAGAAACCCCCCAACATCAATGCAGTCAAGTGTCTCCCCTGCCAGGATTCAAGTTGCTGATTTTGTGGGGTCTGGCCCACAGAAAATGGCTATTGGACAAGATATGGGAGCATAGAGTATTGCTCTGGGTCATTCAAAAGTCTTTACCAATAATTTTATGTCTTGAGCTTTAAGTTGGGCAGGCATTATTCATGAGGAGGGCAGTTGTCTGTTGTGGAACTAGGTGCTGAAGCTCTTGCCATTCTAAGCCTCTGACTCCAGCTTTGCCAGAATGGCAACTGTACATCTTCTACCACTGGAAAAGGTATTACAAGTTCACTCCAGCTTGTGTAGAACAGAAAAAAGTGCGGGAATAAATGGATGTCACTCCCCGGAATTGAACCCATGCCTTGGATTACCTAAGCAGACACTCATTGCTGAGTGAGTACCTGTCGGATGCTGCAGCAAGTGCCATTGGGTTGCCCTTATGACAGGTGCCCACTCCTTTGCCCCCTGTGAGAGTGGGCTAAAATGACTGTTTGCAGCAACAACTCAGCTGTGAGAAGGCAATTTTGGTGGTGGATTCTGGGTCCGATGATGATTCTGGATTCATCAGTGTCTCATGCAACCGTTCAGGCCCCCAGTGGAAAGATCCACCACACTGCGAGCCCACGGAAAAAAATTCCATCGCTTGAATCGCCCGAAATCACTGTTGACAGCAACAACTCAGCTGTGAGAAGGTCATTTTGGTGGTGGATTCTTGGTCTGATGATCATTCTGGACTCATCAGTGTCTCATGCAACCGTTCAGGCCCCCAGCGGAAAAATCCACCACACTGCGAGCCCACGGAAAAAATTTCCATGCAGAGAGTTTGCCCAAATCACTGTTTGCAGCAGCAACTTAACTGCGAGAAGGTGATTTTGATAGTTGATTCTTTGTCCGATGATCATTCTGAGCTGATCAGGGTCTCATGCAACCATTCAGGCCTCCAGCAGGAAAATCCACCCCACTGCAAGCTCACAGCAAAAAATTCCATGCAGAGAGTTTGCCAAAATCACTGTTAATGTGGCTGCAAGATGGAGACTTTGATGGTGGATTCTTGTTCCGATGATGATTCTGGACTCATCAGTGTCTCATGCAACCGTTCAGGCCTCCAGCAGGGAAATCCACCTCACTGTGAGCCCACAGGAAAAAAATTCCGTCCAGAGAGTTTGCCAAAATCACTGTTTGCAGCAACAACTCAGCTGCGGGCCCGTGGAAAATAAATTTGTGCCAGCATCAGCCAAAATCACTGACCAGACAATTTGAACTCATGCTTTGAAAGTTTCATGAAGGAGACATTTTGTTGGATTTGAATTCTCTCCCAAAACCATCTCACCCATTCCCATTGAAGCTGCAAAGAAATCCTACTGAAATACAAAAGTATCTAAATATGCACTCGAATGTATCCAATATAAGTACGAAGAATGAGTATTAGATTCACTGTTTCTGGCTGAGAACCAGCACAGAGACAGCCAAAGGCACAACACTGGCAAAACCAAAACTTCTTGCCTTCAGTCAGCATGCAAGAAAGTGTTGAAGACAAACCCACGTGCTGCTCCATGGTCCAAAGAAAGCAAATGCCCACCCACTCATGCCAGCGGTGTTTTCCCTTAGCTCAGACATTCACTCTCGTAGAGTTCTGCCTGAGTGCCCTTGGCAAGGTGCTGCCACTTTTGCATCCCTAATGGGTCTAGCTGACCCGCCCGCCGAGGAGGAGTGGCCTTCCTAAGCCTTGAACCAATGATTGAGCACTCAGAATATCTTGAAGCACATGGCATTATGTTGGTCTGCATGCCTTCGACTCCTCTCGATCCTTCCGAGACTTCGCGCTAGGCACATTTATGGCAGACATTGGCTCCATTCACGTGCGAGACTAAGAGTGGACCCCCTTGGCCATGGAATTGGTTAGGAAGATGCAGGAAGACTTAAGGATCGATGCTGCAAACTCACCTAGTGCAAGCTACTTTTGGAACTATGGGAAACACTTGATTATATGAGATTGGCTGTGGAGCATCAGGCACGATGGCCCACGTTTAAATCTCAGTCTTTGGGCTAGAACATTGGTTAGGCATTCTGAACATCATTCAAGAGTTGACCTGCATTGGGCCAACTAGGATCCAGTGCACGTTGATACCCGTGCAGGACTAATAACTGGCCCCCTTGGATCTGGCTAAAAGTGGATCAGAAAGATGCGGAGAGGCCGGGGGACCATGAATCTGCACCTACCTAGTTGAATGAGTGTTGATGCTTCTGACCTCACTGTGGGAGTCAATACTATCTCACAATGAAACTAGGTTTCAAGTTTTTCACCACATTTTTCAGGTGAAAAACTTGAAATATTTGTGCTGTAAAACTCAAAAACAACTATTTTGCAACTTTCACTGAAAAATTTGAATCAAACTATTTTACATTTTTCACCTTGGTTCCAAGTGAGAAATGTGTGAAGAATATCTTGAATTTTTCACTTGTATTTCCCCTGAAAAAAGCGGTGAAAAAACACCTATCTTTTTCAGCACATTTTCACCAAAAAAACACATCAGAATATGATGAAAAATGTATGAAAACCAGGGAATCTGGGATTCAAGTTTTTCACCAAGTTTTCTTTCACATTTTTCACACATTTTGCACATCTTTTTTCACTGAGAATTCTGGTGAAAAAAGTTTTAAGTTTTTCACCTCTGTTTTCAGGTTGGAACATGTGTGAAAACTTGGTGAAAATCCGCCATGAAATTTCAAAAATTTGTTTCAAGTTTTTCACCTTGTTTTCCGCTGCAAATTGTGGTGAAGAATGTTTGAATTTTTCAGCACAATTTTTGGCGAAAAACTACTGAAAAACTAACGACCTTTTTCACCAAAAATTGTACTGAAAAACTTGAATCTCCCAACCAGTGTAACAATTTCAAGAATTCCACCAAAGTTGTAAGCAAAAACCTTGTTAACAGCTGGAGATGTCAGTGGATAATTTTTGGACAGTAGATGTGCCATAGCAGCACGATTTTTTATATCTTCTTCTCGAAGACTGAGTTCGCACTCCAAATCATAACAAGTTTCCTGGAAACCGTGGTTAATGATCGTAAGTCCGAGCACATCAAGCTTGTCTGACGCATTCAGACCATCATTATTCCCCGAATAATTATCCGAGGCAGCAACTTGCAGCAATTTGTGCTCTTTGAATCCCCCAATTACCAACATCTTGTTGGTATTTAGTAGAATTCCGTCACATAAGCACGGTGTGCTGGTGTGATCCATTTTGGATCTTTCAGCAGCGGAATGATTAAACCACTATATGGTCTGTAAATCTCGGCGACCGAGGGCGGGATATGCGGTGTGAGTTGCGCCTCGTATGGACGAAGAGACCAGACGCTGCTAGTCTGTGGGGATGGGGAATGATTTACTCCCCCATTACTCATCCGGCCATTGTCGCTGACACGACCTTCGAGTCGATGCTTCGCAATGTGTGCAAAGTCGTCGGATTGCTGACGGTGCCAGCAGTCGGAGTTTTTTGGAACAACCTCCTCAGGGGACTCTTCCTGCGAAGTAGGTTTGCCATTGTCCGAAGACAACGACTTTTGTCACGTACCATTCTTGGTACAATTTCTAGCCACAAATTTTGTAGCTTCGATAATGCTGCAGCTCAACGGCTGCTGATGCTTCGTGCGGCGCAATGAACTCATTGCATACAATCGCAGCAATGGCTGGAGGTCCATCGACATAAATGGATCATCACTGGAAATAACCGGTATATGTATGTGCCCTGTGCGCGAAGATATTGTGCTCTCAGGGCTCTGAAGCGCAGTGTTAATGTACGCTACGTTCCCCAGGGAAGGACCCGACGCGAGGCAATTAATTGCCTGGTTTTGCACCAGGATTTTTTCCTGCTTCGCAATTACTGCGAAGCGGGCGTGCTGTGGGCCAACCGATTCGTGGTTTTTTTGATGCCATTAACGAGTACTCTGCTAATTTAAAAACAAGTGGATGGTTTGGCGAATTAGTCGCGCAAAATGCAGTAGTACACTGACTACTTATAGCAAACTGTCTTTTACAGTTACTTCCAACATTTTTGGAAGGTGAATAATGCTCGATAAGCACTGTCAATATAACTGCTGGTAAGTCCAGCATCCCCGAGTATATCTCCTCAATCGGATCACGGGAGTAGCTCTCATCAACGACGGTCGCATCGGATGAGTTCGATAGATGGCCATCTGCCGGTACCATGTCCTGCAGAAAATTCTTTCCGTGTCACGTGCAGGTGGGCTTGAATGCAGCGGCCAATTAGACACTGATTCAGTCCCTGTGGCAGAGGTAAGGCTCCAACCATTTAGTTTCCGTTTGTGAAAGTCCATAAACTAAACGGAAACGGTGGGAAAGTGTTTAAAAAGCGTTTACAGCTCTTTGCGGAACTTAGGGCGCGGCCCGTTTTTATTAAAATTAGATGTTTTCACGAGATCGGCTGTTGTGAGCTCAGTTCTGGCCTGTTTCTCTTGAAAGTAGAACCGATCGATTCCCACTTCAATTCCAGAGGGCTTTGGACCCCACAATCGTGCGGATGCGTGGGAATTGCCTTTTTCGACAAATTTCGAGGTGTCCCCGCAGAACAGCTGTGGTATTAGCTACAATCATCCTATTAACCTGAATTTTGGATATGTTAGACCCGGATGTAAGTAGGAGGGCCCCATGAGCTCAGATCAGCTTTCTCGGACACAGTCCACATTTAGTGTAGAGCAGGAAATTAATTGTAATTGGAGCCTTCACCAAATTTTAATCAGGAGGTATATTTGCCATCCAAAGGTTTGGGGCCCTCGGGGACATATGTGAGTATATCATATCCAAAATCTAGGTCAATTTGATGAGTGTAGCTAATACTATGGCTGTTCTGCGTGGACACCTTGAAATTTGCCGAAAAAGACAATTCCCACGCATCCGCACGATTGTGGGGTCCAGAGCCCTCTGGAATTGAAGTGGGAATCGATCAGTTCTACTTTCAAGAGAAACAGGCCAGAATTGAGCTCACAACAGCCGATCTCGTGAAAACATCTAATTTTAATAAAAAACGGGCCGCGCCCTAAGTTCCGCAAAGAGCTGTAAACAGTTTATAAATGGTAAGTTCGGGGTAATATTCTTCCACTGCTATCTGGATGGATTTACTGTAGTGCTCGACGCTAGCAATGACTAGCAGAGCCTCTTATATGCCCCAGCATTGCTACTGGAGGCTATTTAGGTTTGTTCTAGACACTGAGAGAGTGAGCGATTGGTTCGGCCGAGCTGCCCGGAGCCGACGAGGTGTGGCAATATCTCGCCAAATGAGGACACATAGTGAGAGAAACCATTTTGTCGATTGTTTGAGAGTTAAATCTTTTGTCGTACACTATAACTGCAGCAGAGGCTCAAGAAAATCAGGCACCAGCTGGGTTGTTTTCAAAACCGTTTAAACCGTTTGTTTATTATCCGTTTACCATTTGTCAAAGAGTGTAAAATAAATGGAAACGGAAACGGTTTTATCCGTTTAAAACGTTTAAAAACGGAAATGGTTGGAGCCTTAGGCAGAGGCGACGGCGTGCGCAATCACACGAAGAGCACCTAAGAGTATGGGCTCAATTCTGGGTGCGAGTAAATCCACAACCTGACGCGGTGGACTCGACTGCGTGGCCGAAATGGCAACGCTAACTAGTGCATCAACGGCGTATACAGCAGCCACCCTGGCGGCTTGAGTCAGCGGGGCTTCCCGTGCAGCGCCAGCAAGTGCAGGTGCCGTTCACGGTGAGAATCGCTGTATCGGAGCGGCAACCGCAAGAGCAGGATCTGCTCCATTTCGCAATATTGTGGACATCACAAATAGTGACGATGTGTTCATGGCTGCGATTCGATTTGAGTCGCTGCTGCACGAATAAAGAGATGACTCGATGGACACCGGGTTGTTAATACAGAGAGAGCGTACCAATATACGCTCAAGCGTCTGCAGGCTTGCGCGGGACTCGGAGAATATAGATGCTGCGAAGATCTCGTGGCAAACAATTCCGGGGTGCGCATCCGCTGCAAATTTCTCAAAAGCAGCAGCTTTCAATTCATACTCGTTTACTGTCAGCTCGACAGCTCGCGGCCTCGGGAACAACTGGGACGGCTTATAGTCGCCATCCAGATTAACGGCCATTTGGTCTGCTTCCACAGACTCGCAGTTCATTTGCTTCTCGGAGCATTGAGAAGCTGAGAAGTGACTCCGGATATTCTCAGAGATCTTATCGCAGTTGTCTGTACGCGCAAACGCTGCAGTTGCAGCTGCAACAGAGCAACGATCTCGTGCATTCGAGGGCGGAGCAGATTGCGGCACTGAATAAGTGCTTCCCGGGCATATTGTCCGATTGTAACTTATCCTCGTATTCGAGGACATCGTTTCATTGAGCGCAACTACTGCTAATGCCGCGGACATAACTCCTGCGGGGGTCAGGGAGCGTAACAATGTATGCCCTCGTTCTACGCTGCTAATGAGCAACCGATAGACGACTCACGAACCTTCTTGTTCGCGCTGCAGATATGCCGCAAGTAATATCTTGTAGCGGTCGACGCTCGTGCGGGTTTCCACACAGAGCGTCTCGAAGACAATGGCCTCTGTGTTATATTTCTGCACTGTCCGCTGGACAGTTTGCGGCCACGAACGTCGGTGAGACGGCTTATAGCCGCCATGCGGAGCATGCGGGCGGACGCTGCAGCTGCGAATTCGGGACCATCTCGAGTAATAGAGCACCGACTGGACTCTGCTGCAGCAGAGCTGCCTTCACGGCACCGTCTCTGAACAGATTTGACTGCAGACATCATGTCTGCGCATTGAGGATAGCCTTGAAACATAGGTTCCAAGGATGAGTGAAACAGCGAATCAAGTTGCGACCTTACAGGTACCAAAACCACTATATTTTCGGTAACGGGGGTTGTCGCTGAGACCTGTAATCGGCATGACTGCGCTGGAGGGCGCACCTTAGCGTTGCACCCTTCACCTTTGTCCGCAGATATTGTATCTGTAGACGGAGGAAAGATTGGAACAATTGGTCCCGAGGACGATAGACACGGCGGCATAGAGACTACCATGGCTTCAGTAACCGGTGAACTTGTCACTGATTCCTGGCAGCGGCATGAATGCACTGGACGACGCATCTGTGTGTTGTGCGCTTCACATTTGTCTGCAGATATCATGTCTGCAGACGGAGAAGAAATCGGAACAATAGGTTCCGGGGATGGTATACCAAGCGAATCGTGCTGCGAGTTTCCCGGTACCAAAACCATTGTAGTTTCGGTAACGGGCATTTTTGCTGAGACCCGCAATGGGCAGGACTGCTCTAAGCGGCGCATATGTGCGTCGTGGGCTTCCCAGTCGTTCACAGACATCGTGTCTGCAGACAGCAAAGCCCTAGAAGCCATAGGTTCTGCGGGGTATAGGCACAGCGACTCGCGCTGCATGCATGGTCTCGGGATGAGCCTGTACTTGCCCGTTGACGGTATATTGGGCACTGTAGGTGCGGAGGTCTGTACGAGGCATGACTGCGCAGAAAGGCAAATCTGAGCCTCATCAATCACGGCTGTATTCACAGCAAGCTTGGGGTCTTCCAAAATATTCGACGCTGGATGTGATGTACCATCCAAGGTAGGATCATCCAGTCGGACAATCGGTAACGACTGCCCAGCGGGGACGTCCGTCATCTGAGGTGATGCGGAGGCAACGGAATCTGCCTCAGATGAAGCAGAATAGTCTGCAGAAGAACTGCAGGGCCGGTTACACGAGGTAGCGGCGACCAATGTGGAAAAGTAGCTTGGAGGCAAAGATTGTACTCCAAGCCGAAGAAGAGGACGTGGAGGAGAGGGAAAAGAGGGAAAAGAGGATCTTGAACGATTGAAGAACTCGCCTAAATCATCTCCGCGTGCCTCGTCGCGTACTTCTGCCTGCATACTGCCACCTTGCACCATTTGTACAGTCCAGTTTTTCGCAGCCTTGGGCGGGTGAATTCGGACTTTTGAGGCTTGTTGAGTCAGAGAAGTCAAAAGCGATTGATATTGGGCGCATGTCTGTGTCTGCAGCCGGCGTTCCGAGCGACACTCGGGCGAGAGCGAGGGCTGGAAGGAAAAGACGCGAGGTGTTTGCATATGTTTGCCAGCACCCTCATCGACTTTTTGAGCGTCGGAGACGGTGTCTTCGACGAGCTGGTGCACGGGCATCAGCGCAATTACTCTGCGGATATTTCTAAATGAAAATCCTGCTTTGTGGAGTGCCAGAATTTGGCACTCCATGACGAAATGGTGCTCCTCAGCACTGATCTCTGTAGGGACGGTGCGAATGGCATCGTCTAAAGCCATTGTCGGGGCAGCGATGTGCTCGTCTAATGAGCGCTTGAAGCGCTGTGAGTCCGACAAGAATCGTTGCCTTTTTCTCCAGATTCCCAAGTCTGCATGAAGCTCATTGGAGCCTCCTGGTGCTCGACCCGGGTTGAATACGAACGACGAGCGGTGCTGCTCAGCGGTAGAAGGTGCTAACCGTGGTGGGCAAGCAGAAGAGGTAGGATCAGATGAAACCAAAGCTTTTTCCATGTGGAAAAAGTCCATTTGGACTACGTGCTCGCGGACACCGGTAAATACCAGTGTCACGAAGGCTTTGCAATAGCTTGCAAAGTTAAAAAAGTGTAAGGGTCCGGTACACTTGCCGAACAGGACGGGGTAACTTCGAACAATGTGTATTGTCAAAGCTTGTGCACATAGTGTAAGGGTAAGGGTAGGACTAAAGTATAGTAAACAAAGTGTGTAGTATTTATATGAAAGGCCGTCCTGTGAACCTAACAAGGGCAACTATGTTGCCATATATGGTAAGGTATTATAGGGGGTGGGGTAGCCGAAACGCTGATAAGCCGCAAAATTTACCAACAATGGAATTATTAAATAATTACATTCTGCGCGCATCTGAGGGCTGACACGAGCTCCGAGTGTTCAGTTAAACGGCAACAGAACATAAACATAGCCACTTACCAAGGAGATAACAACTATCCACTCTGTGAAGCTTGGTTGATGTCCCGACGAGTACTACGGCGTATAACACCACCCTGTTTGGTTGAGTTTTGATGGTGTCCGCGACACAATCGATCACGTGATCTGGTTGTGAAGTACCCGAGTAGTGGTTCTTGCCAAAGTAGGTTTGATCGGCTTACTCCGATGGATGACTAAATATAGTTTCCTGACAAAGTAGACCATACAGAAGTAACCATAACTCCAACCCAGGAGTTATGGGTATCAAATTAAAGCTATAAGTGAGTGTATAATTATCCATGTCCTCCGGACACAGCGGGCAGAGCGTAGTAAGTACAGAGGAAGTTTAGCTCGTTCAACAGGAGTTAAATCATACCCGATCGCGACAGTAAGGGGACGGTTGCTTGCAATCGGTAACCTATTTGTCAGAATTAAACATATAGAGCCTATGATCGGCCAATGGGAATAATATCCCGATACGAGATGACCTACCGGATACCTGTATATACCCGCGGTAGTGTAATCATGCATTGTAATCACATATATTTTGTAGTATAAAAGCAGGACATTCTGAAGGGAATGGCACTGAATCTTGACCCAAGCTAGTGTGGAAGGCTAACACCATTGCCCCTTCCCACGCGCACGACAGGTCTTGGTTGAGGGCTTTACTCTGAGGACTCATGCCATTCTGATAGTGGTCCCATGAAATAAAGTTTCTTTTGATTGCCAAAGTTGTGAATTGAGTTGGAGTTTGAAAGAGCCGTGTGTCCGTTGTCTTGAGATCAGAGAAAGCATTTTGGGATTTGTGATTTTGAGACTGTCGAACCGTGAGACTTGTGTCCAAAAACCCGAACTTCGGTTCAAACAACTTGCCGGCCTTCAGCCGTTATTTGCGCTATAGATGAGAAGCTTAAATTGAACTATAAACCGCTCGGTTTCAATCTTGACCTAGTCAAATTGTTACTTGAACCAAGTGCCCATTGAGAAAGTTCCTCTTTGAGTGGCTTCTCGCAGTACAGAGTCAATTAAAGAGATCCCGACTTAGAGCTCCTTAGACCTATACTTGTGTCTAAAAAGACCCTAACTTGTCAGACAACCATTGGGGCAATTAAAGAGGTGTTTAGTGTTTGAGATCTAGTATTTGAGTAGTTGAAGTTGGACTTTCTCGCTCATTTGAGTTGTGTCCAATCTCAATCTCTCGAAAGTTAGATTTCGTTCATTTTGCATTTGCAGCCTTTGACTCTGAGCAACCGTTTCAATGCACTCCTTACAATACCTTCCCACATGAAATGTCCAAGGACACGATAGCACAGCTTCCAAACCCGGAGCTATTTGTGCTGGTGGATGTGGACTCTGACAACGCTCCAGGTTGGTGTGTGACATGGTGTTACACACTACCGCGGTGTCACGGGTGCGGGTACGGTATTGGACGTTGGGAAAACCCGCAATACCGTGAATATGCTCACAAACACTGTGGGCAAATGCCGAGGCATGTGGACATCACATGTGCAATACGCATGTGATGACCATGTGTTCCTCATGTGTTCGGCATGCTCCGAAAAAAGGCTTTTTGGGCCTGGATCGATGCATGCCGAACACATGCGTCATCACATGCGTATTGCGCATGTGATGTCCACATGCCTCGGCATTTGCCCGCAGTGAAACCCGCGGGTTTTCCAAATTGAGCTCAATCACTCATTCTCCCTCTATTGCTTGTTATGGGCTTTCAAATCATATCTTAAATTAAGAATACTATCATTCTACAATTTTACATCCTTTATATGCTCATATATCAATTTATATCCCACTTGTGTCAATTGTTTCAATTTTATGGAGTTGTGTCAATTAGCCAGTTTGTAGTGAGATGTTGGTGCTAGAAAATACTCAGGAATGCTCTATGATACTAACAGGAAGCATGTGATCCATATTGAACTTGTAATGCACCCAGGGAGGCAAGAGACATTACCACCTTCCTATTTTGGACGAAAGCGTAGTGCCTTTCCCCAGAAACTAACACATACAGATAGACCGTGATGCAGTGATGTTGGCTCGTACTTGGGCATCTGGGCACTGAATAATACTGGAGAAACTCATATAAAATCATAGACATCACTAAGAATACGTCCCGGAACATTATAACCTATCAAACATACTCAGTATACCACAGTATCAATAACTGCGGGTTTTTGGCGAACCTGTGGTTATTCACTGTGCCCGTGGGTACGGGTGGGTCACGGATACGGTGTCATGGGTCACAGGTACGGTAGGCACTGCTAGGGTCACAGTATCCCCCCGTGTCACACATCGCTCCTGGTGATGCATGTCCCACTATCGAACTGCCTCCCCAATTCATCTTCATGAAACACCATCCCCACGCCAACAAACCCAACAAGATTATCCCTCTCGATGCCCCTCCAGATGCTGCTCTTGACCTGCTGACACAGCGCCGACGCCAACGGACCGACCCTGGGCTCCGTTCCAAACGTACGCGGATTTCAAGTTTGCATTGCGCCGAGTCAAGAGACGGAGCCCGAACACTGAGATCGACGGGATGGGTCTCTCTCTACCGACTCTTTGGTGACTTTCCGTAACCACCACAACATGGAAAAGGTTTTATCGACAGCGAGAGTTAGTAATGTTCCTGTAAGTCATCCAATTTCTTACTATCTGAGACGACTGACCCTTTTCTCATTAGTTCCGGTGCCGGACTCTGATCATTGAGTTCGAAGGAACTCATTTTGGCGGCACGTACAATGTGGAAATCGAGCTCCGTGACCCATGGAGCATCATAACACAGTGGGTTTGCGATCCGACACTGGCTCCCGTCAGCACCTGGTTCTCGCAGGAGAAGTACCTGTGTCTGAATGGGGCAATTGACTTCTCAAATCCTCTTTACGACGAGCCTGTCACTGGCGAAACCTGGGGGCGGGTGGATGTAAGTCGCATATTAATAAATTTCCCCCACGTAACTGCACTCATTCGGATGGCACAGGATGTCCTACTGCGGGACGGCCGTTATCAATCCTGTTTCCTCGGTCTGCACGTATGGTTGGACAAACAGTAACCATATGAAGTTTGATTACTCAATGCCTGTCTCAACAGAAAATCAGTCTTGAACAATGATTTGGTTGAACGGGTGATTGGCACTGGAAACACCAAAAAAGTGGCACAAGCAAGGCTCGAACTCAGCACAGGTTAGGTGATGTACTTTATATGGAGAGGCATAAACCATTAGACAAAGGAAGCAGTGAGCTCAACAGTGACCTGCAACAAACATAGCAAGATACCGTTGATACTCACTGACCCCGAAAGTGCGTAAAGTAGGATATGTAGAGGTGTTTTGCACACCTCCCGAGAATCTGTTTATGCATACTAGCATAGGTTATGAAGGGCAACCCTGTACATGGAATGTCCAACATGGCATCCCTTACACAGCACTCTATACAGTAGATTGAACACTCCACAACAAAATATAAATATGTTCAACTCAAATTATGGCCATCTAGGGTTAAATAAAGGTCTGTGGGACCCTGCCAAGTATTACATAGTGTCATAAATTTGGATCAGGAATGATGATTGCAAAGCAAGTCAACATGAGCACTGTACAAAGTTGAAAGTGGGGGTAAGAGTAGAACATTATCATGAGATTAAGGAGGGATTACAAGAAAGACCAAGTGGGATTAAGACAGATTATGGGATTCTAAAGCCCCATTATCATCTATAATCACGCCAGAATCCAACTCTATTTTGGCTGCCTTGGATTACAGTGTGGGTGGATTATCCCATGCTTGAATAAATCTACAATTCTGGTCTGGAATTGTGCATCTTAATGCCACCATAATATGCTGCTGCTCTGTGGGCCCTAATGTCAAACTGATCCCTCAAGCAGAGAATGACAAGACATTAAGAAATCTATGGAGCCTACTGAACGCAGCTGGATAGAATATGTTTCATTGACAGCTTGAGCATGGTTCCTTGCGGTAGAATGGTTCTTTGCTGAGTTCCTTAGAAGTCAGGTATTCTGGAGGTTTTGAGTTCGAGGCCGGCGGTAGGATATTTTCGTGCACTGTTTGAACAATGTTCAACCGTGTTAAAGCAGGTTTTGATCAGAGCTTAACAACGTTCAGATACCCGCTCACAGTTATCCCCCTCCTCTCGAATATCGCGAGGGGCCCTGCGAGACTGTTTAAGCAAAGCAATGCTTAAGACTGATTTTCTGTTGAGACAGCCATTGTTTAAACAAACTTCATATAGATTCTTGGACAAAGGACTGGTTTCCACCAAAGTTAAAATGCACCCCATCCTCCTTCGGGGTTGCTGGATCAACTCCGCGACATGGAATGGTTCCGGTGATGGGGGCTCTGCGTTGGTGGGATTCGTAAAGATGGTATGTGACCGCACCAGAATCATTCCTTCGCCAATCGTCGATTTCGCAGCCTGATAATATACACCAAATTGATCCCCGCACTCTGAAGTCTTCCGCCCGAGCGGAATACGACCGAATCAAGCGCTTGATATACTGCGGAGTCTGTGAGACCGCTATGGCTTCGTTGCAGCATTGCTCGCATTGCGGCGAGGCTCTGCGCTTCGGAGACGGCATCATTCGCGTTGCGCATCCCAGGGTTCTTATTGAATCAATGGACTTTGAGGAGCTCGCTGCGTGGCTTGCCATCTGAAATTCACGATCCCTCCATCCGTGTCCGCAATGCCTGGTCCACATGGATGACCTGCATCGCCTCTCGCGGTCATACCCAGCACGAACGGCAGACACCATGTCCACTGTTTTCTCGCAGGCCTCCACCTCGTCGAAGACCCAGCGAAACAACTTCCTTAAAGCGTGCGGGCTCCATGACTTCGAGGTGAGCTCGTGCACGCTCTGTCATGTATTCAGAGACTGGGATTGACCCGGGATTCAGCATTTCCTGTGGTCTTCGCCTATTCAGACCCGTACGAAGCCACCGGATACGACTGCCTTCACTTCTTTGACGGTGGCATTTGGGGGCGAACCATGTGGGTCCTCCTCAAGGGCTATCTTCAAACTAATGAGCTTGCAACAGACTTCAACGAGAAGTGAGCAGCCTGCGTTCCTTCGATTACTTGCGTGAAATGCTAATATCCTCGGAGCATGGATAAATTTCCACGCTGGCGCGATCTTCACTTCTCCTCTCCAACGACGATCGACTATTCCGACGGTCAAACATTTTTAGACATTCTCAAGGTATGCAGCGGATTTATCTTGTGTGTCTCACTAATCACTCCTAGTAGTGCGCCCTGCCATGTCTCGTACAGATTCTTCCCGCGAACTCTTGTCTTGTCAAGCTCGTGCGGACGATGCAGAAGGTTCGCATTATGCTTGGTCTCGAGGTCACCACCGCCTCGCGCCTCGAACTCCTATGCAAAATGATTACCAAATACGAGCAGGCCTGCAAGGCATGTCGTCCGTTCATTCCTCGCTATGGATGGCTATTCGGACTCATGCAGGATGTCTCTGAGCAGCACGACAAGTCTTTGAACTTCCTCAAGCAACATTTTCTTAGCCATGCCGCCCAGAATTTCCGAGCCAAGGGAACGAGTCGAAATATGAATACCCGTGTGGGAGAGGGGTTTCAGCAGGAGGTGGCCGCACAGTACAAGAAAACGAACGGTAAGAACGCCGAGCATCAGGTATGGCAGTGTCGTATCTTGCATGAAGTGTTCTCAATCGGCCTTTTTCAGATTTCAATCATGGATGAAAATGAAGAAACGATGGCTCGTATACAAATGGCGGTGGACGGATGGCTCAAAAGCCAGGAGGAAGACGAGCAGGATCCGGTTCTCGGGCCGTCTAATATTGAATCGCCGGCTCATTGGAAGTTGGGCTCGGCAGACCCTCAGATTACGACCGTTCGCCTGGGGGCGGTGGGCCAAAGCAACCCGTCCTTCCGCGATTTCAATTTGATGCTTCGCGAGTATTTGGCACGCCACCATCCATCGCATGTCGTCCACCCGGATCAGGACATACAGGTATGTGCGATGCGCAGTCGCTCCCTTAAGATTGACACCAACACGATTGATGCCGCTGCAGATCGAGCCGTGCAAGGTTCTCTATGTCGACTATCAATCGAAAGTTGACTGGAAGCTTGCGCGGGATATCCTCCGCTGTAACCCCTGCTTTCACGCACGATCTCGATACGATTCCATCATCTACGAAAGCCAGGACAATGACTTGGCGATGGGTCGGCTCGAGCTGGTCTTCTGTTGTCATCTGCCGCAGAAGGTCACCCTCGATCTCGCCATGATCCGACCTTACTGCAGGAGCTCCTGGGCTGCTCGCACGCGCACCGATTGTCCCATCCGTGAATGGGGCGTCGGAAGCACTTTTATCGCGCTTGAACATGTTACACGCGGTGTACTGTTGTGCCCTATCTTCGAGGCGTCGCGCGAGGTATTCTATGTGGTGGATTGCATAGACGAGGATATGTTTTTGCGTGTAAATGAGATAGATTGAAATTACATTTACTTGACTTTCGTGAGTACATCGACTGTCAGCAGAGAGCGCGAGCCCCTTAGGGACTCACAGGCTGTTCAAACCCGTCTGAAGCCCGTAATTACCTTGAGACACTTTGAACGCCTCGGGACTGGTTCCAAGCCACCCCGCCAGTGGCTTGGGACCGGTTGCAATCCCACCCAAGCCGACATGCCGACCCAATCCGTTCCAACCGATTTGGGTTTTTTCCGACATACTGACAGTCCACTTACCCAGACCATCCGACTCATGGCGAAGACTACGCTACTCTACGGTCAAGGCTTCAAAATGCCGAGACTATGCTTGTCGGGCTTCAGGTGAGTCAATATTGAATCTATCATTGGGCTCAGACTAATCAACTCGATTCAAAGCCATTATATCAAATCATCTTAACGCAGCGATAAGTTAGTATTTTCGTATACATGCCCCGGTCGTCCAAAGTGAGTCAACGTACGATTCAAATCCATGCAGGGCCACTAACTAATTAATGCTGAAGAAGTCTTTCGTCAACTAAATAATTACGATGCAAGCTATCACATTCCCTTCCATACCATCAGGTAAGTACTATTGCAAGTGAAGCATAATTTTTATTGGGCACTCGCGCCCAAAGGCTCGGTATCATGATCGAGGCCATGTGACCGTGATCGTTCTTTCACCTGAACCACCATCATGGTACGTCGCTGAGTCTCTTCAAACCCTTAGAGCGGTGCTCACAAGATCTGACTCTCAGGATACCTTGAACTATTCATAACCAAGGCTTCGGTATATACTGGGCTCAAAACTTCGCATTTTTGAAGTACTGGCTGCTGTCGCTTGATTTTAGCGTGGATATTTGCAAAGTTTTTGCTCGAACAGTCGGCGGAGTCAGGGCGGGACATGTATATGTTACATTCAGAGCTGTTCCACGCTCTTTCGTCCCCTTATCGGCGCTCCGAGGGTCCGTATTGACTCGGGTTGACCGCTTTTTGTCATTGATTGTCTTGTATTAAATTTAGTGACTGTCCTTCCTCAGGTGTCCATTAGAGCGTCCTTAAAAGCTCAAGGAGGTATCTAAGTGTCTAATTTGGCGGGATCTTCGGGCAGCAGTCCGCTTACTCTCGGTTGTCAGATTAAGCTTTGTTTTGGATGCTCCGAATTCTGCCAATTAATGTCTGTATGAATACATGGTAAGCTCGTCCATGGTCTGTGCTGATTGCAGGTCGTATTCTCACTATAGCACTCCCTAGCCACTGCGGACGCTCTCAAGAGTCCAAGAGTCCAAGAATGCGCCCGCTTCGATTTGTATCAAATGAGCAAAGAAATGCCGGCCGGTTTTCTGGTGAGCCCGGCCTCCAATTTTTTGCCCCAATTCTTTTGCTGACCTTAGATGTGATCCTCTCAGTATCTTTTAGACATTCTACCGGCCCGCTCTCGGTCAATATTTTGCCTGTATCCCGCTTTTTTTTCGTACGCTGATCTGGGTTACATTTAGCCCAACTCCTCCCTCAGAACATAGCCTATATCCTCAGGTCTCAAGAGGGATGCATACAATGCATTCATACTATTCCCCGCATCTTGCACTCCCCTGAAAGTCAGTCATCCTTTATTTACCGGGTTTTTTCGATGTACTACCTTTTTGCTGTCAGTTACATGATACCATACCGGTGAGCTCCTCGCGCAGTTCACCGTGCTATTTCTCATGTTGACGGCTCTTACCACTTTCCAGTAACGCTGTAAATGTTTACGCTGTGTAGTTCCGATCAGCACCCTGGTTATTCCGCTTGTCCCGCTTACTCACTGCTTTTGCATCTAGTGCAACTCCTTAACCAGAACGAAGTCTATGCTTCTATGGCGCTCGGAGGCGATGCATGAAATGTATCTCAACCATTCCCCGCGCTTCTTGCCGGCCCCCGAGTCAGTTCAATGTTTTTCATCGCGGGTTTTAATATACTGACTATTTTTGGCTCCAGTGACATTAGACTTCACTGGCCAGCTCCTACTGGAGTGTCTCGTGATATTTGTGTTGCTAACGTCAGAGTGTACTCTATATGAATCAAGAACGCGTCCCCGCTACGCGCTAATGGTTAGTACTTCGCCGATATTCCGCCTTTTCCGACCTCTTACTGATTTGAAATCTAGGACTATTTTATGCTGGATCCTCGACCTCTGACTCTAGAGCTCTCGGAGGCGATTCAAGCGGTGTATAAATGTCTTTTGGCGCCGAACGCGCCGCGCCCACAAAGTTATTTTCACTCTATATCACGCCTTTTCGGTTAACCGACCATTTTAGTCTTCAGTTATATTTTCCAGGTAGACCCCCCGCACATTTATTCGTGCAAGTCCTCTCGCTAACATCTCCTAGTACTCTACCCGCTCACTTGTGGCGCTTTTCCGCCGCGCCAACGGTCAGTATTCCGGCTTGAGTGAGCGGGTTGGTAAAATGATGCATTTTGATATTTACTTAAACAGCTCTGTGGAGACCTTTTCAATGGCCTCAAATCGCACAGAGGCCCTGCGCACCACACAGACTAATCCATCGAGGCGCGGCGCGCCACTCTCATGGTAAGTTGCTCGGCCCTTATCTCGCTTTTTTTCGATTTCTGACTGATTCGGGTTTAGGTATTTTACAGCTTCACGGTGAGGACCCGCCCCGTTAAACCCACATACACCGCTTCTTACTCGTACTAGCCACTTGCTCGGCACGTTGTGCGCGTTTTCTAGATGAGTATTGCGCCTTTGCCGCGAGATTTGTGCGTACTGACCATCTTGGGATCCAGAGCCTTCGAATGCACAAAAACCCATGCGCGCGGGCTCGAAGGGGTGTCGATCGGGAGCGCGGGTCAGAGTCGTCGTACGGACGCGACTCTCGGAGCGCTCGGATGGCGGCGCGCGCGCGCGCGAGGGTCAACAAGTGCGTAGTTTAGAAGTCAGGTAAGTTGGACTGCGCTTCTTCTGGTTCCGTACGGATTTGTATTTGAAGGACTTTGATTTCGAGTATCGCGGTGGGTATTGCGCTCCCAGTCCGTATTTTTGGTACTGACCAATTTGCCCTGTAGCCGGCGCTGCGGCTGCGATACCGAGGAGAGAGCGCGGCCGTGCGTGCAGTGCGACGTACGGGGAGTATATACTACTATAGCTGCATGGTAGGACGTACGCTGCGTGCGCGATGTGTCCCGGACGCGCGCAGTCCGTCCGGCGGCGATACTCGCTCGATTGCGTGGAGGCACGTGCGCGCGCTTCTTTGTTTTTCATCGGGAACTCACACAGTTTGCCTAGAAGTCGTTTATTCCGGTGCGGGGGGTACAAGTAGCGTGGCGAGGGATGTGCACGTACTGCACGCGAGGAAATAGCTCCGTCAAAGAATGCGCTGAGTGTTATTCAAGGACGCGGCTCGGGGTGCAGGTGCCGTCCTCGACTGCCGAAGGCTACGTTCATCAAACAGCCAAGTCTGGAGCACCTTTGGCGAATTTTTGTTGACTAAATTACAGAATCAATCCCGCGCTCCAGTTCAATCGAGTTCTGAACTCCCTCAAAAATTCAACGTAGGTATACATCCCGCAGCTTGGCTTCTACTACGTAACTAACACTTTCATTGCCAGACTCAGACTCCGCGCAATTGTCACCACACCGCGTAACTGTCTTTTTCAAGCCCGAGAACGCCGCCGTTACTTTTACCCTGCAGCCTTTACCTTTTGCTGAATCCACCTCAGCGGCGCATTTCAGACTCGCGCACGCCCGAGAACCCTGCGAATTCAGTATTTCAACACAGGTTTTGTGCTACGAGGACATTGAGTTCTCACTGCGCGCGTAGATCTAGGGCTATACAACCCGGGTACAAACCACAGTACTGACCCTTCGAGTCCCAGAGCTTTCCGACATGTACACTTGCGCACGCATTTCTGACTTGGCACCGCTTCTTTAAATCCAGGCCAAGATCCCCGCTAATTCATGAATGGCTTGTACTCGTTCAGTACATCGAGACTGTAACTAACTCTGCGCGGGCAGATCTGTACTGCCAGAGCCAAGTTGTCCGTATTCTTACTGACCTGATCACTCGATTCGTTGTGTTGGATAGGTTCATGAGTGGTCTGTAGCGAGTGCGGGACGACGTAGGTGAGTGGAAGTAGATAGACGCGCGAGGGCTTTGGTAAGTAAGGGAATAGGTAAGCGCGCGGGACTTGGCTCCGCGCGGGGCGCTTCCGCCCGAGAGGTAGCGGCGGGCGGGCTTGGGGAGCGCGCACAGGACGCGCCGACTTGGCGCACGCTCCCTGAGCCGCCGCTGTGACTGTCCGTGGGCAAAGCGGCCTCGGCGCGCGATGCCCGAGCGGCGTAACCCGCCGAGTCGTGCATGCGGGGCTCTTGGCAAGTGTGCCCGCACACGGTGCGGATTCCGCCGCCGGACGGCGCGCTGAGTCTGCGGGGCCACGAGACGCAAGGGCTTTGCGGGGAGACCAACGCCAGCGCCGCGAGCCACACACGCACACCACTCCGCGGACTCGCGGGGCGCTCCTGCCCGCGCGACATGCGGGGTCGTACTGTTGCTATTCTGGTCTGTGGACCGTGACGCGTCGACTGCACGCTCTCTGTCCTTGCGAGTGAGCGCGACTCCGCGCAACAGGTCAACAAAGAAAGCAAAGAAAGGGATGGCGCGCACCTCCCCGTGAGTCGCGCACGACGCCGACGCCGAGGCGATGGTCTGCGCGGTGGCGTCCGGTCATACTGCTCCGCGAGTTGTCTGCGGCGGGTCATTCCGAGGCGAGGAAGACTCACGCCGTATACCGCTCCATAATGACCGCCATTGCCTCCCGACTCAACCGATACGCCTCATCCCCTTCCCAAACCTGTACCACGCCGCCGTGGACCACCGCTCCAGCGCCGTCCCGTTCAAAGCAGTCGGTGCCGCTCATGGCCGAGGGCGTGAGGATGTGCGTTGTGGTGCTGCGCGCGTGCGAGGCTGCAGAGTTCTGTCTTGATTCGCCGTACACTGGCCTGTGCAGAAACAAAAAGCGGTGGCGGTGTATGGTCCTGTTAGTCTATGACGCAATTCCTCCTTACTGACTCCCGCCGCTCTACTCAAACTCTCACACCTCCCGCTCTACCGCGCACACCCCGCCGCCCAACGCCCCCCCGCCATCGCCGCTTGCCTCATCAAGATGCTGGTGTGTATGTTGATGCGCGCTTCCGCCGCCGCTCCCCTGGCGCTGCGCACCGCCCCGCGGCCAACTTAATGAAAGTTGGCCGCCCGCCGGCAAAAAGCTTATATACGTCAAGTCGCATCCCGTTCTTCAATAAAAATAAAAATGGCATGGTCTCCCCGCCGCGCGGGGCCAACCACGGCCAGTAAATTTAAAGCGGCGGATTACGTGAATGGTCTGGAGGAAAAAATGATAGAGTCAGAACGCGTCCAATAGCCGAAAAGCACAAGACTTACTGTGGAACATTCATCTACGCTACTCCTCCCCGAGTCGCCCGAGAACCCCGAACCGTCGAAACCGAGGAATCTCATCGCGCTCACTCGGAACGCACACAGGGTGTGGGGATGCAATACGAATCTCAAACAGCGCACCGTGAGTACCCGTTGTAGCTCTGAGAATATAAATCCACGTACGTACTTATCTCTTCCCGGAACTCGAAAACCCAACCCAAAATACTACGGTGGTGCAGAGGGTGGGAATGACAGCGCCCGACGCGAGTCCAACATCACATCACTGAGGAACTTAGGTCAGTGTGTTAAAGTGATGTAACATACCTCCGGCGCGCAACGAAAATAAAACCACCCTTGCGCGGCACGGCGGAGTTGCGACACGTTTAATGCGCTCGTTACGCGCAGGCGCACGAGGTTCATCTGCCGGCGCGCGAACTTAAAACAGAACATCAGTTTGAATCTCACAAAGTAACGGCATTCCTGGTCCCTTGTCACAGAGGCCCTCGTTGGTTCAGAATTTCTCTTCATTGAGTTATCCTGTGCTTTTAAAGTTGAATTTCTCCAAGTTGGGTCGTGTTCCGGGTGAGAAATTAGATGACTAGACTGTGGCTAAACTTCCGCCGACATTCCTATGCGCGGGCTGTAGCTGAAAGCTATGGTGCAACGTTCTGCAGACTTCCAAAGCACAGCCATCTCGACAGCTTTGAGCTGAATTTAGAATGCGATCACATGCATGGCGGCGCTTAACTTCTCTGCTTCTTACCTCCACCATCTCATGGACGACGAGCCTCATGTCCAGGCAGAATCCAGCACGGAATCAACGGTAGAAGGGAGTGGCTCTCCTCACGATCCGTTTGTGCTCTACATCCATCTTCTCTGAGCAGGGGCTCACTGTCATCTGCCTCCAGATTCACGGGCGCCTTTTTCCCGCAAGCCCACCACTTGACCGTCGCTGGCGGACAATTCAGGAGTATCACGAATGTCCATCATGCGGCTTCCGGTCTTCCTTCTGGTGAGTAGAATGTTCGAGTTCATCGGAATGAAGCTCATACGAAACCGACAGACTTCCGAATGATCCCTCTCGGAGATTTGGATCTTCGCAATGAGATATGCTTGGACTCTGGTGTAGTATATCGTCGTTGGAATCCGATGCAGTCGGTACGACGCATGTTCTCCGCACGGATCCATGGCTCCAAGGCGCCCATGACCGTGGCCTTGTATCAGGGGGCAAATGCCGAAGAGGTGTGTTCCCAGAATTCCTTCATTGACCTCAAGTTGAATGGCTTCCCATTCGCAGGAATGGTGTCAGGATGTTTCACGATATTCATGCCTCCGGTGGGTTCCTCTTCCACGTCATTATCTTCTGACATCGATTTGCATTGCAGCCATCCAAATATTCTGCAGCTCTTTGGAACAGTGCGTTCATGTGGCATACATGCTGCAATTTTCCAAGATGGTTCGTCCCACTCCTTCCAAAATAAGCCAACGATTCAGATAAGAAATTAGAATTGATCCTCACGAAACAAATGCTCAAGAAGTACAGTGATTCGCATTTGTCGACCGTATACCTCTGGTGGTACCTTGTACGTCCTACATTCTCACTACGACCTGTAGACATTGATTTCCGCAGGATGCAGAATTTTGGGTAAGAGCATCTACTTCTCGGTATTAGCCACTTATTTACACCGCCATACCCGTAGAATGTTGAACAATATATCGGAGCTGTTTCGGGGAAATTTCCAGTGAGTAAACTGCCTCGGGATATATCCATATCTATGTAGCTCATTACCATCTCAAGATCTCCTGGGAATGTACGATATGGATGCGACCATCGACCGGCCATCTTTGCGTGGACTTCACCCTCCCAGGAGATGACCCACTTCTACTGTGGTCTGAGTTTGGATCCCTTGGTTTACCATCATTGCTGGCTGGATCTAGTCTTGAACCGCCCGAGGACTGGAAAATCATAGATTGGATTCCGTTGGCCCGTTACCATGAAATTTGTTACAATCATTTCCGACACTGCCACGTGTTCTCGATTTCTACGAATGCATCAGTACATCTGGAGGCGCTCAGTTACTGTCCTCTTGGCTCTGACATTGAAAATTTGAAAGAGATCGCATATATCCCTGATTCGATTTTTTTCAATTCTGGGTGGCACCACACGGACGGAGAGCCATTAGTGGTCATGGAGAGTGGGTGGTTTTGGTGTGTTTTTTGTATCCATCCCATGTTTATAGTCTAACTAATCATTGTCGATTGAAGTGTGAATTCCAGTGATCTTATGGATGGAGTCCTTTCTGGCCAGATCTCCTGCCAATATCGGAAGTTTCTCGGGTGGCTCGCGCAGGCGAACCACATCTTCAATCGTCTCGGTATAACCTCCAACCACGAAGACTGTGGTATGTTCACAGTATATCAATGATCCCAAATCTGATAAGGATTGACCACCAGTCTTTGTGGACCAAATTTCATATTACCTAAGACTATACAACACTGGCGACAGCATCCCCTCCGGATATTTATTTCTCTGTCCCTTGGCAGACCTACAATCCGACAGCCTGTCATATTTTCGACACCCAGAGTGCCCGGCATACTGGTCTCTTGATCCCTCCGGGGTTGAACAACTGGGAATGGAGGAGGCGGAACAACTCGGATTTCCTGCCTTTGAGTTTACAATGAATGTTTATGCATCCTCTTGGGAGGGAAGTGTCTACACCAGGATCCGCCAATTCCATCAATGTAGAGGCTTCAATCCTGATAGCCAGGACATGGCCCGAGAGCAAGGATACTCGCTCTTCCAGATATCAACTGAGGTGGATGGTTCATTTGCATGTTGTGAGCTCATAAACCACGTCCTAATCTCTTGCCCTAATGTTGAACAGTTGAAGAGGTCGAGCACTGTGGGGGAGACTCCGGCCATCACGAAGTCCCGCATGAAACCCCCTCGGAAGCAGTTCACAAGGGATCCAGTACGCCCTCTTAATTATCTAGCTGTATAGGGTTTACCAGGGGTAAGGGTATACCTCTGGAGGTAGGGGGGGAGGTATGGGGAAGGTAGAGGTAAAGGTAGCCTCATCTTTACCTTTCACCAAACCTCTCCCAACCTCTGGAGGTAGAGAGGTACAGAGAGGTACAGAATCTAACTATGAGGAGGATCTCTGTGTATCTTTTTCCTGATTGTTTCCCCTCATTCCAGGACAGGGAGGTTGTAGATGAAACTTGGGTGTCAATGCTAACTCTCCTCAGTTTGAATCTCAGCCAAGCCATTATTATTTTGGTTGGCTAATAATTTTCACATAACAAATACTGTTGTATGTGCTGAACCTGGGGCTCAATCCCTGATAAGAAGTATATATAATACTTGTAGTATTGGAAAATGTATATGTAGACCATGTTCAGGACAAACCTCCTTAATACCTCTTGGGAGGTACAGGCCAGAGGTATGGAGAGGTCATACCTCTGAATACCTCTGGGTAAGGTAGAGGTTTACCTCTCTGAGGGTAAGGGTTTCAGAGGTAGAGGTAGAGGTATGAAGTTTTATACCTTACTTTTACCCCTGGTGAACCCTATAGCTGTATCCGTACTTAGATATATTACAGACCTGGATTCACAACTTGTACTGGAAACATCCTGCACTCTTGATGACGTAGAAATGGCGGAACCATGCAGGACCTGGAGGATTATTATGGATGTGCAGTTTGCGCTCATTCTGACTACTACTATCCTGTGGTTGCACGAATTATTCCACTCGCATAACCTGACGAATTCGTAGTTATCTCCCAAGCGGGATTCAACTTCTTTCAGCCTATTCTCTTTTTCAAATGTACCTTCTAGATATCTTATGTAGATTTTTTCTCGGACCGTTATCCCGCCTTTCCGAGAAATGCCGGCCCCAGTCCTCGGGGAATACACCTATTTTTTCGCAGTCTGAGGTGAAGACCGATCAAAAAGGTTTTCTGTTGTCCAATCACTGATTGCGGCGAGGTGCAGACCCAATGTCCACTCAGATCCTGATTGGTCCTACGAGGAACGGGTGAGAAACCAATCAAGTGTCTGTCTAGAGAGGCTAGACTGGTCCATTTACCGAGACTATGACTCATGGCCAAGATTACGCTAGTCTACGGTCCAGGTTCATAATACTGACACCATGCTTGTCGGACTTCAGGTAGGTCAGTATTGAATCTATCATTGGGCTCAGACTAATCAACTTGATTCAAGGCCATTATATTTTGACAATCGAAGTGATCTTGAAGTGTCGATATAGTAGGTGTTCTGGCTGTAGTATGTATACCCATGCTCGTTCAAAGTGAGGCGACTTTCCCTTCAGTTCAAGGAACACAATTAACTTAGTTATTGTTCCGGTCTTTCATAATCACATAATCTAAGAACATGCCACATTAGCTTCCAAGTCCAGAGCTTCAGTATAAGAACAGTCCACAAGCCTTCAAAGAAGCCGAAACTATGGTTGCCTGCCTCCAGGTAAGTCAGTTTGAAACTGTAGATTATTGGTGTGACTCGCCAGCTCAATTAGATTTTGGCACTTGACTCCAAGTCATCTTGAAGCAGCAATAGTATTTTTGTATACATGCCCCACTCGTTCAAAGTGAGTCAACGTACCATTCAAATCAATGTAGGACCACTAACTAATTAATGCTGAAGAAGTCTTTCGTCAACTAAATATTCACGATACAAGCTATCACATTCCCTTCCATCCCATCAGGTAAGTACTATTGCAAGTTAGGCTCGTTACCAGCCTGCCTACGAATGGCAACAATGTGGCGGGCACGTTGCCGTAGGCAGGCTGGTACAATTCGGAAAGCCTAATTGAGCTGGGCCTGAGTTTGAAATTTTACAGGGGTGCCGAAACTTGCCGATCACCGGTTCCCGGTCCCTCGGACCGGAACGTCACTTTCTCGATTAAACTCGGGGCCACGCTACAGCAACCTGGGGCCGTAAAAGAAAATTCTGAGGAGACAAAAAGTAAGCAATTGCTATGATATTCAACTCTTCAACTTTTACCAAAATGAAATATGAAGATTTGAGCCCAGGGCGTGGCACGCAAAACAATTTAAACTCCGCGCCCACACTAATCAACTTCTCCGAACTGTACCAGTCTGCCTACGGCAACGTGCTCGCCACATTGTTGCCATTCGTAGGCAGGCTGGTAACGAGTCTAATTGCAAGTGAAGCATAATTTTTATTGGGCACTCGCGCCCAAAGGCTCGGTATCATGATTGAGGCCATGTGACCGTGATCCCTCTTTCACCTGAAACACCATCATGGTACGTCGCTGAGCCTCTTCAAGCCCTTAGATCGTTGCTCACAAGACTATCTGACTCTCAGGATACCTTGAACAACTCATGACCAAGGCTTCGGTATATACTGGGCTCAAAACTTCGCATTTTTGAAGTACTGACTGCTGTCGCTTGATTTTAGCGTGGATATTTGCAAGGTTTTTGCTCAAACGGTCGGCGGAGTCAGGGCGGGACATGTATATGTTACATTCAGAGCTTTTCCACGCTCTTTCGTCCCCTTATCGGCACTCCGAAAGTCCGTTTAAACGCGTTTTTCATTGATTGTCTTGTGTTAAATTTAGTGACTGTCCTTCCTCAAGACACGCCGTGCCGGCCGGAGGTGTCCATTAGAGCGTCCTTAAAAGCTCAAGGAGGTATGTAAGTGTCTAATTTGGCGGGATCTTCGGGAAGCAGTGCGCTTACTCTCTGTTGTCAGATTAAGCTTTGTTTTGGATGCTCCGAATTCTGCCAATTAATGTCTGTATGAATACATGGTAAGCTCGTCCATGGTCTGTGCTGATTTTGGGTCGTGTTCTTACTATAGCGCTCGTAGCCACTGCGGACGCTCTCAAGATGTCAAGAGTTTAAAAATGCGCCCGCTGCAGTTTGCATCAAATGAGTAAAGAAATGCCGGCCGACTTGTTCTGGTGAGCCCGGCTTCTAATTGCTTGCCCTGATTCTTTCGCTGGCCTTAGATTTGAGCATATAGGTACCTATTAGACGCTCCACCGACCCGCTCCCGGTCAGTATTTCACGGTATTTCCTGATCTGGTTTCCATTTAGCGAGCCTATATTCTCAAAGATCTCAGAGGCGATGCATACAATGCACTGGTACTACTCCCCGCCATTTTGCTCCCCTCACAGTCAGTCATCCTTTATTTACCGGGTTTTTTTCGATGTTTTTCTTTTTGTTGCTGTCAGTTACATGATACCGTACTAGCGAACTCCGGGCGCAGTTCACCATGCTATTTCTCATGTTAACGGCTCTCAACACTTTCCAGCAACGCTGTAAACGTTTATACTGTGTGGTTCCGGTCAGCACCACGCGGTTATTCCGCGTGTCCCGCTTACTCACTGCTTTTACATCTAGTGCAACTCCTTCATCAGAACGAAGTCTCGGCTTCAATGGCGCTCGTAGGCGATACATTCAATATATACCAACTATTCCCTGTGCTTTTCGCAGGCCCCGAGTCAGTTCTATGTTTTTTATCGCGGATTTTAATATACTAACTATTCGGTTCTAGTCACATTAGACTTTGCTGGCGAGCTCCCGCTGGAGTGTCTCGCGATATTTGTGCCCCTCATGTCAGATTGCACACCACTAGCATCAAGAATGCGTCCCCGCTGCGCACTTTCGGTTAGTACTTCGCCGATATTCCGCCTCTTCTGGCCTCTTGCTGGTTTGACATCTAGGACTATTTCATGCTGAATGTTCAACTCACTACTTCATGGCTCTCGGAGGCGATTTCTACGGTGTATATGTGTCTTTCGCCGCCAAACGCGGCGCCCACAAGGTCAGTTCCACTCGTTATATCCCGCCTTTTCCGTTAGCTAACCGTTTTGGTCTTCAGTTACATTGTATCTTCCAGGTAAGCTCCCCGCGCATTTATTCATGCCAGTCCTCTCGCTAATGTCTTCTCGTACTCTTCCACGTCACTTCCGGCGCTTCTCCGCCGTGCTGCCGGCCAGTATTCCGGCTTGAGTGAGCGGGTTGGTAAAATAAAGTGTTTTGATATTTAGTTACACAGCTCTGTGAAGACCTCCCCACTAACCTCACATCGCACGGAGGCCTTCCGTACAATCCACACGGATCCTCCGCAGTGCCGCGTGCCGCTCTCATGGTACACCCCCCGGCCACACCCCCGCCCTACCGCCCCCCGGCCGAGTTGGATTTTAGCCATATTGCGGCTGCATGGCGAGGCCCTGCCTCGTTGCTCTCGGACGAACGGTTCCCTATTTGCACACGTTTTTTAGGCGAGTATTGCGCCTTTCCCGCGCGATTTGTGCGTACTGACCATCTTGGGATCCAGAGCCTTCGAGTGCACAAAAACCCATGTGCGCGGGCTCGGAGGTGTCGATCGGGAGCGCGGATTTCAAGGCGTCGTACGGACGCGACTCTCGGAGCGCTCGGATGGCAGCGCGCGTGCGCAATTTCCAGGTCGAGTAAGTTGAGTTTCTTTTGAATTACTGCGCTTTTTCTGGTTCCTTACTGATTTATTTGAAGGACTTTCATTTGATCTCTTCATATTTATGTTAAGCGCACTCGGCGCGTTTCCTCGGCGGGTATTGCGCTCCGAGTCCGTCTTTGTGTTACTGAGCAATTCAATTTGTAGCCGGCGCTGCGGCTTCGATACCGAGGAGAGAGCGCGTTGGACGGGGAGGGTAGCTGCGTGTGAGGCGGTGCGCTGCCCCGGACGTGCGCAGTCCGTCCGGCAGCGGTGCTCGCTCGATTGCGCGGAGGTACGCGCGTGCCTCTTTGTTTTTCATTGGGTGCTTATCTGATTTGTGTTAGAAGTCGTTTATTCGGGTGCGGGGGTTACAAGTAACGTAGTGCGGGATGTGCTTGTCCTGTGCACGAGAAGTAGAGTGATCAAAGAATGCGCCGGAGCGCTATTCAAGGACGCGGCGCGGCTCGGGGTGCATGTGCCGTCCTCGAACGCTGGATTCCGTGTTCAACAAACAGCTAAGTAAGTCTGCAGCACTTCTGGCGAATTAATCATTTGTTCCCGCGCTCCATTTCAATCAAGTCCTGAAGCAACTCTCTCAAAAATTCAACACAAGTCTACATCCCGCAGCCTTGGCTTCTCCTACTCAGCTAACACTAGTACTTGTAGTTCCAGACTCAGACTCCCCACAGTTTGGACTGCACCGCGCAGCCTTTTTCAAGCCCGAGGACGTGAGCCCCTTACACCCTTCGGCCTTTCCCGTTGCTCAATCGACCTCAGCAGCGCATTTCGACCCGCGCACACCCGAGAACCCCGCCAATGTAGCATTTCGAGACAAGTTTTGTGCCGCTCGAGTACATTGACTTCTCACTGCACGCGTAGATCCAAGGCTAAACAACCCAGGTACCACAGTGCTGACCCTTCTTGTTCCAGCGCTTTCTGACATGTACACTTGCGCGACGCATTTCTGCCTTGGCACCATTGGAACTAACTTGGACGCGCACTGGAAGATCTGTACTGGACCAAAAGGTAATTATAAGTAACGCTTCAAACGTTCCATTGGCCCGCGTACGATTTCCTTACCCGTCGAGTTGTGGTTTCCTTGCTGACTTGACCACTCCATCGCGATGTCAGTCGGACTCGGTGTATTAGATTCCTTCAAGAGTAGTCAGTAGCGAGTAAAGGATTGCGTAGGTAAGTAGAAGTAGATAGACGCGCCAGGGCTTTGGTAAGGGAATGGGTAAGCGCGCGGGACTTGGCTCCGCATGCCCGAGGCAGCTCACAAGGTGGGCGGGCGAGCTTGATGAGCGGATACAGGACGCGCTCCCAGAACCGCCGCTGTGACTGTACCTGGGCAAAGCGGCCTCGGCGCGCGATGCCCGAGCCGCGTAGCCCGCCGAGGCGTGCATGCGGGGCTCTTCGCTAGCGCGCGCGCACACTGCGCGGACTCCGCCGTATGACGGCACGCTGAGGCTGCGTGGTCAGGAGATGCAGGGGCTTCGCGAGGACACCAACACCAACGCCGCGAGCCATATACCCGCACCACCCCACAGACTCGCGGGGCGCTCCTGCGGGCGCGGCATGCGAGGTCGTACTGTCGCTCTTCTCGTCGGTGGACCGTGCGTGACGCGTCCGCTGCGCGCTCTCTGTCCTTCCGAGTGAGCGCGACTCCACGCAGCAGGTCAACAAAAAAGGTAAAGAAAGGAAAGGCGCGGACGACGCACCTTTGATCTCACATGCGCGCGTATCGCACCTCCCCGACGCCGACGTGGAGGCGATGATCTGCGCGGTCCGTGGTGCTCTGCGAGTTGTTTAGGGGCAGGTCATTCCGAGGCGAGGAAGACTCGGGGACTCACGCCGCATACCACTCCATAATGACCGCCATTGCCTCCGACTCAACCGATACGCCTCATTTCCTTCCCGCTCCACTCACTTAGTCTCAAACTCTCACACCTCCCGCTCTAATTACAATCCCGCGCACACCGGCCCGTCCCCGCCCATCGCCATCGCCGCTTTCTTCATCAAGATGCCTACCCGCGTGCTCCCGTCAACCCACCGCCGCCGCCGCTCCCCTGCGTGCCAGCCCCGCGGCTAATTTAATGAAAGTTGGCCGCCCGCCGGCAAAAATGGTTAAATACGCACTTCCCGTTGATCCAAAAAAAAAAAAAAAAAATTGCATGGTCTCCCCGTCCCAAAAAGTGGTCTCGCTCGCGGGGGTTAGCAGAGAATACAGGTGCGCGAAGCTATCCATCTAAGATATCTGATCGGTGGTCTAAGTGCACGGGCTAAAAGAAGTCAGTAAATCCAACGCGGCGGGTTACAACTCGCCAAAATCATCTATATGGCAACGCAACCGAGCCATGACCTATCAGAGGGTTAGAAATGTAAGTCTTACTGCTCCCATTCCTCCGAATTAATCTACAGTGCTACAAACTCCCCGCCCGAGATCCCCGAACTGTCGAAAATCGCCCATCTCTCTGCAAGGAAGATCAGCAAAAATGCAGCTTCGAACTAGAAGATCAAATGCACCAAGGGCGATGCAACCTCCCTCTCAAAGGTAACTCGGCGCCGCGCGCGGCGTTGATGGCGCAAACTCGGGGATTTGGCCGTGGCGGTGCAATGTCGCGTACGTTGGTGCCGCCGGAGGGCGCGAAGCTGAAAGGTGATCATTAGTACTCGGATGTAACTTGGACACCGCTCACAGACCAAATAAAATACGGTCACCTCCCTCGGCGTAACTACGCTAGACTACGCTGCCCATCGCTCCAATGCCGCGGCTAGCGACAAAATTTCCTCGGGGCAAGCGATGATCTTGTACTCCTTTCTTGGTGATCAAGATAAGCAAGAGGAAGATATGGCGCACCACATGTACCTCGATGTGCGCTCCCGACACGTATCATTGGTGACTGTCAATCCTCCCTCCTTCGCTTCAATTCGACTCCATTTTGAAGAATTTCCTGGCTCAACTCAACTCTTCTCGGCCCGTTTGCACGGCTGCCAGCACCCACGGTTCGACTATACACAATCCATCTCCAGTCGGCCTTTCCTAAGTCTTAAAACTTAAAACCCTACTCCAACAACTCTGGCTGCATCCACGCAGCCCGTGCACCGGGTTTAAAATATGCGCGGAGAGACCTGGTGCGTACCGACGGCGACGGCCGGCGGACTCAGTGCTCAGACACAGCTGGCACGGAACTATGTCTACTAACTTTGACTGAAAATATCAACGCTCACCCGCTCCAAATTGACATTTGGAGCACTGGCCTTCAGGCCATTTCCTGCTGGGACTCGAATTTGGCGCATACAATGCCCATGCGGCCTTGGACACAAAATGTCCATCGTCCTCCCTCTTGCATGTATCCCTGAAGCGATCGAGTTGGAAGATATATTGAGTTTTCAATCTGCCGTTCAGATTTGGCGCGTCTTCGGTGAGTAGGCTGTGGCTAGCCTTCTGCTTCCATTCCTCCATGCACGCTGGAACAGCATGCTGTGGTGCAACTTTCTAACAGACTTTCAAGGCACAGCCATCTCAACAGCTTTCGAGTTGAATTTAGAACACGATCACATGCTTCAGCGGCGCTTAACTTCTCTCCTTCTTACCTCCACCATCTCATGGACGACGAGCCCCAAGTCCAGCCGGAATTCCAATCTGAATCGACGGTAGAAGGAAGCGGCCCTCCTCATGATCAGTATGTACCCGACTCATCTTCCCTGACTTGGAGCTCACCTTGCGCCAGATTCACGGGCGCCTTTTTCCCGCGGTCACAGAACTTGACCGTCGCTGGCGGACAATTCTGGAGTATCACGAACGTTCACCATGCAGCTCCGACGGTTCCTTCTGGTAAGTGTAACGTTCGATTCGAGTTCATCGAAAAGAAACTCACAAGAAATTGATAGACTTTCGAAGAATTCCACTGGGGGACCTGGACCTGAGAAGTGAAATACGACTGAGCCGTGATTCCGGTGAAGCGTATCGTTTGTTAGGAAGGCGCTCCACCAGGCGAATGTACTCTGCCCGGATCCATGGCTCCAAGTCGCCCATGACGGTCGCCTTATATCAGGGCGAGAGCGCCGAGGAGGTATGTTCCCAGACTTCCTTCATTCCACTCAACTTGAATGCCTTTCCTTTTAAAGGAATGGTGTCGAGACCTCTCACAATATTCGTGGCTTCGGTGAGTGGATCTCTCCCAATTTATGTGCTGACATCGATTTGCGTCATAGGCATCCAAATCTTGTACAGCTCTTTGGCGCTGCGAGTTCGGCTGGCATGCACGCAACGATTTTCTACGATGGTTGGTTTCCCCTGCCATCATAAACTGAGTGGCATGATGATTGCAACATTGAATTAGAATTGATTCTAGCAAAACAAGTGATGGAGAAGTACCGGGGTTCCCATCTGGCACAAGTATATCTCTGGGCACATTTTGTATGTCCACCTAACCATCCCTCACTGCGACCTGCAGACATTGATTTCCGCAGGATACCGAATTTTGGGTGAGAGCACCTACGTCTCGGCATTAGCCACTTAGTTTACACCGACATGCTCGTAGGATGCCCAACAACATGTCGGAGCTGTTTCAGGGAAATTTCCGGTGAGTAGACTGCCTCGGGATATATCCATATCTATGTAGCTCATTACCATCTCAAGAACTCCTTGGAATGTACCATATGGATCCGGCCTTCAACCGGTCGTCTATGTGTGGACATTGCCCTCCCAGAAGATGACCCCCTCCGGCTATGGCAGCCTTTCCGAGTCGATTCGCCGGCATCACTCATTGGATCTGGTCTTGAACTGCCCGAGGACTGGCAGATCATGGATTCAATTTCGTTGGCCCAGTACCATGGCATTTGTTTCCATTTTCTCCGACACCACGACCGTGTGTTCTCTATATCCACGAATGCATCAGTACACCTGGGGGCGCTCATTCACTGTCCCCATGGTTCCGACATTGAACATTCGAAAGAGATCGCATTTGTCCCTGATTCGAATGTTGTCGATTTTGGGTGGACCATGACCAGTGGAAAGCCATCTAAATTATCAGTCATGGAGAGTGGGTGGTCTCGGTGTGTTTTTGTATTCATCCCATATTTATGGTCTACTAATCACTGTCAATCCAAAGTCTGAATTCCTGTGAACTTATGGATGGATTCCTTTTCCGCCAGATCTGGTGCAACTACAGGTCGATGGACGGGTGGATTGCGCAGGCGAACCACATCTTCAATCGTCTCGGTATAACCTCCAACCATCATGATTATGGTACGTTCACAGTATATCGACGATCCCAATTCTGATAAGGTGACCACCAGGCTTTGTGGACGGAATTTCATATTACCTAAGACTATACAACACTGGCGACAGCATCCCCTCCGGATATTTATTTCTCTGTCCCTTGGAGGACCTTCAATCGGACAGCCGGTCATATTTTCGACACCCGGAGTGCGCGGCATACTGGTCTCTTGATCCCTCTGGGGTTGAACGACTGGGAATGGAGGAGGCAGAACAACTCGGATTTCCTGCCTTCGAGTTTACGTTGAATGTTTTTGCATTCTCTTGGGATGAAAATGTCTACAACGGGATCCGCCAATTCCATCAAGGTACAGGGTTCGATCCTGATAGCCAGGACGTGGCCCTTGAGCTGGGATATCCGCTCTACCAACTATCGGCTGATGCAGATGGCCCATTTGCACACGGTGAATGAAAACCTGTCTCGGTAGTTATTTCTGCTGATTTACCGCAGTCGACGAGACCGACTCTGAAAATGAAGTCGCATTGACTACTGAATCTCCTCTGGAATCAGACAACGAGGAATCTTGTGCGCTCAATTCTACCTCACTGCGTCGTTTTTGTAATGTGATTATAGACCCAGATCTCCCACCCGTTGAGGAAGAAGCTTCTTCCAGGCGTGACAATGCAGAAATGCCCGAACCATCCAGGGCCGCCTGGAAGATTGCTGTGGGATTACATTTGGTGCTCATTATATTGAGTTCGGTCTCACAGTACGAATACTACCGCCTGTGATCTCCAGCAGAATTCGAAGCTAGATATTCCCTTTTTTTATATGTTCTCCCGTTCTGTTTAATATTCATGCTTGATCTCAGTCCCCTAGCTTCTCATCTGTAGTTGGACTTGACAGCCAATCACCTGTAATTCCCCCAAACAAGACTGTAATATCGTTGGGAAAGTTCTAGCTCCTTGACAGCCTGGATGCGATGCGAAGCTGCTCGGGCAGCGATAATGCCAGCGGCAGTCCTCGGGGAGTATTGTCAGCTCTCCCGGTCACATTCCACTTACTGGACAATAGTATCGTCGAGAAGAGTACGACTGGCGTTGTTGGGTCATTTAATTGATCTCAGTTCTAGGGCGTCCGAATAATCAGGAAAGTCGGATCCAGCGATCAACGCATCATTAGACCTTCAACTCACGACTCGGCAAGGAGTGTGTTCCACAGAAGATTACAAAGCTCACAGTATCAAGCATTATCACTGTGAAATCTCTCTCTTCAACACAATCTATCCGATTGGAGAAACAGAAAATGAGCCGAAGCCGGCGGAGGTGCCCGGGCGCTGCCGATCTGATAGCAGATTCGGTAAGGCCGCTCCTGCCTGGATGGTTACCGACTTGCCATACATAGGGACTGAGAAAACTACAACCAAGTAAAGACACCCATTTTTCGCAGTCCGAGGTGAAGAAAGATCTAAAAGACTTTCTGTTGTTAAGTTGTGATAGGGCCTAGGGGCGGAACATAGCCTGCTGCTCTAAGCCTGAAGAACTTGATCTTCTACTATTCAATTCCCCCAGACCCACCCCCTGCTGTCTGTTTGTGTCCCGCCGCTTGCCGGCCATTCACTTTGAGGCGAAGCCAAGGTTGGAACTTGAACTGAAGTAAGTCGAACACGTAAAAGGTCACATCAGTGACGGTTCCTTTATTTTATTTTTTTATTTTTTATTTTTTGGAGCGTTTGGTATAACGAGATCAAAGTCTGCAGAAGCATTCTAAGTCTGTCCGCTTGTGTTGCTGGTTTTGGGCCAGTCTTGCCGGTGAATTTTGTCCAGGAGGAAATGCCGTTACGCACGATTTTTAACCAGTGTGGGACTCTGGCCTTTGAGAAAATCATCCTATACCATTTATTGGCCAGATACCCACTAAAACCCCCTCTGTGAGTGTCCAATCATCCGGCAGAGCGTCCTCATCCATAAGCAGACCACTCCAGGTGTTTAGCACCATTTCTTCCTTCAGAGCGAGTGGGCCGAATTTAACTTTGTTCGTGAGAATACGGTCGCGTCGTAAGGCCGAGTTAACAGCATTAAGCCATTGGTTGTGAATACTTGCTGCACTCTGGACCGAACCTTGATTTTTCATGACACGATTTACACGCAGGTTCCAAATGAGATGCCAACCCACGGATACTAAAATTGCAAACAGTCTCCCTTTTTCGGGTATCCACGGTTCCTTTATTGCCGATGATATCTTGCCAACGACATCCACAAGCATCAAGTCTTGACCACTCCCGCACTTCTAGCCTGATTGCAATGCGGCCCCGGTTCGTCGAGGTCGCCCCTGCATCCCGCCGCATCTCGGCCCGACACCGCCTCCACAGCGTGTTTGCAACGAGTTCGCCTTTGTACGCCTCGTTCTGCGCGTCACTCACTGAGCATGCGCTTACCCGCTGAGGAGCCCGCACAAGAACCCGCACCCGCCGTCGACGAGGCCGCGTACTTCGACCTCGTGCCCGCCCGCCGCACCCATGCACACGATCGTGGAGGCGTCCCCCGGGAGCGCGAGCGAGACGGTCGTCGGTGCGGAGGAGCACGCGGCGGCGCAACCCGCGCAGGACGCCACAGCCGAGCCTGTGGCTGAGACAGATGTACATGAGCGCGCAGAGGTGCCGCAGCCGCGGCAGTGGGCGGACGAGGGCGGGTGGGACAGCAGGGCGGTGTTCATGCCCGTGTCGGACGTGGTTCCTTCTGCTGCATCGCGTGAGTGCTTCCCATTGTGCACTGGGATTTCTGTTGACGAGGGCGGAGGCATCTCGAGCATTCCGATGCCCACACGGATCCTCCGCATCGCTGCGCGCCACTCTCACGGTACGTTCCTCGGCCATACCCCCGCTGTTCTGTTTTCTGTCTGATTTGGGTTTTAGCTATCATATTGCAGCTTCACGGCGGAGTCCTGCCTCGTTTCCCTGGGCAGAACAGTTCTAGATTTGTACCAGGGACTCGTTCGGCGCGTTTTCTAGGTGAGTGTTGCGCTACCACCGCGCGTTTTGTGCACACTGACCGTTTTCAGATGCAGAGCCTCGGAATGCACAGAAACCTATGCGCGCGCGCTCGGAGGGGTGCCAATCAGGAGCGCGGATTCAGAAGCATCGTACGGACGCGACTACGAGCGCTCGGGGGGGATGGGGCCGTGCGACGCAAGGGTCAGCGAGTGCACAGTTTCCAATGTCGGGTAAGTTGGGATCCTTTACTGCGCTTCGTCTGGTTCCGTACTGATTTACATTTGAAGGAGATTTATTTCGAGTATTGCGATGGGTACGACGAATACGCGGCCCGGCCTCCTCGAGTGAGTATTGCGCTCCGAGTCCGCATCCAATTTGTTACTGAGCAATTTGACCTACATGCCCCGCTCGTCCAAAGTGAGTCAACGTACGATTCAAATCAATGCAGGGCCACTAACTAATTAATGCTGAAGAAGTCTTTCGTCAACCAAATATTTACGATACAAGCTATCACATTCCCTTCCATACCATACGGTAAGTACTATTGCAAGGGAAGCATAATTTTCGCACAGTCGCGCCCAAAGGCTCGGCATCATGATCTCGGCCGTGTAACCGTGGTCCATCTTTCACCTGAACCACCATCATGGTACGTCGCTGAGTCTCTTCAAGCCCTTAGAACGTTGCTCACAAGACCATTTAACTCTCAGGATACCTTGAACAACTCATAACCAAGATTTCGGTATATACTGGGCTCAAAACTTCGCATTTTTGAAGTACTGACTGCTGTCGCTTGATTTTAGCGTGGATATTTGGAAAGTTTTGGCTCGAACGGTCGGCGGAGTCAGGGCGGGACATGTATATGTTACATTCAGAGCTTTTCCACGCTCATTTGTCCCCTTATCGGCGCTCCGAGGGTCCGTATTGACTCGGGTTGACCGCTTTTTTTCATTGATTGTCTTCAAGTTGTATTAAATTTAGTGCTGTCCTTCCTCAAGACAAGCCCTGCCGGCCGGAGGTGTCCATTAAATCGTCCTTAAAAACTCAAGGAGGTATGTAAGTGTCTAATTTGGCGGGATCTTCGGGCCGCAGTGCGCTTACTCTCTGTTGTCAGATTAAGCTTTGTTTTGGATGCTCCGAATTCTGCCAATTAATGTTTATGAATGCATGGTAAGCTCGTCCGTAGTCTGTGCTAATTGGAGGTCGTATTCTTACTATAGCGCTCGTAGCCACTGCGGACACTCTCAAGATCTCAAGAGTCCAAAAATGTGTCCGCTGCAATCTGCATCAAATGCCGGCCGACTTGTTCTGGTGAGCCCGGCGTCCAATTTTTTGTCCCGATTCTTTCGCTGGCCTTAGATGTGAGCATTTAAGTACACGCTCCACCAACCCGCTCTCGGTCAGCCGGTATTCCGCTTTTTTCGGACACTGAGCTGGTTTACATTTAGCCCAACTCCTCACTCAGAACAGAGTCTCAGAGGTCTCAGAGGGGATGCGTATAATGCATTCATACCATTCCTCGCAATTTGTGCTCCCCTTAAAGTTTATTTACTGCATTTTTTCGATGTACTTCCTTTTTTTTTTGCTGTCAGTTGCATGCTATCATACTGGTGAGCTCCTCGCGCAGTTAATCGTTCTAGTTCTCATGTTAACAGCTCTCATCAGTCTCCAGGAACGCTGAACACGTTTACACTGTGTAGTTCCGGTCCGCACCCCGCGCTTGTTCCGCTTGTCCCGCTTACTCACTACTTCTACATCTAGTGCAACTCCTTCATCAGAACGAAGTCTCGGCTTCTATGGCGCTCGGTGATACATTCAATGTATATCAACCATTCCGCGCGCTTCTCGCCGGCCCCCGAGTCAGTTCTATGTTTTTTATCGCGGGTTTTAATATACTGACTATTCTTGGTTCTAGTGACATTAGACTTGGCTAGCGAGCTCCTGCTAGAATGTCTCGCGATATTCGTGTTACTAACGTCAGATTTTACTCTATTAGCATCAAGGATGCGTCCCCCCTGAGCACTTTTGGGGGGTACTTCGCGGATATTCCGCCTTTTCGGTCCTCTCACTGATTTGACATCTAGGACTATTTCGTGCCAGATCTTTGACCTCTGACTCTAAAGATCTCGGAGGCAATTTACGCAGTGTATATGTGTCTTCTCCAGCCGAACGCGCCGCCCACTAGCTCTCTTTATCACGCTTTTTTCGGTTAACTGAGCATTTTGGTCTTCAGCTACATTATATTTTCTAGGTAAGCTCCCCGCGCATTCTCTTGCGCCAGTTCTCTCGTTAACGTGTCCTCGTACTCCACCAGGTAACTTCCGGCGCTTTCCCGCCGTGCCAGCAGTCAGTATTCCGCCTTGAGTGCGCGGGTTGGTAAAATGATGTGTGTTGACAGTTACTTTTACAGCTCTGTGGAGACCTTCTCGATGCCCTCAAATCGCACGGAGGCCCGGCGCACCACACAGACGAATCCATCGCGCCCCAGCGCGCCGCTCTCACGGTACGTTCCTCGGTCATACTCCCGCTTTTCTGTTGTCCGGCTGACTTGGGTTTGAGGTGTATTGCGGCCTCACGGCGAGGCCCTGCCTTGTTGCCCTGGGCCGAAAAGTTCTTTATTTGCACCAGGGACTCGTTCGGCGCGTGGTGCGCGGTTTATAGGCGAGTATTGCGGTACTGCCGCCCGTTTTATGCTCGCTGACTATTTTGGGATGCAGAGCCTCGGCGTGCCTCGCAACGCAAAGGCATTCGTGTACCCCGGCTCGAATGCCAGGCGATCGAGGGGGCGTCTTCCTGTGCGTCGTACGGACGTGAGTCGGAGCGTTCGGATGGCGGCGCGCGCGCGTGCGAGGTTCAGCACTCTGTGCAGTTTCCAAGCCCGAGTTAGACTGTTTTTAGACTTTACTGCGCTTTTTCTGGTTCCTTCAAGTTGCTGATTTGTATTTGAAGGACTTTCATGTTGCCTCTCCAAATTTATGTTAAGCGCACTCGCCGCGTTTTCTCGGTGGGTATTGCACTCAGAGTCCGTTTTTTGGTACTGAGCAATTTGACCTGTAGCCGGCGCTGCGGCTTCGATACCGGACAAAGCGCGGATGCGCTCGTACGGGGAGGGTAGCTGCGTGAGGCGGTGCGCTGCGTCGGACGCGCGCCATCCATCCGGCGGCGATATTCACTCGATTGCGCGGAGGTACGCGCGCGTCTCGTTGTTTTTCATCGGGAGCTCACACAGTTTGGTTAGAAGCCGTTTATTCTGGTGCGGGGGTTACAAGTAGCGTAGCGCGGGATGTACTAGTACTGTACATGAAGAGTAGAGTAGTCAAAAAATGCGCTGGCGCGCTGTTCAAGGACGCGGCGCGGCGCGGGGTGCCCGTCCTCGAACACCGGAGTCCGCGTTCAACAAACAGCCAAGTCTGGAGCACTTCTGGCGAATTGATTATTTGTGCCCGCGCTCCATTTCACTCGAGTTCTGAACCAACTCCCTCGAAAAGTTAACGTAGGTATACATCCCGCAGCCTTGGCTTCGACTACTCAACTAACACTTGCATTTCCAGACTCGGACGCCCCGCAGTTTTGACTACACCGCGCGAGTGTCTTTTTCAAGCCCGAGGACACTGCTCCGTGAGTCCTCTCTACATGTACCTGCAGCCTCTACGCCTTTCTCAATCGACCTCAGCGCATATTTCAACCTCGCGCACGCCCGAGAACTCTGCGAATTCAGCATTTCCACACAGGTTTTGACAACCGTTTTGTGCTAGCGAGGACATTGAGTGACTTGGTGGCGCTACGCGCGCAAGTAACCACTTTAAAATCCTGTTACTCTCCGCACACGATTTACAATATAGTCAGTACTGACCCTTCGCGTTCCAGAGCTTTCTGGCATGTACACTTGCGCGACGCATTCTGACTTGTCACCATTGGAACTAACTCGGACGCACACTGACAGATCTGCACTGGACCAAAAGGTAATTATAAGTAACACTTCAAATTTTCATTGATCCATGGACGATTACGATTTACTCACCCGTCGAGTTGTGATTTCCTTGCTGACTTGACCAATCCATCGCGATTCGGACTCGGTGTATTAGCGAATAGTCAGTAGCGAGTGAGGGAGCACGGAGGTAAGTAAAAGTAGATAGACGCGCGCGGGTTTTGGGAAGTAAGGAATAGGTAAGCGCGCGGGCGCTTCCGGCTCGGCCATGTCCGAGAGGCAGCGGCGGGCGAGCTTAGTGAGCGCGCACAGGACGCACCGACTGAGCGTCCCTGAACTGTCCGTGAGCAAAGCGACCTTGGCGCGCGATGCCCGAGCTGCGTAGCCCGCCGCGTCGTGCATGCGGGGCTGTTGGCAAGCGCGCCCTCACACGGCGCAGATTCTGCCCCCCGACGGCGCGCTGAGTCGTCGTGGCCACGGGACGCAAGGGACGCCAACACCAACGCCGCGAGCCACACACGCACACCACCCCGCGGACTCGCGGGGCGCTCCTGCGCGCGCGGCATGCGGGGTCGTACTGTCGCTCTTCTCGTCGGTGGACCGCGACGCGTCGACTGCGCGCTTCCTGTCCTTGCAAGTGAGCACGACTCAACGCAACAAGTCAACAAAGAAGGCAAACAAAGGAAAGGCGCGGACGACGCACCTTTGATCTCACACGCGCGTGCATCGCACCTCCCCGTGAGTCGCGCCCGACGGCGACGCGGAGGCGATGATCTGCGGGGCGGCATCCAGTGCATACTGCTCCGCGAGTTGTCTGGGGCGGGTCATTCCGAGGCGAGGAAGACTCGGGGACTCATGCCACATGCCGCTCGATAATGACCGCCGTCGCCTCCGACTCAACCGATACGCCTCGTCCCCTTCCCAAATCCGTACCACGCCCCTACCACCGCTCCAGCCAAGGGGGTCCAAAGATAAGCATTGCCCATATGGGGTAGGATAGGTAGGTTGGTCCCCGACCGCCAGAAAAAAAAATTATATACAATTTTATTTCGGCCCAAGTTGAAGCCCTAGTCTTTCAACGTTGCTAAGACTTCCACAGATGTTTATACAGCATCCTAGGGCCTAGATCAGCCTGAGAGCAATGTTCGTCGTAGTTTGGGACAAATGTGGGGACTCAACATATGCAAGTGCGGCAATTTTTCATTCGGGATATCAGACTGAGGTCACTATGACTGATGACAGGGCCCGAATCATCCAGATCACATTTGACCGTCTCTAGAATTCATTTGGAAAGGTCAGGACTACGGTCGGAAATTTCACGGCAGTAGTGGAGCTCCAAAACGGGGAGAAGGAGGTAAGTTTCGGGCTGAATGACTGGAATATCAGCTAATCCTAGCCCAGGGAAGTTGAACAAAACTATATTTGACCTTACTTAGCATCGTCCAGCTAACGTTGAGGTGTGCTTCGCACCAGCAGAGGTTCCCGGAGTGAATAAGCACCATCGGGAGGTGGAAGCTTATAGATAGGTCAACTACTAAGATGCTAGAAATTTATTACCGCTGGTGGTCATACCGCATGAGCTCGAAGGCTTACTTGGGGCGCCTTCCGGAGATACCCATTCCCAAAAAGGAAGGTTTCCCACGGTAGGTTGGTAGGTTGACCGCCCAACGGGCCGGCAAAAAAAAAATTGTAGGTGATATCATTTTTTCTTATCTTTGGACCCCCTTGGCTCCAGCGCCGTCGACTCGAGGTAGTCGGCGCTGCTCATGGGCGAGGGCGCGAGGATGTGCGTTGTGGTGCTGTGCGCGTGCGAGGCTGCATAGTGCCGTCTTGATTTCGCGCTGTGAGCATGGCGGCAGAAACAAAAAAGCGGTGGCGGTGTGTGGTCCTGTTTGTCTATGACGCAACTCCTCTGACTGACTGACTTTCACCCCGCTCTACTCAAGAGGTGAGCGATCGAGCCGATCGTAACACTAACCTCCTTGACGGGACCCCCAAAAAAGGAAAAAACGTAAGCAAAACGTGGCCTAATTCCGGCGTACCCCCCCAGCCAGAGCCCTAGATACTGGTCGGAGAGCTGATCGGAGATGTTCTACCCCCCCGTTTGGGGGGTCCGCGCATCCGATTCTCATTTTCCCCGATTTTATTTGAGTCAGGGTCGGTCACAAACCATAAAATCATACCTCAGCTCAACCAATTTTTCAATTCAAAAAAAAAGAAAAAGAAATTCGGATTCAGCGCCTAAAACCCTCCAGAAAAGAGGTTGGTGTACTTTTCAGCTTTTCCGCTCACCTCTTGGCTCTACTCAAAATATCGCGCCTCCCGCTCTAGTTACAATCCCGCGCACACGCCGCCGCTCAACGCCCGACCATCGCCATTGCACTGCTTCCCAAATCAAGATGCCTAACAACGCCCCCGCCCCCGCCCTGCTCGCCGCCCCGCGGCCAACTCAATGAATGTCGGCCGGTCGCCGGCAGCAATCCGAATCTAAACACCCCGCCGTGAGTACCCGTTGTAGCTCTCAGAATATAAATCCACGCACGTACCTCTTCCCGGAACTCGAAAAATGAACCTAAAATACCGACGGTGGCGCGGAAACCAGAACGACGACGGCGCCCGGCGCGAATACAGCTTCGCATCACTCAGGAACTTTGGTGAGTGAGTAAGAAATGTGTTGAAGTGGTTTATGTAACGTACCGCCAGCCCGCAACAAAAAATATGGCCATCCTCGCTCGCTACTGGGAGCGACGGCGGCGAGGACAGCCCCTGGGGCGCGTTTGACGCGCTCGGCATGCGTCGGCGCGCGACCCTAAAACAGAACATCAATTTGAATCTCACGCAGAGATAACGGCAACACACATCGACGTGTATCCCCGCTCGCGGGACGGCGAAACATCGAGCCGGAGCGCCGCGCGCGTTCGGCGTGATGTTACAGCATGTAGGACGCGTCGAGCGCGCGCAGCTGGGATGCACCTCGGACGCGTCACTGCCCTACTTCCAAACAATTTAGCGAATATTCACGACGTGCGGGGTTGATGGGCGGCGGCGGCCGCGGGCGCATGTGCCGTGGCGTAGCTGATAGACGAAATAAATCAGCACCGAGGATGCGATTCCGACACAAGCCACGTACAACCCCCGCTCGCGGAACCACCAAAGAATTAGATTAAATTTTGGGTGCGCGGTGTACGGCGCATCGGGGGCGCATGCCTGTAGTATATACTCCCCCTCGAGCCATTCAAATTCGACCCAACCTGTCAATACTCCTTCGGTGTATGCATATATCTCCGCTGTCGCTATAGGACACTACTTCCTCCTCGCGATGCACTCTGCTGGCGGCTAATGTCAGCCTGCGTCAATCTATTTTGATTCAGCTTCTTTGCCATTCCAGGTCCCTCGTCACATCCGCCCCAGCTAGTTCAGAATTTCTCTTCGTTGATTTATCCTGTGCTTTTAGAGGTGTATTTCCCCAAGTTGGGTCGAGTTCCGGGAGAGATTGGCTGCTAATCCACAACCTCTCTTCAAGGAACTTGATGTGGAATTTTTAACTTGCCTTTCAGATTTGGTGTGTATTTCGGGGACTAGGCTGTGGCTAGCCTTCTGCTTCCATTCCTCCCGCTGGAACAACATGCTGTGGTGCAACTTTCTGCAGACGTCCAAAGCATAGCCATCTCAACAGCTTTCGAGTTGAATTTAGAACACGATCACACGCTTCGGCGGCGCTTAACTTCTCTCCCTCTTACCTCCACCATCCCATGGATGACGAGCCCCAAGTTCAGGCGGAATTCCAATCTGAATCAACAGCAGAAGGAAGCGGCCCTCACGATCAGTTCGTGATCTACTGTACATCCATCTTCTCTGAGCAGGGACTCACTGTCATCGGCCTCCAGGTTCACGGGCGCCTTTTTCCCGCAAGCACAGAACTTAGTCATTACTGGCGGGAAGTTCAAGAGTATCACGAATGTCCACCAGTCACCCCCGACTGTTCTTCCTGGTGACTCCAAAGCTCGAGTATTTCAGGATTAAATTCACAACAGACCATCAGATTTCCGAAGAATTCCACTGGGAGACCTGGATCTTCGCAGTGAGATACGGTTCGACAGTGAATCCGGAGTAGCATATCGCACGTATGGGCAGCACCCTACACGACGCATGTACTCTGCACGCATCCATGGCCTCAAGTCACCCATGACCGTGGCCGTGTATCGGGGCGAGAAGGCTGAAGAGGTGTGTTGCCGGTATTCGCTCGTTGACCCCAAGTTGAATTACTTCCCATCGCAGGAATGGCGCCAGGATGTCTCACGATATTCGTGGCTTCGGTGAGTGGATTTCTTTCGCTCTAGTTCCTTAAATTAAGTTATGTTGCAGTCATCCGAATATTGTGCAGCTCTTTGGAACAGTAAATTCATCGGGCATACATGCGGCAATTTTCCTCGATGGTTGGTTCCCCCTGTCCCGGTAAACTGAGTGGCATACTGATTGCGACATTCAATTAGAATTGATTCTAGCAAAACAAGTGATTACAACGACTGCTTACCGAAATAATACTTTCCTTTTCTTTTTAATAGCCAACATTGGAGAATTTTTCCGTCATACAACCGATAGCATTTGAGTCTAGCATGAAACACGGGTGAAAGCCCAAGGGGTATCCCCTATGACTTGCGAGTCCAACAGGTCCCAGGAGTCGGCCCCCATGTTCGATGATTTATTTATTTTGGCTGGGCAGAATATTTTTCACAAATTTATTTTGTTACACCCAATAGGCGGGACCTCGAGCGCAAATCAAAGAAGCAAGCCCAAGGAGTATACTACTCTTTAGGCCAGTTTAATGGGGCCCAAACGGAAGCCCCCATGTTCTGTGATTTTTTCCCCGGAGCGGTACAAGAGTCAGCAAATGATGTAAATTGAATGTAACCAGAGAGGTATCTTATTTACAAGGATTCGCAAGCTTGGAGTGTCTACGCCTCATCCGAACAAGCTTTGCCTCAAGGGCATGGATCTTCTGCAGCAGGTGTGAAGCTCGTGCATGCCTCTGACTCCTCGGACGAGTTTGGGAAGCAGCTACAGAGTCGCACGATTCGAGCGCCGACACGGGAGACCCCGAGGATGAGAAATCGTGTCCACCGGACGCAATGAACAGCGAAGGGAGCTGATTAAGATTGGTGAGTTAATGTCGGAGGATGAAGTCGCTGTAGCTTACTTTCTTAATTGGTGGGGTAGTAACTCGCCTAACGAGGCGGCGAGAACGCTCCGGATCGTACGCTGGGGGGTTCAATCGAAGTTCCCTCCACCACGCGGTCTTCTGGTATGGAGTTAGCAACACTGGCTCACAGTAATCCAGCGAGCCTATAGTACCACCGGTGATGTGCGCCTGATAAGATGAGCGCTGATGAACGAGGAAATGGGACGCATGGGAGACGTGTTATTCTTCATTGGAATGACAAGTGGAGCTGTACTAATGCCCTGCTATAGATGGTAAACGACCTAGGAAAAAAGAAGAGAATCATAAGCACGCAACACAGTCGAGCTCCCAGTGAGCAGCCACCGACACCTGGGTAGTCGTCATACCCGTCCTCAAATGACTGCGAAGTCGGCACAACCTCAGAGTCTGCAGTGCAGCAGCGGCCCCGGGCTATGGATTCCGAGTCGTCCGGGTCCACACAGTCGTCGAAGGGTTGGGAGGACGGTACAAAGTCGTCTAAATTGTCCTCGGGACTGCTGCTCCAAAGGGAGGAGGGGGGAGAACAGGGCAGGGCCCTGCTTGAATCTTCGCGAACATAGCTGAGACAGAGGCTGAGACAGTGGCGGGTTGGTAGCCTGAGCACAGTTACTACCGGTCGTGGCAGTCGGACTTCAAGCTGTGATTCATTATGAAGGGACTCGGGAGGTTACACATGATGCTCGGGGGATATAGAGCTAGGGAGAGGCAGAGATATAAGGTGGAGGACGGTGGCAGACGGGATACGATGGTAGAAGAAGGCCTCTATGCCGCTCTACAGAGGAGGCTCGGCTCTACCGGCAGCTACCTCGTGACCGGCTATCTACCGCGCGGACCCGGTCTCTACCTGCCTAAAACGTGTTTCCAGATGATCTTCTCTCTTTCTTACCTCCACCATCTCATGGATGACGACCCCCAAGTCCAGGTGGAATTCCAATCTGAATCGACGGTAGAAGGAAGCGGCCCTTCTCATGATCAGTATGTCCTCCTTACTCACCTTCTCTTCACAGGAGTTGACTGGCAGCATGCTGCAGGTCCGCGGGCGCTTTTTTCTCCCAAGCCCAGCACTTTGTCATCGCTGGCGGACAGTTCAAGAGTAACACGACCATCCACCATGCTGCCCCGATAGTTCCTTCTGGTGAGTGGAAAGTTCAAGTTCATCCCAATGAAAGCTCACATGAAACCAACAGACTTTCGAAAGATCCCGCTGGGGGACCTGGATCTTCGCAATGAGATATGTTTCGAACATGAATCAGGCATGGCATATCGCAGGGATGGGAGGTGCTCTGTGCGGCGCGTGTACTCTGCGCGGATCCATGGCTCCAAGTCGCTCATGACTGTTGCCTTATATCAGGGTGAGAAAGCCGAGGAGGTGTGTTCCCAGACTCCTTCGTTAACCTCAAGTTGAATGGCTTCCCATTCGCAGGAATGGCGTCAGGATGTCTCACAATATTCATGGCTTCGGTGAGTGGATCTCTTTCGCTTTATTTCCTTAAATTGAGTTACATTGCAGTCATCCGAATGTTGTGCAGCTCTTTGGAACAATAAATTCATCGGGCATACACGCTGCCATCTTTCACGATGGTTGGTTCCCTACCGTGGGCAAACTGAGTGGCATATTGATTGCGACATTCAATTAGAATTGATTCTAGCGAAACAAGTGGTGGAGAACTTCCAGGGCTCACATCTGGCAGCAGTATATCTCTGGGCCTATTTTGTATGTACATCATTTTTAGCCGAGGGCTAATTGAACTTAGCACTGGCTGTGACAGTATGCAGAATTTCGGGTAAGAGCATCTAAGTCCCTGCCCCATCGGCTTAATTTACACCTTCATGCTCGTAGGATGCCCATCAATATATGTATGCCGTTTCTGGAAACTATCTGGTGAGTAGAGTGTTTATGATATTTCGGTGTATCTTATCACTATCTCAAGTATCCCTGGCAATGCACAATATGGATCAGACCATCGACTGGTCGTCTATGTGTCGACTTCGCCCTCCCAGAAGAAGGCCACCTCATGCCATGGTGGGCAAGTGGATTCGATTCGTTGTCATCACTCGGGAGATCTGGTCTTGAACCGCCCGAGGACTCAAAGATCATAGATTCGATTCCGTTCGCCCTTTACCATGAAATCTGTTATGATCATTTCAGACACGACCGCATGTTCTCGATTTCCACCAATGCATCAGTACACTTGCCGGCGCTCATTCACTGTCCACCTGGCTCTGACATTGAAAGTTCGGAAGAAATCGCAGTTATCCCTGATTTGGATTTTGTCGATCATGGGTGGCGCACGGACGAGGGAAAGCCATTATCGGTCATGGAGAGTGGGCGGACTCGGTGTGTATTTTTATTCATCCCATGCTTATGGTCTAACTAATCATTGTCAACCGGAAGTGTGAATTCTTGGGATCTTGTGGATGGAGTCATTTCCCACCGCATCGTGTCCGACTATTGGGAATTGTACGGGTGGCTCGCGCAGGCGAACCACATCTTCAATCGTCTCAGTATAACCTCCAATCATCACGATTATCGTATGTTCATGTTCACAGTATTGACGATCCCAATTCTAATAAAGATTTCCCACCAGTCTTTGTGGAGAGTATTTGTTGTCACCTAGAAATATTCAGGACTGGTGACAGCATCCCCTCCGGATATTTATTCCTCTGTCCCTTGGCGGACCTAAAATCCGGCAGCCCGTCACATCTTCGACACCCGGAGTGCGCGGCATACTGGTCTCTTGATCCCTCCGGAGTTGAACGTCTGGGAATGGAGGAGGCGGAACAACTCGGATTTCCTGCCTTCAAGTTTACAATGAATGCCTATGCAAACTCTTGGGATGAAAGCGTCTACGCTGGGAGCCACCAATTCTATCAAGGTAAAGGGTTTGATCCTGATAGTCAGGACTTGGCCCTTGAGCTGGGGCACCCGCTCTTCCAGATATCGACTGAGGTGGATGGTCCATTTGCACATTGTGAGCTCATAAACCATATTCTAATCTCTTGCCCTAATGTTGAACAGTTGAAGAGGTTGAGGACTGTGGGGGAGACTCTGGCCATCACGAAGTCCCGTATGAAACTCCCTCGGAAGCAGTTCACAAGGAATCCAGTACGCCCTCTGAATTATCTGGCTGTATCAGTTCTTAGATATATTACAGACCTGGATTCACACCTTGTACCGGAAGCCTCCTGCAATTTTGATGACATAGAAGTAGCTGAACCATGCAGGACCTGGAGTATTGTTATGGGTGTGCAGTTTGCACTCATTCTGACCACCACCATCCTGTGGTTGCACAATTTATTCCACTCGCGTAACCTGACAAATTCGTAGTTATCTCCTAAACGGGGTTCACATTCTTTCAGCCTATTCTCTTCTTAAAATTTGCCCTCTAGATATCTTATGTAGATTTTTTTCGGACCGTTATCCCGCCTTCCGAGAAATGCCGGCGGCAGTCCTCGGGGAATATTGACAACTCTACAAGTCCCAGCCCGTTTGCTGCACAACAGTATCATTGAGAAGAGTAGGACTGGCGTTGTTGGGTCATTTAATTGGTCTAGCTCCAGGCCGTCCGAATAATCAGGAGTCGGACCCGGCGATCAACGCATCATTAGACATTCAGCTTATGAATCAGCAAGGAATGTGCTCCACGGAAGCTTATAAAGCTCACAGCATCAGGCATCCTCCCTGTGAAATCTCTCTCTTCAACACAATTTACCCGGTTGAAGATACAGTAAAACAAGCCCGAGACGGCGGAGGTGCCCGGACGATGCCGATCTGATGGCAGATCCAGCAAGGCCGCTCGTGCTTGGATTGTTCCGACTTACCGTACACAGGGACTCAGGAAAATTCAAAAAGTAAATACAACCATTTTTTTGCAGTCCGAGGTGAAGAACAATCGAAAAGATTTTTCTGTTATCCCAGTTGGACGGGGAGAGCGGCGCGGCGCAGGCCGCTCTAAGCCTGAAGAATTTGATATTCTACTTTTTAATTTTCCCCAGACCCACCCCCTGCTGTCTGTTTGTATCCCGCCGCTTGCCGGTCATTTACTTTCATACGAAGCCAAGGTTGAAACTTTTAACTTAGGTAAGTTGAACGTTGCACATAAGAGGTCACATCAGTGACTGTTCTGATTCCAATCTTGCCGACGATAACTTGCCAACAGCATCCACGAGCATCGAGTCTCGACCACTCCCGCACTTCCAGCCTGGTTGTAATGCGGCCCCGCTTCGTCGAGGTCGCCCCTGCATCCCGCCGCATCTCGGCCCGACACCGCCTCCACAACGTGTTTACAACGAGTTTGCCTTCGTACGCCTCATTTGGCGCGTCACTGAGCATGCGCTTACCCGCTGTATTTAATCACAGCCCCAATTCAGCGTCTTTCTGAATATTGCAACGCATGAACAATATATTTCACACCGCTTGCTGATAGGCCAGCACCGCTGCTAGCGTCGCCTTTTGGTTCAGCTATTGACCCTGCGGCTTACGAGCCGAATGCCGAAGGGTGGCGGGTGGCGGTGTACCTTGATCGCCTCTTGATCGCGTCTCTTCCGCGATTGCTTCCGTCGCTGAAGAGGTGCTGTCTTCCCCAAGGTCTTCCCCTACTCGGGCTTGCTTCTCCCTGAATATCGTGCCGGATCGAACACACGCCGACCTCCCAATGCCGTCCCAACCCATCGCCATCGCAATCACGACCGCTTGCCAAATCAAGATGGCCTATCCGTCTTTCCATCCTGCCAGACTCGCACTTTCCCCTTGCTTTCCTCAGTGAGCTCTGAGGCTCTCTCTTGCCTTACTTTCCGCATAACTAGGCCACCCGTCGCTCCAATATCGCGGCCAACGACGCAATTCCTGGGGGCAAGCGATGAATACTTGTTGTCCGATGATGAAGATAAGCACGGCGCACCCCGTGTGGCGTACGAGCACCTCGATGTGCGCTCCCAACGCGTATCAGCGGCGAGTGGCTCGACTTTTCCCTTGGTCTTGTTCCAGGATATCGGACTCTGCCTGATTGAATTGGTGCACACACGAGAGACATTTCGGCCTCGGATGAAGGTTACGCCTTGAGCTGACACACTCCTCGAATTTGCCGCACAGCCGACCGATTTGGGATCTGGATGGCGAAGAAGCTGCGCTGCACGCCGCTCGGTGGTCCGTCGCAACTTGAACTGAATCTCCTCACAATTCCCTCCGCGCTAGTCCCACGACTCACCTCCGTCGAGGGCGCTGCATCATATTCAATTACCATTAATCCCGGTGTTCGAACCCTCCCAAATCCGTTGGCTGTATACCGGCTCCGCTGACTGTATCCAAGCACTCCGCCGCGTCCAGATCACTAGGATGTGGTCAAACTTCCGCTGGAATTCCTGTGTAGCAGAAAGCTGCGGTGCAACTTTCTTCCAAAGCGCAGCCATCTATTTCTCATGTCAACAGCTCTTACCACTCTCCAGGAACGCTGAACACGTCTACACTGTAGTTCCGGTCCGCACCCCGCGGTTATTCCGCTTGTCCCGCTTACTCACTGCTTTTACATTTAGCGGAACTCCTTAATGAGAATGAAGTCTAGGCTTCTATGGCGCTTGGAGGCGATGCATTCAGTATATATCAGCCATTCCCCGCGCTTGTTGCCGCCCCCCGAGTTAGTTCCACGTTTTTTATCGCGGGTTTTAATATCCTGACTATTTTAGGTTCCAGTGGCATTAGACTTCCCCGGCGAGCTCCTGCTGGAGTGTCTCGCGATATGTGTGTCCCTCGTGTCAGATTGCACTCCACTGGCATCAAGAATGCGTCCCCGCTGCGCACTTTCGGTTAGTACTTCGCCGATATTCCGCCTTTTCTGGCCTCTTACTGATTTGACATCTAGGACTATTTCATGCTGGATCTTCGACCGCCGACTCCATAGCTCTCGGATGCGACTTGCGCGATGTATATGTGTCTTTTCCAGCCGAACGCGCCAACCACAAGGTCAGTTTCACTCTCTATATCCCGCTTTTTCGATTAACTGTTTTGGTCTTCAGTCACATTATATCTTCCAGGTAAGCTCCTCGCGCATTTATTCGTGCCAGTCCTCTCGTTAATGTCTCCTCACACTCTCAGGACACATACGGTGCTTTCCCGCCGTGCTACCGGTCAATATTCCGCCTTGAGTGCGCAAGTTGGGAAATGATGTGTTTTGACAATTAGTTAAACACCTCTATGAAGACCTTCTAAATGTCTCAAATCGCATGGAGGCTTTGTGCGCCATACAACCGAATCTATGGCAGCGCTCATGGTACGTCCCTCGGCCATAGTTCCGCTTTTCTGTTTTCTGACTGAGTTGGGTTGTAGCTATATTGCGGCTTCACGGCGAGACCCTGCCTCGTTGCCCGCGGACGAACAGTTCCCGATTTGCACCAGGGACTCGTTCGGCGCGTTTTACGCGTTTTCTAGGTGAGTATTGCGGTACTACCGCGCGTTTTGTGCCCGCTGACCGTTTGGGATGCAGAGGCTCGGCGTGCCTCGGAATGCACAGAAACCCATGGGTGCGCTCGGAGGGGCGCCGATCGCTAGGCATGGCGGCACGCGCGCGCGAGGGTCAACGAGTGCGTAGTTTCGAAGTCAGGTAAGTCGGACTCCATTTACTGCGCTTTTTCTGGTTCCTTACTTTGTATTCGAAGGACTTTCATTTGACCTCTTCACATTCATGTTAGGCGCACTCGGCGCATTTTCTCGGTGGGTAATGTGCTCCGAGTCCGTATTTTTGGTACTGAGCAATTTGACCTGTAGCCGGCGGTGCGGCTTCGATACCAAGCAGAGCGCGGACGCGCTCATACCGCGTTGTACGGGGAGGGCAGCTGCGTGTGCGGAGGTGCTCTGCCCCGGACGCGTGAAGTCCATGCGGTCCGGCGGCGGGAATCACTCGATTGCGCGGAGGTGCGCGCGTGCCTCTTTCGTTTTTCATCGGGTGCTTATCTGATTTGTCTTGGAAGTCGTTTATCCGGGTGCGGGGGATACAAGTAGCGTAGCGCGGGATGTACATGTACTGTACGCGTGTAAATAGCTCCATCAAAGAATGCGCTGGAGCGTTCGCTATTCAAAGACGCGACTCGGGGTGCAGGTGCCGTCCTCGAGTGCCGAAGTCCGTGTTCAACAAACAGCTAAGGTCTGCAGCACTACTGGCGCATTTTTTGTTAACTAAATTACAGCATCAATCCCGCGCTCCATTTCAATCGAGGTCTCCACTTGAACCAACTCCCTCAAAATTTCAACGTAGGTATATTTCCTGCAGCCTAGGCTTCGACTACTTCAACTAACACTTGCATTGGCAGACTCGGACTCCGCACAATTGACTCCTCGCAATTTTGACTACACCGTGTGAGTGTCTTGTTCAAGCCCGAGGGCGCCACCGCGACTCGTATCCGTGCTGTACCCTGCAGCTTTTATCTCTCTCAATCGACCTCAGCGGCACATTTCTGACTCGCGCACCCCCTAGAACCTGCCAATCCAGCATTTCAACATACTTTTTATGCTACTCGAGGACATTGAGTGACTCACTCGCACTACGCGCGCAGATCTAGGCAGGTAACCATTTCAAATTTCTGTGACTCTCCGCACCCGATTTACACTACCAACCCTTCGCGTTCCGGCGCTTTCTGACATGCGTGATGCATTTTGATTTGGCACCATTGGAAGCAACTCGGACGCGCACTGGCAGATCTGTACTGGACCAAAAGGTTATTATAAGTAATGCTTCAAACGTTCCATTGGCCCGCGTACGAATTACTTACCCGTTGAATTGTGGTTTTGACCACTCCATCGCGATGTCAGGCGGACTCGGTGTATTAGATTCCTTCACGAGCAGTCAACGGTAAGTAAGGGACTGCATAGGTAAGTAGAAGTAGATAGACGCGCGAGGGCTTTGGGAAGTAAGGGAATAGGTAAGCGCGCGGGCTCGGCTCCGTGTGCGGGCGCTTCCGACCCAAGAGGCAGCGGCGGGCGAGCTTGGTGAGCGCGCACAGGACGCGCCCCCTGAGCCGCCGCTATGACTGTCCGTGGGCAAAGCGGCCTCGGCGCGCGATACCCGAGCCGCGTAGCCCGCCGAGTCGTGCATGCGGGGCTCTTGACAAGCGCGCCCGCACACGGCGCCGATTCCGCCGCCTGACGGCGCGCTGAGTCTGCGTGGCTACGAGACGCAAGGGCTTCGCGGGGACACCAGCACCAACGCCGCGAGCTACACACGCACACCACCCCGCAGACTCGCGGGGCGCTCCTGCGCGCGCGGCATGCGGGGTTGTACTGTTGCTATTCTGGTCGGTGGACCGTGATGTGTCGACTGCGCGCTCTCTGTCCTTGTGAGGGAGCGCGACTCCGCGCAGCAGGTCAACAAAGAAGGTAAGAAAGGTAAGGCGCGGACGACGCACCTTTATTCTCACACACGCGCGCATCGCACCTCCCCGTGAGTCGCGCCCGACGGCGACGCGGAGGCGATGATCTGCGCGGTCCGTAGTGCTCTGCGAGTTGCCTGGGGCGGGTCATTCCGAGGCGGGGGAGACTCGGGGAGTCACGCAGCATACCGCTCCATAATGACCGCCATCGCCTCCCGACTCAACCGATACGCCTCATCCCCTTCCCAAACCCGTACCACGCCGCCATGTACCACCGCTCCAGCGCGGCGGCGCCGTCCGCTCGAGGAAGTCGGTGCTGCTCATGGCCGAGGGCGCGAAGATGTACCGCGTGGTACTGTGTGCGTGCGAGGCTGCAGAGTTCCGTCTTGATTCGCCGTACACTGGCCTGTGCGCTGTGAGCATGTAGACAGCACTGTCACAGAAACAGAAAAAGCGGTGGCGGCCCGGGTGTGTGGTCCTCTTTGTCTATGACGTAACTCCTCCTTACTGACTGCTTCCCCCGCTCTACTCAAACTCTCGCACCTCCCGCTCGAATTCCAATACCGCGCACACACCGGCTAGTCCCCGCCCGTCGCCATCGGCGCTTGCCTCATCAAGATGCTTACCCGCGCGCTCCCGACAACCCAATCACCCACCGCCGCCGCCGCTCCCTGGCGCTGCCCCGCGGCCAACTTAATGAAAGTTGGCCGCCCGCCGGCAAAAAGGCTTAAATACGCTAAATCGCACTTGTCGCTCTTCTAAAAGAAAAGATGGCATGGTCTCCCCGTGCGGGAGACAGTAGATGCAACTGATTCGTCTGCGATACTGTAACAGCCGGTCAGTAATTTTATAGCAGGGGCCGACAACTCATCGGAATGGTCTGTAGAAAAAATAATAGAGTCAGCACGCGTCGAATAGCTGAAAAGCACTTGCCGCGATCTAATGTGCTACGACATCCTCGAAATCGTCGCCCGAGATCCCCGAGCTGTCGAAACGCAGCGCTGCGAGTCGTAGTCATTGAGGGATTGTGTTGGGATCACTCGGAGCGAACACGGAGGGTGTAGGGAGGCAGCATGAATCTGAAACAGCCCGCCGTGAGTACTTATTGTAGCTCTGACAAATATAAATGAATGTACTTACCTCTTCCCGGAACTCCAAAACCCAACCCAAAATACCGGTGGCGGCGCACAATGCGAGTCCAACTTAGCATCACTGAAAAATTTAGATGAGTGTGTTAAAGTGATGTAACATACGCGCAACAAAAATATAACCATCCTCGCCCGCTACTGAGGTGATGCAGCGGCGGCGTCGTGGGACGCGCTCGACGCGCTCGTTACACACCGGTGCGCGGCGTCGATCCGGCGGCGTGCGGACCTAAAACGCAACCTTAGTTTGAATCTCACGGAGAACTAACGGCAACACACATCGACGCGTATCCCCGCCCGCGGGACCGCGAAAATCTAGCCGGAGCGCCGCGCACCTTTGGCGGATGTTACAGCATGTAGGACGCGTCGAGCGCGCGCAGCTGGGATAAGGTTAGTAGGTAAAAATAAATAACGCGCAATGCGCACCTCGGACGCGTCATTGCCCTACTTCCAACCAATTTATCGAATGTCAACGGCGCGCGGCGTTGATGGGCGGCGGCTGGGATAGCTAAGACTCATCGCTGAAAGGAAATAAATCAGCCTCGCAGTCAGCGACGCCGAAACACACCACGCACAAAACCCTCAGTCGCGGAACCACGAGGATTTACGTGCGCTTGCTCGGGGGACACCCGAAAATGGAATCGAAAATTTTGGGGGCGGCGCTGCACGCCGTTGATGCATGGAGATGCCTTGTGCGGCCCTTGGACGGGTGTGGCGTGAAGCTCGACACGTGGGACGTGTTTACGACGCTGGTGGATCTATAAAATAAGGGTTAGTACCACACACAATGGAAGATAAAGTGGAACATACCTCGCTGCGACCCTGCTCGCTGGAACCCCAGAAAAATATTGACACTTGTGCACAATGTTGAATGTGTAGCCCCGCTCGCGGGGCACCGAAAAATATACTCGAAGCTCGGGGCGGCGCCGCGGTGGTTGCTCTGTAAGATGAAGGTCAGTATGTGCAGAAATGCACGATGTAATGTAACGGACCAAATAATAATATCATCTTGAAACTTGAGCGCGGCGCTGCACGTGAATGAGTACGGTGTATCCCCGCCCGCGGGACACACAAAGATCGAATCAAAATTTTCGGGCGGCGCTGCACGCCGCCAGTGCTCGAGGACGTGCGATATGATGGTGGGATGTGTGCAACGCGTTTAAAACACCGGTGTTGATCTGCGAGGGAAGTATTAGCACGAGGGACAATCGAAATAAAATGGAATTTACCTCGACGCGACTCCGCTCGGCAGAACGCGATATATCATGTTGAAATTGCGTGCATGTAACCTCGCTCACCGGACGCCGAAATATGCAGGACGGCGCCGCGCGAGAATGTTCGGACCGAGCGTGGGAGACGTATGGGGAGAAGAGCGACGCGTGGGACACCTCGCAGAAGCGGAGGCCGAGCTGCAAAGCAAGCATCACAGCAACTGGGACACTGAGTACCAAGAATACCTTGACTGGGCGCGCGTGTCAAAAATTGCGCGCCACCACCGTCGCGGGCGAGTTCGATAATTTGAAGATCTAGGTAAAAACAAGTGAGTTGAAGAAAAAAGTGGTGTATGAGTCTGTGGATCGAAACATGGAGACCGGAGAAAAGACAGCTGGCACGAGTTGCGTGTGTTTGCCTCAGGCACCCGGGATTCACATGACGTACGTTGATCGGCGAGTGTTGATTTCTACTACAACCCCCTCAGACTACCGCGCCTCCCGCTCTAATTACACCGCGCACATGCCGCCTCCCAACGCGGTCCCCCATCGCAATCACGACCGCTTCCCAAATCAAGATGCTTACCCGTCTCTCGCGCTCTGCATGTCTCTGTCCGAAGCCTGCAGCCAAGATTCTTTCTTTCAAACAATAGAGCTCTCTACACACCTCTCGTCCTACTGTCGGCATAACTAGGCAACTGGGCCACCCGTCGCCAAGCCGTCGCTCCAATATCGCGGCGAACTAGTTGCTACGGACAGCCTCCTTGGGGCAAGCTGGGCACCACACCGATGATCTTATACTCGTTTCAAAAGTTCTCACATGCAATTATGTTGCTGATTCATGAAGATAATGATATAGTGCGTGCCGCGTGTTACTGTACCGTGATGCGCGGCGCGCTCTCGACGCGTATCACCCCCGCTGTTGTCTATTGAACAATCTACTCGCGCTCACCGGTTTCGCGCACTCCAGTTTCCTCACCATCCAGCCCACTTCTTGACTCCCACCATTCGTGCCCCACCTTGTCCGCTTGAGCTGTTCCTCCTCGTAGTAATGCACTCTGCTGGCGGCTAATGTCAACCTATGTCAGTCTATTTTGATTCCGCCTTTGCCATTCCTGGTCCCTCATCCGACCACAGATGCCCCAGTTAGTTCAGAATTTCTCTTCTTTGATTTATCCTGCGCTTTAGAGTTGACTTTCCCCAAGTTGCGCTGAGTTCCGGGAGAAATTGGCTGCTAATCCAAAACCTCTTTTCAAGGAACTTGATGTGGAATTTTAACCCGCCTTTCGGATCTGGTGCGTAGTTAGAGGAGTAGGCTGTAGCTAAATTTCCGCTGGCATTCCTGTGTGCGGGCTGTAGCAGAAAGCTGTAATACAACCTCCAAAGCACAGCCATCTCAACAGCTTTGAGTTGAATTTAGAACGCGATCACATGCCCCTCCGGCGCTTAACTTCTCTCTTCCTGCCTCCATCCTCTCATGGACGACGAGCCCTCAGTTCAAGCAGAATCCCAATCTGAATCGACGGTAGAGGGAAGCGGCCCTCCTCATGATCAGTTTGTACCCTGGACTCATCTTCCCTGAGTTGGAGCTCACCTTGCACCAGATTCACGGGCGCCTTTTTCCCGCAAGCCCACCACTTGACCGTCGCTGGCGGACAGTTCAGGAGTATCACAAATGTCCACCATGCACCGCCGACTGCTCCTTCTGGTGAGTAGAAAGTTCGAGTTCATCACAATGAAAGCTTACATGAAACCGACAGACTTTCGAAGATTCCCACTGGGGGACCTGGATCTTCGCAATGAGATACAATCAGATTCCGGTATGGTGCGTCGCCGACGTGGACGGCACTCCGTAAGACGAGTGTACTCTGCGCAGATCCATGGCTCCAAGTCGCCCATGACCGTGGCCTTATATCAGGGCGAGAATGCCGAGGAGGTGAGGCCCCAGACTTTATTCATTCCACTCAAGGTGAATGGCTCCCCGTTCGCAGGAATGGCGACAGGATCTCTCACAATATTTGTGGCTTCGGTGAGTGGATCTCTTTCGCTTTATTTGTTTCTATAAATCGACTTGGGTTGCAGTCATCCGAATGTTGTGCAGCTCTTTGGCACAGCCAGTTCTTCTGGGATATATGCTGCCATTTTCCAGGATGGTTCGTGCCTCTGGTCTGTTTAGATGAGATCCCAACTGATTACCACGAAAAATTAGAATTGATTCTTGCGAAACAAGTGATGGAGAAGTACCAGGGTTCTCATCTGGCACAAGTATATCTCTGGGCATATTTTGTATGTGCATCATTTTAGCCGAACGCTGGTTTAGCACTGACTGCAACAGGAAACAGAATTCCGCGTAAGAGCATCTATGTCCCTGGCTGCATCGCTTAATTCATACTTACATGCTTGTAGGGTGCTAAACAATATATGGATGCTGTTTCTGGAAACTCTCTGGTGGGTATAGTGTTTATGGCATTTCGGTGTATCTTATCCCCATCCCAAGTACCCCTGGGAATGCACGATATGGATCAGACCGTCAACCGGTCGTTTATGTGTGGATTGTGCCCCCCCAGAACACCCGGGCCCCTTCAACATATGGAAGTTTCCTGGATTCCTCGATTCGCCATCATCGCTTGTCAGACCTGGTCTTGAACCACCCGAGGACTGGAAGATCATAGATTTAATTCCATTGGAAAGGTACCATCAAATCTGTTTCAATCATTTCCAACACAACCGCCCGTTCTCGGTTTCCATGAATGCATCAGTACACCTGGGGGTGCTCATCCACTGTCCTCCTGGCTCCGACATTGAACATTCGAAAGAGATCGCATATATCCCTGATTCGAATTTTTTCGATTTTGGGTGGCACCACATGAACAGAGACCCATTAGTGGTCATGGAGAGTGGGTGGACTCGGTGTGTTTTTGTATTCATCCCATATTTATGGTCTACTAATCATTGTCAACTGGAAGTGTGAATTCCTGTGATCTTATGGATGGATTCCTTTCCCACACCATCATGTATGACTATAGGGCAAGTCGCAAGTGGCTCGTGCAGGCGAACCACATCTTCAATCGTCTCGGTATAACCTCCAACCATCGCGATTATGGTACGTTCACAGGATATCAACGATCCCAATTCTGATAAGGATTGACCACCAGTCTTTGTGCACGGATTTTCATATGGCCTAAGACTATACGACATTGGTGACAGCATCCCCTCCGGATATCTATTCCTCTGTCCCCTGGCGGACCTACAACCCGACACTCCATCATATTTTCGACACCCGGAGTGCGCGGCATACTGGTCTCTTGATCCCTCTGGGGTTGAACGTCTGGGAACGGAGGAGGCAGAACAACTCGGATTTCCTGCCTTCGAACTTGAAATGAAGGTTTTGCACGGGTCATGGGATGAAAGCGTCTACGCCGGGATCCACCAATTCCATCAAGGTAAAGGCTTCGATCCTGACAGCCAGGGCGTGGCCCGAGAGCTAGGGCACCCACTCTTCCAGATATCGACTGAGGTGGATGGTCCATTTGCACGTTGTGAGCTCATAAACCACGTCCTAATCTCTTGCCCTAATGTTGAACAGTTGAAGAGGTTGAGGACTGTGGGGGAGACTCCGGCAATCACGAAGTCCCGCATGAACCTCCCTCAGAAGCAGTTCACAAGGAATCCAGTATGCTCTCTTAATTACCTAACTGTATCTATACTTACATATATTACAGACCTGGATTCGCACCTTATACTGGAAGCCTCCTGCACTTTTGATGACATAGAAGTCGCCAAACCATGCAGGACCTGGAGGATTGTTATGGGTTTGCAGTTTGCACTCATTCTGACCACCACCATCCTGTGGTTGCACGATTTATTCCACTCTCGTAACCTGACAAATTCGTAGCTATCTCCGAAACGGGGTTCATATTCTTTCAGCCTATTCTCTTTTTAAAACGTACCTTCTAAATATCTTATGTAGATCTTTTTCGGACCGTTATCCTGTCTTTCCGATAAATGTCGGCAGCAGTCCTCGGGGAATATTGATAAATCTCCAAGTCCCAGCCCATTTGCTGCACAATGGTATAATTGAGAAGAATGGGACTGACTTGTGTTGTTGGCTCATCTATACTTGGTCGCTGTCTGAATAATAGGATCCGGCGATCAATACATCAGGAGACATTCAGCTCGCGACTCGGCAAGGAGTGTGCTCCACGAAAGTTCATAAAGCTCACAGCATCAAGCATCCCTGTGAAATCTCTCTCTTCAATGCAATTTATCTGGTTGAAGAAACAGAAAAACGGAGTTATATACCCGCCGGTGGAAAGTCCGTTGGTGGCCACCAATGGACACCGCTGGCCACTGGCGGATATCACACGACATCGTCGGGCAGTGGGTCCCACGGTTCGGCAAGATTACATGTTGATTTCCAACGATCTCCATCGGACTTTGTCGGCCTTCGCACTCTCTTTCGCAGTGTGACTTTGCTCTGTCCTCCACTGGTTTCTAATGAAGTCCACTGCATCTCACTCCACACTCACCTCACAGCATGCTCGCAGTTTCTGCAGCTGCTTTTCTTTCACAGGTACTCGGAAGAGACGATCCTAGGTGCCACCTTCTTTGAGCCACTGGTGTTGCCACTGCCACCATGCCTCGTCCAGCTTTGCCCCACTGGTCTTCCTGGTCCTTGTCGGACTCTCCGTTCATACGGAGGTCCCCTGGTTTTCGCCAACGCTCGAAGCTTTTCATCCCCGATCCACTGCCAATTTATCGGCGTCCGTTCTCACGTCGCCATTGTGGAGGCTCTCGGGTCCGCTCTAAGCACTACTCTAGAGTACGAAACCGTCATCCTGAAACCCCTCCTGGTGCTGAGCTTGGTGTATCACCGCTCCTCGATCCTCGTATCGAGTCTCCTTCGGGCCCAGACATTCTTCCGAGTGCACCTCTAGTCGGCTGTTTGGCCGGCAATAGCAGCGTTGCTGGTGCATCTCATGCCGAGCTTTTGCTCCTCTCCGTCGAGTCTACGGCGTCTTCTGGACATCCATCGTCCACCTCTTTGTCCTGTTTGGACACTCCTTACCTGGCTGCTACCACAGCCGATCTCGGGTCCCTTGCTGAGACACGAGACCATCCTTTCCACCTTCCATTTGAGGATCTTTTCCCTCCTCAATTTCACCCGCTACGGCGCCCAAACACCGACCCTCGTGTCAATTCTGCACCGGTGGCATCCACTCATCCACCCTCTGTAGTTTCCTCTCTCCATCGTGATGCTTGGGAGTACTTTCTGCGAGACTATCCTGATCACGGATTTGTCTCGTGCATCCTTCACATCATCGACCATGGCGCAAAAATCGGGTTCATCGGGGACCGGAATATCTCACAGCGGAGTCGGAATTTACCATCTGCGTTCACCTATCCTACGGCCATTGATGAAGCTATTGTTACTCAGCTTTCAAAGGGTCGGATCCGTGGCCCCTTTTTAACCCCTCCTCTGCCAAATTTCCGTTCATCGCCTCTGGGAGTCGCTGTCCGGAAACATTCTGGCAAGCTCCGACAAATCCATCACCTCTCTTGGCCGCGTGGCTCGTCGGTCAACGACGGGATTCCAGACTCCGAGGCATCCATCTCGTATGACATGTTTGATCGTGCAGTTGCCGATCTCGTCGCCTCAGGACCAGGATCTCTCATGATCAAGCTAGATTTGGAGCAAGCGTTCCGGCACATTCCCATCTGCCCCGCTGACTGGCCGTTACTCGGTTATGAATGGCGGGGTCAACTCTACTATGAACTTTTCCTGATGTTTGGGCTGCGCTCCGCGCCATACATTTCACTGGATTCTTGACCACCACATTCCTGCCCGTATCCGACATTACCTTGACGACTTCCTAAAGATCTTTGGGCCAGACACAAGGCCCGAAGCGGTTGAGGCAGCTCTAATCTGGGTTCGCGCACTGGCACAGGTTTTGGGCTTGAATTTCCAGGACTCGAAGGTCGTCGGTCCGACGCACATCCTTGAATTCCTCGGTATTATTCTCGATTCTATTCAGATGGAGGCTCGTCTCCCTGCCGAGAAACTCGCATATCTCCAAACACTCCTTGCAACTTGGCTTTCAAAATCGCATTGCACCCAGCACGAGCTTTCGGAGCTCACTGGCAACCTGCTATTCTGCTCCATGGTTGTCCCTTACTCCCGCGCATTCCTTCCATTCAACAAGAAGGTACAGAAAGGAAGGCGCGGACGGACGCACCGTTGATCTCACACACGCGCGCATCGCACCCCCCCGACGCCGACGCCGAGGCGATGATCTGCGCGGTCCGTATTGCTCCGCGAGTTGTCTGGGGCGGGTCATTCCGAGGCGAGGAAGACTCGGGGACTCACGCCGCACACCGCTCCATAATGCCCGCCATCGCCTCCGACTCAACCGATACACCTCATCCCCTCCCAAACCTGTACCACGCCGCCGTATACCACCGCTCCAGCGCCGTCCGCTCGAGGTAGTCGGTGCTGCTCATGGGCGAGGGCGCGAGGATGTGCGTTGTGGTGCTGTGTGCGTGCGAGGCTGCAGAGTTCTTCCTTGATTCGCCGTACACTGGCTGTGCGCTGTGAGCATGCTGCATGGTGAAACAGAACAGGCCGTGGCGGTGCCGGTGTATGGTCCTGTTTGTCTATGACGCAACTCCTCCTTACTGACTCCCGCCGCTCTACTCAAACTCGCGCCTCCCGCTCTAAATACAGTACAGTGCCCACGCCGCCTCCCCCCGCAGTCCGCGCCCATCGCACCGCTTAACAAATCAAGATGCCTACCGCTCGATGCGCGCTCCCGCCAACCCGCCACCCTTGCCCAACCCTTGCCCGCCGTCGTGTCGCGCGCGGGGGTGCGATGCAACCGATTAATCTGCCGCCAAGGTCAACTTTAAAGCGGCGGATTAAAACTCACCGGAATGTCTGTAGGGAAGAAGCCCGAATCAAAAGGCGTCGAATAGATGAAAAGCACAAGACTTACCGCGAAAATATGTATCTAATGTGCTACGCAACCCTCGAAACCCGCGCCCGAGATCCCCGAACCGTCGAAAGCCAGCGCTGCACGTCAGGGATTGCGTCGGGCTCACTCGGAACAAGCACAGAGGGTGTAGGGAGCAGTATGAATATGAAACAGCGCACCGTGAGTACCCCTTGTAGCTCTCAGAATATAAATGAACATCCCTCTTCCTGGAACTATTAGAAATACCGGTGGCGGCGCGGAAAGCAGAACGACGCCGGCGCCCGACGCAAGTCGAACATCACATCATGAATAACTTACAGTAGGTGAGTGAGTAAGAAATGTGTGAAAGTGATTTATGGAACGTACCTCCGGGGCACAACAAAAATATAACCATCCTTGCCCGCGAATGGGAAGTTGGTGGCGGCGGCAGCGTGGGACGCGTTGAATGCGCTCGGGGAGCGTTGATCTGGTGGCGCACCGACCTAAAACAGAACAATTTGAATCTCATATAGAAAAGTAACGACCACACATCTCGCCACATATCCCCGGCCGCGGGACCGCAAAAATCGAGTAGGAGCGCCCGCGCGTTCGGTGGATGTTCGAGCACGTAGGACGCGTCGAGCGCGTGTAACCTGTGGAAGGTTGGTAAGGAACGAATAAATGACGCGTAATGCGCACCTCGACGCGTCATACCCCTGCCTGTGGGGCTTCCAAACAATTTACTTGTTAAATATCTGCGGCGCGCGGGGTTGATGGGCGGCGGTGGCAGCGGCGGGTCGCTGAAAGGGAATAAATCAGCACCAAAAAGTCGATGCCGAAACAAAACACGTACCAAACCCCGCTCGCGGGACCACCAAAGAATTAAATCAAATTTCGGTGCGCGTGCGCGGCATGTTGATGTGCGGCGCGCGTCGGGGTGTATGGCTGTAGTATAGTAGTTGATTGAATAATGGGTTGGAGGATTTACATACTTCAGGCTGGACACTTCCCGAAAATATAATCGAGATTTTCTGGGGCGGAGGGCCCGATGCGTGTGGAGTGGGGGCAGCGCGCGGGACGCGTTCCAGATGCGACGGGTGAGCTGTAGGATAAAGGTAGGTACCACACACAATAGAAGATAAAGTGGAACATACCTAAAGGTGACCTCCGTTCGCCGGGACGGGATATATCGTGTTGGAGAAGCAATCTTGACCCCGCTCGCGGGACGTCGAAATATACAGACAAAATTGGCGGGGCGATGCGCACAGGTGCTTGACGCGGTCATGGGACGCGTGCAGCGTAACGCTCGACGCGTGGGACGCGTTTACGACGCGACGGGTGAGCTGCAAAGTAAAAGTTAGTACTCCATATACTGGAAGATTAAATGGAACACACCTAAAGGTGACCTCCGCTCGCCGGAAAGATCTCACACACAATTATGTTTCCTATTCTTGATACGGCGTGCACCGCGTGTTACTGTACCTCGATGCGCGCTCTCGACGCGTATCAGCGCCGACTGCCACTCTTATTTCGTCTCGGTCCCGCGGATCCGGGCGTTCCCAATTCAACTCTGCTCAGCCCCATTCCCTGCTACTCCGTCCAACGGCAAAAGGAAAAACTCCTCTACCGCAATTCTGCCGCTCCCTCAATTTCCCGTGCAACGCATCGTGCACGGCTGCCCGCACCCCCGGTTCTGGCTCGTTACAATCCATCTCCGAGTCGGCCTTGCCTAAGCCTTAAAGCTCAAAAACTCCTATTCCAACGATGCTGGCTTCATCCACGCAGCCCATGCACACATGCGCGGAGAGGCTTTTGTGCACCGACGGCCACGGCCAGTAAACTCAGTGCTCAGACGCAGCTGGCACCGAATTATGTCTACTGAACCTGACTAATGTCTCCCACTGGAATATAAATGCCTACCCTCTCCAAATTGAAATGTCAAACACTGGCCTTCAGGATCTTTCCTGCTGTCTGCCGGGACTCTAATTTGGCGTACGGACCAGGCCTTCAGGCCCTTTCCACTTGCTGCCGGGACTCGAATTTCTGCCCATGCTGCCTTGAACACAAAATGTTCATCATCCTCCCTCTTGTATGTGTCCCTGAAGCGATCGAGTTGGGAGAGATGTTGAGTCTTGAATCTGCCATTCAGATTTGGTGCGTATTTCGGAGAGTAGGCTGTGGCTAAATTTCCGCTGCCATTCCTGTGTGCGGGCTGTAGCAGAAAGCTGTGGTGCAACGTTCTGCAGACTTCCAAAGCACAGCCATCTCGACAGCTTTGAGCTGAATTTAGAACGCGATCACATGCCCCTCCGGCGCTTAACTTCTCTCTTCCTACCTCCACCATCTCATGGACGATGAGCCCCAACTTGAACCAGTATCCGAGTTTGAAACGACAGTAGAAGGAAGCGGCCCTCCTCATGATCAGTTCGTCCTCTACATCTATCCTCTCTGAGCAGGGACTCACTGTCATCTGCTTCCAGATTCACGGGCGCCTTTTTCCCGCAAGCCCACCACTTGACCGTCGCTGGCGGACAGTTCAGGAGTATCACGCATGTTCACCATGCGGCCCCCACTGTTCCTTCCGGTGAGTAGAAAGGCCGAGTTGCTCAGAATTAAGCCCACAATAGACCAACAGACTTTCGAAGAATCCCGCTGGGGGACCTGGACCTGAGAGGCGAAATACGATTGAACTGTGAGTCCAGTGAAGCATATCGTTCGTACGGAAGGCGCTCCGTGCGGCGCATATACTCTGCACGAGTCCATGGCTCCAAGTCACCCATGACCGTGGCCTTATATCAGGGCGAGAATGCCGAGGAGGTGTGTTCCAAGACTTCCTTCATTTCACTCAAGTTGAATGCCTTTCCTTTTGAAGGAATGGCATCGGGACCTCTCACAATATTCATGGCTTCGGTGAGTGGATCTCTCCCAATTTATGTGCTGACATCGAGTTGCGTCACAGGCATCCAAATCTTGTACAGCTCTTTGGTGCTGCGAGTTCATCGGGTATACACGCAACGATTTTCTACGATGGTTGGTTTCCCCTGCCTTCATAAACTGAGTGGCATGATGATTGCAACATTGAATTAGAATTGATTCTAGCAAAACAAGTGATGGAGAAGTACCGGGGCTCTCATCTGTCACAAGTATATCTCTGGGCACATTTTGTATGTCCACCATCCCTCACTGCGACCTGTAGACATTGATTTCCGCAGTATACAGAATTTGAGGCAAGAGCATCTACATCTCGGCATTAGCCACTTAGTTTACACCGACATGCTCGTAGGATGCCCAACAACATGTCGAAGCTGTTTTGGGGCAAATTCTGGTGAGTAGACTGCCTCGGGATATATCCATATCTATGTAGCTCATTACCATCTCAAGAACTTCTGGGAATGCACAATATGGATCCGGCCTTCAACCGGTCGTCTATGTGTGGACTTTGCCCTCCCAGAAAACGACCCCCTTCACCTAGCGTGGCTTGTCCGAGTCGATTCGCCGTCATCGCTCTTGGGATCTAGTCTTGAGCCGCCCGAGGACTGGAAGATCATAGATTCAATTTCGTTGGCCCAGTACCATGACATTTGTTACAATCATTTCCAGCACTACCGCCCGTTCTCAATTCCCACGAATGGATCAGTACACCTAGGGGCGCTCATTCACTGTCCTCCTGGCGCTGACATTGATTCAAAAGAGATTGCATATATCCCTGATTTGAATTTTCTCGATATTGGGTGGAGCACGACCAGGGGAAAGCCATTATCGGTCATGGAGAGTGGGTGGACTCGGTGTGTTTTTGTATTCATCCCATATTTATGGTCTAACCAATCATTGTCAATTGAAGTGTGAATTCCAGTGATCTTATGGATGGAGTCCTTTCCCACGACATCGTGTGCAACTATATTGCGTGTCGCAGGTGGCTCGCGCAGGCGAACCCCATCTTCAATCGTCTCGGTGTATCCTCCAACCATGAAGATTATGGTAAGTTCACAGTATATCGACGATCCCAATTCTGATAAGGATTGACCACCAGTCTTTGTGTACCAAATTTCATATTACCTGAGACTATACGACACTGGTGACAGCATCCCCTCCGGATATTTATTCCTCTGTCCCTTGGCGGACCTACAATCCAACAACCCGTCATATTTTCGACACCCCGAGTGCGCGGCATACTGGTCTCTTGATCCCTCTGGGGTTGAAAGACTGGGAATGGAGGAGGCAGAACAACTGGAATTTCCCCGTATCGACTTCACAATGAATGTTCATACATACTCCTGGGAGGAAAGTGTCTATGCCGGGATCCGCCAATTCCATCAAGGTAAAGGGTTCGATCCTGATAGCCAGAACGTGGCTCTTGAGCTGGGATATCCACTCGTCCAGATATCAGCTGAGGGCGATGGTCCATTTGCACATTGTGAGCTCATAAACCATGTCCTAATCTCTTGCCCTAATGTTGAACAGTTGAAGAGGTCGAGGACTGTGGGGGAGATCCCGGCCATTACGAAGTCTCGGATGAAACTCCCTCGGAAGCAGCTCACAAGGAATCCAGTACGCCTCTTAATTATCTGGCTGTATCCGTTCTTAGATATATTACAGAGCTGGAGTCACACCTTGCACCGGAAGCCTCCTGCACTTTTGATGACATCGAAATAGCCAAACCATGCAGGACCTGGAGGATTATTATGGGTCTGCAGTTTGCACTGATTCTGGCCACCACCATCCTGTGGTTGCATGATTTATTACACTCGCGTAACCTGACAAATTCGTAGTTATCTCCCGAACGGGTTCAAATTCTTTCAGCCTATTCTCCTATTAAAATGTACCTTCTAGATATCTTATGTCAATCTCATGTAGATTTTTTTCGGACCGTTATCCCGCCCTTCCGAGAAATGCCGGCGGCAGTCCTCTGGGAATATTGACAGCTCTCCCAGTCCCAGCCCGTTTGTGGCCCAATGGTATCATCGATAAGAGTGACTGGCGTTGTTGGGACACTTAATTGGTCTCTCTCAGCTTCAGGCGGTCCGAATAATGAGATGAGGTGAGTGGGATCCGGTGCTCAACGCATCAGTAGACATTCAACGAATGATTCGGCAAGGTGTGTGCTCCACGGAAGCTAACAGAGCTCACAGCAGCAAGGCTGGTCACAGGGATCGTCCCTGCACAGTCCTTCTTCAACAAAATTCATCTGGTTGAAGAAACAGAAAAACGAGCCCAAGACGGCGGAGGGTGCCGGGAGGATGCCGATCTGATGGCAGATTCGGCAAGGCCGCTCCCGTTTGAATGGTTACCGACTTGCCATGCTTAGGGACTCAGGAAACTACATCCAAGTAAAGACACCCATTTTTTCGCAGTCCGAGGAGAAGAACGATCTAAAAGACTTTCTGTTGTTAAGTTGTGATAGGACCTAGGGGCGGAACGCAGGCTGCCACTCTAAGCCTGAAGAACTTGATATTCTACTCTTCAATTTCCCCCAGACCCATCCCCTGCTGTCTGTTTGTGTCCCGCTGCTTGCCGGCCGTTCACTTTCCTGCGAAGCCAAGGTTGGAACTTTAACTTATGTAAGTTGAACGTTGCACGTAAGAGGTCACATCAGTGACGGCTCCTACATTCTGCCGATGATATCTTGCCAACGACATCCACGAGCATCGAGTCTCGACCACTCCCACACTTCTAGCCTGGTCGTGATGCGGCCCCGCTTCTTTGAGGTCGCCCCTGCATCCCGCCGCATCTCGGCCCGACACGGCCTCCACAACGTGTTTACAACGAGTATGCCTTTGTACGTCTCGTTCTGCGCGTCACTGAGCATGTGCTTACCTGCTGAGGAGCCCGCACAAGAACCCGTACCCGCCGTCGACGAGGCCACATGCTTCGACCTCATGCCCGCCGCGCCCATGCACACGATCGCGGAGGTGTCGCCCGGGAGCGCGAGCGAGACCGTTGTCGGCGCGGAGGCGGCGGCGGTGTCGCCGTACCCGTACAACCTGCAGCCCACGCAGGACGCCCCAGCCGAGCCTGTGGCTAAGGCAGATGTACGTAAGCGCGCAGAGGTGCCGCAGCCGCGGCAGTGGGCGGACGAGGGCGGGTGGGACAGCAGGGCGGTGTTCATGCCTGTTTCGGAGGTGGTTCCTGCTGCTGCAACCGTCGCGTGAGTGGTTCGTTCCGTTGTGCGCTGAGATTGGATGCCAACGGTGATTGACTGGCAGGGAGGACAACCAAAACCCCTTCGCAGACCCGCCGCCCGCGGAGAGGCTGGCCGCCCAGCGAGGACGAGTCTGTATTCTTGACGTTCGTATCGCGCCGCTGTCACGGTACGTTCCTCGGCCATACCCCCGCCTTTCTGTTTTCTGACTGATTTGGGATTTAGAATTATATTGCGGCTTCACGGTGAGGCTCCGCCTCGTTACCCGCGGACGAACAGTTCCCGATTTGCCCCAGGAACTCGTTCGGCGCGTTGTGCGCGTTTTATAGGCGAGTATTGCGCTACTATCGCGCGTTTTGTGCTCGCTGACTATTTAGGCTGTAGAGGCTCGGCGTGCGTTGGAAGGCACAGAAATCCATGCGCGCGCTCGGAGGGGTGTCGATCGGGAGCGCGGATTCAGACTCGTCGTACGGACGCGACTCGGAGCGCTCGGATGGCGGGACGCCCGCGTGCGAGAGCCGGCAGTGACTCCGCCTTAGAATACGCAGTGTCCAAGTGCGGTGAGTTTGACTCCTTTTAATTTACCGCGCCTTTTCGGTTCCGTACTGATTTGTATTTGAAAGACTCTGATTTCGAGTATCGCGGTGGGTACGAATACGCGGCCCGGCCTCCTCGAGTGAGTATTGCGCTCCGAGTTCGTATTTTTGGCACCGAGCAATTTGACCTGTAGCCGGCGCCGTGGCTCCGATACCGGAGAGCGCGTCCGCGCTCATAGCGCTTGTGTAGCTGCGTGTGAGGAGGTGTGCGCTGCGTGCGAAATGTTCCCCGGACGCGCGCAATCCATCCGTCGGCGGTACTCACCCGATTGCGCGGAGGTACGCGCGCGCCTCTTTGTTTTTCATTGGGAACTCACACAGTTTGGTTGGAAGTCGTTTATTCGGGTGCAGGGGGCGGGGGTTACAAGGAGGGAGTAGCGCGGGATGTGCATGTCCTGTACGCGACTAAATAGCTCCGTCAAACAATGCGCTGAGTATTATTAAAAGACGCGGGTCGGGGTGCAGGTGCCGTCCTCGGGCACCGAAGTCCGTGTTCAACCTACAGCTAAGAAAGTCGGGAGTACGTATCGCTCTACAGTGCGAGGTATGGTTGCTCTAACATTACATTCATTTACTTCCTGACTTATTTGGTTGATTGACAAGGCTCTGTTCAATTCAATGCACACCCGGCTTATTTTTCTTTGTCCTTTCTTTGTTGGCCCATGCTGACCTAATGTCCACTCAGATACTGACGGTCCACTTACCCAGATCATCCGACTCATGGCCAAGACTACGCTACGCTACGGTCAAGGCTTCAAAATGCCGAGACTATGCTTGTCGGACTTCAGGTGAGTCAGTATTGAATCTATCATTGGGCTCAGCTAATCAACTCGATTCAAAGCCATTATATAAAGTCATCTTGACGCAGATAAGTCAGTATTTTCGCATACATGCCCCGCTCGTCCAAAGCGAGTCAACGTACGATTCAAATCAATCACTGCGTTCAGACCCCCCTGTAGGCACAGGTCTGCCGGATCCCAATAGGCAGATGTGTAGGCCGACCAGTGTGCCGAGCCCTGCCGAGGGGTTGGTCTAGGTGTATCGGCAGGAATAGGCACACATAGAATGACGTGGGCCGATGAGCCTAGCTAGGAAATTCGAGACCCGACATGGTTCCTCATTTCACCCGCCACCAACCTGGACTCGGATCGGCCAAGGTCGGCCAAGATAGGCGCACCACCGTCGGCCGAGATCGTCCAACGTGGGCAGGCCTTGCGTAGGCAGACATGTTAGACCAACATCGGCCAACGTAGGCTTACGTAGTCATACCTCGGCAGAGATCGGCGTACGTAGGCACATCTGTGCCTACGGGGGGGTCCAAGAGGTGTCAGATCTCTGGATCTGACCCACTATCAACAACACGTGCCCTCAAGGGGGCCAAATATTTGGATTTGATCAGGCGACAAACACAAACAACCGCGACCGACAAGCGACCGCAAGCGCGTCGCGTACGCGTTCTGCGGCCAGATTGGCTCGTAAACACTTCGACAGTAACTCGCCGCCTCACTAGCCACTTCACTTTGCCCAAACCCGCCCCACTCCACTACCGTGAGCCAACGACAAACCACCGATGCTGGTGTAAATAATGTCTATAATACCGCGTCTCTCCGTGTACATGAAGTGTATACCTCTCACTATCGTGAAAATGTCTTCAACTATCCGTTTCCCCAGCCTCCTGTATCATCATCCCGTCGCGAGATATCTAGGCCTGTTCCCTCAGGCTCCACTTCGGACAGAGACAGTCCGGCTCAGACCCCGCTCCAGTGCCCAAAATGCGGCAAAATATTCAAGCTCGGGGCGAATGAAGGCACCGTGCAAACACATATGTCCAGTAGTGCTTGTAAAGGTGCGTGGTCACCAGTTATGCCTTCACATTTATGCTAAATCTCTTCCGTAGTTCCCAGTGAGAATTTCGCGTCGAGCTCGACCCAATCACAGCCAGGAGCAGTCCCTCCTCAGCCTCATCTACCTTTGGCTCCCTCTCTGTCCTGGACAACCTCGAGACCAGCATCTCAACACGCCCTCAATGATGACGACTCATCATGGCGTTGGGCCGTTCCTTGCCCCGGAATAGCTATTGATTGGGATGTCGAGACCTTCTGGGATAGATACCTGTTCTCGAAGCACTCTCCGCGTGCTAAAGGACAACTACATTATGACTTGATCTTATCCGATACCCCGAAAGCTCGTTCGCTTCGATGTCTCGGAGCTGTAGTGACAGCCGAGGGCCTTCTGCCCTGTTCTAATTGCTCGGCTCTGACGCTCGATGTTGCAATCGTCAAAGAGCGGGCCAATCGCTCATATGAACAAATTCGTGACCACGATAACCTAAACTCCGAGCACTTCGTGCTAAGTCAGCAGCGACACAAGAGAAGCTCAACGCTCTCAAACTTAAAGTATGTTTCCTTGTTTGGTGACGAGCCCGATTTTAAATGTTATCTAGAACCTCGACTTGTCTGATTCTCTCACCCGTGCAAAGCAGCGGCTATCTGAATATGAGGAGATGTTCCAATTTATGGGACAGCATCCAATTCCCGCACTGCATAGGCTTTTACCTAATGCCTACAAGGAGGGTTGGAGTCCGAAAAAGACTCTTCAACAGTGCCGGCTTGCGGTAGAGGGGAAGTACACAGCCCGGAACTACTCGCAATACGAAATTGATCTTTCCGTCTTGCTACACGAGCTCGGGGGCGGCGGAGCTGTGTATGCAATGAATCATTCAATATTTGCACTTCCGTCTCGGAACACGATCCAACCTTACCGCCGTCAGCACAATTTGGTGCCATCTGTCAACGGATTGAGGCTAGCAGATATTTCAAGCAACATCTCCGCACTGTTTGGTGCCCATCCGCGCCGGGATGCGGGAAAATCGGACGCTGAGATGGACCTGCCGCCTATTGTCTGCGGGCACACGCTGCCATTCGACGAGCTCGCTACTGAGCGCAGGATCGACTACCTGTCGGAAACGGATGAGATGGGAGGGTTTTGTATTGAGCACGTCTCAGCACTCAAGACAGTGAAGGTTGGGAAGGATACTCACACAGTGGAGGCTGCCGTTGCTGCGGTAAAGGACGGGAGTGTCCACATCTCGCACGAAACCTCGGTTGGAGCAATCTCGCGCTTGTACGAAACCAACTACGGGGCGAAGCCTGTTTCATGGGGCCGTCGTGCAAGAAGGGCCCCTGGACAGACTGTCTTCCTACGACAGAGATGGCATTGGAGGCCTGGAAACGTTCACCATATGGAGAAATAAAGCGCGGACCAATATTATCGGTTGCAACTGATGGGGACCATAAACGTCGCCTCGCTTTCTTCGTCTTGTGCATGCAGAGCGAGATTATCCCAGGGAATCCACTCTATCCCTTTATATGCAACCTTCCAGGGCTCAATCGACGGGTGGGGAAAGACAATGTAACAAATGATTCGGACCCGAAACATATTGATAAACGTAAGTGTACTGTGGCAATGTACGGTTTGCAGGTGTTCACTTACAAGGTTCCTAGGTTGGTGCACCTTCTCTGCTCATCCGAAGGGCTTGCTGTCAAAAATGTGTGTATTAATCGGGATCTGCTGCTCTCGTGGTTCGAACGATTACCGGATCACAATTGGTCCGAAACTTCCATACATAATCTGCTAGACCCATCCGATGCTCAGGACGTTCCTCGGGCAATAAAGCTTCTCCTTTGCGTTGTCGAAATATCAAAGCTGGATCCGTCCGAATTCGATCCGAGTGAAGCTGCCGAGTTTGAAGCACTTTGTCCTCGGGAGAGGCCATTGATGCCATGCTTCAGCCGTTCATCAACACGGAGCTTTCCCTTCGGAACAGGTCGAGTCGTTGATCAGTTTTCCCACCTCCTCTGCGCGTTGTATATCCAGAATGGTACTACCTCTCATGCCCAACCAGTTTGTACGCCGATATTCAGGCGATGGTCAAAAATGCCATCTTGATGGTTCCGAAAACACGCATCATCAACGGCCA